>OX352774.1:59909185-61266002 GCA_947095535.1 Poecilobothrus nobilitatus
CATATTTTATAACACTATTATATTTTAGTAAAAGTTTTTAAATTGTTTTAGGATCATTTTTTAAGAATGAACTTTTTAATTTTAGAAACTTTTACAATAAAAACACAAATTCTTTGCAATTGTTTTAGTGTATTTCAAAGAGGGGACCTGTTAAAAAAATTTCCATAAATATCCGAAAGGATTTCCGAATTTCTGTTTAAACAAATTTAAAAGCTTAGAAAATTTTTCCTCAAATAACTTACATAATCACTTCCTGTTGTTTAAAATTTATAAATAACACATGATTCTCTATTTATAACATCTTTATAATATCCAATTGGTTCACATTGGAACCGCCAGATGACACTAATCAAAAAAATTTGATACTAATAAAAAAAAAAAAAAATATTTAGGGTACATTCACACAGGATACATGCATTCAACTGTGAAACATATTGCGGTTACATTTCGCATATTCTTCGGAAATATTAACAAATATTTTACAACCAGTCATACATCCAGTCAAGCTATACGTCCGCGACACAAATTTTTAATCCCACATAGTTTACATGGTGATTGATGTTAAATGACATTGGTAAGTAAAGTATATATATATACATATAAAATTGGCTACGAAATCCCAAAAACAAAATCCAAAAATTTAAAATCTTAAATTCAAAATCTCGTTTCGAATTTTTTTATTTCGTATGTGGATCGATTTATTGAAAGAAAAAAATTGATTGCTAAAAATTGCAAAAAAAAGTGTTGGAAAAACATGTAAAAAAGAAGATGTGTATATACAATACCTACATATTTAAATTCATTTTTAGCACATTTCCAAAAAAAATTTGAAAAAATGTGCTTATAAGTTTCACTGTGTCCGTCCGTCCGTCTGTTTAAAAAACTTCTACACCGTTAAAGATAGAGCAATGAAATTTTAGGCATGGGTAGATCTCATAAAAAAATGAATGTTGTGAAACAACTTTTTCATATAGTTTCATCCGTTACGGAACTACAGCCTCTCAAACTTTAAAAAAGCCCTATTTTTAAATGTATATATTTCATATTCTGCTTAACATTTTTTCAATTTAAAAACGCCATTTGATAGGAATTTGCCTTTAAATCAATATCAAAATTACACAATTTTTTAAATTTAGTATTTAAATTTACCGTTATGTGAAAACAAAATTTTTCAATATTTTTCTTCCTTTATAACTTGGGCACGCTTTCAGAAACGAACTTGAAATTTTGTGGGAAAAAAAAACTTTTAGAAGTATAAGTTTCCTTCCTAAGAAAATTGTTTTGCATCACCCCCTGTTTAAGATCTATTAAGACTCTAAAATTGAAAATTTGTTATTTTTAGACACCTTTAACTTAGGCATCTGTACAAATTTTTCTTCAACAAAACATAAAAATTAAAGCTTCAGTAATATATTTTTACGTGTGTTAACGGTTTTTCTTAGTTATATAGAATTCCGAACTTACAACTAATCAAAATTACAAAAAAGTTCTATTTTTACATTTTTTCTTATTATATGAAATTTTCAAATTTTGGTGCCATAACAATTATTCTAAACACTTTGTATTATCTTTTGGAAATGTGCGCTGTTAAAAACCGTTGGTTTACATTCTTTCTTGTTAAATATAATAATCAGTTATATTTAACGTTTAATATAACTTTGCGTCTTGTATGCACTTTAGAGCACATTTTACTTCTGAAAAGGACAATAAGTCAGGAATACAATTTAAATATTTTTCACCAATCACAAAAAGGTAAGCGTAATTAGTTTAATTTTACTTAATAAATCATATTATAATGATAATGTAAAATATTTTTAAAGTTTGGATTTTTATTATATGTAGGTCCAATCTCACGCTAACTCGGTTTTTGCAATCCATAATTTTCATTAATTTTTCATATATGTATAAATGTATAAATGTAACTAAAAAAAATACACAAATATTATCATATATATTTTTGAAAGATTTTTCTTTAGAAATTTTTCCCATAGACCAACTTATTAAGCGGAATTTAAAATATGTTAATTTTTCAAAACTTTTCTTTTTAAAATGTTCTCAAACGTCCTATTTTTACATTGTGATTATAAATCTCTTTATTATTGTAACAATAATTTTATACATACTAATAAGGTAAAATGATATCAAACGCACAAACCTTAAAATCTTCAAACAAAAAACATTTCAATTCTTTCATCATTTAAATAACAAATTATACAATAATAACCTTCTATCGTTATAAATAATTCATATCACGCGTATTAAACATACGAAGTACATATACATCATATGTAACTATATTTATATATATATATATTTATATTTTTTGTTCATAGAAATTACCTGATCAGAACTATCCATTGGAGCAACTGATATATCACGTACAGCACGAAATTTACCACAATTATTTAAATGTTCATTTTCCAAACGGAAAAAATTCCATATAAATCTTCGAAATACTTCTAATGGACTTAATATTGTTACCATAACATCACCACCAATATAACCACCAAGTATTAAACTCATTGATAATGTCCAACCAAAACGTAATATAAAATCTTCAACAATTGAAACGTAATAGAACCACTGTATAAAGAAAAAATTTAAAAAAGAATCAATTGGTATGATTTCAAAGGTAAAAACAAAAATTTATTTCAAACATAAAAAGAAAAAAAAAAAATCTAAAATATACAGAAAGTATTTAAGGATGAGATAGAAAAATACTCAGAAAGAAGAATTCAAAAGACAAAACAAAATTTATTCAAACCACATGCCAAAAAAAAAAACAAAAATACACTTCTAAGCAAAACAAAATTAATTTCCAGTTCCTATTATTCCCTTGGATTTCCGGTTCTTTTCAAAAAATGAAAAAAATTATAAAAATAAAGAAAAACGTAATTTTTTTTTCTCATACCGTAGATGAATATACGACTTCTTCTCTTAGAAATTTATTATCACCAGGTTTTGAATCAAATAAACCCCAATCCATTTTAATGTCCCAGGTGTAGGCGTAACATGATGAAACAATTGATGCAATTATCCAACAATAAAACCATGGATTATCCCAAAAATTTGAATAAACTGAAGATGATGCTGATTCTGTTGGTTTCATATTTGCTGGCACTGTAAATAAAAACAAAAAAGAAATTTTTTAATTGTTTTTCTTTAATTATTATTCAAATTTTTTTTTATTTTAACAAATAAAAATATTTAAATTAAATTAAATTAGTTGCTGTAATAGATAGATGGATATAAGTTTTTATTTATCTTAAAAGTTAAAACTACAGAATTCAATTTTTAAATAAACAATACTTTTACGACACAGATGATTAGTTTTGGCAAATCAAATAATATTGAGATGAGATAAACTTAAAACTTGAAAACATAAAAGAAATAATTTGAAATGGTACTTACTTTCCACTATTACTGAAAAAATAGATGTTAGTTGGGAATAGGAACATGGAAAAAGAATGTATTCCACTGGGATGTTTTTATCTATTCTACAAAACGGATAAGATGAAAAACAATTACATCAAAGAAGTGTTACAATAACGCCAATTACCGAAAAACAAACTTATGAAAATTTCTTCACGACAAAAGCACATTGTCGTGATTGTCACACCCCATTCATATGTCAGGAGAAAATCAAAGAAGCCGTCAATATGATAATCACCAAAATCATAAAAACCAACGCACAACTGAGAAGTCGATTGAAAATAAAACTTATAAAAGAAATCGAGTAGAAATCCGGCCCAAATAAATAAAAAACAAGGCAGAATGTAAAATCAAACCTTTTTTAACGAAAATCTTTTCAAATAGGATAATAAAAACATTCCTAGAATTGTGAATACTTTTGCATCAACATTTTTTTACTTAGAATTTTTCATACAGCAAATAAAAAATTCTGAAAAATCTAGAGAAATTTTCTTCAGTTTTCAAGAATCCCTATAATATTAAAGAAAATTCTTAACAAATATAAAACTATAATATTGGAGCTTTAATTTTTCTGTTTCATTAACGATAAATTTTTATGGGTGGTTATAAGTTACAGAGCGACGAGCGTGTCTAAAAATAGTGAATTTTCATTTTTTGATCCCTAAATGCTCACAGAAAGAAGTGCAAAAATCTTTTCTGGATTAACTTATGTTAAATTTCAAAGATTTTTCCTATTCTTTTTTTTTAAATAGAACTTTTTTTTATTTTGACGGCTGTAATACTGTAATGCGTGTTCCACAACATTAATTTTTTATGAAATCTATACATGATTAAAACGTCACTGCTCTATCTTAAAGAGTATAAAGAATGTTTAAACAAGCGGACAGACAGACGGACAGAGTGAAATTAATAAGCAAATTATACAAAAAAAAAAAATATTATTAAAATTCAATAAATCTCTCTACTACTTATTATTTTAATCTTTCCTAAATTTTCGTTTCAACTCCATCAAATATCATTTAAAAATAAATTTCAAACAATTGTAAATCATTTCACAGTTTTACTTTTAATTTTTTACATTACAGGATGCGATAGACTATGTATTTTTAAACGTTTCTTTAATGAATTGACAGATCATAAATGCAATTTTGACAAAACTAATGACAAACAAATATAGTTTTGACAAACTTAACAGTTGTATTACATTAAAAACCAGATTGTTTTATTCACTATTTTACTCCCTTTAGTTGCATAGGACTACAAAACCATTACTTTTTCTTTTTTTTTTTTCTTAAATAAAATAAAGTTAAGAATCATTGATTTTGATAAACCGTTTATTAATCTATTTTAATAAGTTACACAGGTTGAACCGACAAAATTAAAATTAAATTTTATTTTATTGATATTTTATATTTTATAAATTATATGTTTACTTAACTACAAAGATAGTATCAGTCTTAAAATGTAGGGTAGGATTATAGAGACTATTTAGTATTTTTAAAAAATGTTTATCTCAACACTATAAATTTTTAAATAAAACATCTCTAATTAATTTTTTTTTTTATAAATACCTAATCATATTTGGCTTTAGACTGCTAATTAATGCGTTAGATAAGAAATTTAATAAACTTAAAACGCGTTTATCTTTTGAATCCATATAATCTTTTAATTAATCCATATAAATCCATATAATTCTTTTATCTTTTGAAACCATATAATTCTATTTTATAGATACAAAACGAAAACAAAAAAAGTCGAGATCGAAAACTTTCCAAATTTTTGTAGTTTGTAAGGAGTCCGCGATATACCCCTATCTGTCATACAATTTTTAACTTGTATTGATCTCTCCAGCCACTTTTTCTTCTGTGCTTCGTTATTTCCTGGTCACCCTATATAAAAAAAAATTCACAATAACAACAAAACTGATTAAAATTTAAATTATTTAGTTACGAGTATTTTTTTCAAATAAAAAAATTTTTGGTATATATTTTGAATACTAACAACATTAATTAATTTAAATTATTTTATACCAACAATTGAGAATTGAGAATGAAGGCAAATGAAATTTTAAACAGTTGTTTGTAAATAAAAAACAAATAATTGAACAGCTCTTTTAATTTTGTGAATATTTATGAAATCAATTAATTTAATTATACGAGTATTCTTCAGTTAAAAATAAATTTAAGATTAATTTGTTATCCATGAAAACCAATTACAAAATAAATTGAAATTTGATATTATGCTTGAATACAAATCTAAAATGTATTATTGTGAATTTCATTTAAAATGAAATTATTTACAATAGTCACTTTATTTTTATTTCTTACTTTTATTGTATACACTAATAAAATTAATGCGATATAGGTAAATTAACTAAATTAGATTTGTAAACGTTATTAAAATTGGCATTATAATTATTAAAATAAAATTTTCAATTTTTTGCATACAATTTTCTTTGCATTTATTCCTTTTTTTTTTTACATTATTTTATATTTTCGAACAATTTTAAATAAGAATTAATCAATTTCCTACATGTAAAATAAAAGTCGAATTTATTAAAACGGTCAGATTTTATTTAAAACGTTGAGTCCCATACACTCACCAGTGAACATAAAAAAAAATACTTGCGTTAAGTCCCACCTGTATCACCGGTGATTATGTTATGTTACTTAAATGTTACAAAATTTCGCGCTTAGCCGAGAAGATAACAACAAACTTGTGTTAAGTCCCAATGTATCATAGGTGAAAAATGTTTAAAGGTAAAAAACAGTACATTAAATTAATTCGGGCTTTTGAGAAGTTTGTTTTTATGTTTTATGTTTGTTTAATTCGGGCTAACGCAAATTTGTTTTTATGTTCACTGGTGAACATAAAATATTGAAACATTTAAGTGATACTCACCGGTGATATACGTGGCACTCAACATGTTAATAGATGACAATTTTTCGATATAAATTTTTGTTACATTTGAAAACAAAGTATTAAAGCCAAAATTGTTTTGTGTCTTAAAAAAATTGTGGGATTTTTAATTTTTGATCGCTGATAACTCTTAAACGGCAGGATATAAGAAAATATTTCTGAGTTAACTTATAGTTTTGATGATATTATTATTTTCCATTATCATAACGGTAAAATTATATACCAAATTGTAAAAAATTATATAATTTTTATATTGATGTTTCAAACTTAAAATTACAATTGTTTTTTTACTAATTTCCTACTAATTTCCTATTATTTTCTATTGCTTTATTAAATTTGAAAATAAATTCAATAGAACTTAACTAAATCCAATTTTTGCAAACTTTTGCTTTGTTCATTTGTGAATATTGTGACTATTTCGAGTTATGATTATTTATTTAGCACGTTTTTGGAATAGACCTCATTTATAGTTTAATTTCTAATTTTAACACTCTAAAATGTTGAATGTTTCAAAAATATCAAAAAATATAAATATATATTTTTTTTTAATTCTTTTCTCTGCCACATAAATGTGGACAGGAAATTACACAGCCTTTCCTGTTCAGGCGTCTTTCCTGTTGTAAAGATCGTAAGGGGAACTAACTCTTACGACGTGTGTTTACAGTGTATTTTATACGCTCTTACCCACTAGGCCACCGAGGCCCTCCTCAACAAATATTAAAAAACATGTTTTCACAATTTTCCTAAAAATATGCAAAATATTTGGCACAATTTTACAGCTCACCTTTTTTTCAGTTAATTTTTTTGATTATAGCAATAAAAGTGTTTTTAATAAATATTATTTTTGACGTTACTTAGATTTTTTTTTTAATTTGTCTTGAAAATACATTGTCATGTACTTTAATTTTATGGTTCTTTGTTATGATAAATTTTTTTCTTATCTGATTATTTTAAAAATTTTTTAACTAAATTTAAAATGAAAACTTTTAAATTAAATATTTTTCTAAGCGACACTTGTGGTTATTAATATTAACTTTTTTCATGATAACTTCTTTCATCCACCCATATTATAAAGGGATTTCCATTGTATTAGTGCAGCAGCACTAACATTAATTTTCACTCTTTTATTGGTTGTTATTTAGTTCTGCAAAAAAAGGAAAAACCAAAAACAGAAAAAAAACTGACATTGAATAATTGATAGGAAAAACCACAACAAAACTTAATGAATTCTTGTTTTTGACCATTAGTCAAATGGTTCTTTTCAAACTTTTGTTAATGAAATCAGCCAAGAGAAATCCACCCAGAAGTCTTTTTTAGAACATTTCTAAGAAAATTTTGAAATATTTGATTTATTAGTTTATCTCTGTCTGTTCATCTGTTTACAAAACTTCTACACCGTTTAAGATGGAGTAAAAAATCATGAATAAGTGTCATTAAAAATTTAATTTTGGGACTTTTTTCTATACTGCAACAGTTTCACGAGAGGAAACCTAAATCATTTTTTTTGGAATTTAATATTTAAATTTACCGTTATGTGAAACTAAAATTTTGTAAATTTTTATATTTGTGAAAAACTGTTTATCAGAACCTTTAAATTTAAAGAGGAGAAAGATATTTGAGAACAAGCATAAACTTTATCAAAAAAAATTTTATTTCCGGCTGTTTAAAAGATATTACGGGTTAAAAACTGTAATTTATAACACTTATAATTATTTCGACGTCTATGCAAATTTGTTTAAAGAAAAACAAAAAAAATTAATGCTTCAAATTTTAATTTTTACATATTTTGTTAACGGTTTTTCTTAATTATATACAGTTTCCTTAAAATGAAAGAAAGAAGAAAGAAAGTATCTTTTGATTTTCGACATATTTTTCTTATATATAAAATTCTAAGAAAAATTACAAATGTTGGTGAAAGTCGCAATTCTATAATGTTTTTATTATAATTTTTGTACTATATCAAACTTCGGTCAAATATATGGTTCTCATTGAAGCAGCTAAAGATGCGCAAATTATACGAACTAATGTATATAATAACGCATAATGTATACTGACTGTCTTATCATATAAAAATCGATAAAAAAACAACAACACAACCTCTCTCAAACGACATTCAGATAAGAAACAAAATAATTAAAAGCAAAGAAAAAATATAAATTTGCTGGACCACGTTGGAATAAAAGTAAATGTGATAGCCGACAAAGCGAAAAACCTCTTAATAACACGCCCAACAAAGCTTATTATTGATCTTATGCAAAGGCTAAAAAACAGATTGTCCATACTTATTTTTAAATATATTAAAAAATTAAGCAACAAGCATGAAATAACTCAACATTCTTTAGAACGCTACAAAGCCCAAATGGAAATAAAATAAATTTAATATGTACCGAAAACAGAGAAATAGGAATAAAAATATTGTCACATACGAATTAGGATAAATTGCACATTATTTAGACACACTTTATTAACACCTTTTCAACAGAGAAGATCCTGAAGCTTGCCGATTTTTCAACAATACGCTGACTATCAAATACCTACTCACCGATGGCTGCAAAATAAGTAATTTTTGGCTCAATGAGAGGACAAAGAATGACATGGACCCTGAGAAAAATTATTTAGAAAAATTGAAACATCATCAAATTTAGATGATGAACACATGAACATATAACTTTAGTCGTTATTTTTCATTAATATATCTACCAATCATATAATAATTAGTATATATATATAATATTTAGTATATAAGCTGACCCACATGCCAACCTTTTAGGCAATGCTATAATATAGAAAATAATAATAATACTGAAAATGTACCCTCTAAAAACCACTGGTTTTACATACCGCCTTATTTTATACAACAAAAATAAAATGATTATTAAGTGTATAAAAACGTGGCAATTTTCTGTTTGGGTTATAAACCATTTTTAGGATATTGAAATATAAAAATTTACACATACATATACACATATTTTACGTTTGTCAGCAACTAAAATATTTATGTATATTTACAACTGCATTTCTATTGAATTCTTTTATTTTTTTATATATTATGGTTTTTGTATTGTTTGTAAAAAATTTTTTTTGCAAAAAAAAAAAAAACCAAAAGCTTTTAAATAAAATAATAAATAAACAAAAATGAAAATCCAAGGATAAAGAATATTGTACTTTTCGAAGGTTATACATATTTTAATTGTAAAAATACATGAATTGTATTTGAAATATTCTATTATTCATCAAAATAAAATAAAATTATATTGTACAATATGTATGTATATATAATTTTACCACTCGTCTTACATTATTGAAAAATTTATTCAAAAAGATACGATTTCAATTTAATGTTAATACCTACATACGAGTATGTATAATATTCCAAGCTTATTTTAAAATATTATCAAATTGATTAACATTTTAAAAGCCTTCAAATTTTTGAGGCTGGAGGACACATAATTTAAATTTAAATAAACCCTATAAAATCGAAGCCCATAGATAGATTATTGAAAATAGATAATCCCATAGATTATTGAAAAAAAAAAATGTTCTCAATAAAAAATGATTAATTAAAAATTAATTAAATCCTTCTGTTCAAATTTGCTTTAAAACAAATTTAAACTCCTTATTTAGATCTCAATTAATTCAATCACACATCAAAATAAAGATGTACAAATCATATATTCGACCAGTTCTTACATACGCTTCCAGCATTTGGTGTAAAGTTTCAAATATTTTTTCTCGCCAAATGGAAATTTTACTTGAGCGAGGTGAGGTGTTTTGCGTACCAAAATCAAATTTTCATAGAAAAATTGGTTCTCCAAGATTCGATATTTTTATTGTGGATAATATCGTTAATTTTTTTCAATAGTTTTCAAATAATGTTAAATTTTAAGTTCTTTGATGGCCTTTGATTATTTTGGTCGTTACTCATGTCTATTAGAGATATTAAATTACTTTCGCATTGAAAACCTCTTCAGATAAACTGAAGTGATAAACAACTTCGTTTTGAATAGAATGATTGATATTCAATACGCACAATACGCGCAATAAATCGAATTTTTATCTATCTTTATTCAAGACCAACCAGCAGAATAATAACTGTTTATACAAAAGTTTAAGATTATATAATGAATTACCCTCTGAACTTAAAGAAATCGAATCCATAGTGATTTTCAAAAAATAAATTAAACGTGTTATTCTAAATAATAATAATCTCAAAACAAATGGTAAACAAAACAAAACAAATTGTAAACAAGAATAAATAAAAATACAAACCAAAGAATGATTGCGGTAGAAATAAGAATAAAAATTTAAAGTATAACTTAATGAAGCATAATTAAAAATTTATTACTTTCAAAAAAATATATATATAAAATAAAAATTGTATATAAAGTAAATAACATTGTAAATCTTGAAGTGGGGAGGATATTTACTGTATTATTATAACAAAATAATATTGTAAATATTCTCTTCAATATAAAAGATCTGACAGCTTAGGCTAAGATCAATAAAAAATAGATATTTAGTTTTAGAAAATTATATGTTTAATTTAAATTTTGAAATAAATAAAGAAAAAAAAAGACTCTTATAGATATATTAGCCAATTCAAACATAGAAAAAATAGAATAGTGAGTAATGAATTTAACTCGTATTAAAAAAAAAAAATTATCGACATGTATATTGGCGCTTAATATTAAACCACTGTAACATCTTTCTCCAATAAACTATATGCTAATATCTTCTATAAGAAATGGTACTATTTGTTTTGTTTTTCAAACAATTGACGAAATATAACACAATCTGCAAGTTGGTGTAATTTAGTTAACGTTAGATCAATTACTTTAAATATTTAAAGGCTTGATGGATGAAATAAAATTGTTTTAAAATAATTCCGCATTAAAGAGATAACCTTTTAGAAAAACCTAATTAAAAAAATATCTGTGACTATAAAAAAAAACAGTGAAATAATTTGTTGTGACTTTCTAGCAAAAGAAACTTTGGAAGTCTTTGATTAAAAAACAGAAAGTTAATCAACAACATTTTCACAACAAAATTTCAACACTGTAAACATTCAAAGAAAAATGTCAGATTTTCTAAAATTGATTTAAATGTAATGAAAATTCTTAAACAATTTATCAGATTTATTTAATACATTATGTTTTCTTCTATTTTACTTTGATTGTTTTAAACACTTTAGACACATTGTAAACGTTTAAAACAGCTACTGCTATCGGTAGACATACTTAAAAGTTCGACATACTGTTGCTATCGGTTGACTTAAAAGGTTTATTTAAAAGCAAAAACTATTTAAATTGCATATAACCAATTTTTTTTGCATATAAAATATTTCTTGTAACCACAGAAATATTTTAACATAAAACAAAAAAAAAAATTCTATTATTAAATGATGAGATTATACTTTATTTAAAAAAAAAAAAAAACTCTAATAATGGTTTAAGTGCAGAGAATAAGTATGTATTTAAAAATTAATGTTTTAATTTAAAATGGCGCGAATTACTATTATAAATAATTAATTTATAGATTATATAAATTCTACATATAAACTTTATATGGATGAGATGAAACATTTTTTCTGATAAGTTTCTTTGTTCTCACACAAAAAAAAAAAAAAAAAACACATAATAAAGTAGAAAATAAAATAAAATTTTTCATTATTTGACATTAAATTGTAAGATAAATCAATATAAAAAAATTACATTAAATCTATTTTATATTGTCGCCAATATAATAAATATTTTTTATTGGTTAAAGTTATTTGCTCTAAAGTACATTTAATGCATTTTTATTATATCCTCAATTTTTTGTTATTGTCTATTATTATTATTATTCTACTTGTCTATCAAAACTATAGAATTTATAATGGATTTAAAATTAATTTAGAGATTTTTATGTTTTTCCTTTATACTTAATTTAATAATATTGAAGATTTAATAATAGTTTTTTTTTTTTAAATGACATATTTATAATGTTAAAAATATTATAATAATTTATATATCATTTAAGAAAAATCTTTATTTGAATTTTTTGTTTATAAAATATGTTTATAAAATCTTTATATAAAAGAATAATGATATGAGGTTGTAGAAAGTTAAAAAATAATCTGGAAAAGTGATCAGCTTATTTATTAGAATGAGATAGTTCAAATTTGCGATAACGTTTTTTGACAGCTTCAAAATTAATTTTCTTAAAATTAATTTTAATATTTATTTAATCAGAATAAATATAAGAAATTGTAAGTGAATTTGGAAAGAAGTTGAATTTACAGAATACGCCTCAATACGGGTTGAAGGTTAAAAAAGATTTAACATTCATAACATTTTTTTCAATAAACATATATTTTCGCTTTTTTCATAGGAAGTTTTATAACATAATGTCATAATGTCAAAACTGTTGTTGATAAAACTTCTGGAAAAAGATGAAACTCTGAGTTTGACACCAAACCTAAAACCCCTCCTAATTCAGAATTTTGCATATACATATATATAGGGTTTTCCAATTTGAGTGATATGATTTCTTTTCAAAAAAAACACACTAATTGTTAAGGAAATTCAAATGTTTTTTATTTAATGTGAAGTACAATCGATACAATTAAGTTCTTAATAAAACATCATTCAAATGGCCTCCACGACTTCTTTTTCAAAAACGAATTCGTTGAACCCAATTTTCGAGCACTTTTTCCACTACAAGTCGTATGTCATGAATAGCACGTTCAATATTGACTTCTAAAACTTGAAGAGAATCTGGTTTATTGCTAAAGACCAATGACTTCAAATAACCCCACAAAAAATAGTCTAATGGTGTTATATCACAACTTCTTGGAGGCCATTCAATGTCACAATTTCTTGAAATAATCGAATCTCCAAACTTTTCTCACAATAATTCGGTTGTTGCACGTGCTGTGTGGCACGTAGCCTCGTCTTGTTGTAAACAGATGTTGTCAAGATCAACTTCTTCCAATTCCCGGCCATAAAAAGTTGGTTATCATCGATCTATACCGCTCTCCATTGACAGTAACGGTGTTACCAATTTCATTTCGAAAGAAGTACGGACCGATGGTTCCACCAGACCAAAAACCACACCAAACTGTCAATCTAGGTGAATGTAATGGTTGTTCATGAATAATTTGTGGATTTTCTTCGCACCAAAATCGACAGTTTTGTTTATTTACCGCACCACTCAGATGAGTGTCCCTTGAGAAAGTTGCAATTGGAGAACGATTTTTTTGATAATAAAATTGAATAATTTGTAAACGTTGTTCTTGCGTATATCTCTCTATAATGAAATTGTAAACATTACTGAATACAATGAAAAAAAAATTAAAGATCATGACATACTACAAATGGCCGAAACGTCACTTAGAAATCATATAACTCAAATTAGAAAACCCTTTACATATATGTACAAATTATCAATAAACAATTTCATGATAATACCTAATATGACATTTTATTATTTACTACTTGTAACTTATTTCATTTTTATATGTTAGATTTTATTTTAAATAATGAAATAATTTTAAAATGTTCAGGATTACTATTCATTTTTAATTTCAGAGTCATTTCATTTTGTTAGCCGTTATTTTATTTTCCAATGTTAGAATTTATTTCATTTTGAGTTTATGTATTATTTCATTAAAAATTGTAGGCCTTATGTAGCGAAGCCTTAAAAGACAAATAGAATATAGTAGTAATTTACGTTAAATTAATTCTTTTTGGTTAAATTAATCAAAAATTTCATACTGTATACTTTATAAATTAATTTACTTACCGGATGTCATATTAAACACAAATGAAAATATTACAACAAAAAATGATGTAGCATATTTAGCAGCATTTACTAAATGTGGAAATGCTTCTTTGGTATCTCGATAACGTCTTAAACACTGTGCAAAACGAAACCAAGCCGGTAACATAGCTACCATTGGTCGACTAATAGAATTTTGTCTAATGCATGTTTCAGTATCTGTTTAAACAAAAAAATAAAACAAAAATGTTAAAAATTATTAATTTAATTATCTTAATTCAAATTTAATTTTAATTTTTTTTTTTTAATATAATTACCAATAGCATCACCCCAAGTTGGATTTTTACCAAAAAAACAAAAAAAGTGATGTAGATCCATAAAGGCTGGCACAATACTATTTAATTGATCAGCAACCCAAAAATCAGCAAATGTTACATAAAAAAATGGTGCTAATACAATGCGTCCTAATACACGTACTGTCCAATATCTAGCCTCATGACGAAATGTTTTTGTAGGATTTAATAAAAATACAGCCATTGCTGTATATAAAAATAATGGTGCTGAAAATTGTGGTATACCTAAATCTGCATGATATATAAAGCATAAAACACATATTGTCCATATAACACCAAAAATTGCTGCTAATTCCATAATATTTTGTTCAGATAAATGATTTCTTGGATCTAATTCAAATATTAAAACATGATTAACACCAGATGAACGCCAACCATATACATTAACACCCCATAAAAATAGAAATTCTATAATCAATAATGGGCCACGAAATAAACGTAATGATACAATTATTAAATCTGATCCAACATTATGAAATAATGATGATAATATAACAGCTAACATTAATACAACAAATGCACCAGAAAATAAACCAACTTTAAATGTTGTCCATGGTGATTGTTGTTCTCCTAATGGTGGTACACGTAATCTTTTCATTGCTTTTTGTCTATCACCACCTTCAATATCTTGTGTAAATACTGCTTCTGTTTCTTGTATTAATCTGTCAATATCTTTATTTGTATAAAAATGTGCTGCTTCAACATAATCTTTATGCCATTTATTACCAGTATCAACAGTTAATAATTTATCATGTTTTTTTAAAATTTTACGAAATCCAGTAAAATTTAAATTTTGATAATTTTGTAATAATATTAAACCTAAATAAAATTCACTAAATGCTAATTTTAAATCTTGTAATTTTCTAGCTGGTAAATTTTTTTTTATTAATGGTGCTTTAGCATGCCATCCACGTTTTTTATTAACAATACCATCTTCAAGGGTTTCTGTTAATTCACTACGCAAATTACCATATTTACGTGTTGCCTCAGCCATTTTTTCTGAATAAAATGTATTAATTTTTGCTAATTCTTTGTCACAATAATGAAAAAATTTTTCATCAAATTTAGCAAAATATCTTGTAACAACTTCTGGATCAACTAATTCAGCTGATGGTGATTGTTCACAAGATGCATATAGCATGGCTTTCATTTCCTATACAAAAAAAAATGTGAGTACAAAAAATTTAGTTTTTTAAAGAATAAAAAATGTTAACATAAAAAAAAACATATTAAAACATAAAATGAAGTCTTTTTATAATTTTTAAATTAAACCTGTGAATCCTACCTGATATATAAATATGAACATAAATGATTCGCAAATTAAGAGTAGGATTTGTGAGGAAATTTCAATATAACCTTATAACCTTTAACAGAAAATATAAAAATTGTTTTTTATTTGCTAAAATGCTTTGCTAAATACTTAACAGCAGAGTTAAAGAGTATATTTCGCATTTTTTCTTAAATAATATATTAAATTTTTTTTAATAACTAAAAACCCGAGAAAAATAAAGGATCATTAGTCTTATACAGAGGAAGGATTTTCTGATTAATGAAACAAAAACTAATTAAAAGAAATATTAATGTTGTATGTTTTTATAAAAATGATAAGCAACAAGAAACAAAGAAAGGGTATTATTATTACATGATACCTACTATAAGCCTACTTAACCACCCAATTGGCATATAGTTATATGAATTTGTTAGCATATTTTCAAAACAAAATTTAAAAGAAATGCTTATTAGTTTCCTTTTTACGTTTACAAATCTTCTTCACCGTCATATGTAAAGCAATACAAATTTAACTGGATATGCATAGATCTCTTAGAAAAAAAATTAAAATTTTAGAACAACTAATAACACTACGACAGCGTAATAACACTACGAAGCTATAGCCATTAAAAGTCGAAAAAACCCTATTTTCAAGTCTTTATATTTCATGTTCTGCCCAAAAACGTCAATGACAGAAAGTTTCTCAATTTTACAAATTAATATAAAAATTAAATATATGTACCTATAATTCTTTGCAATTTAGTACTTTAATAGTAGTACTAAGCTTTGTGAAACCAAAATTTTAGTTCCATCGGGCTACTTTTAATCAGAAACTTAAAATTGGGTCCCCCTTGAAAGAAAAAATCTTGAATCAGAAAAAATCTTGAAAAACAAAAACCAGAAAAAAAAATGTTGAAAATAAAATCTTGAATTAAAAATAAATAATTTTAATTCAAGATGGCAGTACGCTATATTTGTATGATTCTTATAATACTTATATGAATTTTTATGTTTAGTGAAATATTATGAAAGAAAGTAAAAGTTAATTTTGTTATCTAGAAAAATCTTTATCAAACTTTAAATATAATATAAATATGTATATATATATGAATAGATTATTATTACCAAAAGTAAACATTAAAGAAATAAATCTTAATATATTTTCTTATTTATAAATGAGTTGGGTACGAAATCTTGCGTTTCAAAATCTCCAGTTTCATAATCTCGCGTTTCAAAATCTCACGTTTCATAATCTCGCGTTTCAAAATCTCGCGTCAGAAAATCTTGTGTTTCAAAATCGCGCGTCCAACTCTAAAATCCGTCCTAATTCAGAATCTCGCATATATGTATAAATGTTCCGGAAAAAGAGGCAATCCTGATTTGATCATTTTTTTGTTGACAAACTTTTAATTTTGTTATTCTTTTAGTTAAAAAATATATTTTTTTTTTAAAGACATTAAATAAAATCTTAAAAAATATTTTATTTCAAGATTTATATTAGAAATATATTAAATTCAAGATTTTTTTTTTTAAGAAATTTTTTGGAGATTTTTTTTTACGGTTTTTTTTGATTCAAGATTTTTTTTTTTAAGATTTTTTTAAGATTTTTTTCAAGATTTTTTTTAGTCAACCTTCAAACTTTTTTCATCAGGTAAATGGCATGCTCCCCTTAAAATTTCAAGAAAGAGAAAATCTTGTAGAATAAGCATAAGTTATCACAAGTATTTGTACTTCTCTTGATTTAAGATTACAGCTACTACAGCAAAAAAAAATATTTTGTTCAGATAAATGATTTCTTGGATCTAATTCAAATATCATATTTTATATCATAGTTAATCATATTTTACACCAGATAAACACCAACTATATATATTATATTAATACCTCATATAAAAATAAAAATTCAATCATTAAACTATGATATATTGAACTATGCATCTAAACCTATGAACCTATGTGCACTTGCACAAATTTCATTAAGGTAAAAATAACACAAAGTAATTTAAACAAAAAAAAAAAAAAAATTAAACAAAAGTACAGAACATAAAAAATATTGCTTAAAATTACGTAGCATAATTGGATACCTATAATCAATTTTCTAAAAGTACTTGAAATGAACTAGAAAATTTAATTGGAAATCCTTATGGTTTTGGAAACAACAAATAAACAATTCTTAAGCTTAGCAAGCAAAGAGGGCTTTTTAAATTAAGAGGTAAATTAACTTTATTACCTTTTTAGTGACCGAAGTTTTACAAATTTACTAAATTCTAAAAATTAAAAAAAAAAAAAAACAATCAGATTAGTCCACCAAAGAACCAACCGACCGCTATTGCACGAAAAGTCGCAAAATTTCATAGTGTAATTTCATATTGATATGTATGACATATTCATATAATAATGCATATCAAAGCAAAATAACTTCTACTAATTTAATAACACTTTTTTTATTCAAATACAATAATAGGCAATGAATTAACTGTAAAAATAAGTACATTCATACGTAAATCCATACCTACATGATTTTTTTTTATTCAAAAATATTAGAAGTAAAAAATAATAAATAATATACTTAATAAAATATTAAATTTCAAAATATTCCGCTCGGTCGTTTAGACTGTACACCACACACTCATAAACATACCCACACACACAGACTCAAAGACATCACGATAAAAATACTTTTTCAGGTTTTTACGCACCGGTAAAAATCTCGAATACAAATTTTTGGTATGAAAACAATACTTACCACATTCGTGTATGCGGTCGGTAAAAATTTTAAAGTGTTTAAAAGTTGAATTATTAATCAAAAAATTTCCGAAAATTCAAATTTTCAAACAAACTTTTTTATTTCTTTGAGATCAAACATTTTTTAATCATTTAAAATATTCTTATAAAACTTTTTCTTTAAGAAACAAAAGTTTCCTTTATCATTTAAAAAATATCTTAACTTTTTAAACATTTATCCTTGTAACAAGATATGTATGTATTACAAATATTTTTTTTTTTCTTTATTTTATTGAAGATAAATTGCAAACAGAATAAATTAAGATTTTGTAAAATAAAAACGAAACAATATTATCATTTTTAAATTCTTTTAAAATTTAATTTAATCCACATCATATCATCAAAAAAGGTTTTAATAAACTTTTGCTTTAATCGTTTCAATTACAAAAATCTTAAGTGAACTTCTTTGGTTATACAGAACAGGATAGGAGATAAGAAATAATACTTTATAGAAATGGGTTTTATTTAATACTGTAACATAGATAGGTATACAATAAATATACAATAAATATATAATAAAGTACCTATGTATATTATACCAGATTACACCACTAAAGTAAAGTAATACATATTACATAATTTTTTTATTTTTAAATAACCAATAATTCTCTGTGGCCTTAGATGTAAAAAAAAAAAGTACTTAAAATTAATTTATTTAATTATTCACCTTCACTTCATGAACTTCTCTCTTGACTGAGAGCCTGAGACGCTGAAAAAACAAAACGTAAACGACCAGTTGAATGAAAAAGTAAAAACAAACTCTCACTCAACTCTTACTCTCAAGTCTCACTCCTGACTCCAGCATTGCTCTGGAACTAAACATAAATTATACAACAATTTGAAGCAATTTACAAAAAGTAGACACACGCAGCATCCCTAATTTTCTTTGGTCTAAATCTAACGGATCATTTTGCTATACAATAATAACTAACTTCACTTGGCTATACAATAATAAACTATACATGTATGTATGTATGTATGTTTGTATTTATGTATGTATAGTTAAAATAAAATTTTATTTTAAATTTTTTCAACTGCCAGCCAGACACCATTTTCTCCTAAAAAACAATAAAGAAAAATATGCTAAAAACGAGTAAATGGAAAAGGTACGTATACATTATGTATATGTAGTCTGTATTGTCTTTCCTAATAATTTTTAATGCATTTACTGTATAGTTTCCTCGTAGGGCACAGTTGATCATATTATGAAAGGTCTGAATAGGCCTCTAAATAAAAGAATTACACTGTATGTATAGTGAAACAAATTAAAGTTAGCTAAAACAAAAACTTGAAAAAATTTTAGATTTATGGTAACATCTCTAATTATAGTTTAGTAGCCTTCACACACTACGTATTATGACATTCCTCTAAGTTTTGAATACAAGTACATATTTCGATACGATTTTGCTTACAAAATCTACATTAACATACAACATACATACATACATATGTTTGTACAGAATCATGATTTTTTTGTTTTCTTTTGGAATCAAGAAATTTTGTATACCATAGGATTTTTTTGTAATTTAGATGTCACGGTAAAACATACTTACACATCAGCTACAAGGCCCCTAGTTTATTTAAATTTTCACATACAGATACTCAAATAATTTTGTTTTTTTTTGTAGGTACAGTCTGTACAGTACAGACATAATATATGTACATATGTATGTATATATATTTTTTACATATTTTTATTGTACATACATTATATGAAAAATAGAAGAACAGAGCTTTCACCTAAATAAAAATCATTTTCTAAGGTCAAGGTATCAATATTAAATCAATAAAAATTTTAAATTTAGGTCAATACTTAGCAATGGTCTTTCTTGCCTGATAAATGATTTAAAATACAATTTATTTATACAAATTATAGAAATCTTCCTACCAAATATTGTAAACAAAAAATTAATGGATTATAAACAATTTTAAATTTTCAAAATATTTTTAAAGTTTTTGACATAATTTTTCAATTAATAATCAAATTATCCTTGAACTTTTTGTATAGAGAATGGCCAATGGGTTGATTTAAAATTTTTTCTAATGTGATTTGATTTTCAAAATTTAGTTAAAAACTTAAAAATAAATTTTAAAAATAATAAATAATGTTTTAAAATACGTTGAACTAAATATTTTAAATTATTCGTATTTTACTCTAATCGGTGTTCATAGGATTTTTGTGTTATATGTACTTATATTTAACTCTCTAATCGATATAAGAAAATGTAATCTTCACACCGACCGAGTAAAACCAAACAATAGGTTAGTAGTTAGGGAACCTTTAGTACTATTGTTCTGTTTAAGCAAAAGTAAAAATTCTTCTATATATGGAGTAAAAATTGATTAAGGTTTGTAGGAATATGATAAACGAAGGTGTTGACACTTGACGTTCTTCTTAAACCTATATAAATTCAAAACGTAATCATCCCCAATTTTAGTGAATACATAAGATGGTATATGGTTCCACATTCGCGATATTTCAGTCAGAAACAAATTGCCATACTATGAACTACCTATGCTATTTAGAGATTTTAATTGACATTTAAATTATTAAACGTATTCCTCTTTTTTGCACTTTATCGAGAAATTCAAATGCCGTTTTATATGTCCGGCTTCTGACCATTATACTCAATTTTTGGTCGTATAAATTAATCATGTTATTCATATTTAGACGACTATTATTAATTAATAATTATTATTAGTGCTCTCATAAAATCTGATTTTAACAGTTAATAAATACATGATGTAAAATATTAAAAACCTCAATATAAATCTTAAAAGTATATGTATGTATGCATGTATTATGTATTATTCAGATTTCAGTTTGAGCAGAGCCAACAAATGGAAGGCCGGCCCGTGACAAAAAAAAAAATGAGTAAATTTTTTTTTTTTAATTCTGTGCACATAACCTCAAAATTTAAAAGCTTTTATATTAAATATGTTAGAAAATTGGTAAGTAAAATTTTTTTAATATCGAATTTTTATATATTTAAATTTCATTAAGAAAATATGAAATATATATAAAAATGAAGCTTGTAGTTTCTTCTTTATGCTTGTAAGAAAATTAAAATTTCAAATCGCATTTTTCAGTGCAATTATGAACAAAAAAGAAAGGAGGTTCCGATTTTTATGTAAGTAAATTTTCATATTTTTGTTACAGTAATCAAAAAAAAAAAAATTTAGTATTTAGTAGTAAAGTAGCTTTAGAATAACATAATAAAATATATTGAAGATAAATTTAAATTAAGTAATTAGTTTATTGAATTTAAGCAATTATTGAATTTAATTTTTAGTTTTATTTTAACTTTCAAAAAAATTTTCAATTTTGAAAGCTGAATCAATGTTGGTATTTGAAATAAAATAAAATTTTCGTTTTTAAGTTAAAGCTTTAGTTTTTATTTAGTTTTTATTTATTCTATTAACTCTTTTTAAAAATAATGGTTTGAAAATGTGCGCTTTCTGGATGTAAATCCAATTATAATTCTCACGTGAATAACGTTCCAACTTTTAAAGTTCCAAAAAATTAACGATTAAGAACATTATGGATAAGCGCTTTATCAAAAGAAAATTGGCAACCTACGGCGTATAGTTGCATATTTGTTTCTACAATTGCTTCCTTAAAAATATTCGCGTTAAATATTCAAATTTTACAGGATTTTGATTTAAAAAAAATATTCTTTGAGAGAAGTAATCAAAATGGCATACTTATTTAACTAACATTTGCTAGTCTCAGTTTTGGTATAAATGACATAGATTTAAAATCGACGTGTAAATGTGGTAATACAAGTCGCAATATGTTTTTCCAAATAAGTAAAACTTCCGCTAATATTTTATAAAATAATTTTACAAAACATAACGATACTCTTAAAAGCAATATGCAAAATAGGAAATTTTTTTTATTTGTTAGTTTTATTAGTTTTTAAAAAGTTATATTTGTTTTTAACTTTTAGTTTGTTTTTATATTTTGTTTTGTTTTGTTGATTTTTTTGTTTTATTTATTTTAGTTTTGTTTTTCGTTTTTCTATTATTTTCTTTTGAAAAAATTTTTATGCACTTTTCTCTTACAGATGTGTGCACAAGGCGTACTTGGGATATGCACGTAAAAAAAATGCTCCATATTCCCTACCTCATAGGTGGTGTGGAAATGAGAATAATTTTAATATATCACATATTTAAATATTTTTTTTTTATTTATATTTAGTTTATTTTATTAATAACAGTAATTTTTTTTTTTTTTATTAAAATTTTCTAACTTAATTTCTAACCCAAAATTCTTGATAAAATTGGTTTTACAAATTTTTTTATTGCCCATACTGTAGCAAAAAGCACTCTCATTCAAGTTTTGTTAAGGAGCTTTAACCATGGGAAAATAAATGGAGGTATTTTTTTGAAAACATAATTTTTGAATTAAAACATTTAAATATTTTAAATTTGAATACATTAAAAGATGTGTTAAAGATGAAATTTTATGGTGGCCTTTGGAAGAAATTTGAAAAAATGATTATTTTTCGAGTTATTAAAGTTAATGCTTCACCACTATTTCAATTTTTACTATTTCTATAAGAATACGTGTAAATTTTTAGGAAAGCTTCACCACTATTTCAAAGCTTGCTCTTTATGTCAGGGCTTGTGAAAACAATATTGTAGGCAGCGTTGCCACTTTGGTAATTTCCTACCAAATTTGGCAATTTTATTCAGATAATTTTTTTTTTTGGTAATTTGGTAATTACTTAGAATAATTTGGAGAATGGCAATTTTAGAAAAAAAAATCCATTTTTGAAAATAATGAACTATGAAGTTAAAATATTGAGTAGCCACCACATAATTACATAGCTTTAACGTAATTACAAAATATTAACGAAATATTTTAAGTTTGTTTAAAACAAAATTTTTTAATTTTATTAAAAATCTAATTTTTTTACGTTTGTTTAAAATGGAAAAATGAGTTACAAATTTGCTAAAATATTTTAAGACACATTTATAATAAACTTCTTGCTGAAGATATTTTGTTAAGAAAAAGCCTCGGCTTGTGGATGTGGATGAATCTCACTCGCAAGGAGAACAAGATAATGGATCTGCTACGGTGACTGTAAGAAAATTAAATGAATTTGATTGTGAAGAAATAAGTTCAAGTTTAGTAAGATTTGAACGTGAAAAATAACACAGGAAATTCCAGATGCAGTGCATAGAGAAATTTTCATGGCTAAAAGAGAAGAACGGAAGTGACTAAGGAACTAGATAAAGGAAATAAATCGGCTTGTAGAGTTTGGTCTGCCAAAAATGAATTTTAGTTTATATGTATATATAATATTTTGCGTTCGAAAAGTTTTACATATTTTACTTTAATCTTGACAATTAATATTGTTTGTTGATAAATAGTTAAGTTTTAACATTTATTGTTTCTTCAGGATTTCTTATTTTTCTATTTAGTTTTTGTATAGGTATGTATATGAATTATTTTGTTTGATTTTTTATGTTGCATATATGAATAATTGTTTTGTTTATTTTTATATATAAATAAATTTTAATATCAGGCTTTAACCATTGTATTTCAATATCCAATATATTTTTGTTAACTTTTTTGTCCAAAAAAATTTGTTTACCAAATTAGTTTTAAAATGTTACCTTAAAACTAATTTGGTAAACAAATTTTTTTCTGAGTGGCAACCCTGATTGTAGGTTATGGTTTGAGATAATAATTAAATAAAAATAAAATAAACTTAAACATACATACATACATACATATTCAAATTTAATTCATCATAAAGATATTCAAAATTAATGAAGTAATTAAGAATTTCTTTCTATTTTTATTTAATTTTATTAATAGATAATTTAAAAAAAAAGAGTACCTACCTACATTAAATAAATTTAAAAAAAAATTGTTTTGGTAATACCATAATACTAACATATCAATACAAATTAAAAAAATATAATTAATACAATTTCCAATTCTTTTAATAATGCAAGTAAAAGCTCCTCAAAACATATAAAAATATTAAGAAAAAGCTTTTAAAAAAATTACAACTACTATTGTACTTAATATCAAAACTAACAATGAATTTAAAGACTATCTACCGGCTTTTTTTTATAATAACTCAAATCACGTTTTTTTACAAACAAAAACAAACCGTAAAAACTCACGTGAATTTTGTTTACAAACAAAAAAATTTTTTTTTTGTTTTTTTTTTTACTGAATGTCAAAATAATTAATAAAATTAAGTCATGCGCAAAATATAATAAAATTATATTTTTTTCTTTTTGTTTAAAAAAATTAATAAATTAAAATTGACATCGTAAAATAATAATTTGTTTAAAGCTTCACCATCTTTTATAATTTATTACGAAAAAATCGTATCATTAGCAAAAAAATTACATTTCTATTTTCTATATATTATTTTCTATTCATTCTTTGACATTTTAATAAAAGAAAACTTACCTCATAATTAATGTATTGTTTACGCCATTCTGGTGTTATATGTGCAGATAAATGTTCGGCAAATTTCATTTTATATTTATAAAATTAACAAATATTAATTTTTTTTATATTCTAATTAAATTTTCAAAATTTTTTTTTTTTTTTTTTTTTTTTTTAAGCAAAATAAATAAAAAAATTGTTTACTTCTGTATAAAATTCCATTTACGGATTGGATTGACTGACTAAAAAAAAAAAAATATTTAAAGTCAAAAATAATATTAGATGTCAGAATGCTGTTGTCAAAAAATATTTTAATTAAATATTTTGTGTTTATTGGTTGAATTGATTGAAAGGTAAAAATTTAGTTTCGATATTTAACACTAGATGTCAAGTACATAAAAAAAACAGCCATTTTTTATTATGAATAAATACCGTTAGTTATAAATTTTTTAATTTGAATTATTTAAAAGAATTTTATAGTTATTTAAATAAAAATTAATTCAGTTTTCGAAAGTTAAAAAGGTGCAAAAGAATTTAAAATTTAAACAAAAAATACGAAAATCCATAGTATAAAATATTAAAAGAAATATAGATAAATATGAAATAGCAAGGAATTAAAGTTTAATTTATTTATTTGAAACGGGAAAAAAAAATTCTAAATTTCTAATAACTACTAGAAATAATTCATTATATTTGAAAATAAAGAGCAAAATGCAGGAAATCAAACTAATTATAATACAAGTGTAATTTCTCATACGTAAGATCAGATAACAGAGGTCTACATAATTTTTTTTGCATCGTCTGTTTATATTTATGAACATATATAACTTTTTTTTTTTATTATAGACTATATACAATTTAAATTAAAAAAACTTAAGAAAGACCTTGGAAATAGTAAAGGTTATAACAAGTTGTATACTAAATAGAGAACTTTATAAAATATGCATATTAAGAATCATATCCTTGCAAAAGTAGAATATATAAGCTTCAGACAAAACCTATAGAATCTTCAAAACAACCAGACTTCGTGTGAAAGGAGAAAAGAGAAAAACATAATTTTAGAACAAAAATTAAATAATTGAGTACAAAAACAATTTTTTTAAGAGTATAAACACATAAACCAAAAAGAGATCTTACAATTATTGCAAATATGACATCAAAAGTTTACAGAGGATAAAAATTTGTTTAAGTTTTTGGTAGGTACTATTTATAATAGTCATAGAAGGATTTTTTAAATAATTTGACAACCTAGCGAGTTATATCAAAATATTGTTTTTTTTTTTTTTGGGAAGGAACTGATTTTTCTCATAAAATTCATCTAATGAGACTAAAAATTTTGCTTTATTTAAATGTGCAGTATATAATTTAGGAGAATATTATTGAATATTTTTTTTAAATACACCCTCACAAAAGAATTTTAATTGTTCTTTTTTTCTTATAATTAATTGAAACATACCTAAATTGATTTTTATATATTAAGGTTAGTAATTTACCCTAATTTTTGTTTATCATTTTTAATTTTTTTTTTTTTTTTTTTTTTAGTATGTAAGTATGTGTACGTATGTGTATGTGAAAAATTAGATCAAAAGAAAAAGAAAATTTTCTTTTTCCTCCTTCATTATTTCTTTCATTTTTAACACTGAATATTTTAATAAATTAGCGTCAATTTGTTATATAGTTAACAGTTTTATAGTTTTAGTTATCCACGATATTCTATAAATTTATTATGAACCGTTATAAATTATTTATTTAAATGTTTCATAATTGTATGATTTTTTTTTTTTACTTTTAAAAAACTAATTGTACGTAGAAACAAATTGAATCAATTCTAGTAAAGTTGTGTTATACATAGATGTTCCATTTTCAAATACATATAGTACAAGTTGTCTCATTGTAGAATTTCATAAGAAAACTAAATCGAAAAAACATATTAAAAAATAAAAAATTTAAGATTTTCGGAACTAATTTGATATATTTATATGTGTAACTTTTATGGTTATCTACAATATAATGTTGTGAAATCAACAATTTTATATAAATTTAACGGTACATTAGATACCATCTAATAGAGTATAGTGTTTTTTAATGACGCGAAAATAGTATTTGTGTTTGATAATCTTGTATAATAGCTTCAGGTTTAACGAAAATTTTGACTTAAGAAAGTGAAGGTTATAGTCAAAATCAATTCTAATTGTAGAGAAAGTCTATACCACGTGTAGAAGTGGAAGAAAAATTAGTTTCTTCGGTTATAATATTTGTGTTTTTGAACCTAATATTATAAAATGAACAAAATTTAATTATATGTCGATCTAAATAGTTTGTCGTATTGCTTTGAAAAAATCTATAGTTCAGTTTTAACAGATTAATTTTAAATTGTTTGTGCAAATTTTTTTTGGAATTCTCGAGTAGGAGTTCTATTCCTACTTGGATTTACCCTTTTACGTCAACGTTCTTTAACTTGTATCCGCAAATACTAATATCTTATCATATACACGAAACGTTCAAATACTGATCGGTCAAATGATCTCGTAATATGCAATCGCGTTACTATCAAAATACTGACAGTTAAACAATATCTTTAACAATGTCTTGCTTTATGAAAGCAATCACAATTTTTGAGAAGTAGACCAAGTGCGACGAAAAAGGTACCACAATGTGTCCAAAGTCTTCAATCAAAACACAATAATAATAATCTAATCTAACCTATTATTCCTCTGACCTTATTTGTTTCCGACTTTCTATACATCTTCTACTTCTATTCTACATTTTTTTCATTACATCCAATTAAATTTAATTTAATCAAAAGTTTTCTAAAATTATATTTTTACTCTGAAAATCGTGATTAAAGTTTTTTTTAAGTTTTATAGAAGGACAAAAAACTGATTTCGTCATTTCACATCTAATCTAATTAAAAGAAAAAAAATAAAAGTTAACATTCTTAGTAGGAGGATGATTTGAACTTAATCTAAAAATTTGTAGGTTTAAAAAATAGTTTAAAATTTTTAAACTATTTTAAATTTTAATAACCATTGGAATAGGAGTGGCACATTAGTTTTACCTTAATCGAAATCGAATATTTTGCATCACTATAAATTTAATTATTTAAATACTTTTCATATGCATTTAATTATTTTTAGTTTTTATACACTTTTTATTTTTTGTAAGTTCTACTTCATTACTTTTCAACCCAATGCTTCATTTTTGATGAATGTGTGTTTTATTCGAATGCGTCAGTTAGATTAGATTAGAGTGTTATTTAAGAGGTATAAATGATTCTGCTACCTATTATGTAGATCTATTATGCTCCCCCTGTTACCACGTATTGTGGATTTTACCTGCACTATACTTCTGCCAGCCCTACTGCCTCTAAGAAAGTGAAGATTTGTATGAGATTTATTGCTGGCATAGCAGTTCATCTTCATTCTTCATTCTTCATAACCTATATCTTAAATTTCTGATTTTTAGCTAATATATTTTGCCCATTATTTTAAGATATGTTTTTGGAAAGCTTTGATTTATTCTTTTAAAAATATTTAGAAGTTTTAATTTTCATTTCATCAAGTTTCAATTTAATTTCAATAGATTTTTTATTTTTAAAGACTATGTGAGAAAGAAAAGTACAAATATATTTTCGGTTTGACAGAAGAGTTTAGCTTTTTTTATTTTCCTTCTTATTTTCAATCAAAAAAAACTTTTTCTATAATAAATATTCCCACATAAAAGAAAAATTAACAACTAACAATAAAAATGTATTTATTGAAAACGACATTGTATGATAAATCATATCATATATTATTATGTATCTTAGTATGATAATAGATATATATATCACACGTGCCGTGAGTTAAACACACGATTATTGTTAAAATTGAAATTCATACTAATTTCTCCGATTTTACGAAAAAAGAAAGAAAAAACAAAAACCAAAAAAACTACTTGCTCATTTATTCTTCATGCTTTTGCCTTCTAAACAATCATAAACCTTTGCCTTCAATTGAATTCTGAGCATACCAACCAGTTTAATCCAAACTTCAAACAAAGTAAAACTTTATTTTGCGTTTTTCCAAAAAATGTAACGTAAACATTTGTCATATTCAGAATGAATTTTCTCAGTTAAAACTATAAATATATTTAGAAATAAAAATTCCACAGTTTTCAAAATTTCCGCAGGTTCACTTAATTAAATTTAATGAAAAATAAAAAAAACTAATTAAATTTGTCCCCATAGGTCGGGGAAAGAAATGTCCGGGGAAAAACACTAGGAGTAGGGGTATGATTCCACTAAAAATTC
Source organism: Poecilobothrus nobilitatus (assembly GCA_947095535.1). Classification (NCBI taxonomy): domain Eukaryota; kingdom Metazoa; phylum Arthropoda; class Insecta; order Diptera; family Dolichopodidae; genus Poecilobothrus; species Poecilobothrus nobilitatus. The sequence goes on from OX352774.1 coordinate 59,938,410, forward strand.
AAAATTTCAAAGAAAATCCAGTGGGGTTTAACTAAGGATGAGCGACTTCCTGGTCTGTATTGGTTCCTAAAGAGACGACACTTAAACATCTATAGTAGGATTTCAAATTTTATACTTAGTAGGAGGTAAAAAATTCAATAAAAATAAAAATTAATGAGCAACCCTAATAGAAGTATAAATTTGGTATCAACCAAAAGTCAGCAAAGGAAAGAAATAATGGGGTGGTTGGTTAGCACCAACCGTTAAATTTAATAGAGTGGCTTAGGGGGAAACCTGGCTATTGACTGTAGTAATATTACTAGTCAAAAATGAAAAAGATAAAAAGAGTAAAACTAATAAGTCTGATGACAAATTTAAATAAGGCAGAATGTACACCAACGATTTTTAAAAGTGCACATTTTCAAAAGATAATACAAACGGTTTAAAATTGTGACTGGCATCAAAATTTTAAAATTTCATATAATAACAAAATATGTGAAAATAGCGCTTTTTTGTAATTTTGAAGACCTGTAAGTCCGGAACCCTATATAACTAAGAAAAATCATTAGCATTGTTAAAAATATGTTACTGAGGCTTAAATTTTTATGTATTGCCGAAGAAAAATTTGTAGCAAAATTTTCAATTTTTGAGCCTTAAAAAATAATACAATTGATAGGTGAATAATATATTAAAAAATAATATTACAATGATAGGTCAGCCATAAGATAAAAAGATTAACTTAAAAGCATTGATTTCAAAATCCTAGATGTTTTAAATTAAATATAAAAAATTTTGAAAAATAGTAAAAAGTAAGAGTTTTTTGTCCAAGTAGCAAAAACTTCCTTGGGGAACATAGGGCCTCCACAAAGCCTCTGTATCTAACTCTATTTTGTGCTAGCATTCTTACTTCAGACCAGTTTTTCCTTTTTCTTCTTCATTTATCTCCTGCTTCCTTTATCTCCTTCATTACTGTCCTCCACCACGTAATTCTTGGTCTTCCCACTTTTCTTTTTCCTTGAGGGTTCCAATCAAGGGCCTCTTTAGCTATCGAGGAATGTTTTCTAAGTGCATGACCAATCCACTTGTATTTCCTCTCCCTGATGATCAAGTTTATGGTTTTCTGATTGGTCGTAGTCCACAGGTCAGTGTTTGATATTCTTTGTGACCAGAATATTCTGCATATTATTCGCAAAACATCAGTTGAGGGATACTTGTAATTTGTGGATTATATTTTCTGTGGCCAGCCATGTTTCGCTGCCATGACGATTAAACACATGTTTCGAATATTGTTAATTTTGTGGCTCTATTAATTTGTGCTGATTTCCATACTTTCTATAGTCTTGCAAACACCGCTTTAGCTTTCTTGATTTTAGCCCCACTAATAGATTGTACAATATATTCTGCAATGTTTTGCTGTTCTAGAACATTAATATAGTTTAAATCGTCATTAATTAGAACCTATTAGAACCATTAATTAGAACCCATTAAGTGAACCTATAAAAAATTTTGTTAAACTTTTTAAGTTTTCAATGAAATAAAAAATTTTAAAACTTCTTTTCATTTTTTAAATGAAACTTACACACAATATTATAATAAATTTGTCTGTGTCACTGTTACATACATTAATATCTGAATTTTTTTTTTTTTAATGTCGATACCAATTAACACCATTTTTATTTACATATCTGTACTTTTAATTATAAATAGTTATATATAAATAATCGAACAGAAAAAAAAAAAAAGAGAGTTATTTTTCTCTAATATCATAAATTAATATTAGTTGATTTTTAAATTTACAACCGTTAACATTAAACAGAACAGAAAACTTTTAAAATTGATTGAGTCCGGGGCGCATTCATTAAAACGTCGGATTTCGCATATAAAAACAAAAAATCTAAAAAGTAAAATTAAACAGAAACCAAAATTTTACTTTTAAAATTTTAAATTTTAGTAATATATTAAAATATATTATTAAAAAATAAGGAATATACGGTGTTTTGTTAAAAAATAAATATAGTTTTAAAAATATAATTAATAAATAAAAATTCGCTTACAAAAAAATTTTTATTTTATAAAAAATTGGAAATATTTTTTTTTAAATGATTTAAAACGAAAATTAAAAAAAAAAATAAATAAATATTTAAATATATATATTTTAATATAAATTATAAGAAATACAATAATAAAATGATGATTAATTTAATATTAAGTTTAATGTTTTTGGGTCTTATTGGATATGCCATTGGTAAGGATCCAATTAATAATAGTACAATACTTATTACTAAAGGTCAATCAAGACAAGCTAGATGTGAGTAATAAAAGTAATTAATAAAACAAAAAAATAAAAAAATATTAACTTAAATAATTAACATTGTTATACTATAAATATACAAAAATGATTCATTTTATGGAATAAAACAGCTATAACAACTAAAAAAATAAAAATAATATAATACATACATATAATATAATAATTATAAAATTCATATACAATCCAGCCATTGGTGCAGTGGTTGACGCATCGCTTCTCATTCATAAGGGAATGAGTAGTCTCGGGTTCGATTCCCGGCTGGGTACAATAATTATAATAAAAAAAAAAAAATATTTATATATCGCAATATATAAATACTTAAATATATCACATAATATGTCGTACACCCCACATTCCTACCAGGAAACAGGAGTTATAGCTACCTGGCACATTTATGTACCACGGTAACTGTATATAAATAAATAAATACATATACAGGGTGTTTCCGACTCAATGGTCTTCCTTGAAATGGGTGATCGGGCATATCGAGACGAACAAAAAATTGTATTAGATGGGGGTGGATCGTTTTCGAGATATGAAGGGTTAAAGATGATTTAGCGACTTTCGTTTTGTCAGCTTTAATTTTTATGTACCCATATACCCAACAGTTACAAAGTTATGAAGGATTAGGCTAATTCTAAAACACTTTTCTTTTCAATAAAATTTCAAGATTCTATCTATTCTATTCTATCTAGCAGCGTTCCGGAGATATGAAGAAAGCAAAATTTTGCAAAATTTTCTTTTCACATAACGGTAAATTTAAATACTAAAATTGAAAAAAACTGCATTATTTTCATATTGATTTATAAAGAAAAAACCTGTAGTTTCCATCATTTGGCAAATGGTAAATGTTAAGCAGAATCTAAGATAGTCATATATGTATTTGAAAATAATTCCCTAACTGACTCCATGACTGAGTGGTAGTACATAAAACAGCTGTTGTATAACATTAATTTTCTAAGAGACCTAGAGATGGTTAAAATTTTATTGTTCTATCTTGAACTATAGCTAAAAGTACTTCAAAAATTTTTCTATAAATATGTTAAAAATTAATTTTTTTTTTGTTTGGAGCACTTTTAAAATAAATACATACATACATATGTCTTGCTTAATTTTTAATTTATTTATATTTTTATTTTAAAATAAATTCAGTTTTAAGTAAACTTAAGATATGCCTATACATAATATTATAAAAAAATTGTGTCCCTTTCTAAAACTCAGTTCGTAGTTAAACACAAAAAAAAAATTGAACCTCAGGGAGGTGTCATATTTATGTCCTTAATATAATTTTAATGTGTGAGAAAAATATATATGTAAATAATTAGCACTGTAACTTAATTTAAACTTAACTTAAAGTTAACTTAAATTAAAACGCTTTTTAAAAAAAAAATTAGATTATTCAAAGGTTCAAAACTTTAAAGAGTTACGAAAAGATTAAAAAACTAATATAAATCTGTTAGTGCTGGTTTTTGAAATGTATTATAATTACTGTCTATAAAAATATCATAATTTCACTTACTGCGCGTCCTTTATATAATATTATACTTTCATTCGTCAAATTTGAAAGAAGAAGAAAAATCTCCAGGAGATATACTCTAAAACTGCGTAACCTTACTTCAAACAAGGTATGTGCACCTAGAAGCGTATTATTTTAAAGTATATGAACAGCCAACAATAAATCTCTACGAATCTTTAATTTCTCAGAGACAGTAGAGCAACAGAAACAGAAATATTATAACAGGCAAAAATCACAACACGTTTTAGTAATAAAGGGAACATAATAGTTACATTAATGGTTGCAGGGTTACTTATATCTGGTAGAACTCTTTACTTGATTAATTTTCCAGTTACTGATCGCAAATTTTCTGATCATATTATTTTAAAATATTATACATGTAAGTTTTTTATATTTCTTTTAAGGACGACAAAGTAGTCAAATTTTGAATTCTACTGTATTACAATAATTTGAAGATTTTTTTTTATTTTATTTTTAGAAATAAATTAAAATTACATGTGATACCTGTTTAAATAATAAAAAAAAAAATTGTTTAAAATAATTATTTATAACTCAAAAAATAATTAGAAATAAAAATAGAAATGATAGACTAACTACTATATTATACACTTAGTTATCTATATACAGAATGATCCTATTTCGCTCTTGAATATTTATAGACTATATTTGGAAGACCAAAAACTTTCTGATGGTGTTTTAAAACCTTATTAATTAGTTTCGTGGTTTTTGAAATATAAGCCATAATTAAATTAAAACTTATAATAAGAGCTTTAATCTCCCAATATCTCAAGAACCGGAGGAAATAGTTCCCTTCCTATACAGAATAATTTTTTGTTCATTTTGGTCCTCCAAATATACCATATAAATATTCAAGGCCAAAAGAGAATCATCCTGTATATTTCACTACAATTCGTTAACAGAAAAAGTGAAATTGGAGCTTCAAAGTTAATACCATTTGTCAAGAATTAAATACAGTTAAAAACATTTTTAAGGTTTGTATAAAAACTTTAAAAAACATTATACTATTATTTATGCCTTCGGGATGGCGTGTCATATTCCAAAATAAATATTCCAAAGTTACAAAATTTCAAACAATGAAAAAAAATAATTCCAAAATATTGAAACAAAGTTCAGAAAATGAAATATAATATTCTTTAATCTTTGGGGTTGCGAAAAAGTTTTTTAGCAAGCTTTCAAACTTCAAACTTTAAAAATTTGATTAGAAGGAACGGAAGTCTTTATATACTGTGAGAAAATAAAAGCGGGGATTTGGGAGCGATAGCGCTAATTATTTTTAATACTTTGGTATTAAAAGATGTTGGTACAAAAAAAAAATTAGGAAGAATTTTAAAGTTGGTTAAGAAAATTAGGATCCGAATAATTTGTTTAGCTGGTGTTTTTTAAAACTAAATTAAATTTTAAATTTTAAAATTTACTTAAAGTGGAATTTTCTTTTTTAGGGATTATATAAATGGTATTTTGGAAATGGATTTTTTTTTTGTTTTGGAATTTCGTAACCAACCCTTTGTCTTCAGCTTTATGTATTTGTAATATACAATATAAAATCCTTAAATTCGAGTTATTTTTTTCTTGGAAATTTTTCGAAATAGATTCAATTTAATTAATAAAAACCGTAAAATCACGAGTAACAAATCACTGTTAACGTTAAAATTAAAAATACATTATAAATAGATCGCTAAAATTTGTATTTGTTGATAAATTAAAAAAATTTTATTTTTTTTTTTTAACTTTTACTAGTGATAATTAAACTTTATATACATACATTATATAATATTATACTCGTATACGTATGTATATTTATGTGTAAATTTATTAAATCATGGAATCATGCGTAAAATCATAAAGTAACTACATATGTATACATGTATGTACATAGAGAAGAAGTCACGTAGAAGAAAAATATCGTAGTCATTTTCATTGATTTGAAATCACCCCAAGATCGTATTTGAGGTTATTTCGTAAAAAGATGACCGTATTTTTGGTATACCATCAAAGAACATAAGAAAAACAAAACAAAAATATTATTTTTTTTTCATTCTTTCAGTTCATAATTCATTTTCTTCGAACTGATTTTTTTTTTCACTAAAAATTTTTTATGAATATTTTGTTTTTGTAACTGATGTATGGATATACATATATACGTATCTATACAATTATTCCTCTCGTAACACTTTTAAATTTTATTTTTAGAATATAAAATATAAAATACAGATATTCGTCTTGTAACACTTTTAGAAATTATTAAGGGCGTTTTTCTTTTTCTCATCAGAGCAGAGTCAGAGCTGTCAAGCAAAAAAATTGCGTTTCTTTTTATGCTCAGATTATCCAGATTATCCATTTTGTGTTTCTTTTTTTAACTCGGACTGTGATCAGAGCGCGATCTGTGAGCTCGTAAAAATTTCTCAGATTTCACACAGAGTTCACAGAGTTTTCAATAAATATAACGTCAAATTAAGAACAAAATAATAAAAATGTCATCAAATAAAATTTCGTGCATAGATAAACATTTTTTTTAAAGTTTTTTTTTAAATTTTATTAAATGAAATTTTATGTAAAATAACTTAGTTTTATTTTATTTCTTAAATAAATTCCTTTTAAAACTATATTGTTACATTTAAAATAATGAAATAAAATAAAAAAAATACTGACGTTAGAAAATAATTTGGATAAAAATTGACAATTTGTGCTCCGAACGTTTCTTTTTTAACTCAGAGCGGTCAGAGTTCAGATAAAAGTTTGCTCTAAGCGCTCGACATCTGCTCTGAGCATTGATCTGATAAGAAAAAGAAAAACGCCCTAAAAAAAATTCAGAAGTTTCTCGATATTGGTATTATAATACGAGCAATTACTTGTGACCAAGCTTTAGCCAAAGTTTTTTCGTTGCTAGACCATAACACCTGATAAATCATTTTGTAATTATAATAATAAAACATTTTTAATTAAATCTCTTAAAAATACATTAATGGATTTCAATTTAAAAACCTCAGATGCTATTATAAGCTCTCATAAAATTATGGCAAGTTCAAATAAATTGAAAAACTAAGATGTGTACCAAATTAACTAGATAACATTAATCTGCATACTTTTGAAAAAATGAGAGTTAAATTAGCAACACAAATATTTAGTAGAACAGTGAGTGCCGCTATTAGAACAATAATTGAAACGTCTGGTTTTAAAAGAGTTACTAAAGAAGTTGCAAAAATTTTGTATTAGTGTTTGATAAACTTTTTGATTGTCTCAACACTGAATCATTATATTCTGATAATAAATATCGATCTGATATTAAACTAAATAGCCTGTAGTTTGAATTTTTGAAATATTGCAAGATTGACTAAAAAGAAAAAATATATTTTTAGAGGGAATGAAAATAACTTTAAATTTATATAAGGTAATAATATATACACATTTTTTCATATTTTATACTTTTAAAATAATAATTCTTGTACCTATGGTTGGGTTATGAAAGACTAATTGATTGATAAAAAATCGAGGTAGAATCGAGATTTTTTCTTTTTTTAAGAACTCGAAAAAGTTATATGAAGAAATATATACAAATGTACATACCTACACCAATTGACATAAAAACAAAAAAAATAAAACAAAAAGAAAAACTAAAATAACACGTAAGTTTGAAATTTTATTAAAAATAAAATTTAAGGACTGGCGAAATATTTTCTAGAATGGTTTCAACTTTGTCACATACCTATTTTAATTAATACATAAATAGACTTCTTATTGAACGGTTATTTTTTTCGAATACTTTTAGTTTCCGCAATCAGATTTCTACTTCTTAACAAATTTTTAAGAAAAAAAAATATTTGATTTGAATGAAAAAAGTGCAATATTATTGAATTGGTGATGAATATGTAGTATTCATTATGTACTTATTATGTAGTTTATGAATCAGCAATGAAATCGTAAAAATATATGTGCATTTATTCATACATCCATTTACATTATTATGTAATGCACATGATTTTTTTTTTCATTCAAAAATATTAGAAGTAAAAAATAATAAACACTGTAAACAAAACAAACATAAGAATAATATTGAATCTGCTAACAAAAAATTTACCGTTTTAATTTTACGTCATCAACAAAAGAATAATATGCATAATCAGCATATACATAATCAGCATATACGATATCTCTAAAAATTTTTAGAGATATAAAAAAAAAAAAAAAAATTCATATAAATTCATATGGCGTGTTATATATGAAATTTGGACTTAGAAAAAAAAATGAAATAAAAGTTAAAAGTTACTCGGATCAAAAAATGTTATTGTTGCTCTTTACTTGTGTTACAACTTTTTCTTAATAATTTTTCTAATAAAATTTTTCTGTTACGAAATATTCGTAAAAAACTTAAAAAGTGCACTAGTAAACTACCACTTGCGGTTGTCTGATTTGCTCCAAAAGCTTATCAATCCGAGATATTTACGTCAAAACCTTAAATATGGAATTGCAAACAATTCTGCCCACAGACATACCCACACACACACATGTCTGTGTGTGTGGGTATGACAGACATCATACTAAAAAAAATTTTACAGCCTTCTCCACAACATTATATCAATAAAAATGAGGAAAACAAAGGCTCATATAATATGTATATCGCTAAAAATAAAGTAAAATACGATCAAGTTGATTTTAAGAAATTTAAAAAACTGTCTAACTTTTTTCTTCCATGTGAATACTCTATGTATATAGTTACGTTATGGTAAAATTCTAATATAAGCTTCAATAACCTAAACATAAAATTAGTTCCTAATGAAATTTTGTTAAAGATCGTATTGAAACATTGCTATGAACATATAGTTTAAGTGTACAATAAATTTGGCATTAGGTTTATGATACCTTTAAGGAAGGAGAAAGTTAGGGCAGAGTATTTATATTTATATTCAGAATCGAGTTCTAAGTTCATTTAACTATGTACGTTCGTCTATCTAATGTGCGATAAATCAAAATATAATGCGGCTAAATTTTTAAAAATTTTTGTAATTTCATTTTAATAGAAATGTCGATTTTGCTATTAAAATTGAACAAGTTCGACCGACTGATTCGCGTAGATTTCAAATAACTAAGAATAACTCAGTGTCGAAATAAGTTAGATTTTTATTTAAACAAGTTAAGTTTTATGCCAAAAATCTCTGTAAAAATTTTGTTGGTCTAGACAAGCAGATTCGGATAGTTCTAATAATATTTTTTCTTAAATAGCAGCATAATTCAATGTTTATAAGCTCAAAACTGCAGGGTATTTCAAAAAAAGTTAAATTTAATGCTAACGATGTTTGCAAAATTTAATTAGTTTAAGGTAACAGGTTCGGGCAGCTACGATATTTATATGCTCATATCTTGGTAAAAAACTATAGATAAAATTTTATAAAAATTTATCAAGTTTATAATAACAAGAATTTCTATATATGTAATTTGGTTGGTATCGCTATCGCATAACGGTTTCGAGTAATTGTTATACAACGTCGAAATTTACGATAACCCTTTATAAAACATTGGCAATATAGATGACACCACATTAAAATGCTTGTAAATAAAGAAAAAATAATTAATTTGGTTTGGTACTGTGATATATCTGTTAGTGACATTTGTGTTGAACTAATAAAATTAAAAATTTTATATGTATACGTACTTTTTTTTTTTTTTGCAAGTTGGCCTTTATTTGAATTTAAAAAAACTATTTTTTTTTGCATAATATTTTCGATTTGTTCATATTTGCTGTTAAAATTGTGATAAAAGAATTTGTAATTACAAATATATTAAATTACATTATTTTAATTCATATTATAAAAAAAAAATTGAAATAAATAGAAGTATTTTTAGATTTTCATATAGGTGGCAACAAATCTGCCGTTGTTTTTTAACAATAAAAGGTAGTTGGCTATATATTTGCCGTTGTACGTTAGTGAAATTTTTCATAGCATTATTTTTATACATATTAGGAGATAGAAATGGCTACAAAAAGTTTGAATGAAGATGAAATTGCTGAAATTTTAACTGATTTTTCTAAAATTTCAGAAGACGAATAATGATGTAATGATGATTTGCCGGATGAAATTCGTTTAAATGAAGTGCCTTCGCATATGCCGAAACAAATTGAAGATTGACAAATTAAAATTGTTCTTTGAATTATTAAAAAAAATATTTTTTCTATACAACTTTTTGTGTTATTAATAGACAATGCCATACATATTGCCACCTGACCTTTTTTCCAATTTACACCTATTTTTTTGGTATTTTGCAAATTATATATTTAGTATCAACAACTAACTAAAAACTAGAAAAGATTTAATGATAATACCAGTGATTTCTTATGTACGTTAAAGGGTTAATATACATATCTTGAATTAGGTATTAGGTATCGTAAATTTTCTAAAAGATGATAAAATTTTATGTAAACCGCATTATATATTATATTCCTGCGGATATCTTTGGGTTGACGGTAAATCATAATAATAATAAACATATCATAATAATTCCATACAAAACTCCGCAATAATAAGGATCCAAGCTTTTACAATGTATTTTGTGATTTTATATTTTACAATCAATTTTTGTCACATATGGGTGCGGCAGAGTCAGTAAAAATGAATCAAGGAATACATCAAGAAATTTATTTTAGAAACGATTAAAAGGCTATGAAATAGTGTCGAACAAAATAATATTGATTTCAAGATATGAAATAAAATTCGCAAGAAGGAAATATTGTGAAATTTTGCAACCTTATATTTTCGACATTATTTCCTTTTTGCGACTTTATTTCATTATGAAATAATGTCGGAAATTTTACTTCATCATTTATTTCATTTTTGATTGCGACATTATTTGATGCGACTACTTCATAGAGCCCGATTTAAGTTGTATGTGTAGATTTATAATTTTAGTTTTAGGCAGTAATAAAACGTAAATAGATAACGTGACTGTGATGTATAATCCTAGTTGTAAAAAATTTGCAATTAGAAATTAGAATTCGAAATTAGAATGATTTCGATTGAAACTCCACTCACTACCACTAACCAGAAACGAGACCAAATTTGTTATGATTGAGAATTAAAAATGAAACAGATTCTGAGATGATCGAATATTTATTAGGACAGGAAACGAAAATTCTCTAAAATTCTACCTAACATGCAAAAGTGCAAAAGAAATGATTATACAGTTTAACTGATGGAAAGTTTTCTACTTTTGTCTAATTGGAATTTTGCTTAAATGAACAAAACTTACAATATTCATTTCTTAGCGCTTTTTAGCAGATAGCTTCCGAAGAATTAGTTTCTAATGTTTGAAATGTTACTTTGTGTTTTTTTGGTCATACTTTTCATCGTGCATTGGTGTTAGTTTTTTTTTTTTATGTTTTTGTTTATTAATGAATATTGAAAGAACTTTTAACTAATTTCACTAAAAAAATATAATAAAAATACTAAAAAAAAATTATAAACAAATTATGTGTAAAAAATTACTACCATAAAATTATTTATGTAATTAGTGTTAAATAACTAAATACCATTATTATGTTTTAATAACAGTGGTATATTATCGATTAACTTTGAGTCTCATGTAAGGTGTTAATTTGATACTAATTATTAATTCATATATTGCAGCTTTTAACACAATTGTTTACAAAATGTAGCATGATGTAACTAATGGTTAACAAAATCATTTTCTTTTTTTTATATTCTTTTTATATTTAGTTTTCCCATTTTATACAATTGGACGCTTTGCAAATGATTTATGTGTAGGAAAAAATTTAATGTCTGGAACTTGTGTGGTTAAAGGTCAATGTTCTGATAATGGAGGTCTTGCAACTGGTAGTTGTTCAACAGTAACATCACAAGCTGTTTGTTGTGTTTGTAAGTTTGAATTGTTTCAATTTGTAAAAAGATTTTTTTTATTTTATTAAAATTTATATTAGTTTTGAATTTTTCATATTAGATCAGCAGTCTTGTGGAACAACAACAAATTTTAATAATACATACTTTTATAATGAAGGTTATCCGGGAACATTTCCAGGTGGTTCAAGGTAAATTTTTCTTTAAACTAACTTAAAAAAAAAATGTTTTTAAAAATATTTTCATTTAATTAATTACAGTTGTTCTTTAAGAGTAGAACCTTGTGATTCTGGTATATGCCAAGTACGTATTGATTTTTTAGCATTTTCTTTAGCACCGCCAGATGGTGATGGTAATTGTAATACTGATTATTTAACAATAACGGGTGGTTCATCAAGAATACCACGTATTTGTGGTGAAAATTCTGGTTCACATATTTATATTAATTTCAATAATGAAAATGCAATAACAATATCAGTTTTAACAACTGGATCATATACATTTAATAGACAATGGCAAATGCAAGTATCACAAATATCATGTAGTTCAGAATATTTGGCACCATCTGGTTGTTTACAATATTATTTAGATAATTCTGGTACAGTTACTAGTTTTAATTATAATTCAGCAGCTAGTTCAGCATTAAATTCAATTGGTTTACCGGGTACAAGACAAATTGCTAATCATAGATATGGTATTTGTATAAGAATGGGTGCAAATTTATGTTCAATAACATGGTCACAATTAGGTTCAGATCCATATTCATTTACGATTACAGGAGATGTTGGTGCACTTGATCCCACATTAATTGGTACATCTGCTGTACAATCACAAGATTGTTCAACAGATTATATTATAATACCAGGTCCAAGACAAGATGATTCTTGGTTATCAAGTGATCGGTTTTGTGGTTTAGGTTTAGCGGAAACAACAAGTAATTTAAAACCATTTGTTATATATGTTGTTACAGAAGCAGACGAAGATTTTGATATTTCAAATAGAGGATTTGCATTATCATACTCACAAAATCCTTGTCCAATTGTTTAGTTAAGTGTGCGCAAGTATTAAGAACTGATTTAGTTATATAATAATTAATTTAAGGAAATGAATTTTTTGTTTTTAAAATTAAATAAAAAGAAATTTGTAATATAATATCAAAAATGATTTTTTTTTTCAATTAATCCTAATAACAAGTTTATAACTTGTATAATAAATAACTAAATAGCAATATTCTACCTAAGCTTATTCCTAATAAGCATCTTTATTTATGTGCAGTGTTTCCTTATTAAGAAACAGAAGGAAAAAATGAAATATATTGTTTCATTTTAACTTTCAAGTCTTAACAAATTTGTTTTTATGATGAAATTCCTTTAATTGTATTAATTTCAACTTCCAATTGTTTAATCTTAAATTGAAAAAAAATGAGTGTAAACTAAATATTCTGATTATTTAGATATATATTTTACCTTTTCTAAATGTTTTTTTTGTACATTTTCACTTGCTCCTTTTTTGTACCCTTCGCTAGAAATTGTTTTTATTAATTTAGTTAATTCAGTTTGAAGCTTTCCTAGCTTTTTTATATTTAAAACTGCATACTCGTTAGATTTTCTTAAGCCATCTTTAGTTTCAATCCCTAAACTACATAAATGACCGGCAGTAGAGAAAAAGTTAAGCTTGCTTACATCTACAGGTTCATTTACTAAAATAGTATCATTGATTTGAGCTAAAACTGAAATATCTTTTTCATATATTTGAAGAAGTTTAAATGCTTTATTGTTATTTGCAAATATGTGAACTTTCGGTTCATCTTTTTTCAAAATATTATTTCGACTTTTTAATTGTCGTATTACTGTGCATATATTTAAAATTTCGAGCACCTCATTCTCTAATTTATCATTAATCAAATCAGAATCTAATTCAGTTTTTAGCTTAGGGAAATTTTTAAAATATAAAAGTAATGCTTTAGCTATAAATGGTGTTATCGGAGACATTATTTCAAGTCCAATACTTAAACAAATTCCAAGAATAATGCAATGATTTAAACCTTCATTCGAATTATTTTGTATTCCTCGTTTTGTAATTTCCTGTTAAAAAAAAATAAAAATTTACTATGTATATGTACTCAAAAATAAAATAAACTTTTCTTACTACATACGTATCACACAAATTAGTGTAAAAAAATGTTTTAAGAGCTTGTGTTCCTATATGAAAATTATAATGTTCGTAGCTTTGATTACAAATTTTTTGTGTACTCGCTAAACGGCTTAAAATCCATTGGTCCATTTGTCCTAATTTTAAAGTTTTTAAGTCTATCTTTTCAAAATGCTTTTTATCAAATTTCACTTTTTCAAATGATTGTAAAGTGTAACGTGTTGCTTGCCATATTTTGTTAAAAAATAATCGATTTGTATGACATTCTGAAACATCAAAATTTATGAAATGGTTCTTTATATTATGACTTAATAATGTTAATCGTAGAGCATCTGTTCCACATTCTGGAATACCATTTGGAAAATTTATTTTTAAATTTGAAATTGATTTCAATACTTCATCTGAAGTTATAATTCCATTTTCATGATTTTTTTGAATTTCACTCTTCATGTTCTACAAAAAAAGGACTTAATTTAAATTTTTTTATTATAAGTAGTTTACATTTTTACCTCAAATGAAACTCCATAAATTACTTGTTCTGGCATTACAATGTTTCCTAAACTTTTCGACATTTTTCGACCATGAGCATCACAAACAATACCATTTAATAAAATATTTTTGAAAGGAACATCTCCTGTTAATTTTAGTCCTAACATTACCATACGTGCCACCCAAAAAAATAAAATATCATGACCAGTTCCCATTAAATCTAAAGGATAAAATTTTTTATATGAATCTTTAGGCCAATCAAAAACCGAAAATGGTAATAAAGCTGAGGAAAACCAAGTATCTAATACATCTTCATCCCTTTTGATTTGAATATTATTGTTTTTTCTGGATCCCAAAATCGATTTTGCTTTTACTAATGCTTCTTCTTCTGTTTTTGCAGCAACCCAAAATTCTTGATCTTCCTGTTTCACTAAATATGCTGGTATTTGATGACCCCACCATAATTGTCTTGAAATACACCAATCTCGAATATTACTTAACCATCTAAACCATTCATTTTCAAAATGTTCAGGAAAAATTTTTATTTTTTTATTTTGTACAGCTTTAATAGATTCATTTGCCATATCTTGACATTTTAGAAACCATTGGGGGCGTAACATATATTCAATAACATCTTTACTTCTAGAACATAAAGGCAATAACATTTTATGATCTTTCATACCTTTGAATAACCCTAAATTAACTAAATGATTTAAAATTTTTTTTCTTGCCTCAAATCTTGGCATATCGGCAAAATCTGAATACCTGGAAGAAATCTTGCCTTGTTTTGTAAATACTTCTGTTTGAGTATTTAAATTATGTCGCAGAGCAATTTCAAAATCATTTTTATCATGAGCAGGCGTTATTTTAACTGCACCAGTACCAAACCCTATTTCAACAGTTTTGTCAAATATAAGTGGAATTTCTTCATTTCGAAATGGGTGCCATAACTTGACTGTACTTTCTCTGTACTTATTATAACGAGGATCATCTGGATGAACTGCTACTGCAACATCACCTTAAAAAGTATTATATTTAATATTATTCAATAAAAAAGTTAATTATTTAATAAACTAAGTTATTACTTACCTAATAAAGTTTCCGGTCTGGTTGTAGAAACAACAATTTCGTCTTTAGTACCATTAACTTTATATGAGATATCATATAATCTTCCAAACACAACATTTTTATTGTGATTGGGAACAGAAATTGAAGTAGGACCATTTATTTCTTTTGATTCAACTTCAATATCACTGACCGCTGATTCTAAATAACATGACCAATTCACCAGTGAATTTTTTCGTTCAATTAAATTATCATCAAATAATTTTATAAAAGATTCTGTAACAGCTTCACTTTGCTTTATGTCCATAGTAAAATATTCTTGATCCCAATTTAATTGACATCCTAATTTTTGTAAATCAAACTTTATTTTGTTTCCTTTTTCATTTTTCCAAGCATAAACTTCTTGTATAAATTTTTCACGTCCTAATTGATGACGCGTAATCTTTTTCTCTTTAAATAACTTTTTCTCAACAATAACTTGAGTAGCAATTCCAGCATGATCTGTACCAGGTATCCAAACAGTTTCAAAACCTAATTGTTGTTTTCGACGACAAATAACATCTTGAATAGTTGCCATTAAGGCATGGCCTAAATGTAAATAACCGGTTACATTGGGTGGTGGAATAATCATTACAAATTTGCCATTTCTAGAGGCAGGAACAGTGTTATTTAATGTTTCAGGCCATTGTTCAGATTGCTGCTTTAATTCAACTTCCTGTGGTTGATATCCTATTGATATTAGAAATAAAATTTTGATCTTTAAAAGACCCGTCACAAGAAAAAAAAACAAATAACTGATTACCCTTTGACAAGCTTGTGAAAGATTTTTTCCATAAACCAGGTCTTGATATAAATAAATTTCTTAATATTGTTGTATATTTGATGAAAGATTTCTGCATTATAATAGCCCATTAATATTTCACTTTTTATTAAATGAAATTTGCTGAAAAAATTCTTTAATTTTATATCATGTTATGGTCTAACATGAATCTAAAAAACCGTGCCGAACCGATTATCAATATCCATCTAAGTTATATTATATGTTTTTAATATTTTGTATTTTGTATAAAATCAAAATAACCTTATAAGTAAAATAACATGTATTTTAATTTTAGTAAATAAAGAAATGTCAAACACATATTGGTGACATGACAATCATAGCTATATAGGCACAAGTGACAACTGATAAATTAAAAACAAGTCGACGTTGAATTAAAAAATAAACACTAGTCTTGACTTAAAACTGAAAAATATCAAACTGAACTAAAAAAAAATTCACAAAAATTTTGTGATCAGCTTGACATTTCGAATTGGAATTTGCTAATTTGAGACTGAGTAAATTTATAAATACGTAATTGTACATAATTATAATATAACAATTCAATCATATAATAATTCAATCTTAAAATGATAAACTAAGTAATGTTATTAATAATTAATAACAAACAGTTTTTGTCAAAAACATTAAACAACGAACAACTTACGAAAGTGTCAACTGTAACTGTCAACTCAACTGAAGAATACTAAGAAAGAAGCTGAACTCTGAAGAGTGAAGTGATTGAAAATAAAAACAAAAATATAAATATAAATACAGCAAATTGCGCCGGCTAAACACTAAAAATAAAAATAGATAATCTATGAAATCAAAAGTCAATTGTTTTGATTAAACCAGTTAACCACTACATTGAAGAATCTTAGAATGTAAAAAATTTGGATAATAGGAATTTGCAAATAACTTATCAGTTTTGTGTTTATTAATTAATTATAAAAACAAACAATCTCATAAAATAATTTAAATACCCATAAAAACTTGTTTGTCATTCTCTTCTCTTTACTATTTTTAATTTGATTTTGATGTGCATGTGACAGTATAAAATGAGTTCTCAAGACGATAACTACTTGTTACTCGAAAGAAAAGATAAATTACTGATTGTAAAATTCAACAGACCTAAAAAGAAAAATGCTATGAATAAAGAAATTTATGAAGGTTTAGCCAAGATTTTACGACAGGCAGCTAAAGATGATGATGTGAATGTTTTAGCTATAACAGGTAATTAGATTTATCGTTAAGTATATCACAAATTTATAATCAAGAGATGATTTAGATAATTTAGTTCTAAAGTCCAACTTTTTAATGTATATATAATAAAAAAAAAAATTCGATCAAATTGGTTAAGCAATCAATAAGATTATAATACATACTAATATTTTCCATATTTTAGGAGTTGGAGAATTCTATAGTTCCGGCAATGATTTATCGAGACAAAACAATGATATAGATGATCTTGATGAATTCTTTAAGCAAAAGAAGATTATGATAAGGGATTTTGCTAATGCATTTTTAGAATTTCCTAAACTATTAGTAGCAGTTGTAAATGGACCATGTTTTGGTGTAGCTGCAACAACAGCAGCTTTATGTGATATTGTATACTGTTCGAATACTGCATATTTTTTAACACCATTCACAAAATTAGGTATATGTGCTGAGGCAGGTTCATCGTACACATTTCCATTAATTCTTGGTAAATCAAAAGCAATGGAAATGTTATTATGTAATCATAAATTATCTGCTGAAGAAGCATTACAATTTAATTTTGTATCGGAAATTTTTAATGTTAATGAAATCGATAAAATTTGGAATAAATTAATTGCATATTCAAAATTACCAATTGGATCATTAACAACATCAAAACGTCTTGTACAAAAAATTGATAAAGATAAATTAGAAAAAGCTGTTCAAGATGAAATTAATGAACTAGAAAAAAGATGGACTTCAGATGAATTTTTTGAAGCAATTGCATCATACTTTAATTCAAAATTATAAAATTTTTTGTTAGTACATACATATTTTTATTCATGATTACTCTTAATACTGCATTTATAGGTATATAAAATACTTAATTGGTGGAAGTTTTATAATATATTTGTTGTACATTATTAAAATACATTTATTTATGTATTTACTTCATTATATATATGCATATATAATATACTTATAGATATGTTTAAAAAACATTTTTTTAAATGAATTTTATCCAAATTTAATTAAATTAATGAATTAAAAAAAGAATTGAGAAAACTTAACAGTTTAGTTAAAGATTTCATGCTTCTTTTGAATTTGAATGTGCCTTTTATTATTTTTCTTTATAAATCAAATGATGGTCTATTTTAATACTATCAAAACGAATTAAATAAAGATGTTCCTACCTAATGAACAGTTTTTCAGGTATTTTGTATTCATGTAACAAAATTTTGTTTTGTTTGATTTATTTAACGTTTATTAAACCGTTTAAATTATTAACGTTTTTATTAAAAAAAGATTTAAATATTCTTAAATGATAAAAATGAATTTAATTAAGTTAGGTAATGAAATCGTAATTTCTAGACTAATAAATAATCTATTTTTAAAGAAGAAAAAAACTATTTCAGTTCCAGTTACTTCAAATTTAAAAAATTTTTTTTTTTAAATTTCTCACCTAAACATCGGTTAAAATCAAGAACACCAAGAATAACAATAAGTAATAAAATTATATATAAATACATATATTTATTTAGTGCATATGTACCACATATGTACTGAGTACTGACTGCTAAACTATACTATGTAGTGTGGTAGTGTGTACCAGTGTGTACTACACAGGTCTACCATCTACAATCAAATTCATTATCCAATAACATTTTTTTTTATCAGTGAACTGTCAAAGTTTGTTTTATTTCTGTTAAAAAATATGTTTTTTTTTTTTTCTGCAAGTTACATATTTTATTTTTGTAGTCGACTCATACAAAAAAAAACAACTAAAATGCTCATTCTTTAATACTGCACAGCAACAGCGGCTTATCAGTCAAAAAAATTATTAATGAGTCGTCACGCACACTTTTATAATACCGCTGTGTCATTTTTTATGTGATTGAAAGTTGACTGGATGTTTAATGTTATTCGTCTTTTTGAGCAAGTTAGTTGTAATTATTAAAAACATTAGTATTTAGAACTTTGAATAATTTCTTTTTTTAAAATTATAATTTAATTTTGGGTTCTTCCCTTAAGTAAAATACTATTGTACTTTATTAAAATTAAATTGTAAACGAAAAGTGAATTAAAAATATATATGAATTTAATGAAAATATCGGATTTTATTCATACGAAACGCGAAAAAATAAAATCATATCGCAAACTATAATATAATAATAAAAAACAAAAAAAGAAAAAAATTTTAGCACAATCATCATCACACCGTAAATAAAATAATATACTGTAAAGCTTTTTTTTTCTGTTTTGGTTAATTTTTTTTTTTTACTATAAATATAAACTATTTATGGACGAAGAAGTTTTACCAGAATTCACTGTGGGGGCAGATGGAGCGTGTATTTATACCCAAGGTGAAGATTTTAATCCTAAAGAAGATGATATGACATTTTGTTTAGCAAATTATGCAAAAGAAGCTATGAAAATGATGTTTATGATGAGATCACATCAAATGTTAACTGATGTTATATTAGAAGTTAAAACAGAATTATTTCATGCCCATAAAGTTGTATTATCAGCAGCTAGCCCGTATTTTAAAGCAATGTTTACTGGTGGTTTAAAAGAATCTGAAATGTCACGTATTAAATTACAAGGTGTATGTCCAACGGCAATGGCAAAAATAATTTATTTTATGTATACTGGACATATTAAAGTAACAGAAGTAACTGTATGTCAATTATTACCTGCTGCAACAATGTTTCAAGTGCCAAATGTTATTGATGCTTGTTGTGCTTTTCTTGAACGTCAATTAGATCCAACAAATGCAATTGGTATAGCAAATTTTGCTGAACAACATGGCTGTTTATCATTACAAAAAAAAGCAAATCAATTTATTGAACGTCATTTTACACAGGTATGTCAAGAAGAAGAATTTTTACAATTATCGCCATTTCAATTAATAGCACTTATAAAAAAAGATGAATTAAATGTACAAGGTGAACGTGAAGTATATAATGCTGTATTAAAATGGGTTAAATATGATGAAGAAAATCGTTATCCAAAAATGGAACATATATTATATGCTGTACGTTGTCAATTTTTAACACCAAATTTTCTTAAAGATCAAATGAAAAATTGTGATGTTTTAAGAAAAGTTCCAGCATGTCGAGAATATTTAGCAAAAATTTTTAAAGATTTAACATTACATAAAAAACCAATTGTTAAAGAAAGAAGACCAAATACAACACGTATGATATTTGTAGCTGGTGGTTTTTTTAGATGTTCACTTGATAGTTTAGAAGGTTTTAATGTTGATGATAGAACGTGGCATACATTACCAAAATTAAGAGTACCTAGGTCTGGATTAGGTGCAGCATTTTTAAAAGGTATTTTTTATGCAGTTGGTGGTCGTAATAATTCAATTGGTTCATCATATGATTCGGATTGGGTTGATAAATATAATACTGTAACAGAACAATGGAGACCATGCGCACCAATGTCTGCACCAAGACACAGAGTTGGTGTTGCTGTTATGGATGAATTATTATATGCTATAGGAGGTTCAGCTGGTTCAGAATATCATAATTCAGTTGAATATTATGATCCAGAAGAAGATCGTTGGACATTAGTACAATCAATGCATTATAAACGTTTAGGTGTTGGTGTTGCTGTTGTTAATCGTTTATTATATGCAATAGGTGGTTTTAATGGTAGTGAAAGATTAAATTCAGTTGAATGTTATCATCCAGAAAATAATGAATGGATATTTGTACCATCAATGCAAATTGGTAGAAGTGGTGCTGGTGTAGCTAATTTAAATCAATATATATATGTTGTTGGTGGTTTTGATGGTACACGTCAATTAAATTCAGTTGAAAGATTTGATACTGAAAATAAAATATGGGAACAAGTAGCACCAATTAAAATAGCAAGAAGTGCATTGTCATTAACAGCATTAGATGGTCAATTATATGCGATGGGTGGTTTTGATGGTACAACATTTTTAGATTTAGTTGAAATATATGATCCAAAATTAAATTGTTGGATTGAAGGTACACCATTAACATCGGGTAGATCTGGTCATGCATCAGCTGTTATATATCATCCATCATCATGTTCAACATTTATTGAATGTTTAGATCAAATACAAAATTATCAAAATCAACAAAATCAACCACAACAGCAACAAAATCAACAATTTCATCAGTTGCCAACATGTTCTTCTAATAGAATGAAAAATGACAAAACGTAACAAAAACGTAGTTAGTTAATTAATTTTAAATTCAATTGATAATTGTATAAATATGTATTTTAAATTGAAAAACTCCTAAATCAAATAAATTGTAATTTAAATTTAATTTAATGTATTTATAAAATATTTTTGTAATATTAATTATTATTAATTTTCTGTACCATAATATTTTATAAATTTTTTTTTTTTTTTTATTATTTAAGAAAGAATTTAACGTATTTCAAATGCGTTAATTTATAAAATTAAAAAATAAAAACAAACAAAAAAAAAAAATTTGAAACGTTAATATTTAAAGTTTCAATTATAAAAAAAAAACAAAAAATTGAATATTAACATTTTTTATAAAAAATATCTGTAATATTTACTTAGATGATGATTAAAAAATTTCATGTTTTTTCATTTTTTTTTTGTTTTTAAATTACCACCATCGATGACGATCAAAATAAAATTATTTTGTTTATTGATATAAGTACATATACATATTATAATAAATCGTGATATCAATCATAGATATACTATAATTTCTTTATTTACTTTTTAATTTATTTTAATCTTGACATAATTTTTTATTTTCATTTTTATTTTTTTCAATTACGTTTTAAAAAAAAAAAAATTTCAAAATTACATATATTTTTTTTTTTAAATTCATACAAATATATGATCATATCATTCCATAAAGGTAACAAACAATAAGAACGAACAATAATATAAAAAACATATAAATATAAATTGATGAGTTCCATATTCATATTCTTATCGTGGTCAAAATATTAAAAGTGAAAATTAGTTAAGAAAAAAAAAAGAACAAAATTATTTTAAAAATAAAACTCAAAAATAAAAAAATTCTTTAATCGTTTTAATTAAAAATTAGTTAAGAATATTTTTATTATTATTACGATTTCTGCCATAATTATTTTTTTCTATATTAATTTTTTGTCAGTTTTAAATAATCATTATGTATTGAATAAAATTCTGTATTTTCAAATATATTATTATATATGTACATATTAAAAATTATTTCAAAGGTTTATAAAATAATAATAGTGATTGTAAAATAATTGTTAATTAAATGAGTTTCCTAATTTTAAGGTTCATTCAAGTTGTACGAAATTCTATTCAAGTTCACAGTGTAATTGGGAGATCGGTTAGACATTAACAGAATTCTTATTACCCATATTATTTTAGATTTGTGTACACGTATCAACAAAATTTATCATTGAATTGGGATTCAAGCCTTGACTTTTCAGTTTTGTTTAAAAAAAAAAAAGAAAAATAATCATGATAAGTGACTTATTGTCCCAAAATAGAACAAAAAGTTCATTCGAACTTTAATTTGGTGGCAAATTTTGATAATATATCTAACATGGATATGACCAATATGACATGGGCTGTATATGTTTTTCAATAAGATTTGTGTTTTTTAAGTAAAAAAAAACCCTTTAAGCCTTTAAGAAAAATTAAAAACAAACTATGTATTTAAGTTAAATTTTAATTAATTGTTAATTTAATCATTTATAAATAATATTCATTTATTATATATTTATTATATATATATATTTAAATTTGATCAAACAAACATCAAAAATTTGAACACATATTATTTAATAATCTAAATTAGTATTTTGAATTCAAAGTTAACATATAATCAATCCTTAAATAAAATAAAACTGGTTTTTTTAATTTTTTTAATTAATTTAAAAAAAAAAAAAAGTATGTATATACTATATTATATATTTTTTGTAAATTGAAAAATTAATAATTTTTGATCATTTGTATTTTGTATATAGATTTTTTAAAAATTGAACTCCGTAACATTAAATATTTCAAATCTTAACTCCGTAACATTAAATATTTAAATTAAATATTTTAAATCTTTTGTTTTTTTTTTTTTTTTTTGTATTTTCCCGCTTGATTTTTAAAAATAAATAAGTATAAAAATAAAAATGAATTTTATAAGTAAACGTGCAAATAATCACATTTTCAAAAAAAAAATTTCAAATGTTAGTATGTATTTGTTAATTTAAATATATGTCAAGTAATTGTTTTGAATTAATGATATCATATATTATTGTTATCACAATTTCACTTCTGTGTCTTTTAAATAACATTATGTATTATGTATATCAAGGTTTTATTTAAAATTGATATTAATTAATTTTAAATTTGTAATTAATATAATAAATTTTATTAGTTTCTCATGGACTTGGGATGGATGCATAAGGAGTCGTATGGCTTAAATGTAAGGGTAGTTAGTTATCTATCCCGCCTTTGAAATAACAACAACAAAGTTATTGTATAGTTTGTTGATTTTTAATTA
This sequence comes from Poecilobothrus nobilitatus, assembly GCA_947095535.1. Lineage (NCBI taxonomy): Eukaryota > Metazoa > Arthropoda > Insecta > Diptera > Dolichopodidae > Poecilobothrus > Poecilobothrus nobilitatus. The sequence continues at coordinate 59,962,318 of OX352774.1, forward strand.
TATTGATTTAACTTTAACTTTATTTTATCGTATATAGAGATATAAAATATATACATAATATGTATATAAAATATATAAATATTTAATTTATTTCATTTTATTAGAAAGCAATTAAAACACAAAAAAAAAAACAATAAAGAAAATAAAATAAAATAAAAATCATATATAAAGTAAATAAAATCAGTTAAATATCAGCTTGTTTATATATAAAAATTCTAAATTATATTCTTATTATTTTTGTTATTGTATATTAATTCGTAGTAAAATATCTAAATTATGAGTTTTTTATTATTATTTTTTTTTATTGTGTGCTTTTTTTTCTGCTTTTTTTTTTTTTTTTTTCGTTTTTATCGTTTATTATTTAGTTTAGTTTTTGTGCAAGTCATGATTTTCTTTTAAAGCATATGCTATCAAATAAATAAAATAACATTATAAACTAAAAAACAATGTATATATACAAATATGTATATATATACATTTTGTTAATTTCTATATTTTTTATCTATAGTTAGCAGGATTTGTCCATTGAAATGAAATTTTTTTTTTGGATTAATTGATATTCACTTTAAAAATTTTCTGATTAAAAAAACATAAGGGTTCATATTTGTTTTTTTTTTTTATTTTTATACAAGAGGTTAAAAAATTAATAGAAAAATTATAGTAAAAGTTTTTTTTTTGTTTTTTCTTTTCTAAATTCTGATTAAAAAGAGCTTTACATGATATCTGCTATTGTACAATAGTAACTAAACTAGTATTTATAATATTAATATAAATCTAGCAAAAACAAAAAAAAAAAAAAAATAAAAATAAACTCTAAATTGATAAAAGCTTTTAATTATCTATTGTTATTGTTCTTAGCTTTTTGTTTTTTTATTCTGAATTGATTTACAAATATGTTATGATAACGATTAAAAAAAGAAAAAAGAAAAAAGGTTTTTCCACAAATTTTTAAATTTGCCACTAGAAATTAGAGTCTACTTTCACCATAAATTGTCGTTTGTAGTTGTTTAGATAATTGCGGAAAAATATTTTAACCAATGAATGGATGCATAAATTTCAAATAAATTATATCATATTAATTTTAGTACTTTTTTTTTTTTATTTTAAACGTTTTAATTTATGTGATTCTGTTAAATGGGTTTTCCCAACAAATTAACTCTTTAAAAAAAAAAAAAAACCAAAAACGCAAGATCAATTTTAAAGAAATAAATACATCTAAGAATTTATTTAATCATCATCTAAAAAATTCAAAAAAAAAAAAAAAAAATTTTTTTTATTGGTAATTTAATTAGTCATAAAAAGAACTGAAATAAATAAAAATAAAAAAATAAGGAAAAGATTAATTTTTTTTTGAAAACACATATTAAATTAAGTAACTAAGATTAATTTTAAAAATTTTATTATCTTAAAAAAAAAAATTTAATTAAAATTTTAAATTAAAATTTTTTTTTTTTTGTGTAAAATATTCTCATACAATAATTATTGTGTGTACATATTATAAAACTCATTTTCATAATTCCATAATAATATAATATTTATAAAATAGTTTTTATTATTTTAAAAGAAAATTTTAAATATGTAATTAAAAAAAACAAAAAAAAAAACAAAAATAGAATAAATATAAAATATGTTATACCAAAAATAAAAAAAAGATTTAACTTTCATATTATTTAAAACATAAAAAAAGAAACCTTTGTTTTATTAGATTTTAAAAATAAAAAGTTAAAATAACGATATGGAATCGGAAAGTTTAAGAACCTTGGGGTTGGTCGGAGACTTACTACAACGTATAAGTTAAAAAATATATACCTTTAACCATCTATCACCAATTCTTAATGGTGGGTCGTAATAATTTAAAATTTCCGCAAAATCTTTCCAAGCTTGCCCATATTCATTTTTCGTTTTCGGAAAACCAGTATATCTTCTTATTATGTCTGAATTTTGTTTCATTATGTTCATCAATGAAATTGCTTAACGTTCGTTATTTTTTTTTAAACGAAAATTAAAATTATTAAAATGCAACCAAATACCTAAATTTATTTCGATTCTAGGCTGGTTTATCGCAAGCAATTTATTGCGAAGGAATTCATCACAAGCCATCGAAGCAATTTATAGTAAGCAATTTATAGTAAGCAATTCATCGCCAGCAATTTATCGCAAGGAATTTATTATCGCGCGATTGTTCTGGCTACCAGAGTTAAATAATTAAATAAAATAATAAATTTAGTTAAATATTGAAATAATTATAATATAATAATTATATTATTTAACTGCAAAAAAGTAAAGATTCATTTTTTTTTTGACAGCATTGCCGAGGATAGTTCAGGAAATAATCGCATAATAGCAGCAGCATTTTTTCTAGATGCTCGAATACGTCTTTTTATAGAATGACTTTGTGGCATCTGGGCTGCAACTGAAATGGATATAGTTTCAAATTCTTTTGATAAAATTCCTTGTGTGGTGCCTGGTAATGATTTTTTCGCTTCATTTGTTATATTTTTCATATGGCATGCTACTTCGACTTTTGATGCTTCTCCAGCATGGTTATGCTCGGATGGTGGTACAGAAATCACATTTATTACTATATGCAATCGTGCTTTACATTTTGTTTTAAAATAGCTTACGCATTTCCAAATAGATTTCTCGTTAGTCACGCGCTCCTTGTTGTAAACAAACCCATCAAGAAGAACTTGTGGTTTACTTTTCTCACTTTCTACGTATGAAAATTCAAGCTCCATTTAGGTATCCCTATTTTTATTCAACTTTATTCTGAATAATTTTTGATATATTTGACAAATATTACCAATTAAGGCTGCTAGATTTTTTTTTTGGAAAATACAAAGTGAAGATTTCATTAGGTATATGAATTCATTAGGTATCGGATATTCATCGCCATAAACTTTGCGATGAATATTTTCTTGAGATAAATTGCTTGCGATGAATTGCTTACGATGAATTGCGGGCGATGAACTTTGCTATGAATTTGTTATTGCGATAAACTAGCCGGATACCTTTATTTCTATTGCAATTATTTTATTTTTACTTTTCTGGTTTTCATTTTTTATATTAATTATTTCAAAAAGCTTTAAACTTAAAACATAAAACTTAAAGAAAAAACGGAAAAACTTTTAACATTATGCCTCTTCGCATGAAAGTTTGAAGTCAAGAAAAAACGCTATCACGTCGTATTCAAAGTCTCAGAATTGCCACCATGATGATTTTGACAGATAAACATCATGTCTACTTTGAAAATCTCTCAGAATTGCTACACATGAATCATGATGATTTTTTCGCGTCTACGGTTTCTCAGAAATCAGAATAGAAAATCATCACTTCACTCAACTTCAGTGATATTCATCGTATGCTGCGCTTCTCAGAATATATGGGTGTAAAACAAAAAACAAAACCTTTATTTTATTAGATTTTAAAAATAAAAAGTTAAAATTCGAGAGTGTAATAGGAAAAAAACTAAGAACTTTCGAAGAGGGATACTGGGAAACTTACTTAAAATAAAAACAAATCTTTTGTGTTACATTTTGAAAATAAATTCAATGTCCGGCTATGTAATCTAAAAGACTATAAGAAGCTGGAAAAACTAAATAAAATAAAATACAATCAACCGCTTTCTTAAATGATGGAATTTTTACATCTACTTATCTAATATTTGTTTTTTTTTTTATTAAATGAAGGTAATGCGTAAGTAAATACTATAGACTGTAGGTTCGTAGTGTACCTTGTAAATGTAAGAGAACCTATTCGACAAGAGTAACGAAGTTATGTTTCCTTATAGATTTATGCCACGATAATACACTAATTACTTACGTAATAAGAAATTCATTTAAAGATAATTTACTGTTCCACTTCATTTTGGTTCTTCCATTAAAAGTTTTTAAATATTTAGGAAGTTTGAGAAATGCAGAATGAAAATATAAAACTATGTTCAGATTCATTAAATATTTTGTAATATAATTGAGTTATGAACATTTTGTAGATAACATATAGTGCATTTTTCGTTTTGTGGATGATAGTGAAGAGCTTATGTTTCAAATTGTTTTTAATGTGATGTATATTCTCGTTAAAACTTTAAAAAAATTATCATAATTGGTGTGAACATTTTGTAAACTATTAGCTAGGACCGAATCGACAGAAACTAATTAGTAATTACTAATTAATAACTAATTTCACACGATTGAATGAGAGCTATTATATGTATAAATGTATATAGACTATCAAATAATAAGAGTAAGTAAATTTTTGATAGTAAGTACAGTAAGTACTAGAGTTATAGTACAGTAAGTCATTTGCTAGACGAGACACTGTAAGAGGCGAGCGGACGAACGAGCACAAAAAAATAACGGATTCGAAGGCATTAGTGTAAGGGCAGTTAGAAGGTTTCTCTTCGAAATAATAACAACAACGAATACGCTTAAAATACATATGTTAAAAATGGTACTTTTGGTAATTTTTCCTATTTATACAGTTCCTATTTACACTACTGCAGTTCTAAATGCATTTTAAAGCATATATTTCATCAACAAGTATAAAATGAATTTGTACTTAAAAATGAAAAAAAATGAAAAAAAATAAAAAAAAAAAAAATATAAAAATCTTTTAAAATGACTTAACAACTTAAAAGTAAATATTAAAAATATTAATATAATAACATGATTAATTAATGATTTATTTTGTTTTAAAACTATTTAAAAAGAAATATTTACCATCAGTTATTAAAAAAAAATTGATTATTAAAATAAATATACATATATTATACGAAAGTTTTATTAAATTTATTTCTTTTATTTATAAATATTTGCTTCATTTTTATAATTAAAATTTAATTCTCATTTTTTTGTTTTTATTTTCGTATAATCTTCTTGTAAAAAAATAGACATTGAAAATTTATTGAACAATATTCTAAGAATGATTTATTAAAAGGATTCACTAGAAAACAGAGTCGTAAAAAAGTGTTTGAGAAAAAGTATAAATAATAAATTAACAAAGCAGCCTGTACTAAAATATAAATATGAAGTTTTGAAATTTAAAACAACAAAAATATTTTTAGACACTCCGCGTTTATCGTTTGAAGACAATATTATTGTAAATGTAAAATATTTTTTTAAAAAACGGTGGGTTAATTTATAATGAACTGTGGCAATTATTTCAATCAGGACATTTAATAGAGAAAATTAAAACAATTATAAAGGGTGTTCAAAATTGAGGTATCATTTTGATTTTGCCGCCATTTTTTTTCTACCTGGAAGCAGTAGTGTTGAAGAAGATCCAAAAACTTCCATTCGTCATCGTTCGCAGCAATTAAACATCAAACCATCCACATTATTCAACATTTTGCATCGTGATCTCCAATTAAAGGCTTATAAGATCCAGCTGACGCAAGAATTAAAACCAACTGACCATGCATTACGTCGGCAATTCGTTTCTTGGGCAATCGAAAAACAAGAAGAAAATGAGAATTTTTTTAACAAAATAATCTTTACCGACGAGGCTCATTTCCAGCTCAATGGCAACGTCATTAAACAGAATTGTCGCATTTGGGGTGAAGAGAATCCAAGGGTTATCTTAGAGCAACCAATACATCCACAAAAAGTTACGGTTTGGTGTGGTTTGTGGTCAGGAGGAATCATCGGACCATATTTTTTTGAAAACGCAAATGGAAATGCAATTACGGTCAATGGAAATCGCTACAGGGAGATGATCCGAAGCTTTTTGTGGCGGGAAATTGATGATTTGGACGTAGAGAATATGTGGTTTCAACAGGACGGTGCCACTTGCAACACAGCAAGAGAAACAATGGATGTTTTGAAGGAAAAGTTCGAAGATCGCATTATTTCTCGTAGAGGAGGAGTGATGTGGCCACCAAGATCGTGCGATTTGACATCGTTGGATTTTTTTTTGTGGGGTTTTGTGAAATCGAAAGTGTACAGCAATAATCCCACAACAATTCAAGAGCTTAAAAACAACATTATCGAGCAGATTTCAACCATTGAGAACAGCTTATTGAACAACGTGATTCAGAATTTTGGTAAAAGATTGGAAGCCTGCCGAAGTAGTAGAGGGGGCCACTTGGCCGACCTAATTTTTCATTATTCCACATTCCGGAACCTATTTCTAATAAATTAAAATAAAAATATATTTAATATTTCAAAAAAAAAGTCTTTTTTTATTAAAATTGAAATGATACCTCAATTTTGAACACCCATTATAAGCATAGCTAATAAATTTAGTACTCAAAAAATACATAATTGCTATTAATTTTTGTTTTTGAAAAGAAGAAGTCTATTTTTAAATTTAAGGTTTTCCGGTAGTAACCATAGTGTCTCTCTAGTTATAGTTACAATAGGTCATTCAATTTCACTAATGACGTTAAATATTCATTATAGAGTTGAATCTGATTGCATTTTTTTTACTGAGACAAAATTCGTTAATTATAATTTGATCTAATAAAGTTTTTTTGTTATAGGTATATTATGGATGATTATTTTGGCGGATTAATAATGTTTACTTTCATATATGCTTTTAGCATCAAATGTCTGTTTTAAGCTATATAAAAGCAATATATATGTAGTCAACCTTGTTCAATTTCAAAATATTTTAGCACATTTAAAAAAAAAAAAGGTTTTGATAAATTTGCTTATTTATTTCACTCTTTCTGTACGATTTTACATCCTTCATATTTTTGACATACTTTTAGATAGAACATTGAAATTTTGAGAAAATTAATATCTTCCAGACTATTTTTAGACATATGTGAAAATATTTTTAATGTAAAATGCAAACGTTAATAACAGTTTTTCTTAATTATATAGCGTTTCCTTGAAATTGAAGAAGATATCTATCGATTTTTCACAACTTTTACATATATTTTAACTTTATAGATATAAAATTCTAAGATAAATTACAAATTTAGGTGTAAGTCACAATTCTAAACTGTTATTATATTTTATTCTCTTTTAAAAAATGTGCGCTTTTGATTTTACATACTTCCTTGTTTTAATCTTTTTATGATTTCTATGTCACACTGAAACTATTTTGTAAATAGTGACTTTGGTCAGATCATGAATCTTTGCTTATATAGGGCAATTGAATTGGTTGTTATTTCATTAACTTTAGTTATAGATCTATAATATAAAGTGGTTGTAAATTTTTGAACAGACTGTTTTTGTCTGTATGCAAATTGATATTGGAAAAATATTTCATTGTTCAGTAAACTGATTTTCTTTATTTTGTTTTTGCTTACAGGATATATTTTGATTTTTCCAGAAAATATCCTGTTTTTTTATTTTGTGTTATATTTTTTGTAAATATTGGATGCTGCAGTTCTTTTATGGTATTTTTATCTTATTTTTTGCTTGTATAGAAATTAAAGAGCACATTATATTGTCATAATATGCTTTACTTCCTATTCATATTCATACATTTTTAATCATAAATTCATTATATTTATATATATATATACATTATGTATATATACATATAAATACTATAACATATGTAATTAATAGTATTCCTTTTTTTATGACGCATTATGAATATTTCTTAATTTTTTATAGATTTTCTCCCCTTTTTAGTAAATTTTTATTGTTTTTTTCCTTTTACACTGAAAACGATTAATGGATATTTAAAATGTAATCTTTATTAAAACTCCATTGTTATAAAAAATGAAAGAATAGAAAAACAAAATAAAATAAAATCTTTTAAAAATGCTTCTTCATTAATATGTGATTTATATATGTTTAATACCATACATATACCTTTATACATATATACATTTAAAAATTAAAACATGAACATAACAAAAAGGAAAATAATAATATATGTAAGTTTAATGTAAATGAATTTTCTTTTTAATTAAAAATGAATTGTAATAAATAATTTTTCTTGTAAGATCTATTGGAGATTGATCTAGTAATTAAAGTTTTAAGGGGTTAAAATTAATAAACTAAAAGTTTTTAGTATTTAAAATTATAAAAATATGTAAAGTAGATACAAAGTAACAGGTACAACTAAAGAACCCCTATAATTATTATAAATATGTAATTATATTTTTAAACTTTAAAAACTCATGACCTGAGTGTTCATTTTAGAAAAGTCATATGGCATTTATTAGGATAAATAATAAAGTGACCCTCTATTGTGTATCTCTATAGACCTAGAGGGAAATGAGGAAGCGGAACAACTTGCAAAAGAAACTTTTTTTTTTTTAAACATGTCGAATAAGTATAGACACAAAATAATTGCAAAGCACTAAAAATAGACGAGGAAAACTGAATGAACCAAATGTGGTGTGAAAAATCCGGATTTACTCAATAGAGAATGTTGGTACATGCAGGTTTTGTCAAGAAAAATGAGAATTTTCAGCATACATACCCAAAAACTGAGCTTTACTTTGAGCAAGACTTAGTGTTCTAGCAGCATATTTTGTTTTACAGAACATTAACTGCCTTAACTCTATAGATCTACAAATAAACCCTCTACAGATCAGATCAGGTAAATACAGGATAGACAGAAGTGTTATGAGTGGAGGCAAAACCGATAACCGATAGTAATAGTAGGAGAACGATAGATGTTCATCAAAAAGTCGCACTGTTACTTATACCTTTTAAATAATAATCTAATTTAATTAGAATTTAGTTTCTTACTAAGTTTTTACTGCAGAGATGTTGTTAATTTGAAGAATATAGAAGGTACAAAACAGATCCTGTGCCAGTGATGATGTTAATCTGCACTTTAAATTTCTATACATTACACATTGCCACAATATCTTTGAATTTTTCATTTATTTAATCCTCTCCTCTTACCAAAAGCACTAATAATCATGTCATGTGAGTTGTGGGACGTATAAGCTTGGTTAATTTTTACAGGCAGTAAAAACTAAATTAGCCTCGCTTAAATATTAGTACTCATCAGTAGTCAAAATTTTTTAAAAATATAAATAATTTAAGTAAGAGAATATTTTTAATTTAATTTCTGGAACCAATTTTTTTTTCACCCCACATGAAATCTAGTGATTGATTTCTGGTGAATTTGATAAAAATATCCTTCACAATAATTAAATTAATGAATTTAAATAAAAAAAAAATTTATATAAAATTTTTTAAAATTAATAAGAAAAAAATAAAAATAAAATTAGTTATATGGGTATCATTAATTTTGGATAGTTTTTAAGAATCATTAAAATGATTTTTGAATAATTATCCTAAGTTTTCTTCATTTTAAGTAATACGTTTTTTTTTAATAAATCGCTTAATAATTATATGTTTAAATGACAATTCATTGGTCTTCATACACATATACATAAAATTCAATCATTAAAGTCTAAAAACAAAATAATAAACTGTTGATTATTAGAACAGAGTACATTGTTTTACTCTAAAGATGTGTAGACGGCCATACACAATGTTATAGTATTACTGTTACAATTTTACTGTAAAAATTTTATACAGTTGCTTCTAGTTAAAGTGACCAGACGTCCCGGATTATGAGGGACGTTCCCGGATTTAAATCGTATGTCCCGCATTGAAAATTGTCCCGGAAAGTGTCCCGTATTGTATATCTTACCTTATTATTGCTCTCTATTTGTAAACTAACTTTTCCAATTAAATAACACTGATATGGCAACAATTATTTAAATTCAAAAATTCAACTATTTCAATTCAAGTATGTCATGAGTTTTTAGCGAATTCACATTGCTATTTAAAAAAATCTATTTCTATAATTGCTATTTCAGTTTAAAAAGTTGAAGTGTACTAAACAAAAGTGAAAAGTTTAAAAGTTTATGCAAATTATTATTAGTTTATTTTTATAAAGTTTATTTCTTGTAAGAATAATTTTATTTTTTTTTCTTAATTTTTTTTTTATTTTTGATATTAATTAAATTAATAAAATGAAAAATCTATGATATTTTAATTCGGAACAATTAAATAAACTAAGAAAATTATGTCCTGAGGAATGCGTTAAGCTTTTCTTTATATTTATTTGAACTTGTCCCGGATTTCAACATAAAATACATGGTCACTTTATTCTAGTACATCTAGTACAACTAGATGATTTAGATGTAAACTTATGCTTATATGATTTGACATTACATTTGCTGACAAGGTGTCTTCCTTAAAAGTTTTTTGTTAAGGAACTATAAGCTTCAGTTTCAATATATATAATTTTATTAAGCCGATAATAGGACGCGACTATATGTACTTTATACTAGTTTTAAGATTTTTATTTTCTTATATATTTTTAAAGGCCTGTGACGGAATTCAAATTGAAATTTTTTTATAACAAATCGTTTACAAATAGAACGAAGTATTAACCAATTTGATCAAAGTTTTAACCAATAATTAAATGACTGGTAAATTTTTTAATATTTTTATATAAATCTATTTCATGTTATATATATGTATGTATATGTATAGATTGCAATGTATAAATAAGTGTTTAATAATAATTTTATTTTTATTTATAAATTAAATGATTATTTACTTTTATTATTGTGTAATTTATTGATTGCCTTTCAAGAATTTGAATTCAATGACGTATAATTTTTAATTTATATTATTAAAACTTGAAAATTTTTAGGTTTTATAACAGTTTAAGTGTAAGATTTCAGTAAATTCAAGTGAAAAAATACAAACATGTGTACAATTTAAATCCAACTGTTAATTTATTATCTTTTTTTTTTGTTTTTTATTATTGCGATGTAATCTACATTATTTATACACCTTTCAATCATTTCATATTATAATTCTTATCGTTTTTAATAGTTAATATCTTATCTAATTTATTAATCACCCTGTGCGTATTTTAATTGGGATTTCCTCTAACTAACATAAAAAAAGAAAAAACCGTTATGGAAAAAAAATTCGAAAAAAACTTCAACCAATTTTTTAGTATAACTTTTATAAAGTTCACTTAATTAAAAAGACAAAACCAAAATAAAAAAAAAATATTAGTTAGACATGTTTTTATTTTATCTGTCATTTGGAAACTTTTAAATAATTTTTTATTGAAGTTTTATTGAAGGGGAAGTTTTTTTTAAGAAACTTGTTTTTTTTTTTGTAAGTTTAAAGTTTAAAAAAGAATTTCGTAATTCCTTTTTTTTTAAAATGGTGATAACGTAATTACTTTTTAGTACATTTTAAAATTACAAAATAATTTTAAAAAATTAGCTTATTAGTTTCAATCTGTCTGTTAGTTCATGTCTGTGCATTTGTCCATTTACAAAAGTTCTTTATCATTTAAGATAGAGGAATGAAATTTTAATCACGGATTCGTTTGATTAAAAAACTAATGTTATAAATCAATTTTTTTATGTCCCTACTCATTACAAAACTCCAGTCCCTCAAAATTTGAAAAAAACCCTATTTTCCAATGTTTATGTAAAGTTCTACTAAATATTTTTTCAATCAAAATTTATATTCTTTCGTATCTTCGAAACACTTTTAGTCAGAATCTGAAAATTTTGAGAATGGAAAGATTCTTTTGAAAGATTAGCATAAACTCTTTCAAAAATCTGTAGGTACTTCCTGCAGTTTATAAGAAATCAAATATCTGTAACTTGAATACCTATATGTAAAATTTATCGTGAATAAGGCATAAAAATTAAAGTTGCAATATTGAATTTTTACGTAAGTTAACGGTTTTTCTTTTGAATTATGTAGGGTTTCCTTAAAACTAAAGAAAAAATGTCTCTTAATTTTTCACAAGTTTTTCTTACTACTAAAAATTTAAAATTTTGGTGGAAATTTTTTAATTCTTTTCATTACCGTTTTGAAAATATGTCGTTTTCAAAACCTTTAGTTTTACATATTGCCTTTTTTTTACTAAAGTTTTAGTTAATTTTATGTTGATGAATAATCAAGTGAACATGAAAATACTTAAGTCAATCCACTAGACATCAGTGTTGTTACATTGAATCCACATTTTTAATAATTAATGAACTCACTGATGATTAATTATATCATTATATCGATCGGTTTGTTAGGATATTTTTAAAGTTTTTAAGTTATTCAAAAAATCTACTTTCAGACTCAAATTCTGTTATTCGTTTCGTCAATCTGTACATGTTCCTTAACTTTCTACTTTTTCTTTCAATTTCCTTAAGGTTATGACTTATCTGAAACTAATAGGTTGGTATTTCAATAAAAATTTGCAGAACATTACTATAAATTTTAAGTTGATCTTAATCATCAGTTGTTAACTCTTTGAAGACAAAAATCGTTTTGCATTTTTTAAATTATAATTCATGGTATCACTCACACAGCTTAAATTTCTTGTTTAAAAATGGTTCGTTATTTTATGTACTTAAATCCAAAATTATAATTTTTGACTGAGTCTAAATCATATTTTAGTATTGTTCTCACACTCTGTCTTATTCAGTATAACTTGACACTTAAACATCTATTTCATATTAACATCAAATCAGAGTAGTCAAAGTGTGGCAGAATCAAGACATTATACAACATAGATTAGATGTTTCTTTTGTTATGTAGTCTCTAAATCTTTTTAAGAAACTCATTTTTTTTTTTTTTTGATATTTTAACACATACATTATTTAAGAGCTCGTCCAATTTAAGCTTATATTCAATTATTACTTGGAGTTATTAAAAATTACTCATAATTTTTATATTGTCATTGATTTTTATCAGAGGGTGGATTCTACAATTAAAAACTATATAAATTTTGTTTTGTTTATAATTTAATTTCAATTTATTCATATTTATCCAGTTATCCCAGTCATAGTTTTTTATCCCAGTTATGTAAATCAAACAAACGTCAGTAAAACGAGCAACAGTAAGAACGGCACAAACGGCACGGAACAATATCATTTATGTATATGTCAGGAATAATTAAGCACCAAAAACTATACTTTCGGGACACTAAATTCATTCACAAAGAGATCAAAAAATTATAAAAAAACGCATATCATAGATATAAAAGGTCTGTAATTATTCAAAGTGTATCGTTGTCACGATATAAATTGTCCTAGTGATAGATCTTTATACGCTTTGGGCTATTAATTTGAATATTTCACTTTAAGTGAAACAATTGCTTTTTAAATTGAAAATTAAATGTAAAATTTTTATTCTTAATTTCAGCAACATGTCAGCTGCATGGAAAATATTTTTTTTTCCAAACCTAGTCTAATAAAAATAAATTTTCTACTATCTGTTATTAAATAATATTTTAAATAAAAGTATCATTTAGTTGAATTAATTTTCTATAATCAAAACTAAAAATTTCGAAGTCCACAATTTTTATCAATTTCTTATATGACAATCATTTATTAGTTGATAAGTGAAATAGTGTACGTTATAAAAACAACGTATGTATAGTTGATATAAATAAATTAACTAAATTGTGTAAATAGTAACTCCATATGATAAGAGATATCAAAGTTCAATTTATAACGTAAATTTTATAGACGATTCGGAGCTTTGTGGAGTTTTTAAAATATTTTTTTGTAACTATGAAAATTGTAATGATTTTTGTTTGTGTTTTTTTGATAATTTCTTATCATGGAATGAATCCTGTGTTAATTATTCAGATATCATAATTATTGTAAAATTGAAGGGGTAATTAAATAAATGATTTTCCAAAATTGAATTAATATCAAAATATTTTTAATTTTTTCTTAAGTTTTTGATAGCTTCATATGAAGTTGGGCTTTTTTTTTTAGAATCAAACAATGCTTAAAATTGATATGTTAAAATTATGTATCTAATCGTTTTCCTTTGTCATAAATCTAATATATGAAGCGGTAGTTTTTTTTTCTCTAAAGAAAGGTGTGAATCTTCCAAAGACATCGAGAATACACTCTTGGTAATGTCTTTGGAAGATTTGGAAGATATACACTTCTTACTGATGAAATCCATCTTCAGTATAGCTATATGGAGTAGGAATAGGGAAGAAAAGGACAGGGTTTTGAATAGAAGAGTGGGGATATAACATGCACCTTTTTGCATGAGGTAATAATTAAAGGTATGTAGTTGTTATTTCTATTATTCATATCATTATTATTACGATATAAAATTGATACCTATTTTTTATATGATCTAACCGATGTTTGAACTCAAAACTCTCTGATTGAAAAGCAGTCATGTTACATAATAAGTTTGATGATGATCACTTCGTTATGAGTTATAATAAGTTTACAATGGATTTCTGAAATTTTTTGTCAAATATCTCTTATCCTATCGTATGCCCCACAAATTGTGTTTCTCTTGCTCTTAATTATTGTTGAGAACTTTTTTCACATTGAGATATTTTTTGGTACTTGATTTCTGTTATCGTTGAGAAACATTAACCCTATGAAAATACTTTTAGTTTCTAAAAAGTTATTATGTTACTTTATTAATTTGTTTAAGATATAATTATTGAGAAACAGCTTCGACATCACCTCAAAACTTAACAAGTCATATTGAAATTGAAGTACATATATTTTGAAATAATATTATAGTTATAGCAATTTATTAAATTCCACAAAATTAGAAAATTTAATATTTGCGTTTTACTCATAAACCGTTATAGCGTGTTTTAGAAAAGGTATTTTGAAATTCTTTAGACATATTTTTTTACCAATATGGTGCTCATTATAGGCATAGATCTACACTGTTATGGAATTTTTGTTGTATTAAACTCTTTTTCTACTCGTACAAGCATTTTATTGTTTTAAAGGTATAATAAATTTGCTATTACGTTTGTGAGACTGTAAAGAAGACAATATAGATATGCAATTAAAGAATAGATATAATGGGCCTACGAATTCTTAAAATTTTATTTTTATTTGAATGCCATCATTGTTAATGATTTGATGCTAGCTTTGTTATTATTTATATTAAAATAACAGAATTTTTTTATTTAGAAATTAATGAAAATTTCATCGTTTTAAAGTTTTAAAAATGTAGAAATAGGATTTTTACAAAAGGGTTGCCTACAATTTTAATTATGGTGTGTTTATTGTAATGAACATAAATTCAATTTTTTTCCGTGCTATAAGTAAGCAAACAGCCTTTGGTGACTTGTACATGATAGCATAAAAATATTATCCAAGTTCTTCAATATTGTTGTGTTTTAGCACATTTTTAAAAAAATTTTTTAGTTTCACTCTGTCCGTCTGTCCTTCCGTTTGATAGAACGTTAGATAGAACTATGGGTAGGTTTTTCAAAAAAGTTAATGTTAATTTTCTATGTAATCCCTTAAAGTTAAAAAAAAGCTTTTTTTTTCAAATGTGTATATCTCAGGTTTAGGTTCAAATCAAAACATTCACAACAACATCAGCTTTATAAATCAATATAACACAACTTTTTCCAATTTAATATTTAAATTTACCTTTATATAAAAACAAAATGTTCCAAGATTTTCTTCTTTTTTATCTTTGAAACGTTTTTAGATAAGATTTTGAAATTTTAGTGAAGAAACATCTTTCTGAATTAGTATAAGCAACTACAGTAATTTTTATTATACCTTTATAAGAGCTATTAGGGATCAAAAATTGAAATTAGCTATTTGTACAGTTGTACAACCTGTTTAGATAACCTGTAAGCAAAAGTTAAAACACCAGTATTATATTTTTGCATGTGCAGATATTTTTAATTATATAGAATTTATAGAAATTGAAGAAAATCCCTTTTAATTTTTCACAATTTTTTCTTACATGTAAAATTCTAAGAAAATTAACAAATTTTGGTGCACAAAATTCTAAATTGCTTTTTTTTCCTAAGAGAGGTGGGAATCTTCTAAAGACACCAAGAATTTCCCCCTTGGTAGTGTCAGATTCTTACTGACTAAACCCACCTTCCCCTTTAGCCAATATAATTTGATGAAACCGTTACCTGTGAACACAGTATATTAGTTAGGGAGGAGGGATAGGAAAGGATAGGAAATGGATACGGAAACATTGAATTGGGAGTGTTACTGTAAGGAAACAATGAATCCGTATATTATTATTACTATTTTGCTAACAGTGAGTATAGCCGTTACAACAGTTACAACATGTAGTTATAGCACCTTACTACATGAGGAAATTATTGAAGGCAACCTCCACTGTCACTGTAGCGGCTGTTATTATTATTATTATAATTATAATTATTGTTATTATTATTATTACTATTATTATTATTATAATTATTGTTATTATTATTATAATTACTACTATTAATTATACGATATACATTATTACGATATAAAAGTATTACATATTTTTTATTTATATGACCTGACCGGGGTTTGAACCCAAGACTCTTCGATTGAAAGGTTGGCGACTTAATCACTGCGCCATGATTAAGATGATTAGATGTTTTGTTGTCTTTTGCAAAATATGCACCAAAATTTGGTTTTATATCTGCTTTATTTTTGCATATTTTTAACTTTAATTTACCGCATAAAGTAAAAGATTTTGAATTTATCATGTTTAAATGATTAAAAAAAATTCTGGAAAGTACTGAAAAACCTAATAAAAAAGTGTGTATGTTTTAAACAAAATTAAATTCAATATTAAATGCAATATAGTAGAATAGAATAGAAATAGTAATATTTGGTTTTATTGGTTTCTTCCTACAATGCTTGTTATTTAATTTTATTAGCAAAATTATCGATTCTTAATTTTTGTTTTTTCGATTCTTAAGTTTTGTTGTGCCAAAGTTTTATAAAATAGAAAAATTCTAATTCGTTCCAAATTAATCGAAACATGATCGTCAAACAACTTCAAAAGAGTTGAATTACAACTAACAACAAGAAATTCTGTTAAAAAAAATAAAATAGGATTTAAAATAAATTTAAGTGTCTATATAAAGAAGGAGCATAATATAAGGAGTGTCGAAAAGTCAAATTAAATTGTAAGTCGTGAAATGAGAAATAAATTTCAAGTAAGAAAAATTAATTCTTAATGAAAGTTTGAATCATATTAAACTTTATGGTTTCTCATCATGAAATAAATTTAATATATATCTGATCAGTATTGAGCTGTAAATAGATTTTCTATACAAGATGATGGGCACTTCTCACATCTTTGCATATTATTGATACAAATTTTTGTTTTTTAATTATGATACCTTTCCTTTACTTCACCTTAATAAAATATTAGAAATTTTTTATTTATTTTAATTTTTTAGATGTTCCCGCATCACAAGTAATGTGATGACGAAACGATGTTAATCTTTCTTTTAGGTTAGAAATTGTTTTAAAAGTATATTAAAAATATCCTAAAAATCTGCCTAGAAATATATATAATTTATAAAAACATACAATAAATAGCCTACAGTCTTCACCATTCTAAACTGTCGTTTTATATTTCTTAATTAATTAATCGAGTTATTCCTTAATTAGTTGGCATTTTTGTATTTATAAACGTCGCAATATGACATACATATCCGTTTTGTTTTTGTTTTGTTCGAAAAGTTCCTCATTTAGTCAAATTAAATTTTTTCCTAGAATATTGGATTGAGAAAAGTATTTTTCTGACTATATGAGTATAAGTATGATTATAGACATTATACATATGTTTAACAGACATTATTAGACATTGTAATACATTACATTTACATATATTTTAATATCTAATCTTTGCTTAACTAAACGAACATAGCAACATTGTTTAACATACAGTATGAGTGACAAAATGAAAATTTACAACGATTCTCTGTTAATTTTATCGTATAAATATATGTTTAATTGCACCATAAGTTATATATTATTAAATTATGACTAATATAAACCATTTTTTTTTATTTTTTTTTTATTTTTATACATATATGTAATAGATGCTAACTGTTAAAAAAAATTTTACTACTTTAAATAAAATACACTTTTACATAAATACTTAATACCATTATGGTAATTGTTTCGATTACTTTAAAAGAGAACACTTAACACATAGGATATGATATACCTTTTAACTTTACTCCCTTTTTTTTTTTCCTTAAATTGTTAGGAGATTATTACACCTGTAGATAACATTTCAAATTTAGAAATCATTTGAAATTTGATCAAGAAAAAAATAAAACATTTTACATAAAAAAAAAAAAAGTAGGAAACTTTATTGCACAATCTAAAAGAAAGCAAAAAAAAAATTGGTTAGAATGTATTTCATAATAATATCCTTTGAAAAAACACTTTAAATTCAAATTGAATATTGTATACGAAAGGCAATTCTTCTTCTTTTAATACATGTCTAAAGATGAATCGATTCTTTTTGATTCATTTTTTGTTTTTCCGTTCTTTCTATGTAATTGATGAATTTGGTTCCTTTTTTTTTTATCTGTCTATCAGTTTTGCCTTTTGAACGATAGAAAGATTATTATAGGAACGATTTTTGTTTGTATTTCTTTACTCTTATTAAAAAATAGTATAGACTGTTTTTATAAACTCAACGAATATACAAAAGAATATTTTTTGCTTCCTTTAGTAAAAAGGGTTTCTTCCTTCCTTTTCTTCCTTTTTAAGTAGGTTTGATTAGCGATGTTTTGTTAATTTAAAATAATTGTTTAGTTTAAACTGTTGTTTTTTCAAATTCTAAGTTTCAATAAATAAAAATCCATTTTGTCAAAAGAAAAGTTTTAAATAATTTTCAAATTTTGAAAGTTTTTAAAAATGTTTTTTTTCTTGCAGGTTTATAGAAATTGTGGAATAGAAAATATCTAGCCAATGGTGTAGTTGTTAAGACACCGGTTTTTCATACGAAAGATCTCGGGTTCAAACCTCGGCTGGGTTATATAGATTAATAAAAAATAATATAGATTCATCTTATAATATATATAATTAGTAGAATATAATTAAATTAAAAATAAATATATATGTCCTATAAATTATATTTAATATCATATTGTAATAAATATATAATAAAAAAAAATAATAATAAACCATAATTCTTGTATAAGATAATAGATGGCGTAGAAATAATATTGGAGTGGCAAGGAAAAAAAAAAAATAAAAATGGTGGACATAGAATAAACAACAATATAGTTGTAGTTATTGTTTCGCAGTAGAAGCTCCTTAGATTGTCTGAGCTAAAATTTTTTACTCCGTAGTTTTCAGAGTTTCTCTTATTTTGTGTCGATCTTAAGTGACAGAAAGTTTGGTTACCTAAAGGGATTTTCAGCAAATTACTTTTGCAAGTTGATCTGCTTCCTGATTTATCTCTATACATAGGTGTTAGCTACCCAGTAGTAAGTTACTTTATTGTTTATTCCTAAGCGGTTTAATTTCACTAAGCACTTGTTTTTTTTTTAATAAACTTTTTTATTTATTTATCTTTTAATTACATTATTATACTTCGCCTACAAAAAGTTTAGAAAAACAGCATCTTTGATTTTTGTTTTTTAATAACATTTAAATTATCTAGTAATTTTTATATTAGTTTTTCGTATAATTAATTTTTATAAGGTATATTATATTTTAAGTGGTAAGTACATTATTTCACAAAGCACTGCCAAATTAAATTAAGTTTAAATTAATATTGCATACTTATAGGAGTTTCTAATTATGATAGTAACTATTATATAAAATCCGTAAACGTTTGCAATAACTTTCGTTATTCTTCATAGCAACAACTAATACTGCAGATAACAGAAAAAAAGAAGAAAAAAGATTAGAAATTTATAGGAAACCCGAAAATCAAAATCCCGAAATTCCAAAATCTCGCATAGACTTATATATATGGATATAAATATTCCGGAAAAGGGCTCTGATTTTAAATACAACTATTAATACTTACAGTATACCCACACATATATATACCAATCTCATTCAAAAAAATTAAATTTTCATATTTCGATATGGAAAATAATTAATTTTGACAATTTCGCATACAAAAGTATACAATTTTGACATTTCCCTTAAAAAATAGTGAATTCTATACGAATTTTTTTATGAAAAAAAAGATTATTTTTGAAGAAACGGGGACTGTAGCCCCCTCCAAACCCCCACTACAAAATTTTTCTTTAGTTTTGTTAGTGTTGCTACACATTTTTACGTTGATTTAAATTTATTTTTATTATTATTGTAAAAAGTTAAGTATTCTTACAAATAAAGAGAACATAGCTCTCAAAAAATGTTTTTAAGATAAATAAAAACTATATTAGAACAGGAAGATATTTTTATTATATTATATTTTTATATTATATTTGTATTTCATTAAAAGTTAAGTGACAAAAAACCAATATTATTTCTAGATTGCTAAAATGCCAGTATTATTAACAAATTTTATGTTTTGTGATTACCAGACTACAGCATACGCCAGCATACGCCAGTCTGGTAATACCGGGTTTATCTAGTACTATAATTACTGAAACTTAAAAAAATACTTTGATTTTATAAAAAATATTTGTGTTAGTGTGAGATATTTTGATACTAACAATTTTGGTAGTTTATCTAAGGGTTTGTATAATTTTAGTTATATTATTGCTTTTCAGTTATAATCAACCACATTTATTTTGTAACAAAAATAAAGAGTTTCGTTTCTTTCTTAAAGAGTCATAAGACTTGTTTTAAACTAAACAAGAACAAGAAAAAACTTAAAGAGCTTTATACCAAACCGTTTATTTTTTAAAAAAGAAGAAGTTTATATTTAGAAATTCTAGTAAAGGAAATTAAAAACAAGATATAGAAATTTTTATTCGCCTATAACTTACTAATTTGAGTAAATATCCATAGTGTAAAATTTTTCTTCTCGGTTCTTATCATAATATAAGGGAAGAATTTAGAAGTTGGTTCATGACTTTGAGACCATTTATAATTTGAAATATGATTTAATATTTTGCGAAGGTGGAAATGGTGGGAATGAGGGTAGGTGGGAATCATTGAAAGATACTATATACAACAGTATACCCACCCCTATAAAGTATATATAAAACAGAGTAAGTATTCCTGTCAGACGGTGAAACCAGACGGTGATTCCTGTCAGGCGGTGAAGAGAGCGTTGAGAACAAATTATTAGATTAAATGATAAATATAAAATTCTGATATTGCATTAATGGTATATTTTTGATCTTTAAATAATATGTATATATTATATATAAACCTATTTATGTTTTCGATTTTATTTAATATATAAAAATTATATATTATATACATTATATATTATATTATATCGGATGAATTATTCATACATATACACACTAACATAATATGTACATCTTAATTTTTAAAAATGTTAATTTTATCGATTTCAATTTGAAAGCAGAGCAGCAAAACAAAAAAAAAAAAAACAATAAAAATAAAAAATAAAAAAAAAAATATTAAAAAAATAAAAATGAAAAATAAAAGTACGCTATTATGAAAAGTGGGGTAACAATGCGGATATTAAATGTGTGTGAATAAAAATTACAAATATATATACATTTATGGCTAACACTTGTTTTTTTTTTTTTTTTTTTAAATATTAATAAGATATTGTTGACCTTTCAAATATAATGTATTTATGTATGTTGCATAATTTACTTTTCTTTTTTTTTTTTTTTTTTTTGTAATATTACGGTAAATTTTATTTAAAAGGATATTTAACAAAATTTGTTTTTGTTAAGACATTTTTAAAGAAAATGTTTAGGCATGCGATTTTTAAATTTAAACTTTTTATGGGTGATGGTAAACGTATATAGTAATAAGTTTGTGGGTAATTTTTTCAATGTCTGTACTATATAGCAGAAGTCAATGGTAGAGGAGTTTTTAGTTATATAATTTGTATATTTTATAATTTTAAAATTTTAAAGTTTTGCTTTAATTTTAGGGTACTTTTTATTTGTTGAATAATTTGACTTTTATATATAAAATTTAAATTTATACCATCCTTTTGTTTTTTGTTTTTTTTTTTTTTATGCTGTTTTTAAAATTATTTTGCATAAAACAAAAAAATTATATATATGAATATCTATATGTTTACAATATTATATAAATACCCCACAATAAGTAAGATGTAAGTTACAGGATGTGGGAATAGAATTCAAGGAAATTAAACGGCATATGAGGAATTTATATGTAAATACAGATTTTTAGATGCTTCTCAACTCTCCAGAAATGTTTTATAATTTTTGATAATGTTATATTTAAATTTACTTAATGAAAATTTAATTAAAATTTTATTCTATTTTTTAGAATATTTACTTTTGATCCAAAAAAAAAAAAAATTTAATTATACCAATTAAAAAATTAAGCAAAATTTTCAATAATTATATGCAAATTAGAATTTAAAATAGTCCTTAATATGCGGTTTTTTAAAATTAATAATAATTAAAAAAAAAAAAACTTAATTTAAATTAATAATTGAGTATTTATATATGTTTCATTGAGTAGTCATTTATTTTATATTGTTATTATGTGTTATATTATTAGTTCCATATTGTGGATTCCTTATATGAATAGTTTCAACAAAATTAGGCTAAATGGATATTATTCCTTGTTTGTGGATGGTATTATATAATTTTATATAAAGGCAAAAGTATACCATAATCTATTTGAAATTCTATTAAAAGTTAATGCGTTATTAAATCAATAAGTAATTAACGATTAACATCTTTAATACTGAACTCATCGTATTTAAGCAAAAAAACAAAAAAAATAAAGAAAATATTAATCAAAAAAAAAATTAATTACAATTAATCCACAACAAATACAAAAAGTTAAATCTTCAAATTACTTAGGTAAAGTTATTGATGAAAATCTGGAAAATATGCATTAAATAATTAAAAAATCCATAATGTCTCTAACCGATGCCGTTAAACAAAGCGAACATGTATCAAATAATTTTTTTACTCTCACATTCAGTCTAAAATAATTAGAATTAGTCTTAAAATAATAGGTAATTAATTCCGGTTTGGTCCGGTCAAGGTTGCAAATAATTCAATTAGCACTCCTCTTAAAAGAGCTATACAAATTCTATACCCCGTATTATCCGACTACTCAACAACATTCTAATAACAACTTAACTTCTGTTGAACAATCAATATTTTTGAAAAACGATAAGTTGATTTATAAATTATCAAATAACTGAATCAAAATCAAACTATAAAACTAGAAACAAATGCTTCAATTCATAATTATAATACAAGAAGTGCGGAACATTATTGACTAGCACTTAGCAGCCTACAGAACTGAAAGGGATAAAAGAATTGTTATGTTTAATGGTATAAAAATTTTCAATAGTTTTCCCAATAATATAAAATATGACATAAGATTATTTAACAAAAGATTGAATGGAGTATTATCGCAAAAAAGAATAAAATTTAATTAATAATTCTAAATTTTATAAACTAAATAATTGCTATTTATTATATTACATTAGATAAACTAATTTGTAAGAGAGATTTACACCAATTTTTATTGTCTATCTCTAATAAATAAAAGAAAATTAAGAATTTATTTGGAATAATTTTTATTTTTAGAAATGAGGACTTATCAAACCAGACAACATAATATAACCTTAATTACAAAACAACAAATTAAATTAAGACAGAATTGAAGTACTCAAATCAGGTTAGTTTTTTTATGTTTTTCTTAAATTCACTTATCAGATTATTGATTGAAGGATATCTACACGGGATCTACTACACATTATTTTAGTTGTATTTTTTCTTTTACAAAAAATTTTCTAAGACTTCGTTTTAAATTCTAAAGCATAAAATAAGTAAGCAAATTCTTTTAAAATCAGAGAAAACTGTACATCAGGATCTTCATAAATGTTGAATCCATTTTTAATTTTAATTTTTGATTTCCTACCAAAAACTGTTTTTGTGTCTAGATTTATTGTATCCTGTAAATTGCAGATTTTCCTCAATTTTTCCTGAAATTGCACTTGTTCAATTTTTTTTTTTTTGTAAAATAAAATGGAATAGAAAATACAAATATATAAGTAGAATAATAAATAATTATTCAAATATAATCTGAACTTTGACAGAAATGATGAAAGACAATGACTACTAGTTGTGGTTGTGGGAATACTATCAATGATAAATGTTATATTCAAGGTATATTTCAATTAAAAAATATTAAACGACTGACATAACTAAACTAAAAGTTTTACTTTTAACCGCACTATAAAAAGTAAGATTCTAACTCTAACAGTAATATTGATCAAGGATAGAAAATTTTCATATTATGAATGTCATAGGAAGTTTACAAAAAAATTTTTTTTTTTTTTTTTAGTTAATACCCGTATCACATAAATGTAACAAGGAAATTACACAACCTCTCCTTTTCAGACTTATCTATAAGTATAAAATATCGTAAGGGGGAATTATTCTTTCGACGTGTGTTGGATTCGAACCGACACTCCCTCAGTGCTCACAATATGTTTTATACGTTTTAACCCACTAGACCACCGAGGCTCCTCAAAATTTTAATAAAACCGGTTTTATAAAATGTTTTTTTTTTTAAATATTTATTTTTACATATTATCTTAACTAATTTTCTTCATATTTAAAATTATAATCATTAGATTCAACTTGAGAACATTTTTTTTTTCTATTGTATATAGAATAAATATATATAATAAACATGATATTATATATAGTGTTAATATTTCTTTTTTTGTATTGTACAATTTCGCTGAAACAATTAACAAAACTCTTTAATTTAATACTTATTTTCGATAATAATCAAAATATAAAATTTAATCTCCTTTTAGATTTCTACTTTTTTTTTTTAATTTAATTTTAATATGCATAGTTTTAATTTTTTCATATTATATTTTTAAATTTCCATGTTAAATAATTTCAAATAACAAAAAATGGAAACAAAATGAAAATTTTTCTTTTTCCAACTGAAAAACTACTTTAATTATCATTAATGTTTCTTATATTACGAATTTTAAAGTAAATTTTCCGAATGGTGATTCTGGAAAATCTCAGTATCAATTATTATATTATATTTTCCACAGAAAGAATAAAAACAAATAACGTACGTATATATTGTAATAACATATATAACGTATGTATATATATTATATAGTATTTTCTTCATGAAAACTTTATTATGATAACTGGTAAATATCTATATATATATATATATATATATATATACCTTAAAAAACAATTATAATTATCATTTATTTCATCTTTTTGGTTTGTTTATTTTATTTTTGTTAACAATTTAAAAAAATTTCCATGTGGAAAATTGTGCATTCCATTACAAAGAAAAAAAGAAAAAAAAAAAATATTGCATTAATTATGTATAGTGCAGTAAGCAATAGTAATCATCATTAACCGTTATCATCTACCCTCATCATCATCATCATCACCATCATCATTCTCATTATCATTTTTACTCAATTGTCGTATCATAATAAAAATAATAATTATTATTGTATAAAAATTATATAAACATCTTAAGATCTTGTTGTAGGAAAAGCCAACGTCCTTTGAAAAGAGAAACACAACAAAAACAAAAAACTTAAGAGTTTTCATTTTTCATTCATATAAATTAAACATATAAATTTGTATTTACTTTTACTACATATTTTAATGGACAGGTAAAAAAAAGGATATACAAAAAATAGAAAAATAAAGTTTTGTCTTCATTTTGATTCTTTTTTTTCTTTTTCAGAAATTAGCCTTACTTATGCAAAGACAAGAAACCAGATTCGATTCGGGGGTTTGATTTAATATTTATAAAAATATTAAATCGGATTAATTTATAAATTAAATCGGAAATCACACTTAAAAGTCAAACTTCCATTCGAGTGTCGAACTACTTTTTTTTTAATAATTAAGCTCGACCCAATAAATTTCGATCAACCAACTCAATACTCGATATCGATTTCACTCGATTTCAAATTCAACTCAATAAATTTTGAGTTTTATTATTGTTTCAAAAGCATTTATAATGGAATTGGATGATGTGATAAATATCGATGAATCCATGAAAGTAAATTATTATACTAGGTTGAATAGTTTTCAAGGTACCTGTAATTTCGGTGAAAATTGCAATGTTATATATTTAAATATGCAAAGTTTAAAAAATAAATTAGATGATCTAGAGTATCTTTTGAGTAGCTATAAATTTCAGGTTCACATAGTTGTACTTACTGAAATATGGCTAGGAGAAGGTGAAAATCAATTTTTTAATATTCCTGGTTATTGCAGCTATTTTTCTAATCGCGATGACTCGTATGGTGGGGTTGCTATTTATGTAGATGAAGGTATTAATAGCACAGCCATTTATGAAGAAAAAGTTAATAAGTCAAATATGTTAGTAGTTAAACTGATAAAAGAAGATATAAACATAATGTCTATATATAGGTCTCCTGAAACTAGAATTTCCGTATTCTTAGACAAAATTAATGAATGGACGATAAGGTTTAATAATACATTGATATTTGGTGATTTTAATATTAATTTACTGAATAAAAATAGCCGCGATATAAAAACTTATACTAATAATTTACTTAGTAATGGATATCTAGTATATAACCAAATATCCGAGCGTTTTGCTACCCGCAAGGGTAAAACTACAAATACGATAATTGATCATTTTATCACCGACTTAGTGAGATTCAGTTATTTTTTCCATATATTAGATACAACGCTATCGGATCACCAACAGTTTCTTATTAGTTTTGATTGCAAGTTTAGCAAGAACACACAAATAAATTTCAAAACAGTTCTAAACTATGAAAATATATCTAAAAATTGTATTTGGTCTAACTTAAATTCATATACAAACTTTGATCATATCGTAT
This sequence comes from Poecilobothrus nobilitatus, assembly GCA_947095535.1. Classification (NCBI taxonomy): domain Eukaryota; kingdom Metazoa; phylum Arthropoda; class Insecta; order Diptera; family Dolichopodidae; genus Poecilobothrus; species Poecilobothrus nobilitatus. Next base: position 59,988,996 of record OX352774.1, read on the forward strand.
CAGATTTAAGTTTCATTATAAGAAATAATACAAGAAAGGTCCCTATAGTTGGCAATAAAAAAAAGAACTATTGGATGAACGATGTAATTCTAAATAAAATAAAAATTAGAGATTCATATTTTAGATTTAAAAAAAAATACCCTAATGACTGTCACGTCGCCGAACTGTATGCAAAAAGTAAGAAAGAAGTTAAAAAATTAATTAGGCAAGCGAAAAACAGTTTTTATTCAAATCAAATCACGCAGAGCCAAAATAATGGCAGAAATCTGTGGAATATTTACAAAAAAATTATATTTAATACAGATGATCCAACTAACAATTTAAAAATCAAAGCTCTTAAATATTGTAATAAAACAATAGAGAATGATCATGAAATTGCAGAGACCGTTAATAGTTATTTTATTAATATAACCAAAGAGTTAGAAATTAAAACAAATCGAATTAATCTAGAATATTTTAATAGATTCTCTTACAATATACAATCACATTTTAACTTACATGATACTGATATTCAAGAAGTTACAGAAGTTATATCGCAGTTAAGATCAAATGCAGCAACTGGTATTGATAATATTTCAATAAAATTTATCAAAAAATACTCGGATAAATTGATTCCAATATTAATTAAATTCATTAATTCAGCTTTTCGTTCTTCAACATTTCCGCAATCATTAAAAATAGCCGTAGTCACTCCAATATTTAAAAGTGGAAGAACGGATATTTGCTCTAATTATCGCCCAATCTCGGTTTTACCATCTTTTTCAAAAATATTTGAAATCATTATCAGAAACCGGCTGCACAAATTTCTGTATAGCAACCCAATTCTAGCAGAGGAACAATTTGGGTTTGTAAAATATTCAAATACTACCGCTGCATGTCTTAGTTTAACTGATTACATTTCAAAAGGCATAGATAATCAAAAATATGTAGCTTGTGTTTTCTTAGACATTCAAAAAGCTTTCGACTGTGTCGATCATGACATTTTGCTTTTAAAATTACATAAATTTAATCTAGATCAATCTAATCTAAATTTCTTCAGAAGTTATTTGTCAAATAGGCAGCAAGTAGTTCGTATTAACTCTACTAAAAGTCGGTTGGCGTATGTTAAAAGTGGTGTACCGCAGGGATCTATCTTGGGTCCAGATTTTTTTAAAATATATATCAATGATATGGCTAAATTAAATTTAAAGGGTGCTCTTCAGCTTTATGCTGACGATGCCGCTTTAAAATACGCCGAAAGCACTGAGAGTGAACTAGTAGATTGGATAAGAGAAGATCTAAAAAAAATAGAGGAATTTCTAGGACATCATCGATTACTACTAAATTTCCGCAAAACCAAAGTAATATTCTTTGAAAATAAAAAGTTTTCTAATTCTATAATTTCATATGGTAACCATACTATCGAATCGGTTAAAACTTTTAACTACTTAGGTTTAATCCTAGATAGTAAATTGAAATGGTTCGAGCATATTGATTATATAGCTAAAAAAACTAGTCCTTACATTTTCATATTAAAAAGACTTCGTAACTATCTATCTAAATCCGCTATGTTTTCAATTTACTCATCTTATATTTTATCTAATGTAACATACCTAAACCCCATTTGGAACAATGCTTCGAATTTTATGTTAAAAAAACTAGATATTCTTGTAAAAAAAAGTATTAAAGTTATACACAGATATCCATTGCTATTTCCCACTAACATGTTATATTCAGAAAAATATCTAAGCTTTTGTGCCATTTGTGAGCGTGAAACGTATTTGCTATCATATAAAATCACTAACAATTTAATCAAACATAACTTCATTCTGGATAGGATGTTAAATATTCATACTCACAATACCAGGAACAAAACAAATTTTTATTTATCTCTTTTCAAAACTAATAGTCAAAAAAACAATTGTCTATACAATTGCTTAAAAAAGTTTAATAAATTGCCTAATACTTTAAAAGAGGTTGATAGTATCGCAAATTTTAAGAAATTAATTTTAGAATTTATACGTTCTAAAATTACATGAAGATTTAATTTTAATTTAAAAATAATTTAATGAAGAAAGAAGGGAAAGAAGAGAAAAAAAGAAAAAGAACAAAAAAAAAAAAAGTTTTTAGTGTGAATTTTTTAATTGATTTTTTAGTTTGAATTTGGTTTGAAAATTAAAAAAGAATTATTTGTACAAAACAGCAAAAAATAGTAAGATCAGACAGCCGATATCGGCTAAGGTCGCATAACCAATTAAAAAAAAACAAAACCTTATTCTAAAATATCACATATAAATTATTATAAAACTGTATTCAATATTGTAATTACTTTGTTTGGATTTATCACTGTATCCACATAGTTATTTTGTAATTAAAAATTTAAATGTTAACAATATAGAATTAATAAATTAATAAAGAAAAAAAAAAAAAAATATTACTTTTCATATTCTTATGTTGTCTTGTACTAGATAGAGCTCTAATAAAATATTTTTAGTTCTCGGAAATAAGTACTAGCTAACCAGGTCTTCAACGTAGTATTAACTTTAGGATTATTAAAGAATTTTCATGAGTTTGCCCGTATCTCTCTTTGTAATTTTTGCTAAAATTCTAAATAAAATTCGAAAGTTTTCGAAACCTCCTTGAAATTATTTATAATTTTTTTTTTTATTATTTATTGTAAAAATAAAATTTATTTTTATTCTATTACCATAACTGTACTACAAAAGTTTTTTACCTGTATATATTACTTAATATTCAGGTGGGAGTTAAAAAAAAAAAAAAATTAAAGTTTTAAGAAATACCGATTTCATTCTATAATAATAAATTTTCCATGCAATACTATAAAATAAAATATAATATGAATATAATTTCGTTCTTACATTCAAATTACATTCCCATGTTATACGAGTAATATTATCCATTTTCTTTTAACAATTTTCCTATGTTGCATAATGTTCAATACTCCTGATACAACATAATGAAAGAAATAAAGTAAGAAAATTATATATAAGAATAGAGAGAGAGAGAGAGAGAGAAAGAAAGAAAAGCAAAGAAAAATAAGAAAAGGAAATGCGTTACTATGTATCTTTGAATAATACCCAAAGGTAATTTACATTTATAACACTTTAACTATTTTTGTTTTTTTTTTTTTATTTTTCTTTAAAATCATGTAACTCTTATTTTTTCATGTAAAATAAGTCGAGTTAGTTGTTGTTATAAGTATGCATAAGGTTTTTTATCCTTTACAATGAAATTGAATGATAATGAAAAAAAAAAAAAAATATGTGGAAAATATGTAATTTGAGTCATCAACTTGATGTAATTAAAAATGAAAATTAAGATGTAAGATAAAAATTGTGGTAATCAGTGAAGAAATTCCCTTTTTTTTGCGAGGGTATGTGGGAGTCATCGAAAGGCTTTATAGAGGAGTGAAACGAACACGAGTCCTCTATGAGTGTGTGGAACTAAACACCACCTCCTATTTTTAACCAAACAATTGATTATACGACCTTCAGTACTCATGTACTGTCTGATCAAAGGAAGTTGCATCAGAGAGTGAAAATTGATTTCAAATTGGCAGGCATATTATGTAAACAAAGTTATTAATACTCACCTTGAATCTTTGCACGTTGTAAATGTAATCATCACCAATTTTGGGACCTTTTATCACAAAATAAGTATGTTGCATTCAGTTGGTACGTTCCTTACTACACTTTAAAAAAAAACTGAAAAGAATGTTTACTGTAGAATATCTATCGTAGTTTATTAAACTTGAATGGTTTTCTTTGTTTGATATTTTTTTTATAGCCCCTAAATGTTTTATTGGGGCAATTTTAAAAAGAAATATACTCTTTATAAATGACGTGATACTCTTTATGAAACTTTTATTCACTAAACTCATTAAGATGAACAGCCTCATTGCTTATACAGTGTAAGGAATGGTTTGTAGAAGTTTTCGATCAGTATTTGATCTGAAAAGAAACATTTGATCTTCAAATATCGTTGACATCTTTAGAGAGCATTTGTTTTTAACTCAGATTAACCTACTAGTTGTATTGTTGTTCTGTTGCATAAAAATAAAATAAAATTCACCACTGGTTTTGAATATTTTAAATGTATATGTATGTATTTTTTCGGAAATTCTGTTTTTTTTTTTATGTTTGAACTTGTTGCACTTTTATTTTATTTTTATAATTTTTCGTTTCTGCTTAACACCATCATCAAAAAATATTATACAAGCTACACATCATCATCATCATCATCATCATTAAAATACATAAGTAAATGAATATTTTTAATGTTTTCTTACACTTGAAGTGCCAACCAACATTGTTTTGATACTATTTTCCAACTAATTTTAATAGTACGAATTCTTGAAAATGAAAATAAAGGAAAGAAAAACAATATGAATTCTATTTGAATCAAGGTGAATTAACTACATATGTATATATGTAATATATAAACGTAAGTGATACGGGTGTATGTATACATGTGCGTTTTGAAAAAAAGAAAAAAAAAAAAATATTCTAATAAAAATTTAATAACTCAAGGATTTCTTTATTTTATTTTTATTTTTTTTTGGATGTTGTTGTATTGCATATCTACAAATCAAGAGTCAGTGCTAAAGGGTATACACAGTACGGTATTTTAAAAATCGTATAAAAATCTTAAAAAAACGAAAAATAAAATAGAAACACACACAAGAGAATAATTTATTGAGAAGTAGAATATTCAGTTATATCTACTATAGCTAACAAAAAGTGGAGGTACTATGGGGAAATATATTTAAAGTATTGGAGTTGTAATGCTTATTTGAATATTTATTTTATTTATTTTTATCATATTTGGGATTATATTTGTGATTAGTGTCCAATTGCTGGTTTAGTTTATAGATTCATCTTATAAGAAAGATTTATATGTATCACTTATCCTTTTGGATAAGTTTGCCTTTGGTAGTTTTAAATAGTAAAAATTGCTTACATGGTTTATTTGTGTTTCTAGTCTACCTTTAATACCTCCGTTGTGCGTCCTTATATTTCTTTAAGAGATAATAAAATAATTAAGAAATAACTACTATGTGTATACTTAAAAAATGTTTGTAATATGCAAATGAGGTGTTTACTTAGAAACGTAACAGAGTACCAATTAAATCATTATTCTAAAATTTAAATTCATACTTTATAACTCACACATAATAAAATATTTTAAATTTTATCTCTAAATTTTATTACTTTTAATATTGTTTAGTTTAACATTTCTATAATAATATTTCTTAATACATTCCATGCATGTAGTGTTTTTAAAAATATTATATATCTGACCTATGATACAGTGGTTGAGATGACTATTCAATTAAAGGATTCAAACCCCGGTCTTTAATAACTTATTTTGTAACAGTTTATATCCATTTGTTAATATAAAAATAATTAATAAAAAAATAATTATTGTATAAGATAATAGATGGCGCCCAAAATAATATTTGTTTTATAATATTTGTTATATGATAACTCATTATCGCTTAACTCCCATTTGACGCTTTTCCATAAATCTCACCTATATTAAAAGAAACATTGAACAGGCAGATAAACATAGCTATAAAAACTATTACAAAAAATTCAAATAAAAAAAAACATGATGAAGAAATTGTGGTAGGTGGTAGTAACTTAAAGTTACATTAATAAAAAAAAAAAATTAGAATAAAACAAAAGAATAATGAAAATATGATGTAAAATAAAACGTTGTTTCTTAAAGTAAGTTTTACTTCCTACATATGTATGTATGTACATATATATTTATAATTTTTATCATTATTTTTTTTAAATTTACTTCCTTCTTACTATTATCATGTTTTACAATTAAAATTTTTTTTTTTTACTTTTATTTATCCTTTTAATCCTTTATTCTTTAAATCTTCCTGGATTTTTGTAAACAGAAAATTTTAAAAAGTACATGAATATAAATGAATATACCTACAATTAATATATATATATAAATACCTATTAATTTTGCTGTTGTTTTATTACCGCATGCAATTCATATTTATAAGATCTTGATTAAGGCTTTAGTAAGACTTTGTGAATAAAATTCATATTGTCGGGAAAGTTTGCGTTCCCTAACAAAAGTTATAGGTTTTTAATGCAAAAATAAAAACAGTTTTTGTTATATAATAAAGAGAAAAAGTTAACATTGATACAAATATTGATTATATACAGCTTGGAAGATGGGATTTATAGTATTGATATTGTTTTGTTCAGTTCAGATCTTTTTTTCATTTTTTAATTGTACAACCTATAGGTGTAAATTCGAATGAAGCTTGATTAATGCTGCGTGGGTTCTCTTCTTTTATTGTTATGTTATATAAAAATTTAAGTTATATTAAAATAAATAGTTGAATAAGTTTGTATAATCAAAACTTTTTTTGGTAATTGGGTTTTAAGTTACTTAAATAATTTTCATGAAATGCAATTATTTGCTTTCCCAAATCAATTTCCAAAAATTCCGTTTTACGGAATGCTTTTTGTTTTTTTTTACAAGAAACCGCAGAAATATTTTTATAATTTTTTTTATGTAAAAGTTTAATAAGTAAAAAAATGAAGTTAAGCAGGAAACAAAAAAAGTATATTTATAAAGGATAATATAATCAAAAGGATTCTTTTATATTTATTTTTTTATTTCCTTGGATGCCAGTAGCAATTTTAATGTTTATTTTTTATAACAAAAAATAAATAGTAAAGTACAGATTGAAGAATTAATATTTGGTTGAAAAGAAATAAAAAAAAAAATAAAAAAAGCAAACAGGAAGGATTTTTTTTTTTTTTTCACTGATATCATAATACTAAAAAAATTTCAATATATTTATTGAAATTTTATATATGCTTCGTTTTTCTTTTTTTTTTTAAAAAAAATTTCCTTAAAAAAAAACTGAAGAACTTCTGCTATGCGAATACTTACAAAATAAAAAAAAACGATTATTGTTAATATAAAGTATAGTGAAAATTGAACAAGGAAACCCTTAAAATATTCTGAAATAAAATCTGATATCAAAACAAAAAATTAAAACAAAAAATTACTAAGCATGAATAAGATTATCATAACTTTGATTGAATTTTATAATATAACAGGCAAGTCGATTTCAATAAAAATTATACTATCTTTGGATGGCCAATATGATTTCGGATATCAAAATATCCAAATAATAATCTTTGAACGTAATGGAAATAAGAATTAAAAGTAAGACAAAAAAAAAAATAAAAAATTAATGTGTAATTTTTGGAGTTCCTTAAACGATGAAAAAATTGTTTATACTCTGAATATAATCATGAATTTCTTTGATAGCCGTATTCTTTTCTGTTTTCTTTTTCCAAATACTGAAAGTATTAAAATATCGATTTATCTTATCAGTATTTCGCGCTTTAAATAATAATTCAATAATAATGTATTATCTGTGAGCATATTTTGATCACGTGCAGTATTTATGAATTACTATTGAAATTACTATTTATCTTGCTACTGTCTGGTTTCCTAGATGACTGCTTCTTGTTAAAATTTTTCTTAGGGCTTAAAAGAGGTAATATAGGAATTTTATTTTGTAACTCTTAATATTATCTTACATTATATTTTTAATTTTCATTTTTCCTGAGTTATGAGTTCTATGAATCTAGCAGCCCTTAAAATCAAATTTAGTAAACAATCGTAATTGTAAAACGGGTTAGTCAAATGACATATTAAACTCTCATAGTCTGACGCTGTGTGATCTGAGCTTATTGTCTATGAAATGTTCTAAAATTCAATTGTAAACTGTTTCTCTACACTAAATATTAATCATCTTGTGTAAATTATATAAAAAACTTGTATAAAATACGAATTCCTTTAATAAAATGACATATCAAAAAGTTTAACTAATAACCACCGAACGAATAATGATTAATTTTTCTCTTCTAAATATTTTTTACCAAATAAATTTAAACGTTAACAAAACGTCTTGTTTAATAACATTTGATTTGTACAATTTTTAACACAATATTTTCAAAGGGACCTTGAGTTAATTGTCTTTTAATCTTTAGAACTAAAATAAAAAAAAATATTGCAACTGGTATCCTATAACTAAGTCATGTAACGAAAACATATAAAATAACAATAATTTTAGCAATTTATTGGATTTCCTAATAACATATGAACTATAAATGATAGAATACAATAAATAAACCAAAAACGTACACTTTTATATATGTATATAGAATAATCTAATACCTTTTTTGCTTGAAATTATACCCAATGATATTCCCAGATGACAACAAAAAACCAAAATACAAAACAAAACCTAATAAGACCCTAGAAATCTTTTAGTTATCATATAAATGAACATTTTCTTCAAATAAATCAACTTAAAAAACGTGCTACTAATCTGTATTTTCTACCTTTTACCTAAAAATATTTTCCAAAAGTAAAAAAAACTTTTCCACTAAAAATTTTTCACGAAGTTTTCTTTTTTTTAACTTAATATCCTATTTACTAAAAACAAAAAAAAGACTTAACAAGTATAATAGAAATTTAGGAAGAACTAAATATTAATTTTTTCATATATTTGTTCAAATACTAAAGACATAAACTGGATTCCAAATCAAAAAATAAAGAAGAAAAATAGTAAAATAACGCAATTTAAACGCTTCAGGTGTTAAATGTTAAACATTTTAACCTTTGTTATATGCTTTACAACAGTCGTATATCAAAAAAAAAAAAAAAAAGTTAACTTACACTTACATAATGTATGTACAAGAATTAGATAATACGAAAAATACATTATTATTATTAAAGACAAACCATTATCAGAATCTTTAGACTTTTTTTTTTCATTTAATGCTATAAATTTTCTTACCACTTTTATTGTACTATAATATAATGGTTTTGGTGTTTTGTTAAAATATCCAATTACTGGTTTTTTAAAAGTTATTCTTTGTTTTCTTTCTTGATTTTCTTGATTAATTCATTCATACTTCATGATTGTAAAAGCAATATTATAGTATTACCTACGGCTACATAAGCCATTATAGGGATCGTAAAAGGTTCAATAATGCCTACTGCTAATTATTAAAATAATAATTGCATATGTATAGGCGCAATGTTTTTTTATATTTTAATTTAGTTTTTAATAAAGCTCCCTTTCAAGGATTGTGATCTAATATTTAATATTTTACCAACCAATTGAAGTCTTAAGATGTCATAGAAAGAAGTAACGAAAATGATGACTGTACGAAAATAAAGCAATAGAAGAAAACATTTTAAGATATGAAGAGTAAGACAGAATATATAACACTTACGTTACAAAACAGAAAATATGAATTAGAAAGTATCTTGCCATTATAATTAAATTGACCGCATTACGTTTATTTTTTTTATTAAAATTTTTTTACAATTTTACTTACCAATCTTTAAAAATTTAAATTCACAAAAAAAAAAACAAGTCCGCTTGGCGCACTGTTTAAAACGCGCACTGCATTTTAAATGCGATGTATGACGGTATATCTTGTCCTCACAAAATGTTTGTCAATTTTTGTGAAACATATCAATATAATTTGAATGTACTGAAAACAATTTTTCTGAGACAATAACTCTGTCTGTTATATTTCTAAGGGGACACAACAATTGTCTCTATCATATAAATATGCTGAAACGAAGACGAAATATACCGTACTGATTTTATAGTATTTTAAAGTTTTGCGGGCATATCCTGTTGTGTCCTCCTAGAAACAGTGAAAAGCGGCATATGGGGTTTACTGTCCGCCAAAAGGTTAAACTTGGACTAAGCTTCAAATTCTGGAAACATTTATTTCAATAAGCCGTTAATTACGCACCTATAGCTTTTGTACATTATGAAACACAAATATTTTTCACGAAATGATTTTTTTATTTGGGCGCCATCTATTATTTTATACAAAAATTAGTTCATTTTTTGTTATTTTATTATGTATTACTATATGATATTAATTATAAAATATATATACTTATTTTTTAATTAATTATGTTACCTATACTAATTATATACTTGAATGCCCAGCCTTCCGAATAAAAGACATTTTAACTAGTACACGATTTGCTGAACAAGAACTAAACTTGGTAAATAAATTAAAATAACAACCACAACAACTAACAATCAGAACAATCATTTAATTCAACCAATCAACCCCATATTATATAGAAATAATGAGAAAATGTAAATTTCTTTTAGTTTCGTATCGGTTATAGGTTATAGCCATAGGCTAAAGAAAATAAAAAGAAATAATTATAGAGCTATATTGCTTTTTCAAATTAATCTAATCTGCAATGATATTTAAAATAATCAACTTTCGAAAACATAATAAAAACCATAAATAATTTAAAAAACAACGTATTAGAAATACAAAAACCTAATCTTTTATTAATAAAGTATTGAATTAATTGCACTTATATACAAAGATAAACTAAAAAAAAATGATTGCTGTTTAAGAGCACTAAAACTATATTAAAGACTTAATTAAATTATAATCTATGCATATAAAATATTATTAAAAATATATGCGGATTACTGTTATCTTAATAACAGTTATTTATTTTTAAAATTTTTATTTTTAAATAATGCTTTTAGAATTAAACTTAAACTTACAAGGATAACAAAAAAAGTTATAAATAATACTATAGTACCTATAGTTAAAGTTTCTTTTAGACAAAACTTAATTCTATGTACTTTTTATGTATGTATGTGTTTATATTTAGTTAAATAAAATAACTTAACATAATCTTCTCACATGGGATATATATAATTAAAACCGTATAAAAAAGATATTAAGGAAAGGATATATTAATATTTTAGGTGTTTTGTTTTTTGTTTGTTTGTTTTATTTTATGCAATGGAACTCTTAACTCATTGGCCCTTTATTATCAATATTGCTCCCACATAAGCGAGTAACACATGAAAAAAATACAACAATATTGTGTTTTGTTTGTTAGTAAAAAAAATTTTTTTTTTTTTTACAAACTAATGTATCTCTTTCATGTTGTAAGTATCACCTAAAAAGATGTGATATGTTCTTACAAGGATGTGTAAAGATATGTGTAAAAAAATTTTGAAGAAACACAAGGATTATAATATTCATTCATATTATGTTTAGGAAAAAAACAAAATGTACTCGTATCACGATTACAAAATAAATCTTATTTTTTTTTTTTTTGTTTTTGTTTTTTTGCATAAAAATTTTAAAAGAAATGAAAGAAATAAAAGAAATGAATGAAAGAGATAGAATACGGAAACAGTAAACAATAATAAAGATAAAATTGTATAAAAGATGGGAAAGGGTGTAAACAAGAACAAAAAAACGAGGAAGAATACAGTTGCCTTTGTCAACTCTTAGATACCCGTACGAACCGTTAGTATGTTCACAGCCACTATGCCTACAATATTATTTTTTTAATATTTTAGTATTTTAAAATAATTTGGGTGAATTTTATAATGTCTAGAACTTATGGGTTGTACATATATTCAAACTATATGTTTATATGTACATTCTTCTAAAGCAGATTCTAACCTTCCACATAACGATTATCAATCCAAAACTTTTTCAAATATTCTATAGTAACATTTAATACTAAGCGGTAAATGTATATTAAATTTACTTAGTACAAAATAATAAATATAATTTTAAATATTATATTATATTATATTTAAATATTCCATTGACAGAATAATTTCTTATAAGTACAATAAAATACATATATGTATGTAAATACGGCGCTATATAATATACATATATACTCTTATCATTCATTCACTAGTGACATATACGATATGTAAATAAACATGATATTATATAAGTATATATATATATTAATATCATATAAATAAAAATTCTTCAAGCAACCGTTATGTTGTTTATTTATTTGCATTTTTTTATACTACGCATTATATCCTAAGTAAAACAAAATGGAAAAAATTCGTTTTAAAGAAATTTGTTAGAAAATTTGAAAAAATCAAGTAACACTTTCGTCAATTATAAAGTAACCCTATATTATTAAAAAAAGTTGTTAACAGAAATAAGAGTATAATGTTGAAGCTTTAATTTTTGTGTATTACATCAAAAAAATTTGAACAGGTGTTCAAGTTACAGGTGTTTAAAAATAGGAAGTTTTCAGTTTTGACCCCTTACAGTTCCTAAACGGGGGGTGATACAAAAAAAATTTCTGAAATGACTCATACTTATTTTTAAAGATCTAACTTCTGTAAAAATTTCAAGTTTCCAACTTAAACCGTTTAGAAGATAGAAGGGCTAAAGGATTTTGCAAAATTTGAGTTTCACATAACGGTAAATTAAGACACCGTATGCCACAAATATATATTTATTGTATATATACTTTTAAAGCTAATAAAAGTAGTAATCGTTTGGCTTTTTCAAAGTGAAGATATACCTTATACAACTTGTGCTATAACAATTTAAATATAGAGCTTTTTTGAACCTTTGGGGAGCTGTAGCTCCGTAACGGGTGGGGCTACGAAAAAAAGTTATTAAAAATAAAATAAATATTTTTGTGAGATCTATCAGCGGTTAAAATTTCATAGCTCTATTGAAAAAAAAATGTGGGGATCTAAAAGTTAGGTGTTCGAGAGCTACCCTAAGGCTTGGTCCAAACTCAACCAAAAAAAGCTTTCTTAGTTTTTGAGTTAGCGTGCTGACGGACGGACGGACGGACGGACGGACATGGCTCAAAAGTCTTAGAATTTTTTTCTGATCCGATCCATACCTTTGAAGGTATATCTAGCTCGCTTATTTCGAGGTGTTACAAACGGAGGAGTAATTTTATTATACCCGATCCTATCGTACAACACAACACAAAAACAACAAAATACAACAAAAACAAAAAGAAAGTTTAACGGTTCATCGTGTATCCTTTTGAAATTATATCCTATTTTTATTTTTTAAATAAATTTCTGTTTAAAAAATGTATACAGAATGTGAAAGAATAAAATGTGAAAAAAAAATTTTTAAAATAAAAATTGACAACTAAAGTCTTAATTTTAGAAGTTTTTATGTGCATACTCCATAGTACATTATTTTAAAAACAATTTAAGATTTTTAAAAATCTTTGAACTCTGGAATTAAAATATTTTTAAGATTAACTTAAGTAATAAACTAAATAAATGAATTTATGTACTACTTTGATGCTATATTGTTTGTTTTTTGTATATTTTCTGATTTTTTATTTTTGGATCTGTTCATACCTTTGATTATATATAAATTATCTAAAAAATTAAGTATTAATTATAATAATAAAAGATTTATTAAATATGTTTTTTACTTTCATTCGTTCAAATTCGTTATTTCAATTATTTGAGACTGGTTGTGGGATAGTTAACAATTGTTCAACCAGGGATTTAGTTAATCTTATTGCATACGTTTTTTTAAAATCTTGATATAAATGATCATCAACTACTTTATTCAAAGTTCAAAATCTTAATGGTAACATTCTGTTTTATGTTTAGGTAAAGCGCAAGTAATTAGTTCCATAATAATTTTTATTTTTGAATAATGCAAAAACATCGAAGGATATTCTTAATATAAATTTTGACATATGAGTGTTAATATTATCCAAAATTTGGATAACATTTATTTGAATTACACAAATAAGTTCTTTTTTTAAATGAAAAATTAAAAGAAAAATAATTGCGAACAAATACGAAATTAATTAAAAGAGTGTCAAATGTTCAAAGAATTTTCAAAGGATAGATCTTTTTACTTTAGATTGCGTTTACACATCATCCAATAATAATAAAAACATATTTTATATTTTTTGCGCTTAAATAAACTTTTAAAATACTTATTTTAAAATACTATTTAATGTTTTATGTCCGTACGAAATTTTTTTTTTTCGTAAAATTAAAATATTTAGTTCTAAATAGCGAAATTTACAATTAAACTTCTTAGATATTATTACCGATCGCTTACATTAATGTATAAGGTAGGTATTGTTTTCATACTAAAAATTTGTACCTGAGATTTTGCCAAATATGCACTACTCCGGTGTGGAGAAGGCTGTAAAAATTTTTTAGCATGATGTCTGTCTGTGGGTGTGTGTGTGTGTGTGTGCGTGAGTGGGTTTGTGTGCGGGTACGTGTACAGCTTAAACGACTGAGCGGAATTTTTTGCAATTTCATATTTAAGGTTTTGACGTAAATATCTGGAATTGATAAGATTTTGGAGCAAATCGAACAACCGCAAGTATAGTAGTTTACTAGTGTACTTTTTAAGTTTTTTACGAATATTTCGTAACAGAAAAATTTTATGAGAAAAATTATTAAGAAAAAGTTGTTATACAAATAAACAGCAACAACTTTGCCAAAGAACATTTTTTGATCCGACTAACTTTAACTTTTATTTAATTTTTTTTTCTAAGTTCAAATTTCATACGTAACACTCCATATGAATTTATATGAACAATTTTGTTTTTTTAGCACATTTCCAAAAAAATTTTGAAAAAATGTGCTTATTAGTTTCACTCTGTCCGTCCGTCTGTCCGTCCGTCTGTTTACAAAACTTCTACACCGTTGAAGATAGAGAAAAAAAATTTTAACCATAGGTAGGTCTCATAAAAAAAATAATTTTGTGGAACAACTTTTTCATGTAGCCCCCCCATTACGGAGCTACACCCCCTCAAACTTTGAAAAAGCCCTATTTTTAAATGCATATATCTTATGTTCTGATTAAGATTTTTTCAATCTGAAAACGTCATTCGACAGGTATTTCTTTTAATTTTGTAAATTTATATCAAAATTATACAATTTTTTTAAATTTATTATTTAAATTTACCGTTATGTGAAAACTAAATTTTGCATGATTTTTCTACTTTCATAACTCCGGCACGCTTCTAGATAGAAGCTTGAAATTTTGAGGCAAGAAAGAACTTTTAGAATCAGTATAAGTTTGCTCAGAAAATTTTTTCGGACCACCCCCTGTTTATGAGCTATTAGGGCTTAAAAATTGAAAATTTGCTATTTTTAAACACCTGTAACTTAGGAACCTGCACACATTTTACTTCTGCAAGATGTAAAAATTAAAGCTACAATAATATATTTTTACGTGTGTGAAAGGTTTACTTTAGTTGTAAAGGGTTCCAAAGTTGCAGCTCTTCAAAATTGTAAAAAAGCCCCATTTTCAGATGTATATATCTCGGGCTCTGCGTAATAGTTTTGCAATCTAAAACCGGTAGAAGATCGAAAATTTTATTATCTATATAAAACAATATCAAAATTATGTAATATTTTGTAATTTACGTTTTAAATTTACCGTTATGTGAAAACCACATTTTGCATGAAATTTCTTTTTTCATAACTCCGGCACCCCTTTAGATAGGAACCTGAAATTTTGAGACAAGAAAGAACTTTTAGAATTAGTATAAGTTTCCTCAGAAAATTTTTTGGTAACGCCCCCGCTTTAAGAGTTATTACGCCTGAAAAATTGAAAATTTGCTGTTTTTAGACACCTGTAACTTAGGCACCTGTAAAAATTTTTCTTCGGCAAGACATGAAAATTAAAGGTTTAATAATATATTTTTACGTGTGTTAACGGCTTCTCTTAGTTATATAGGATTCCGGACTTACGGCCCCTCAAAATCTCAAAAATGTCCTATTTTCAAGTTTTTTCTTATTACATGAAATTTTCAAATTTTTGTGTAAGTCACACTTCTAAACAGTTTGTATTGAGTTTTGGAAATGTGCGCTTTTAAAAACCGTTGGTTTACATTCTACCTTGTTTTTTTTATGTCTCTAAAAATTTATATACATACATACATATGTACTTATATCTATGCATATTATTCTTTTGTTGATGACATAAAATTAAAACGGTAAATTTTTTGTTAGGAGATTCAATATTAATCTTATGTTTGTTTTCTATTTGTTTACAGTTTTTATTACTTTTTACTTCTAATATTTTTGAATGAAAAAAAATCATGTACCTACATTACATAATAATGCAAATAGATGTATGAATGAATGCACATATATTTTCGATTTCATTGCTTATTATTGTTATTGCATAAAACAAAATGTTGTTAAATTATTAGAAGTTATTTTGCTTTGATATAAATTATTATGTAAAAAATCTATAAATTTTGGCATTGTACTTTTCGTGTAGTGACGTTCGGTCCTGTGGTGGAGGCGGCTGATTTTTTTAAACATAAATGTGGACAGGAAATTACACAGCCTTTCCTTTTCAGTCGTGGCTGCAAATGTCGTAAGGGGATAGATAAAATATTAAGATTATCTTCTTAGGTATTATTTTAAGAAGATAAAAAGAAAATTAAAAATAATTGTTTATAAATGAACATAAAATTTTAAGCTTTAGTTCCGTACAGCTGTCGTATTGGATCATTTTTAAATTCTGAATAAAAAAAAGATATCTCAATAGCAATGAACTTCTATTGGGGTCTTGATTGGTGCTTGAACCATTGAAGTTTTAATATACGCTTTTGAAATATTGATGCAAAAACTCAAATTACAGTAAATATCGCTTGGAACGATAAAAGTATAAAATTGGTAGCGTAAATGAAGGCTTTAGAAATCCTTTTTTTACATTATATATTAATGTTTGAAGTGTAGTCATTCGTTTAGGGACTTAACGGATATTTTTGAAGAAAGAAAATTTGTTTTTCCTATAGAATCTCTGTTTTAACTTAATTTTTCTTAATTAAAGATACATGTTTTAAAGAAATCAACCTGTTAGTGTTACAAAAATCAATAAGATTTCAAAATCTTAATTTACTTTTCTCAAAATATGAAAAATCTTTCTTTTAAGCTACCAATCGATTTTATGCTGTGGTAGCAGGAGAGATGATTCTACAATAGTTTAAATTTTGTATGTAAATATTTGAAAAGTCAATATTAATCAGACTGTAATGGCATCATCCCTAATCGACACCCACAACATATAAGACATTCACAACATATATATATTTTTATTAAATTTTCTTTCTGGAAAATTAGAAAAAGATCAAATTTGGCTGGTATTCGGACGTAAAGCCTAATTTTCGTTTTGTTATTTGAATTTTTTTTTTTTTTCAGAAGTGAAATCATTTAAATTTATTGATTCATAATTTTTATTCATTTATTATGATTTTTAAGAATTTTCTTTTTGCGGAAAACATTTTTATTAACAAAAAATAAGAGCTTTTAATTAATTACATTGTTTTAATTGAATTTTCTTTAAACTTCAATAAAAAATTATTATTAAAATTATGTATAAAAATATTTTTTTTGAATATAAAAAATTCCCATTAAGTTGAATTAAAAATCTTCAAATAGAGAAATCAAATAATTATAAAAAAAAAAAAAAAAAACAACATTATATAAAGTAAAGAAGTCCTATTAATTCATTTTTTCATTTCATACTTTAATTTTCAAAATTTTAATAGGTTTAATAAAACGATTCATTCATTTTCCTCAACTTTTTCTTTTTATCTCAATTAAATGATATTTAAAAGCTGTTGGTAATACAATTATTTTTTGATCATAAAACGATTGAAAAAATGAAAAATTTATAAAAATCATAGATTTTTCTAATTAAAATAACAAAAAAAAAAAACACAAAGTAAAACAACAAATAAAATATGAAATAAAGACAATTTAAAATAGAATGTAATAAAAATGTCACGTCTGTTTGTTGTGATTTCATTTTTTTTTTTGTTTTTAATTTAATTTATTACAAAAAATATGCCTGTAATCATTTATATATGCATGTATTCATAGTACAGGGTGTATTGAAACAAAATTCTGCCTCTTAATATTATATTAAAATAAGTATTATTTTGTTTCCTATTTCTCTATAAAGTTTATTAGAAATCAATGAAAGATGCCATGGACAACCACCTTGAGCATGGGTTTTTTGGATTTTCACCAACAATAACTAAAATCTTTTAATTCTTTCAAATCAAACAACAGGGCACATTTAATACAAGTTAACGGTGCAGAGTCAAAAGTTAATTTTATTTTAATTTATATCCAAAATATTGGATAATACCTTCAGACCTAATTTTTTAAAATGGCTCCCAAGAAAGACGAAAAGGTCAGCTTTGGTTGTTTAAAGTTCAATACTACCCAGAGGAACTTCGTGCCCTTTCTTTGAAAGACTTATTCGAAGTTGTGTTATTACAAATGGCTGGACTTCTGACTCATATCAAAAAGGTGCTGAGCTTTTTCTTCCACGAAGGTAGGGTTTTTGTCTCTCAATGAGAACTTATGCTCCTGCAGTTAAGTTTACTATTTCGTTGAATAAAATGAAATGAGAAAAAGAAAAGCTAAAAAAAATCTAGAAAGGTTTGAAATTAAGGGGGCTGTGAAGAATCAAGAATGTTGAATAGAAAACAAAAATTCAATATTTCAATTCAGACATTTTTTAATTTTGTTGAAACAATTTTACATAGGAATTTGATGATTTTAATATAAGTTGTGTTCATCAAAAATTATGTAAGACTTTTTTATCACATAATTATGCAATAAAAAAAAAAAATTTTAATATTATTTGGATATAATCTTGTACGCATCAATGTGTCTTCTCTTTATAATCGCTTCTGATTCATTAATAATTAATACCTTTACTGATCTTTTACAAAATTCTAATCATTAATAAATAGTTATAATTAACTTAAAATTAACTGAAGGTATAAATTTATAAATATTATAAAAGTGAACACCCTGTATGAATATAGAAATGCTTATCAAATGTTTTCCTAGTCTATACCCTAGTCTTTACTTAGATTTTTTGACAGTTTTAAAAGTTACAAGTTTTTTTTTCTTCTATCGTCTGTTTTAGAAATTAATTTATAACCTATCAGTAGAAATTTGTCAGTCTAGTTATATGTTACCATGATTTCATTAATAAATTGTCTTTTATAACTATCTTTCAAAAATATATAAATACATTTTATTACAGGCAAAATTATAAATTAGGTATTCTTCAAAATTGTATCTTATGCCAAAGTTATAATAACGCTCCCATTAGAACTACAGTTATGAATACCAACTACCTTGTACCGCTACTAGTTATAATAACGCGATTTGTGTAAGTTGGGTTGTTAAATTAATTACTTCATCAAAAATGTATACGTTTTAACAATCTCTACTACAAATTCAAAATTTTTAAAAATTCAACTACATTTGACCTTCGCGCCATAATAAATTAAAACAATAATTTACAATAGTTTGAAGTTGGTAGCCATGGTTTTGGTGGATTATTATAACTAAAGGCATTATTATAACTGAGGATATTAAGAATTAACTGTTGGACTTCATCTTGTGTAATTAAGTTCAAATAAAAATAGTTTAATTATCTTTTTGTAGAAACACATCTCTTTTAATCTGTCCAAAATTATATATTTTATATATTTAGATCAAAATATTAATGTTTTATCAAATAAGGATTTAAATATACATATAAAATAATTTTCCAAAACTGTTTATCCAAAATAGGAAAACAAAAATTAAAGTACTGCTATCATTCATAAGATACAAAATTATCTTTAATATATATCTGTATTCTTGTATATATATGTTATATATATATTAACTTTCTGATTTTTGAAAAAAAAATTTCATTTCTGTATGATGTTACCTTTAAATAACCTGAACTTGTATCGTATGAAACAGGATATTGAAAATTTCCAACGAATATAATAAAAACAAAACTAAATCTGTATAGAACTGGCATTGAACTGAAAAATTAACTGAAACAATTTAATGGTTGCTTTAATGATTAGAAATGTGTTCGGTAAATGAATTTTGATGTTGGTATTTTTTCTAGTATTAACTTAAATAAGAAAAGGTTGAAATTTTATTTTTGGAAAAATATAAAAAATGAAAGCCAAATAAATTTTCCAAAATTTACTTATATCAAATTTTAGCTTTTAATTCTTACAGATATCTTTTATTTAATTTTCTATTGTCTATTGTGTTTTTTGCTATTTACAACTTCTGTAAATTTGCCCATAGAATTTGTAAGTATTTATTAATTTTTAAAGAATTTAAATTAATGTGGTTCACAAGTCACAAGTACATATTTTTAGAATATTCTTGAATCAATACAGGGTTTTTGATAAATTTTAAAACCCCGGACAAATACTTGATTATGCTAATAATCAATAGCTAATGGACCGAATGCATAAAACTGAGCTACTCAAATCTCGCTTTCTCGCTTCACCGTGTGTTTGGTCGAATGTGATACCACATACAAACTTTTCTATCCATCTCGTTCAAACCAATTTGGGCTTTTTGCAAAGCAAAGAATGCTATTTATATTTTTACATGCTAGATCTCTAAGGTTGTTAAAAATATATTGCCGCAAATGGGATTTCCTTGTAGACGACTGGCTGGGCATGTGCAAATCAGATGAAGAGGAGGAGGAAACGACTTTGCAGGCTCTACAATAGACGTTTGTGGATAAGCCAAGTCATTTGGCATACTTCCCTATTTAGACAGTGACCGGTGATTATACCCATTGTAATTCCAATATCTGCCCTTTTAAGAGAAAGCAGATCATTGGATCGTCTTAAATCGGTTTTGGGCCATATTAGTCTTATGATATTGCACGACGTCAAGTTTGACCATTTGTTATTTACAATATTCGTTATTTCCTTTCGAATGAACGTTTTGCTTATGGAGAGAGGTATTCCTGGTATTACCCTGCTGTCCGGGAGAGCTTGTAAGGTTGTACTAATTCTTGCAAGTTCATCAGCTTTTTCATTTCCCAGAATACCTCGATGATCTGGTACCCAGCAAATCTGAATGATAAACTGCCTAGCCATCTAGTTAAGAGATAACTTACATAGACTTACATCGAGCTTAAGACTTAAATAGATTCTTCAAAACTCTGAAGGCTTACTTTTCTATAAATTAATTTACTTTGTGGAAGAATTTACTCCAAAATTAAATAAAATATTTTCATCTATCCATCTAAAATCAATATATAATATCGTCAAAATATCAAAGAAAATTTAATAAAAACTCAATTACATAATTAAATATCCTGTTCCTATTTAAATTTCCTTTCATGTTATATCTTTCCTAAAATAAATGACTTTTTTGTTTTTTTGAGAAACAATTTTGAAAATTGTAATTTGATTTCATATCCGTTGTCATTTTGAAATATATATAGTTACATAACAAAACAACTAAAAATAAAACCCAAACTCATTTTTTAATTTAATTCTTTGAAACCATTATTAGAATCATCTAAAAAGCAAACCAAAAAAAAAAGAAAATTATAAAAAATTACAACTAAATTAATTTTTATTTACGTTTCGTATTTTTTAAAATTACCTATCAACTCTAAGCCTATAAAAAACACTTGATTTTTTACTCAAAGAAAACGAAATAAAAAAAATAAAAATATATCAAATTTCGGATACGAAAAAAAAAAATCCCAGGAAAACCAACATATTTTTTCAAGAACCACAAAACGATCTATAATTTCTTCTATCCACAACAACGAAATCAGAAAAAAAAAAATAATAACATAAAATTAAATAAATATATGGTATCCTTTGTCAAATCAAATGACACAACTTATAATCGGTAAAACCAAATAGACCCAAACCAATGTGAATAACCAATTTAAACAGGAAAAAAACAGAACAGAACAGAACCTATCCTATATTATATATGAACGTATGTTAAAATCAATGTAAGAAAGGACCCATATATGGTTGGTTAAGCATATATTAAGTATATACTTTTGAATATATATATACACTACAAAAAAGATCCAACCTACCTCTCTACTCAATTGAAAGAGGAAAAAACACTATTTAACAATTAAGTTAAAAAACAAAGTAATAATTTTTGTAAGAATAAGATTTTCCAATTTCCTTTATTAAATTATTGTGAAAATAAAATCACAAATCCCAATATCATTAATGTGAAGAAAAAAATGTCATCAAATTTAAGAAAAAAATCATTTAAAGAAAGGAAACTCATATAAAAATAAGACAGAATACAAAACAAAAAGTTTGGAAAGGTGCCCATTTTCAAAAAATATTAAAAAGAGTTTAAAAGATTTGTTACTTGCACGCACCACCATTTTTCTTAAAATTTTATATATTTCGAATTTTAAAGAAACCCTATATAATTAAGAAAACCTGTAGTAAAAATTTAATGTTGAAACTTTAAGTTGGAAAACTTTATATAGCTGCTAGTTACAGATGTCTAAAAATATAGCATATTTTCAATTTTTGAAGCTTAATAGTTCGTGAGTAGAGTAAGGTATAAAAAAATTTTCGGAGGTAACTTATTCTGATTCTGTTAGATGTTTTTTCTCAAAAGTTCTACATTTTAAGATTTTAACTAAAAACGTGCCGCAAATATGAAGGACGCAAAATCTCCCATAATATTGTTTTCGTTGATTTGGCCGTTTTAAATTGAGAAAATGTAAAGCAGAACTTGAGAATTCACATTTAAAAATATGGCTTTTCGAACTCTGAGGAACTACAGCTCCGTAATGAGCGGGGTTAATAAAAAATTTGTTCTACAACTATAATTTTTTTAATTTCATTCTTTTATATTCAGCAGTGTAGAAATTTTTTTAGCAGACAGACAGAGTTCAGAATGAAATAAATAAGCAAATTTTTCAAAATTTTGCTAAAAAATGAAAAATGTGCTAACAAAATGAATTTAAGGGTTTATACTCTTTCCTCATTTTTTAACAAAATATCTTCGAATTACTAATATTTATTAAGAACTGAAAACTTGAAAACCATAATTTGATTTTATTTGCTTGAACGATAGAAGAAAACATTAGAAGAAAACATTCAAGAATATCGGTTTTCATTTTCGATGATGAAAATTATTGAAATATATAAAGCTCATGTTATTTTTTTGTGTTTCTGAGAGATTTTAAAATATTCAAATAGTTTACACATTTTTATCTATCTTATAGCAAAGATAACAGAAGTGTGCAAAAACTATTTCAGTTATGATTGAATAACTAAAATATGAATTTAAATTCGCAAAAAAAATAAAATTTAAATTTAAAACCCAGAAAAATATTGAGCTAAAAGCAAATTAAAGTAAATTTAATTTTTCTATTATATTTAACTTGTTCTCGGATGATGATGACTTATTTACAAAAGATTTTATAAGATAAATTCTTAAAAAGATAACATTGAACTCGATAATAAATACCTTAACACAATATATGTGCCAAAAATTATGCTAGAATACATAATAGATTAATATGATAGAACCCTATATGTATCTTCAATGTCAGCCAATAGATATTTTAAAAGTCTTGAAGTTGATTTCTAACAGTTCTAACCAAATTAAATTTTTTTAATCTTATAAGAAGCACATGTCATCGACAAAATAACTTCTTATTCATTTTAGAAGAAGTATCAGTTTCATTATGAGTAGATTATTTTCCTTTAAATTGTGGATTATTCAAGTGTATACATAAATACCTATTGTACAAGTTTATGAAACACAAATACTTTTTAAGCAGTTTGTGCGCCATCTATTATCGAGTATAACAATTATTTTATTTATTTGAGTATTTGTTCATGTTTATATTTGGTCATTTTTGTGATATGAAATATTACATATTTTTTAATATTATTTGTTCATCGACAGGACTGGAATCCTTGTTAATCAATTGAAAATCTATTATAAAGCGAACTTTTTAGGTAATATGCAATAAATACATTGGATAATAAATTACAGTTGGAAAATAAAAAGATGTAAAAAAAAAACCTGTGGTTAAATAAGTAAATTATTCTTATAAAAAATTGTTCTAACCTATTATACACCCATCATCATTTCCATCCTTCGTAATTTGAAATACCTATACCTCTTTAGATAAATTTAAGATAATAACTATTCTCCTCCTAATAATAATATTTCTTTTGTTTTATTTGCTTTTATAAAGCTTTATCTTTAATATGTATTATAGAATAATTTTTTTTTCTTATATACTTTTAAATAAAAAATATTAATAAAAATAAAAAATAATGTTTTTTTTTAAACGAGAAGCATTTAATTTCAAAATACAAAAAAAAAAAAAACGGAGAAGTAAACAAACTGAAAAACCAAAAACCATTTTCACGCACAAAAATGAATTTAAAACATTCCTTTTTATTATCCTGAATTCCGTTTTTTTCTTTTTTTTTAGTTTTTTTTTTTTTTTTTTTTAATTTTCATAAAATTTTAAATTCTAAGATTTTTAATATAAAATTAAAAGGAAAAATATGAATTCTAGAAGAATTTCTTGCAAAAAAAATAAAAACAAAAATGTTGGACCATAATTGTGCCATAATCAAATGAACAGCAGCGCAAATCAAAAAAAAAAAAAAAAATCATCAACAAAAACGAATATATTATATTTTAAAAAGTTTTTAACACTTCCATAACTGTAGTAGGTTACGAATTTAAAAGATCCTTTTAAAGTTCAGAAGATGCAGTTTAATAAAACGAAGGGATAAAACTTATATTAGTGAAAAAGATGTCCAATAAACATGTAATTTGGGTTAGATTAGTTTAGAGACTCTTTAAACCTCTCGAAGTCTTGTGATATTTCAATAATTACCTCTTTGAAATGAAATCAAGTGAAAGCTTAGTCATTAGAGCAGTTGAAAAATATGAATATAAAACAATAATGGAGTTTTAGTTTTACATGGTGGATTAACAACAAAAAAAGTTTCCAACGTTCTCCTCTTCTACACATACAATTTCATATTTTGCAAGGACAAAAAACAAAATTAAAATGGTAGATATGAATCCCCGTTTAGTTTATTTAAATCTTCTCATTTTTAATTCCATTAAATTAAAAAATAATTTTCATTATTTCAGAACATTTCTGCATCTTGGGAGATATTCAACTCAGAAATTTACACAACTCAAAATTAAAATATTATGTATTAATGAAAACTAGATTTTAGATTGAAAGTGAATTTTTAGGGTTTATCCATAGTAAAAAACTTCATCAGATATAAGTTTAAATATTATAAAAAAGAATTTTTTGTGATTAAATGATTTTACCATTTTAATTATGTTTGCAACGAAAACACGTAGGGATCGTTATAAAAATGTTATAATAAAATAATTTTGAATGACCTTCACGGTATGTGCATATCATTGATTTTTTGATTAAATACAAATGCATTATGATTTGATTTAATTAAAATATTTTCAAATTAAGAAAATTTAGAGTCCTTAAAAAGGAATTTAAAAAATTTTTTTTTTTAG
Source organism: Poecilobothrus nobilitatus (assembly GCA_947095535.1). Taxonomy (NCBI): domain Eukaryota; kingdom Metazoa; phylum Arthropoda; class Insecta; order Diptera; family Dolichopodidae; genus Poecilobothrus; species Poecilobothrus nobilitatus. The sequence continues at coordinate 60,014,221 of OX352774.1, forward strand.
CAATCTTTTAAAACAGGTCTCACGTAAAAAGTTTTTTGGTTTGTCCTTATAATTCGTAAAAGATTTCTGTAGAAATTCATTAAGGTATTAGGATAAATCTTATCAAGAATAGAAATCAAGAATAGAAACAGAAGTTGTTTCAAAAATGCCTACTGATGACTCTAGTAATAATGTTAAAAAGACGAAACACTCCTAACATATTGTACAAAAAAAAAAGATGTGAAAGTAAAGATTTTCTACAGTTAGTTGCGACATTAGAAATCGGGGATTCTCTATTAATCTTTCAAGAAAGAGTTTTTTTGAAAAGGTTTTGGAGACTTTAAAAGAACGGTATTGCTGCTAAAACGATTTTCTCAAATAAAACATTGTAAGCCATGATAGATTTTAAAAATAAGATCAAACATTTAAACTATGAGACAATAGTATTATGAAGATACAAAGATACAGCCAGCCAGATTATTTTAACGTAGTTAACAGAAAAATTCAATCAAAAGGAAACGTAGCTAACAGTAAAACAAAAAGAATAAACTATAAACTAAAAAATTGTTAATATTTCAGCTATTTAGTCACTTAACTTTTTTTTTTATTATAAACAAAGATGACAAAAATTCTCTAAAAAATACTTAAAAAAAAAAAAAAGTAAAAAAACATATAATATAATGTTGGTGGGTGATGACGACCGCGATATACGATGAAGTATTTTCATTTTTTTCCACTGTATCCCGTTTCTAACATTTCTAACTAGATTTTTAAAAAAAGTTTCACGTACATCTCATAACTATTAAAAAGTCAGACAAAGAAACAAAAAAAATAGACAGAGTGAATAATAACAAAAAGGAAAAAAGTCAGTGTCAGAGAAAATTGTAGGAGAAAAAATTAAAAAAAAATACTAATAAAAATACTGTGCAGCACTTGTTTAGGAAACTATAATATTATTAAACATCCCTTCCTACCACATATTAGAATTAAGCATATAATTATATTATAATGTACTACTTTAAAATTTTATTGATCTCAGGATAATATTTAAAGCGACAAAATTTTATTTTTAAATTTGACACTTTTTTAAAAAATTATTTAAAAAGGGTATTTTATGTACTCGTATAATTTTGGTACTGTTAGATAGTTTTAGGAAACAATTAGGTTTAATTTTTGAAATTATATGTTTTCCCGATTGGAACAATTCTTTGTTCTTCTGTTGAAGGAAAGCTCTTTTTGAAGAACAAATTTCTGTTCGAGACAAAATGCAAAATAAGTTTTCACAATTTTATTTGGGTTTTAATAGTTAAAATGTCAAAATGAAAGGTGTACTGGATGTTGATAACAATATTCGTCAGTTGAAAAGAAGAAAATGATAAATGAGTTGCTACAATGAGCAATGGAAACATATTTTATATAATATTTTTCCTGAAAACTCAAACTAATAAAAAAGAAGAAGAAATCTTTAATCGATCAAACAGATTAGTGTTGACACAAGGAGAGGTGAATTTAGTAGTCGTGTAACAGGACAGGGCTTCAACTGTATCTTTTGAAGATCTTAACCGACTTAAGAAAAAAGAAAGAAATGTTTATTGGGTACCTGGATTTTGTTTTTTAGACTGTGCTATTGATTTCTATTTAGATTTCGATATTTAGAAAAGTTTTTTATTAATAATAGCAATAATATAATAATAAAATGGCCCTTTTCTTCTTTGGATGTTATCTTGATGATTGCTATTGCACTGAAATTGTACTGGAAATAATGGTAATATTCGTTAGATATAACCCAGAATTCAAATCAAAGCATTTTTTTTGTTTTAAGTTTTATTTAAATCTTTTCTAAAGAGTTATTTAAGAATTATTTGGTCTGGTTTACAAATTAGTCAATTTTTCAAGATTCTACTCTCTAAGAAACGTTGGAGAAAAAATAAATTCAAATATAAAAACAAAATATGAAAACAATTAAATTTAAAAAAAAAAAAAAATGCTTCACAATGACATTAATGCATGACAATTCCGGATTAAAAAGAAATGGGTTGAGTTGAGATAATAAAGAAAGAAAAAATAAAAAACGTTATTATATGCGTGATAATCACATCATTGTAGGATTATTGGACCCTTTTTCATAATAAAGAAAATTTTCCATTTTGTAAAAAAATATTTATTTTTACTTTGATCATATTTTTGTTTCTATTTTTGTTTCTCTAACTATCTCACATAATATTGGCTGGTGATTTGAGTTGTCTTTAAGATGTTTGGTAGAGTTTGGTACGTTTTTTTGAAATTTATTAATAATGAGAAAACCAAAATCAAAAATTAAAAAAATTATATAAAAAATGTTTAATCGTTTTATATGAAAAATGATCCACGAAATTAATTTCAATTACTTTGTATTACCAGTTCGTTCTTTTCATGTTATTTTAATTGGGGGTTCTACTGTAATAATATAAAATGAAGAAACCAATTGATTTACCACCTTTTCAAACCGGTTCTATAGATTTTATTGGTACAAAAAAAAATTAGTCATTTAATTTTGAGATTCAAAAATAAATGCTGATCACAATATACGTTTAATCTTTTATAAACGAATTTTATCTTATTCTGTTTATAAATAGAATGGATGATAAAGGCAAAAATTCAAGTTTTTTTTGCATTAGTAAAGAACACAAAAATTTGTCTGCAATAAAATTCATATTTTATATCTCATATCTCTCTAACTATCCATTATATTGCACTGTTATTTATAACATTTAATTTCCATACTAAAACTAAAATAATTTTAATTTCAATAAAACTGACCATTTATCAGTTCAACTCTTTAATATTTACAGAAACAAAACAAAAAGATATTCTCTTAATGTTTCGTGAAATCCCTCAATTTTATGCACAAAATATTAATTTTCTCTTTATAATGAAAGCAAGAACAAAAAAGGACATGCGCCTTCAATTGTTTTTAAATGTTCGTTAAATTTTACATTAGTATATATAAAAAAAAAAATATATATATATATATATGTATAAATATATTTATTCAATTAAAAAAGCTTTATTCAAATACCTCAGACACAAATAATCATTTTTTTTTCTTGTTCTAAATCTATGGTCAAATAAATAGGATACAAAAACAAAAAAATAAAAAAAATTCCTGCAATTTTATAATTTTGTTATTTACATCTAAACAAATTCACACAAACTTGTTTTTAGTATTATTATCTGGCTCCTTGAATAATTAAAAATTTACATGTCATACATATAAAAACAGTCTATAATATTTTAATATAAGTTGTTGTGAAGAGGAAATGAAAAAACTTAAATTTTCCATAGTTTTTCCTAAAAACAAAAAAAAAAAAAAAGGAAAGTAGTATGTAAAACTAATGATTTTTAAAGCTACATATCAAAAAGACAATACATTTTAGACTATAATTAGATTGCGACTACTTTTGCATCTAATTTTTTTAGAATTTTTATTGAAGAAATTGTGCAAAATTGAAAGACCCTTTCTGCAGTTTTAAAGTACCCCTATACTATAATTAGGAAAATCTGTTAATTTTTCTATCTTATTTACAATAAATTTTCACAAGTCAATAAGTTACAGGTCAGTTGTCTAAAAATAAAGAATTTCCTATTTTTAACGGTAAATTTAAATACTTCAAAAAATTATATAATTGTTATATTGATGTAAAAAATTTCAATATTGCTTTTTTAGAGTAATTTTCCGATTCTAAGGGCTCGTAACGTCTCAATGGATGGGATTGCAAAATTAAGTTGGTTTAATAGTGGTTGTTTGTTGTAAAACATTATTCCAAAGTTATTTTAATGAGATTTCCCATGGTTAAAATTTAATTTCTACATTTTCATTCATTATGTCTGTTCTGTCGTCTTGAAAAATTTTTTGGAAAATGTGTTTAAAAGATTTTTCATCACAATTTAATTCATATGAACTATTCAAGTTACACGAAAAAGAAATAGCGAAAAATAGGACAAAAAGAGAGTAACAGTAGAAGAAAAGTGTAAAAAATATAGGACATAGGATTAAAAAGTAACTTAAATTTTCATGATGTTATCCAATTAGGATACTTTTCACACTTTAGTTATTGACAATTTTTTTTTGTTTTAATATTTTACTCCTATTTTTTAAAGTGATTATTTTAATTTGATTTTAGCTTTGATATGTAATGTAATTTTGTTCGTGACTATGTCAATGATATTTTATGAGCTTTTTTCATGAACACTCTTATGAAAGATTTAATTTTACAAAAACCTCATACGAACAATACGTATAATTAAAAAAAAAAATAATATCAAAAACTAATGTTTAGATATGTATAATATGTATCTGACCAATAACATTGTGGATAAGATCATGATGTACTTAACGTCAACGATTGTTGGAAAACCAATAAACAACCGGTTTCTGTTAGAGTTGTGGATCATATTATGGATCAGTTAAAGCGACTCTTAAAACAATTGTCAGTCTAATTTTTAGTAACTTGAACATTGGTTCATTGGTTAATTTAAATCATTTAAATGATTTCTAAATATTTTCTTCTTCTTTTGGGATTTCAGTGATTTGAAATCACAAAAATCTTGAAATTAATTACCAATTAATCATTGATTAGTTTAAGGACAACAACAAAATAACTTTTTCATTATTAGCTTAACCTAGATTTATTTTGACCAGTAACCAATTTTTGTTAACGTTCATTTAGGACGAAGGTAAATCCTTCGTATAAAATATTATCCATTAATGTTTTTTTTCTAGTTTACTACCGGCTCTGTTTATTTTCATTTCCAATTAACGTAAGAAGTGTCAATCCTCGTAAAAAAAAAATCAATTAATTTATCTATATTGATCGGTTTGTTTGGTACAGATTTATCAAACAAAAACAAGCCATCAAAACTAGCAAAGAAAGTAGTTTAAATCAAGGTTAAGGTGCCATTATTATAAACATTACAAAACAATAGATGCTTCCGAAAATCGAAGTGAAGTAATGCATTCGTGTTAACAGTATAATCAAATCACATATTTAAAGCAAGGAGACACAATTAAATTTTTTTTCTCAATTTGATATGAATACGAGGGATCATAACTAAATATCATAGTAATAAAAAAAAAAAAAACATTTTTATGTTAAAACAAGTTCTTGTTACTTACATAACGTATAAAGTATATTTATCTATTTTTGTATTTTCAGTTATTTTTATTAAAAAAACAAAAGAAACCTTAGTCTTTGCCATTTTTATTTTAATTTAAAGGACATAGCTATTCATTTACATATACTACAATATATTTAGTACTTAAGGGAAGAAGAATATTTTGCATATGTGTTCATTTTTAATGTCATTTATTTTTATTTTTCATTTTATTTTTGTTTTTTTTTTTGTTTTCTTTTTTTTACTTAATTATAGTATTCATAATTAAATTAAGAATGAAAAAAAAAGAAATTATTATGATTGTAATAGTGTAAAGGTGGTAGTAGGTCAGTCTAAAAATACAATGTACGTACATTTTTATATGGTACTATTATAATATAAAACATGGACGATGGATTATAAAATGACATGTTTTGTATTCTTTTCAGGGTCTTATTATAATGAACCTGAAATGTTTTATATATAAAACATTTCATGTACATTCATATATATGTGTATGAATGTATGTATATGTTATAAAAGAATGATGTGGTGGATTAGTAAAAGAATATTATGATGATGAAAATTCCAGAAAGAAAATGGATAATAAAAGTTATTTTAGATAACTCTTCAAAAAAAAAAAAAAAAAAAAAAAACAAACTACAATTAAACTAGAAATTCTAAAGGTAGTGACAATGTACTTCATTGACAGATTACTCATAATTTCAGTACTTAGAGTATTGAAGTGAATTTTAAAGTGAATTTTGTAATTTAATGGTGACGACATATTACAGACAATGTTAAAATTATCCCCTAGAAATTAACTTTTTTTTTTTTTCAGAAATATCTTATATATGGAGTTAGAAATAGTCCGGTGCACTCAAATTATATATTAAAATATAACTGTAAAAAGTGTATGATAATGTACAATATTATGTACCTAGAAGTAAAAATCCTTTTACCATTTTCTTTTTTAAATAATATGTAGATACACTGTTATTAACATGAATGAAAATGTTGGAGATTTTAATGTGTTTTTTTTTTTGCGAAATCATAAAAAAAATTTTAAAATTTTCATAATAATTTTTTCAGAATTTTCAGAATACGTTAGTAAAATAAAATAACAACAACTATATTTTTTTTATTATCCGAATATAAGGCATGCTTCTCTTTGTCAAATCATCTTTATGTCAATAAATCATATTATCATAGTAAGACTAAATGATGGTGTACAATAAATAATATTTGAAATTTAATCTCTCTGGCAGCACTTGGATATTACGTGACAGTTCAAAGTAAAGGTAATAATTATTCTATTTTCTTCAAAGTTTTCTTTCTTCTTTTTTCATCACTGTACAATTGGGTTATTAAATCTGTTTTAGAAATTACTTTACTCTAAAGAAATTATAAAAAAATAATGCTTTGATCAAAGTATTCCAAAAAAATTTACATAGCTAAAATTTCCTTTTAAAATAAAAAACGCAACTAAACTTATGATAATTTAATTATTCTGGTGACCAATTTTTAAAGTGTGCGTGTGCTCTACAATTAAAATAGAGTATTGTATATGCCCTCAATATACAATGTAATTTTTATATCCGTACAAAGATAGTTTAAGTGTATAAATTTGGAATTACGTTAGTGACACCTTAAAAGAGGTAAGCTAGATAATCGTATATATATTCTTGCTCAGAATTGAGTTCTAGATCGCTTTAGATATTTTCTTCTGTTCGTCTGTCCGCACGATAATTTAAAATTAATCGAACTAAAATTCTGAAATTTTTATCATTTTATTTTTAAATAAATGATAGTTTTGATATTGAACAAGTATAATCGGTTGGTTCGAGTTTTTTTGTTTTATATAAGAATAGCACAGTTAAGCTAGGTATTTGAATTTTATCAAATTAAGTTTTATACCAACGACCAATGTTGCTAAATTTAAACTGGGGTAGGTGGAAAATTTATATGATAATGTCTTAGTTCTTTAAAATCTAGACATCTCAAATTTTATGAAAGATGATCAAATATTATGGCAACAACTTCTGGTTGGTTTGATGTAACGGAGCGGAGTGAACTTTATATTCGTCTCGCATATTTTAACCTTCTTACAATACTAAATGCAACTGTACATTTGTATTTTTTTCTCTCTTACTCCTCGTGGGAGCATAGCGCATCAACTTGCCTCCTCTATTGATCTAGGTTATTATCGACGATTTTTATTTCTTCCCACGTTTGCAGGTTTTTTGATGGTTCGGCCGTTATTGATCGTCGCCAGATGTTATTGAGGCGATCTTTTCTTCGTCTATCTTTGGTGTTCTCTTCTTGGGCCATTCTGGTTATATTTTCTGGATGTTTCTTCAAAATGTGGTCTATATTCACTTCCACTTTCGGCGTTGGATTTGGTTTATTATTGTTTCTTCGCCTGTTAATTGCCATAAGATCTTGTTGCTGATGGTATTTCGAAAGAATATTCTGCAAATTCTTCTTTGGAACTTGTTTGAAAATATTTGGAGTATCTGCTTTATGTTGTTTATAGTTATTCATCCATTTCACTACCATACAGAATCGTAGACATTACACGTGCCTTGAATATTCTAATATTGGGTTTTTCTTGTTATTTAGTCACTTTTACACATTTGACTTAGTTCATCTTTAGCTTAGACTCTGGGTTTCTGTAGTCTGTTGTCGAAGTGCTCTTCTATACTTTTGTATTAATACTGACTTATTGTTTGGTTTAAAAGATATCTACATTTCTATTAGCTGCCCAATAATATTTCTACAGATTTATCTGTCCAGCAAAAAAAGATAAATTTAACACCGAATACATTTTTGAATTTAAACTTAATATTTGTCTTAACAAAATTGAAATATTAGAAAATTTTGCTTGTTTCAAATCGCAAAATTGTATCTATTGATTTTGATGACAGGCATCTATCGAAAAGGTGCGAATTTGATCATTATATGTAAAAATTTGATAATTATTTCTTGCTAATGTAATAGTAAATACATATATCATTATTTTAAGTCACACATTATGGATTCTTTATGATTATTTTTTAAAATCATTTTAATCTTTAAATTAATTAGTAATGAGTTTTTGTTTTAATTTTAAAACAATTTACACATTTTCGAAAATCTTTCGAATTTTTTGTTGATGTAAATGGTAAATAGGAAAAAAATTTTACCAATAATTAATTGTTTCCCCTTATGACATTTACAGTCACGCTTGAAAAGGAAAGGCTGTGTAATTTTCCCTGTTCATATATATATGGCAGAGCACTAAAAAAAAAAAAAAATGAATTGTTTTTTATTTAATTCTGAAAATAAATAAAACTATTTTATTATGTGAAGTTATTCCAGTTAAAACTTAATAAATTATATGTTAAATTAAAAATACATAAGTGTATTTTTAGAATCATGAAAAGGACTTAGAATTCTAATGGTTAGAAGTTACGAAACTTCAGTACTCGTTAAACATATGGAAATTAAGACATCAGAGTATTACAATTTACAATATCTCAGTAAGTTGGGCTAATAGACCAATCCTTAAACTTACAAAATTTTAAAAAATTTAAGAAGTTTTGAGGAGAATGATGACAACAACTCTTAAAATTTAAAAAATACAAAATGAAAAATCAAATTATATCATTTATGTATCTGAAGCTTTAGAAAATATCCCATAATTTAGTTTTTTTTAAAGTGATTTCTGAATATTGGTATCAGGGTTTTAATGCGAATCGACTTTAAACAATTCTTTTATATTGATATATTTTCTTAAAATATTTAACTCTTAATTAGCGACCGTTCTTTATTTTTAGATTCACTGAGCTGCCATTACGTTCGTTTTTCACTTACTTCAAAATAGTGTCTCCCTACAAATATTCAAACGGTGGGGTGTCATAAAGCCATATTCCCTATATGGTTTTATGTTATACATTTAAATGGGTCATAAAGCCATATGGTGTTATGTCTCATTCGATTAAAAATACTTTAAAAGAAAAACTATTTAGCTCTAAAATTCAACTCTAAAATCTCTCGTAATTCAGAATCTCGCATATACATATATGTAAGAATTCTGGAAAAGGGCAAAAATCCTGATTTTTTAATCAGTTTCTAAGTCAAAATCTCGTATATATATATAAATATTCTGGAAAAGGGGAAATACCCTGATTTTGTAACCGACTATAAAAATCCTCCTCAATATCACACAAATTATTCAATATTTTCAAAAGATTTCAAACAATTTTCTATCAGCCTCGTGGCGGACTTCTCGGCTCTTTTTTCGAGCCACTCTTCACACTTCCCTCAGCCTATCTCTTCACAACTCCCTTCGCGCTTCCCTTGAAGGATTGGGACCTGCTGCCTCTGAAGGCGCGCGCGCAAGTGAACGGTGGCGCGCGGGAGTTATATATTTTGTTATATTGTTGAATATGTTCTTCGGAGCAATAAAAAAACGATGTACACAATTTTGTGGTTGGTCTTAAGACTGGCTTTTTAATTATCTCTTTAAATTATTTATATTAAAATTTACATATTATACTTATTGCTAACATAAGCATTTCGTAACATAAAACAATAATATTGCTTAATACTAATTTTCGAAATGCTTATGGATTTGTTTTTATTAAAATTTATTAAAGAAATGCCAAGTTGTATTTCCTGTTATTGATTAATTTATTTATCAAGAGGTGAATGAGTTTTAAGTACTTTTATATTAATCAAGGTTAATTGATTCAAAGTTCAAAAACATTTACAAACTTAGAATATATAATTCGGGTGAACGGAGGCTCGCGGCCGAACACGGGCGCGGGGGCAGCAGCCCTTATTCCTTATTTTTTTTTGTTTTTCATAAAAATTGTCACAAAATTTATTATTATTTTTCACAGTCAGAATTTAATATTTTTCGTATGAAAATCTGAAACCTTTTGTTTTACCCCCATGATTTAAAAATCTTTCGTGAAATATGGCTTTATGACACCCCACCTATTCAAACACATGATACACGAGTAAAAGAAAATCCTAATATATTTCTTCAGATTAGTATGGTACAAATAGACGATAGATTAAACTTAATGTTTAACCAGACTCTTGAATTTTTCAGTCAGGATATTCTTATTTTATAATAGTAATTTTTTAGCCTATGCCTTGGGGAAATGTTCCTGAATGCTTTATCGAATTAACAAAGTACAAAGTTTCTTAATTATTGTTCTCAAAATCAAACCAACTTACACATAAGTCATAACCAAACCAAAACTTTATTATAATAAATATAATCAGTACATCCATTGTTGATGTTTTTGAAAGATTCCCACCTCGCCTAGAAAAAAAACGATATATGTATATAATTTAAAGGTCTTTAACTAAATATTATTCAAAATTTTTTCTTCAACAGTATTAAAATACTTAAAATATGTAGTTAAAAAACAAGGTAGAATGTAAACCAACGGTTTTTAAAAGCGCAGATTTCAAAAAGGCAATACAAACTGTTTAGAATTGTGACTTGCACAAAAATTTGGAAATTTCATGTAATAAAAAAAAAACGTGAAAATAGGACTTTTCTGGAATTTTGAGGGGCTGTAAGTCCAGAACACTAAGAGAACCCGTTAAATGCGTAAAAATATATTATTGAACCTTTAAATTTCATGTTTTGCCGAAGAAAATTTTTTACAGGTGTTTAAAAATAGCAAATTTTCAATTTTTGAGGCGTAATAACTATTAAAGGGGGGGCGCTACAAAAAAAATTTCTGAAGAAACATATACTAATTCTAAAAGTTTTTTCTTGTTTCAAAATTTCCCGTTCCTATCTCAAAGCGTGCCGGAGTTATGAAAAAAGAAAAGAGTTATGAAAAAATTATGCAAAATTTGGTTTTCACATAACGGTAAATTTAAATAGTGAATTACATAATATTGCATAATTTTGACACTGTTTTATAGAGGTAAGAAAACCGATCTTCTAGCGTTTTTAGATTGTAAAACTACTACGCAGAGCCTGAGATATATACATCTGAAAATAGGGCTTTTTTGCAATTTTGGGGGGCTGTAACTTTGCAACCCTATACAATTAAAAAAAACCCTTAACACAGATAAAAATATATTACTGGAGCTTCAATTTTTTTGCCTTGCCGAAGAAAAATGTGAACAGGTGCCTAAGTTACGGTGTTTAAAAATAGCAAATTTTCAATTTTTGAGCCCTAATAGCTCATAAACAGGGGTTGGTTCAAAAGGGGGTTTTTCAAAGTTTGGGGGGCTATAGTTGGGTGGGGCTGAAAAAGTTGTTCCACAAAATTAATTTTTTTATGAGATCTACATGGTTAAAATGGTTAAAATTTTTTTTCTCTGTCTTTAACGGTGTAGAAATTTTGTAAACAGACGGACGGACGCACAGAGTGAAACTAATAGGCACATTTTTTCAAATTTTTTTTGAAATGTGCTAAAAATGGCAATACCCAATAAAAAAAAATTTTTTTTTATGACATTAAGAAGTAAATAATTGAAAAAGGATATAAGAAAAAAAAAACCTCAGATTTGTTATCAAAATAAATATTAAAAAAACAAAAAATGCTCAGGCTTTTCTGAAAAATACGACATTAATTGTTAATTATTGTTTATATAATATGTATATGTATAAGTATTCTCTTGTTGATAATTGACATGCTTGTACAAGTGTGTACGTCTGCAAATCCAATTATACGAAGGAAATTTTTTACATAATTTATTTATTTATTTATTGTAGTTTGAATTGTTTATTTTTTTTTTTAAAATAATTTTAAAAGTTAGTGTTATAAAATTGAAATTTAATTTATAATATATTTTTATATAGTGGGTTCTTAGTTTTCTGATGCTCTTATAACGCAGAGAAAGATTTGATGTGATTACAGAATAAGAATATTCCATTTTCAGCTTTGTTTTTCAATTGAAAAATTTTATTCTACTAAGGTATAAGAATCAAGAATATCAATATTGATCTTATTGTAGGTATTATAAACCTTTGGTGCTTATATATTGTAGTTTGTAGTAAAGAATATATTGTTTCCCTTTACTATAAATCATTCTAGATGTACAAGTATATTATGTTATGACTATATTGCAATTTAGACTTTATTGAATCAGCCATATAGCCAGTCTCTTGTTTTAGTGAGATCGAGCAACTTTTAGCTGCCAAGGTATTGTTGCAAGTTGACATTATTAGCAATTAATCCTATTAAACGATGTTAAGTTTTTCAGATTACTGAAGGACTGTTAAGAACAAGAATGAGTCAATACAATAAAACAATAAAAAAGTGTAAAATATTAACAGATTTCGAAGGATATCAGCTGTTTGACCTAGAATTAAAAAGAACTTATCTTATATTCAAGTCGTTTTTATTATTATAAATGATTATTCTTCCAAAAAGTACCTCATAATTTTACTAGGAGAGAAATTTTTTCATTACAACCATATTTGTTTTATTTATTTAATTTAATTTTTGTATTTTGATATCAGTTTATTGTTTTTTTTCTTTTGTGGATTTCATTAAATTTACCAACCATTTTCTTTCTCTGTTTTTCATTGTTTTACAAAAATAAAATAAAATAAACAAAAAATTAAATCTGAAAACAGATGATATACAAAATTATTATGTAATATCCATAGTAGGGTGAAAAAAAAAACAAGAAAAGTTCAACAGGATGTTTTTCCTTTTTTTTTGTTTTTTTGAAGAAGTGTATAAAACAAGGACATTTTACGTAATATAGACAACTTGGTTCTACAACAGGAAGATGGAAAGAATATTGTAATTAATTATGAACGTATGATGATAACATTATGATCATACAATGACCTCATTCAATTATAATATTATATAAAGAAAATAAACAATATAATTAAAACTTTTTCTATTTAATATATAAATAAATATATTATTAAGGATAGGCTATATTGTCAAAATATTCCTGTTCTTATTTTCTTAATTATAAAATACAAACATTTAAATGATTGTTTAAATTATAATTTTTTGGCGTTACTATAACACAACACAAAAAAAAAAAATCCAGTTATCCAATTTATTAATTTAACGGTAAATATGAATGGTTTCAAATTAATATTAGGCGTCTAGACCTTAGAAATTGCAAATGTATTCCTAATGTATACTGTAATCTCCGCTTTAACAAAAATATTAAACTGTAATCAAAAAATATAACCTGATTATCATCAGTAACAATCAACAGGGAAAGAAACAGTGCCAACTAGAATTAGAATAATTAACTAAACCCATGATCCAGTTATAATAGGAGCCTAATAACGTTAAACCAAATAATTAACCTAGATGTCCACTTATCAAATTAAATATTTGGTAAATTTGGTCTAAGTAAGTAGTCTGATTTTTTTTTTCCGCAACTGTAATCATGAATTAAAAATATACATTAAAAAAAGAAATGATTTCCTTACATCCTTTTTATAGGTTTTTTTTTTCTGTTGAGATAAAAATCTTTTTTTTTTTTTTTTTGTTAAATATAATATGGTACCATTTTAATAATTATCTACATTAGTTATTTAAAAGGATATGGAACGAGAAAAAGACCGGAAGTTATTCTGTTAAATATTTTAACTTTTATAAAAGTGTGTAAATTAAAAATGTAACAAAAAAGAAAAATGTAAATGTAACAATAAAAAAAAAGAAAAGAAAAAAATTAATGAGGAATATAGAGAGTGTTTTTTTTTTTTAATAGAAACAGAAATGAGTTTTTAAGGAGTTTTTTCTTAAAATCTATAATAGTTGTTAATATAATACCCACTGTGACGTCATCTCATATATATTAAAAAATATTTTTACCTTTAAGTATGTTATTAATAGCAATGGTGGTTAAGTTTTATTTTTAAATATTATTACTTAAATTTGGGTCAGTAATACAACAAAGGAGAAATCCCAATAAATAAACAAAAAAAAATTTAATTTTGGGATAAGTCAGATATTCGGTACTTCTTTTATCTAAGTTTATTATTTTTCGGACGTTACAGAAAAAAATTTTAAAATCATTTTTTCTGAATTCTGTTTTTAAGATCTCGTAACGTCGTACAACAAAATATAAGACTGTAGCTTATTTCAGTAATTTATTCAAACTTAAACGAAGAAATCCCTTAAGAGAAGCTCTTAATATAAATATATGAACATGATTAAGAGCTAATTAAGACCTAATTGCACAAGCAGCAATTCACTTTTAAGATTACAGTCTTGGATGTTCTCTTATATGTCTTTAATAAAATCTGAAGACAAAAAATGTAAGGCTGAGAATTTCTCCTGGTTTACTAATTTTCGTATTTGTCTTTGGTTCGTGCTAAGCAAAATAAAACTATACGTTGTAAAAATTTTCTCCCTTTTCGTTGATCTAAAAAGACTAACTTTAAAATTGCTCTTTTGTTAAGTATTTTTAGTTTTAAAAATATAAAAGAATTATTGTGAAAAATGATGACATACATTAAAAAAAAAATATTACAAAAATTAAAAGAATCTGTTTGAAATGATGAACAAAGTAAGAAAATTAGACTTATATAAATAAATATCAAAATTAATTACAACATGTCTTTAATTAAGAGATTTTTAATATGTTTTTTAAAAGTTAATTTTGAATATACGTAAAATGAAATTTATTTTAATATATCTATGTTCTACAATTATGCACTTAAATCTTTTACTCGACATTTTTAAAATTAATGTTTGAAATATTTTCTCTGTCAATCTGTTTGCTCGTTTGTTCACAAAATTTCTACACCATTTGAGATGGAGCAATGGAATTTTAACCATGGATAGGCATTCATAGGTTTTAAAAAAAATTTTTTTTGCAGAAAATCTTTTTAATGTAGCCTCACTTGTTACGAAGCTACAGTTGCTAAGCGTTGGAAAAGATTTTCAAATGTTTATATCTCAAATTCTCCTTATTATTTCTTCAATATGGAAATATCAGACAATGACAGAAAATTTTTTAAGCTTTTACAAATTATTATAAAAATTATATAATTTTTTGAAGTCTAGTATTTAAACTTACCATTACTATATAATATTATAATAGTAAAATTTTCTTTTTCCCGTATATATCTAGTCAAAAGCTGTTTGGAGAGGAGGAGAATAAGTATAAACCTCCTCAGAAAAACGACGTTTTTACTTCCCTCCTGTTTAAAAACCCTTCTGTAAGGATTACAAATTAGAAATTTTTTAATTTAAAATTTAACTTCCAGAAACAGATTTGGTTTAATTATATGAGGTTTCTTAAAAGTGAAGAACATGTTTCCGGATTTTTCACAATACTTTTCTTACATGATAAGTTCAAAAAACAATTACGAAATTTTGATGCAACTGTAGTCAGAAGATTACACATTTTTCATTGTCTTTTAGTTGAAAATGTGCACGTTTTAAAACTTTTAGTTTTATATACTACCTATACATCTAATTTCTAAATTGTTACTTTTTGTTTTTTTTTTTTTGCAATATTATTACAAAATCTTAATATTGAATTGAATCAATTTGAAAATTTGAGATTTCATTTGTTTTCTTTTAAATTACCTGCAGTAATTTAGGATTATTGCTTACTTTATACAACCAAACCTACTATATCTCCTTAAAGTATAAAGAAAATTGTTTTATAGAGAGCATATCCTTATAATATATGTGTGTAGGTATATGTTATAAAGTTTTTCGATTAATCTGCAAAATATAAAGCTATAAATGAAAGAAAATTCAATATATTATAGGAAACTTAAAATAGAAAATCCTTTTTTTTTTGAATTTTTTTTTTTTTTGAGAAAATTCTATTGAAAAATGATTGATTTGCAATATTTTTGTTAAATGAAACACAATTTAGTTAAAATATGTTTCAGTTTGTTTTTGGTACCAAAAAAACAAACATAATATTATTTTATTGGGATTGAAAAATATCTTTAAAACGTGCTTAAGTGTTATATTAAAATTACTGTGAGGCATTAAATTATGTTTGTTCACTTTTGAATATCTAAAGTTGATATCTAAATAAAATTTATTACATGTATGATGTTTTGCCTTTTTAGATTTGTAGTTACATAAAAAAGAGGTATTCCTTAGTAATATTTTGAGATATTTTTTGTTGTAAATAATGCATAGAATAAAAAAGAAAATAGAAATTAAATAAAAATTTCTAACTCTATAACCTTTAAATAAATATTTTTCATCTTACAGCATTTAATCTTAAATAATTTTATTAATTTATTAGTTATTTATGTTATTTATGTTTAGTTAGGTAGTAGGAGCAGATACACACTTGAGCCAGTTTAAGCCCGTTGTTATATTATACTCTGGTTCAGTATTTTCTGCCAATTCAATCGTTGGGATCTGCTTACAAAGCATTGTAAATTGATTAGGTCCACCTCTGGCATATCGAAAAGGTTATTTAAGAAGAAGAGAATGATGAATAATCAATTCTTCACCGGTTGTATGAATACATTTACTGATTTTGCGGTAATGTAATAGGAGTTTAAATAGGACACTGTTTGGTCGAAAGACATGCCAGAAGGGTTGAGTTTCCTCATATGACTTTTGCAGAAGCTGCAAAAGATGAAGCGGAGAGGATAAAAGGTGATTTATCTAATCTATATCTAATGTAGGCAATGTTTGTTTAGTCATAGTGGAAGTATTAATAGAAAATTACCTACGATGACTTGACTTGTTGTTGAGACCATCATTTACAGGTTGTAATAGTAATCCCGAGATTCTGCTTTTCTTAGAGAATTTAACTGTTTGTGTCCCTCCTACTGAGTTTAACAGCTCTGCAGCTTCTTAAGAAGTCACTGTGTCTAGGTATCCAGGTAATATGGATATCGAAAACTTCATTTTATTTATGTGAACTTTATTTTATTATTGTGGCAGTTGCTGACAACCGTGATCTAACCGAATAAGATTTCAAGACATTAATAGAAATTTATTAGTTACTTAGTTACTAAGATAAAAATATGAAAATAAATAATTTGGAAATTGTTCAAAACAAATAGAACTTGGAGTTTGTATTATTTTAATTATTCTTTCTTTAAATTTTTTAAAATTTACAAGAACTCTAAATTAACGATAAAAATTTTTTACGTAGTATTAAAAATTTTCGAAAAGTTCAAGATTTTATAGAACCTTCAAACCTTCAATTTACACGAAATTGACATCAAAAAATTCTTTCATTTCGTTTTTATTTCCATTCATACTTTAAAATAAGTGCTATAAGAAGTAAAAATAACTATAGAGAGATATGATTATACTTAAGTATTTTCTCATTATTTTTAGTAATTTTTTTGTTTTTTTTTGACATTCATAAATCCTTAAAATTGTTAAGAGTTTCTTTATTTGTTCAAGTAAAAGCGAAAATTTAAATCAAGATTGTTTACTTGATCACGTTATAATTAAAGAAAAATAAAAGAAAAATTGAGAAATTAAAAAGATTTGAACAATAATGCAGTTGACAGCTTTTCAATTTGATTTAGTTTGTGTATCAATTAATTTAACTGTGTAATAACAGCTTTATAAAACATAAGTTGAATGTTAGACAAATTTAATGAAACGCTATTAATAAAAATTTAATTTTGATGCAAAATTACTCTTCTATGATACTAGAGCCCAACAACATTGAAAGTAACGTACGAATAGACGCATTAGCAAAACAGGCACCTGAGCAGAACTTTTAAAGAAATATAGTTTATACTCTTCTGAAAGCTGTGAAATAATACATTTTCTTACAATTTTTTGTTAACTGCAAAATTTAGGTGGGGTAATCTAAGCAACTGCAAAACATGTTGCCCACTTTTTAGTAAAAGAAAAACAAAAGAACTCCTAACCTATATTTATGCAAACACCACTTGAGCTGTATTTATAAGTCCAGGTCATTGGCCGATAGGAACCCATCTAACCAGAATATTTTTTATAATGTGTAGAAGCTACAAAGAGTAAGGAATGGAGTAGACTCTCGATCACTTTCTCTTCGAATGTTTTTTCCTAGGTAGAATCGTGCAGCATATCTGAGGATTCCCAATACTTTCTCAGACATAAAGCAGCAAAAGTAATATTGGAGAACTAATTTTATTTCTAAAATCAACTTACTGGTTACAGAACATAGTTGACAACCAAAATTACAAGAGAATGGTATTATAAGTGCACCTTGCCTGTGCTAATTGATAAATTTCTAAAAATTAGCCCACCTTGATATATTTCTAGAGATTAGAAATGTAAACAGACCAACCAACCAGTGTAAGAGAATATTGTAAAAAGTATAAAAAATTTATTTATTTTTTAAAGTTTTTAAAAAATTGTTTAACGTTCCACATCATTTTCAATTTTTAGTTTTGCTTCAATTCAATTTATTTTGAATTTTTTGTTTTTTTTGCAAAACAAAAAGATTTAAAGGATTAGGAAAAAAATTTTTTTGGGAAAAATGAATTTTCCATAATTATTCTTATTGTTTTTTTTTCTTGGCCTTATAAGTTTTTTTTCTTTGAATTTCTATTAAGTTTTTAACTATAAAATTTTTAATACCATATTTTTTAACTCGCAGTTTTCTTTTTCCTTTTGTTTTTTCGTTATACCCGAAACTACAATAAAAAAAAAATCGTTAAATAATGCTTGTCTTTAAAAAATACAAGACATGTATATCTAGAAATATTTGTACATATGTTACAATTTTAAGGATAACAAAAAAAAAACGAGGAAGAGTGCAGTAGAGTAGACTGTGTCAACTCTGGGATACCCGTATGAACGTAATATATCCTGTTTCTATAAAACTTGATCATCTTTTAAAAACATTCAGAGTTTTAGTACCGAACTACAGAGATATATTTATGTAAATTGTGGAGTTGTATGATAGCTACCCGAATCTATTGCGCCTAGCTTCATTAAGTTCCAAGAAATGCAAAAAGCCTGAACCGGCTGCTTTAGACCATTCAAATTTTACAAAAGTTTTTGGCATGCAACTCGACACTTTTTCACTAAATTTCAGATAGCTAGCTTCAATAGACACTGAGTTATTTTCATTTAAAAAGAGAAGTTGTATGGCAACTATCCGAACCTGTCATATCATCACAACAAAATTTTACAGAAGTTGTTGCCATAAAACTCGATCATCATTTGCAAAATTTCAGATACCTAGATTGAATAGACACTGGGTTATTTCCATTTAAAGAAAGAAGTTGTATGGCAGCTACTCGAACCCGGCGGCCGAAAATGCTGGAGTTAAATAGCAAAACTAACAATTTTGTAAAAGTGACGTAAAAAAAATTGCAGCCTCCTAACTCCTTTATTTTTTGAGTTATCGTGCGGACGGACACTGAGTTCTTTCATTTAAAAAGAGATTTTGTATGGCAGCTACCCGAACCCGTCACACCACCACAACCAAATTTTGCAGAAGTTGTTGCCATAAAACTTGATCATCATTCGCAAAATTTCAGATACCTAGATTGAACAGACACTGGGTTATTTCTATTTAAAGAAAGAAGTTGTATGGCAGCTACTCGAACCCGGCGGCCGAAAATGCTGGAGTTAAATAGCAAAACTAACAATTTTGCAAGAGTGACGTAAAAAAAATTTCAGCCTCCTAGCTCCTTTATTTTTTGAGTTATCGTGCGGACGGACACTGAGTTCTTTTCATTTAAAAAGAGATTTTGTATGGCAGCTACCCGAATCCGTCGCACCAGCACAACCAAATTTTGTAGAAGTTGTTGCCATAAAACTTGATCATCATTTGCAAAATTTCAGATACCTAGATTGAACAGACACTGGGTTATTTCTATTTAAAGAAAGAAGTTGTATGGCAGCTACTCGAACCCGGCGGCCGAAAATGCTGGAGTTAAATAGCAAAACTAACAATTTTGCAAGAGTGACGTAAAAAAAATTTCAGCCTCCTAGCTCCTTTATTTTTTGAGTTATCGTGCGGACGGACACTGAGTTCTTTTCATTTAAAAAGAGATTTTGTATGGCAGCTACCCGAACCCGTCACACCACCACAACCAAATTTTGTAGAAGTTGTTGCCATAAAACTTGATCATCATTCGCAAAATTTCAGATACCTAGATTGAACAGACACTGGGTTATTTCTATTTAAAGAAAGAAGTTGTATGGCAGCTACCCGAACCCGGGGACAGAAAATGCTGGAGTTAAATAGCAAAACTAACAATTTTACAAAAGTGACGTAAAAAAATTTTCAGCCTCCTAGCTCCTCTATTTTTTGAGTTATCGTGCGGACGGACACTGAGTTCTTTTCATTTAAAAAGAGATTTTGTATGGCAGCTACCCGAACCCGTCGCACCAGCACAACCAAATTTTGTAGAAGTTGTTGCCATAAAACTTGATCATCATTTGCAAAATTTCAGACGCCTAGCTTCATTAGGTTCCAAGAGGTGCAAGAAGTCTGAACCGGCTGCTCTAGACCAAACAAATTTTACAAAAGTTGTTGGCATATAACTCGACATTTCTTTACTAAATTTCAGATTCCTAGCTTCAATAAACACTGAGTTATTCTCATTTAACCGGATAAGTTGTATGGCAGCTACCCGAACCCGCCGCACCACCACAACCAAATTTTACAAAAGTTGTTGCCCTAAAACTTGATCATCATTTGCAAAATTTCAGACGCCTAGCTTCATTAGGTTCCAAGAGGTGCAAGAAGTCTGAACCGGCTGCTCTAGACCAACCAAATTTTACAAAAGTTGTTGGCATGTAACTCGACACCTCTTTACTAAATTTCAGATTCCTAGCTTCAATAAACACTGAGTTATTCTTATTTAAACGGAGAAGTTGTATGGCAGCTACCCGAACCCGCTGCACCAGCACAACCAAATTTTACAGAAGTTGTTGCCATAAAACTTGATCATCATTTGCAAAATTTCAGAAACCTCGCTTGAATAGATACTGAGTTATTTCTATATAAAGATAGAAGTTGTATGGCAGCTACTCGAACCCGCCGACAGAAAATGTTGGATTTAAATAGCAAAACTAACAATTTTGCAAAAGTGACGTAAAAAAAATTTCAGCCCCTTAGCTCCTTTATTTTTCGAGTTATCGTGCGGACGGACGGACGGACGGACGTACATGGCTTAATCGACTCAGAATTCGATTCTGAGCCGATCCATACCTTTGACACTATATCTAGCTCGACTCCTTTAAGGTGTCACAAACGTAATGGCAAATTTATTATACCCTTGAACATAGTTCATACGGGTATAAAAAATAAAAAAAAAAAATGTTATACAAAAATTTCCCTAAATTTCTAATAAATTTTAAAGAAGTTTGCAAGGAAAAAAGAAACATAAAATGTATTTTAAAAAACTATGTATATATTATAGATGAAAAACCATTTGAATTTTAATGAAATTTTAATTTTTTTTTTTAACCGCTGAAAGCATCTTTCATTCCTTGAAAATTTTCTTCCGTAACGAATGAATGTATAACGAAAAAATCAACATTAAAAATTTATAGCTTATTGCACTTGCCAATAATTTTCAACTTGTACAATATATGTACATATATACAATATATATAGGAAAATGTATATAAAAAGCATTTAATTTCTCATTAGAAGGCAATATAAAGTATAAAGTAAAGTAAAATGTTGTAGTTGATGATTTGAAGCAATATACGGGAAGTCATAAGTTGATATATTGAAATACAAAACAAAAAACCAAATCAAAAAAAAAAAAATTTTAAGAAACATGAAACAGTCAATGGAATAAAAAAATTTTATAAAAGAAACTGGAAATAAAACAGAAGCAAATTTTAGCACTTAAATTCAATCAGAAGTTAGTATAAATTAATAATAAACTATTAAAAGGAACCGGAAGCAACATAAAGAGTAAAAACGAAGAATGAATAAAAAACAAAAAATTGATTTATAAGAAAAGTAATTTTAAATATTTCTATTTCGGATTTAATTTTGAATGAAATCAAAAGTAATATTATATAAAGTAAAGGAAATTAAAAAATTAAAAGTGCAACATATAATATTGTGTCAATTTATCACTTCGTCTTCATAAAGTCTGCGTCTCAGTTGGTATTAGTTTGGTTCTTCTTATTGTTTATCACCAAAAGCACATGTATTGGATGGAGGCACTGTTTCTTATATAACTGTTTTGCAGTATTTATTTTATCTTACTTATAACCATTGTTTTTATTGGTCTGCTAAACTATCGTTTAAGAACTGTAGTGTAGAATTCTTTCCTTTTACATTTGTTATAGCATTTTTTTTAATCGATCCTTTAACTGTAATTCATTAATACCTACTCATTAATTTAAAAACAAATAAATATAAAGTAAAATATTCTAGAAAATTTTTGGAAAATTTTTTAACTTCCATATACGCAAAATACCTAAACTGGTATCGATAAAAACATACAGTTCCTCTGCAAACTCTAAGGTTTTGTTTTTTAACTCAACACCTAACCGACAGTTTTATAACTTCTTGTCTCTAAAAGTTTGATAATAATTTTTGTAATCAATGGGCCAAAATTCAGCAGAGACACACTGAAAACTAAGGGACTATGTTGAACAAAACTTTCTGTTGACTCTAAGGTGTTTCAAGATTTCTGTAAACATCAGTGTTATCAGTATAAATATGAAGTATTTATTTTATTTTGCAACATTTAATTTCAAACTATAGCGTTGTTGTCGTTGGGCTTCGTGCCTGAATTGACTTGACAAAGTTTAATTATTATAAGGTTGAATGAGCGTTAGAGAAGAGTTGAAGATTCAGCTTAATGTACATAATATTGTTACATTAATATTTAAAAAAAAAAAAAACGAATAAATTTGCATTTTATATTTTGTGCAATTTAAGTCAGATCTCCTCTAAATTGTTTTTTTTTATTTTTCATATTCCTCATGTTGTTTCTTTAGTTTTTTTTTTTTTGAATTGCATGAAGAATGAAATTTTTTTCCAATGAAATTGCGATTTTTATATTTCAATGCAAATTAAAAATAGAAAAAGGGATGAGTTGAAATGAAAGTAGAAGAAGAAGAAAGAATATACTTAACATTTTAAACTGTTTTGTAAACATTAAAAAATTTTATTTTTTATTATTATTTCCTTTTTTTTTTATTGTTGTTATAAAAAAACATAAATTTTGTGATCTTTTACATTAAATCATTCCAATTTTAGGTTCTATACATAATAAGAGCATGAAAGTCAATTTTAAGATTTACATTTATTTATTTTATTTAATTTATTTTTTTATTTTTTGCTACTAAGCGAAAGAAAAACTATAAAATTTGCACTTGTATGTCATAAAAATAAGAGTCAGTTGTAGAAAATATGAGGAAAATTCAACTTGAAGGTAAATATCATCATTAGATTATGGATTACAGTTTTATTTTTTTGTTATTCTTTTAGTTTTTTTATATAAAATATTATTGTAAGCATTAAAATTGTATCGTAGTTAAAGATTTATTATTAAATTTTATTTCAACTGTTCAAATATTAACTGTTGTATCAGTTTTTCTTGGTTGAAATATAGAAATTTTAATATGGAAATATTAAATTATTTATATTGAGGAATATCCATTTAATCAACAGCAACTTCTAGGTAACGAATAGAATATTTGATAAAAAATGTTTTTAATAGTTAGAGAACCAAAAATTACTTAAAAGGTGCACTTTATCCTGTTGATGTTATTAGTTAGTTGATATTAAGGATCACTAAAAAACTTTAACATTTTTGTGATTAAAACTATATCCTTAATTTTCATTTTTTCGGAAATTGATGAAATCCCGGTAATTCTAATAAATCTGAAAGTTGACCAAAATTGACTTTGGATAAATATGGACTTAGTTTTGGTGAAGGAAAATAAAAGTTTTGGATTAGAATTTTTTATATTTTTTTAGAATTTATTGAGCGGTTACTTTCTAAAGTTATTATTATTTGATAATATACTTTTGATGCTCCAAAGAAGTTCTATATTGTAAAGAAGCTATTGTAATATTTTGTTTCAAAGATTTTTCCTCTTTACGAGAATTCAAATGAAATCAAATTTTAAGTTTTTTATACCTATACTTTAAGTGTAGGGTTTTATATATATATTTTATAGCTATACTTTAAGTAAGGCGGGAATTGCAAATGGGCGAAATCGGACCATGGGTTCGGGTACCTCCCACACAACTCCCAAAACCGAACAAGCATATCTTTGAAATTAATAAAGACAGAAACTGCAAATACGAGGCTGTTGTTTCCTGAATTCCTGATTTGCCTAAAATGTCAGATGAATTGGAATAGTTGTTTGGGTATCTACCACACAACTCCCAAGACCGAACAAGCATATCTTCGAAATTATTAAATATAAAAACTTGAAATTTGATATAAAAGTATTCTACCCTGTTCTGATGATGTCTCTAAAATTTGAGATGAATTTGGGTGGTGGTTCGCGTGCCTTCATACACCTAACAAGCAGATCTTCGAATTTAATAAAGATAGAAATCTGAAATTTTGTACAAAGGTTGTAAAAGTATTTATTTTTTTAGCTTAGGTATATTAAATACCTAACTAAAATAACTTAACTAAATTGACTTTAGATAGCTTCGGTAGGAAGATTCAAAATATATCGATGAGAATAACGCATTAATTCTTTATGATATGATAGTTTTTGCCATTTAATTATTGCTGCTAAGTGTTAGGCTGATAAGTCTGTTATAAACAATTATTTACACGTTTATGCATTTATATCTGTATTTAAGCAGTTTAATGATTTTTTCGAACAGTTTATAAAATTTTTTATTAGAAAGTCATGAAAAAAATATGAGACAAATACAAATAGTTACAACAAAAATTATTAATTACTATTATTTTAATTAGTAAAACTATAATATAGTAATGGTATAAGTAAAGAAATTCTAATGTTAGCGACGGCATAGTTTTTGTTTCTGTAAAAAACTAGTTTTTTAAAGGCTGAAATCAATATTTTTTCTGTTTTTTACCTATTAGATGCATTTTATTATTAAATTCGAATGGAACATAATTAGTCCTATGATTACTTGTAGTAAATTGATTTGAAGACCAAAAATTTTGATCTAATATTTATATTGCTAAAAGTAGTAGAAGATTTTAAATATAGGCTTTGATGATCTCAGGGATGACAATAATATCAGCTATGTTTCATCTTAATTTTAATGTATATAAATCAATTAATTTCGGTCTATGTTTCTAAGATGATAGGTTTAGGTCATGACAGATTTCGTAAGGATGTTTTTCTAATTTTTTTTAATAATTTAATCAATTTTATCAATGTGTGCAAACTTACTTAGTATATTCTAAGTTAGATATTTCTAAATAAGTGTATAAATTATTAAAAATATAATAAACTGAAAACTCTTAGACTAACATTTAACAAAACCTAAGTTCGTATCAACCTTAATTATAGTATTGTCATAATAATTTTTAACTACGTTTAAAAATGTTTACTGACCATATTATAAAAATGACAAAGTTTAGAATCAAAATATGTTCTTACGTAATTTTTTTATTAAATCAGTTTTTGATAGGATAAAGCCGTTTAAAGAATAATCAAAGAGATAGTAGCAAATCAACATGTAAAAGAAAGAAAGATTGCTAAGGAAATTTCCTTACGCTGAATATTCTAGGGAAGTGATTTAGTTAGGTTTCTTTAGGTTGTTAGGATTGTGAAAAATTGAAGTCAAACTTGGGAAGGATCTCGACAAAGAATAAATGATACGCTGATTTTGAATAATATACATATACATAACGGAATTATGTCTACTTATATTGTAAAAATGGATTTAAATTCAAAGTGTTTTACTGAATTCCTATTACAAATCTTAAAAACTTTCAATTTATTCTACATTTAAATGAAACATTTTGATATTTTTTTTAAAATTCAGTTAAAAGATAACTAAAAAGTAGGACAGGAAAATTGTTGCATTAAATATCAATAAATCTTCTAGAAAAAACTGTTAACCATCAACTCATAAATAGTGTAGAAAGAAAATGTAAATTATGATAAAAGAAAAAAATTTAAACAGATGTAAGAATTTGAATATGTATTTTGATCAGTTTTATTATGTGGTTGATTTATTGTTAGCATAAAATCTTCATAAGTGAGTTCGTTTTTTTTATTAGATAAAGGATAGTGTACTAATAGATTTTTAAATATTCTTGAATATTGTAATAAAACATTAATTTCTTTTTTAAAATATTTTTTAAAATATTTTAAGAGCAGTTTAACACATTTTAATAAATGAGAGTTATAATTTCGAATATCTGTTAAGGTTTAAAGAGTCTCCTGCGATAATTATTCAGACTTTTTAAAGCCAACGAAATTTAAGATAATAAACTTGAAGCTTAGTGTCTTAAACGACATTGTGGAATAAGATAAGTCTTCTTAAGAATTAAGTAACAAGAAGAATAAGAAGTTAATCTGAGGAAAATAAATCTATTAAAAAAGCACAGTTTCGTTCTAACTGTAAAAACATACATCCTTATATTGAAAATCAAACGGTACATTTTGCATTAAAGATCCATCCTAAATCAAAATTTTAGAAGTGTTTCGTCTTACAACATTACTTGGACTCTTCAGTAGGCTCCATAATGTTTCCTTTCCGAGACAATTCCTAGTTTAAAATTTTCTATTTGTCTTATACTTATATGAAATATTTTTAAAGTCATCTGCGAAGTATAAGAGCAATCGAAAATAGTTTTTTTCCTAATCCTAAAGTTTGACTAAAATAGGATTGATTTTGGTTGGCTAAAGTACACTATAAAGAGAAGAGATCTGAAGAGTTGCTCCATTTCAGATTTCGATCGTTCCTTGTAACAAAAATAGGGTTGACATACTTTTTCTTGTTACATATTCAATTTCATGGTACCACGCCTAGGAACAGTTTGATTAGTAAATATAAGGATACGTTTAAATAGAAAACTAATATATAAAATTTTAAAAAATCGTAATACTAAAATATTCATTCAAGGAAAACTTCAAAATTTTTTTCGTTTTTGTTTTATAAGCCAATAAACTTTTTTACTGCTCTAAAAAAAACTTTTCGGGAGCTTAAACGTTTTTTTTTAAGCATTGAAAAAAAAAAATAATATGAGGAAAAAGAATAACATTATAAAATATCTCTATTTCATAATAATTTTCTTTTTTTTTGATAAACATTAAAAATAAAGGAAGAACTAAGAAGACAACATGAAATATTCAACAAATTCATGAATGCAACATTCAGAACATTAAAAAAGGATTTAATAAAACATATGAAACACAATAATATGTAAGATTTTCTTCTGTGTCATTGTGCATTACATACAATATTCTTTCATCCAGACAATCTTAAAATTGGATGACATGAAAATATGAATGGAAAAATATAATTTATAAAGATATTAAAAATGAAAAGAAAAAAAATTGTATTGCAAAAAAAAAAAACATTTAAAAACAAATGTTAGTTATTATTGTGTATATGTGAATTTTCATATATAATGTTGAAAAATAATAACAATATATTTTGACAGGTAAATTCTCTTATAAAATAACAACTCTTATAATGGTATAAGTTAACTATTCGGATATAAGGTATTTAGAAAAAAAAAAAATTTGTAATAAAAATATTCTAATAATTTTGAATTAAAGAGCATTAAGTATTAGTTGAAATAAAATATTCTATTCTTGGGTTTTTTCTTTTCCGTGAGTAAGGAAGTATTTTTTAAAGGAGTACACAACACATTATTAAGTATAGAGGTACATTCGAGTCATACTCATGCTCTTTTCAATTGAAACTCACCTCCTTCATTACTAGAATAATTCAAGTTCTTAATTGCTTTTGCTGTCCATATACGTCGAACTTAGTCGTATAACAGATTCACGGATAGATTTTACAACCATACCATACGCCTTATCCAGCCATTCATCAAACCATTATTTAATTTTTTTTTTTATTTTTAAAAATTTGTTAAACTTCAAAGTGTAAAAAAAATTATTTTGCCCTTTCAGTTTAAAAAGAAATAAAAATAAACCTGTTGGAGGTTTATTCAAAACAATATAATTATAAAAACTATAACTTTTTCTAAATTTACAGAAACAATATGAGTGATAGTTGTAAAAGTTACCTATACACCGATTCAACACAAGCTACAAACCAAAGACTCCAAGAAAAATGAAAATTTTTTGATATTCTTTTAATCATCAAAATGGTTGTACAACTCGTCCATACACGATAAAAGTTCACAAGTTCGCGGACACCTTGCAAAACCTGGCCTAAGAGCAACTTTACATAATGTAACAGGTTTAAAAAATAAATCCACAATTTAAGTTCTTTCAAAGATAAAACAAGGCAGAATGTAAACTAACAGTTTTTAAAAGTGCACATTTGCAAAAGACAATACAAACTCTTTAGAATTGTGACTCTGCACCAAAATTTGAAAATTTCATACAATAAGAAGAAAATGTGAAAATTGAAATTTTTTGCAATTTTGAGGGACTTTAAGTTCGGAACCCTATTTATCTAAGAAAACCCGTTAACCGTCTAAAAATATAAATATTCTTTCTTACCTCAAAATTTTAAGTTCCTATTTAAAGGGGTGCTGCAGTTATGAAGGTAGAAAAATTAATTTTCACATAACGGTAAATTTAAATACTAAATTTAAAAATCTTGTAAAATTTTGATATTGATTTATAAAGGTAAAGAAAAATTCTTTCGAATGACATTTTTTCATTAGAAAAATCTTGTGCAGAATCTGAGATATATACATTTAAAAATAGGCTTTTTCAAAGTTGATTTGAACAACATTAATTTTTTTATGGGTCCTTCCCATGGTTACATTTTTTTTTCATTATCTTTAACGGTGTAAAAGTTTTGTAAACAGACGGACAGATAAACGGACAAGGTGAAACTAATAGGCAAATGTTTTGAAAATGTGCTAAAAGATTTTTCATTTTACTAAGAAGTTAAAATTTATTAGAAAATGGGGTGAAGTAAAAACGTCTTTAATAAAATTTTTTCGAATGCCAATGAATGAATTCCTTTTTTTTTTAATGCAAACAATTCAGAAAAATATTTATTTATTTATTTATTTAATTTGGTTCCCCCATCACATACTAATGTGATACGGAAATAAATCAACTTTTCCTTTTCAGTCGTTAATGCGGTTTAATTATTAAATTATAATTTTAAAATTAATTTGGTTTACATTATATTATTGCATTTAATACACTATTTTGATCTGATCAGAGTTTGAATAAACCCAAAAACTTCACCTATAAGACCGATGATATATATACGTATTTCGCCTTTGGTCAGGCATCGTCATTGTTTAGATTGGTTAGAAATATATAATTTACAAATGTCTGAATAATACTAATATATTATAATAGATAAATTTAGAATATCATTAGAAATATTTAAAATTATAATATAAGATAAGATAGTGCCATAAAATGTTAGCAGCAAGATACACAATAGCTGTCTATTCGAACTATTTAATAAAACTTTTAGCACCGTAAGTTATATGATTAAACCTTGGTATATAGATTAAAACCTTGGAGCTTAAAAAGTTTCAAATGCTATAATTTTTTTCATTTAAGAGTAGAAAGTTGGAAATGTTTATTAAATTCCATTCAAATCTTTGGTTCCAATAAATTAAACCTCATTAGTTACAAATAATGTAAATATCATTAGATTTATTTTGATGTTGAAAATTTATAATATCCTCATGCTCAGTTGGTTCTAATAATAATGGCAAGCAATTATTAAAACCATTTCAGTAATTCAAAATCAAATTCAATATTCCTAATTATAATTCCATAAATCATTTTTTCAAACTTCATTTCATTTTATATTGCTTATGAAAATATTTGTTTTTCTTGAATAAATCTCATAAATCATAATATCATAATTCAGAAAAATTATTTTATTGAAAATTTTGGTGTGAGTATGAATGATTATTAAAAAAGAATAAAATCTCATAAATTTTACAAATATTATAAGTTAAAGGTTATAAATTTAATTTTATACTTTAATTATTTCTATAATATTTAATTTATATTTAAATTTTTCTTTAAATGTTTGAAAATTTATACAATAAATAACATTTATAAATAAAACACTCATAAATTTAACTCAATCTTGTTTTTATACTCAATTCATTTTTTTTTTCTAATCTTAATATTGAGCAGTACGATTTTATTACCAACTTTTCTTAAGAAATTGTATATGATTTTTTATTTAATACAAAAGTTTGGTGTTTTAAAAAATTAAAATTCTAAAAAAATTCATTCTCAAACTCTATTCGAATTTTTCGATTAACTTTTATAAGGAACTTCACTCTTAATATGATTGTAATTTTTATTTAAAAGTCTTAAAAATCTTCAGTTAAGTAAAGTAGATGATACATATTGTCTGCCATCATATCAGAACAGTAATCAAACTTCGCCGAGAGAACTTGACGACGATGCAGAATATTGGATTTTTAAACTCGGGATATCAGTTTCTTAGAATACTACAGGCCTAATACATTTCATTAAAGTCAACAAAATAAGTGTAAGGATATAAATGTTTATGCAAGGCAATACTCTATTTTCCTCTACCGTTTACAAGATGGTTATAAAATCAGATTCCCAAGTAGTGCTGCAGAGAATAAAATTGATTTTCAATTTTTTATTTTTCCTAGTCCTAGCTTAAACTCTATTACATGTGGATTTGAAGGCTTAAAGTAGATATTATACTATATTATAACATTTTCTCTTGTTATTTGAAGTCAATTAAAATTTTGCAATTATTTTTTGTTATCAAAACTAGATGCAAATTATCAAGGGACCACTCAAGTTCCTCATGAGACTATATGCATTATTCCTCTTCGTTCGTTGTGTTAGTCTTCAAATAAATAAAACCTACCACTTAATTAAACCATGTATGTGAAAAATTTTCTCTTCATTTAAAAATTATGGAATTTAAATGCTGATAAAAAGCGATGTTCAGAAATTTTGAATATTAAGGAACTTCGGAGTATAAAGGGAATTGGAAAAGAGTGTTTTAGAATTTAGAATCAGAGAACGGCTTTCTAATAAATTTTGATGTCTTTTGGGAAATTACAAATTCATATGTTTTAGTCTCTTTGAACCATTTTTCGAATAAGCGTATCTTTAAAGTATTCTTTTTTATTATGTATCTATCTCTTTTGATCTCATTATTTTCGACTTCCTCATATTGTAATAAGTAGATGGGAAAATCATGAAAAGCAAATTATGATGACGAAAATTTAATGTTTTTTTTTGTTTTGATTATTATTATTTTGTTCTTGATTCAATTGTTGTTAACTCAATTGTGAATACCTATATCTACTTCTAAAGTATACAATAATTTATATTTTATTGTTGTAGCTGCTGTTCATTTTTATTTTTTATATTTTTAGTTGTTTTTTGTTTTATGCTAATGTTGTTATTGCTATTGTAGTTATAAAATGTTAAATTTAAAATAAAAAAAAAAAAACATTTATTTTTATCATATAATGGGAACCTATCTTTGAGTTCTATTTCGAAATTATTTTGTAATTGATTGCTTGTATAAATTAATGCAATAAAATTATTATATTCAATGAAGTAACGGCCAAAATTCCTTGGTATATACGCAGTAATATGCATAGAGCAGTAGAGTCATGTAATAGGTTCTGAAAACTGTCGCATTTTTTCATCTTTCTTGTCGTATCAAGTGTCACATGTTGACGGATACGGGATATGTGCCTGTCTTGAAGTGCATGGCATAAGGAAAAATCTATTAGCTTTGCAATATTCTTTATATTAAGATATTTTTCCCACAAAACTTTTACGACCCTTTTTTGAACTATTAAATTTAGCCATTGCATTTGAATTCATTTACAAATTCGTATGACAGTTAATAGTGCCTTATGATATTCGATAGATTTATTGAAATTAAACCATTTTTTTAATTTATTTTGGTTTTTAAATATTTTTAAAAGATAAGAAAAAAAGATTAAAGAGTCAAATTTAAATCTTTCGAATGGAGAGTAGACACCTACTGTACGAGGTATTAGAACAGGGTGGCAATTAATATAATATTATTCACATCCTAAATTTAAAACCTTTTAGATTGAACAAAGATTAATTAAAAGTTTTAAATTTTAATAATAATGGAAAATTTACAAGAATAA
This sequence comes from Poecilobothrus nobilitatus, assembly GCA_947095535.1. Classification (NCBI taxonomy): domain Eukaryota; kingdom Metazoa; phylum Arthropoda; class Insecta; order Diptera; family Dolichopodidae; genus Poecilobothrus; species Poecilobothrus nobilitatus. The sequence goes on from OX352774.1 coordinate 60,046,466, forward strand.
TAAAAAGTATGCTGTTCCCTTAGTCATTTTTTCATATGCCCTCATTATATATACTTTAACTTAATGATAAAATTTTATTTAATGTTAAATAACGATTGTAGCAACACCTCTCTTGTTTATTCATATTTTTTCTTTATACATTTTTTAGACATTGTTTCATAGATTCATTTGAGCTGTACCATACAAGAAATGCTTTGTTCTAATTGTATTCCAGGAAAGATAAAACATAGGTTTGTATATTGTCAGAAAATGAACACAAAGTTATTCATATTTTTCAGGCTTCATTGATTGCAAGTAATTTTTTCTATTATGAAAATGACAAAAAAAAAATTAGAGGTGGAGGAGACTAAAATCACTTACGATAAAGTTGATAGGAAAATACAAAAAAAAAAAAACTAAAAAAAAAAAATGGTGGGAATGAAATTTAGAAATCTCCTCAGTAAAAATGTGCAAAGCACACCTATGACATGTACTATATTTTTTATTTCTCAAGTACCTAATGCTTTCTTTTTGAAGATGTTTTTGTGTTTTTTTTTTTTTTTACCACCTTAACCATCACCTCTAATATAATGCTAAAGTACATAATGCTTTCTTTTTGGGGATGTTTTTGTTTTTTTTTACCACCTTAACCATCACCTCTAATGTAACTGTTAAGAATGTGAAAGATATTTATTTTAAAGAATAAATAAATGGGTTGATGGGTTGATTTGACATAAACCATTCCTCTTGAGTGATATAAATTTGCCTAAAATTTGACGTTAAAAAAATAGGAATCGTTAAAATTTTTTTTTTTGAATAAAAAATAAAAAAAATCAAAATGGAGTATTTTTTCCTTGTTATTTATAATACATATACATATTTTGCATAAAACTGAATTTTAGTTACAGGAATATGAATATAAATTAATAAATTTTATGGTAAACGAATGGATATCAGTAGTAAGGATATGGCGGAGCCGCATGGAGGAGCTTTTTTAAAGCTTTTTCTATGGCGGAGCCGCATGGAGGAGCTTTTTTACCGCTAAAATACACAATAAAAAAAAAAAAAAAAATTGTCTTAACTAACAAATTTAGTATTAAATTATTTATATGAAAAGTTTAAGAATATTGAAATAAAAAAAAAAAAAAAAATGTTTTAAATAATAAACTCAGAACTAAGCTTGATTTAAAGTTTATATGAAAAATTAAAATAATGGTTTTAAAAGAAAAAAAAGAAAGCTTAATGAACTTAATTTTAAACTTGTTTCAGAGTTTATTTTTAAAAATAAAAAAAGTGAAACTTTTGGTTTGTGTTTATACTATATTGTTGGAAAATTATAATTATTTGATAAAAAGTCTTTTCAACGGTTATGCTGCCTGCAGGAGCTTAAAAAATATATATTGATTATAAATTCTATTGTTTTAATTAAACAATTTTTAATTTTTTTAGAAAGCTTTATATTGAATTTAGGTTTTACAATGATTTGAGTAGAACAATTCAATGAATTATTTTTGTGGTTTTTTTGTTTTCTTTGAATAATAAACCTGAATAAATTAATGAATTAATGTGCGATTGAATCACAAAAGAAATAAACAGAAATATGTGTATGTGTGTGTGTGTGTGTGTGTGCACATGTAGATTTGTATCATTATAAATTATGAAATATTGTGGTGGTAACAGGTGCAAAAAATATACAAACTTTAAAATATCTAAAAACAAATAAATAGAAACCAAAAATGACGTTAGGGGATTCCTTTTGTTAATATAAAAAGGAAAAAAACCAAATATATACTACAAAGTTTTTTACATTTAATTTTTAATGATTTTCGATGTATATAATTTTCTTCTTGTAGATAGAAATCGGTCAGATATTAGGTACCTTTATGAATATATTATGGTTAGTTTAGGTTCAATCCCAATTCTTACCTGGATAAGTTTTTCTTAAGTTAATAATCTAAGTTAATTTAAGGTAATAATTTAAGTCTAATAATCTTATATGTTCAAAATTGTATAAAAGGTTAATCTTATGATTAAAATGTGTTATAACACGATAAGTTTAGCAAGTAAAACGATCATAATGTTTTGGGCTGATAACATTTTACATGGTTATAAATATTGCATTTGCGGGATGAAATGGGCTTCAATTAGAGTAATTAATTGGAAAATATTTCATGATTTTTTGGAGATATATATAACCCCAGAAGATGGAGAAAAGATATGTGTTTTAAAAATTAGAAATGGTGAGTCAATAAACAGTAAATTATTTTTATCTCCATTGGAATGGCAACATATAAAAATTGAAGTATATGGCGGTGATATTTCTATTATTGGTACAATTAGACAATCATCAATCAAAAATAAAGTAACAAACAGTTTCGGAGATGATTGTCCATTTGCTGAAGAGGATGATTGGGAGTTGATTGATAAGAATATTTCAAATGTATTACCAAAAGATAAGAATAAAAGAATTTCACAACATATTGAATCATTGTCGATGAAAACAAATGAATATGAAGAAAATCAAAATGAGTTAAAAAAGTCGATGATAAGAAAACGAATTGAAGAGGGAATTATATTTATTGCATCAATAGAGAATATGTATAATGAAAAAAATAATAAATCAAAAATTGGCGATAAGCTAAGTCATTTTAGAGAATTACTTGAAAATTTAAAAGAGGAATATTTAGATTACATGGAAGCTTATTCAGATGGAAGAGATAAGTTTTTACCGCTTTTTATGTATTTGTGTTCCATTATAAGTCAAGTTAAGTCTGTACACAACAAAGAAATTTCTAGAAAATAAAAAAGAAAAAAAGATTTGTATTTTGAAATTTCTAATAAAACATTACTTCGTTAACCTTTAAACAAGATACATCGTACATTTTTTGATTAACTATGAAAAGATTTATATTTTTCATATTATTTTTGTTAACCATTCAAGCAAATTCGGCTCCATTTTCTAATATTAGATTAGATGAATCAGCCTTTGGGAGCACATACTTTAATATATTACTTCCAAGTAATGAGACTGTGAGAGTAAATTTATCAGTTCAGCTATTAAAACATGTAATTTCACCAGAATTAAACAAAACAACAACAAATGCTGTAAAAACTACAACCATAGAATCAATAACTACTTTACCAGATGAACAATTACCAAAAGATAAAGCTGACTCAGCACCTCAATATGTTTCTATAGATGAGGCTATTGAGGCTTTTAGGCAGGAATTAATTTTAAAAGAACGTAATATTGGTGGAATTATAAATAGTGAAAATATATTTTACAGACATTTTCAATTGGAATATGATAATAATAATAATAAAGAAATCCATATAAGATGTGAATATAATAGCAATTTTAGACAAAAGTCTCTTGCAATTAAATGCTTAGAATATCGAGAAATATTAGCAGATAGAATTTTAAGTAATGGAGAAGTGGAAACAGTTCCTATTATAGATGGAGATTATAAATCCGATTACACTATACTTGATTTGCGATCAATAAAACAAAAATCATCATATCAAATGGAGATTTCATAATTTATCAAAATAAAATAATAAATTGCAATAATTGTAAGATAATAAAATAAAAATAAATTTTTTTTTTTTTTTTTTTTTTCATAATAAATCTGTTTTATTTATCCAGGAATTATGATCAGAAGAAAACCCTAACCATTTAACAAAAATTTTATTATCTCTAGTTTTAAGAATCTTTTCAATCAAAAACAATTGTTTATTTTCAGTTTTTAACAATTCATATTCATAGAAGCTTCCTTGTATGAGTTGACCTTGATAATCTTTCAGTAAATATGTGATAGGGTTAGTGATTTGAACTTTTCTTATCTTAAATACTTCCGTTGTCCAATTTGGTGTGTAACCTTTTTCAAAAACATGTTTATACTTGCTTATACGAACTGAGTCACCAATTTTAAATTTAGCTGGTAGAGAAATCTTAATATGATTATAAATAGTGGCTAACAATTCACCAGCATTTTTTCTGTTTACCTCTGTTGGTTTCTTTTGAATAGTACGATGTTTAGAGTTATTGTATTCGTTGACTAGTTTTGAAATAATATTAACCCATTTGTAACTCCCATTGAAACTGAATTCTTTCCACATTTTTTCTTTTAGAGTACGATTAAATCGTTCTACTATGGAAGCTTTTAACGAGCTAAATGTTGAATAATGATTTATTCGATATTTATCCATTAAATTTTTGAAAATTGTATTGAAGAATTCTTTTCCATCATCAGTTTGTAAATTTTGGGGATGTCTTTTAGAACTTTTAAAAATATTTTGCATTGCTTCTGTAACGTTCTCTGAAGTTTTTGTTTTTATAGGAATTACCCATGCATACTTAGAAAAGGTATCAATCACAGTTAACAAAAATTTAAAACCCTTGTTCTCTTTAGCATATAAACCCATTTCTACTAAATCAGCTTGCCAAAGATCATCAAATCCTTTAATTATAACTCTACGTCGTTTGAAATTTCTCCGTGCAGGCTTATGAAGCTCTTCAACAACCTGTCTTTTACTCATTTTTAAACAAAATAAAATAAATGTACGTAATTATTATGTATAACTAATTAGAAAATCTTTGATTGAAAATGAATTTCCGGTGATTACTATCTACAATCTTAGAAATAATATCAGCAGTATTTTGAATTCGTTGATTAAATCTGTAGCGATCCAGTGCTATAACTTCCCAATATTTTTGTCGAGCTAACTTATATGCTATATTCCATTTGCATAATATATGTATTTGGGGCTTTAACATAAATTTAACTCTCTTTTTTACTTTTTTTTCATCATCATAATTCTCTTCAGATAAATCTGAAATATCGTCAGAAGCAACCGAAATATCATCTTCCTTTTCATCGCTCTTATCAGATGAATCTGAAGCATCAAGCCAATTGAATAAATCTACAACTTCGTTCTTACTCATCTTGAAAATAACTAATTAAAATATACTCTTTCACTCATTTATAAATAAAATAAATAAAGCAAACAATAAATGTTCAAATTGTAAAATTTATATTTTTTTATTTTATTTAATAGTTTACAAATATGTATACTTTTATTATAACCTATTTTCAATTCTTTTATATAATCCCATTAGTTTGGTACAATGTAACATACGTTTTTCTGCTGAATAACATGGGCAAGTATCTGGAAAACTTTCAATATTATCTGATGTATAAGGACATATATCCCAATGATATCCATTCTCCTTTGTTTCAATTTGTAGAGAATTTTTAAATAACTTTAAAAATTTGAAATGGTCTTTTAACTGCTCATAATGTTCTTCCAATAAAATATCTTCATATTTATTTAAAAAAATATTTAAACAATATCCTATTTGATGTATATCCATTTTGGAAGTTAAATGAAAACTAATCACAATTAATTTATTGAATTATTAATTAAATCCAGCGCTGATTGAGCTTTGGCTTCAGCGTTTTGTAGTCGTGCATTAATAAATCCAATTGGTTTTTTAACTTGAAATTCAATAAAATCATTAATATTTGAAAATTTTTCATTTAACATTGCAGAAAATTTGATATGGATTTGCTCTAAACTATCTTGTATTTTTTCTTCTAATATTCTTAATTTTTCTTCTGCTAATTTAAGTTCTATAGACATTGCTGTCTCTGTATGATCAAACATTTCTTTTATCTCGTTTTGTAATAGTTCTTTGTGAAAGAAAATTTGGTTATTCACAAATGTTTGTGTTGCTGCATCATTTCCGTTAACTGGATCTTGAACATTTGATAAAATTTTGTTATCTAAATCATAATTTCCTTCAGAAGTTAGTTTGAAACCTATACCTGGAGGACCCTGAGTATGTAGTTTTTTAAAAGAAGCTGCACTACGTCCAAACTTATCAAGTGACATTTTGATTTTTACTGATTGCTAATGTAAAATACTATTGAATTATATTTGCTTCTCTTAATTCTTCAATTATAGATACAATTTCATTATGAAGATTATTGTTACCAGCTGATTGTGATGAAATTAGAAGTCTTAATCTATCAACTAACTCATTAGGATCATCCCAATAAACATATTGATTTGATTGATTTGTATAATTTAATTGGGTTTCTGGCGTTAAAGATTTATGAAAAAATTGAGTAAAATTTTTTTTCAAATAACCTGATCCAGTTTTTTTATGCCTAGTGTTATAATCATGTTCATATAATTTTCTTAATATATTCTTGAATTTAAAACCTTTGTTTCCCTTTATTTGTTCTAAAGGATTATAATTTCTTCTATGTGCATTCGTTTTGTTAAGAATTTGATGATATGTACTTAAATCACTTTCAGTATATTTTAGAGGTTTTTTTTTAAATATTAATTCATATAGACCATCTGTACCTTCAAAAACTTCCTTATCAATCAAAATATTTTTATTAATTTCATCTATTTCAAAATTAGCATTGCCAAGTTTTCGCACATTTAATGATTCATCAAAATAGGGTCCATATGTCTTATCGAGTTCGGACTTGTTTAGAAAAAATTGTGAAATTGATGGTGGTTCATCATTATCAAATTTTATAGTATTCGGTGTTGAAGTTTTAAATCCATTGTAAGTATTACTTCTGTTGTTAGGTGTTTTAACTTCCGACCTAAATGACCCCATTAATTTAGAATGTTTATCATTATCATCAGCCCATTCAATTTCCGGTTTGATATCTGAAATTCGTTGTTGTTTAACAATATTTGTTAATTCTTTTAATGGCTTTGTAATTGGAGTAAAGTTTTCTTCCCGATTATGATCTTCTGAAAGCTTCTTAATTTTTAAAGATTTAAATTTTCTTTTTAAACTTTTACGAGTTTTAATTAAATCTTTCAATTGAAATTTTGTTTTTAAACTTTTACGAGTTTTAGTTAAATCTTTCATAAGTGATTCATCCATTTTTAAATGGAAAGTAATCTGTTCAATTATTAACTGCAAATTAACGACTGAATTGTTCTATAGCTAACTGCTAACTGGCAACCGCTAACTGCTAACTGCTAAACCGCTACCTGATAACTGGTAACAACTAATTTCTAACTGCTAACTGCTAACAGCTAATTGCTAACTGTCAACTGCTAACTGTTAACAGCTAATTGCTATCTGCTAAACGATCCGTTCAGTTAATAACGAACGGCTAACCAATCTCTTGTTAACTAAAATTTAGCAAATGTATCAAAATTTTTTCTATAACGACCATTATTTAAATTGCTATCTTTATCAATTAATAGAAAACCATATTTATCATTCCAACAGCATGCACTCAACCTTTTAAAATCATTAAAAGACATATCAGAATTTACATGATCATTATATATATGTTTTAAATTTAAATAATCTTGTTTGAATATAATCAAAAAGTTGGCATTATCTCTAACTAAATGCTTTGGAATTCTTGTATAAGACTGACACAAATAAAAGCTATCCACTTCTTGATGTCGTCCCATGCAAAAGTAGTTTCGTATGCTATCTTGCTTATCGCAAGCTACATCATCGAAAATAAATATTGAGTTTGGTTGTGAGACAGAAGGTTCAATTACATCAACGTTATTTGAAAATTCGTTATATCCCATTCCTTTGATTGGTTTTATTAATTTTTTCAAATATTCGTATTTAGGTTGATGCAATGATTTCGAGTAAATATATATGTTTTGAAATTTAAGCCCTTTAGGATCTATTAGCATACTTATCATAGCATTAGTTTTACCACAATTTGACGGTCCGACTATTAATCCTCTTATACTATCTGGAAAGCATTCACCATGTTTTTTATTTTTTTTCTTTAAATTTCGATCAAAATTTTTAACTTTAACTGCGTTATCTACTTTTATAAATTTCATTTCATTAACTTAGTAAAATATTTTTTCTTTTAAATGATTATGATAAGTTTTAAAAGGTGATTAGTGTTTGATTGACTTTCTTAAACTAAACTGCATATTATGCTTTTTCGAAATAAATATTTAAATAGTGATAAAAAAACTGTTGAAGGAAGAGGAGTTATTAATTCATTAATTAATAAATTACCAATTGAAGCACATTTACCTGGTTATAATTATTGTGGACCGGGAACAAAATTAACAAAACGATTAGCTCGTGGGGATAAAGGGATTAATGGTTTAGATGAAGCTTGTCGAGAGCATGATATAGCATATACCAAAAGTTCTGATCAAAATCAACGTCATATAGCTGACAATATACTAGCAGAGAAAGCTTGGCAAAGAGTTAAAGCTAAAGGCGCAAGTTTTGGTGAAAGGTTAAATTCATATCTAGTTACAAACGCAATGAAAGCTAAAGTTAAACTCGGAATGGGTTTAAAAAAGAAAACAAAAAAAGTTCAAAGAAAAAAACCTTTGAAAAATGTTATAAAAGAAGTTAAATTAGCTATTAAAACTACAAAGAAACCAATGAATGATAAAAATATTATAAAAATTGCTTTACATGCAGCTCGAAAGTTTTCTAAGGGTGAGAAAAAAAAAATTGATATCCCTCGAATAATTCCGGTACCAAAAATTGGAGGAGTTTTACCTTTAATCCCAATATTTGCTGGTTTGTCAGCTGTTGGAGCACTTTCTGGCGGTGCTGCAGGTATAGCAAAAGCTATAAATGATGCTAAAAGTGCTCGTAAACAATTGTATGAGAGTGAGCGTCATAATAAAATGATGGAAGCAATAACATTAAAAGGAGGAAAAGGATTACATTTAAAACCGCATAAAAAAGGTTTAGGTCTGTTTTTGAATCCAAAAAACCATTAAACGAGCTACCCAAAAGAGCACTCAACAATTATGAGATAGAAGAATTTGGAAGAAAATATTTTAAATATTTCCGTGGAGTTTTTATGAGAGATAAATTACCGGTACATAAACCTTGGAAATATGAAACTGGTATAATAAATTTGGATAATTTTATTGGTAATGGAACGCATTGGGTAGCTTATTACAAGAAACCACAAATTGTGCAATATTTTGACAGTTTTGGAAATTTAAAACCTCCATTAGAAGTAATTCGATATTTAGGAGATAATCTTGTGTACAATTACAAAAAATATCAAAACTTTAATTCATATAATTGCGGTCATTTATGTTTAGAATTTTTATTTCATATTGTTAACAAAAAAAATAGCAGTAAATAAAACATGAATAAAACAAAAAAAAAAAAAAAATTCTTTATTATTAGTCTAACTTAATTAAAAAACTAATCTACCTTAATAATTGTATTCAAGTTCAAGGTTAAAAGAAACAAAAAGTACTGATAAAGAATAGTTAGAATTTATTCCAAAAGAAATTTAAAGAAAAATTGAATTGAATTGAAACATATTATATATACATATGCATATTTTTATTGTGATGAATCAACCTTGAAAATCTATAAAAGCAGAATACATTTCTAAAATATCTCATTATTTCAATTAAAGATATGTCAATAACATTAACTTTAAACGGAAACTCTTCTATATTGTCAACTAATTATTTTCCTCCTATAGACCTAAAGGGGAAAGAGTATACGTGTGGTTTATCAGATTTTCAGACATATAATTCAATACCGAATATAGATGAGGAGAATAATAGATTTATTATTGGTGATAAATCTATTATAATTCCAACAGGTTCATATGAAATTGAAGATATTGAAACATTTCTCAGAAGAACGTTAAATATAACTACAACAGATAAGGAAAAATTAATTTTAAGAGCAAATAATAATACATTAAAGTGTGAAATTTTTGCTGATAAAGAAATTGATTTTGTAAGAGAAGATACTATTGGAGGATTATTAGGCTTCAGCAAAAAGAAATTATCAGCTAATAAATGGCATACTTCAGATCTTTTTGTTGATATTAACAAAGTAAATATTGTAAGAATAGAATGTAATATTATCTCTGGAACGTATATAAATGCAGAGGAAGCATGCATTTTACATGAATTTTCTATTAATGTCAGTCCTGGCTATAAAATAATTGAAGTTCCTAGAAGTGTAATTTATCTACCAGTAACTGTTGATCAGATAAGATCTGTCACTATTAAATTACTCGATCAGAACGGAAATTTAATTAATTTTCGAGGAGAAACAATAACAATTAGATTGCATTTAAAAGTTTAAAATGTTAGTGTTTAATCAAAATCAAGATTCTTATATATATTCTCAGAGTCGATCTTCATATTTCAATGTATTAAAGTCAGCAGGAGGAGAAAGAAGGCAGCCCTACAAATCAAACAAAAAATTAACTGTCGAAAATCAGCAATATTTAAAATTACTTGGATACCAATTAAAATGAACCTAATGAACCTTTTTGGTGAACCTGTTTTTGATGAAACTATAATTAGTGCTCACTGGCATACATATTATCCATTCAACATAACCAATACCAACACCAATAGTAATATAAGAATAGTAATACAAAATCAGAATTTAAATATATTACCTTCAACAAGTCTTATTTATATAGAAGGATATCTATCCAATCATGATAGAACGACTCTTAAAAATACTAAACTAGTTAATAATGCTGCACCATTTCTATTTGAGAGAATTGCTTATACGCTTAATGGTAAGGAAATTGACCATAATAATAGGGTTGGTATAACTTCAACATTAAAAAATTATATTTCACTTAATGAAAACGAAAGCAGTGCTTTATTTAATGCAAGTTGGTCTCCAAAAACATCAATTCAGTTGGAAGAGCACTATTTCAGTTTTTACATTCCATTAAAGAGATTATTAGGATTTGCGGAAGATTATAAAAACTATATTCCTAATGCACAACATGAATTGATATTAACACGCGCTGGAAGCAACAACAATTCATTAATATGTTCCAGTGCTACTGAGAAGCCTGATATTACTATTACAAAACTAGGCTGGAGAGTTCAACATGTTAATTTGATGGATGAGCCAAAAAACAAATTATATAAAAGTATTGGTAATGGTTCTGTTATGAAAATGGGTTTTAGAAGTTGGGACTTAAACGAGAATCCATCATTACCGCCAGCAAATCACTTCATTTGGAATGTTAAATCATCTTCACAATTAGAAAAACCTCGTTTTATTATTTTCGCTCTACAAACTGATCAACAAAATATCGAAGAAAATCTTTCAAAAGACCCTTCAAAATTTAATCATTGTGATGTTTCTAATTTTAAAGTATATTTAAATTCTCAAGTATATCCATATGAAGATATGAATTTAGAGTTTTCAAAAAATCGTTATGATTTAGCATATGAAGCATACTCAAATTTTCGAAGTGCTTACTACAATCATCAAACATCAGAACCTTTAGTTTCGTGGGAGAATTTTAAAAATTCATCTCCAATTTTTATAATTGACACCCGTTACCAAAATGAAGATCCTAAGATTGGTCCAGTTGATATAAAAATTGAACTGAAAACTATCAAAAGAATTCCAGAAAAAACTACCGCTTACTGTCTTATTATTCATGATCGCCTAGTAGAGTTTAAACCGTTAACAGGTGAAGTAAATACAATTATTTAAATTTCTAAATAAAATAAATGATCTACAAAAAAAAAAAAAAAAAAAAAAAAAAAAAAAACGAAACATTAAAAACTTGCTGTATTTTTAGAATTTCCCCCATTTATTGGTGGGATAATTTTTATGATTGCGTTACACTGTATAAGTTTTTAATTTACAAACTTTATACTTATATATATTAAATTTAATCAATTTAATTCTTCTTAAACAAAAAAATGGAATATGTAATAATTGATATACAAGGTTTCCGAGATAATAATAATAAATTTATTTTAAAAGAAATTGCTTTCCTTTCATCAAATGATGAAATTGAACATTTCATAATAAAACAGCCTTATGGTTATCATTATTTGAATACAAAAACAAAATACACAAATAAATGGCTTACTAAAAATCATCACGGCTTACAATGGCCTGACGGTAAAACCCATTTTTCTGATATCATCAATTTTTTAAAAATTTTTGTATCCAATCAAACAAAAATTTATGTTAAAGGAGAAGAAAAAAAACAATGGATTTCTAGTATTTTAAATGAGAAACATAACATAATCGATTTAAATGAACAAGTTTCAACAAGTCTTAAGATATTAATGAAACAGCAAAACAAAAAATTTCAACGTTGCGCATTTAATCATATTGGATGCTGTTCTTTAGAAAATGTTTACTTAATAAAATCGATGATTTAAGCAATTTGAAAGTATTTAAGAAGAAAAATTATTAAAATTTATTCATTTTACTTCTAACAATAAATTAATATGGATAAAATAAAAAAGGCTTTGAATAAAAATCAATCATCAATTACTTATACAAAATTAGTTAACTCATCATCGGAATCTACAAGGAAATGGAGGGCGGAAATCAAAAATGAATATCATAAAAAAAATTCAATGAGCAGTACAAAAGCAACCTAAATAACTAAACCTGTAAAGCTATTAAAAGCTACAAAAATTAACCTATAAAAAAACAAACAAATTTTAAGTTTTAATTTTTTTTTATGAAAAAAATGAAATAAAAAACATAATATAAAATAATTTTTTTATTCCATAATGCTGCTATCATCATCATCATCATCATTATCATCCTCATCGTCACCTTCTTCTATATTAATAAACTTTAGATTGTAGGATTTTCCTGCGGGGCCAAGATTAATAACTCCATATCTGGAATTACTCAATTTAAGTAAGTCCTCATCATTCAATTTATTATAGCGAATTGGTAAAAATATTTTAAATTTTTCCAATGTCGCTATGACGCGTTCTCCAAATTTGGTGTTGCATTTTTTCAATCCTAGCACTCTATAGCATTTATGTAATTTCATATCACCAACTTTGATAGTTGGTGTTGCTGTAAATCTGCTGTTAATAGTATTTAAAAAATCCATTTTTTATTATTTTATTTAATTGATTTATTGATTACTTAAACAATTATGTGATCTATAAAAAAATATTGCCCCTTTTTATATAAAATTAATTATCATTTTATGTTAATTTTAAAATTAAATATTCTAATCTTTAAAATTTTCTTAGTTATTTTAAATTTTAAAAAATGTGGTTTCCAAAATTTTATATAAATAAGCTTACTCATTGAATTAAAAAGCAAAACATTTGTATACATATTTTTTCCACTTTTATATAAAGTATACTAAAGAAAAAGTATAGTTACAAAAATGAGCATTGAAATAGCTGAAGCAGATTCAACTTCAGGTTTTGAAGTTATTGAGAGGGACCAGATTAGGCACGATATGCAAATTCAATGTCCTACGGTTGATTCAACAGTTGAAGATTGGGAGATAGCGTCAACGCACATCTCCTCAAATTTATTACAGCCGCATTTAGATGAAAATTTCGAAGAGCAAGAAGGAATAAATAATGAAGAAGAAATAAATAATGAAGAAGAAATAAATAATGAAGAACAACAAGAAAATGATTATGATGATGATGATGATATTTTATTATTCAATAATCAACAGGGTGAGCCATATTACCTAGAATGGCTTCAACGACATTTAAATTTAAATTTTCAAAATTAATGTTACCCTTTTTTTCTTTTTAAATAAAATTAAACAATTATACTTTTTAAAATGTTTTATTTAACTTGTTATTTATTAAATTAAAATTATATATGTAATTCTATATTCAGAAATTTTTAATTATATAACAAACAGCACAACAATTTTCATTTTTTTGTATTACATTTCTGTGCTGATATGAACAGAAATGTTCTTCATCATCTTCACTCATTAACATTTCCTCATAACATTTCAAATCTATTCCTGCTGTTGTTGTTGTTGTTGTTGTTGTTGTTGATGTTGTTGTGGGTTTTTCTTGGTTTTCTAAATTTGATATTTCTTCTTTTATATCTCTTAGAAAAAGACTTCTAATTTCTTCATTCTCCCAAATGATTAGATCCCACAGCTTTTGAATATTATCCATCTTACGTTAAATATTAAACTTGCTTAACTCAAATACGCTGATTTTATTGAATACTCATATATATTTCTTTATATATATATATATATATGATTTTTATTAAATAAAAATTAAAAACAAAAAAATAAACACTAGATAGGTACAATAACTCATATTTTCATAAAACTTAAAAAACCGCAATAATTAAATCAACAACCTGTGAAACTATTACAACATATAAAAATTCACCTGCACTCGTAATTTTTAATTAAATATGATAAATAAAATTAAGGGAACCGCAATAATTGTATAAAAAAATAACCTAGTTTCATATTGACTCACCATTTTTTTCTTTCATTTCAAACATATACAATCATTCATCTTCAAATTTCTCTGACTCAACCCATGCTGTTTTCAAATTTCGATAATAAAACATTAACCACAAACTTCTTTCTACATTAATATAAATTAAAATTTCTCTGACTCAACCCCTGTTTTCATCACCTTCAAATTTCTCTGACTCAATACCTGTTTCTAAATATCAATAATAAACATTAATCACACCTCAATAATATTGAATTAAAACTCATAATACATAAAAACCACAAACCTGATTAATATTCATAACACATCCTATACTCGCTAACATACCGTGGGAAAAAAACACACTAATTACTCCCATTATGCCAGAAACGGCATTTCTATACTACTTACACTATTCAGTTTATATAGAACCGTTTTAACAAGAACCAAAAAACAAAAATTAAAAAAAAAAAATGAGTTCACCAAACAAAAAATTAAAATTAACATGTGAAATATGTTCGAAGGAATTTACGAGAGCAGATAATTTAAAAAAACATAAAAATATTATACATAAAGATAAGGAAGAATATTTTTTTTGTACCTACTGCAAAAAATACGTATCCAAAAAGTTTGAAGCTGCACATTTACGTACTAATATACATAAAATAAATTCAGCTAAACGTGTGTCAGACAATTTAAAAACAATTAATCAATCTTTTTGTAATAGATTGGAGGCATACCTGCGTGAGAATGAAAATGAAGCCATTTTAGATCCTAAAGAGTTTCTTGATGGTATCAAAGATGAGGTTGTTCAATTACTAGAACAATCAGTAAGAAAGCATAATGTCATTAAATTCAATCTTGAACTTTTTGGAGATTATGTAAAGCTCAATGATGAAAATATAGAGAACTTATCAACTAAGTCTTTTCAAACTAAAATGAAAATTGCTACACGTTCAGATAGTCTTTCTTGTATGTATGATGATGTAATAGAAAAAATCCAACAACAAGCGGAAGATTTTCAAGAAAAAGATAGCGGTTGGGCAATAATACAAATTTTGCGGGTTGAAATAAATATAAATAAATATGAACCAATCCGTGGATTATCACATATTGCCCTTCCATCATCAATTGAACAAAAAAGAGCTTGTATTAATGTACGAAATGAAGACCTTTACTGTTTCAAGTGGAGTGTTATATCAGCAATGCAACCATTTCCACCACAATATAACGGATATAAACCATCGTTATATAAAATTAATGATATAACATCAACAACTATTAATTTAGAATTTGGACTTGTAAGCTCTATTCATTTTGAGGGTATGACATTTCCAGCAGAGTTGAGCGATTTACATCTATTTGAAGAGCTTAACGAAAATTTAAGCATTAATGTTTTTGGTTTGGAGTACACAAATAAACAACATCAAGTTGTAGGACCTTTTTATATAACCAAAGAAGAAAAAATACATCATATTAATCTCCTCCTACTTGAAAAAGATGAAAACTTTCACTTTGTGTATATAAGTAATCTCTCGAAATTGTTACGCAGTTTTATTACAAATCATGAACATCAAATATATATATGTAATTCTTGTTTGCAACATTTTTATGATTCACAACAGTTTGTTATTCACAAAGAGGAGTGTAAAAATATTGTTACAAGACTTCCTACTGAATATAACAACATACTAAAATTTAGAAACTATCAACAACAAATGGAAGCGCCCTTTGTGATTTATGCAGATGCTGAAAGCATTTTATCACCTATTGCAACATGTGATCATAATCCAGAAATTTCAACAACTACAAATACACATAAACATGTTCCAATAGCGTTTTCATACTATTTTAAATGTTCATTTGATGATTCTTTGAGTTGTTATAAGCAGTTTACAGGAGTGGATTGTGATAAGCAGTTTATAGAATCATTAGTTATTAAATGTACTAATATTTTTCAAAATCATCATATGCTACCAAAATCAATGGAAAAGCTAACATTGGATGAAGAATTACATCAATTAACAGAGAGGGATTGTCACATTTGTAGTAAGTCTTTAGATTATATTGATAGAGTAAGAGACCATTGTCATTTTACAGGCAAATATAGAGGCCCTGCACATTTGTCGTGTAATATATTGTATAGGCGACCCACTTTTTTTCCCATATTTTTTCATAATTTTTCAAAATACGATTGTCATTTGTTATTTAGGGCATTGAATGAAATTGAAGGTATCATTACTGTATTACCTTTAAATAAAGAACTTTACATTTCACTTTCTAAACAAATTAAAATTGACAGAGATAACCATTTTTATTTACGCTTTCTTGATAGTTTTAGATTTATGGCTTCAAGTCTTGACTCATTGTGTAGGAATTTAGATAAAGATAATTTAGATCACGTTAAAAAAGTATTTAATTCTGAGGAAAAATTTGAATTAATGAGACGCAAAGGAGTTTTTCCTTATGAATACATTGATTCAATAGAAAAACTTTATGAGGAATGTTTACCACCTCAAGAAGCATTTAAAAACCGGATGACAAATATGGCTTGCTGTAATTCTGACTATAACCACGCAACAACGGTATGGCATACGTTTAATTGTCGAAACCTTTGGGATTATATGAAATTGTACTTAAAAACAGATGTGTTAATATTGGTAGATGTTTTTGAAAACTTCCGAAAAATATGTAGAAAAATTTATAAAGTAGATCCTGCTAATTTTTATACTGCACCGGGTCTTACGTGGGCTGCAATGTTAAAATATACAAATATTGAATTAGAATTATTAACTGATATCAACATGTATCATTTCTTTCAAAAAGGAATACGTGGTGGTATTAGTCAATGTTCTTTAAGACATTCAAAGGCTAATAATAAATACATGGGTAAATCTTATAGAAAAGAAGAAAATTCTAATTATATTGTATATTTAGATGCAAATAATTTATACGGTTGGGCAATGTCTCAATATGTACCATATAAAGGTTTTCAATGGTTTGACACTCCCGAAAGTATTAATGTAATGGAAATTTCAGATGATTCAGAAATAGGGTATATTTTAGAAGTAGATTTAGAATATCCACAAAACCTTCATGATTTACATAACGATTTACCATTTTGTGCAGAAAATAAAGTTCCCATCGGTAGTAAAATACCAAAACTATTGCTTGATTTAAATAATAAACATAAATACGTTATTCATTACCGAAATTTAAAACAATGTCTTCAAAATGGTTTGGTACTTCAAAAAGTTCATAGAGCTCTAAAATTTCAACAATCCGACTGGTTAAAGAAATACATTGATTTGAATAATATGCATAGAACGAATGCATTAAATAATTTTGAGAAAGACTTTTTCAAATTAATGAATAACGCCGTTTTTGGTAAAACTATGGAAAATGTTGATAAGAGAGTCGATGTGAAAATTGCCACAGCATGGGAGAGCCAAGGGAGACATTTAGGTGCCCGTGCTTTAATAGCAAAGCCAAATTATCACAGTTCTTCAAGGTTTACTGAAGATTTAATTGCTATTCAACTAAATAAATCTCAAGTTCTTTATGATAAACCAATATATTTAGGATTTACGGTACTTGAACAATCTAAAATTCTGATGTATGATTTTCATTATAATTATATTAAACCTAAATATGGTAATAGAATTTCTTTAAATTACATTGATACTGACAGTTTCATTTATACCATACAAACAGATGACTTTTATGCCGATATAGAAAAAGATTTAGCTATACACTTTGATACTTCGGATTATAATCCTCTTAATCCATACAAATTCCCTCTAATAAATAAGAAAAAACTTGGGTTATTTAAAGATGAATTCAATGGTAAAATTGTTTCTGAATTTATTGGGTTAAGGTCAAAAATGTATTACCTTGAGTCGTTTCAGGGTGATCAAGTAAAAAAGGCTAAAGGGATAAAAAAATATATTGTAAAAGAATTGGATTTAAATCATTATAAAGACTGTTTATTAAATAATAAAATTCTCTTTAGAAAAATGAACAATTTTAGATCATACTTACATGTAATTTATACACAAAATTTAAATAAAATAGCTTTAAGTTCATTAGATAATAAAAGATATATATTAGATGATAAAATTCATACACTTGCATGGGGGCATTATAAATTAAATTAACTTAAGCTTAATTGTAATTATTTGTATAAGTAATTAAAAAAATAAAAAATAAATATTTTAAAAATTTAGTAGTGTTTTATTGTTTTATACATAACAAAAACTATTTTTTAATTTTTCGGATATTTCAGATTAATAAACAAACAAGATATTATTTAATCATAATATGATACAGGTGCACGTAAAAATTAAATGTAAAAAACTTTGTAGTATATATTTTGTTTTTTCCTTTTTATATTAACAAAAGGAATGTTATATTAAAAAAGGAGATATTTTAAAGTTTGTATATTTTTTGCACCTGTTACCACCACAATATTTCATAATTTATAATGATACAAATCTACATGTGCACACACACACACACACACACATACACATATTTCTGTTTATTTCTTTTGTGATTCAATCGCACATTAATTCATTAATTTATTCAGGTTTATTATTCAAAGAAAACAAAAAAACCACAAAAATAATTCATTGAATTGTTCTACTCAAATCATTGTAAAACCTAAATTCAATATAAAGCTTTCTAAAAAAATTAAAAATTGTTTAATTAAAACAATAGAATTTATAATCAATATATATTTTTTAAGCTCCTGCAGGCAGCATAACCGTTGAAAAGACTTTTTATCAAATAATTATAATTTTCCAACAATATAGTATAAACACAAACCAAAAGTTTCACTTTTTTTATTTTTAAAAATAAACTCTGAAACAAGTTTAAAATTAAGTTCATTAAGCTTTCTTTTTTTTCTTTTAAAACCATTATTTTAATTTTTCATATAAACTTTAAATCAAGCTTAGTTCTGAGTTTATTATTTAAAACATTTTTTTTTTTTTTTTTATTTCAATATTCTTAAACTTTTCATATAAATAATTTAATACTAAATTTGTTAGTTAAGACAATTTTTTTTTTTTTTTTTATTGTGTATTTTAGCGGTAAAAAAGCTCCTCCATGCGGCTCCGCCATAGAAAAAGCTTTAAAAAAGCTCCTCCATGCGGCTCCGCCATATCCTTACTACTGATATCATAAAAAATAAAATGATTAGAGTTTGTCACATAAGAAGATGTGTAGACTATAGATTTAAAAGTTTACAGATTTTTAAATTTTATAGGTTTTATAAATTAAACGAAACAAAAAAAAAAAAACAAAGAACAAAACTATAGAAAATATTCCTGATAATAAATGGTTTTAATCTCAATTTCATGCCCCTTTAAAATACAAGTATGGGTATTTTCTTATTCTTTCTAGGTTAATGCGACGAACCAAGATCATCTGCTGGGGGGTTGGCGTTTCGTTAATTTCAATTGGCTTGATTTCCTTTTTAACTGTTTAGACTTTAATACTTTTATAAATTATAACTTTGAACACTATATATTATATTATAATTTTCCGTTTTTTTAAATTTTATGCTAATATTGAATTAAATTATATTAACTGTAGAACTGTCTTTGGGTAAGTATCCTACTTCTTCACTTTTGTGATATATTCGGGACTTTATTGACTCCTGAAATTGAGGTTTTTTTCATTCATATGGGCAAGAATTTTATCTAGACCGAAATTTTCTTTATTTATCTTATTATTTGTGTAGTTGTTATTTTTGATGTTAAAAAAAGGCACTTTAATAAAAATTTGGAAATAAATGAAATTTAAGAGATTTAAGAATTCTCTTAAATGATTACCTACACTTTTCGCTTTTAGATTTGGAAAAGTGTTTTTATTCAAATGTTTTTTTAAATTTCTTTAAACTTTAGTATTTTTTTCTAATAACTCCCATTAATGTTCCCTCAAAATAACTTTCAAAATATTATAAATTCTTAGGATATACTTGTATTTTTTTCCACCAAATTCAGTCTATTCCATAATTTTCGTAATGGAAGAAGAAATAGTAATTTATTTGTTGTATTTTAAAGTAAAATAAAAATATAATAATAATTTTTTTTTTACTGTTTTCATTTATTTTTATTTTTCGTGAATTCAATATTTATGGGAACCTGGATGGGAACGAACTAAAAGAATAAAAATATATATGCATTTTTCTTTTTTTTTGACAACAAAAAAAAAGGAATAGGGGTTTTAAAAAACCCGCTATCCCTAGAGAAATAAAAATCAACACAGTCTTCTTTTTCTTGATGAAGCATAAAAGGAATCCTTAAATTTATCTGTATATATGTAATGTATCTTAGATATATTTAAAAAAAAAAAAAAAGTGTTATATTACTGTATAAAAAATAAAGTATGTGTATTGCGAAAATCACTTTGCATAAAAGAAAATTTTCTTCAATAAAATTCAAAAAAAAAAAAAAAGAAAACGAAATAAAATGTCTGATTTAGTACAAAATGGAAACCTCTTTAATATATATATATTTTTTTCAAGTTTACCGTTTTAATGTTACAGTTGTTAGTTTATTGTTGTATTTATTCGGTAGGTTCCTATATTTTAGCTTATAGTTTGCTGATTTATGATTTAATGATATATTTGCAAAACAAAAAATTAAGTGATATTTTGCCATAAATTAAATTTTAAATGTAAAAGGCTTGGATTGAAATATTTAAAGTTAGAATTTGAAAATT
This sequence comes from Poecilobothrus nobilitatus, assembly GCA_947095535.1. Taxonomy (NCBI): domain Eukaryota; kingdom Metazoa; phylum Arthropoda; class Insecta; order Diptera; family Dolichopodidae; genus Poecilobothrus; species Poecilobothrus nobilitatus. Next base: position 60,067,382 of record OX352774.1, read on the forward strand.
TTTACTGGAGGTCCAACATATATTGATACACACCCGCATAAATTTGTAAAAATTTGATTTTTGGATCAAACAACATACATTATAATATATTTCGGTCACTTTAAAAATATTAAAAGTATAATTATAAGAACACAAACTACTATCTAATCAAATATTTGTTTTGCAGTCACTATAATTACAATTAATACTTTGACACTAAAAGAGCCTTTTCAGACTTAAGTTTAAAAAAACTTTGTACTGAGACTTTTTTCTCCCTTCTTATAAGGAGCTTTGGGTATTCATTAAGCCTTTTATTATTCACGTTGCACAAAGCCTCATTAACGGGAATGATTTGATTTACTTAGCCGTTCATTGCTCTGCTGTTGTACAAAAATATACAGCGCAAATATTTTTATTTTTGCGCCATCTATTATCTGGTAGAAAAATTATTTTATTATTTTTTTAATGTTATTGTATATTAAGAAAATATTATATTAATTATGTTTATATTTATGTAAGTATATAAGAAAAAATTATATTAATTTTTATTAATCTTTATAAACCAGCCAGCTGGTATCTGATATAAGTATGATAACGAGTCTAAACTGAACTAAGCGTTCATCTGCATTTCTTTCTATCTACCTACCTATCAATGAACTAGACGGGGGTTGAACTCGGGAGCCGGTATTTTAACTACTACACCATTGGCTGTATAATATTTAGATTTAATTTTTTATTTCTTAGGTATTTTAAATTAGAATTGTCTATTGTAGGTTTATCTCTATTTTGTCAAAAATTATTACTTAAAGACAATTTCAAAAGCTACAAAAAAAAATTTAATGAAGAAAGTTAACAAATTAAAGAAATTCCTCAGTTTATTAATAAATAAAAAAATATGTTAAACCAGTTATTTTAACCCTAAATCTACCATACAATAATTTTCTGAGAAGAAAACTAATTTATTATGATACATAATTCTTTATTCTTTATTATTTATTATGATACATAATTCTTTATTGCTATAAGAATAACTGGGATTCTAGAGCAGGCAGTAAGAAAATCAGAAGATAAAGAAAATAAAATTTCGAATATCGTGCTAATGATTTAACTATGAATGTAAAACCAAACCAAATGGGTACTTTTTTCATGGAACCTTAAAATTCTTCATAAAGAATTCATAAATATGCAAATTTGTACCAGAGAAGAAAAAAATACAAGTACTTTTTATGTATGATTTTATTAGGTAAAATGGTAAGAATTCAATACAACGATAAAAGTTATCCTACTGCCGCATATTATTTATACAATGTCATCTTCTTTCTTTTTTTTTTGTTAACCTTTCATAACTTTGAACTCTTTTTGATTTTATTTTAAATATTTATTCTAACATCTTTAAGTATAAAAATAAAAAATTTTAAATAAAAATCGCGAAAATTATTTAGTTTACAGTAAACTTTTATATGAAAAAATATAAAATTGATGATGATGATACTTTTTAAAAGGACAATAAAGAAAATTTACTGTTTGTTGCTTTTTTTATTTTTTAAAAGTTTCATACAATTTTTTTATTTTTGTGTTTTTAAATGATCACATCAATTGATGAATGGATGCTTGAATCCTTTTACAGTTTAATTTATACACTTTTAGTGTTTCAATTACTTTTTTTTTTTGGGTCCTTGCGGTATATAAAATGGTCGTATCGTATATAAATGCTTCGATTTAAAAATCTAAATTCATTGTAAAAATTACAAAGCTAATAAGAAAACGGAAATTGATGTTAGTAATAATCAATGCTAAAGTAGCAGTTATAAAGTCTTGGTATGTGGGACAAGAACAAAATAATAAAGAGCAATACAAATTGAATAAGGTAATTTTAAGACAATTCCATTAAAAAATTTCCAAGGAAGATCTATTATAAAGGATCGTTCAGTGTTCCTTTGGTAACAAATATATTAATCCCAGGCCTACCGATTACTTAGGTACCTTTCATCTTTCTGTCATACAAGGCAACAAAAAGTGAGAGTTTGAGTGTGAGAGTTTTCGAAGAAAGAAGAAAGTGAAGAAGTGAGAGATAGGGATTAGGTTATGCTCTTCCTTCCTTTAACATTTGAAATTTCTGTTAATTTTCTACTAATTATTTAATTATCTCTTACAAATTCTTTAGTTTCTCGGTATGATTTTCTTAAGCATACATTCTTTAAATTTTTCCCAATAATTTGTTAATATCTTATTCTTTTTGATTTAATCCTACCAAAGCTTCTTAGTCAGTTTTAAGGAGATGTTAGTAAGATGTTATAAATAGAATAAAACCACGTTCTATCTCTTTCTAATTTTTTGCTTTATTTTATTAGAATCAAATTTTATTTTATATTCGATTTTTATTAGTGTAAAATAAAATTTATTTTATTTTCATTTATAAAATAAAATGAATCTTATAAAATGAATTTTAGTGATTTCTATTAAAGTCACAGCAATGAAAAGAAAAAAACATATACTTATAATAAGTTAGTAAATTGCTAAATGTTTTAATAAAGTTCCTTTTCAAATATAAAAACAGATCGTAATAAAATAAATTTTGGAATTTAAAACTTTTATAAGTTCTTTAATGATTTTTTTTAGGGATCTATTAAATTGAGAACAAAAGGATGTTTAATAGTCTAAAAATCATTCAATTTATATTTAAAATTTTATTTTTGCAGAGAATAAAATAACGCGACAATTAAAGATGAATGCCGTAATTGTGGTTATTAAATTAATTTGAGAGCAGATTTTAAGTGTTTTATTTAAAATTCAGTTTTGTTTTTTCGGTGTTTGAGAACGGGGATTTAAGGAGACATCAAAGGAAAAAATTCTTGAATTCTCTTTTTCTCTTGTCTTTTAAAACCGCATTATTGTTTGTATTCATTTTTACGAATTTTGGAGTTGCTGAAGAAATTAAAAGTAGTGTACAGGGTTAATAGTATAGTAATACGTTAATAGTATTGGAGTTCTTTAAATTTTTAATAAGAAGCCTCGGTGACCTAGTGAGTAAGAGCGTATAAAATATGCTGTAAACACTGAGGGCATGTGGGTTCGAATCCCACACACGTCGTAAGAGTTATTCCCCTTTACGACATTTACAGCCACGCCTGAACAGGAAAGGCTGTGTAATTTCTTGTCCATATTTATGTGGCAGAGAAATGCATTAAAAAAAAAAAATTTTTTTTATACATATATATATATACAAATATCTAGGTAGCTTATTTCGAGGTGTTACAAACGGAGGACCACTTTTAATATACCCGATCCTTATCGTACGGATATAAAAAGCAAGATTTTGTTACTGAAAAATTTTGTGATGCTGTCTTACATACCGCTCCCCCGTCATATATTACAATTTGAATTCAAAACAAGAAGAATAATTTGCAAGAATTTTGTAATATTGTCAGTAATTATCATAAAAATTTTAAAATTACTTAAATTTAAAGATTGCAAGATTAAATTTAAAGATTAAATTTAAAGATTTGCGAAAATGATTTTCGAAAACCTAAATTAATTATACAATTTTAATTTTTAGAACAATGCTTTACAACAAAATAAAAAAAAAGAATTTTTTAAATGAAAATATATTTAAGTAAACTTTAACTTTAAAAGGTTAAAATTAGTGTTGAATCAAAATAAAGGTTAAAGTTTTTTTCATTATTCAAATTATTACCCTTTCAAGTACATTATAGTTAATTATTTTTTCTCGCACAATATATTTATGCATATTTTATAGTGACCTGTCCATTGTTAAAAGTAAATTATATCCGTTTTTTTTTAACTTTAACTCAAAGTTTTAAAATTTCAACTATAGAGTATCCAGAATAAGTACCTTTCACCTGTACAATAAAAAAGTCTTGAATTACAACAAAAAAAAAAGAAAAAAATGTAAAGTAGAAACTCTTTATCCTTATAAATAATTAGGATATGCTGTAAAAAATCAGCAAAAACAACTACAACAACATTAGTAATAAAAGATTAACAAACTAATACATGCATACATATATAAGAAATTTTTATAACTTGTTTAAAAGTCAACAAAGCTGCAAAATTTAGCTGTTTACTAAAGTAATTACAAAATTCACCACATCCAATTATACCCTTTAAAAATTTTTTTTTTTTTTTCTATACTAAAAATTTTTCTTTAATTTTTTCTCGGCAGTTTTTTTTTTCGAAATTAAAATTCTTATAAATTGCACAATAAGTTTTGATTCCTTTGCTATTCTATTATAAAATTAAAGTTTAGTTAATAATGTGAAACTTTAAAGTTAATTTATTTTGTTTAAAGTTTATTTTGGAAAAAAAATTTTTTTAACCGTAGCAGAAATAAAAATGATTTCAATAACTAAGTCTTGTTAAGAAGGGCAATGTGTCAATTGTATATTTTGAAAAGGATATCATATAAACGTGCTTACTGATATCACATATCTTATTATTAAAATTTTTTCTAATTTTGACACCTCAATTTAATAAAAAATCTGGAAAACATTCTAAGAAGCGTTTCCATTCCATTTCATTTCCATTCAAAGTACTTATAATTTACAAACCGATCAAAATAGTTTATGAAATGTTAAATTAGTCTAAATAGTAATATGCTAAATAGTAATAATACTAAATAGTAATATCAAATATGTATAATGTCTACCTACTCATCTAGTACTGTGTAAATTGTTGAAACTCGAATTGAAGTGCCGAAAAAAGGGAAACAACAAACAATCAAAAATAAAAAAAAAATCTTATCTTAAAAATAATAATTTTATCGTCTTTATTTCTCCTTCTTATTTCCCCTATTCTATTAATTAAAAACAGCAATGTTAAACCTGCTTGGTTAAAAAACTTTAGTGTAATATTATTATAGATAATTTGTTATTGAATTTTTTTTTTCTGCATTTTCAACTTTCAAATCTAATTAACTCCCCTATTCTGAAATTAAGATTATAATCTTATAACCTTATAACTACGAGTTTAAGAAAGTTATAAGAAATTTGTTTTCTGCGACACATTTTTATACCCTACACATTAAGTATAGGGTATATTAACTTTGGTATGGTGTTTGTAACCACCAAAAGGAAGCGAGTTAGGTATAGACATGTATATATATTCTGAATCAGGATCACTGCCTGAGTCGATTTAGCGATGTCCGTCCGTCCGTCCGTTCGTACGCACGATAACTCAAAAAATATTGATGCTATCTTGATGAAATTTATACTGCAGGTTAACAATGACTAAGGTAAGACGGGGATTGTAAATGGGCGAAATCGGACCATGTGTTCGAGTACCTCCCATACAACTCCCAAAACCGAACAAGCATATCTTCGAAATTAATAAAGATAGGAAATTCAAATGTGATACGAGGGTGCTGTTTCCTAAATCCCTGATTTGGCTAAAATTTGAGATGAATTGGAGTGGTCCTTCGGGTACCTCCCATACAACTCCCAAAACCAAACAAGCATATCTTCGAAATTAATAAAGATAGAAACTTCAAATTTGGTACTAGGGTGTTGTTTCTTGAATCTCTGATTTGTCCAAAATTTAAGATGAATTGGAGAAGCTCTTCGACTACCTCCCATACAACTCCCAAAACCGAAGAAGCATATCTTCGAAATTAATAAAGATAGGAACTTCAAATTTGGTACTAGGTGTTGTTTCCTGAATCCCTGATTTGTCCAAAATTTAAGATGAATTAGAATGGTTGTTCGGATATCTGCCACACAACTCCCAAGACCAAACAAGCATATCTTCGAAATTAATAAATATATAAACTTGAAATTTGATATAAGAATGCTCTACCCTGTTGATGTCTCTAAAATTTGAGATGAATTAGGGTTGTGGTCCGCGTGCCTTCACACACTTCCCAAGACCTAACAAGCATATTTTCGAATTTAATAAAGATAGAAATCTGAAATTTTGTACAAAGGTTGTAAAAGCATTTATTTTTTTAGCTTAGTTATATTAAATACCTAACTAAAATAACTTATGGATTTTTAATTTAATTTGAATTTTTTAGGTGTAGGGTATAAATAAGTCGGTTACATCGACTTAGTGTTACTTTTACTTGTTATAAGACTAAAAGACTTCAAAAAGATATGATCTTTTAAGTAGTGTGGTGAGTAATTTAAAAGACATTTAAAAGACTTTATTATTTTGCAGTAAAGGTTATAAGACAAAAATAACCTAAAAAATCTTTTAAGTTAAAAGAAATTTTTTAGCACCTTATAAATTCTTTTTAGCACCTTTTAACGTCTTTAAGTTAGCAAATATAATTATCTATTGTTCCACTCTACTCTTGATTTGAAATAAATATTTATAGTTTTCATTAAATAATAAAAAAATAAAAATATAAGTATATAATAATACAAAAATTTAAAATATAATAATGAATACAGTTTGTTGAATTGTATTGTTTGACTTAAATGAATGAGTCCAACAAACTTAAGAGATGTAAGTACATTTTTAAAATTTATCTAGACGAATACAAAAGATTTTTTTGAGAAGTTTGAGAGATAATGGTAATCCTTTAACAATATCTGAAAGTTTATTTTGCAAAAATTTTCGTATGCCTGAAGCCAAATACTAGGAAATAATAGAAATGCTCTCACCTTTGGATGAAGAAAATTCATCAATACCATTTAAGTTACCATTAATACCATTTCATTTTTAAAAATTGTTGTTATTGTGTTAATTATACATTTTTTACACTTTTTTTTTAATTTCAAAAGATATTTATTTAAAAACGTATTTCTTATTTTTTAATTTTTATTAATGTAAATGTGATAAATACTAAATTAAAAAAAAAAAATAAATAAAATGATATCCTGCATGTAGATGTTTCTGAATGTTATTTGTGGTGAATCTTAAAGAATTTTAAACCTAAAAATTTTATAACTCACCAAATATCTTTTACAGAGAATAAGCTTTTCCCTAAAAGATCTTTTATTTTTTTAGTTATAAGATTATAAGATCTTATAAATTTCTTAATTTCAGAATAGGGGGGTAAATCATAATATTTAATCTGTAAATGATAGACATTTAAAATCCTTTTACTCAATTATTTACCAACCGATTTTAATTTTTTTTGTTTTAAATGATAAATATTTAGTACAGCCATCTTACAATATCAATATTTTTCCAAAATTTTCTAACTTTCATTATTAATTTTCCATTTTTATAAAAAACCCATGTAAAGAATATACATGTATCATATAGTATGTATCATCTATACCTATAATATATATATTCAAATACGACGATCTTTGATTCCGTTAAATTTTGCTTTTTCTTTTTTTTTCTGAATACATAAACAAAATTTTAAAATGATAGTTTACCATTTTAGGATTTTTTATTTGAGTAAACATGAAATGTAACACTTAAAATTTAATAAAATTTTTAATATTACTACATAAATCAGGGGCATCTTATAAAATGCATCTTATAATATAAATAATAAGTATACATACATATATTGATTTTTCAATGTTCAATAAATCTTCTAAAGAGGCATCTTCTAAAAGATAATAATAACCATGTTTTTACAAAAAATATCGTTTCCAAAGAAATATTAAATTCATAAAGGCATTAATTATTGAAAATTGTATTGTTACGTTTTAAATAAAATCATAAAAAACTATATACTCTATATAGTTTCTTTATTATAAATTAAAAAAAGAAATGCTTATTTCGTTTTTTAAGTAAAAAAGGAACTATGAATTAAAATTAAATATAAATAAAGCTCTTTTGTGGACTACCAAATACTTACAGTTAGAGTTAATTAAAACAAATTATAAATATTAGCTACAGATAATTGTTGTTAACCTTAGTTATTTATTATATAATCTTAAATTTCGAGTTCAACGTATAAATAATAAAAAAAAAAACAATAATAAAACAAAAATTCTTTTAAGTACTATCATATACGTATACATTTGATAGAGTCAATTTAAAAAATCCCGAATTTTTGTTATTGATTGCGTGAATTGCAATTGCTTATTGGGGCGGGCGAATACTAATAATAGATTAGAGATACCACAATCATATAATGCTCTTATCATACCATAATCATACCATAATCAAATGGATTTCAAAAACCAAAAATGTATTTGGTAATTAGTTTATTACTTTAACAGTTAGAAGTCCATCAATTTGGTTAATTTATTTTGTTGCAACGTGTATTCTGCCTCAATTGTTTGTGTTCAATGGTAATTAAAAATAACAAAAAAGTTTTAAAAAATTAAAATATATCATATAGGTGCATATATTATATAATATATATATATATATATATATATTTGAAACATAGATGAAAATGTTTTATCTACTACAAATCAGCGCTGCAATAACTTATCATTAATCAAATAACCACACAATCGTTTTTTTTTTTAAATGAGTGTATTTTACTAATCAAAACTGTATTTAAGTTTTTACTAAATATGGTTTTGGCAAATCAAAATCAAAAACTTATCAAAGAAATTATTATTTGAACAGTGATAAGTTGTTGGTGCAATAGTGGCCGGATGCATACTATTGCAAGTCTGATACATTACAATTATATTAATTAAAAAACATCCTTAGTATCAAAATAAATTATTTAGTATTTAGATTCAGTAAAGAAAAGGTTAAATTCAGATTTTCTATAAAAATAAGATCCTCTTGTTTATAAAATATTTCAAAAAATCGTTACCATTATTTGAAGTACATTTAACAAACACTTTTTATCGCTCTAAATACAATTAAAACTTTATTATACTTTTTCTTCAATCTATTCAAATGATTCTTATAGTTGCTAAAATTAGAATTTTAAAATCACTTATAAACAACGATTTTCTAATTTAAAAAAAAAAAAAAAATAAAAACAAAAAAAAAAAGAAGAAATAAATATTAATAGAAAAAAAAAAATGAAAAACTTTATTGTTTAAAAAAGAAAGTAGCATAGTCCGTAAAGAATGAATAATTCCAAAAAAAAAAAACATACGTTCGTTTTCTTATTGCGATTTTTTCTCTCTAGAAAACGAAAACTGTTGGAAAACTTCTTAACTTTCATTGTTGCTAATTACAATTCAAAAGTTAGTTACCTACTTTGGTGTATTTTAATTCTTTTATTTTTTTTGTGTCTAAAAGTATTGTGTTTCTTTTTCTTTCTATATATGTATATGTATTATATTATTCTTTTGCTCTTTTTCTTTCATTGTTGTTTTTTTTTGTTTTTTTATTTTCATTTAAAGGAAAATTTCTACAAGAAGGAATGATGTGGAATTAAAAACAATTTTTACAGAAGAAAAATTTTACGCGTATTCTAAAAACAACATAATTAAGTAGGACTTTTTTTTGAAATTAAGAAAGAAATAAGGTAGAATGTAAAACTAAAGGTTTTTGAAGACGCACATTTTCCAAATGATAATAAAAACACAGTTTAGAATTCCGATTTTCACAAAAATTTGTAAATTTCTTAGAATCTTATATCAAAGAAAAATTTCTGAAAATTGAAGAGAGATTTTCTACAATTTTAAGAAAAATCATTAGCACATGTAAAAATATAATGTTGGAGTTTTAATTTTTACGTCTTATATTGAAAAAATTTCTAAAGGTGCCTATTAAAGGTCTCTAAAAATAGAAAATTTTCAATTGTTCATCCCTATTTAACGGTTTAGGAGGTTTAGGACGAGGTAGAAAAAAAATTTCTGATGTAACTCAATTTCAAACTTCTAACTGAAAAAAAACCGGAGTTAGGAAAATTTTAAAATTTTTTTCCACATAACGGTAATTTTAAATACTAATCTGAATAATTTTTATATTGTTTTTTAAAAGAAATTTCGTCTTATTTGGATGGAAGTTTTAGATTGAAAAAATGTTAAACAGAACTTGGCATATACAAATTTAAAAGTAGGACTTTTATCATCTTTTTGAAGCTAGAGCCTTCCAAAATGGATGGGGTTACATAGAAAAGTTATTTCATGATTTTGTAAACAGATGGAGAAATGGATGAACAAAGTAAAACTAATAAGTAACTATTTTTATTTTTTGAAAAATGTGCTGAGAAATGAAACTTAAAGTTTGATTGTTAGATTAATTGAAAGAAAATGTAAATATAAAATTTTAGTGCTATTTTTATAATGCCTTTGACCTTAGACTGTAGTAGTATTATCAATATTCGATCAATATATTCAAATCGATTTGATTGATAATTTTTAGAATTTGATTTCTCTTCAATTCCTATAACTAAATTTTTTTTTTTAAATATAGTATCTACTACTTAAGATTCTTCTTGTCATAATTTATTTAGAGTAAATTCATATTAAATAACTATATAAAATTAATTGTAATGAATCAATCAGGTATTATAATTTTTTAGGTGAATATACTAACATCCTTTTAGTATCAGGGACAGATGAAGTAATCGTAAAACGATGACGTAATCGTAAAAAAGATGAAAAAATTAAAATCCTGTAACTTGGGCTTATACTTTAGAATATTTTAGAAGTTTTAAAACAAATATTTATACAAAAAAGTTTGTATTAGGACTTTGTTATCAGTTGTTACTCGTTGAGCATGAATTATTTTCTTATGCCATTATGCGTTTTATTTACGTTGAAGTAACAGTTAATGAGTACATTTTCACAAAGATTGCTTAATTCGATTTCGGCAAATTTAAAAAGTTGGAAGAAACTTAATATTAGTTTAATTAAAATAACAACTAATCAGTTTATAAAGTTTTACTAAAATGGTAGTATGATGAGATATTATTTAATAGTTTGTTTTTTGTTTGAAATTTAATATTTAATGGATCTTTATGTTTTGTGTTGAATGAAAAATTTAATTTTTTGTTTTTTCATTTTGCTTTAGTACAGTCGGATTTTTAATAAATTGAGGGCATTTTAAGGTGTACAATCATTAGGGTTGTCTTAAACTAAAGTTGAATTATAAACAAAGTGCATAAAAAGAAAAATAAAAAAAATTTAAAACTTTATTTGTACTTTAAAGATCATATAAATTGATGTTGTTTTACACAAATTTTTGTTCCTTTTAACTGTAAAACTTTTATATTATGTATATTGTTCGCTTTCCTCACAACATATTATAAACTTAAGTATGATACGTTGATATGTATATATATGTCTACTTATACACAAAGCACTAAATTAACTTGTCGAACATGTTAATAACTTTTTATTTGTTTTTTAAATGAAAAATTTTCTGTTAGTTAAGAAAAATTAAAATTTTAATTTTTTCTTAAAATTGCAAAAAAAACACAAAACAAAAGAATTAAAATAGTAAAAGTAAAAGTTTATATTTTAAATAATAAAGGAAAAAAGCTAGAAATAAAGTAGGACATGAAAAGTTTTTTTTTTTTGTTTTGAATGAAGGTATAAAATTTTAAGAGTTGTTGGTACACTTTATTAGTAGTAGTTTATATCTTAATATAGAGGTAGATTATTGCATGAACATGTTTATTACCCTTTTAAAATAAGACGATATTTTGAAGTAATACAAGTATTTATCTTCAACTTTAAGCTTATCTAAAGACTCTTCCATTAATGATATTAATGAAGATAGAGTCACCTATGTGGACAATTGTGGGATTTATTAAAAGTGATTTGTCAGATATTATATGCCTATATAGTAATATGTAGTAATCCACTGCTGGTTATATTACTGACAATCTTGTAGAAAATTGTAATTTAAGTTGGAACGAAGTATACCCGAACGAACGAACGAAGTATTTAGTCGAGCTTTTTTTTTTTTAAACTAAATTTTGAGCATGAAAATGATTAAATTTTTTAAAAAAATTTGCACGGTTGGTAGAAAATATTCTAAATTTTATATAAAAATATCATTCATTATTTTCTACGGCAGAACAATAAGATCCTTCACATTTAAGTTGTAAAATTCTGTTTTTTCATACTAAATTGCCTAAAATTTGGTTCTTGTTTTTTAAATTTTCTCGCTACAAGATTGCCTGTATATAAACAGCAGTGAGTGATCATATCGATGACTCGGCGTAGTCAAGAGAAATTTTTTCAATAAATAATCAATTTTTATTACAAACGTCATAATGGTTAAATTGGGTTGGGTGAAAAAAATTCGGAAAAATAAGACTATTTGACAAAGTCCTCTAAGACAAAATTCCTTACGACAAAAGACACTATTTAAAATCCCTTATGTAAAAGATTTTACGAAGAAACCTATTAAAAAATAGTTAGCAATCTTTTTCAAAAGATTGGTATACAAATAATAATTAAATTTGAAGCCTAGATTTTGAATGGAACTCTAAAACCTCTCCTAGTTCAAAATATCGCGTGCACATATATGTAATTATTTTGTATAAGGCGTAAAACTATGATTTTGTAACCAACTGTAAAATACCTCCTAATTATTTACTTTACATATATTTAAACATATAAATAAAGCCATCGCTAAATAAATTTTTAAAACCACGATATTGAATTTAAATCTAAAATCCCTCCTAATTCAGAATCTCGTATATACATATGTGTATCTAATTTTGAATCCAACTCTAAAATCTTAAAAATCAAATATAAACCTTTTTAAATCTCTTAGATGGGTTTTTTGACCATAGGGGATTCTATATAGGTATGAAAAATCAGTGCTGTCTTTTGTTTAATAAAACAAATTTATCGTGCAACCGAGATCAAGACAGAACATACAGTTTATTTAAATTTATATTAATACTTATATACTTATATTTATCCAATACTACAGTACTCCAGTACTATAAAGTATGGAAGATAATCGATTATATATTTGATTAAATTAATAATATACATATATGTTTTATAAACTATACATATTAAATAGCTGCTATAGAGTTAATAATAACTGTAAATTAATCAATTTATGTTTTATTTATAATTCTAACACATGTCCTTTTTCAAACTCCCATTAAGTAGCATAAGACTACAACTAAACATTCTATTCAATGCTAATGTAATATTAATATTATTATGTAATATTAAAAACTATGAAGTTGGGGATGAGGGGGACACCCTATTTCACAACAAAATGAAGTATATTATTTTTTGGTCAATTAATGTCATCATAACACTCGTAGCTATTTAATAATATATTATGGAATTTATGTATATATATACATATATAGAAAATATTTATTAATACAATAATAACTGTCATTATAATATTATTATGTATATGTATATACATATAATGGTATATAAGGGCTTAACAAAGTTTTGTGTATGTTTTTTTTTTCTTTGCAAAGAAATGACTATTAAAAAGAATGATTAATGTCTAATGCCATTTATTTTTATATGGTGAAAATCCTGTGATTCTTTGACCATACATAATTCTTAAATTTAATAAACACTAAATATATGTATGTATACACATTACACATATAGTCATATACATATAATATTTATGTAGTAATATGCATATATGTGAATATTTTCATTCATTATTAATGTTATAGGATAAAATTGTAAACTCATAATATTCCCATTAGAATTCTTATGTTGTAAATATGTGTATTTTTAAAAAGAGTTTAATATTAAGCGTGTACGAAATTAAAACTTAAATCAATCATATTTTCTTTTTTTTCGTTTTCTTTCTTGTAATGTGGCAGGAAAGTAATAAATGATTGATTTTATTAACAATTTTTATGTAATTTAGTTAATTTACATATTATATGTACGGTATGTTTATGAATTTCGTAAGGTTTATGAAAATTACTATGTTAATTTTAATTTTATAGTAATTTACATTGGGGGTATTCATAAATAAATTGAAGCGGAACACGATTTGTCAAAAAAACAATTTGTGTTCATATTTTAGCTCGGATCATTCAGAATGTAAAAACTGCATTTATTTTTATCTGGAAGCATGATATCTATGATCGTCGTAAAATTTTCAAATGTCTAAAACAAATTATAGAAACTGGATCGAATACATAAACTTGAGCATGAACTAAAATCTCACATTTTCCAACAAAAATTGCACCTTAACTCGTATAGGTGTAGTTTTTATTTGAAAAAATGACGTTTGACTGAGACCTCAGTTTTATTCTCAAATTTTATTTTTTCAATGCAAAGCCTGCGATTGAACTCGGTGTGTCTGTTCAGCGATTAGATTTCCAGCTCAGTTTTATACATTAGTAAACTCACTATCTGTTATAATTTAAAAAAGAAAAAAAGTCCACGTTTTTCAAATTGAAAAATTTATTATTTTTATTTATTTAAATTATGATGATTACTGCGAAGGTAAATTTTTAAATAAAGCGATGATATTTTAAATAATTATCTTTTAAAAATTTTAATTAGAATTTTTTAGCCTTTATGACAAATACAGTTCTGTGTTATTCATTTATTAAATCAGAGTACTCTAAGCGATATCCAGAATATAACCAGACTATAATCTGTATGTTCTGCAAATGTTGTTAGATTATAGTCTGTAGGTTTGGAGCGTATATGGTCCAATTTATTTTATGAAAACGTTCATTGAGAATAGTATTTATGTCGTGATATTGAAGAAAAAAAGCTCTTAAAAATTGATTTCTAATTGTGTAGATTAAGTAGATGGTATATTATCTTCATCAATGGTTTAAAAAACAGTAGATATACATTTTTCATTTTTCTTCGTCTTTTTTCAATGATGTTTTCAAGTTTTAATATATCTAAGATATTTATTAGGGATATTCAAATAATATGTTCCAAAAATATTTTCAGCTGATCTAGGTATTGCTCCAAAGCTGTTTAGTTAATATCGCTATAAGTCTATATAGAAAAGAATAATCTAAAAGTGTTTATTATATTATAGGTAAAAAGAACATCTTGAGGCTTCATAAAAAGATTAAGTCGCGGAGGTTGAAAACAAAAGCTATTCGAATTCGTTTTTATGATTAAGCTTAAAAGTTCTAAAAAATGAGTATTGATTTTAAAGTCGAATGTAAAACATGTTAAATATGTTTATGATATTTGAGATAATTTTTATAAAAAGAATGTGTTAGACACACCTTCAGTAAGTATAAATTTATATAATACTAACCGACTTAAATGTAAAAAATAAGAATGCCATTAAATCATATTAAAGGATCTTTTTTTGCTTTTTCATGGGTTTTCACTATTGTCGATATTTTAAAACCGACAAAATATGGTACGGCAATATTTTTTATTCCCGTTAATTTTTTTGTAATATTCGTTATTAGAACTTTAAAGATTCATGGATTTTTTTCTTTCTTAAAAGAAATATTAAGTCAAAAGGAGCATTGCATTCCTAATTTAATATTTTTGAATGTTGGAAAATGAAAAAAAAAAAAAAATTACAAAAAAAAAAATGGGGCACCAATAAACACATGATAAAATATATCTTGTCTTTTTTATACCATCTGATTTCTGATGGAACAAAAGCTTTGAGATTATATAAAAATCTATTTTGTATATGTTTGACATGAAAACAATGAATAAATCGAGGACGTGATAATTTTCATTTTCAAATAAATTCATTTTAGTGTGTTTTTTTGTTATTTATTTGTCTGAAATTTAACAAACAATATACATGTTGACAAACAAATATTCATATATTATGTATGTACATACATATATTAGTACCTTATTGAAAAGTTAAAAAATTTAATAAGACATACTTGATATGATAATGTGAAAATATATCAATCTATCCAAATCTATTTGTTCATTTTTTTTTATTCTTATCTTTTGTAAATTTCAAGTTATTTTGATTGTTATTAGAAAATAGTCTTGTAAGGACAACATATTAAGTGATCTGGATGTGTTTTTCTTTAGTATATTCTTTGAATAGACGAGGGTAGCCAAATTAAATAAGAATATGTTATAATAAGCTTTTTTTTTATTGAGGGTTTGTTTTAAAGTGCTTTTTACGCACTTTTTTAGAGGATAGAATTAAAGATTTATTTTTGTTGAAAAACATTTGATAAGTATTAAAAGTCAGATACATTAGAAAGTTGAAAGTTAATTAGGCCATTAATCTGCATTTATAAAAAATCCGTCTTTTTTAAAATTTGCAAAAGTTTTTTTTTTGTTCTTTTATTTTTTTAACCTTTATGTTGAAAATAGTATGAATGAAACTATCCATCTATCATATGTGATTTGAATGTTAGTCATTATTTAGTTAGTTATTTGTAGTTGCTTCTTTTTCCAATACAATTAAAAGAGATCCCTTATTGTTTTTTCAAATTTTTTGATTTTGCAACAACTTTTTAAATGAAAAAAACTAAGTTTCAATTCATTACTATTTTAGCGTTGCTCCTTAATAATTTGACTACAGTTATTCTAAATCTCTAAATTAATTCAAAACAGGATAATTTTCATCAATTTTGGAGTACAAAAAAGGCTACTGAGTTTTGAAAGATAAGTGGTTGTTGACTTTAGTTAAAAATCTTTTTGATAGAAAGAGTCACATTAGAAATTTCGAAAATTAGAAAGTTATTGAAATTTAGAAGGACAAACATTTTTTGTTAAAAGTAAGAAACGCTACGATTAAAACTATATAATTTCCAAAATTGCGAACTTTAGCGGTCATAATACCATAAGGATTAAAATAAAAATAAAATCAGTTAAAACATTATTTTACAAATTTAATTTTTTATTCTTATTTAGAATAGAAACCTTTTGGTAACTCTTTAACTATTTAAATAAATTGTATTGGTTGAAAGGTATAAAAACTTTACAAAATATTATACTATAGTATATTATTGCTGTTTTTTTTTTCAAATGCCGTCAGCAATAGTTTTGTGTTCATTTTAAAGTTTTATTTTTACAATTTTTAATGTATTGTGTATTGTTTTTTTTTTGTTTTTTTTTGAAATGAAGTCCTGTAGAGAAAAAATACAACACTGCAAGGATTACTACAGTATATTAAATTTTCAATCTTATTATTTGTTTATTCATCTTTCGTAAAACGTTCATAGAATCACACAAAAGAAAAGTTTCGTTGTTTTTTATGCTAAAGGTACATGAATACAGCAATGATTTTCATCAGTTTTTAAAAACACAACTGAAGTTCAAATAAATCCAATATAAATCTTTTCAAAATGAATAATAGAAAACAACAAAATAGTTAGATTGAAACAAAAGAATGTTTGTGTTTTTTTTTATTTTATTTTAATTTGTTTTATTTTGTTTCAATAATGGTATCTATTATTTTTATATATTTTTTTTTATTTTTAGTTATTTGTCCACATTACTGTTATTATTTTTAATTAATTATTGTTATTTAAATAATTTTAATTAAGCATGAAAAAATTTGATTTTATTTCATAATTCTAAATTAACAAAATTTATTATAGGAATAAATGAGAGATCTTTTCTTTTCTGATGTGAGGCCGACATGTGGGAAAGCATTTTTAATTGATAAGAAAAATATTGCATACTTACAGGCAGAGTTTGATTCTTTAATAATAATATTAATTAATAACAATAAAAAATTCCTAATTTTTTTTTTTTTTCAATACGTTTTTAAATTGTTTTATTACTCAAAAAGATTTACAAAATCTGTTGCATCTGTAAAACACACAAAATTAAAATATTCTACAAAATGAAATTGACGGAATTTATGATATCAGTAACAAGAAAACATAAGTTTAAAATTTCTAGACTTGAACCGATAATATAAAGACTGTAGCTACTCTTCTAATTTTACTTTTCTAATTAGAAGACTAAAAGCAGCTTTTCAAAAAAAAAAAAAAATTGAAATAGCTCCTGGATCAAAGTGTTATTATCGGTACATCGGTACAATTAGATTTTGAAATTAACTCATTTGAAAAATTTACAAATTAATCCATTTTTTTCAAATATTTATATCATAACTAACAACTTAACTTCTAAATAACATAATTGTATAATATAATACCTTAATATTATAATATTATATAATGCCACAAATAGTCAATCACACCTTTTCCATACCTCTATAATTAAATATTTTAAAATTAAAATAACTGTAATTCCTTCAATTTTTATAACTGTTATTATAGTTACGTAAAAAATATTTAATTAAAATATTTTCATTGTACCTTTTTTTCCTTATTGTTGGAAAATTCATTTTAATATAGTTTTACTTTGGATAATAGAAAAAAAAAAAGAAAATAAAATGACAGAAAAAACAAAAAAGAAAAGGAAAATATATAGGAAAAGTCGAACATAATTTTCTTTCAATTGCAATTGTTTTCTTCTTCTAGTTTTTTAATTTTTTTGTTATATTTTTTTTTTAATGTTGAAATGAATCCTTGATTTTATTCATTCCTTTTTCTGAATAAAAAAGATTTACTATAAAAATAAGCAAAACGGTCGATTAAGTTCTTATCAAGGACAATAGAATTGGAATATATTAATAAACTTTAAAAAGAAATATAGTATTGTTTTTTTTTGTTTTGTTTTAGATAATCCTTTTATAACGAAATTTAAATAAATATTTAAATTAAATAAGTTGATAATAAAGGATGATTTTTGATAGAGGAAAAACAAAGGAAAGGTAGGGATAATGAAGGGGCAAGTTAAGACAAAATAAGATTTAAATCTTTTATTTTTGATTGTGCGGTTAACTAAATGATTTCATTATGTTGTTCTTAATCTGTACTGTCGCGAAAATAAAAATTATTTTTTTTTATCCTTCTTGATGATTTTATTCGTTTTTTAAATAAGATTATGTAGTATTTTAATGGCTTATAAGATATTAAATAAATATGAATAATGAAAAAATTAAAATAAAAATAAAATCACCCCAGCTTATTTTTTCTTTAATAATATTTTAAGTATTTTCATATTTTTAACTTTTCAATTTATAATTTTATTTATATTAAGCGTGTTTTAGATTTTTTTAACAAATTAATTGAATTTGAATTTATCATAATATAAACTACAAAATTTTCTTCATGAATGATTTCAATTTCAAAAAGACAAATTTTTTTGTTAATATGACTATTATATATGACTTCTGTTATATGTTATATGACGGTCAACTTTGTTATAAAGCTGAGAATTTTGATGTTTACTTATGCAGAGTGATGAAAATTGCCCAAGAGAATTTCATGGTATAGTAAAATTGTCTGCCCAGAAGTACAAAATAAGTACAAAAACTGAATTAATGAACATTATAACTAAAATACACGCACAAATTAAGGAAAGTTAGAGCAGTACTCGCACTCCAGCAGTCTTTATGGAGGAATCCCCAGACCTCCAGACTAAGAAAAATAAGAATATTTCGAGCGTGCATAAAATCGGTTCTGATATATGGCAGTAAAACTTGACTGACAACTGACAGTATATGTCATAATCTGCAAGTCTTTATTAATAAATATCTTAGAATACTATGCCGCATACACTGGCCAAACATAATAACTAATGAAGATCTCTGGTTACTAACTGCTGAAGAACCCATAATAAAGCAAATGGAAATGCTTTGAAAGCCAAAACCCAAGTAAAGGGAAAACGGTTTTAGAGTGGAAGCCTTAGAGGCCGCTTTAATAATATATGGCGCAGAATAATCCAACAAAAATTGGCTTTTTAAAACATCTCCTGGGATAACATTAAAATATCAATGAAAAACCGCGTGAGATCGAGGTGCCAAGTGGAAATTCTATGTATCCAAGATGAATAAGGGGAAAAAAATAACTAAGATATTTTAAGGAAATAATGATGAAGTAGGAGAATTTTATATAAATATGCTTTAATTTAAGTATCCTCTATTCTAGCTAGGGTATCCTTTATTAATAGCTAGGGTGTAGGATTATCACATACCAAATTTGAAATACAAAATTAGTGGAACTCATGCTTTATCTCATTTTACCTTGTTTCAATTGTTTCTAGTTATTTTTTTCGTGTAACATAATCTACCGCGTAAATCTAGACATAAGCATCTAATAATATAAATAATATTTTTATTTTTAATGTGTAATTTTATAAAATCTTTTAATAACACATTCTTTTCGTATAATCATGTATCGTTAAACAACAATAAAAAAAAAAAAACTTTTTAATCAAGATCCATTAAAAGAAATAATTCAATACGATTTTATGATATTAAAAAGTCATGTTGTTAAACCATAATTTTGGTGTTTTGTGTTTTCTAAAATAATTATTTATAAAATAAAATAAATAACAAAAAAAAAAAAAATAAAAAAATACAAAGATTTTATTTCACCTAATATTAAAAAAAGATAAAAACATCCTGAAGATAAATTGAGTTTGAATAAAAATAAAAACTGTGGTTTTTATGTAATTTTCTTTTTTATTCCATCTTTTAGAACAAAATCTAATTATAAAGTTTTTTTTTCTTGCATGTAAAAAATGAGTGTTTTTTTTCAATCAAAAATTCAAGGTTTTTAAAAAGAGAGAAAAAAAATTTTTTTTTGGCAAAAATCGAATTGAAGACTCCTTATATTATATATATTTGATTATATATTATTTGATTTCTCTAATTTAAGTTATCCTTAATCATTTTGGCTTTTGTGCCTAAGCCCATAGAGTTGAATTTATTTAACTGTATACATTGTAAAGGTTTTAAACCTAATATTTATCTGGATGCACTGTAATGAAGATAATGGAGATGGAGATTATGTGATATTTAATATTCAATATATTTTAATACGAGAAAATTTACAATATGATAATAAGACTCATATTTGGGTTTCAATGATTAATTAGTTTAATTTATTAGTAAATTAACAGGGTTTTATTTTCAGCTAGTTTAAACTTAAATATTGAGAGCCCTAAAGAGTAAATGTTGAACTGTGCATTTAATCGCAAGAAGTTAAGTAAAGATTTCCAATGTAGATTTTCTGTTTTCCTGAGCACCAATTAACCAGTAAAACCATTAACAATTGAAATTGCATTTAATAAAATTATAATTTAAAAGATGCACATTATTAGTTTTTATCAGTATTAAAAATCTTAAAATCCTTTTTGAGAAACCTTCTATAATTCATATTATCACACCCTCCTTTCGTTCCTATTTTACATTGTTTATCCTTGTTTATCCTTGTTTTCATTTTTGTTTATTTTTTTTTTTTAATTTTTTAGTTGTTTCAGAATGCATTTTAAGAAAATTATGAAGAGATTCTACAGGAAAACAGGAATTCATTTTATTTAGTCAGTGTTTTTTTTTTTTATTTATAAAATTCACAAATAAACAGAACATGGAACAAAAAGAAAACCATTAAAAGTTAATTTACCACTAATCAGAGTGTTAAATTTGTGTAATAACCTGTGATACTGATACTATAAATTTTCCTTCATTGTTTTATTTTTGTTTTTTTTTTTACAACCATACATAAAATTGGAAAAAAAACTTGAAATTTAAAATTAAAGGATATATTTTAGTAGTTTCCATCAGATTAAAAGCAATATGTTAAGAGCTGCGAAAATAGTTATAAAACTTGTTGGTTGTGTGAATAAAGATTTTTATCTTTTTTATTATAACTTTAGTTTTTTGGTTATACATTTAATATTTAATCTGGTTTATTTGAAAATAATTGGTAATAGTCACGTGACATGGTGTCAAAATTTAAAAAAAAAAACTGACTGAACTAAAATGTTCCATTACAGATTCATAAGAAATATCCCTTATTCTTTCATATTTACTGTGGACCCTTTAAAAAATTCCAAATTGGAAAAGAAGAGAAATATTAGGAACTGAACTCTTGAATTCTAGTTTTATAAAATTTGTTTCATGTAATTGTTTTCCACTAACTGTTGCTATTTTGAAAAACATTAAGAAGGAGCTTGTCGTTAAGTAGAGCCATTCGAGAATTCCTTTATAGTTTGCTCTCGTTTAAAACAAATATGCAATTCAATTAGGGACCTTAATTGGAAACCTTTCCATTTAGGTTGGGAGAACAACCCAAGTCAAACCAAAGGGTATATTATGGGAGTAAGAGTATATAAGTGGTATATTAAAAGACTGAGGGTATATTAAAAGACTTAATCATAGTGATATCTCAACGCGATAACGATACTAAAAACTGAATAACAAAATCTTGAAAGAACAAAATCTTCAGTTTTAAAATTTCAAGTTTGAGTAAACTGATAGACGATTCAATGCGAACATCAAGTTCAAGAAATTTTTAATATCATCATTTTAAAACACTTAACAATAAATAATATTAGTTATATTAATCTGTTGCTCCAGAAATGTAAAGTAAAATAGAAAAATTATTGATGTTGTTCAAAACTTTTTTTCTAAAATTTCTCATAATATGTTCGATTTTTAAAAAGTTTTTAAGTTTATATTTTTTTTTTATTTTTTCTGGCTTTCAGCTTTACTATTTTTCGATATGTTTTTTTTTATTTTACATTGTAATAAACACAAGTAAGTTTCAAATCATGTAAGCAGGACAAAGTTTTTGTAAATTAAGTACTTATTATATTTAGAAATTTTTTTTTTGAACAAAAAAGAAAATTTTCATAATTTTTGTTATTAAGAATAATTTTCTTTGAACAATTGAATTAATCTTTTTTCGGTCTTCTTTTTGAAAATCTTCAATAGAAGAAACGGCAATTATTATATTATTGTTTCTGTAGCATCTGGCCTCAAATTTCAATTGGCACTCATTATACTTCTACAAAAAAATCACCATACTCCAGACAAATATCACACTTTCCCAAGGTGAAAAATATTTTATAATTACATGGGTTTAAAACTTTGCAGTCACAATCAGACAGTCAAAATGCATGATGATTTGTAGTAATAAGAAATTGATTAAAGCTGTAATAATGTTAACATTTTATAGGAGAGCGGGTCACAATCCTGTACGCCAAAATCAACCTGCGACAAAATTTTGCTTTTTTGTTTTTATCTTGCATTACAAAATCTATCTTTCTAAAATCTTGCATTACAAAATCTTTCACGGACAAAATTTTGCAAAATATTTTTAAAGGAATAGATTGGGGCTTTGTTTTTAAAGTATATATAAACAAATAGTTAAGGAGGATTTTAGAATTGGATTCAAAAGCAGGTTTTGCCGCTTTTTCCAGAGTATTTATATATAAGAATATATGAAATTCTGAATTACATGCAAGATTTTGTCCTAGTCGATTTTGGAAAAAAGATTTTCGAAAGCAAGATTTTCTCGCATTAGATTTTGACGTAAAAGGTAATGTAGCAAACTCGTTTTAGTAGTATTAAATCGTCGCCCTTAAAAACGAAAGATTTCGGGTTTAAACTTCGGTCAGGTCATAAAACAAATAAAACATAAATCATTTTTGTAAAAGATAATAGATGGCGCACAAATTTAATATGTCAAATTCATAATATTATTGTACAATTATGACGCTACAGCCGCGTAATTAATGTCTTAGAGAAAATACTGATTAAAAAGAAACTGAAGCTCAAATATGAAAACTAAAGTGGATTGCCCTAAGCTCTTCATGAAAGTGAAAAGGAAAAAAGTGTCTAATTGAATTATATGAAAGGAAATTAAGTAGTAAAAAACAAAAAATTTTAGTAATTAAGCAGATCTAAACGTAACTAAGAAATTTTTTTTTGTAATTAATAATAAATTATTGCTTCTATGGTTTGCTCTTATCAACAAATCAAATAATCATTTTGATGAAAACTATTAGTAATAAGATCCCTAATTTAATGTAAACAATACAAATAATATCATACCTAAGAAGCTTCTTATATGTGTATTAATTAAACTTTAAATCTGTTAATTGTATTTCTCTAATACTTTAAAATATTTTAATTTATTTTTTATGTTATATTCCTTTTATTATTTCATTGTTTTTTATTTTCATTTATTATCATAACATTATCATTTAAATATTATCCTTTTATATCCTTTTTAATAAAAAATATAATTGTTATGTTATTGTTGTTCTTCTTTGTTTTGTTTATTTTTATTTTTCTGGAATTTAATCTAACAAATTTTTAAACATTTCCATAAGTTAGTTCTTAATTTTTCCACCATTTTTTTTTTAACATAAAGTTTTCATTATTCACACAAAAAAAAAAAAAAAAAAACAAAAAACTTTTCACTTGCATACATAACAAAAAATGTAAATATAGAAAAAAATAAAAAAGTTTTATAAAATAAAGACATAGAAGAATAAAGACATAGAAAATAATAGGATGATTCAAAATATTAGAATTATTTATATTTTTGTAATTTATTTTCTTTTTTTTTTTCAAAATATTTATAGTTTCTCCTAAATGCTTTTTATTCTGCTGGAAAAAGTCATAATTTAATTTCTTAGATTTCTTAAATAATCAAATTATTAAAAAGCCTTACACCTAAAACCTAACACTTTAAATGTTTTTATTTGTATTTAGGTGGTTATCAATTTGTTACGCCAGTGTTGACAAAATTGAGAAAATGCATCAAAAAATCGGTTTCAGAGTCATATAAATCCTCTCTCTTCCAATTTTCTATTCTTTTACGCTGTGTAAAATAATTACCAAAAGTAATCAGAATACCAAAAGCCAAAGATTTGTTGAAAATTTTTGTGTATAGTTAGTTGAGAGTTCTACAGAAAGAAATAAAAGCTTCTAACGTGTTGTATTACAAGAATTTTTAAAAATATATAAAAAATCCTTTAATAAGTTTACATGGAAACTTCAAGATCCAGGATATTGGAATTCATCCTAATAATATGAAGCAAGGACATTTTTATTATCTTAAAAAGCCTACAAATAACTTTGTTCTTATTCTATGTAATCAAAAGCAAAATATACGACAAATAAGAGACAAAATAAACAAGGCAGAATGTAAACCAACGGTTGTTAAAAGCACACCTTTCCAAAAGATAATACAAACTATTTAGAATTGTGACTTGCATCAAAATTTGAAAATTTCATATAAGAAAAAATGTGAAAATAGGATTTTTTTGCAATTTTGAAGGGCTGTAAATCCGGAACGCTATATAACGAAAAATGCACAATAAAATTAATAATACATTAATACACGTTAAAATATATTACCGTTAATACATGTAAAAATATATTACTGGAGCTTTAATTTTTATATCTTGCCGAAGAAAAATTTTTTACAGGTGCCTAAGTTACAGGTGTCTGAAAATAGGATACAGGTGTCTGAATATAGGATATTATTTCAATGTTTGAGCCCTAATAGCTTATAAATAGGGGGTAAACAAAAAAATGTTCTAAGGAAACTGAAAAAGTACTAATTCTAAAAGTTCCTTTGTCTCATTGTCTCAACATTTAAAGTTCCTATCTCAAAACGTGCCAGAGTTATGAAAAAAGAAATATCATGCAAAATTTGGTTTTCACATAATGGTAAATTTAAATACCAAAATTACAAAATATATATATATAATTTTGATATTGGTTTACAAAGATAAAATTCCTGTCGAATGACGTTTTCAGGTTGAAAAAACGATAAGCGGAACATGAAATATACAAATTTAAAATAGGGTTTATCAAAATTTGAGGAGCTGTAGTTCCTTGATGGATGAGCCTACATGAAAAAGTTGTTCCACAAAATTAATATTTTTATGAGATCTACCCATGGTTGAAATTTTTTTTCTCTATCTTTAATGGTATAGAAGTTTTGTAAACAGACGGACAAACGGGCGCACAGAATAATAGGCACATTTTTTTAAATTTTTTTTTGGAAATGTGCGAAAAAGAGACAAAATAAAAAGACAAGGGCGAAATTATAACAAAAAACCAAATTTTGTTTTTTATAAAAAGTCACAAAATAATTTTGAAGAAAATTTTTTGTGAGAGGATAATAAAGACAACAATTTAAATAGGAAAAAAAACATACATCTATGAATAAAAAAAACTTTTTTCCTTACATTTTATTGTTGTTGTTTTTACGAACTTTCTTATCCTTTGAAAGGAAAAGAGTATTTTACTGCGCCTTTATTGTCTCAAGTCGGTGAAGTTTTGTTTTTTTTTTATAAAATTTTTCTACAATTTTGTTTTTGTTTCTTTTAATTTTTAAATATTTGTGATGCTTTTCTTAAATGCCTTAATAAAGTTTATTTAGGAACTTGATGGAGTTCAAAAAAATTTTTTTTATTGTTTTTTTAAAGAATTTTAAGTATTCATACATAAATTATGTTATGTATGTGCCAAACAAAATGATTTTTCACAATTAAAATTTTCTATGACAATTCATTTTAAAGTTTGTGTTTCGACTCAACTCGTAAAAACAAATAAGTTTTCTTAATTGATTAAGTCTATATACTTTTTAGTAGTTTTTCAGTTCATCTGTACATTTTCATGTTATACCACTTTATTTTTATATAGTAATACGGTTATAGTTCTTTTGGGTGCACTCAGGTTAACATTTTAGTAACAAAATTGATAACTTACTTGTAAGACAATAAGTATCTGCTTTTGTTATTATCGGCAGTTATTATTCCAGTAAAACAACCAAAGTCTTCAATTGTAAGAAAAGCATTTCAAACAATTTGAAAAACTACCGTATAAAAGTAACAAAATGAAGTTTTTTTTATAAGAAAATTATGCTAAGGTAAATCATAAGAAAAGAAGGTAGAAATATTTGTTTACCAAAAAAAAAAAAAAAAAGAGGGGCCTCGGTGGCCTAGTGGGTAAGAGCGTATAAAATACGCTGTAAACACCGAAGGAGTGTGGGTACGAATCCCGCAAACGTCGTAAGAGTTATGCCCCTTACGGCATTTACATCTACGTCTGAACAGGAAAGGCTGTATAATTTCCTGTCCATATTTATGTGGCAGAGAAATGCTAAATTCTAAAATGCTAAATTAATTTTACATGGAATTTGCCGGAGTTTTTACAGTAAGTTTTTAAAAATAAGTTAAACAAATTTATAACCAAACGAATTTCATTTAATGATTTCATCACATTGATTTAAGTTCCTATGGATTTAATTCAAAAATAAAACGAGGAAGAATACAGTTGACTTTGTCAACTCTTAGATACCCGTACGAACCGTTAGTATGTTAACAGCCTGTCACTCTGCTCACAATATTATTTTTTTAATATTTTAGTATTTTAAAATAATTTGGGTGAATTTTATAATTTCTAGAACTATGGGTTGTAGATATATTCAAACTATATGTTTATACATTCTTCAAAAGCAAATTCTTAACATAACGATTATCAATCCAAAACTTTTTCAAATATTCTATAGTGCCGTTTAATACTAAGCGGTAAATGTATATTAAATTTACTTAGTACAAAATAATAAATAATTTTAAATATTATATTATATTATATTTAAATATTCCATTGACAGAATAATTTCTTATAAGTACAATAAAATACATATATGGTATGTAAATACGGCGCTATATAATATACATCTATACTCTTATCATTCATTCACTAGCGAACATGATATTATATAAGTATATATGTATAACAATATCATATAAATAAAAATTCTTCAAGCAACCGTTATGTTGTTTATTTATTTACATTTTTATGTACTACGCATTATATCCTCAACAATTTCAAATTGTCGAGTAAAACAAAATGGAAAAAATTCGTTGAAGAAATTTGTTAGAAAGTTTGAAAAAATCAAGTAACACTTTCGTCAATTATAAAGTAACCCTATATTATTAAAAAAAGTTATTAACAGAAATAAGAGTATAATATTAAAGCTTTAATTTTTGTGTATTACTTCAAAAAAATTTTAACAGGTGTTCAAGTTACAGGTGTTTAAAAATAGGATATTTTCAGTTTTTGACCCCTTACAGCTCCTAAACAGGGGGTGATACAAAAAAAATTTCTGAAATGACTCATACTTATTTTTAAAGATCTAACTTCTGTCAAAATTTCAAGTTTCCAACTTAAACGGTTTAGAAGATAGAAGGGTTGAAGGATTTTGCAAAATTTGAGTTTTACATAACGGTAAATTAAGACACCGTATGCCACAAATATATATTTATTGTATATATACTTTTAAAGCTAATAAAAGTAGTAATCATTTGGCGTTTTCAAAATGAAGATATACCTTATACAACTAGTGCTATAACAATTTAAATATAGAGCTTTTTTGAACCTTTGGGGAGCTGTAGCTCCATAACGGGTGGGGCTACAAAAAAAAGTTATAAAAAATAAAATTAATATTTTTGTGAGATCTATCAGTAGTTAAAATTTCATAGCTCTATTTCAAAAAAAATGTGGGGATCTAAAAGTTAGGTGTTCGAGAGCTACCCTAAGGTATGGTCCAAACTCAACCAAAAAAAATAGGGAACCTACAAATTACTCCTAAAATATTTTGTGTAAATTTCAAGATTCTAGCTTTCTTAGTTTTTGAGTTAGCGTGCTGACGGACGGACGGCCGGACGGACGGACGGACGGACGGACATGGCTCAAAAGTCTTAGAATTTTTTTCTGATCCGATCCATACCTTTGAAGGTATATCTAGCTCGCTTATTTCGAGGTGTTACAAACGGAGGAGTAATTTTATTATACCCGATCCTATCGTACGGGTATAACGAGCTTTTATTTAATATTATGCACACATTTTCTTTAAGGATTTTTTTAAATCTTTTCAAAATAAACGTAGGTAGTAAGACTTTATTTATAGAATAATTAAACATAATTAAATTCAAAATATAATTGTCTAAAATTTTCTATACATTCATGATTGATAGTTTTCTCTTCTCAAACTTATTCAATTTTATATTATGTTAACCTCCTTTAACTTATTTAATTTCCTTAAATAATTTTATTAAACTTTTTATTTCCTATTGTTTAACTCCAGTTTAAATTCCATTCAATTAAAACCAATTTTCTCATTGACATACTTTTTATAAATCATTGCTGTAAAAAAAAAAACAAAATAAAATAAACTTCCTTATTTCAGATCAATAAAAGTATTAACCTATACTGAAATTTATTTCATAACACAATATTATTTTATTTTTATTTACTTTTTAAGGATCTCCATTGTATTCTATTTGGTTGCACAATTATTATAGACTTTAAATAGTCTGTACGATAACAAAAAAAAAAAAAAAATAATATTTTTATTGATTACTGAACTTTATATGTATATATATATATATATATATTTACACACCATACTCAAATTAAATAAATTTTATTATAAGCCATTTTTATATTAATAGAAAAACTAAACTCCTATTAAATAAGAAACAAAGAAACAAACAGGGAAAAAAAAAATAATAGTTTGAATTTTACTATACCATTTTCACCATCAGAAATTTTATAGTTAAAAGCCACAAGGAAATAAAAAACCGTGTAATAATAATTGAAAGTAATAAGAGTTTTATCGTTATTTCAATAATCTTTTTTAGATTTTTTGTTAAATTATTTTAATGAAATGGATATCAGATGCAATTTACAAGTATGATTTAAATTTATTTTCATATTTGTGGTCACTTATCGAACACAAGAGTTAGAAATAAAGCAAATGATCATAATCATGAAGATTTAAGAATAGACAAAAATAAAATGACAGCAATAAAATTATTATAATCCTGTCCCAGTCTGTCAAGTAAAATGAGGAAATTTCTCGATAGTTTTTTTTATCAATGATTTAGATAAACTCTCTCTAAGAGTTTCTCTCCATTCTTCTGACGCAGTTGTATCATCGTGGTATAAAACTATGAAAACTTAACATCAAGTCATCAACTCTTATTGAATATGTTTTGAAGATATAGATACTACAACCCTAAAGTCTAGTTATTACTGTTATGTGTGTGTTAGCTCAGCATTCATAAATGAAAAAATTAATAAAAAAAAAAAAAAAAATACTAGAACAAGACGTCTTCAAAAATATGCATCAAGATCATGATTATCTTACATTATCATAGATCTGATTAAACCAATAACTAAAATATTGTACCTACAGAGAACTATATCAATGTTGTACTGCAAATCTCTTAAACCAAGAAAAATATTTATATTTTCAAATTTGAAATATTTTTGTGAGTTGTGAGTATGAACGTGATTGAGTTGTGATTTCTTCCTTTCGAAACAGAATTGATATTTAATCTAATAGGTTTATTTCACGCTTTTTAAATCCTGAGAAGTACCCATTCTAACCAAGAATAAAAAATTTATCAAAATTTATTATATTTTACATATTATATTTGTGTATTACGAAAAAAAAAAAAAACAATAGGTAGACAGGACAATTAAAATTAAAAAACGAGATTTTCTTTTAAGGAATTTAAAAATAATAATAGTACAGAGAAAACAAATTAATAATAATTTATTAGTGCCTGTTATCGATTTATTTAGAGGCGCTAAAAGCCCTCTAAAGGCACATTTGTTTTATATTTCTCTCCTTGTTCATCAAAAGGATAATTTTTTTTTTCTATTAAATTTAGTTTATATTATGATATACATATTATAGTATATAATATGTTTGTATTTATAAAGTCATAATGGTATTAGTACGTACATTGTTACCTTGTATAGGAAATTAACATGCGATCGCATGTTTTAATGCAATAAAAAGGATTTTTACTGTACATTAAGGATTTCATTATATTTTTGGTAAATTATTTATTTAATTTTTTGTTTTTTTTTTTTTAACGCAGACGTGACAAAAATATTTTATTTAAATTATTTTTGTAGATGATATTTTGACTTTTTTTCAGGTTTTTATAAAATACATAAAAATTCAGTGGTAACAAAAAATGTCGAAAAGTGCCTGACTTTGCAATTGAATTCAGTATACAATATTAAATTTAAATTTAAAAATATAGACTAGAATATTGTGTTGACTTAGTTTTATTTTGTTCAATTATTAGTTTATTTTGTTAAACCATTTGTAGTTTTTTGTATATGACATAAAGCGGTATGAAAGCCCTTCGAAATTTTAATTCATTTTTCCTGCTTACAATTCAATGACTTTTGTATAAAGTTGTTTAGAATATTAATTCTTGAGGTCATTAAATGTTGTACAGTTATGTGGAATCTGGAGGAGGTATGTTTCCTTCAGAACAGTACCTGAAATAGTCATTATTCGTTCTTAATAACAACTTTTGTTTCCAACAATTTAATTTTATATAAGTTTTATCATATACACCCTCTATAAATGAGAACAATGAAACAAGGATACATTTTTTAAGAATTTTTAAGCCTTTCACCGAATATAACTTAACTTCAACAATTTATAAATTAAATAAACGATCGCAGGAGACTTTTCGTGTTAAATATTAATGCCACTAAAATAAAGTTTATAGTTATTTCTACACTCAAGACACATAATAACAAAAACTTAATCATAAATAGTACCACATTCGAACGAATTTCAAGTTTTACACATCTAGAATGTTGGCTAAATTAAAACTGGAACACGGATATGGAATGCTGAATTGAATTTGCTCGTAACATCTTTATAAAATATGAAAATATGTTATGTATCCATGATATTAGTCTCGAAAAAAAATTGCTGTTTTCTACATGTGATACGTGCGTTTCACACTTCTTTATGGTGAGAAAGTGTTTACTATAAAAATTACGAGCATCAATAAGATTGAAGCATTTGGAATATGAATTTATTGTGGAATAATGAAAATGACTAAAACAAATGAACACTCAAGTGGAGAAAAACAACTTATTTATGTCATATAATGCCGAACCACAAATATAATATTCTGCAACTTATTCTTCAACGCAAAATTTAAGGCATATTGTCAGAACATCAGGCAAATAGACAGGTTCCCAAAAAGTGCGAAAACTAATACATGTATCGCAGGATAGAGAGAAATTCAGAACTATTATCGCAGACATTCAGTAGTGGATAAGCGGTTCATGAAGAAAAGGAGGTTATTGAAGAGACACGTTAAATGATTAACTATAAGCGACCAATATGATGATGCAGATGCAGTTGAGGAAGTTGAAAACTCTAAAATAATTGAGAATGAATGAATAATGAATGGAATTTTTCACACTTTAATGTCTAATACGTTTGTATTTTAATGGTATAAAAAGAAAGCTTCAAAGTGAAAGAAAGGAAGGGAGAAAATGTAGAAATCGAGACGAAAACTTACAGAAATCTTTAGGACAACCAAATAACTTTTTCATGCTTGTAATAATAAAAAACAAAACATAAAAAAGGGTACTATTATAATATGGATTTTTTTATTTTTTGACTTTTTTTGTTATTTCTTACCTTTTGTTTTTGAAAAATACTCACAGATGACTAAGTTTTCATTATTACCTAATTTACTATAGACTGTTTAAAAGTTCTATATTTAACAACATACGAAATATGTGAATATGTGTGTGCATAATATAATACTGCAACACACATTATATTATATCAGTTTTCATATCATGGAACTTATATTCTAATATTTGGTACAAATCTGGTTGAAAAGTCGCGAATATTACCTTAACATATTGAGTAATTTTCAGGTATTTTGCACCAAAAAAAAAAATAAATAAACAGAAGAAAAATAAAAAACCAAAATAAAACTTCACCTTTTCTTTTCAAGGACAAAACATATTTTTATTTTTTTTTTGTTTTATATATTATTTCTTTTAGACATTTTAGGTTAGTGTTTAGTGTTTTAAAAAGGA
Source organism: Poecilobothrus nobilitatus (assembly GCA_947095535.1). NCBI lineage: Eukaryota > Metazoa > Arthropoda > Insecta > Diptera > Dolichopodidae > Poecilobothrus > Poecilobothrus nobilitatus. The sequence goes on from OX352774.1 coordinate 60,099,845, forward strand.
TTTAAAGCAATGGAGAAATGGAATTGATTTTTTCTATAACAAAAAAAAAAAAAAAAATAGTTTTGCTACTTTTATTTTTAAGGCTTTTTATTAATATAATAATTGAGTACTAAAAATAAAAAATTAATAAAAACAAAACAGTTTAAAAACCGCGAATAATAAAATCAATAACAAAGATATTATAAATTATTACTCAATAATAAGAGTATATACAATATTAATTTCAGTTCATTAAAAATAATAAAGAAATATGCGGGTTTTTTGTGGTTTTTGAATTATTTTCATACCAAATATATTATATATATTATATATATAGGTTTAAAAATGAATTTTATGACTGAAAATAGAATATATTAATCAATATAAGATACAAATTTTAATATTAATTAATCATCAGCATAAAAGTTATTAAAATGAATTAATTTAGAGGCGTATATGGCTTTTTATATAACTTTTCCCATACCGTACTGTTTTTTGAGCCATTAATTTTACTTTTTTACAAGTTTCCTATGATATTCTCTCAATTTTGTTAGCCTTCATCATTTTTATATTATATTCGAGGCATTTCTATATCTGTTTTTTTTTTTTTTTTTGTGAGTTCTATTTTAGTGCTTCGCATGTATTCATGTTTATTTGTAACGTCTTCCTTTATTGCTTGTGAGAAGCAATGGTTTTAAAATTTTTTTGGGAAAATTCTTTGGGTGAATTTTAACCAATTGTTTATGAATATCGTTTAAAAATTTTATGCAAAAAAAAGTAAAAAAGTTACACATTGGGTACATTTACATAGATAAATTAGCAAAATTATCTTCAAGAAGCCACAGCTTCCATACATTTCATAATTTTATAAAAATATACAATATATTTCACAGAAAATAGCATATCTGTTAAATAGATAAAATTACAAAAGTTCCAAATTTCAAATAAGAAATTGTGTAAATTTTTATCCAAGGATATTTCGCATAGTAGAAGTGCTCTATAGTTGGTATTTTTCTGAAAATTTTTTAAAAACAAATAATATTTTTAAAAGAAAATACCACTTCTGATTAACATACAAAAATATAAAAAGGCGAATCTATAATAAGGAGTACCAAAAGTTAAAATTAAGTAAAAATTCACCCAAGGATAATATGATTTAAAATGTGTCTTAGTTAGAAGATCTTACTTATTGTCATCAGACATTAAATTGGTAAAGATTTGACATTTGTTTTTGTTTGATTGTTTACTTTTGGTAGCAAAAAGAGGCTTCATGTAAAAAATTCCCATTTTGATAATCGGTGTTCGGTAAGAGGATACCACTGGCTAAATTCAATCAATTCTCGTTTGTTTTAATCTGATGTATCTGTTGCCTTCAATCTGATGTATTATGCCTTTAATTGCTTCTTCATTTAGGAAAATCATACTGAACTGAAGTTATTAAAACTTGAGACGTATTTATTTAATGAATTGTCTTTATTTCTGATAATTAACTGTTGGAAATTATAATACTTTAAGTTTGCTTTAATTTAAAAATATAATCCTTCAAAATTTTTTTGTGATTTATTTTAAATCTTAATATCCCTTATAAATTGTTAATTTATTTAATTCATTTAACATCTTGCTTAGATTCTCTATAAAATATTACTTTAGAAAATTTTAATCTTTGACCTAATTGAAATCAGATCCTTTTTATTAATTACTTTAAGAAATTAATTTTTAATATGATGTTTTTTTTTTTGTTCTTCAAATTATCTAAGGATACAGAAACAGTAACTACGTGATGTAAACTTTACCTTAGAAAAGGATCTGCTATCTTTTAATTTACTATTTATATATTTAATTATAAAAATAAATTTTGTTCTATTCTTTCTTCTTGTTATAACCGGATCAATTGTTTTTTTTTTTTTTTTTTTTTATTGAAAAGGATAATTTTTATAAACTATTAATTTAATAAAATTTAAAACTGAATGATTTTTTATCAATTTTATAACCGTTTTAAATATTTATATATTATAATATAACACCATTTTACTAATTAGTTATATAAAATACAATTTCGAAAAAAAATCCTTATTATAAATTCAGGAAATGCATTTTAATAATAAAAAAGTGTTTTAATAATCCATAAGTTAAAAAAAAAAGATTGAAAAAAAAAAAAAAAAATTTGTTTGAAAGATCCTTTTAAGGAATATTTAAATATAAAACGTTTTTCTGTATCTGCATTAAAGTTTTCATCGTATAAAATTTTGAAAAAGAAAAATGTACTTTAAAGTGATGATTGACTTTTTCATAATAAATTTAAAATAAATAGAAAAGAAATTAAAGGATTTTTTCTTTTAATATTTTAATTTTTGCTCACCTATGTCATATTATTTATACTAGAGTATTATATTAAAATATTGACATTCTTTAATAAAAAAAATTTCGATACCTTAAGTTCGAAAATATAATTTTTTGGAAATATATCATATTTTTGAGTCAGTATATAACCATGATATCTCGATAGAGTTCTTACTTTATACCAAAATAAAAGTTTTGTATCAAATATTAAAATTTAAGTCCATAAACTAAATATGTGGCTCGTAATATCAAAATAGTGATTCAAAATGTTTAGAAATAGATTAATTGTATTTGTTTTAATTTTTTGGTCATCGAAACTTAATTTTTGGGCAGATTCAAAACCTAGAGATGTATTAATATGTGTATTATTTTGTTTTACGTTAAAAAATTTCTATAAAATTTTAGCTTAGGTTGTGAGTCGAGAATGATTGTTTAGTGAACAGATGCTAATTTTCCACTAGAAAATCTTAGAAAGAATTTTTTTTTTTTTTTTGTATCAATTCGAAAATTGTAAAAGATTTCGAACATAAAATATTAAGTGAAAATATGAAAAACGTTATGGAGGCGATAATTATTATTTTATTGTGAAGTTTAATTTTAAAATATTTTAATCATAAGGTTTTATCTATATTAAACTTTTGTACATTTTTTTCTTTCTTAAAATTTATTAAATATTAAATTAAAATCTAACCTAATAGTACAGTACGAATGTTGCCGTTCTCTTAGGCAAAACGTTTCGAATTCAAATACTGGTTAGGTCAAAATATTGAATAAAATATAATAAAATACTGTAAAATAAAATAAAATATAATTATATTTTTCTTTTTTCTTTATGAGGGTCGGTGGATAGCTTGAAAAGTCAACTAGAGAAATTGCGTGTGATTTTTCCGGATAATGTTGGACTTACATCAATCAAAACTACCTCATTTTAAATAAAATTTTTAGATGGAATCTTTAATTCAAGTGACAATTTGGTTTATAAGATAAGGACTTGGAGAAAGAATTTTTGAGAAGGAATTATTGGGAATAAATTACTTTTCTTGAAAAGTTTAATAATATGCAACTACATTTAAAAAGAAAAGGTTGATTCGGTGGGGTTCGAAATAAATTAAATGGAGAGGAATTTAAATTTTTTTGTATTTGGTTTTAAAAGCTACTTTAAGAATAATGGTGATTTTTACAGTAGAAAATTTTTATTAATTTGTTTTAGTTAGTTATATCTCACATCTAAATCAGAAATCAGATTTAATTATACTTGAAATAAAAAAGCTTTCTTCTGAATAATTTAAGGGTACATATTTTTATTAAAGGTATTAATAGTTTATACTCTTTTTAAAAAAAAATTCTTTCTATTGGTTTAGTTTTAAGGTTATCATATTATAATTTGGTCAATTTAATTGCTTGCGATTCTTTTTACTTAAAATATTGTTAGATTTTTTTCTATAAATTTTAATAATATTTTATTTAGCTACTTAAATTTTTCTTTTTATTATTAAATTTATTTAAAAATTTTATAAAGTACAAAATTTACATTTTTTTTTTTGAAATACGGCTAAATAAGTTTTATAAAGTTAGAAAGAGCGTGATATTTTAATTAGATAAAATTTAAATATAAAAATTTAAATATTTTTTTTTTTTTTTGAAATAGTTTTGAAATAAAAAAGTTTGATAAGTTGAGTATTAAAAGATAATATTATTTTCAGATAAAGTTCAAAAGAAGTTTAAGTATATTAAAAAGTTATATATATATATTTTTTATTAAAATTTTAAAGTTCTTGACCAAAGTATACTTAATGATAAAATTTTGAGTTTTGTATAGTTGGAATAGTCATATAATGCGAATCTAAGAAAAAACAAGGTAGAATGTAAACCAACGGTTTTTAAAAGCGCACATTTCCAAAACTCAATACAAACTGTTTAGAAGTGTGACTTACACAAAAATTTGAAAATTTCATATAAGAAAAAATGTGAAAATAGGACATTTTTGAAATTTTGAGGGGCCGTAAGTTCGGAATCCTTTATAACTAAGAAAAGCCGTTAACACACGTAAAAATATATTATTAAACCTTTAATTTTCATGTCTTGCCGAAGAAAAATTTTTACATGTGCCTAAGTTACAGGTGTCTAAAAATAGCAAATTTTCAATTTTTGAGGCGCAATAACTCTTAAAGAGGGGGTGTTACCAAAAAATTTTCTGAGGAAACTTATACTAATTCTAAAAGTTCTTTCTTGTCTCAAAATTTCAGGTTCGTATCTAAAGGGGTTCCGGAGTTATGAAAAAAGAAATTTCATGCAAAATGTGGTTTTCACATAACGGTAAATTTAAATCGTAAATTACAAAATATTACATAATTTTGATATTGTTTTATATAGATAATAAAATTTTCGATCTTCAGGCGGGTTTAGATTGCAAAATTATTACGCAGAGCCTGAGATATATACATCTGAAAATGGGGCTTTTTTGCAATTTTGAAGAGCTGCAACTTTGGAACCCTTTACAACTAAAATAAACCTTTAACACACGTAAAAATATATTACTGTAGCTTTAATTTTTATATCTTGCAGAAGTAAAATGTGTACAGGTTCCTAAGTTACAGGTGTTTAAAAATAGCAAATTTTCAATTTTTAAGCCCTAATAGCTCATAAACAGGGGGTGGTCCGAAAAAATTTCTGAGCAAACTTATACTAATTCTGAAAGTTTTTTCTTGTCTCAAAATGTCAAGGCTCTATCTAAAAGCTTGCCGGAGTTATGAAAGTAGAAAAATCATGCAAAATTTGGTTTTCACATAACGGTAAATTTAAATACTAAATTTAAAAAAATTGTGTAATTTTGATATTAATTTACAAAGATCAAAGAAATACCTGTCGAATGACGTTTTCAGATTGAAAAAATCTTAAGCAGAACATAAGATATATGCATTTGAAAATAGGGCTTTTTCAAAGTTTGAGGGGCTGTAGCTCCGTAATGGATGGGGCTGTATGAAAAAGTTGTTCCACAAAATTATTTTTTTTATGAGACCTACCCATGGTTAAAATTTTTTTTCTCTATCTTTAACGGTGTAGAAGTTTTGTAAACAGACGGACGGACGGACGGACGCACAGAGTGAAACTAATAACCACATTTTTTCAAAATTTTTTTGGAAATGTGCTAAAAAGCAAGGCGAAATGTAATACTAAAGGTTTTTAAAGGCGCGCATTTTTCAAAATGTGACATGCATCAAATTTTATAAATGTTCATACAGTATTTCACATAAGAACAATTATTGATAGTCAAAGCAGACTGTCATCAATTTTAGGAAAAGGTGTTAACATAGGTGTTAACATAGGTAAAAATATAATGTTAGGGCTGTAACATTTACTTTTAATTTAAAAAGTTTGTCCAGGTCTCTAAGTTATATGTGTTTCAAAATAGTAAATTTTGAATTTTTAATGCTTAATAGCTTTTAAACAGAGCTAGATATAAAAAAACATTTAAAGTTAGGTTTTATCAAACTTTTTGAGGCTTTGTATTGGGTGAGGCTACATAAAAAAAATTATTCTACAATGTTAACTTTTTTATGAGACCTACTAATGGTTAAAAGTTCCCTGCTCTAGCTTTAATCGTGTAGAAGTTTTGTGAACAGACAAACAGTCGGACGGGCAGATCGAAACTGATAAGAAAATTTTTTAAATTTTTTTTTGAAAAATTAGTTTAATATAGATAGAATCTTAGCTTAGTTTGTTTAGCTAGTTTGTATTTCAGTGCCATCTTAAAAGACAAATGATTTAAAATAAAATAATTTTGAATATTATTCTATTTTGTTGCTTTTGTATTCATTGCTAGCCAGCTGCTTGTATTTCAAAAAATTTGAAACTGTATGAAACTCTGGTGTTGTGTAGTGTCGATATAGGATTTAATTTCAATTTATTCCTAATTCGCAATATTTCCAGATAATATTAAAATTAATCTTATATTCCACTTTTAAGGCAATGATTTCTTTAGAAGATCGTTAGGTTTGGTCTAAAATTTCTTTATAGTAGTCTTGCATTAACAAATCCAAATTTTTGGTTGTTTTAGATCTTTATGTTAAAAGTTAAATCTCTTTAAAGAAAATTTTGTAGAGAGTAAAAGAAACTGCAATACTGAAAGATATTTTATGGCTATATAATTTTATTTTATAAGATATTTTTAAGATATGGTTTTTTTAATTATCATTATATTAAATGAGAGTTTAGTTATAAACAAAAATCAAATGTATTCGAAGTTTTTCGTATATAAGTTAATAATTCAAAATCAAATGTTGTTGCAAGTAAAACATATAGGAAATAAATTTAACATTTTGTAAATATTTAACATTATTAGGTTACATATGAATGTCTGAAGACTTTTCTCGTTTTATTAGTTAAAAAATTATAATTTTTCTAAAAATCTTAAAAAATTTTAAATCAACCTGCAATGTTGTTAAGTTTCCTTTTAATTTGGTACCTCTGTAGCATTGGAACTCGTATTCTTTATCAGTTAATACTACCATGTGTTGATTCATTCGGCCACCAATACTCAAAACGAAAACAGAAAAAAAAGCATTTAAGAAGTTGATATAGGCGACAACAACCGAATGGATTATTATTTGCTTGCATTTTTTAACCGTCGGATATATTTTGTGTATTTAATACGAATTTAAGTTGTTAATAAAGAATTATAAAACGAAATTGCGCTTGTTTTTATTTAAAATCAAATAGATTGAGTTTTTAAGGTTAACAATAACATGAAAAATATAAATAGAACGAAATATACCTATAACAAAAATATAATAAAACGAATCACTAAATTTATTAATCTTTGTGTAACATTTGATTGTAAACTTATATTTACTATGCATATTAACAAGATTTTAAATAAAGGGAACGCTATGTTAGGTTTCATTAATAGATAGTTTAGAGAATTTGATGATTCATTATGATTTATGACATTACAAATCATCATTCCCATACATTATATTTGACCTTAGTCCGTCCTTTTTTTGAGTACACAAACCAAGTAAAGCTCCATACCATACCATCATCTTATTGTAACATTTGATGCAATACAAAGAAATTTTCTCAGATTTACTTTTAGAATTTCCTTATATTGCCTTCATATATTGATCCACTTAAATTAATCGATATAATATAATTATACCAGCAATTTTAATTATTAATTGCATACTTTTTGGCAATTTTTTTAATTTATTAATTAAACTGAAGTAACCATTAATAAAATTTAATTTATAGAACAACAAATCATATTCCATTTTCTTTTTTGAATTTCAAATTGAATTGAAAAATCAATACTTTAAAAATGGTTGATAAGGACCAAAAAAAAAACAACAAAATTGTTTCTTATTAGAATAAAAAAAAAAATTTTTTTTATAATTAACTTAATTATCATTCATATTTTTTCTATTCAAATTTCAACCCATCATCAACATTTATCATTTTTATACCAATCTTTTACAATTCTAATGACAATTTTTCAAAAAACAGAAAAAAAAAAATTGAAAACAAAATTTTTTCACAAAAGTAAAAAAAAAATCCTTTTTTAACGTTCATTTTTTTTTAGCTGCGTACAATTCAGTCACATATAAAATTCTTCCATAAAAATCACATTTACTCAAAATTAATTTGAGTTCCTACGTATAGTTATGAAAAGAAAATGATGGATGCAATGTAAAAATATGGAAAATTGTCATGAAATGCTGCCACTGGAAAAGTACAGTGGATTCTAAAAAAAAAAAAAAAAAATAAAAAATGATAAAAATTAGAGATAGTGAAATGCTCGTAAAAAAAGAAACCAACATAATAATAATAATATGTCAAGGCTGCTTTTAAAATATTTTAGTACTGTGTATAATTTGATTTGTATCATGGTTCAAATGAATGTTAAATAATCTTCAAATTGAATTATAAATAATTTAAATTATCATTGCATACCGAGTTTAGTTTACTTTATTTTATCATATAAATATATAAATACTTTAAATTTACTATCGTTGGTTTTGAATATTTTATTTTTTTTTTTTTATATAAAGTTAATTTTTATTTTGTTTTTATGCAAAATTCTGGGTCATAACATGATCATTGCTTAACATTTCTTTCATAAATTAATTAAAATAAGTAAATTGAAAATTTGTTTTTCAAATTCAAATTAATTCAAAATTTTGTTAAACTTTTAAAAATGTTTGTATGGTAATACGAAATCTTTCATAATCAAATATTAATTTTTTTAGCAATTTTATTTTTCAATTTGAGGAAATTTAATGGATTTTTTTGTAGGTACCATTTTATAACATTTTCATGCATAATATTTTTAGTCTGCAACTAATTAACAAAAAAAAAAATTAATCCAATAAGTGAAAAAAAAATTATTTGCGGATTTGTCGTTCCCTGATAGTCCCTCACTCTATTCAATGTTTTCGAATCCTTATCCTGTCCCCATTCCCTAGCCAATACATAATCTACTTAGCAGTTTGGAGTTTCATCCCATTATATTTGGGAAAATGGAAGGTGAGATTAGTCATTAAAAATCTGACACGGGAGGGTGTATTCTTTGGGACAGGATAAGGGCGGGTGTCTTTGGAAAATTCCCACCTTCTTACTTTTATTCTATCCTTCCGTTCACCAGTCTCTTTGCAAAACAAGTACAATGTTTAAGATACAATTATGAAAATTGAACCCTGGATAACCTCTTGAAAAGTTTTTCATTCAGCTGCACCATTTACTCAACTATACAGCTATTCAATGTTTGAAAAAGTCTTATTTTCAAATGCGTATATTTCAGGCTCTCCTTAAGATTTTTTCTATCTAGAGTGACTATATAAATAACAAGATATTTTTTTACATTTATAAATTAATATCATTTAACATTTTTTAAGAATATTTGAGCTTACCGTTATGTAAAGACAAAATTTTGTAAAGTGTTGCTTCCTTCATATATCCACAACGCTTTTAGATAGAACTTTGAAATTTAGAGAAAAAGATCTTTCAGCATTATCATAAATTACCTCAGAATTTTTTTTTTAATACTTTCTCTTGTTTAAGTACTGTTATAGGAATCAAAAAATGAAAAAGTTCTGTGCACCTGTAAAAGTATTTTCAAGGTAAAATGCAAAAATTAAAGATTCAACACGTATATTTTGCACGTGTCAAGTGCAAAGCCTCTATTATCTTACATATTGAGGATTTCCTTAAAAATAATTGAAAGAAATCTATCTTGATTTTTCACAATTTTTTCTTTTATATAAAATTCTGCGAAAAATTACAAATTTTGGTGAAACTCGCAAAAAATTCTAACTTGTTTTTAATGCTTTTGGAAAATATGAACAATTAAAACGTTTTGATTTTATATTTTGGTTTGGTTTTGAATTGAATCCAAATCGAAATGTAAAATTTTATAATTTCAGTTGACAAAAATCAGTCATCATTTTTAGTTAAAAAATTTTAATTGAAAGGTAACGAAAAATTTTATCTTAAAATGTTATTAAAAAGATAGAAAATTAGTTAGAGATTGAAATTTTACCCATTAAAATTTTAAAATTTACTAAATTAAAAATATTCCTGCTGTTAATTTTTAAAATTTATACAAATTTCTTTCTTGTTACTTGAAAATTTCAATAATGAAAAGCTCTGCAAAATGCCCACTATAAACTTCCAATCCATTAACTTTAAACATTAGACTTAGTATATTTCTATGAAAATAAGTAAGTAGAATTAAAATTTATAAAAAAAGAAAAAAAAAAAAAACAAAGTACTATACTTTTCAATTTAGTGTAAAACGTGTCTTCTCATTCCCTTTTAAATTAATATGAACAAGGCAAGGATATGATTTCCCAAATGAGAATATACCCACGTTTTTTTTTTTTTTTTGTTTTAACAAAGTGTTACCATATTGCTTATCAAATTCAAATTAAAATCTCTCACCAATTCCTTGGGTATTTCTGTGTAATGTACACATAGTAATGTTTATTTTCATATTTTTATGTTCAGGAACTTTAAGACTATATTCAAGATGACTGTTTAGTGACTGTGTTGTATAAAATGTAAGGAAGATTTAAAGAATAGAAGCAGGAAAATAAGTAATAAGAAATTTTTTAAAGTTGTATTGTTAAATAAAAAATTTTTTTAAGGTATTTAGATACATTTAAAGATATATCTAGATATATATATATATTTGTATATTTATATGTTATATGCAAATTTAATGTTTTTCCTGTAAAATATAAAAAAAAAAGTAAAAACCTAAGACAAAAGAAAAATATGAAAAATTTTCCTTAAGGATTAACTTCTCTAATATTTTTCTTCTTTTTTTTTTTTATACTTCGTTTTGTGTCAGATTATTTTCTTTTAAGAAGTTCAGAAATTATATGAAAAATACGTGCAGCTATGTGATTAGTGTACTCACCTTCTTGTGTAATTTATTTAAAAAAATTAGTTATTAACTGTTATTAGATTTATAGTTTAGTATATGTTCAGTTTCCAAAATTTCAAAAAATATAAGAGCCCAAAAAACATTTGTCGCAAAATATCATTCTTAAAATTCAACGCAAATAGTAATACATATAGTATGGTCTCCACAGGAAGTTAACTTAGTTAAGTAAATATGGCCAGGGCAAATTATTTACTCATCCATTCTGATTTATTTTGTAAGAGGGTTCTTTAAAGGCGTCTACAAAAAACGTTCTTATAATTCATAAAAAAATTTTCAGCAAAATCAAAAATTTAAATTAAGTGGAGTGTTTTATATCCTTAGGCTTCATTTTTTTTAAAGAGCAGAAAATGAAAAATAGTAAATTTTTTGTTTGTTTTATGTAAAAATTACACAGAATAATTTTCTTTTATGATGTCTGAAGTGTTAAAAAAAGAAAAGAAAAAGACAAGGACAAAACAAAAAAATGAAAAAAAAAATATATATATATTTTTCAAGTAATGTTACAGATTACATAATAACGACAGATCGCCAAACTTACTCCATACTTTTTGATTTTGTTTTTTTTTGTTAAATTTGATAACTAATGTAATAAAAATAAAATGAAAATACATTTTCTAATAGTTGCCGTGTTTCTTGTGTTAGCTAAAATATTGTTTACTAGAAAAATTCTATAACTATATCAGGAAGTATCTGTGTATCATGTCCAATATCATTAACTGGTATATTTCTAATGGTCTACAGTTTATCTTTAAACCGGCTTTTGTAATATAAATTTCTAGTTTTCTTTCCTGTAAATAAAGATTTTTTTCTACTGTTCAATTTTGAGATGGGTAGTATATGTTATTTTACAGAATCGAACGGTCAGTCGAAGAAAATTAAAAACTTGTAAATATAATTAATAAACAAGACCAAAGATAAAACTAAAGGTTTTTAAAGGCGCACAATTTCAAAAATCATTGTTAGATTTTTATATATGTATAAGAAAAATGAAAGGGCACTTTCTTCTATTAAAAAAACTATTAATTCATATTAAACTATAATATTGAAGCTATTTAATTTTTAGGTTTCACTTTGACAAAATATATACACATGGCTAAGATACAGGCGTCTAAAAATAGCAAATTTTAAATTTTTGATTCATAATAGTTCTTAAACAGGGACAGGAATAAAAACAATTTCCTGGAGTAACTTATCCTAATTGTGAATCTTTCACCTTTAAAATTTCAAAGTTCCTTCTAAAAGCGTTCAAGAAGAGATATGAGAGGACAAAATTTTATTTTCATATAACGGTAAATTTAAATTCTAAACTACAAAAAATTATAAAATTTTCATATTATTTTATAAAGACGTGTAATGACCTGCCCTGCTGTTTGACATCTTTTCAAAAATTTTTTCATTCTTTGAAAAAATATTAAACAGTATCTAAAATAATCACATTTGAAAATAGGACTATTCTGAACTTTGAGAGGCTGCAACTTCTTAGTGGATGGGCCTAGATAAAAAGGTTATTCTATAATATTAATGTTATTAAGATATTATACCTATCTATTTTTAAAATTTTATTGCTCTATCTTAAACAGTATAGAAGTTTTGTGAACAGGTAGTCGTTTGGGTGGATTAACGAATCATCAAATAGAGTAAAACTAATAAATGTGCTAAAAATGTAAAATTATTAGAAGCAAAAAATAAACATTTTAAAAATGCTAAAACAAAAATTTAAATTCATTCAAGCAAAAGAAGGAAGACAAATGTTAAAAAACAAAAAAAAAAACAAATAACACACAATAAAAAAGAATAAACAAATACTGATGAAAATAAACGAATGAAAAAATTCAAAAACGAAAAGATATTGTAATAAATATTGTATAAAAAGAAAAATAAAATATAACGGTGAAATAAAACAGTAAATTGATTATATATAGGAAAAAAACACAATATATAATTTAGTATATTAGTTGAATAAATGTAAAATTAATCAAGTATATTAAAGAATACAAGAGAAAATAATTTATTAATTTGTTTTTAAATGTGATATTTTTAGATCACTTGAATTTACAATAATTAAAGATAACATTTAGATACAATAGTTATATGTTTAGTTTTCTTTGAGAAACGTAAATTTTCAAATTGGTTTTCAAAAGTACAATAGAAGACAAACAAAAACTGAAAAATTATCAACAGCCTAACATTCATCGTTAAATTATTCAGTTTATAAATTATGCCTATAAATCTTACACAGTACACTTGGGAAAACACAAATATCGAATAAGTATATCTCCTATAAGTCAAAAAACTCAAAATCAAAAAGCAAGTTTCTGACTTAACAAAATTGTAATTTGAAAATATCCATTTGTCAAAAAATTAGAAAAAAAAAAATAGAAGAGGAAAACCGTACAATTATCCTACAATTCCAAATTACATAATCCCAAAATTACAAAATCCCAAAATTGAAAATTTTCAATGTAATTATATGTAAATTATCATCTGACTAATGGTGTAGTGGTTATTTCGAAAACCTTTCAATCGGAGAGTTTTGACTTCAAACTCCGGTCAGATAATATAAAACAGAAAAAAAAAAATAAGAATATGACATTACCAAGAGGGAATTCTTGGTATCTTTGGAAGATTCCTACCTCCCTTAGAAAAAAAAAAAACAAAATAATAAATGAGGAAATTGTTTTCATAGAAATTATTTATACTTTTTTGTTGCTATTATGTTTTTTAAAAAAAAAAATTCAACATATAGTTTAACCTATGTTATTTGATGACACTGGAAAATTGGTAAACGGATGTTTTACCAACTAAAAATTTGACAACTGAAATTTTTGTTAAATAAGTTTTGTGAAAACATTTTTTTTTCTCAAAAGATTTTAGATAAAGTCGGTATTTGCATAGTGAGGTTATATTGCACTATACCCATTTAAAATTACCAAAATATTCAGTCTGGATACTTCATTTGAAAGCATTTAAGCACCCAGTTTTTAAGACTATCAGTAGATTTCACATTTTAAAATTTTATTTTTCTGCTATTATACTTCATACGTATTCCCATTTATTCTTTAATTGGTCACTAAGCCTTGAGTATTTTTTTTTATTAACAAAAAAAAAAAAAAATTATACCTAGGTAAATGAAATCGATAAAATATTTCTTATAATAATTTTTTAAGTTAATTTTTTTTTATTTTATTTAAACACCTAACAACAAATTTTGTACTGTTTTATTTTTATTTAATTACTTAGGTATACTAAACATCATTATTTAAAATAAAATTAAAATAAGGGTTTTAAAAATAAAAAATAATAATAAAATTTACATAAATATAAATAAAAATAACAATAACAATGATATTAAATTATTTTTACTTTAAATGTTATAAACAAGGAAATAGAACAAAATTACTTCTATAACTTTCTAATTAAATTTACCTTTGAAATACATACCTATACTATATACATAAATATCTAAACTTAAATCATATATTAATTCTTTATATTTATAATCTTTAGAACGGAAAATAATATATATATACCTATGTATGAATGTCTGGTGTTTTGTTTTTAGTATATACCCAATACTCATATATCTTTAATCATAAATTTGTATTTATACATATAAATAAATTAACAATTCACTCAACTTACTATAATTTATGTACATATATCCTAAATAAAAAATAAATAAAAATAACAGTAAAAGACATAAAAATAGTGTAGAAAATATTATCGTTTTTGTAATTACCGTTGCTTGATTTTATCAATCAAAATTCTTTTTAATTTTAATTGAAGGTAAATTTGTTTTTCTTTTATTTATTTATTTATTTATTTATATTAATATTACATACATAAATGTAATGCAATATTATTGAACCATCGGCTACTAAGGCCATTATAGGTTTTGATACTATTATTAAATTATATACTAATATTATTTATTTTGTTTATATTATATACTATATATTTACATTATATTTGATCGTAAGGGGGGTATGTAAAGAAAACACACTTACGACCTGTGCAGGGATTAAACCCACACTTCTTCGGTTAATATGCCACACGCCTACCCACTAGGCTACCGGAGCCCCTTGTTTTTCTTTTTTTTTTTATTATATTGAAAAAATATTATTTTTAGCCTATTTTTAGGCGTCTTAGTAGCGTAATGATTTAACACACAGAAATTTAGCATTTTTTTCGAGTTTAAACTGTTTTTAAAAAACCCATTTTAGTTTCTAAAAATTTCTGTACTACATTCATTCTCCCTGCCAAACTGTTTTGAAGTTTTTTTTTTTCAAAAGTATACTATCACTCCAAAATAACTTACCACACTATTTTTTAAATCTTTGTGACTTTTGCTTCTTGTCGCAGGTGTAGTTCTAGTTGCCTCCAATTAAGAATTTTCCACTCAAGTAAAAAATTAAAAATCAAGTATAAGTTTCTATACCACAAAATTTTCCATTTTTTTTTTTTAGCACGATAGATATAGTAAAGTGTGTTAGACAAAATGGAGTAACATGAAAGTTTCACTGTTCATTTATAGAAGTAAAAGTTAACAAAAGAAGTTTCGTTTAACTATAAATAAAACTGTTTCAAAAGATTAATAACTATTCGTTATTTTTGTCATAAGCCTAAAGTAAAAATAAAAAAAAATTACTAAAACTTTTAGCTCATTTGACAAGGTTTCTATACCTTAATCGTAAAAACGACATTGCCAGAGTGCAGACAATTCTAAGTGTATTAATATATTTGGATAATCATATACATTAACGTAGGTACGATCAAAGATAGAATTAGACTATAGAGAAAGAATATTACCAAAGACGTCATAATGAAGAAAAATCATTCATACTAACTGAAGGACAGATATAATATAATGTATGTTTTTAAAGAACAATCTTATCTCACCCTTATAACTAATGATCTAGTAAATAAATATTTTTTTTTTTTTTGGTTTTCCACTTAAATAACACGCATCCTCATAAATTTTCCGTAAAACTGAAAAAAAAAAGTACATTGACTAATAAAATATAGGATTAATTCCTGTTGTTTTTATTTACCTATAATTTTTTTGTACCCCAAACAGTTTCAAACCTTTCTCTTTTTCCTCTCCTCTTATTTTTACTGTGAAACTTTCAATGTAAATATTAATTCATATTTATGTTCTACTTTATTTCCTAGTAGTCCTTTTACTTTTCAAAACATTTTTATTTTGTTGTTTAGTTTTTTTTTTTTGTTTTTGTTTATAACTTCTATATATAGAAAAAAAATATAGAAAATAATATTTAGAGAAAATAGTACCTATATAAAAATTATAAACTGAGCAGTTTTTCAACGGATTTCAATTTAGAATAAAAAAAAAAAAAAAATATACTAAAATAAAAAATTAAAATATCATAAAAATAGAGTTGTTCTTTAAATAAAATTTTTCATTACGTTAAAGTGACTAACCAACAAATAGAAGTAGAAGATATTGTGGATTAGGAAGAAACAGATTTTTTAGGAATAACTTAAAAAATATCCATAACATTGACAATATTTAGAATTTCTTCATTGGAAGGATTAAAATCTCTTTATATTTAGTCTCCAAATTTTGGATTTTTCTATCAAATAAGCAAAAATAGTTAACGTTATAATTTTTTTTTTAAGTTTATTCCCCTGCCATATAAATGTAGCGAAGAAATTTACACATCCTTCGCTTTCTTCTAGGTGTGGCTGTACTGTAAATGTCTTAAGAGGAAATTATTCTTAGGATGTTTATTATTTGTGGTATTTGAAACTACACTTCTTCGGTATTCAGTATTTACAGCCTATTTCATACGCTCTTATCCACTAGGTTACCGAAGGCATCCTTTTAATATTTTATTTCGTTTACAAGAAGATTCCCTTTAGTTAATAAAAATATAATGGCCCTTTACCAATAACATTTCCTTAAAATCTACATTATTTTAGCAGCATTTTAAATTTTAGGAGAGATTTTTAAAGTCGATTTTTAAAAATGATACTAAGAACAATTTAAAATCGACTTTAAATTTAATTGTGACAGTTTATCATGTCGAAAAATAGATAGCGCTATAAATATTAAATTTGACGCTGTAAAAAGTAAATAAAAATTTTTTTTTTTATGTAAAGTGTTATTTTAAATATTAATAGTTCATATTTTCTGGTTCAAAAACAAAACAAAAACGAGGAAGAATACAGTTGACTTTGTCAACTCTTAGATACCCGTACGAACCGTTAGTATGTTCACAGCCTGTTACTCTGCTTACAATATTATTTTTTTAATATTTTAGTATTTTAAAATAATTTGGGTGAATTTTATAATTTCTAGTACTATGGGTTGTACATATATTCAAACTATATGTTTATATGTACATTCTTCAAAAGCAGATTCTAACCTTCCACATAACGATTATCAATCCAAAACTTTTTCAAATATTCTATAGTACCATTTAATACTAAGCGGTAAATGTATATTAAATTTACTAAGTACAAAACAGTAAATATAATTTTAAATATTATATTATATTATATTTAAATATTCCATTGACAGAATAATTTCTTATAAGTACAATAAAATACATATATGTATGTAAATACGGCGCTATATAATATACATATATACTCTTATCATTCAGTCACTAGTGGCATATACGATATGTAAATACACATGGTATTATATAAGTATGTATATCAATATCATATAAATAAAAATTCTTCAAGCAACCGTTATGTTGTTTATTTATTTACATTTTTATGTACTACGCATTATATCCTCAACAATTTCAAATTTGTTAGAAAATTTGAAAAAATCAAGTAACACTTTCGTCAATAATAAAGTAACCCTATATTATTAAAAAAAGTTGTTAACAGAAATAAGAGTATAATGTTGAAGCTTTAATTTTTGTGTATTACTTCAAAAAAAATTTAACAGGTGTTCAAGTTACAGGTATTTAAAAATAAGAAATTTTCAGTTTTTAAGCCCTTAGAGCTCCTAAACGGGGGGTGATACAAAAAAAATGTCTGAAATACTTAAAAATGTCTGCTCATACTTATTTTCAAAGATTTAACTGCTGTCAAAATTTCAAGTTTCCAACTTAAACCGTTTAGAAGATAGAAGGATTTTGCAAAATTTGAGTTTCGCATAACCGTAAATTAAGACACCGTAGGCCACAAATATATATTTATTGTATATATACTTTTAAAGCTAATAAAAGTAGTAATCGTTTGTCGTTTTCAAAATGAAGATATATCTTTTACAACTTGTGCTATAACAATTTAAATATAGAGCTTTTTTGAACCTTTGGGGAGTTGTAGCTCCGTAACGGGTAGGGCTACAAAAAAAAGTTATTAAAAATAAAATTAATATTTTTATGAGATCTATCAGCAGTTAAAATTTCATAGCTCTATTTCAAAAAAAATGTGGGGATCTAAAAGTTAGGTGTTTGAGAGCTACCCTAAGTTTTGGTCCAAACTCAACCAAAAAAAATAGGGAACCTACAAATTACTCCCAGAATATTTTGTGTAAATTTCAAGATTCTAGCTTTCTTAGTTTTTGAGTTAGCGTGCTGACGGACGGACGGACGGACGGACGGACATGGCTCAAAAGTCTTAGAATTTTTTTCTGATCCGATCCATACCTTTGAAGGTATATCTAGCTCGCTTATTTCGAGGTGTTACAAACGGAGGAGTAATTTTATTATACCCGATCCTATCGTACGGGTATAATGAATACAATAAAGTGTATAGAAATACCATGGGCAAGGAACATACTATTAGATATCCATTGCCATTATTTCCGGCGAAATATGTGGACTATGAGTGATGGGATAAAACAAGATAGTTTCTTATTTCGTCGACTATAATTTTGTTCACCTTTTTATCAAATCTAATAAAGATATCTCATCTACATAAAATCTGATAAATTAATAAATATTTATGTATAGAATACGTATCAATCAGTATAAATTAACAAAATTTGCAGCAGAATAATGAATAAATAAAAATTATTTATTCTTTCTTTCTATTCTTTCCCTTTGCTCCACACTCTCCTTAATTCATTTTCTTCTAAAATATTTATATCATCATTAATTTATGCCTTCCATTTTAACTCTCTATTATTTTTAATTATTTATTTTGATGCATTTTAATTTTAAACAAGGCAGAATGTAAACCAACGGTTTTTAAAAGTGTACATTTTCAAAAGATAATACAAACTGTTTAGAATTGTAACTTGCGCCAAAATTTGAAAATTTTTGCAATTTTGAAAAACTGTAAGTTCGGAACCCTATATAACTATGAAAAACCGTTAACACACGTAGAAGTATACTACTGAAGCTTTAATTTTTATGTCTTGCTGAACAAAAATTTTTTTGAGCCCCAAATAGCTCCTAACCAGGGGGTGGTCCAAAAAAATTCTCTAAGGAAACTTATACTAATTCTCAAAGTTCATTCTTACCTCCAAATTTCAAGTCCCTATCTAAAAGCGTGCAGGAGTTATGAAGATAGAAAATCATTCAAAATTTGGTTTTCGCATAACGATCGTTAATAGCAACTTAAAAGCAGTTATAAACAAAATGAAAATTTAGGTTACTGCTAAGATAAAGTCGATTTTAAAAGTGTCATTGTCATTAATTGGTACATTTTTACCAATAATGTTTTTCATACATTTTGTATAAGAAATAATTATATGTAAAAAATAAAAGGTTTTTGTTTTTTTATAACTTTAATTCATAACTTAACTTTACCAAAATCTTTCATAATTTTATTTAAATAAGAAAAGAATAAAAAGAATACAAAATAAAAGAAAAATTAAAAAAAAAAATTTGCAACCATGCTTTGATATTTAGCAAAGCAAAGCAACATAGTTGACATCGTTTAAAATCCCCCAAATTCTAATTGTCTCCACCAAACTGTAAATATTTTTAGTATGTCTTTGATCTATAACATTTTCATTTAAGATGTCACATAATTACAGGTTTGCACTTCAAAAAGAGTGGGAGATATAGCAGTTTAAATTTAAAATTATTACATTTGTACCAACGGTTTGACATAAGGGTTAAAATATTGAGATTTTACAGTTTATTTTGTTTAATTATGGATATTTGCTACGATCAGGCGTATTCAGTGCCATTTTTTTTAGTAAGTTTTTCAAAAATTTTACTTTGTTATCTAATATTTTTGGTTTGGTATTTTTTATGCCATTTTAATGCCTCTATTACTTCACAAAAAAAAAATATTAGAAATTGATTTAAGAAGAATTTTAAAGGAATTTAACCCGTTAAGGCATTTTAATATCTATCAACTAATATATAATTTATAAATAATGCAACTAATATTTCAAATTAGTAAAATTCCAAATATTCAGATAGGCATTTTTTATAGTTGACGACATGAAAAAATGAAAATTCCACAAAACTTATAATAGATATAAATAATATAAATATAAAATTATTATTTAAATGTTTAAGAGAAGATATTTTATCCTTGATTTAATTCGTTTCAAATTTTCTAAATTTTTTTCACGAATTTAATTTTTATTTTTAATTAAGTTACAAATTACCTTGAATCTCTTTAGGCTTTTATAGATTCTAGCAATTATATGAAACGAATGGCTAATTAAAAATAGCTCCCAAGAACAAATAATAAAAAAAAAAAAATTTAATTCCAATGAAAAATTTTAATCCTTTAATTCTTTTTGCTTTTACTTTTTTTTGTCATAATCCTTAAATATTTACTTCCATTTGATTCTCAACTAATCACGCCGTGTTTTTTTAAGTGAAAATTTTATTTTAATCAAGAAATACTAAAATAAATATTTGCATATACCCATTATCCAATACTTTTACTATCAAAAACAAAATCTTTTCTTGAACATATTCTAGAAATTAGGAGGAGAAAAAATATTTTAGGGGATTCTTGGAAAATTTTTAAAATTTTTATTTATAAAGTGTTCCCATTCTCATCCATTCCATTCTTAATTCAAATTATTTAAAACAAAATAATAAAAAAATAAATTTTAATTCTTACTTTAGAAATTTCAAAGAATTTCGTTATTGACTTAGATTTTAAATATTTATAGTCTTTTCTGTCGCCATTAAATGTAAGTAAATCAGTTCATTTATTTTTGATGCTAACAGCTAAATTTCTGAATTATAGACGGTTAAATCCTTTTTAACCGTTTTATCCCTTCCCAATATTTAATAGTTACCTTGGAAAAAATAAAAAAAGATCTCAAAATCATAAATTATGAATCTATTTACAATGATAAAAATGTTTGCTTCATTTTCTTAGAACAATTTCCATTTATTTTTAAAAATTTTTCTTTTTCCACTTTTCAAGGAATTTTATTGTAAAGTGGTTTAAAACAAAAAAACTTTTAAAGAAAATTGAAAAGAAATTTACAGGAAAATTATTAAAATATAGCTAAAAATATTGGAAAAACAAAAATAGATTTTCATTTAATTTGGAAAAAAAAAAAATAAAAATTAAAAATATGATAAGAAAATTATAATTAATATTAAATTGGGCAACACATAAATTTCCATTCAATTTTTTTCATCGATTTGGTGAATTAAAGTGAAATGCAAGTTTTTCATGAAAAATATTCTTTGATTGTTTGTAATAATTAAAAGATTCTTATGAAAAACAAACGAATAGTAATGCATCCTTTAGTGGATGATCATTATCTTAATTACTATTGCACGTAAAATTTTGCACAGTCATGCTGCCATTATTAAAGTTTGCTGTACTCTGATAGTTTTTATCATTCTAAATAACAAACTTTTCTTTGGTTGTATCTTTGAATCAAATAATTTAATTAATACATTTGAAATGTTATTAAATATTTTTTGGTTAATTTTTTTTGCAGTTAAGTTAGATAATAAAATGAGGAAACAATGACCGTGCAATCCTTATTTTCGGAAATTTTAAATTCTCAAATGGAGATGATGATCTGTTATATACGTACTCAACAATTAAAAATAAGATGATAAATAAATAGCCTGGTCAGAACTAAACAGAATGTTCTCTTACATTTTTTAAATTATATATTTTTAATTTTTTTTTTATCTTTACTACTACTTTATTTCTACGCCGAGTTTTCATCCTTCCTTTTTAAGACTATATTCTAGATGTTTTTAATTGGTTTTATACCACATTTTTCAAAATCTCTCTCCGTTCGTCTGCATGTTTTCATTCGCCTCCTACGCCGTTTAAGATTGAGCAATGAGGTTTTAACAATGTTACGCAGGCATAGCTTCCCACCTGTTACATGGCCCTCACAGTCCTTCAAAGTTAAAAAAAAAACCCAATTTTTAAATGTTTCAATATAGAAAAACGCCAAATCACAGGAAATTTTTAAAGCTTTATAAATTGGTATAAACATTTTATATACTTTACAGGTATGACAAACTGACATTTTATAAAATTTTGGTACCTCGCCAATACTGTTAATTAGAATCTTGAAACTGTGCGAGGAACAAAGATTTTTCTTTTTGGCAAAATATATCCCTTTATAAACCTTTCACATACTGCCTTGTTTGTTTTTAATTTAATCCTCTAGTGTTATTTTTGATAATATGCTTATGTGGGGTGGTTGTTCTCATTATTTATTTTCTTCTGAAATCTTTATTACCTGTGTAAAAATATATTTCTCGTGTTTTCTCATTATGTGTCCATGCTGTTGTAGACGTTTTCCTCGTATTTTTTCTCATAATATATCTTTTATGCTGGTAAAAGTTCTTCTAAAATCATAATTGTTTCTAAATAATTTAAGTCTTTCAAGTACTGAACTCGCAACTCGTATCTGGTCAAAAATAATGTCTATCATCACAATACTGTCTAAAGCTTAATTATTTTGGATTTGTGAAAAAAATTTGTTAAAGGTTGAATTTAATTTGTTAATTTATTAATTTAATTTAAAAAAATCTCAATTTTATTTGTAAAAAGTTTAAATAATTTTGAAAAATTTAAAAAAATTAATAACTCACTGTAAATCAAAGTAATAAAGCGTTACATTGAGTTGTACATTTTTTTAAAATTTATTTAAGCTGATTGCATTTCGTTTTTTCAATTTAAATTAAAAAGTTTTCCTACAAAAAGAAAACAGGTTTCAAAAATATTTCTTGTACTTCCACAGTTTTTTTTAAATATTTTTGTTTTTATTCTTTTAATTTAATTATTCATAGTTTCAAAGGGGACAAAAAAAGAAAAATTATAAATAGAATCATATTATATCAGTCATTTACAGTCTATTTATTTCTATATAGTTACCACCACAAAACTATAGTACCTCACCTAAACAAAAAAAGGAACCTGTAACTTCTCTATAAAAACTATTTTTTGTTTTTACAAAATCATCAAAGAAAAATGTCAGAAACATTCAAAATTTTATACTTGGGTTCATCTTAGAACTATAGATAAAACAAAACAAAATACCAAAATAAAAATGTATAACATCAAATCTGCACCATTCCTTAACTAAAAAAGAAATAAAATTCTTTAATTAAATTTTCTTTTAAAATAAAGAAATTAAAAACTTTAAGTTTGATTAAAGAGGGTAACAAGGGAAATATCTAAAGGTATAGGGAAAATTTATGTAATGTAATTATGTTGAAGAATAAATTTGGTTAACGTTCTTAAGGAGGTCGTACTATATATTATTATCTTATCTCATCTTATCTTATCTTATCTTATCTCGTTGTAGGGAGTTCTTTTTTAATAGTTTTTTTTTTTTTTTGTTTTCATTAGTTTCATCACTTTTATCGATTCCAATGACTGTTGCCGAATATTAAAAAGAAAAATACAGTTGTTTTATAAATTTTTCTATAATAGGAATAATCATGTTGTACGAGGGTACGGTTTAAATAGTTTTTACTCTTTTGAACTTGTTGTTGATAAAATAATGAAAGGGAATGAGTTTTTGTGAAAACGACAAAAAATGTTTTTTTATCTCAAATACTAAAAGAGAAAAATGGTTTGTCTCGGAGAGTCGTTGATAGAAAAATTTTGCTTTCGCAACTACTATAATTTTTCCAATGTCAAAAGATTTTGATTTTACTGACTGACGACAATTTGAGAATCTTGTTAATTTCGTTGCAATGAAGTGTAAACAGAATATATACATTTTGATGACGTTCATTACCTACTAATATTTGATTAAGTATTGAAGAGTTTAAGTTCAACCGGATAAGTTTTCATTTTGAATTTTTGGTTCTTAAATTATTTCTATGAAGAATTAAAAATTTTTTCTTTTTTATTATTGCATTTCTCTGCCACATAAGTGTGGACAGGAAATTACACTGCCTTTCCTGTTCAGGCTTGGCTGTAAATGTTGTAAGGGAGAATAACTCTTACGACGTGTGTGGGATTGCAACCCACACTTCCTCGGTGTTTACAGCGTACTTTATACGCTCTCACCCACTAGACCACTGAGACCCCAGAATTAAAAAGGAAAAACGAAGGAAAGATATTATAGACTTCATATTGCATGAAAATAAGGAAATAATTTAGTAAGCAGAAATATTTAAAGTAAAACCGTTATTATTACCAAAATATCAGATATTGGTTTTATTTTTAATCATTTTGATTGTGGTAAATTTTTTTACCTTCAGTACATCACTAGCTTCCAAAGGACAAAAGGACAACACATCATATTTTTGATTTTCAGAACGTATTTGGTGATCTGGCCCACTTATTTATAAGTACTTGTCTCCTTGTTCTGTTTTTGTCTTGACCGTTCTTTACCATTTTCATAAGACTAACAATTAATTATTTTATCTTATTTTCAAATTGTTTGATCTCTTATTATTTTTAAATTTGGATCGCCATTTATTTTACTCTTCTCATGGATAAAGTAAAAAATCATCTTCTTTTATTCTTGTAATTAACAGAATTCTATAGATATTCTTATAATGGAATGTAAAAATTTTAAGTTTTGTTCAAGTAATGCAGAAAATAATTTTTTTATCGGTTCCTTGGGAACTCTATAAAATTTTTTTTTTTATTATTAAGTTACTCAAAAATATTGTTATGAGGTCATACTTAGAATGAAACATTAAATTTAATTATTTTTAATTAGTTTCTGTTTTTTTTTTTGTTATCTTTTTCAATGAATATAAATGAATGAAATGGTTTTCTTTAAAAAGATTCTAACACAAATACAATTTGTTAAAATAAATTAATTTATTTTTTAAATTGAATTTTCAATTCAAAAACATTTTAGTCTTGTAGTCAATTAGTATTTTAGTTAAAATGTCATCGATCTCAAGAAAGTAATTTAAAAAGATGATAATAATGACAATGACTAATGATGTGACATTTAAAATGTAATTATCACAAAAATAATTTATTTTGTACAATAATAATATGTAGTTGGTTGTTTTGTTTTGTAATTCTGTTTTGTTACGATGGCCGAATATTGTTTAAGAAAATAATTAAATATGAGTTTAAAAACTCTTTTAATTTTTATTTTAGTTGTTAAATTTTTTAGTCATTTAAAATTTAAATTGCAAATAGAAATAGTTTTCTTTTTGAAAAAAAAAGGAAATTATTTTAAGAGCTTAATATTAAAAATTTACAACACAATTCTTTTAGTTGTGTTAATTCATATAGGAAAAGTTTTAAAATATGTCAGTATATGGGAAGTTTATCTGAAACCGTTCTTAAAAGAGTATATATCTAAACATCTAGCTAGGAAATTGAAAATTAGTATGGTATGAGGTTCAATTTTGTTAGTGTATGAGTTACTAAAAGTACAAAATAACATTTTTTAGATTTTGTGAATCCGCGAGTGTTTTGTTGTATTAATTTGTAATATCGTACAGGATTGTGGTGCAGTAAATTAACATCTATTGCATTAAATTTAATAGCCTCGAAATTGAAATTTTTTGAAAATAGCGCCATGAATTTTTTTTTTTTTTTGTAAAACAAAATACAGCCGATAAAATTAAACATTTTTATTAAAATGAAATTTAATTCTTTTTTGAAATGGTTAAAGACCAAAATCTAAAAAAAAAGTGTATATAAGCTTTAATCTCCTGCACACTTTTCTGTATATTTAAGCTTTCAAATTAGCTTGTCCCAAATATTTAACTGAAACACTAAATTTTTTCTCCGTGTCAGCTTTGTTCTTAATAATTACAAATTGGATGACTGTGCGGTCAGTTGTTAGATTTCAGGTGGTATTTTTATTTTCTAAATTTATTTGTTACTTTGCTCCAGTTTTAACAAAATTAATGAGATATTTGAAAAGAATACAGTGTTGGTTGTAAGCTTTTGCCGAACTCGTTGTGCCCTACACCTAAAGTATAGGGTATATTAACTTTGGTATGGTGTTTGTAACCACCAAACGGAAGCGAGTTAGATATGGACATGTATATATATTCTGAATTAGGATCACCTCCTGAGTCGATTTAGTGATGTCCGTCCGTCCGTCTGTCCATGCGTCCCTCCGTTTACACGATAACTCAAAAACTAATGAAGCTATCTTGATGAAATTTATATAGTTGGTTACTAATTACGAAAGGAGGACTATGTTCGAATCTGGACAAAATCCGTCCATCGGTTCGGATTCTGGAAGCTCCCGAATGATTCCGGCGCAAACGGGGTTATCTCCAAAACCAACAAAGATAGAACCTTTAAATTTTGTACAATGATGTTTCTTCCCGTTCGATTTATGCTTCGTTCTTCTTTATGTTCCTGAAATGGATTCGATGAATTGGAGTGGCAATTCGGGTACCTGACACACACCTCCCAAGGACTAAAAATCTTCGAAATTAATAAAGATAGAAACTTAAAATTTTTTACAAAGGTATCAAGCGTATCCCAAGAGGATGCCTCTTTTACGATCCTGAAATTCGAATTGAATAAGACAGAAAAGGGAAGAAGTTAAAGCAGCTGCCAAAAAAACTTATGGATTTTTAATTTAATTCGAATTATTCAGGTGTAGGGTATTAATAAGTCGGTTGCATCGACTTACTGTTACATTTACTTGTTTTTATTTCACTAAATGCAGCAATTTTCACTATTCCAATTTGTTATTTGAACTTTTTAATGATAAAGTGATGAAATGATGCATTCAAGGACTTCTGTTACTTTTCCCAAAATCAACGTTAATAATGATTTAATTTTTCGTACTGCATTCAGCTGCTAAATTTGGTAGAGTGGTGTTCTTTCATGTTTTATTTAAGTCTCTGAAATTTAAGAGGAAGCTTCCGAACGAGCACCAGAGCAAATGAGATTATCTCCAAAATCAACAAAGATAGAAACTTTAAATTTTGTACAATGATGTTCCTTTCCGTTCGATTTATGTCTCTGAAATTTAAGAGGATTTGGTCCATGGGTTTGGATTTGGAAGCTTCCGAACGAGCACCAGAGCAAATGAGATTATCTTCAAAACCAACAAATATATAACCTTTAAATTTTGTACAATGATGTTCCTTCCCGTTCGATTTATGTCTCTGAAATTTAAGAGGATTTGGTCCATGGGTTTGGATTTGGAAGCTTCCGAACAAGCACCAGAGCAAATGAGATTATCTTCAAAACCAACAAATATATAACCTTTAAATTTTGTACAATGATGTTCCTTCCCGTTCGATTTATGTCTCTGAAATTTAAGAGGATTTGGTCCATGGGTTTGGATTTTGGAAGCTTCCAAACGAGCACCAGAGCAAATGAGATTATCTCCAAAACCAACTAAGATATAACCTTTAAATTTGGCAGAGTGCTGTTCTTTCATGTTTGATTTAGGTCTCTGAAATTTGGAGGATTTGGTCCTTGGGTTCGGATTTTGGAAGCTTCCGAACGAGCCTCAGAGCAAATGATATTATCTCCAAAAGCAACAAAGATATAACCTTTAAATTAGGCAGAATGGTGTTCCTTCATGTTTGATTTATGTTTCTGAAATTTGTGAGGATTTGGTCCATGGGTTCAAATCTTGGAAGCTTCCGGATCAGCCCCAGAGCAAACGAGTATATCTCCACAACCAACAAAGATAGGACTTTTATTTTTAGTACAAAGGTGTTCTGTTATGTTTTCTTTTCTGTAAAATTGGAAATCGACATTTGAAAGAATTTGAACCATGGGTTCGTATTTTGGATACTTCCGGACGAGCACAAGAGCAACGAGCATATCTCCAAAACCAACAAAAGTAGAACCTTTAAATTTAGTACAATGGTGTTCTGGCATGTTTTCTTTATGTTCCTGAGATGGATTCGATGAATTGGAGTGGCAATTCGGGTACCTGACACACACCTCCCAAGGACTAAAAATCTTCGAAATTAATAAAGATAGAAACTTAAAATTTTTTACAAAGGTGTCAAGCATATCCCAAGAGGATGCCTCTTTTACGTTCCTGAAATTCGAATTGAATAAGACAGAAAAGGGAAGAAGTTAAAGCAGCTGCCAAAAAAACTTATGGATTTTTAATTTAATTCGAATTATTCAGGTGTAGGGTATTAATGAGTCGGTTGCATCGACTTACTGTTACATTTACTTGTTTTTATTTCACTAAATGCAGCAATTTTCACTATTCCAATTTGTTATTTGAACTTTTTAATGATAAAGTGATGAAATGATGCATTCAAGGACTTCTGTTACTTTTCCCAAAATCAACGTTAATAATGATTTAATTTTTCGTACTGCATTCAGCTTAAATGTTTAAATCATTAATAATTTTCATGAATATCATATAGTAAATCATGCTATTATTATCTATATTATCCTATATTCGTGTTTATTTAAAGTTTATAATTTATGATTTCTTTGCTGCATCTTATTTTCTTTCTTTTTCTTTAATTTTTTATTTTATTTTATTACCTACTGATATCATAAGTAGGTAATTTGTTTTTAAATATTATTTAATTTTTCTTTCAAATTTAAAAAAAAAAGTTATTTGTTCTTAACAAATGAGGAGGTGATGACCAATTTCATTTCTATGAAAACCACATAATTTCATTAAATTATTTCAGCATTCATTTTAATTTCTTTCTTTTTAAATTTATTACTTATCATAATATCTCTTTTGAATTCCCAAAAATCAATATTAAAAAATTATAATGAATGAGTGACATAGATTAAAAACAAAAAAAAAAAAAATTTGCTGTCATTATGTCAAAAATTAATGAGACCGATTCAATTTGAATTGACTTTACAGACAAAAACAATTAATGGGTTGACCTAAATATATGCAATCATTTTCTTTTTTCTTAAATATTTTCTTTTTTTTGTCAAATTACATTTGACATTTACATTTCTTGTTTTTTTTGGCACTTCTATTAATTGGCAAACGATTCCAAAAAAAAATATATATATATGTATATGGCAATAGGAATGAAAAGATAATTTTTATGCATTTATAATTTCCATTAATTAGAATTAAAGACAAATAAAATTGAAAATAAAAACGAAAAATTGTGAAAAAAATATTTCATTGCCAGAAATGAAAAAAAGAAAAATTATTTTTGAAAGGAAAAGTTTTAAATTTTGAATATTAAAGAATTTTTATTTTATATTTTTTTAGAAAAAGTTAGTTTGTAAATGTTAGATTTTATACATTAGTAATAGAAGGCTGGTCTATTAACACATGTTAGTACTAATACATGTTTTTACATTGTGCCTAATGCATAAAACTAAGAACTCAAATCTCACTTTTTCAAACAAAACTTCGCGTTTAAGCGTTGATTTTGTTTGAAAAAATCAGATTTGAGTTCAAATTCAGTTTTATGCATTCGGCCCATTATGTCTTCTGTATTATGTTATTAGGAAGAAAAATGAAAACAAAATTCAAGTTTTTTTTTTACACACTATCCAAACACTCGGAACGGATTCCTTTATACATTATTGTAGGTTCGGATAAAGGGGAAATAATTTGGAGGGGAATAGGATGTAAGGGAAGAATTAGAAGATAAATTAGGGACAAACCTGTACAGGTTCTTTTTGAAAAAATGTAAATTGTAAAATGGTGCATTTCCACCAGAGAGTAACATTTTAGCAATTCTCACAATAAATCATCAATTTCCATAACCAGTTTTAAATAATCTAAGTGTAGAAATGAGCACTTAAATATAAAATATGTGTTTTTTTTTTTAGGTTTCATATATAAAGTAAAACATTTTTATGTAATCGTCCAAAAAAAAAAAAAACAAAAACGAAACACTTCATACTCCACCGATAACATTACGACAACAGAACAAATAATAAAAAATTAAATAAATCTCTAAAATAAATTTAAATTTTCAATTTTTAAGTTTTCGAGTTAATGAAGGAAGATTTTAGGTATTGAACCCGAAAAAAACAAATAAAATAAAATTATTAAAAGAAAAATAAGTTTTTCTCAATTAAAAAAAAAAAGAAGAAAAAATTAAATTAATTTTCTATACTCTCTCTAAAATCTTTGTTCAATTTTCTTGAAGTCCTTGTAATTATTATACTTTTATACTTTTGTTTTTATATTAATTTCGAATTTAAAAATTTTTTATTTTTCTTACCATTACCACAATAACTAGCAAAGTCCTTGAATTTAAGTATTTTAAAAATAAAAATAAGGTTTTTTTTTAAAACAAATCGAAAATTATATTTAATTTAATTTAATTTTTTGTTAAATTTTTTTTTTTTGTGTTTTTGGACAGATATTTTCTATTTTTTATTACCCACAAAATATGTCTAGACAATTTTTTTTTTTTAAAGTTTATTGTTATTATTTTGTTGTAGTAATTTTCTATCTTATATTTGTTTTGTTTTAGTATATTTTGGGTTTTTTTTTTTTTAGTATTTAATATGCCTTAAAAATAAATCTGTCTGGTCCGAATCTTTTTCTTTATCTGTTTTGTTTCCTTTTTCTATTGTATCTAATTAAATCACATTATTCGAAATTGTTTGTTAATTTTAAAGAAACAAAAACCAAAAAAAAAAAAAAAAAATAAAATATGTGAATAAATAAAAATAAGAATCACTTATCCAGAAATATTCATTAACTAGGGCTAAGAAAACTTTTTGTTAATTTTTTTTTCTGTTTTGTCGCGGGAAAATAACCAACCAACGAAATAATAAAAGTTTTTCCACAAAATTTTTCCTTTTTTGTTTTTTTTTACTACTTTACAACTTATCTAAAAATGGATTTACTTAAGTATCCCGAAAAAAAATATAACCAAAAAATTTAATTTTATCTTTTTGTACTGTAGTACTGTAGTTTTATTATAATTGTAGTTGTTTATTTTGTAGTTGTCTTTCCAATTCTCTTTTAGTTTGATTTAGGAAAAAGAAAACAATTTTTTTTTTTAAACAGAAAGTTACTGATCGACAGTGATCGTGATAGCAACTTCATTATCATTAAGCTTTATCAGGGAACAATTCTCTATCTTTAGAGCAATTTTAATGAACATTTTATCTTTTTTGAGCACGTTTTTAAAAAAATATTTTGCTTATTAGTTTAACTTTTTCCTCCGTACGTCCGTTTGTCTGTTTTCAAAACTTTTAAAATTTAGCACAGGAATTTTAACCATGGACCGATATTATATATAGATATCAATTTTGTAAAATTTTATCCCTTCGTATCTCCGCAACGCTTTCAATTAGAGTCTTTGAATTGCATGAAGGAAGATCTAAAACGATAAACTGAAATTATCTCAGAAAACATGCTTTAAAAATTGAAATTTAACAGTTTAGATAGCTGATTGTAGTTACAAACTGGGCACCTTTAGCAACTTGTCGTAAGTAAGATATAAAAATGAAGTCTTCAATAACGGCTTTTCCCATATGGTTTTCTTAAAAATGAAGAAAGTGTAATTTTTTTTTTAATAAAAAAACATTCTATGAAAAATTACAAATGTTGATGCAAAAATAGCCATATATTTCTACAACATTTCTTTTTATTCTTTTTAAAATCTGGTCCTTTAAAAGTCTTTGGTTTTGCATACTGCCTTATGTTTAACTTACTTGTGGTTAATTATTCCAAATTTGAGGTACCAAAGACATATAGACATAAAGTATATTATATATACTTCTAAATAATTTTTTTTTCAGATCCTTTTAAATGGTGTGTTGTAGTAGTTGCTGTAGTCCACTCAATGATGAGTTCCAAGTATTTAAGTCTTAACTAAGTTATTTCTGTTCTGTTCTAAATGTAACTACTCATCTCCAATTCAACATATATCTAACAAAACAAATCTCACTTCTGCTAAAACTAAAATTATTATTCTACATTTAAAAGGGCATAATATATTTAGTGTTTCTTATTGTCATTTAATTTTTTAAATTCTACTACATTTTTCAAGTAAATAATGGTAGAACTTTAATTTTTCAAATGCAACAGCATCTGCTATGCTTAGCATTAATAACGATTTCTAGGATCCAAAAAAAAGAAAAATCTAAAATTGAAAGGAACTAACACATGATGTGATAAATAACCAACATAAACCTTAAGTTATTATACAATAGAAACAGTGGTTAGAGCAAAGTAAAATAAAAAATTGAAAATAACAATGTTGATGGTGAAAATCTTTTATATTATCTTTTCTTTTTTTAAAGCATTCAATTTTTTTTTTTTCCTTATGTTGACGTCGAAGGTTTCATACAAGAAAATAAACGTAGAATATAGAAAAGAATAGAAATGAATTTTTTTTTTTCAAAGAATAGAAAAGAAATCAAATAAAAATAAAATATTTAAAAAAAAAAAAATTTAACAATAGAGATTAGCTGATTTACTGTGATAAGTAGAAAAGAAAATTCCAAAGAAAAATGACAATTTCAAAAAAAAAAATAAAAGTAAAAATCAAAAAGAAATTGTAAACTTTCCAACTTTTTATTTTGACCATTATAACAAGTTAATTTAAACACAGAGAAGAAATAACAGAAGCAATATAGTAACACCATAGTAATATCAGCAGGACCTGTGATAATAAATAATAACATTTAATACGATATTGTACTAGAAATATTCTTCTCTTAAGTAACACTTTAAAACATGGTACATAATATGGCTGTTAGTCTTCCATTTTCTATTTGTATTCTTTTCACTTTGGAACATCTCAGAGGCTAATATCTAAATCAATAATGAATCTATCTTGATATAGTGACGAGTCCTGAAAAATGTTAAATACAAATTAAATTATCTTTACTCAAGATAGTGATAAATGCAACTAATCTTATCATAAAGATCTATTATGATGTAATTTTTTGACAAATTGAACGTGCATTTATCTGTCAGGATATACTACGATTAGTAACTTCTTCTATACATGGGTGGATACTTCACCTATACATGGGTGGTATTTCATTATTATTGTGCATATCCTTCCATATATACAAATTTTGAGTAAAATTTCAGATAATCATTCAGAATTTAGTTCAGTTTACCAATTGTTCAATTCTTCTATACTTGGTCTCCTTCCATATATACAAATTTTGAGTAAAATTTCAGATAATCATTCAGAATTTAGTTCAGTTTACCAATTGTTCAATTCTTCTATACTTGGTCTCCTTTACAAACCTCTAACAATGATTAGAAGGCAATACAGAAGGATGTAATACTTAAAATTTTCAATAGAATTTTAGAATAACTGCTGAAAAGTCTTACGATACTTTGGATGTTTTTAGATTTTTTATTCATTAAAGAAAACCAAAACTTGTTATCAGAACAGTGTCCCTACTAATTTTATAATCTTTTACTTTTTTTCTAGAATTTTTGGCATGGGAAGAAGTATTTTAGAGAAAAAAGTATAGAGCAGAATTATGTAAAATTAATGTTCAAATAAATTATAATATTAATAAATCGTTTAAGTTGAAAATATTTTATTTGGTTTTTTTTTTGTTTTTTTAATGGTTTCTAAAATAATTTTTTAAAATTGTTAATATCTTATCATATTAAAATTGTCAGAAAATCTTAAACTAAAAAATTTTAAGGTAATAATTTTGTTTGTTTGTGATTTTTAACCGAAGCAAGTGAAATAAGGATAGTTGTGTTGTCGTTTATAAGAAACTTTGTGTTTTCGATTTAATTCGAGTTAAATATTTTTTTTTATCGCTAAAAATTATAAATTGAAAAATTGAAAAAAAATACTAAAGCCATTATTGGGCCTACTATATTCTAAACATGAAATAAATCTGGGCTCTGTTTTGATTAGTAAAAACACTCACTTGTGAAAAAAATGTTATTTGATTTGTGATAAGTGGTTGGTGCAATATAGGACTCTGGTCCACATTAGATTTACGAAAATATTTAGCTCCACAACACAATAAAATTAGTTTAATTAAGGAAGCTATATTAAAAATATTTAACATATTGGATGATTTTCAATTATATATCCAGAATATATTAATACTGTATTTTTCTGGTGTTGATGACATAATACTGTATAATTCAGTCGTAAATCCACGATAGCTATACAAAATTTATCGATATACTTTTCATCTATAGCTGCACTACAAGTACAAAAATTATGAAATCCTATAAAATGTAATAAAGTCATAAAGCTATCGCGAGTAGCCTCGTAGGTCGAATGATCTAAATTGAATAAATTATCGGATTTTTACAATTCATTTACATGTTCTACATGACATGTGGGATTCTACAGCGGTGGGGTTTACAGATTCTTTTTTTCTTTTTTCTTTAAAAGAATTTTAATTTATTGTTGTAGGCTGATTAACTAGTTTTGTACTAGTTTTGTTTTAGTTTGACATAATACAATAACCTATATTTGAAAAAACATAACACTTTTAAGAATTTCTTTAGCAGTACATAAATTACTAAATGTTTGTGCACCACTGCGTAAAACTTTGCCGTAAATTTTAATGATCTGGGTAGTCTAAAAAGTTATACAAAACACTATTATGATAATAATACCCTTCAGAAAAATATCACACCCAATCTCTGGATTGGAGTTGGTATATAAGTGTTTCAACGATAACCATCCAGCATTATTCAGTCAACATTTCGGCTATCTCTATTACAGTGCTATTATTCAAATCATATTAAGTCTTCAATATATCAAAATTAATTTCAGACTTGATATATATGATTAATTGAGAAAGCTTGAATTAATTTCTGGTTCTAATTCTATTTATCATTGCCCATTTTCAATCCAAAGAAAAATTTATAGTATATTTACACTAATAGGTTATAAAGCTTCTTGTTTATTTTACTAAATATTCAAGAAAAGTTGATAACTTTGCAGCCACTATTTACCTACATGTTTACAAAATGAAATGTTTGATGTTGACCCAAAATAGGCTTTGACTTAATTTTGTTTTTGTACTTCGAGTAATATACATTTCGTTTATAAAGCAAGAAAATTCTAGTTGATTTTTTATACATATTAAATATGGCTGGTCTAGGAGTTTTTTCACCCCAATTAAAGTGTTTTTTTCTTTACTAATATAACGATCAAAAGGATGAAGCTATTGCAACTATTATTATTAATATACTTTAAATTCGTGTGCTAATTTTACTGGTGTATTGTATAGAGTTCCCTCAAGCAGTCGAGTACCGATACTTCAGACGATGTTTTCTTATAATGACTTATTTTAGATTTAAATGACTCAAATATTTTTTTAATATTATGAACGAATTATAATATTTTTGATACTGAAACAATCGGATTTTCAATTTTCTCTAATAACATTCAAATTAATTTAAGAGAAAATAAATTTATTTAATTATTGGATACTTTTAAAGGATGGCAATTTATTTGAAAAAGAATAATTGGAAAAAAGTGCATTATTATTCAAAATGTTGAATTAAAATTTTTTTTTTATTGAAAAGAAACTTAAAGCATACAACATATTGAATTACAAGTTGAAATCTTGTGAAGGATATCAAAAGGAAAAAAAAACTAACTTATTCTTTGTTCGGTATTTAGTTTTTATATTCCTTTACTTTACATCACCCACACTGTGGATAATAAAATAATCTTATATTCATTTAAATTTGTTTTTATATTTATTACTATTTCATCCTATTTTTTTTTTTTGTAGATTTTTTGTAAATTCTTTTTTACTGTCCCTTTAGCCATTAAATACATTGTAACTTAAAATTCATTATCATCATTTACTCTGATTACCATTCAACCCACAAATCCGTCCAAAAGTCCATTGTCTTAATCTAACACCTTTTCTTTTCCATTTTTACATGAGTTGAGAGAAAAAAAAATATGAATAAATCACTATCAAAAATACAAAAAAAAAGAAAAAAAAAAAACGATTTGAAACTGTAATGAGTTTTAGAATAAAAATATCTTAAAAAATTTAAGGAAACCCTATTTTCCATATATTCTCTTTTCTCATCCTTTTTTCATTAAAAAAAGTATGGGATATAATGAAAAACAGGACGAAGAAGAATAAACAATGAATTTATATGGGCTTTCTCTTGTTATTTTTTTTACTCCCTTTTGTTTATTTTATTTCGGTTACTGTATAGTTACTATTATTACTTATTATTGCTCTTCTCGTTCTTTATTTATTTTTGTATTTTCTTTTTCTTCATTCACCATCTAATGAAATAAAATTTTTTTAGTATGTTGAAATATTTTACGCTAGTTTACTATATTTTTCGAGCTTTTCACCCTTAATATGTGTGATGGGACAAAATTAAGTCGAAGGGGTTTGTCTAGACGTGGGTGCCCAAAAAATACTTAAATAGTAACCAAAAAGACTTTATTTTGTTATTGAATATGCTTAAACGTAAAATGTTGTGGTTCTGAACTATTTAATATCCCATTAAAATTTTGTATGGTTTGGTATTTATTTAGCTTAAGTTCTTAAGTTCTTGACTTTTCTTTTCCTTTTAGTTTTCTTTTGACGAGCATCCCAAGCAGTGAGAGTTGGAACTCGAACACAGATGATGATGATGATGACTTTCGAAGGAGTACAATTCTACACGGATGGTTCAAAAATGAATGAGGATGATGAGGATGTCTTTTGTAGTGTCTTTTGCAGTGTAGTGTCTACCATTGCAGTGTCTTCCAAGCGGAAATTATGTCAATTCAAGAAGCCTTGATTCTACTGAATAGAAGCGTTTTGACTGTGAAGCAAGTACGTATTCTGTCAGACAGTCAGGCTGCGATAAAATCTCTGGAATCAACATGCACAACCTACAAGACTATAATAAACTCCCGAAAACTTCTTAACGAGATGGCCAGGCAGTTTAGCATTCAGCTTTGCTGGGCACCAGGTCATCGGGGTATTCCGAGAAATGAAAAAGCTGATGAACTCGCAAGAATTGGTACAACCTTACAAGTTCTGCCGGATAGGGCAGGACTAGGGGTATCTCTATCCACAAGAAAAACGTTATTTCGAAAGGAAATAACGGATATGGTAAATTATAAATGTTCAAACTTGACCTTGTGCAATACTACAAGATTGATATGGCCCAAAACCAATTTAGAACGATCCAATGATCTGCTTTCTCTCAAAAGGGCAGACATTGGAATGACAATGGGTATAATCACCGGTCACTGTCTAATAGGGAAGCATGCCAGAAGACTTGGCTTATCCACAAACGACTATTGTAGAGCCTGCAAGGATGAAAAAGAGGAGGAAGCTACTCTTCATCTCCTTTGCACATGTCCGGCCTTGTCGGCAAGAAGGAATACCCATTTGCGGCAACAACTCTTCGATATTCTTAGTGATCTGGCAGGTAAAAATGTGAAGGGTATTCTTCGCTTTGCAAAAAGCTCAAATTGGTTTTAGCGAGTGGGATAGAAAAGCTTCTATGTGGTATCACAATGGACCAAATACGGTCTAAGTGTACCTTTTTGGCAGCCACTTTAAGCTAACCTAACCTAGTTTTGTTTTAGATGTTCATTAATAAGATTTTACTTTTTACTTATACTGTGACTCTTTGCATACTTTGCAGGTAAGTATACAGGTAGGTTTACATACTTTTACTTTGTAAAAAGTCAAAAAATAGATGGAACTTAAAATATACAAATCGTTTAGTTCAATTCTGTTCAACTTAATTCTAAAATTGTTATAAAAGAGTAGTGTTAGGCAAGGTTCTTAATGAGGGATCAAATGATAGCTTGAAAAAGTTTTATTTTTAGATAAAGTTTATGAAACCTATAAAAACGAAATAGTAAAAAAACACTTTAATAATTTAAGTCCAATAATTTTTGGAACTACTTGAGGCGTTAAGGGATTCCGTTTTCGCAATGAATCATAAGAAAAAATCTTTCACATGCAAAATTTTTCCTTTTTTGCGTACTAAACTTTATTTCGAAATAAAAAACATCTGTTGTTTGTCTTTTTTAGATTTCTCTTAAATTTCACTCATACAGTACAACTGGTCTTGTTCTTTTTTGTTTTTATCTAATATCTCATTCTATATATTTTTAATTTATTTCACATAAGAGTTGTGGTAATTCGAAATGATTTCAAATACTTTATTTTCTTTTTATTTTATCCCCTTTCCTTTTATTTCTTCTTTTACTTTTTCTTCCTTTTTTGCTCAAAGAAAAGCACAACAGATAATTTCAGAAAGATAATAGATGTCCCTTTCAATTTGTCTTTTATTTTACTTTATTTTTTTTGTTGTTAGTGTTGTTGTTGTTGTTGTATTTTGTATTTAGTTCTATTCTAGTATATTTAATTGGATTGAAAAGGATAAACGAATTCTTAATAGAAATACTGTTATATATAAAAATAGAGTAAGTATATAGATGATTCTTAAGATGAGGTTAAAAGTTGCAGACAAATAAAATACTTTTTTTATTTTCTTTTTTTTGTTGTTTTTTTTTTTTTTTTTGGGTGTTGTTGATGTTATAATGTTGTTGATGCTTTTCTTTTTTGTTGGTTTAAAAATTAAATTATGTTAATGCAACGCGATAATATTCACAGGGTTAAAAACAGTAACGCAAATAAAAAGAATTAGAAAACAGAAAGTTAAAATAAAGATAAAAACAAGAAATAAAAGGGAAATTTGTAAAATGGATAGCAACCAAAACCCTAAAGGAGTTTTTGGTGAAAAAAATATTTAAAAACTTTATTATTGTTGTTTAGATTATTATAATATATATAACATATGTTTATGTGTGTTAGTGTAATGTTATGAAATAAATGTAAATATTAGTTGAAGTTTAGGAGATATTTATGGAAGTTTTGTCTTTTTAAAATTACCGCGTTATGTAACTTTTTGTTATATTGCACTTTTTGTTATATAAAAACAAATAAAAAAACATAATAACTAGGATAAAAGTTAATGTACCATTGCTATCATTCTCTATTATGTTTTGTTTTTTGTTGATGTTAGAATTCTTTTTCCTTGTCTTGATACTTTTAACCGGGTCTGGCTAACATTTGAGAGAAAAGAGCCCAGGATGAATAAAGGATTTGATTGATTCATCAATTAAAATGGCTTAACATTTTTTATGTCTTTCTGCCATTTTAAGATTTTGTTTTGCCTATTACAAACAACTTTTGCTTATTATTTTTTTTTTTGTCTTTAGTCTTTTTTAAGTCTTTATTAAAAAATAGTCTTATTACTCCTACAGTCATATGCCTAAGTTCTAACTACGATTATTTTATTTTAATAGGTCTGTTTGGATTACTCGTAATCTGTTGCTCTATTTAAAAATGTTATTTGAAGGATATTAAGATGTTTTGAATATTTTTTTGAAAACCGTTCGATGTTCGAACGGAAAATTGATAGCCGGAAGCGTTTGGTAATATCAATTAATAATAATAGATGTCTAATATTTTAAAATAAAAACTAATATAGTAAGGTACAATTTTAAATTTTGTATCTGTGATTGCAAATGAAGATCAGTATTTAATGTATAAATATTTACAACATTATATTAAAACATATATGAAAAATACATATTATTATATAATACCTAATATATTAGGGGATAGTTAAATAATATACTTCAGTTAAATCCACTTTCATATAATAAATTCAAAACAAATATCAAACTTTTGTTTTTTTCGAAGTGGTGGTGATTTTTTTTGAAAAGTTTTCATTTTCAAAATGTTAAAAGCCTTTTGAAGAGCTAAAATATGAAAATAAAAAAACACTCATATGAATGCAATTTTGAAAAAATATTTAAAAAGTGTTTGTATAAAAATCATAAATTTATTAAAAAAAAGGAATTTTAAAAGCATTTGAAAAGTTGAAAAAAAAAAAATTAATTAAAATTAATTTAGCGCATTGGAGGTATTACACTATTTGTTGGCATTGGCAACAAATAGTGTAGGTAATAGTACCAAAAAAGTTTTTTATCTAAATTTTGTATTTTACTTTTATTATTAAACTTAAAGTACTAAAAACAATTAAAATTTATAAAAATTTTCCAATTTTTGTTGAATTTAGTCTTTTCCAAATTAAACAAATGCATAATATAGTTGGGGTTTTTATTCTATTATATTGAGTAAGTAGGGAAGGTATATTATGTGAGTAAACGTTTCAAACATCAAGGGATAATATTGATTGAAATGAATCTAGTGTTAAACTTTTTAAGATTACAAGCACTCTTAGGTAAAACTAAATTATTGAAATCAAAGATATTTGAGGTAGAATGAAAGGTAAGCAACCCTATGAAATATAAAAGATATAGCATTTACTTTTTTAAACAAAATTACCTTTTAAAGTACCATGTAAATTGTGGGGTGAAAATTTACCTCAAAATATCTTAAATAAAAAGAAACTTTAAAAGAATAATTATAAATAGTTTTGTACTTCTACTGCTGCTGCTAGGATAATCTTTTGATGCAAATACAACTATTAACGTTTAGGTCCCCTGAAATATTAAAAAATTTACTACTCTTTCATTTTTACCTTCTTCTACGACATTGTACGGTTCAATACTATAAAGTATTGTGTCCTTTTGATGGTTTTTTTTTACTTTTAAAATAATGTGGAACATTATTATTAAGTATCAGTAACTCATTGAAAATTTATAATTAAAATTATGAAATAGCTAGTAACCGTTCAAAACCTTCTTAAAAATATTAATGACAAAATCAAAAAAAAAAAATATTGTATATTCAACTTCATAATAATTTTTTTTATGTTATTCAATACTATCATTTAATGTTCATTAAAAAAAAATTTATAATTAAACCCTTTTAAATTAATGAAGTTTTTCATTTCTCTTTAAAATATTTTACAGTTTTTTTGTTAATTTAAAATCTTTTAACAAAATCAGTTTTTTTTCTTATCGCTATAATGAAAACTTTTTATTTAATTACCATATCCTTTTTTCTGCTCAATATTTGCATAACCAAGTAAACACATACCATTTACACAAAGAGTAATATTAAAGGGCAGAATTGTGTGAAAATGTTAAGTGTCAGATTTTTTAACTTAATTAAAATTGAAATTTTTACTAAAATATCAGCAAAGTTTGAATGAAAAAATTTTAGAAACAAAAAACAATCGCAAAAATAAAAATAAGAAAATGAAACCACAATTCTGAACACAATGATCTGATTATCCCTAAAATGTTGAAGTGAAATGAATTTAATCAACTATCTATACAAAAGAAATCTGTTTCTTTAATGCAGTACAAAATTAATTTAATCATTATAATCACATTTTCACCAGTGTTTATATGTCTCTTTTTGTTTCAAATGTTCACCTCTTAATATTAAACTTTATTTACGCAAAAAAAAAACCCCTCCAACCCTTACACGTCTGACGTCATGATATATATGATTTTATTAAAGTTTTTATTCAAAATCTAATCTACCACAAAACATTATCATTAATCTGCTTATTAAATTTAAAAGACGCCTTTGAAAACCAAGTAAAGAAATATTAAGGAAAAAAAAAGGACTTGTTGATTTTTGTATTACTTCCGGAAACCCTCTCTTCAATACCTCAAATAGAATTAGACGAAACGAAAACTTATTTGTATAAAACAAAAAAAAAAACTGAATGTATACCACGCGAGAACAACAAATCAGTCATTCGTCATCGCTGTTGGATTCGACCAGAAAAAAAATAGAATAATTTTTAATGAAAATGTATTAAAAAACAATGGGACTTATCCTGAGAGATATTTTTGACGGGGATTAAAGAAAAAAATGCGTTATGGCTCAAGAAATATGAATATTAGTCAGTAGAGAATAAAATAGAGACACTGTTTTTTAGTTTTAATAATGAAATAAAAATATTAGGAAAAATTTAGTATCGAAAATTCAATTGCCTATAATTACATTTATAAAACTCATTTGTTTGTTAGTCGTTTTTAACTGAAGATTGTGTATTATAGATTTTCTTTTCATAACATAAAAACGTATATTGCAATTAAGATTAAACTATCTTAAAATTTAGAAAGGAATAAATTGTTACTATCTACTCCAAATGCTAAACGACAAAATCCAACTTTTAACTTATTAATTGAGTGTTTTGATGTTTAAATTGAGTTTTCTATATTACCATCTAACTGATCCTTTGAACAACCTGAAAATGGTTTTGTCGATCATTTTAAATTATGTTTTTATGCTTAACTTCATAAAATAGAGTTAACATCGTTAGTTTTAAGGAAACGATCATTACATATTATGTAGGTCAAAGGATTGGTATAAGGTGGTATCCTTCACCTTCTTGGTGGTAAATTTAAAAATTTGGCTGCTTTGAAGTTAAATGCAACCATTATTCTTACATTTAATTTTCATTCAAAAAAAGAATTTACTAATATCCTAATAAATAACTTAAGATAAAATATATAATATAGTATTTTCCATATTCTGAACTCTTTTCTGAATTAAAAATACCCATTCTAGTTTTAATTAAGTGACAATATAAGACTTCAATTTAAAGCTTTAATTAAAAAATAAAATTTCCAAAAACAAAACGTATACAAACATAAAATATTTTAAAGGTAAAATAAAAATGGGGGAAAATTTAATTAATGAAAATTAAAATAGGTAGTATACCTATTATATAAGTGAAATGATTACAAAATGAAAAATCTCTGTAAAAAAATTTCTGTTATTATTATGTTTATTTTGAGGTTAATATGATCACACGGATTATGGTAAAGTTCCTAAGGTGCTTTACTTTTGTGCTAGTTATATTTATCATTTTGTTGTTGTAAATATGATTAAGTATCATTTTGTATTGTTGGCAATGTTGTTCTGAATTAAAATAATACAATAAGTATAAAAAAAACATGGCAAAAAAATTTAATAAAAAAAAAATAGAAACTGGTTGATTAAAAATTAGGAAATGTAATATTTTTATTAAAATCTAATAAGGATAATTTTATTGCGACAAAACCTTACCAAATGAATTTTGATTGTTGTTTTAAACTTGCAATTACGAAGATTGGGAAAACTCAGCCCACTTAAAAGTGTCGGAGTCAAGTATAGATTATTTGAATAGCTAATTATTAACTAAAGAAGATATTTTATTGTCCATCCATGAAATGGTCTGATTTTAAAGTAAACTTCAGGGCAGATAATTTCGGATCTTTAAATCTCATTTGAATAATTTATTATTTTTTTTTTTACTGTAATTTCTACTTTATATATTATTTTATATTTTTACTGTAATTTTTCCCGTTTATAAAGTAATGCCTCTTACCACTTTATAAAATAATACAAATTACCACTGAGGAAATGAGAGTAAGAAAAGTAGCACTGATTTTTCATGACTGAGGAAAAGAATTTTTAATGATGAACTGGACTATTATATATTCATATGTGCCTAAAACTGAAAAGTTTAAAATCAAAAACATCATCTTAAGAGATTTTTTTGCTAGAAGTATATTATAAATTTTTAGATCCGAGCACTTTGAATTTACAAATTTACCCTAATAAAAGTCTTTTACAAAAATTGAAATATTTGTTTGTGAGTTAAATATTATTAGGAGACTTAAAAATTTTACAGATTTCACACTATAGGTTCTATAAAGCTAAGTACACACTGGAGAGCAATTATGGTAGAGTTGAAAGAGAAATCTCTGTAAAGCGGTTTACATATGCGTAAACACTCTTTTAAGCTAAGTACATACGAGAGAGCAAAAATAGTAGAGTTAAAAGAGAAATCTCGATAAAGCGATTTACATATGCGTAAACACTCTTTTAAGCTAAGTACATACGAGAGAGCAAAAATAGTAGAGTTAAAAGAGAAATCGCGATAAAGCGATTTACATATGCGTAAACACTCTTTTAGATGCTGTACGGTTAAACTCTATATCGACTCTATCAAAGATTTTGTTAGAGAGTTCTCTACCGTGTAAACACTTTTTAATAATATTCTTTGCTTTAGATATTTTTCCTATAGATTTTTTCTCATTGCCTTCCCCATTCCATATTATTAACAGTTTGTGCGGACACACTGCACACACAATAATTGGTAGTAACCTCAAGACTGAAATGTAATTAAATGTTTTTAATAATTATAATTGTTCTCCTGCAAGAGATATTATTAATTTTTTTTTTGTCCTTGCCTATATAATCTCCCATGAACTGTATAAAAGTAAAAAAAACAAAAAAAAAACAAAAACAAGACAAATATATAAATATGGAAAAAACTGTTAGAAAACTGTTACACAAAAATTATTTAATGTTAACTTTATCGTAACAAAAGAAAAAATCAATAAAATGGTTGCTTAAGAAATTGAAGAATTAAACTTAAACTAAAGTTTACCGAACAATAGAAATAAAACCAAAAGCCAAGAGAAAGAGGGGAGATAAATAAAAATAAAAAAAAAAAGAGAAAACAAATAAAACAGGGTAAAAATAAATTAAATAAGTGATTGTGATAGCTGGTAATTGTAGAAAATACAAAACTACAACCAAAATAGCAATAATAGGGAAAGAAAAGATAAAGACAACAAAAATAATAACAACAAAATAATGAAGGGAATCAACTTAGTAAAAGCGATTCATATCAAGTGGAAAATTGAATGTGTTATAATTAGATAAATTACATGAAAATAAAAATTAAGAATATAACAAAGGACAAAAATAAAAAATAAAAAACAAAAATAACAATAATCAAAACAGTAAAGACAATAAAAGACAAGGCTAACAACAAAAAAAAAAAAAAAAACTAGAAAAAAGACAGTGGTAACCACAAAATGGATGGACAAGTGGTTGGTTTTTTTTGTGTTTTAATTTTTACTTTGTTTTTTCTTTTTTGTTGTTTTGGTTGTCAAGCTGGAAAAGGTAAAAAGGTAATATATACAACAGAACATAACGGTTGAAAAGTTGAGAAAATTAATTTTTGTGGTAAAAACA
Source organism: Poecilobothrus nobilitatus (assembly GCA_947095535.1). NCBI lineage: Eukaryota > Metazoa > Arthropoda > Insecta > Diptera > Dolichopodidae > Poecilobothrus > Poecilobothrus nobilitatus. Next base: position 60,144,780 of record OX352774.1, read on the forward strand.
AAACAAAAAAAAAAGAAAACTTTGAAAGCCTTTTCCATGTTATTGTTTAAGGGTTAAAGAGGTTTATAATTTTGTGTATTTTTAAAGGTTTTGGTTTGGGTTTTTGTTTTTATTTTTTTTTCGTTTTTTTTGCGTAACGGTGTATATAACAATTGTGGTTTTAATTAGATAAACTTTAAATGTAATTCAAATTAATTATAAATTTTATAATTAATAAATGTCAGATGTTGTATCCGGGTAAAGATATAAATCCTAGAAAAAAAAATAAAAATTAGAACATTATACAAAGTAAAATAACAACATATGCAATAAATTAAAAAGGATGTGCTTCTAAAATTAATTTAAATTTTATTTAAGGGTCTGGTAATAATACATATTATTCTATTTAGAAGATTTAGAGAGAATTTTTTGTTTTTTTTTTGTTTTAATTTGGAAGGCAGTTGAAGTTTTTATTTTGTGTCTATTTTCATAAAAAAAATTTTTTTCTAAGATTTCAAACAAACTGAAACAATTAGTAAACACTAATGGTGAAAGTTTGAATTAGGAGGATTATATACATATTCTGGAAAAAGCTTATAAATCTGATTTTGTAACCAAATCTAAAATCTGTACCAATTCAGAAACTCGCATATGCATATATCTAAATTTTCTGTAAAAGGTGTATAATCCTGATTTTGAATTCAATTCAAAAATCCCTCCTAAAATCCCTAAGCTCTTAACAATGAGACAAAAGTACCATGGGAGTTCTGCCTCATTGAAGTGAATCAAAAGTCCCAATGGGACTTCTGACATGTCACGAAATAAAATCCAGTCAAATGAAATACAGATTCATGATAGTAACCTTTGTGTTACTCAATGGGCTTTAATTCTTTTTCGAAATGGATTAAAAGCCCACGATCTACTGGAATTAAGACCCGTGGGCTTTTATTCTTTTTTGAAAAGGATTTAAAGTCCAAGGGCGTTAATTCCAAAAGTTTTAGAAGTAAAGCCTGCGGGCTTTATTTTCTCGGGCGTTCTGTCACTGCACCCGGAAAATCTATGTAATTTTTATCTCAGTCATCACGAAATGAAATAAAATCTCATTTTGACTTCATTCAATCAGTTAGCGCATCAAATCTTTAATTCTATAAATATCCATACTTAAATGATTATCTTTCAAGTATTTGTACACTTTCAAGTTTGAAAGTTAAAAATACATCCCGTACAATCTGATAAAAATAGGTATAGGTACTGAGGATCGTTTGTGATTAAAAATGATGTTATGAAGTTAATATTTTTTACTGGCAACTATTCGTTTTTAGAACTAAATAGTTTTTTTTTTTTCACATTTTAATATCAAATTGTTAAAATCAGCATGACTTTGTTTGAGAAAATATGAAACCCAAATAAAATTAATTTCCTTTTAAAAATGAATAAGCAGGACTCTATCTTTTAGAAAATGTTCCGATTTAAGTTCGTTTTTTAGTTCGTTTAGAATAAGTGAGAGATTAATTTTGTGTATGATTTGTACTACTTTGTTTCGGACACAATGTCCTTTCATTTATTGTGAATTTCAATACAAGTACATCTTCAGTAATATTCCTTCTAATTAAAAATATTTGAAAATTGTGGGCAGGATTTCAAAAAATTTTTGAAAACTATGGGTAGGATTTTAAAACATATTTGAAAACTATGGGCAGAATTAATCCATTTACTGCTCATTTACTGAACATTTTGTGATAATGCTTTAAAGAAGTGTATATTTGTTCAAATAGTATGTTGATTCCTAGAATACATTTTATAATTTAAAAATTGCATATTTTTATGATGAAATAATTTTAATTTATTTTTTCAAATATTGTGTATTACAATAAATTATAAAATATTAATAGTATCCTCAATCAATAAGGTCGTTTTGAGTTGATAAAATAAAATGTTTTATTAACTTTGATAGAACTGTTACATATTATTATTACCTGGTATTATAGCTCCTATTACTGAAGCGAAAAATATAATCTTGTTTTTATTTGTCTTAACAATAAAAATAAACACTATCGTTTTTTTATACCCGTATGAACTATGTTCAAGGGTATAATAAATTTACCATTACGTTTATGACACCTTAAAGGAGTCGAGCTAGATATATTGTCAAAGATATGGATCGGCTCAGAATAGAATTCTGAGTCGATTAATCCATGTACGTCCGTCCGTCCGCACGATAACTCAAAAAATAAAGGAGCTAGGAGGCTGAAATTATGTTTAGGTCACTTTTGTAAAGTTATTAGTTTTTCTATATAAATCCAAAATTTTCGGTCGGCGGATTCGAGTAGCTGCCATACAACTTCTTTCTTTATATAGAAATAACTCAGTATCTATTCCAGCTAGGTTTCTGAAATGAGGTTTTCAATTTGCAAATGATGATCAAGTTTTATAAAAACAGGATATATTACGTTCATACGGGTATCCCAGAGTTGACACAATCTACTCTACTGCACTTTTCCTCGTTTTTTTTAAAATCTAATAACTTTATTTAGAATTAATTTTTTTATTTATAAAATTAAAATTATAATCATAATCCGTAAAAAAACATTTTAATTGAAAAACTATTTATTTCTCTTCATTATTAAAATAATATAAAATTTAAGGTATATGGTCATTTATTTAAAGAAAATATATATAAAAATTAAAATAATTCTATAAATTTATTTACATAATTTACATAAATTTAAAGTGTACTTTAAAGAAAAAATAAAAATTTAAATTCAATTCAAAATATAAATCAACTCTATTTAATCTCGTAACCATAATTAAATTAGAATTTTAAATAAAAATTTTACAAAATAAAATATTTTCTATATTATTAAAAATATTAAATTTAATGAAAAAAACTATATACATAATAATATTATATTTGCAATTTATTTCTATTGAAAATTTCTATGGTTTATAATTTTTTTTTATCATTTTATATCTTTAAAAATAACGCTTAAATACATTTGTTGTGCAAAAGAACGGAATAATAATTGCCTTGGGTTGTTGAAAAGGAAAATTTATTTTTCAAAATTATTAGAAAAATAACTTTTTATTTCGAAATTATTTCATTTCGAATAAGTGCAATTAAATATATATAGTTTTAAATTTGATTTTCTCTAAAAATATTTTATTTGCTTTGGGTGTCTTTTAAATATAAGATAAAATTTTTGTTTAATTTTAATAACAATTAAATTATTTAATTTCAGGATTAACTTAAAGGGTTTTTCAATCAGTTAAGTATACCGGTAGATATGTTCAACAATTAATCTGTATATATATATATAATTTTTTAATGTTTTATTTATTAATAAATTTATTGTATTACATATTCCTAAATAAAACTGAAAAGAATGAATTTTAATTTTATATTCTACTTAACTAATGACTGAGTATTGTCAGCTCTCAAATGAATACACATATATTATATATTATTTTTGGATCTATTCAATTAATCTAATTTTTTATTGTTATAATTTATTCTTATAATGAATTATTAATATTTATTTATTTATTATAATCTATTGGAAGCATCCCTTACAGATTTTTCGCTTATGTGTTAACATACCAAAAAAATTAAAAAATAAATTAATATAAAATTAAAATTATTATAACAACTATATATTATGCAAAATTAAAATTAAAACTAAAAATAAACAGAAAAGTAGCTAAACATAAAAATAATTTGAAAAAAATTTGATGATATTTCTTTTAGAAATGTTTCTACTATAATGGAAATCAATAATAGAAGAACACTTATTAAACAATCTTTGCGACGTAACAACAGGTTCAAAAAAAATTCATAGTTAGTCCTGTGAGATGAAAGATACAAAAAGTCTACGAGCTCATATAACGCGTAATGGTGTATATATATTATACAAATTAAAAATATGAGGACAATTAATTCTAGCTGATAAAATATCATATGAAAACATGACCGAATGATACATTGTGTCTATATTCAAGTGTTTAAATATCAATGTGCTGACATTTTGAAATATAGCCAGTGGTGTCGGCTTGCCACTTGAATTTTCAATGACAAAATTTTACCATATTCTTCTAAACTGATTCAATTCTCTTTATATGATTTGCATAAGATGGCATCCATATTGGAGAAACATATTCCAGAAGTGGATGAACCAGCGAGATATACAAACTTTTGAAGGTATATGGATCCGAGAATTTAATATTATTTATTTATATTTTTATTAATTGGTGATAAAAAATGTACAAAAAAATAACCGCTATGCAATTAATTTATATATTTTTTAAAAGAAATCGTACATTAATTTATTTGCCAAAGATAATCCGAATAAAAACAATAAACAACTAAAATTTTAATATAAAATAAAAAGATGTATGAAAGGCTTACTTCCCTTTATTGTCCTTAGAATTGTTTTCTTGATTTAATTTTTTACAAGAATCCTCTAATTCTTAAGTTGACATGTTATGCACTTCAAAGATTTAATTCTTTTTTATTTATTTATGTTAATATTATATACATAAATGTAATGCAATATTATTGAAACATCGGCTACCAAGGCCATTATAGGTTTTTATACTATTATTAAATTATATACTAATATTATTTATTTTGTTTATATTATATACTATATATTTACATTATATTTGGTCGTAAGGGGGGTATGTAAAGAAAAAAAAGAAAAAAAAACACTTACGACCTGTGCAGGGATCGAACTCATACTCCTTCGGCTAATGAAGAATGAATCTGAGAGAATTCAAAAAATTAAAAAAAAAATTGCATATTTATAGGAGGTCATTGAATTCTGTTGAGAATTCAAAAATTATTAAAGTAAACTTTCATGACAGTAGGTGATTATAATTCTAAATGAATGTAAATAAAATTTCAAAATATTTCAAATTAATTTTAATTATAATTTTGTTATAAAATCAAAACAATGCATTTTAAAAGTATTCAAAAAAAAAGTATTTTCGAACAAAGGGGCGGTGACATAAAAAATTTGTTTACTTATAATTAAAAATGGTTAAAACTATTGAATTTTTTAAAAATTATTCTATTTAATAATAAAAAAAAGAGAAATTATATCACAGTTACAGATCAGTAGAATTAAATTACTATTACCCGAGGTGTTTATAACTCCTCGAAATAGTTATTTAAAATTTACCTTGACTTTATTAATTAAATGCATTTTAAATAATACTCCTTTATGTATTATTGCATATATTATATGAGTATATTTGGAATACATAACTTTATATAATTTAAGGAGAGAGAAAATATTATTATTATACTATGTATACTGTCTATTGATAATAAATATAAAAACTTGTATTTACAAAACCAATGCAAAAAGTTTAAATCTTAATAATAAAAAGGATAAAAAAGGCTTTAATTTAATTCATATTAAAGAATTTAAGTATTGTATTGAAATTATAAATGGATAGTAGAATTTCAAATTTAATTTTGAATTTATTTCATTTATTTAGAAAAAAAAATTTTTTTTTGAAGTTGAAAAGAAATTTAATGTTCTTCGAATGACATTTTCATATTTTTAATAATAATGATCATCATTTCTGTTAGCCATATGAGTAGACACTTGAATCGAACTCTATTAGATGCAGTTGTTTTTGCAACTACTCAAGTTATATTTATTGAGTTTACATAATTTTAAAGAAAAGCCCTCTTCTTCTAAATGCTTTCCACAATGTCACATATTTAATGCTATGGAAGACCTTCTTGAAATATATCAGTTAGTGTAGTTGTGGTCTTCATTCTATAGATTATTCAACGATGATGTGATTTTCCCGAGGTTATTCAATTAGTTTCCCCGCCGCAATTTAATTAAAGACGGAAATCAGTCTGTTTACCAGGTATTTTGGTATTTATTTTCCCAATCTGGACTTAAATTATTATTGGTATGATTTTGTATATTGAGTTGCGAATGATTACACCCTTTCAGTTATCATATAAGGTTAATTTAAGCACTTTTGCTAGTATGTTGGCGTCCTTTCTTCAGACCAAACTGTTATTATGTTAAGATTTAGTAATTGCAATGATGTTTTAAGATATACATTTAGTTTTAGAATCAACTTTTATTTAGACAGATAACAAGATACCAAGCCAATAGATGGGTACTAACTTCTATATGACAGATTTTGAGAAAATAAGCATATAGTTTAAAGACATGCTTTAAGCATATAGCATATAGTTTAAAGACATAATAAGCATATAGTAAAGACAAAATTATCAATTTCAATGAAAAATGACTTGTACTCTTAAAGTGAAATCTTCTATATACTTTTAGTAAACTAAATACTACATCAACTAAATATTTCCTAATACATTAAAACATTAATAAACATTCTTTGAGGGGACAAAAATTAAGGGCTATATTTTATGTACAGAACTAGTATTAACGATCTTTAAACTATTAAACTTTATTAGTTAGTCAAAGAAATCTGATTGAAAGCATAATTACATCTTGTAGATTCTATTTACTTTAAATGAGGGAACTTAATAGACACAAACATAAACTTAATATTTTTAAAGGTACATTTGTGTTTTTAATCATAGTTTACTATTACTTTTTGTAAGTTTATTTAATTTAACAAAAAAGTATATGTTGGAAGAATTTTAAAAAAATAATATGACTATAAACTTATTATAATTTCTTATATATTTTGAAATTTAGACTAAATTAAAATAAAACATACAAAAATTCTGTTTTTTTGTTTTTCAATTAAAAATTTCACAATTTAGTAAATGTAATTTTGAATTAAAAATAAATCCCTGTTAAAAAATTCAAATTAATTTTAATTTTTTTTTTTAAATCCTTTTGTTTTTTTTTTTTTTTGGATGGATTTAAATTATTTTAAAGGATAATGTAAACATTTCTATTTCAATTTCAATTAAATGATTTGAAAATAAAAACAAAAAAAAAAAAAAACAACTAACTAAGTAATAAACATCTAAACTAATTCCATTTTTTCTAACTGACTTAAATTCTAATTTAAATTAAAATGCAATTTGTTTATAACAAAAAAAAAAAAAAAAAACAATACCACAAAATTTAGGATATATAATTAAATTCTAATTTCATAAAAAAATGTTTTTTTTTTAAATTTTTTTTTATTATTTTACTTTTATACTCTTCTTTAACTTTTCTGTTCCTGTATGGGCCTTTTTCCTAAAGATTATCTCATAATGAAAATAATTTTCAATTTAAAATAATATTTAAAGCTATATAAAATGAAAAATCTTTTCTTTTTATTGCAATATTCATCCATAATATACTCCTTACTATTTTAGGAGCAACAGAAAAAAAAAAAAAATTGAATTCCAAGTAGTCCCTAAAGTCCTATACAACAAACCCAAATTATTATTATTATTATTATTATATAATACAATTGTGAATTTACTCATATGTAAGTAAAATGAGACATATTTAGAAAAAAGGACATATTGGTATTTGAATACCTATTCCTGTTAAAAAAAAAAAATATAGTAAAAATAATCATTCCCAGATAATCTGGGTATCTGAAATATTTTCTTCTTCAGATTTCTTTTCATTATTATTCCCTCAAATATTCTTAAGGAGGGTAACAAATGTCCTAAATGACAACATTTTATATAATATTTTCTTTAGTTTTTCAGTGGGGTTTCGAATTCGAATTTTTATATAAAATTTTATGATTATTTACATAGAAAACCAAGTAACTATATATATATACGAGTACATATACAATATATATCATTAAATATCATACATTTTAATTTCATGTAATATATGTTACCCAAAAAAAAAAAAAACAACAAAATGCTGGAATAACAGGATTAACAACAAAAAGGAAAAAATAAAAGAAAATTCCTTTGTATACAAGGCAAGAAATTTTCTTAAAAATGAATAAAAATTGGCATATGATTATGTTAAGGACATCTTAATTCTAATTTTGGCTATGTAATTGGTGGTGTATTAAGAACCCTTATACATATATATTATATACATCTAAATATTATAATATAGAATACATTTTCTAATTTAAATATTATATAATTATATAAATGTATGTGTTTATTATGTGAATAACAGAAAAAAATTATCCTTACATATGAGAATATGAGAGAAAAAAAAATTATTAAGTTCTATTTTTTAAATTAGTGAATATTAGGAAATGAAAATTATAGTCTGTTTTTTTTTTTTTTGAAAATATTATTAAAAGTTTTGTATAGTTTATTAACGATTATAATGTTTTGTTTTGCCTAATGAAGCGAACGTTTATAATATTTTGTTTTGGCTAATGAAGTGCAAATAAATTTTTGATGCTTTATTAGGCACCAACGGTTTTTATTTTATGTGACATATTTTTGAAATGTGTTGGTGCAAAATTTTTCAATGACGATATTTTTTTCTCAGATCATTATCGTGAAATCGTTTCGATTACAATGTATATTATATACTTTTTCAAAGAGATCAAAGTTCCTAGAGTCCATATTTGTTTTGACTCGATATTTCCAAATGTTGGGATTAGGTTAGTAAGTGATTATTTGTTAGTTGACAATGATTCAAAGGTTGAAACTACTTTTATTTTGACACAATTGTTCTTTCGCTGAATTCTGAACCAGTAAGACAATGAATGCCGAATTAATATAACTATTACTTTAACTCATAATGAATTAATTCGTCAGTCCTATAATAACAGTATAATTTAGTTATTATTTTCTTCAACTATGCAATCAAAATTTATTAGAAAACGAGAAGAGTATAGAAGAGCAGACTGTGTCAACTCTGGTATACTTATTTAAGCATAATATATATGCTGTTTCCATAAAACTTGAATTTTTACAAAATTTCAGATGTTTTAGTACCGATGTTAAGTAGCAAGATATATTTATGTAAATTTCAGAGTTGTATGACAGCTATTCGAAGCTGTTGCTCCGAACCAACCAGATTTTACAAAAGTTATTGCCATAAAATTTTTACAAGATTTCAGATACCTACTTGAATTAAATTGCAGTATACTTACCTAAAGCTGTTTGACTGGCAGAATTAAATTTTATAGATATTAGAAAGCAAGTTGACATCTTTCTATTCCATCATCTTTTCAGATACCAGCTCCAATAGATGCTGAGTTATTTTCATTTGAAAAAAGAACTTGCATGACATCTCCCTGAACTTAGCTTTAGACCAACAAAATTTTAAAACAGTTTTTGTCATGTAGTTTGACATCTTTTCAGGAAATTTCAGATATTCAGATTCAAAGGATACTGAGTTATTTTCATATAAAAAAAGAAGTTATATGGCAGCTATCAGAACCTGTTTTACCAACACAACCAAATTTTATAGAAGTTATTGGCAATCAACTTGACTCTTTTCACAAAATTCCAGATCTAACTGTAAAAGACAATCGAACACACCGGTCAAACTTGCTGGATTTAAATAGCGATACTATATAAAAATTTTACAAGAATGACATAGTAAAAATTTTAAAATCCTAGTTACTTTGTTTTATGAATTATGTGTGGGTGGACAGACGTACAGACATCCGGGATTTAATCGACTCAGAATTTGATTCTGATCCGATCCATACACTTGAGTCTATATCTAGCTCCTTTAAGGTATCACATAAACGTAATGGCAAATTTGTTATATCCTTATTATATCAGAAGAATAAAAAAATAAATAAATAAAAATACAACCGGAATTGAGTTGAGTTAAAAAACTAGTTACAAAAATTATACTCGTACAATATTTTTAAATGAAAAATAATTCATGACCCATCACCTTAATATTATTGAAAATATTTTAAATTATATTAAATTAATTTTAGTATTTAAAATGTATATAAAAACATTCCGGAAGTAATGTTAAGTGTTAACAATCACCGGTAATTATTGTTGACAATCTCCGGTGGTGTTAATAAAATAAAATTAATAATATTTATTGAAAATATTGTCAAATCCTGTTTCATTCCTGTTCAATAATAAATCATATTATGTTAACTCAATTTTATTATATTATATAAAACAAAAGAAAAGTTTTGTAGTAATTATAATTATTTAACACAAAATAATACAAAATTTTGACTTAATTTTCGCTTTTTTCATTATTTAATAATGCATTAAAATATATGTATAGGTATGTAAATAAATTATAATATACATATATAAAATTATTTATAACGATATGACTGAAAACTATGTTTATATATTTCTTTTTTAGAGTTTTAATGTAGAACCATTTTAAATTACAAAAAAAAAACCAGCTGTCTCCACCACAGGACCGACCGCCACTACACAAAAAGTATAATGCCAAAATTTATAGATTTTTTACATAATAATTTATATCAAAGCAAAATAACTTCTAATAATTTAATAACATTTTGTTTTATTCAATAAAAATAATTATATGCAATGAAATCGTAAAAATATATGTACATTCATTCATACATCCATTTATTATTATTATTATTGTAATGTAGATATATGATTTTTTTTTCATTCAAAAAGTAATATTAAAAGTAAAAAATAATAAAAACTGTAAACAAATACAAAACAAACATAAGATTAATATTAAATCTGCTAACAAAAATTTTACCGTTTTAATTTTATGTCATCAACAAATGAATAATATGCATTGGCATAGATATAAGTACATACATATGTATGTATTTAGAGATATAAAAAAAAAACAAAAAAAAATTGTTCATATAAATTCATATGGAGTGTTATGTATGAAATTTGGACTTAGAAAAAGTTAGTCGGATCAAAAAATGTTCTATGGCAAAGTTGTTCCTCTTTACTTGTGTAACAAAATTTTTCTGTTACGACATATTCGTAAAAAACTTAAAAAGTACACTAGTAAACTACCACTTGCGGTTGTCCGATTTGCTCCAAAAGCTTATCAATCTGAGATATTTACGTCAAAACCTAAAATATGAAATTTCAAAAAATTCCGCTCAGTCGTTTAAGCTGTACACGTGCCCACAGACATACCCACACACGCAACCACACACACACACACACACACAGACGGACATCATGCTGAAATTTTTTTTACAGCCTTCTCCACACCGGAGTAGTGCATTTTTGCGGAAATCTAGGGTACAAATTTTTAGTATGAAAACAATACCTACCTTATACATTAATGTATGCGGTCGGTAAAAATTATAACAAAAGTTTATAATATAATAAAGTAATCATTATCACTACCTACTCATATTACATTACTGCGTTAAACATTCGTTGTAATATATTTTTTTTTCGAAATTTGAAAGTTTATTCACACACACCTTTTTTTAAAGATAATTAAAATCTTAATCTTTTTAAAAAAAGGATGAGGAAAGCTAACATTGTACTTTTTGCCTGTAAAAATGCCTTCGCCATAGAGAAATGGGGTTTAATCCCTCGTACAATTCATGGTCTATATACTTCGGTAGCAAGGCCTGTAGTGTTGTATGGAGTCACTTAGGAATGAGTGAAATCTCTGAACGAAGACACCACTAAAATATATATAGACGGCTCCAAGCTGGACAGCAAAGACTGCTATGGAGTATTCTACTGCGATCTACACATTGATGTAGCTTTCTTTTAAGTGGAAATACCTGCCATAATTGCATTGCAGAGTTGATAAACTAGTGGCACAAACCTTCAAATTCTTTAAGAAAAGATAATGTTCGGGGTTTCCGTTACAACTTAAAATATTGATCTGAACAAAAAGCAAATACACTCACAAACCGTAAGTGGCTCTTTATTAATAATTGCGCTGAGGTCGCCAAAGAAACTTGGCCTACATTAAATCTTAAACGTTGAATAAAACTTTTATCCTAAATCGCAGAATTATCGGCAATGTAATAGAGGTTTTAACGGGAAATCTTCCCATCGGCAGACATGTCAAAAGGCTAGCACTCATATGATTTTTGCAGAAGATTAAGAGGAGGGGGAAAAAATCTTTCATATGTTGTGTGGATATCTGGTTCTTACTCTAAAAAGAAGAATGTTTCTAGGAACATTTTTTTAAATAAACTTCTCGATCTGTTGGAGGTGAACTTAATAAATGTACACTGCTTTGTAAAAAGCTCCACATGGTTTAATTAGAAGAAATACTACATACCTAAAATATTTTACATTATTCAAATGTATGATGAAAAATCTCATATTAGTATAAAAATAAATAAATTATTTTAGCTCTTGTAAATAATGTTAATTGTTTTATTTATGATTATTTTGTATTCATTTCTTGTACTTATAACTAAAAATTGTTTTAAAATTGATCTTGAAGATATGTACAAGTACATATTTGATAAGTTTGTTTTGAATATTTAAAAATTTTTTATTCCTATATGCCATATACTGTAACCTCAAAATAAGTTTTTTAATAATATTATTATAATAAAACAAAGCCACATAATAAACAGGAACAACTACAAAAATTATATGTCCCAAAAAAAAAAAAAACAAAATATTCAGCAATAATTTACAAAAGCTTAAAAAAATTATTTACATATTAATTTCATATCTCTCCGAATAAATTCCAGAGTAAATTTTAAAAAAATTGTTGAATGAAAGGATTTTCCTTGTAATTTTTGCTATCTTATTTTTATTTTTTCTTTTTTTTTTTTGTTGAGACAGGATTAGTGGTGCTGGATGTTGAAAAAAAAGATGAAGAAGGTCGATATAAAAAACAAATTATTTGCGCAAAATATTTGTCTGTGGGGAATAAAAATAAACCGCAATATATGACCTCAAGATATCCAGATTTTGTGTTAAAAAAGAATGTTGTTTCCTATTTCTTGCCAATAGGAGTCCTTTTTTTCCTTTTTTTTTTGTTTGGTATTCATTATACGAATATTAGTAAAATCCTTTTTTATACACCATAATATTATAATAATTGAGTAGTAGTATCAGTTGTATAATAAATGGATGGTGGTAGTATGTGTCTCTTAAATGACATTTATGCCCATTTATATGTCGAAAATACATATTATATATTATATATACGTATATCTATGTATATATATATATATATGTATATATGATATTAATAAATAATAATATGAAAGAGATTAAAATCGTATAATTTTTTCTTCTCATTGTTAAATATAATAATCACTTTTCCTTTCTTTCATTCTCTCATCTTGACATGTGGTATTTATCCTTTTGGTTTTCATATTTTGTTCGGTTTTTTTTTTTTTTGATTTTGTGTGTGTTGGGTTGTTTTTTTTTATTAATTTAATTTATAATCGGAAATCATCAGGGTTTAATTTCATAATACAAAATGGAATTTGTCACATAAATTTTATGCAATCAATTTTAAATATATAAGGCAACATATTGTCATGTAAAATGAGTTTAAGTGGATGTTGGTTTTTATGGGGAATATTTTTAGGCTTATCACTGATTTAAAATGCCAGAAAATTGAATGAAAAATGAAAATAAAGGGAATATAATATTGAATGAAAAGAGGATTAACAAAAAAAGTTAACAATTTAATAAAATTATTATTGCAAAGATAAAAATCAATATTATTGATTTATTTATTTTTGGAATGTACAAAAATAAATGTACATCTTGGAAAAGGACATCATCCGCAGAGGACATTCTTTTAATCTGAAGTAAGTGAGTAAAAGTGATAAATTCGAGAGTCGTGAGAGAGTAGTCTTATAGTTATTTAGTTACTAATCAAAATTTAAATCACTTTATTATTATAATTACAACTATTTTTCGGAATATCGTTTGCAACTATATAATTTTAGTTTTAAGAATTATTTTTAGAGAATGAGTATCAGGAATTATTTTTAAAGAAAGGATCGTGTCAACATTTAAAGAAAAATCGTAAGAACGACATGTTTAACTAAATTAAACTGTTACAAAACTCAGGATGCTCAGTGGTATGTATTCATTTGATAGTTTAAGGAGTTTTTTAAAAAAATATCAGCTTATTCTTAGTTCATTTGTCTTTAATAAATATAATTTTACTGAAGTTAGTTTAAATAACCATACAATTGGACTGGCTATAGGAGAAGGTGGGCTTAAAATACCATACTATTACACAACATACTTTCTGAGTATCTTTCAAGCACTCCTACACCTTATGTAACTAATACGGATCTGAGGCAGTTGTTTGTGTATATTTTGAATCCTTCCTACATTTTTTCCTACGTCTGCTAGACACTACTATAAGGACAGTTTTACTACAATTTCAAATTAACTATATTTTTATCTTTAAGGTCTAGTTATTATGTATTTCAAATACCTAATACCATTTTTGCCAATTTTAGTATATTCTCGATATCATTACCATAAATTTAATTATTTTTGTGTAAATTGTTTCGGAATAATTAAACTATTAAGTTGTTTATTCATGGTGAGGATAGCCTTTATGCCTGTGATATAAGTAAGAAGTATAAAACCCTTAATTTTGTCTCTTAATTTGGTTTATTGTGCACTAATTAAAATGTAACAAACAAAATTTTTCCATTTTTTCACGTTCTGTTTTCTGTCCCACGGGAAAGTAGAAATAATTTTTAATTTTTTATTTTTTTGGTGCAGTTAAAAATATTTACTTTGTTAAAAGGGTTCATTTTATTTTGTTTTCGTTTTTCTTCCTTCCTTTTTTTTCCTTTCTTTTTAATTTTAATTTCTTGTTTTTTTTTTTCGTAATTACATCATTACTAATGATGATGATGACCTAATTTTAGAATCGCCAGTAATGTCTGGTTGTTTTATTTAAAAAAAAAAAAATAGATGCTGAATAAAAAAAACTGTATACAATTACGTCTGATTATTTGAAAAAAAAAACATGAGTCTAGGCTTTTAAAAGGATTAAAACTTGGGATAAAAGGTGGGTCAGACATAGGTAGTTGAAAGACCGAAAAACCTATATATTATTTTTACCATTTTTATTTTTTTTTTTAATTTTTTAGAGCATGGTAATTGTGCAATTGTATTTAATTTATATACTATATGAGATTTTAAGTAGTAGGTAATAAGTTTTTATGTTGGGTAGGATGGCACTTTAGAGACGAGTCAATACATTATTATTGACAATAGTTTCTTTTTATTTCTTCTTAATTTTAATTACACACCCATTCAAACCAATTTTAAATGTTCATTTTTTTTAAAGATAGGTTTGTCCTACATAATTATAAACATATGATTTATTTTTAGTTGAAAGAAATGTGAATATATTAAAACTGGGTGAAATAGTTTAAAATAAAAAAATAATGTATTAGGAAAAAAAAATGATATGGATATAAAAGAATACTTTGTACTATGAAAATTTATTGTATATTATATGACAATATAACGAATAAAACATAAACTGTACGTAATTAAAGTTTATATAGTTTTAAATTTAAAAGGAAATGAAAGGACATTTAATATTTTTGTATGCAGTACTTAAAAACTATGTGGCACTATGAGTTCAAAAATGGATGAAATAAAAAATATTAATATTATTTTGTTGTTTTTTCGTTCAAATATTTTAAAAGGAGATCACTATCGAAGAGTTTTGGTTTTAAGGTATTTTCCTCTGATAGTGAATGGTACCTGAATCAAATTAAAGAATTATTTTAGCACCTCGAATAAACTAAGGTTGGGAACCTTCGAATTCAAAGATTACACTCTACGCGAAAATAAAATTTTCAGATGCATTTCATGATGTCCCCGCTGATCAAATAATATATGACTTCCATCGATACTTTTTTTGTTTTTTTTCTTGTCACTCCTATTATAAGGAGCATAGGGCATCCAACCACAAAATCATTTATTATTCATATTTGACTAAGCTTCAGTTTTGTGAAATATTATTTTCAGTAAACCGTTGATTACACGACTGTATAGCTATTGTATGATTACAAAGATGTTTCGTTTATTGATACGCCATCTATTATCCTATAGAAGAATTATGTTTTATTATTATTATATTATTATATATTACAAAGGCCGATGTCTTAACCATTACACCATTGGCTGGATCGATAATATTAGAGTTTTAAATTTACTTTAGTATCATATTTCTTCTCTTCAAAAAAAATTATTATTATCAAATACATCGTTTCAGTTGAAAGCCACCTTAATTTTGCTAATTTAAAATTGTTGTAAATTTATAATTGTATTTAGATGAATATAATGTTTTAATATCATATTTAAAAGGAAAAGTTAAAGAAATTTTATTTTGAGTTTTAATATGAGCTAGACTACAAAATCTAGGTTTCAATAATTTGGTTAGATGGGGTTAAGTTTTAGTTTGTTTGGTTTTCGGAATTTAGCCAGGAAGCAGCCTCTATTTTATGAAAAAATAATTTTTTAGTAAAATGTTTAGTAGGTGTTTTTTTTTACAGATTTTCTAATGCTAGATTACGAGACTAACACGTTTCAGTTAAATCTATATAAAAATCAACTTTTTTTTAGCTGGCTTTGTGATTTATATAAATAATATAAAATTGAATTTGCCTGAATTTCTTTACTAACCTTTTATTGCAATAATTCTGAATTAATAACTTACCTATGTGTAATTAATATGTAATCCTAGAACAGAACGTGTTAAAAAGTTTTAAAAGAATTGTCCTAAATAAAAAATAATGTTTCCAATATTAGGTAAATGGTATAACATTTATAATTAAAAAGTTAATCAAAAATATCTTTTTGTAAAGTCTTCTTTTTTGTAATCAAAGATCATTTAATAATTAATGGATTCAACTTGTGACATGCATTTTATTATAAAACATCGAAATAATTCAATAAGAAATCGCACCATTCTCTTAACAAGTGTTTTTTTTTTTTTCAGATTTTTCAAAATAAATTTTCAAGTTGATCATTAATTTTGTAAGCAATTGAAACATATTTTTTTTTTTGTTAATTTTTTTTTTTTTTTTCATCTTTTCGCAAATATTAATAAACACGTACTGAAATTTTGATTTTTGAACAACATTATTCAAAAACGACAAAAAGAAATAAAATCAAAATTTTCCATAATAATTTCCACTGACATAATATAAATATGTATATATGTATATTCTATATATATATATACATATTTCAAAATGATTTCCAAGCATCATCTTTATCCAAAACAAAAAAAAAAAAAAAAATCTAAAAGCATGATGTTGAACATATTAAGAAAGAAAAATTCATCTTTTATATGATGTTGCTGCTGTTGCTGCTGCTCCTGCTGCTTTTTACTGCTTTTGTTTTGTTTTTTTTTTTTTCCGCTTTTCTTTAATAATTTTTAAGTACAATGAAAAATTTTGCGGTATTTTCCAACACAACAGAAAATCAAACAAAATTGAAAATCATCATTTTACATCATCTATCGTCAGAATCTCCGCCGCCATTACCGTCCTATCATATTATATCCCATCTTCAATACCCCTTTTTTCATTTTGTGATAATGTACTTCTTCCATATTGTATATTCGACACTGTACCTATAGTGTACTTCGGTAACTAATAATATACACAAATTAAATTTACCTTAAAACGAGTGGAATTTTTGTTTGTTTCTTGAGGGGAGCTAAAAACGAAAAAAAAAAAAAAAACAGAAAATGAATTCTATCATTTTTACGACTCATATTTTTTATTTTTTTTTTTTTTTTTGAGGAGTATGCAGAATCAGTTTATATCTAGAAATAAGCATGCATAAAGAAAATATAAATAAATTGTTTTGACAAGAAAACAAAAAAAAAAACACAAACAAAATGAATACTTATAAAAGAAGACTATATACGAATAAAATGAACAACAATATAATAATCAAAAGATATGAAAAATGCTAAAAGGGTGAGAATATTTTGAAAGAAAAGAATCCTAGAAATATGGTATAAAAAATTTAATATTAGAGAAAAGTGTTAAAAAAAAATTGTATTTTTATGTTGAAGGGTTAGTGCAAGAAGGATTATCAAGAAATTATAGAATGTAATAAGACTAAGGTACCATAATAACAAACGATCCTAATGTAACAATAAAAGCAAGTAAAATTTAATTTATTAATGAAAGGAAAAGCATCATTAGTAAAACTAACAACTATAATATAACAAAAAAGAAAAAAAAAAAAACTATTGAAATGTAAATAAATGAGACAAAACAAAGACAAAAATATTATATAAGAAAAAAACAAAAGAATATGAATTTAATCAAATGATGGGAAATGAAACTTAAATAAATGAAAAAGAAATGTAGAAAAAGTTCAAAGAAGAATATTAAAATTGCAAACCCAAACACTATTATAATATTATGCAAGAGACCTAAGTAAAACTACCCATACCTAAGTAGAAAAAACAAAATGAAAATTTTTTTTTTTTTGTTATTCAGGAAAATAATTTCAACAGAGAATTTGGTTTTGATTGAAGACTGAATATATTTGGGTCGTGATTCAGGTTGCACTTGTATTTTTTTAAATTTTGTACAGCATATATGCTTATAATTAATTTTCAAGACTATATGTGCTTTTGCTTTAAAACTTGTCGTTTTTATTTATTCTTTTCAATTTTTTAAGACATTTTCTGAGAATTAATTTCTCTAATATCATATTTTGACTAAATGTACTGGCAGAAAAGTGTGTGTAATTACAAAAAAAAATAAAATAATACAAAATGGAATAATGGGAAAAGTATTTTATGTATAATCAAAAAAAAAAAAAAAAATAACAAAATTATATCATACCTTACTTTAACATAATTACAGGCACAATGATGAACAAATAATCAGAAACA
Organism: Poecilobothrus nobilitatus; assembly: GCA_947095535.1. NCBI lineage: Eukaryota > Metazoa > Arthropoda > Insecta > Diptera > Dolichopodidae > Poecilobothrus > Poecilobothrus nobilitatus. The sequence goes on from OX352774.1 coordinate 60,163,481, forward strand.
ACAATTTGTAAAGAAGAAAAAAGTCAGATTTTTATGAGGTAAAGAAAAATTCTTAAAATATTATGCCAAAAACATTAATACACACTCTGGTCTCTGTCTCTTAGTTTTCAATGAGTTAGAGAGGCTGAGTTAGAAATTTTAAATCAAATTTAACCAGTACATTTGATGGAGCGCGTAAGTCACAGTTATTCTAAAATTACAACATGCGTATAACAGTAAATATATTATATTGTCAAATTGTATAAAGCTGCCTCATAATTTTAAACTGTGTAATAAGTTTGTAATAGTTATTACTTTCTTGTAAGTAGGTTTATTATATAGATTCAATGACCTAGTTCTATGATGGTTGCAGATTAAAGAAAATCTTAAGATACTATTTTGTTAATTTTAATAACAACAATTTATAATGGGTATTAATTAGGCTAGCCAGTATAGGGAGTAGGCTAGCAAAAGTGGTAGTGATTTCTAATTCTTTATTCTAATGCTTTATAAATCTAAGAAGCAGTGATTCTAAATTTCTATCTAGGACAAAATTATTTTCTTTTTGTTTTAATAGGTTAGATCTTAATATGCTATCTTTAGTCTAAGAATTGCTAATCACTTTGTAAGTTGAGAGGTTGCAGTTCTGTAGTTTTAGAACAGAATTTTCTTTGAACCTTCCTCTTGTATTTTTATGACATTTTGTGCTCTGATGTCTTAAAGATTTTAATCTTTGCCGTGATACTTTATAGAACTTTTGTTACAACTCCTACTTAACTTTTGTTTAATCTTCAATCTAAAATAGTAATGCCGTTTCATTGTAGAGCTTATATGGTATCATATAATTTGGTTGTTCATGAGCTAGGTATATATAAATTGTGATTTAACCAAAATCATGTTTTTTTTTTTAACAAGATAAAATGATCTAGGTAAATATTTTATATATTCACCACAAAGTATAAAAACTTAAATAATACATACAGCAAAAAAACAAAAAACAAAAAAAAAAACGAAAATAAATAAAATGATTGGTATGAAGTTAAATCATGTTGCAAATTGTCATCTTATTTTCTTGTATGTCATCATGCATGAATTCATACGTAGGTGCTTGTGCATATTTTAGTTGATTGTCATTGTCTGGTATGAGTAATTGTTTTGTTTGATGGTTTGTTGTTTAGTTTATTTTGTTTTGTTTCTTTTTTTTTCTGTTTTGTTATATTGTTCGTTTTTCATTATTCATTTCATACTTTTTATATATTTATTCCACACAATTTCTTTTATAATATACCAGTTTACCTTTACAATTTATTTATTTATTTAATTTTTTTTGGTTTTGTTTTTTTTTTTTTACTTTAACAATATAATCATTGGTATAATGGTATCTATGTTAAAGTTACAGTCAACTTTTTAAAAACCCCTATACGTCCTTCATCTAACATCTTTATCAGAATTTGAGGGATGATAATCATATGAATGAAAATATTTTTATAATATAAATTTTGTTTAAAGGATCGGAGATGAGATGAAATTTTTTTGAGATTGTTATTTGGTTTTAGATTTTTTTCTTTTTTTTTTTGTTATTTATCAAAAGTTGAATTCTTTCATCGTGAGAGAGAAGAATTTATTGTTTTTCTCGTCAACTGAGGTGAGTTTTTTTTTTTTTAAGCTTAATATATGCTTCTTTGGTGGATATGTTCATTATTTTATATTTTATATTATATAATATGTTTTATAGGTTTTTTATATGCTAAATTTTTTTTTTTTTTTGATGGCTGGTTTTGTTGTTGTTGAACAACGAATATTAATAATTTTATTCATGAACTTTTGTTTTGTGACATTCATTTGATTTTTTTCGATTATATTATAAAGTAAAAAAGAAAAATTATGAAAAAATTATATTTGGCAACATAACACCAACATCATTAAACAATAAAAACAATAACAAGAACAAGCACAATAAAGTAATTTTCTATTAAATTTTCATTTTGTAAAGAGTTTAATAGAATCACAGTACGGTAAAATACAGTACAATATACAATGAAAGAAATGAATATAATTGAATGAACGTATAAATGAAAAAGTAAAAGAAAACAAAATAAAGAAGAAGAAAAAAAAGACGAAAAGAGGTATCTAAAGATATATTTGATGTATTATGGTTTATGTCACACCATAAAATTATTTTATCAACGGTTTGTTGTTTGGTCTTTTGTAATTTATATAATGTGAATGAACTGCATAAAAAGTTCATATTTCATTTTATGTGTTGATTATGATGACACATGAATAAAAGAGATAAGATAAAAAAAAAACGAGGAAGAGTGCAGTAGAGTAGACTGTGTCAACTCTGGGATACCCGTATGAACGTAATATATCCTGTTTCTATAAAACTTGATCATCTTTTAAAAACATTCAGAGTTTTAGTACCGAACTACAGAGATATATTTATGTAAATTGTGGAGTTGTATGATAGCTACCCGAATCTATTGCGCCTAGCTTCATTAAGTTCCAAGAAATGCAAAAAGCCTGAACCGGCTGCTTTAGACCATTCAAATTTTACAAAAGTTTTTGGCATGCAACTCGACACTTTTTCACTAAATTTCAGATAGCTAGCTTCAATAGACACTGAGTTATTTTCATTTAAAAAGAGAAGTTGTATGGCAACTATCCGAACCTGTCATATCATCACAACAAAATTTTACAGAAGTTGTTGCCATAAAACTCGATCATCATTTGCAAAATTTCAGATACCTAGATTGAATAGACACTGGCTTATTTCCATTTAAAGAAAGACGTTGTATGGCAGCTACTCGAACCCGGCGGCCGAAAATGCTGGAGTTAAATAGCAAAACTAACAATTTTACAAAAGTAACGTAAAAAAATGTTCAGCCTCCTAGCTCCTCTATTTTTTGAGTTATAGTGCGGACGGACACTGAGTTCTTTCATTTAAAAAGAGATTTTGTATGGCAGCTACCCGAACCCGTCACACCACCACAACCAAATTTCGTAGAAGTTGTTGCCATAAAACTTGATCATCATTCGCAAAATTTCAGATACCTAGATTGAACAGACACTGGGTTATTTCTATTTAAAGAAAGAAGTTGTATGGCAGCTACTCGAACCCGGCGGCCGAAAATGCTGGAGTTAAATAGCAAAACTAACAATTTTGCAAGAGTGACGTAAAAAAAATTTCAGCCTCCTAACTCCTTTATTTTTTGAGTTATCGTGCGGACGGACACTGAGTTCTTTTCATTTAAAAAGAGATTTTGTATGGCAGCTACCCGAACCCGTCGCACCAGCACAACCAAATTTTGTAGAAGTTGTTGCCATAAAACTTGATCATCATTTGCAAAATTTCAGATACCTAGATTGAACAGACACTGGGTTATTTCTATTTAAAGAAAGAAGTTGTATGGCAGCTACTCGAACCCGGCGGCCGAAAATGCTGGAGTTAAATAGCAAAACTAACAATTTTGTAAAAGTGATGTAAAAAAAATTGCAGCCTTCTAACTCCTTTATTTTTTGAGTTATCGTGCGGACGGACACTGAGTTCTTTTATTTAAAAAGAGATTTTGTATGGCAGCTACCCGAACCCGTCACACCACCACAACCAAATTTTGCAGAAGTTGTTGCCATAAAACTTGATCATCATTCGCAAAATTTCAGATACCTAGATTGAACAGACACTGGGTTATTTCTATTTAAAGACAGAAGTTGTATGGCAGCTACTCGAACCCGGCGGCCGAAAATGCTGGAGTTAAATAGGAAAACTAACAATTTTGCAAGAGTGACGTAAAAAAAATTTCAGCCTCCTAGCTCCTTTATTTTTTGAGTTATCGTGCGGACGGACACTGAGTTCTTTTCATTTAAAAAGAGATTTTGTATGGCAGCTACCCGAACCCGTCGCACCAGCACAACCAAATTTTGTAGAAGTTGTTGCCATAAAACTTGATCATCATTTGCAAAATTTCAGATACCTAGATTGAACAGACACTGGGTTATTTCTATTTAAAGAAAGAAGTTGTATGGCAGCTACTCGAACTCGGCGGCCGAAAATGCTGGAGTTAAATAGCAAAACTAACAATTTTGCAAGAGTGACGTAAAAAAAATTTCAGTTTCCTAGCTCCTTTATTTTTTGAGTTATCGTGCGGACGGACACTGAGTTCTTTTCATTTAAAAATAGATTTTGTATGGCAGCTACCCGAACCCGTCGCACCAGCACAACCAAATTTTGTAGAAGTTGTTGCCATAAAACTTGATCATCATTCGCAAAATTTCAGATACCTAGATTGAACAGACACTGGGTTATTTCTATTTAAAGAAAGAAGTTGTATGGCAGCTACCCGAACCCGGGGACAGAAAATGCTGGAGTTAAATAGCAAAACTAACAATTTTACAAAAGTGACGTAAAAAAATTTTCAGCCTCCTAGCTCCTCTATTTTTTGAGTTATCGTGCGGACGGACACTGAGTTCTTTTCATTTAAAAAGAGATTTTGTATGGCAGCTACCCGAACCCGTCGCACCAGCACAACCAAATTTTGTAGAAGTTGTTGCCATAAAACTTGATCATCATTTGCAAAATTTCAGACGCCTAGCTTCATTAGGTTCCAAGAGGTGCAAGAAGTCTGAACCGGCTGCTCTAGACCAAACAAATTTTACAAAAGTTTTTGGCATATAACTCGACACTTCTTTACTAAATTTCAGATTCCTAGCTTCAATAAACACTGAGTTATTCTCATTTAACCGGATAAGTTGTATGGCAGCTACCCGAACCCGCCGCACCACCACAACCAAATTTTACAAAAGTTGTTGCCATAAAACTTGATCATCATTTGCAAAATTTCAGACGCCTAGCTTCATTAGGTTCCAAGAGGTGCAAGAAGTCTGAACCGGCTGCTCTAGACCAACCAAATTTTACTAAAGTTGTTGGCATGTAACTCGACACCTCTTTACTAAATTTCAGATTCCTAGCTTCAATAAACACTGAGTTATTCTCATTTAAACGGAGAAGTTGTATGGCAGCTACCCGAACCCGCTGCACCAGCACAACCAAATTTTACAGAAGTTGTTGCCATAAAACTTGATCATCACTTGCAAAATTTCAGAAACCTAGCTTGAATAGATACTGAGTTATTTCTATATAAAGATAGAAGTTGTATGGCAGCTACTCGAACCCGCCGACCGAAAATGTTGGATTTAAATAGCAAAACTAACAATTTTGCAAAAGTGACGTAAAAAAAATTTCAGCCCCCTAGCTCCTTTATTTTTTGAGTTATCGTGCGGACGGACGGACGGACGGACGTACATGGCTTAATCGACTCAGAATTCGATTCTGAGCCGATCCATACCTTTGACACTATATCTAGCTCGACTCCTTTAAGGTGTCACAAACGTAATGGCAAATTTATTATACCCTTGAACATAGTTCATACGGGTATAAAAAGGATAACATAAAAAAACAAAGAAGTGTTATAAAGAAGAACACAATGAACTTCACTTGTTATTATAATTGCAGTAGATTGTTTGAAGTAAAAAAAAAAAGAAAAGTTGTTTTGTTTAACAAATACTAAAATCTTATAGAATAGTTTTTTTTTCGTAATTTGTTTTATATTTTTAATTCATTTTTGACTTCATCTCAAAATCTTACTATACCCAATTAGTTCTTTATGAACCATGTTACTTCTATGTCTGTGGGTGGCCTAATAACATTTCTTCTGCCCTATGGATTCTTATTTATTAATTATTACTAACACACAATATTTCCTGTTCTTTTCCAAAGTGCGTAACAAGCTATTTCACATTTCTTCATGATAATTTTTGTAGGTCTAGTTACTTAACCCGGCAATGTTTAAATCTTTAAATAATACTTTTCATATTTTACTTTAAAAAAAAAAAAAACAACAAATAATTTCAACAATAAATCAATTTCAATTTAATTGGTTATCCATTAATTTACTTTGGACAGGTAGGCTTTTGTTTTTCTTTTAAATAAGGTGAACAATAAGACAGTTAGAAATTCTATTTCTAAGTTAAAATTTGTAATCGAGTAAACGAAGCTAAAAAATAGTTTTTGTATTTATTGATGAACTTTATTTTGGTAGTAAATTTACTGCAATATGAACTAAAAAAAATGTTCTAACAACATCGCACCGTTTATCATTTAGTTTTCATTGGTTTTCTTTGGAAAATATAAAAATAAGTAAAGAAACCTAAGAAATCTTCGTTACCTAAAGTACGTTTTAAGGTAAATTAATTACATTATGTGATAATTTTAAAGGTTTCCTTAAAAAAATCCTTTTTATTGTTTTTTTTTATTTTTGTCATAATGTAATAGAGTACAATATCAATAATAAAATTTTTAAAAAGATCTTTTATATAGCAATACAAAACTCTTGTTTTGAAATAATGGTGAAAGTTTTTCATTTTTATATAACAAAAAATGATTTAATGAGTAAAATACTAGAAATAATAAGTTCGTTCCTTTTGCTTAGAAATAATTGATTTGCCATTGCATAATTGAGTTGCCTTAATATTATTAAGGACAAATATGTTTTATTATTTTTCTAAAAATTCAGTTTTTGAAACTAAATCAAATCTTAAATACTTTTATAGATTTCAAAAAAAAACTCAACCAAATGAAAGTATTTTGTGAAAATGCTACGTAGTTATAAGAAAATCTCAAAAAAAAAGAGACATACAATTTTTAATACTTGTCCCAATATTAAATTCAAAATTGTAGAAAATATGTTTTAATAATTGGTAGATTTTCAAAAAAATGGGAAAATTTAAAGTTTTTCGAAAAAAAAAATGAAAAGATTTAAAGTTTTTCGAAAAAAAAAATGACAAAATGAACAATTTAAATATTGTGATGGATATAATTAATTCATTATTTTGATCAGTTTTATTATGCCCATTTAATTGATTGATTGATTATTAACAAAAAAAATTGATTGTCTGATTAACAATATTTCATATTTATATTTGCAATATTTCATTTTTGTATTTAATTGTCTATAAAAAAGTTATGAACTACGACGCATGGGGTTAAAAATTAAAATAAACAAATATATACTTATATATTTTATGTAATACAATCTAGCTAATGGTATAGTGGTTAAAACACCGGTCCTTAATTCTAAAGCCCCCGGGTACAAAAAATTTTAATAATATGCTGTTATGGTGGCAAATCTAATCCCGAAAAAACAAGGAAATAAAATTGGGCAATTTAAATTGTTATAAGATAATAATAGAATTTCGCAAATCGTTTGAGCTTAGGTTAAAATCGCAATCATTATAATAACCTCAAATCCTAACTTATGGCATTTACAATTAAGGAATTATGGGTTTACAACACAAAATTTATTTTTTTTTTTTTTTAGCAGAAAAGTCTTTTATAGATATAGTCTATGCTTTTCTGAAAAATTTTATTTTTTTACTATATTTTGAAAGTGAAAAAAAAAAGTGATATTTCATAAGCTCATGCGGTATATGTTTATTTTCACTTTTAAAAACAAAAGAAGCCTACCTAATAATATTAAATGCTCTTTTCAAGAAATTTTATAAGAAAAAGGTAGCTAAACGAATACATAAACAAATAGAAACTGAAAAGTTAATATAAAAGAATGTTCGGCGTCTGACAGACACCGACAAATTAATATAAAAGCATATAATTAATATAAAAACATATAATAAGTATATATTATTATATAATTAATATCATATCAAAATATATAATAAAATAATTCTTGTATATGATAATAGATGTCGCACAATTAAAAATATATATTTACCTTCAAAATAATTTTGTACTCTACAGAAAGACAGTCAAGTAATAAACAGCTTAGTGAAACTAATGATTTCAGAAACTAAAGGTTCGTCAAATAAGAATAATAAATGACTTATTGAATACTCTATACTCCTTAGATAAATTAAGTGGAGAAAATAAGACATATATTATATATAATACAAAGATTTATCATAGAAAACAGTACTACAACCAATGGTTCAGGGTGTCAGCTACTTGAAAACAAAAAACTCTTTGTTAATGGGCTTTGTAAAACACTTATATTAAAATTTTAAATTTTAAATAATACTTCCAACCTTATTATAAAAGTATTATAACAATTTTCTACCAATATTCTATTATTATAGTTACCTATATAGGTAGATTATATACCTAGAAATCTAAAATATTCTATAGTTATTAGTTGAAAATTAAAACTACAAATAAAATAAAAAATACAAATGAAATAAAAAAAAAAACAAAATAAAATCAATTATTTTTATATTTTGTTAGTATATTAAATTGCTTTAAACTCACTTTTAATTAAATTCCATTAAAACTTTTTAGAAGAAAGAATAAAAAATAAATAAAAAAAATTCAGAAATAATTTTTACCATTCACAAAAATATCTGACTATCTGTAAAAACATAAACCTAAAATTACATTATTTTTGTGATCGTTTTTAGCACATTTCCAAAAAATTTTTGAAAAAATGTGCTTATTAGTTTCACTCTGTCCGTTCCGTTCGTCCGTCTGTTTACAAAACTTCTACACCGTTAAAGATAGAGAAAACAAATTTTAACCATGGGTAGGTTTCATAAAAAAAATAATTTTTTGGAACAATTTTTTCATGTAGCCCCATCCATTACGGAGCTACAGCCCCTCAAACTTTGAAAACGTCCTATTTTTAAATGCATATATCTTATGTTCTGCTTAAGATTTTTTCAATCTGAAAACGTCATGCGACAGGTATTTTTTTTAGCTTTGTAAATTAATATCAAAATTATACAATTTTTTAAATTTAGTATTTAAATTTACCGTTATGTGAAAACCACATTTTGCAAGATTTTTCTCCTTTCATAACTCCGGCACGCTTTTAGATAAAGTCTTGAAATTGAATTGAGACAAGAAAGAACTTTTAGAATTAGTATAAGTTTCATTAGAACATTTTTTTGCACCACCCCTGTTTAACATGTATTAGGGCTGAAAAATTGAAAATTTGCTATTTTTAGGCACCTGTAACTTAAGCACCTGTACAAATTTTTCTTCGGCAAGACATAAAAATTAAAACTCCAGTAATATATTTTTATGTGTGTTAACGGTTTTTCTTAGTTATATAGGGTTCCGAACTTACAGACCCTCAAAATTCCAGAAAAGTGTTATTTTCACATATTACAAAAATTTTTCTAAAATTTTATTTTTAAAATTTTTCAAATTTTTGTGCAAGTCACAATTCTAAACAGTTTGTATTGTGTTTTGGAAATGTGTGCTTTTAAAAACCGTTGTTTTATATTCTACCTTGTTTTTTTTTAATATCTAATATATTATTATCTATGTAATGTATGTAATTAAATTGTAATAATAACGGTATTTTAAATAGCGCAAAGGAAATTTTAATTTTTCATTAGAATCATTTTTTTTTTTTTATTTTGTTTATTTTCCACAAATTTTTCCAAAAACTTTTCCATACGAATTTTAAAATTATTTTATTCTAAACTAAACCCTTAAATTTTTCCACAAAGTCAATTCCTATGTGACCATATACACATTAATTTAATATTTATGTAGACATATATTAAAATATATTTATGTATATACTAGCTAAATACTATAATATATTCTGACTATATACTATAAAAAATATATATTATGATATTATACATGTATGACCTTCCTTATATTTATTATATACTTTTTTCATTAATAGGTTATAAATATTTATGTAATTATACCATAACTGTACATTTTAGTTTTTAGCTATAATGCGATTCAATTCTATTAGCCAAAAAATTTTTTGTGTCTAAACTAAACAAATTCTTTTAATAATTTGGAATTCGATGGAACAAAGTAACGAATATTATAAACTCACATATATATACCAATATATATATATATATATATAATATAGTTATAACATAATTTATCCATTCCATTACATTGCATTAAAATTCTTGCATTGAATTCTTAAAATTGAACATTAACAATAATTGCCATCACGGTATATTTTATTTGTATTTATAAATTCCATTGATGGTATTGATTAGAGATGAATGCTTTTTATAAGGCAGCAGCATAAGGTTAAAGGCTGACAAATTATCATTTTATTTTTTTGTTTTTTTTTCTACTTGTTTTCTGTTTCCATTTTGTTTGCACACATTTTAAAACGTGAACTTTAACGTGACAATTTTAACTCACAAGGATATATGATTAGTTCAGTTTAACATTTAGTGTACCTATACAGTAATGGACATTCATATATAAAAAGGCAAAATAGAATTGATTCAATTAAAAAAACGAAAGTAGAACATTTCAAATAATATTTAATTATCTTAGATTCGTTAGTTTTTTTTTTTTTTGCAGGAGTAGTAGGGAATCATCGAAAGGGAAAGACCCTATAGAGGAATAGGAACGAGTATAAGTCCTCTATGAGTGTGTGGTACTTTAATCAATTAAATATCACTTCCCCTTTTTAATCAAACAATAGCTTATATTACCTTTAGTACTCATGTACTGTCTGGTCAAAGGAAGTTAAGTTATGGAAACAAAATTGATTTCAAATTGCCAGATATATTGTGAAAGGTTGTTAATGTTCACCTTGAATCTGTAATAATCTCATGTCATCGCTAATTACAGGGAACACATGAGGGGGAAGATGGTTCCGTGTTAGCGATATTCGTACCTCAAACGAATTTTCATAAAAAGAATATCAGGCATATGAAGTTTTTTGTATATGTTTTACTCAAATATTTTTCTTCATTCTCTGAAAATTATAATGCCGAAACAATAGGATCGATATTGACAGCAAACTCAGTATATTCCAGTCTATTTAGTTAGGGAAGAATAGGATCGATATTTATAGCAAACTCACTATATCTCAGTATATTTAGTTGAAATTCTTAAATGTAATTTTTAAAGTTTTTTATTTCTAAAACTCATGGGGAAGACTTTTATTGAGATTTATTTGAACTTTAGGTTTATCTAAATAATGTTTTTGAAGCTTTTTCAGTCTTCAAAAGATTTACAAATTATAAATTCACAAATTTTCATTGTACGTACTGTTAATATATTATTTACAACTACACATTATAGTGTTATGTATAAAGATAGAGATTTATTAATATATTTGTGTGTATTGTGTATGACATTCATGTTTTATATAAACAAAGTTCTGATAAATATAAAGTTTACACTGTTGCTGTTTGTATATTATATGTAAATATGTATGAATAATTTTTTTTTGTTGTTAGGAAATTTTTCTCTTTGTTTTTATTGTTGTTGTTTTTTTTTTGTTTTTTGTTTTGTATTGTACTAATGGCATGAAGTTGTCAGCATAATAATTAAAAAACCTTGACACAACTAATTCATGTCGCACATTTTCATTTCTGATACGTTGACAGCCAATTACCACAAATAAATTTTTTTTTTTATTTTTGGTATTGTTTGAATGTATGTAATACGTTGTTAGAATAAAACGTGTATGTTATATGATCGTGTCTATTAAATTGAATTTAATTTAGAAAAATAATGATATTTAAAAGTTTTAAAAAACTTTTTTTTTTTAATTAATTAAAATACTACTTTTTAAATTTTGTCTGTTTTCCAATGATAGAGAGTGTAAATTGAAAATATTAGTAATGAAATATTTTAACTAATTAAAACACTTACGCGAAGAATAATTGTTCCTATTATGAAATCAAGTACGAAATTATGAAGACTAGTTTACAGTTTAATTGAAAAGATGCTGATTTTTTGTTTAAATTTATTTTGTCCTGATGTCCCACCATATACAACTCTTAAAAGTTATCCGGATAAGAAACAACAGAATAATATTTATTTGTTATCCAAAATTGTAATGTTTTAACTTACTTAACAAGTATTATTTGTTTTTGTCGTGGCCTCTTTTATCATACAACTGTTCTTAAACGAGAAAAAGAAAATTAAAGTTTGGAACTGATTATTACAAAAGTTCTTGTTGCCTGATTTTCGAAATAATGAAGCGTAAAATAGATCTTTGAATATAAATATAATACGATAGGGGAAGTTAAGAGTTGCATTCGGACTTAGAAATTTTTGTTGAATATTAAATAATAATCTAAAAAAAAATTCTTATAATATTTTGAAATAAAATAAATTTATATTGCATTTATATTTACATAAAATGTTACAAATTTTACTAATAACTGTTGCATTTTCAACATTAATTTGTACAAATTTTAGTTTATCATAGGTAGACATAGGTAGCGGCTGCTGAAGCACACTTCGGCTAGTTTAGGTCCGATGTGATACCCTGTGTTTCTCTCCATTAAACCATTCAGTGTTTTTCCTAATTAAACCATTGGGAGATTATTAAAAAGCGATATAAATTTGTTAAATCCACCTTCGACAGTTCGAAAAGGTTGTTTAAGAAAAACTCTCTTCTTTTTAGAGGAAGAACCGGACATTGACACAGTAAGTGAAAGATTTTTTGCTCTTCCTGTTCATTTTTGAAGAGTTCATTTTCTGTAAAAATCATATGAGGGAAGTCCTAGTCCTCTGGCATGTCTGATCGGACAATGATCTGTGTCAATGTAATCATCCTGACCTGACTTGTACCTGTTTAGGTAATCATAGAAATTCTTTGATTTAACTTCGAATTCAGTGAAGTTTACCACTTTTTTAAAATTAAATGTAGGGTTTAGGTATTAACTTACTGGTAACTTGTGTAGCCGGACATTGACACAGCAGATGAAATATTGATTCCTCTTCATTTTTGAAGCTTCTGCAAAAATCATATGTGGGAAGTCCTAGTTCTCTGGCATGTCTGATCGGACAATGACCTGTGTCAATGTAATCATCCTGACCTGACTTGTACCTGTTTAGGTATTCATAGAAATTCTTTAATTTAACTTCGAATCCAGTGAAGCTACCACTTTTTTAAAATTAAATTTAAGTTTTAGCCCTTAACTTACTGGTAACGTGTGTTCTATAAAAATATCCCTTTTATATGAACATCTAAAACCTGTATACAAAACAATGAGAAATATTTGACAAATAATTTTGGACTTCTATTAATTGGATTCCTTGCGGAATTTAAATATATCTATTAACAGTAAAACTAAAATTAATATACTGCTGCTATAGTTACGATAAAATCTTTTCAATTATTTACACACTACATATTTTTTTCCCCTCTGCATTGCACTTAAATTGAAAACTTGAACTTGTATCGTGAAATTTTTGGAATGCAGTTATCTACCATTTAAATAGTAAAATTTTAATATGTATTCTCCATATAAATTCAGTAAAATTTTTAAATAATTCAGGTTATAAAATTTAGTTATTATAACAGTGGTAATAATTAAAATATTGTTAGATGGAATGTTGTATAACTATATTTTGTATAAAATTAGTTATAGTAATAATATAATTAGTAAGATATAACATAAAGTAATGGATTATAATAGAACATGAACATTAAAAGCATTTAAAAATATTTTAGTGAGATTAGCAATATGAAATATTGTGTATACAGTATATCATAATATAGAATAAAATATTACTGTAAAATTACTAGGTAACCATATTATAAATATCCTTCTTTATATACACACATATAACCATATTATAAATATCTCTTTGCATGGATGTGTTATATAACATTTCGATTTTTATGAGAAGTGTAAACTTACGAAGAAATAGTTCCTCATTACTTTTAATTGAATTAATTATATTTAAGTGAAACGAAAATTTTTATTTCAAGCAAAATAAGTGCTTATCTACTCTATTTAATATGTAATTGTAAAAGAATCCTAAAAAAATAAAATGCCTAAATTATTATTGAGGTAAATAATCCACAAGTAGAATTTTTAGCACCAACCCCTGATATTAGCAATGGTCTTCACTGTCTTGGAGGTTTAATATTTTTTTTTAATATTTCAGCAATAGGATATACTTCTATATAGTCATCTAATAGGGCATTTAGGATAATCATCTAAAAAATATAAATACATAGTTGACATCATATAATCCATCATGAATTGCATCATGTAAAGAATTGAAGACGAATGCCCTTTGTCCGGTTTTCTACTTAAAATATTTTTCATTATTATGGTTTTTATGAAAAAAAAACTCAAATAATTCTTCCTTCTAGACCATACACATACAAAAAAAAAATAAAATAAGATTACTATTCTAAAGGAAATAACATATGAAATCTACTTAATCAATAACATAAAAAATTAAATTATTTTCTAGGTCAATGACCAGTTAATTTAAGGAATTGTATGTTGGTTGTATTACCACTGCAAAGAAATTTTCTTAGAAGATTAAAAACCAATATGAAAGTAAAAAAAAATTAGAGTATTTTGAACTGTTGAGTGAGTACAACAGTTTAAGTACTTGTTATGTGTATTAAATTCATTCTTCAGAAATCAGAATGGAATGAAAAGTGTGCTCTTGATCACTGCACATTGAAAAATTAGTGAAAAACTATATAAATTCTTCATTGATTTTAGTATTCGTGAAAGTCATGAACATGTGGACACTTTAAATTTATTTATAGTCTATTGAGTATTTTAATTTTGGGTACCTACGTAATTATATAATATCTACTTATAACATATTATTTGTCACATATACAAAAATTTTAATTGATTAACTACTTAAAGTTTAACAAATTAATTAGTATCTGTTTTTGATCATACAAAATGCATAAATTCCTTTATTTTAAATAATGGCAAATTACACTATTTTCATTATTTTTGTATGTTAATTATAAAATTAATGTTTGTTTTTGTGGGAAAATAACGAATCGCAAAAGTTGTTTTGTAAAACAAGTTTTCATCGAAAGATCTTTCTTAAAAAAGTACATTTCACAAACCCACAAATTGCAAATAATGCATTTTACAAAATTAACATTATTGATGAAAAGATCCAAAGGAGCTAGTTCACAAGACAAAAAATTATGAAAATTATAATATAGTAAAAACCAGATATAAATAAATTAAAATAAATTGATCCATAGCTTTCATCATAAATGTTACACCTGGCTTAAGGTAACTGATTTTATATGTTTATTATGTGGGTATAAGGATCTAAAATTAGGATTTCAGTATTTTTCAGAATAATTTAATTTTTGTTTATATTTATATGTATGTACATGTATATAAAGCATAATTTTTGTCAAATACCCTTGTAATTAATCGACTTGTTCCAAAAAAAAATTTTTTTTGTTAAATATAAAATTAACGAAGCGGTAATTTGCTGAAAAGTGATTTTTTTTTTGAAAGATGAAAGTTATTTTTTAAATAGTATTTTGTATTTTGATAAAGTGTTCTCTACCCGATTTTATATTTTCAATTATAAGGAAATTAATTATTTCTATATAAGTATTAATTAAATTTCTTAAGTTTTCATGAAATAAAAAGAAATAAACAATATTTTTAATTGATACTATCAAAACGTGAAAGTATATGTGACAAAAGAAAATAAAGAATTGCCTTTCATTTACAATTAAAATAACTTGAGTGAAACATATTTTTCTTAAATTGTTGTCCCTTCAATCATTGTTTCTTTGTAGAACTTATTGTACGGATATAGTTCGGCAAATTTTAATGACTTGTAACCATTAAAATGACATTTTCAGATAACGGTACTTTATAACTCTAAGTTTCTGAATATATAGGACTGATGTTTGGGTCATTAGGAATGTTTAAAATTTTCATCATTTCAAATCCTTATATGTACAAAAAATTTTTAGGAGAATTAGTTAAATTTTTGTGGTATCATTCATTTTTATTTTGCTTTCTTATAACGTTAATCTCTTTCTTCTAATCCTTAAAATTGCTCTTAGAATCCTAATATGCAAAAAAAAATAAGCGTAAGTATACCACTCGAGTTTAACCATCCAAATATTTTTAAATTGCACCTGGTGGATTTTTTTCAATATACCTTGTCGAAATTTTCTGCAAACTTTTGAATAATAATGACCACTGTTCCATTATGAATGATTAAAATGAGCTTGTTTTGCATTCAAATTTGTATATATATATATATATATATATATATGTATATAGTAAAGGGTAATGTACCAACAATTTTTAAACTTAGAATTAAATTTTTCTAGCGAATTAATTTGACTTTCTTTTGTATTTTTGTTTGTGTAAACGAGATATTTAAATTTTTAATTGCTTTTCACCTACAACTTTTTATATTGTACGTATGTACAGGGTAACCAAACTTGGATTTTCTGTTCATATTATAAATATTCTTAAGACATACAATAATGGATACATATTTGGGATATGAATAGATCACATTTAAGATGATTTATAATTGTTACAACACAAAGAAAACATTTTGTGCATTTTAATGTTCCAACATTTTCATTTAAATGAATGTATAAATAATCAGAACTGTCAAATTTTGGGCTACCTACAGAAACATATCGCTCCAACAGTATAGAGCACAGTGCGAGGGCGATAATGTAAAATTTTCGAGAACTTTTCCGAGACCGACTTCCTGCGTCCCAGATTAACAGATTTTTTTCTTTTGTGGAGGTATGTAAAGGAACTATTTTACCTGAATAAATCACAAATAATAAATCGTCTTAAACAAAATGTTTGTGAAGAAATTTCAAATTTGAAGCCAAAATCTTTGTGTTTTCTAAAAACGTCATTTAAATGATATTATTTTTCACACTGAGATCAAAAAAACATTTAACAAATTATACTGTCATGTAAAAACAAAAATAAAAAAAAAAATATGAAAATATTACAAAAGTTACAATATTGGATTTTACATCAGTCAGTTCAAGTTGGCCCACTCTATACGAGTATATGTATAAGAATTAATATACATACAAATATAATTTTAAAAATCACTATAAAATTTAAAATAAAATAACTGTTAAAATTTTGATATGAAAATTGTAATTACAAAAAAAAAAAAAAAAATTTCAGTTCTAAAGAATTTTACAAATTAATGCAAATAATATAATATTTGAAAAACTTTTTCTTTTATTTAAAATTTATTTTGTATGTATGGATGTATGTATATTGTATACAAATATGATTATGATATGTCTACAATTACATTACATATTATATACATAATGTAGGTACTTAGATACTAATATATCAAATTACTAAAAAGATTTTCTGAATTTTATATAATTATAAAGTGGTTAGAAAATTAACAATTTTAATTAGTTGAAATAGATATACATATGTATATGTATGTATATATGTATTAAGAATTTTCGTGTCAAATTAATGTTTAGATCTAATTAAAAAATTTTTTTTTGTTTTTTATTTAAAATTAAATGTAAAATTTTAAAACTTATATTATTAGTTATAATTAGTGATATGAAAAAAAAAGAGATTTCCTAGTAAAATCATAGATGAAAAGAGAATATGTAGTTTGAATATATTTTCTTTTTCTTATTGTTCCGGTTTCCCCTTGTTGGAGTATAGGAAAATGATAAGTGTTTCCTTGTATTATATTTTAAAAATCTAAAATTTAGGAAATGTTTCGTTCTACAATACTACCGAAACTCTTCAGTAAGCAAGTACTATTGATATGCTTATAGATTGTTCCTAATTTTAATTTTCAACAAGTCTTACTACTTATAAAAAAATTTCAGAAAATCATCTGTGAGGTAAATGAGACAAATTGAAAAAATCCGTAAAATTCAAACATAAGTTAAAGCAATAAAAACAAAAAAAATTTTTTTTCCTTGTTCCTTTCCTTGTTTTCTCGTATAGTTTCCGGTATATGCAACTCCGACTGATGCGGCTCGTTTTTATTGTACACATATTTTTTCCCTTTATGTTTACCTTAGTTCTCGAAGAAAAAATGCCTCTTTCAATTAGTTTTTCTTTTCTATCAACTGTCGCGAACACTAAGGAATTCACTCAAAACATTGAATTATATTGTGTTAAGTTTAGAAAACCTAAGGTAAATTTATTAGATAGGAAATCACTTTCATTTTTAAAACACTTTCATTTTTGTTATATTATCCTTTAATTTGTAAAAAATCTGAACAGCTTATTGGCATTTATTTAAAGTACTTTTTTTAAAGTTTTTAATGGGAACGTATCATATGGTTACATTTTATTTCCCTGTAGTATATATTGTATATATTTTCTGGATTTTATTTGACTGAATTTCATTTGTAACCAATTCTAAAATCCCCTCAATGTGTTTTACATCCATATTTCAACAACAAAACCGTTAAAAATTTGGCTAAACCTTTATTAAAAAAAATATTTAAACTCTGATTTTGTACTAAATCTTAAAACCCTCCTAATTAAAAACAGTATTTGACTGTAAAATAAATTACAAAATTTTAGGAATATTTTCTTACTATTTTTTATGGATCTGTTTCTATCGATTTTCTTATTCCTAAATTAAATTTTGCAAGAAAATCAGATTGACCACCGAATTTCTAAAGTGGTTATAATTTTTAGAATTTTATATACTAATATAGAATATCAATTAGATTAGAATTAGATTGTGGAGGTAATAAAATTATTAAAGTTAAATAGAAGATGGTGAATGATTGTAGAACACAACATTTATTTACGGTTTAAGACTTGCCATCAAAAATCTTTCAAACCTGGTAAGAACTTATCTAATTAATATGAATAAGGACAATCAAATAATATTATTATGTTATTCCTTTCAATAAGCTCATTTTAATCTAGAAACATATACGTCTAGTATAAATTAATGATCAAAGAGTTTCTTAAAGAAAAAACAAGTAAATGTAACAGTAAGTCGATGCAACAGACTTATTAATACCCTACACCTCAATAATTCGAATTAAATTAAAAATCCATAAGTTTTTTTGGCAGCTGCTTGAACTTCTTCCCTTTTGTGTCTTATTCAACTCGAATTTCAGGAAAGTAAAAGAGGCATCCTCTTGGGATATGCTTGACACCTTTGTAAAAAACTTTAAGTTTCTATTTTTATTAATTTCGAAGATTGTTAGTCCTTGGGAGGTGTGTGTCAGGTACCCGAATTGTCACTTCAATTCATCGAATCCATCTCAGGAACATAAAAAAAACATGCCAGAACACCATTGTACTAAATTTAAAGGTTCTACTTTTGTTGGTTTTGGAGATATGCTCGTTGCTCTTGTGCTCGTCCGGAAGTTTCCAAAATACGAACCCATGGTTCAAATTCTTTCAAATATCAGTTTCCAATTTTATAGAAAAGGAAACATAACAGCACACTCTTGTACTAAAAATAAAGGTTCTATCTTTGTTGGTTGTGGAGATATACTCGTTTGCTCTGGGGCTCGTTCGAAAGCTTCCAAGATCCGACCCATGAACCAAATCCTCTCAAATTTCAGAGACTTAAATAAAACATGAAAGAACACCACTCTGCCAAATTTGAAGGTTATATCTTTATTAGTTTTGGAGATAATCTCATTTGCTCTGGTGCTCGTTCGGAAGTTTCCAAAATCCAAACCCATGGACCAAATCCTCTTAAATTTCAGAGACATAAATCGAATGTGAAGGTACATCATTGTACAAAATTTAAAGATTCTATCTTTGTTGGTTTTGGAGATAATCTCGTTTGCTCCGGAGTCATTCGGAAGTCCAGAATCCGAACCCATGGACGGATTTTGTCCAGATTCGAACTTAGCCTTCCTTTTGGAATTAGTAACCTACTATATAAATTTCAACAAGATAGCTTTATTAGTTTTTGAGTTATCGTGCGAACGGACGGACGGACATCGTTAAATCGACTTAGGAGGTGATCCTGATTCAGAATATATATACATGTCCATATCTAACTCGCTTCCTTTTGGTGGTTACAAACACTATACCAAAGTTAATATACCCTATACTTTAGGTGTAGGGTATAAAAACAGAAATTATTTGCAATTTTCAACCAAAGATAAGAAGTGCAGTATTTTAGTATATGAAAATGAAGTTCTGTAGTTCGATAGTATCAAATCAACTAAACTCAATAAATAAAAGAGATTATTAATAATAATGAAAAGTTCTAAGAGAATAACTATTAAAATATAATTAGCTATTGTACCTATAGTAAAAATAAAATATAATTAACAAGATTTTAGGGAATGAGCATTTATGGGAATGCATATAAATTTGATATCATTAATAAGATAGGAATTAAATGATTCTATTTTATTGAACATATTATTATTATTATTCGTTAAATAGTAAAGTTTGTTTTGTATAAGTAATAATTAAAGCAATTTCACCAATTATTAAGTAAATTTAAATAATATCTAATTACTATTTTAAATTCTATGAATAATACACTCGTTATCTTTTATGGTTTAAGAATATTGTTATGAAATAAATATAATTTTTTTTTGGTATCCACAATATTAATGTTTATATTTTGGAAATTAAAAATATTTTAATTTGGATAAGTGATAATTTGTAATATATATAATATGCTTAAACACTCTTTCCTTTTTATTTCTATTTTGAATAACATAAGTTTTAGATAATATTTGAGGTAGGTACTACAAAATTTCCAATTGAATTGTGTTGTACACAAGACCTTTATTTTAATAAAAAAGATTTATTTTTTTCTCCTATGGAAGTTTGCCAGACTTTGTTCGAGTTAAATGTCTCCATTTGAAGAACCACTCTGTCATAAATTAATTTTTTGATTAAGATTTTGATTTTGGACATCTGGACAAATTTTTTTTCACAGTTAAAAGTTACGTTGTTTTTGTACATATATTAATTACATTTCTTGATTATATAGGATTTGTTAAAATTTAAGAAAATGCCTCTTAATTTTTCATAATTTTCTTTATAGAAAATATTTTAAGAAAAACTAAAAATTTTTAACTAATATAGCAATTACAGCTTAATCATAAATCAATCAAGTTGTTATATTTTTAAAAATTTCTGCTTTGTTGTTGTTTATGTTTCGAAGAGCGGGGGGTTTATGACTACCATTACACCTGAATCCTGCGACCCATTGTGCTCCCTTTACTCAATCATCTACTCGCCTCTTACAGCGTGCTTCAGTCCACAAGTTTCATTTATATACCCATTATATTTTTTTTGGTTCATTCCCCTACCACATAAATGTGACAAGAAAATTACATAGCCTTTCCTTTTCAGGCGTGTCTGTAAATGTCGTAAGGCGAAATTAGGAATCATTCTTACGACGTGTTTAGGATTCGAACCCACACTCACTCCTATTTTCAGTGTATTACAGTTATACGCTCTTACCCATTAGACCACCGAGGGCCCATCCATATATTAAATAAAAAAAAAAATTATAAAATAAAATTTTTTATAGATTTAAAAAAAAAAAATAATGTACATACAAAAAAATAAGATTATAAAACATTATAAGAATTGTAGTACCAAATTGTAGAAGAAAGGAAACAAAACAATATTTCTATGAAATTAAAATAATAGAAACTATAAAAATATTTAAAACCAAAAAATTTTTTCTGCTAATGCTGCTGTGATTTTATCTAAGGTTCTTAGACGATTAACTGGTAATCAAAATAATATTTTACTTGTAAAATTTGAACAGACATCCATAAATTAAAACAACTCTGAAAAAAAAACGATATGAGAGTAAAAAAAAAAAATTTCTGTAAAAAAGTTTTTACAGAAATTCTCTAAAATTTTCATTTTATATTTTTTTATAAATTTTATTCTCTTGTTTTTCAAACTAATGTTATCTCATATTTTTTGCTAATAATATGTTAAATATCATGTCAGTAGAAAATATATAAATTGGTCATTGTGAAAATTGTTTTGGTAACATGGAGGTGTTTTAAATATTTTATGTAGATTCTTTAGAAATTTTAGTTACAGTTTTTCATCTTCTTTATTTTACATCTCTATTTGTTAACAATAATCTATAGTTTAAATGACCAATAATGCTTCGAAATTTATCTATGGTCATAAAGTGAAGGTTGTTTTTGAATCCCTATTTAAGTAATTTAGTATTCAAAATTAAAACCTCTTCTTTATTACTATGCCGAAGTGAAATGAAAACTCATGTTTACATATACAAATTAAATCATTTTTTCTCCATAACTGAATAACTGCCTTTATTATAACAATTCTTTTTCTGTAATTTTTCAAGGGAATGGACTTCTATAATATAGCTATAATTTTCAAATTGTGTTCAAATGTTAAAAGCATATTTTAAACAAAATTAACTTTATTATTTTGTTTTTGTTTAATTACTTAGAGATTTTAAAAAATTCCAAATATTATTTATTTTTTTAATAAGCAAAGTGGAATTCTAAAAAAGTCTAACACCTCACAATAAACAGAAATCTAATAATGGCTAATAAAGAAAAACAAAATGATCCAAGATAATAAACTAAGTTTAGTCGACTACGAAATTTATCTAGAAGATTTTTTTAAAAAAAAGTCATCAAAAATTAATTAAAATGTTATTTCAAACTTTATGTTATTTTATTTTCAATATTATTTTTATTTTTTTTCTGTTCATTGTTTATTTTTGTATTATTTCCCGTTAATTATCCTTTTTCCTTGTTTTCTACTTATGTTTTTGTTTATGTTTTTTTCTCTTTCTGTTCATTTCATAAAAAAGAGAATTTTACATAATTTGAAATTTTATTTTATTGGAAAATCGAGCGAAGAAAATTTCTGTTATCATTCGTTAAGTTATGCGCACCACAACAAATGTAATTTAAAGCTTTCCTTAAACAATTTTTTTTTTTTTTTGTGCATCATATAAGTTACCTACTATGAAACACATAACAATAAAAACAAACAAATATAATAAACAAATAACAAATATAATAAAAAAAAAAAAAAGAAAAAGAAAAAGTAACGATTTTCTTTGGAAAAATTCTCAAGTTAAAATTTTTATTTATATTTTTCAGTTTTAATTTGGCGGTTGAAAAGTTTAAACGTAATTTTTATCGTTCGTCTCTTCTGTGGTTTTTTCGTTTTTTCGTTTTACAAAAATTTTTTTCGATTTACGGGCTTTTGAAAAAAGAAAAAAAAAAAAAAAATTTTTTTTTGTGATACAAAAACCATACATAATAAATATATATATATATATATATATATATTTATAAGTATGTATACATCATATACATATTATGTATAATATGATAAAAATTAAAGTGATCTAAAAATATTTTTATTGAATTAAAGTTAAAATAAAATTAAAGAGTTTTTACTTTGAGAAAAAAAAAAAAAAAAATAAAACAAAAATTTAAAAAGAAAATTATAACGAGAAAAAAAATTTATATAATTTATATTTAATTTATTTATTTTGCTTTCTCATTTTAAGATTATCATATTTATTATATGTTTAAAACAATTTTTTTTTTTTTAAATTTCATATGAAATGTAGAATTTAAATTTTTTTTTTTTTTTTTTTTAAAACTTTAAACTTCAGTTCATATTTTATCTTCTTCGTCCTGTTTTTATTGAATTTGTGTTTTGTCAAATAATAAATAAAAAAAAATTCGAAAATAGTCAAAAAAGGATAAAAATAATCAAAAATTAAAAAAAAAAAGAAAAAGACAAAAAAGTAATAGAAAGCATTAACATTTGATAAAACATTTTAACTTTATACAACTTAAAAGGAAATTTTGAAAAACAACAATAACTTTAATAGAACGAAAAAAAAAAAATTATTCGTTTTTTTTTTTCAATTTTTCATCTTTACGTTTTTTTTTTTTTTATTTCTGAAGTGACTTTATATTTATTTTATACTATACATTTTTTTCTTTTTGTTTTTTGTTTTTTTTTTTTTTGTTTAAATGGTACTCAGTCCAAACAAAGTTTTATTTCTGTATTTTTCTATATGTGTCCTTTTTGAGAAGAATAACAGTAAAATAAATTTTTTGTTAAAAAGAAAATTTGTTTTTCTTTAAAATAACAATAATAAGAAACAAAAAAAAAAAAGGATAATAGGATACAAAATAAAAAAATATCAAAGAGAAAATAAATAAATAAAAAAAAAAAAAAAATACATAAAAAAAGGAGGATATAAAAAAATATATATATATATAATATGCATATAATATAACAAAAATTAAAATCGAAGGAGAAGGAAAAAAAAAATTATTATTATTATTTTTTGTTTTGAATATTATTATCTTTAAAGAAATTATTTCCAACCCTGAATTAAAGAAAAAAAATGTAATATTAAAAAGTGAATGTAAAAAAAAAAAAAATTATAATAACCGGTTTTTCAAAAGTTTAAATTAATACGTTAAAAACAGTTTAAAAAGAAAAAAAGGAAAACTAGAAAAGTTGTATTTTAAATTTTATTTATTAATTTCTTTTCATAACTTTTTGAATTGGTAATTTAATTTTTCTATTGATTGTTCTTGAAAATAGTTTAAATTACATTTAGTTAATCTATTTTTAAAACTATTTTTTTTTTTTTTTTTTAATTTTAAAAACTGTATATTGAATGTTAGATAGTAATTTAACAATAAATTCAAACTATCATAGTTTCAAAGTATGTATGTTTATTTTCATAGGAAAAAATTCTTAAATTTCCTGTCATTTCAATGTTAATATTGCAGTAAAAAGTAAAAAAAGATATTTTTTATTATAAAAAAAAAGGTTATAGTTTTTTTGTTAATAAATAAAATCTAGCAAAATTTATTGAAAATTTATATATTATATAGAAGAAACTGCATATTACGAAATATTTTAATTTATGCAACATTAGGATTAATAGTAGTAAAAAAGAAGGTTCTTAAGCTATTTCATAAAAATATAAATAATAATTTGAAGTAAAACATCATAAGGTGATACTAACAGTTTTTATAAATGTAATTGACCGAATGCATAAAATTGAGCTTGATCTTGACCGAAATCTTGCATTTTTTGAAACAAAAACTACAAGTACATACGATTGTTCATTTTGTTTGAAAAAGTGAGTTTTGAGTTCAAACTGAGTTTTAAGTATACGACCTTACGAAATTTAAAATGTCTTCTTCGACATTACGAAATTAAAAAAAATTAAATGAATTTATATAATTAGGAACATGTTAGGATTAATTTATATGAGAAATAAAGTATGTACTAGTATTCGCCCGCCCCTCGAAATTCGAGGTGTTTTAATTAGCAATTACAATACAATATATACAGTATAGTTTCTTTATGATTTTATTTAAAATGTAAAAATACAATTTTCAATAATTAAAGCCTTTATGAATTTAAAATTTCTTTGTAAATGATATTTTTTGTAAAAACACGATTATTATTATCTTTTAGAAGTTGCCCTTGATTTATTGAGTATTGGAAACTCAATATATACCTATTATATATGTATATATTATAAGAAGCCTAAGATGATAAATCATTGAGTAAAAGGGTTTTAAATATCTATTAATACAGATTAAATATTATGATGATATTATGATATGTAAGAATTTATTTCGTTTAAAATATAAAAAAAAAAACAAAAAAAAAAAACAGAACTGAATCGAACTTGCAAAATCAAAAAGCAACTATTAATAACCCCACACTCTACCACTGTACTAAAATTTTAATCTTTATAATCAGTTATATTGTGAAATTCCTACTCCTACCATACAACCAATATTTTAAAATTTTTAATCGAAAAGAAAAATAAAACAAAAATTTAACGGAATCAAAGACCATCTTTTTTAAAAATGTTTAATATAGGTATAGATTATACATATTATATGATACATATGTATATACTTTACATGGGTTTTTTATAAAAATGGAAAATTATTAATGAAAATTAGAAAATTTTGGAAAAATATTAATTTTGTAAGATGGCTATACTGAATATTTATCATTTAAAAAGAAAAAAATGAAAGTTGGTTTGTAAATCATTGAGTAAAATGGTTTTAAATGTCTGTCATTTACAGATTAAATATTATGATTTGTGGGTTAAAAAAAACTAAATTTAAATGATTTTTTCTAGTTCTTTTTTAAATATTTCAAAAATTTATACACATATAAGACAGCGATTATTACCATGCATATTTATTTATTTATTTATTTATTTATTTATATACAGGTACCGTGGTATATAAATGTGCCAGGTAGCTATAACCCCTGTTTCCTGGTAGGAATGTGGGGTGTACGAGATATTATGTGATATATTCAGTATTTATATATTGCGATATATGAATATATATATATTTTTTTAATATTATAATTATTGTACCCAGCCGGGAATCGAACCCGAGACCTCTCATTTCCTTATGAATGAGAAGCGGTGCGTCAACCACTGCACCAATGAGTGGATCCATGCATATTGATTACTAACCATATTTAAGTTGAACGAGAATTTTGTAAAATTAATATTAATTATAGTTAAGTGAATCAGTAAAATATTCTTACTCTTCAAAATTAAAAGAACACGGCATAAAAATGATTATTATAAGTTTTTAAATATATTTAAATAATGCAAAAAATAAAACAAATTGCAAAACTTAAGTAAAAAATAAATTAGAATTAAAATAAAAATTGCTTTTTTTTAAATTTTAAATTCTAGGAATAATATTGTTTCCTTTATTTAAAATTGAGAATAAAATAAAATACGAAATTTTCAATACGCCTAAATATATGCAATGAAATTTGATTGATATGGCACTTTTTTATACTTCCATTAAAAATATTCTTATATATTAATATAAATAAATAAATAAATAAAAATATTCACTCTTATTTTTGTTTTGGTATTCTCTTTTTGTTTTTTTTTTGGTAATAAAAATTCTAAAATTTACAAATTTATATTTTTCCTAGAAAATATCCTTAAATAAGAAAACGGGATTTTATTTATTAAATTTTATATATTATTCAATCTATTTATAAAAGTATTTTTTTTCTTGAAGGAGGTGTCATTTTTATGAATTATTAAAATTTTGAAATAAAGTCAATTTAAATTTTTTTTTTTGAAAATATTTGAAAATCCTAAAACCGTTTTATTGTTTATGTTATGAAATATTATAAAAAATTAAAACTCAAGCACTCAATATTAGAAAAGTGGAAACAATAATATTTTTTATAAAAATTTAAAATTTTTCGGTTAATGACTTCCATATTATTCAAAATTTAAATTAAATCAATATTTAATTGTTGGGATTCAATAATTATTGAAAACCGCCAAAAATTAAGGATTTTAAAACAAAAACTTAGTATGAGATTTAACCCTTTAATCATATTTTAATGTAAAAAATCGAAGAAGAATAAGGCAGTGTTTATTCACTTAATAAATTAGAGAATATTGTTTGATATGTAGCATAGACAATAATCCTTACACCTAGGCTATGTCATATATTGTAAAAAATAGGAACTATCAGTTCTAAAGTTTATTAAGAGACATATTGTGTCATTATTAAACTATATTTTATCTGCTTGCAACAATTTGTTTAAGTACAGTGAAAATTACTTAAATGTTCTTGTAACCTATACAGGGTTTTAATAAAAAACTTTCTGAAATGTTATGTTATTCAAAAATTTATTGCATAAATTTATTCGTAATTTAAAATCTGGTATATTTTTTAAAATTTTAATTCAAAATTTTTATCGAGTGATTTTGTTCTGTACCGTTATGAGTTAGGATGTGTATGTGTGTTGTACAAAAATTTTGAATAATAGTTAAAAAAATGCAAATTTAAATTATTTCAAAATTTAATTTCCATTCGAAAATTTAAATTAAATAATTTATAATTTTCAGTCTGTAGATCAACAAAACAAAAAAAAAAAACAAAAAAACGAAAATCAAAGTAACTTCTACATAATTAACTATACATAACTAAATATTAACTTTGATAATATTTGTGTTCGAATTTAAATATAAAGATTTAAATATTCAATTTATAATCGAAACAATTTTCTTTTGAAAAGGTAATATAATCGTCAATTATTTGTCATTTATTTTTTCTAAATTGCATAATTTTTTTTTTTTTAAACATAAACAAATAGCACAAAAACAAAAATAACAAAAAAAGGCAACCAAATTTCACAGAAAAAAATGAGAATTAACGCTAAAACCTTGATTAATCCAATAAAGTAAATTAAAATCAAATAAACAAACATACATATACATTCATAATGCATTCATATGTACATGTATGTACCTTGAAACAGTTAAATTTTGTTTGATTAATTTTTTCTTTAGATAAACCTCATTAATATTCAAAGCATTCATGCATTAATTGATAGAAAACTACAGATAGACCAAGAATGTTATGTACATACATATTATATAATTTTATTAATCTCGATATTGATTTTAATATGTAGATACATATATAATAAAAAACATAAATTATTTTTCATATTTCTTGTATTAGTTAGTTTTTTAATACCTTTCATACTTTTGAAGGCGTGTCATGAAGAATTATGAAAACTTAAGGACATAAAAATTACATTGAGAAACCGCATGATAAAAACTTTCGGGATAATATAAAAAAAATTTTTTTAATGTTTAAACATTACGATTCGGTATGCAATAACAAAAATAGATTTTTTGTTTGATTGCAATTTTAGTCATTTATTATATCTCCTGAATTTTTTAAGAAAAAAAAAAAAAAATAAAAATTGCTGTATATAAGGTAAATAAATATATGATGGTAAAATATCTTATACTCGTAGAAGAAAATATTAGAAAAAAAAGTATGTATAACATTTTTTGTCTATCAGTATTTTATTAAATATATCAGCAATAAGAATTACGGTACATAATATTTTAGTTCATTTTATTACTGTTATTGTGAACAAACAAACAAACAAACAAACAAACAAACAAATAAAACATACATGTACATATTATTATACATGTAAAATTTAAGTAAATTGCTAGGATAATATTTACAATACTCCGTTATTATTGTTTACATACATTCATTTATTCATTTCTTTTTATTTTCTTTTGTTTTTAATGCAGTTATATTGGACATATGTGGACATACAATTAATGTATATATACATATACATATACATATACACATACATTATATAAAGTAATAACAATATATAGATACTGTTATTTTTTAACATGGTGTAATTTTATTCCTTCAATTCATTTGGTTGGTTAATTTTTGTTTTTCTTTGTTGTTTTTTATTTTTTTTTTTGATTGACATATCAGGTCATCAAAGTTCGTTTATTGTTTGTTACATTATATTCTATATATATGCATACATACATAAACTTAGTACATTTATTACAGTAAATACTTTGTTTGTTTATTATCATCATAATGTTTTTTTTATTTTGCTTGTTTGTTAAAATTACAGAAGAATAATTAACAAATATAATATAATATATATTATATATATATATACTATATATTATTATATACATATCTATAATATATACTGCATGAATTTCTATTCAAGGATAATAGTTGAATATATAATATGTAATGTTAAAAATAAATAAAATAAAAAAAAGATACTAATTGACATATTTATGTTAATTACATTTATTTATATATTATATTTTATATATTATATAAATTATATTATAATATATTAATTTATGTCTATATATATATATATATATATAAGTAAATTAATACATGTATATAAATATAATAAACATATGTGGTTTTATGTTAAAATAAATAATATTTAATAACAAAAAAAAAAAAACAAAAATATGTAAAATAATTACTTAAGAAAACTGAACAGAAAAAAAAATTATTATTAAAACATTAAATATTAAAGAAATCCTTTTAAAGAACTTTGAAAATATTATTTAAAAAAAAAAAAAAACTCAAAAACCCATTATATTATATAATATGTGGATTCAATTTTTTATTTAAATATGGTGCTAAAAGAATTATTAATGATAATTTAAACAAAAACACATATATACATATTATATAGAATTTAAATTTTTTTTTTTTTTTATTAAATAAAAATAATAAAAAAACAAAAGAAAAAAATTTCAAGGATTCTACTACAGCAGTGCAATTGTATTTACAAAAATAAATTTAAGGTAGGTAAGTCTGGTTTTTTAATTATTTATTTATTTTTTATTTTTTTTTTTTTCTGCAATAATTTTTCCTTTTGTTTAAAATATAGTAGTATACATAAAGGTATTAAATGGCAACAATTGGAGGATTTTATAATATTTTATTTCAGTAAAATTTTAAAGCAAAAAAAAAAAAACACTATAGTAGTAACACTTTTAACTCTTTAAAAAAAAAATTAAATTATTAGAATGTATTCAATTGGAGGGAAAACACTATATACCATTAAATATTTAAAATATGTAATTTTATTCAACTTTATTTGTTGTAAAATGTAAACATTCTTTTAAATTAAATTAATAATAAAAATGTGATTGGAAATAAATCTGTTTTATCCACGAAGACGTTGACTGAACTTTAAAAAAATGGCTTTGTTGCAAGGAGGACTGCCAGATTACAAGAAGGGCGATTATGTTTTAGTAAGACAAAGCAAACTGATATTTTTTTTTCCAAGACAAGAGATGATTCACGAAGGTTTCAAAACATTTTGGACTAGGCATTTCAAATATTACAAAATTAAATAGAAATGTTTCAAATCTGTTCTTTAGAATTCATATCCGAAAGTTAAGGAATAAAAATATAATATTTGAAATCAGTAATAGTTTTACTTTTCTATATACTTTTAATGAAAAGTTATAATGCGTTTGCTTATAAGCTCTTGTAGAAAAAACAATTTGAGAAAAAGATGAAATAAAAGTTTATATCAATTGTATGTTCTTTAAAAACTTATTTTGCCAAATCTAAGCATAAACAGCATAATCCTTGTATAGTTGTGTGTATATTTTTAAGTTAAGAAAGCATATCTGTTTAAGATATAGTTTTAAAAAGGTTTGATCCTAAAATTAAACTTTGGGAAACATTTTTCTTAATTATTTTCTCAATGCTTATTACATTGTCAATTTTTACTTTTTCAAGATGGTTGAATAAATAAGACTTAGAAAAGGATATTTAATTATTGTTAAAATTTATATCAGTTTATATTATTATTAAAATCAAATTTAGTATTTTATATTCATCTAAGAATTTCGCCCAAAAATTTTCGAAAAACTAAATTTTTAATTTTCTTTAGATTCTATACATTTGACAGTTTCATTAGATTGTAAAATTAGACATTTTATCGCTTTAGATGAATATTTAATTCAAATTATTCTATGTTAAAATTAATTTTTGTATTAAGTTTTAATTATATATTATATTCTATATAACATGTACATATACATATATACCCAAATATAATATTGTCCAATATAAACATATTTGTCTAGAAATTAAGAAGAAAACTTTTGTTCACAACTGTATTTTGTTTTAATTTTAATGAAGGTTACAAAGAAAAACAAAAAAATTATATTCAAATTATAATAAGACAATAATATTAATTTTAATTAAATTTTCATCATTCTCCTTCAATTTCAGTCCAAGTTTTTTTTTTTTTTTATTTTATATAACTAAATCTAAAGAGAGAGAAAAAAAAAGGATTTCTACATTTTCTTATTAATTTTTTCTTATATTTTGTGTGTACATCAAGGAAAAGTCTTAATATATGAAGGTTAAATTTATAATAAATTCTACACTTTAATAAAATATTTAATAATATGTTGTTGAAGGAAGAAAATTTTTTTTTTTTTATTTTCCTTTAAAATGTCAATAAAAATGAAAATATTTCTTTAATTTTTTTTTATTTTTAATATCATTAATTTTAATAAGTTAAACATATTT
Source organism: Poecilobothrus nobilitatus (assembly GCA_947095535.1). Taxonomy (NCBI): domain Eukaryota; kingdom Metazoa; phylum Arthropoda; class Insecta; order Diptera; family Dolichopodidae; genus Poecilobothrus; species Poecilobothrus nobilitatus. The sequence continues at coordinate 60,195,139 of OX352774.1, forward strand.
TTGTTTCCTGTATTCATATTCAGTTTTGTATTTAAAGGTGAAATTTTCTGTAGTTAAATTTAAATTTTATTAAAAATTAATAAATATGTACATAATATGAAACAATTTAATTTGTTCTCTTTTTTACTGGCACTATATTCCATTTTAGAATATTTTTAAATCAATGGTAAATTGATAGGAATCCAGACCCAGTATCAAGTTGACTTTCACTTAACTACATTTAAAAAATAATTTTATTTATTTTTAACAAATGATTACATATTATGACTCCTATTTATCCTTTTTTGTAATGATAAGATATTTTTCTAATTATCTTATATCTTTTACTATAAGATACATTATTTTTTTTCAAATCAAATTGATTGATCACATCTATATATATATATATTTTTTATTGATTCTACTCTACTTATATCTTTGAAAAGAGCAACATTTCTTTCTTTGTCAATGTAATTTTTTTTTGTTTTTTTTTTTCTCCCATATAAATGTTTATGTATTTTTCCACCATTTTAAAAAAAATTTGCCATTTAAAATCTGATAATTTCATATTCTCTACTGTTCTTGATAATTAGGTTGTTGATTGTTATTTAAGGGGTATAAATAAGACTGTGATCTCTTAATGTAGTACTGTTGTGCTGTCCCTGTTACTACGTGTTATGGATTTTCTGTCTGCTTATAAAACTACTGTCAGCCCTACTGATGAAGTTGATAAGGTTTATTGCTTGTATTTCATCTACAACAAAACAATATGCTCCTAGTTGCACATATAGTTAAGCTCGTAGTTAAGCTCGTAGTTAAGCTCTACAGTTTTTGAGTACTTATGTGATTAGCAGTTTCTTCAGAGTCATTTAGTTGGATTAAGAATTCATCGGTTGCAACACAATTAAAGAAGTCAAATAACGAAAATCTTTTGTGATTGTAAATGATTATAATACGCCTCAAATAGTTTGATTCTGTTTCGATTTACTTGATAATTAAATACTGGAGAATTTTGTTCGAACATTTTGTTTGGACGACAAAAAAATCGTTTCCATTCTTTAAAATGACTCTTGTTTATATCATTCCAGGCTGTAATAAAAAAAATGAAAAAAATAAATTTAAATTTAAATTTCAATTGTTTATTTTGTTATGTACTTGTATTTTATTCGTTTCCTTCTTTCTGTTGGGACAAATAGAATTTCCACTCAACACGATTATCCCTCTCTTTGAAATGTTTAAGCGTCAGGTGTAGCTTGTGCAAAAATTTTTCTTCTACCTTCTGTACTCTTAATTTCTTAGTTCTAGTCTCTTCTCTATCTTTATCTTTTCATTTAATCTTTTGGAGAAAAATCTTATGCATATAATACTTAATGAAACTATTTATTATTATTTTATAAATTGGTTGGAATTTAATTTTATGTATAATCATAATATAATCGTTTTTAGCCCCAAATCTGCTTAATATTTGCATTTGTATCTATTATCTGAATATGTAACATTTATATTTTTATATAAAATATTGTTAACTTAAATATAGTTAAATATAACATTTTTATAAATAAAATTTTATAAATACTAAAAATAAAAATTAGCCAAATATGGCATATTTTAATTAACTTTTTGAAAAGGGTCGAAAAAAAAATCTGAAATATTTTAAAATGACTTGAAAAAATTGTATATAGACATTTATAAATTTTATTTATACGTTTTATTTTTAGAAATAAATATATATTATATTTTTTAGATATATACATTAAAAAATCTTTAGATATTTGATTTTAAATTATTAAAAGATTTTAAGTAAGTAAATGTGTTTTGAATCGCTAAAATAAAAACATTATTTATTATTAATTTTGTTAGAGTTTATCAAAAGATTTTCTTTTATTTTAAAATTAGCCATTTTTTAATTTTAAATATCAGAAATTAAAAAAAAAAAATATTTTAAAATATCACAATATTCATAATATAACGGAATTGTTGAGAATATTGTTTTTAGATTTGTTAGAAGGTTTTATCACCGTAACATCGATTTTTTCAAGAATTTTAAATTTTGTGTTGGAGTATTAAATTTTGTGGTTAGTGTTGGAGTAATCCGGTTAAATGACTGAAAACTTACTTGCAAACAAAGATTTTTTACACCTTAATCGAAATGAAAATTTAGCCAGTTACCGTTATATATTTTTTTAAAAAATTACAAAGCCCAATTAATACGTTGAGTTTCACGTGTATCATCGGTGAACATTACTCAAATGTTTAGAAATACCATACTAATCGCTGAACATTAAAATAAACTTTTGTTAAGTCCCCAGCAACTGTGTATCACTGGAAAACTTTAATGTACTTCTTTTTACCTTTAAAAATATTTACCGGATGATTCAATGGGATTTAACGCAATTTTATTTTTCCGATGATTCATTGGGATTTGACACAATTTTATTTTTATATTCATCGGTGAACATATAGGTTTTTGAAGCATTATTTAAATAATGTTCGCCGGTGATACATGTGTCATTAAATGAAAGTTTTTTTTTTTATATTCTCCGCTTAGGGTGTGACTCCAAGTGTTAAGTACCATTTGGCAATAATATTATTTTTCCGAACACAAAAAATATAGGTAGTTCTAATTTAATAGTAGTTATATATATTTAATATATTAAATAGTAGTTCAATATATTCAATAATATTATTTACTATAAAAGAAAATATAGGGGGCCTCGGTGGCCTAGTGGTTAAGAGCGTATAAAATACGCCGTAAACACCGAGGGAGTGTGGGTTCGAATCCCACACACGTCGTAAGAGTTATTCCCCCTTACGACATTTAAAGCCACGCCAGTAAAGGAAATGCTGTGTAATTTCCTGTTCACATTTATGTAGCAGAGAAATGCACTGCAAATTGTATGATCATAACGCTTGTGATAAAGTTAGAATGTATATATTATAGACGTTAAGAAAATATCTACAGTTTCATCTAAATTTTTATATATAGAGATTTTTATAATATTATGTTCACTATATTTGTTTGATGTACACTTTCGAGTGACTCACCAGTATAAAATTGACTACATAACGGTAGGAATTAAACAAATAAGAGATTGAAAATAAATAAATAAAATTGTCAAATAATTACATAATATACTTTTAAATATTATTTTATAAAGGCAATGTTACCTAAAAATGTTGCCTAAACTTTAAAATGCTAAAATGGAAAATAAATTCTTTTTAAGTAAATTGTTTTTAACTATAAATACCAATTTTTATATAGATACATACCAATTTTTAGATAGATATAATTAGAAGTCCAGTACTTAAAAATTTATTTTTACATTAAAATGTTTTTAAAAATAATTTAATTGGATACAAATTTTGCAATTCTTCAATGTTAGAATCTTTTACAGTACTTTGTAACGCATTTAATTTATTTAAGCAAAATAAAAAACAGATTATTTTAAATTCCTTTTCATATTCGCATTTTGCTGATGTTTAGGAATGTTTAGGATTATTGAATTAAATGGAATGTTTAGGATTATTGAATTAAAAGCATTTTAATAAAACATTTTTATTTTTGTATATTTTATGCTTTTTATAAACCTTTTCCTCTTTTTTTACTGAAACTTTTGCTATTTTAAGTGGTTTATTTTTTAACTGTAGGTATAGTTGTCAAATTGTTTATACTTGTTTGACCATTATTTAATATTTCGTCATAAGAATTTCTATTTTCTACCAAATTGCAATATAAGATTTTTTTTTTTCATTATATGTTATTACATTAATTTTGTGGGTCAGCAGCATCTACCGGTTTTCAACATAATATATTCAAAATTTCGTTCTTACGCAATTAATTTTAGTAAAAGCCAAAAAATTCATTAGCTAAAAAATTGACTTTCACTTTTCAATTTATAGACATAAATTATTAATTAAATTTATCAGCTTTTATTACATAAGTCTTTATCGTTGTAAATGATAAGTCCCGTTATCGTTATAAATGAACAGTAATTTTTGTTGAGTAACATAACTGATAATAAATAAAGTTAGATTTTCTGACTTGTGCTTTTGAGTTTTTTTTTAAAGATTTTCAGATTTATTATTATAGATTTTTATTTTTTTTAAGTTCATTCTCCTGCCACATAAATGTGACAAGAAAATTGTACAGCTTTTTCTTTTCAGGCGTGGCTGTAAATGCCATAAGGAGAAATTATACTTTCGACGTGTGTAGGATTCGAACCCATACTGCTTCGGTGGTATTTACCAGCGTATTCTATACGCTTTACCAACTAGACCACCCAGGCCCCCATTTATAAATTTAATTCTAGAATACTAATGTAATTTTTCAAATCTAATTACGAAATATTAGTCGAATCGATTATCAGTTCAAAAAATTCTTGCTTGACGGAGTAAATTTGTTATTTATTGTTCTCTAAATAATTAATTTTAATAAAGTTTTGTTGACGACAAAAAGAAAAGCATATTCTTATAAATTAATTTTTTTATTGAAAAAAGTAAAAAAGTAACAAAAATAAAGGAATTTTTTCCTTACAGACTTGGATTTAATTTTTTTTTATCACCAAAAAAAAATTAATGAAATCTATGATGCCACTCATAACTCGAAAATTAGAACACTTACCTTATAAATAATATGTCTATAATCTAAAAGGTACAGACGACAAAAATTACAAAACCAATCAGAACGATTAATTTGAGAATCAGATAAGGAAGGCAAATAATTTCTTATGTGTTAGTCGAATCGACTAATATTAGTATTCTAGGGTTAAAGAAAACAAAAATTAAAATCACTAAACTTGAATTTCTACTTTAGTCGCAACACGAGAATAAAATTTAATTGATTTCTAAATTTTATACATATTCAGGTCTTTTTTTTTTTTCTAGAGCTAAAAGATACAAAAATGGCGAGATACGAGATACAAGATTAAAAGAGATACGAACTAGTACTTAAAAACTATATACAAATTTTGTTTAAATGTTTAGTTATTATTGGATAATGGATATTTTTCAACAAATACCTTTTTTTCAATCCTGTTTTTACTTGCTAACTGTTCAACTATTGATGTTTGTATAATTGTTATATATATAGGAAGAATGTAAAAGGTATGCTAAGATAATGAATATAAATATTTGGTTATAAAATTAATTATATATGTTTATTTCTTTTTTAACTCTTAATTCCCGATCATATTTTTGACCGCTACCTTTATATGGTAATGTCTATTTTACTTTGAATTTTACAACTGTTATATTTCTTCATTACTTCTAAAAAATGTTTCTATATAGAATACTTAAGAAATCGTTAGCAAACGAGGGTTAATAAAATGGAACACATATTACAAGTAAAAATCAAAAAGAGGAATAACAAGTTGTACTTTAAGTTGTTAAAGAACAATTTAAACTAATCGCTTATGTAATTACTTTACATTTTATTTAAAAGATATCATTTTTTATAAAATAAACAAAACCGTTATATTTATAGATAAGTTAAATATAAAAAAAATAAAAAATCAATCAATCATTTTCATTTTTTATTTATTTTTAATTTGAAACTTTTTTTTTTATTTTATTTTAAAAGACATAACAATGTTGTCATTTATATTGATGTAAATGTTTGTTTTTGTTGATTTTGCATTTTAAATTACTGATAAATCAGCAAGTGCAATTAAAATGTAATACTTTATGTTTTCATTTTTCTTTTTTGTTTCAATATTCTCTATAAATCAATTACTTGTTTTAATTAAAACTTTAACATTCACATTTTGATGTTTATATAAAAAAAAAAATAGGGGTTTTTCAATAAGAATGTTAAACTATTTTAAATAACATTCAAAAACTTAATTAACTAATTTTTTTTTAAAACAATAAGGGTGGTTTTTTTTCAAAATATGATTCTAGAAGTGTATAGTATTGGAGTTTTTTGGAGAAAGAGTATTATTTTTTTTTTTACCTGCCTTTGAAAAGCATAGGTATCATAATTTTTTTCACGAGCTACTGGAGGCAATTGCTGTTAATGCAAATTTGTTGACCTAATGGAGGATGACTCACACATAATGCTTAAATGAATTTATGCTATCAATTTAGCTTTTGTCAATTTTCACATTCTCGATTTATAGGTGCGTTTAAGCGCGATTTTAAACTAAAATTTAACGAAGTAGAAAATATGTTTAAGATTCCTCTAGCAACATTAATTTCCTAATTTAATTTTTCATAAAGCATGTGAGAATCTTTTAAAGATACCAAGAATTCCCCTTTGGAAGTGTCAGATTCTTATTGGCTAAACCAACCTTCCCCTTTAGACAATATAATGGAATGAAATCTGATACCTGTTAACGCAGTATATTGGGTAGGAAGTAGGTATAGGAAAGGATAAGACAAGAATGCGGAAACATTGGATTTGGAGTGGGGCTGTAAGTGAACAATAAATCCGCCAATTAGACGGTAATAGGTTACCGCCAACAGTTACAACATGCTGTAGTACATAAAATTCCTGCATGAAATAATTATTGAAGTCAACTGAAGTCGCTGGAATTCCTCTGAATTGTTCAAAAATTTTATAATTGAAGAAATTGGAGAGGAGAATTTACCTTTTAGTTGTAAGTAAGTCTTCTAGAATTTTATAAATCTTAGTTTCACTTTCGAAAAATATTTCCAACTACATCTTAAATACTGAAGCACTTTTCGAAAAATAAATTTATGTATGTATGTATATGTACATTGTCATTCTTAATAGGATAAAAATTTAACTAAAAAAACTAAAAAAAAAAATAGGTCATGATGTTATAAAGGTGACTAAAGCAGTACAAATAATATCTTAAGAATATTAACGTAAATAATCTTATTTGATAATATAATATATGTATATATTTTTTTTAATTTAAATTTAATTGAATTCAATTTAAATTCCAAAGTTTTGCTTTCCTTTGTAAACAATTAAATCAATCAACTATTAATTATGTTAATTTTTTGTTCTGTTTCTGAGTGTTTTGAAAAGAATGTAAAATCTATCTTAATATAAATTTGATTTTTAAATTAATTTATAGAAAAATAAAAAATTAGATTTGTTTTTTATTCTGATTCATTAGTAATTTTTTTTGTTACTCTTATAAGTACTTGGCGGCATCTATTAAAATCTTCAGTTTTTTGTCAAAATTATGTTTTTCAAACCTTTTTGTCGAAATTATGTGGCATTATCATAGCCACCATTCGACATTTCTTGAGAAGGGTTCTTAAAGTTCTCTATGACATTGTGTAGACAAAAAGACATCGACATAAGAATTTTAAAATTTGATAATAGCCAAACACTATAGGTGGGGTACCACTTTTGGTTGTTTGCTTGGATTATTTTAAAGATATTTTTTCTTCAGATATTTTATTAAGAATGTACCGCTTTACACCTAGTAAATTCTAAATGTTTACCAAGAAATTTGAAATCGTTTCTTGACCCATCGTTGTTGTCGTCAAATAAACATAACTTTTTCGGCTAAATAATAAGAAGATTTTTGGAATTAAGTAACTTTACTTTTTATCCAAATTTATTTTTCTTTTATTAACTTTAAATTTTCTGTTTGACTAAATTATTAAACTTTTAATTAGAGTTTTTGTTTTTTTTAAATAAAACAATTTCGAATACAGTTGTTATTTTGTAAATATTATATAATGTTCATTATTAGTAATTTAATATAACAGTTGTAAATGTTATTTCAAAATAACTTAACCATGTAATTATTATGTAAATGTTAAATGTTATTCACTTTAAAAATTATAATTTATTCAGTTTACATTTAATACAAAAGAACAAAATAAACAAAAATGTTTTTATTTTAATTAAGGGTATAATTATCATTACATATAATTCAGATCCTAGAAATAATATTGAAAAAGATATAATGAATATAAAATGGTATTAAAATGTTCACGATATCTTCGCAACAACCATAATATTAATATTAGGTTAAGTCCGAGTAAAGAAAAACAAAATTGCTCTTAGATACAACTTGCAATCAATAATTAATTACTCTTTCATCATTGACATTAGGTCATTTGAGGACACTAACTAACTGAAGTACTTCTTTAGCAGGTTTACATAAAACTAATTTGTGGTAAGACTTGTTAAGAAGTCCAACTTTGCACAAAATAAACAACTTATTTTATCTGATACCCTTCATAAAAAAAAGCCTTTATAGACCACGACTATTTAAATATTAAATCAGAATAGAACCATAAACTAACTTGCAATGGAATTAAGAGTATAAGTAAAGGTGATTATTTTACATTTTTATTTTTGTGGCCTGGCTTTACTTTAAATCTGATATTGTTATAAAGTTCCTCGATATTATTGTACTCAAATGGTGTCTACAAAATACAAAATTAATATTTTTTTTGGCATAATTGCATTCGTTTTTAAAAATTCATGGTAGCTTAACTAACAATAATATGTAGATCACGAATGTGAAAAGTATTGCCTTAATATTTCATTATTTTCCCATATTTTTTTTTAAATTTGTTTATTAGTTTCACTATCTCCGTTCATCCGTTCGTTCACCTATTGATTTACAAACTTCAAGATAAAGCATGGGTCAGTCTCTTAAAAACATTATTGTTATACCATACATTTTTTAGATGATATCATACATTTTTATATGAGCATAATTCTGTATTTTATTAAGTAGATATCTTAAATTTTGTCAAAAGAAGTTGAGTTTTATACCAACATATTTATATTTAAGTAAATCTGTCCTTTTTTAAAATATGATCAAATTTTATGACAACAGCTTCTGTAAAATTTAGTTGGTGTACCGCTACGGTGCCGAGTAACTATTATAAAACTACAAAAACTTCCAAAAATATAACTCACTGTATACTTAATTAAGTCAGATATCTTAAATTTTATGAAAAATGTTTAAATTTTATGGAAACCGAATATATATGCATAGAAACTCGCATACCTATGCATATATCTAAATATTCTGTAAAAGTCATATAATCCTGATTTTGAATTCAATTCTAAAATCCCTCGAAAATCCCTGAAGCCCTAACATTGAGACAAAAGACCTTTGAGACTTCTGGCTCATTGAAGTAAGTCAAAAATTCTAATGGTACTTCTGACCACGGGACTTCTGACATGTCATCAAATAAAATTTAGTCAAATGAAATATAAACTCATGATAGTAACCTTTGTGTTACTCAATGGGTTTTAATTTTTTCGCAATGGACTTATAGCCGATCTAGTGGAATTAAAACCCGTGGGCTTTAATTCTTTTTTGAAAAGGATTTAAAGCCCTTGGGCATTAATTCCAAAAGTTTTAGTTTCCCGACGTTCTATCTCTGCACCCGTGTGGATATTCTAAAGTTAACAATATTATCTTCCTCTAAAAGGGGCAAAGGGGAGAAAATTTTTTAAGCTATATAAACGAATGTCAAAATTATATTTTTCGTTATTTGGTATTTAAAATTTTACTGTAATTTAAAATAATAATTTAACTATAAAAGAAAATTTTTTGCTCCTCCAAATGCCAGATACGCCTTTAGTCAGAATTTTAAAATGGAAAGGAGGAAGATCTTTGAAAATTAGCATAGTTATTTTAGAAAAAATGTGTGTACCTCCCCTTTTTTAAGAACTACTAGAAAATTCACAATGTTTAGACATCTTTTGCTTGGATACTAGTACTAATTTGTATAAAAATTAAAGCTTCAATTTTATATTTTTAGATGAATTAAAGGATTTGTTTAGGAGTTTCCTTAATATTAAAGAGAATTTAGGGGTTTCCTTAATATTGAAGAAAGGGGTTCTTAATTTTTTACAATTATACCTTACATTAAAAATTAAATTAAAATTATAAATTTTAATTGCAAAAATATAGTCATGACTTTTTATTGCTATTTGAAGAATGTGCTGCTTTAAAACCCTTTAGTTTTGCATACTCACTTGTTTTATTTAAAATTTAATTGAACAAGTTAAAAGTAGTTGCATTCACAGTTTTTACTGTAATATTTTTTTTTTACATTACATTATTGTTTGTATTTTTTTTATGTAAATAAATACATAATAGTTTTTATGTAAAAAAAAAAAAAATTTAATTAATAAACAAAAGGTTCTTAGTTTTAATTAGGTTCAGTGTTGATCAAAAAATAAGGCCAAGTGACTTTTTATTAAATGAATAGATTGTTGTTGCCAAAAGTTTAAATGGAAAGTTGTTAAAACTATTCAAAAATATTGTAGATACTTTTGAATATTATGTAGAGATGTGATCAGGTTTTTTTAAATTACCAAAATATTTTTTGTGCTAATGAATGGGGTTTCACATATTATTAATTATTTGTTCATATTTTTATTTTGTCATAGTATAATTTTTAAACAATTCTTAAAAAATATTAAATTTCGAAAAATTGTTTTAAAAAAATAACTACAGCCAAGTAGTTTTGAATTGGCATATAAATAAAATATAATTAAATTTGAATAGAAAAATTTTTGGGTTATTATCATAAGACTGTGTTTTATTTCATTATATATCACTTGACTGTACGTCACTTGCATGTATTTTTATAGCAAATTGCAACAAAAAATGGGGAATATCACTACTAAACCCCTACTAAATAAATTATTGAAACCCTGATTTTCTAACCAACTCTAAAATCTCCTCTAATTATTATATTTTTCATACAGTCAAATGAAATGTAGTCAAATGGTGATACAGGCAAATCAAATACAGTCAAATGATAATACATAGGCAAATGAAAAACAGGCAAGTTTTTAAATGTACATAGATCATAATGTTGCATTTAAAAAGAAATATTGTTTGGCAAAGTTATGTTATTTGGTTACACTTGCAAAGATTATCTAAAATTAAAAAAAAAAAGTCAAATACGAAAGATACTGCTATATTATACGATCAATTCAGCATTACCAGTCAACGACATACGACATTAAAAAAGATGTCTAACAGTTTCCAAAAGACAACCAAGATCATAAAACGAATAGATTAATAATAGAAGCGATTAGAATATGGAAATTATTTTAAACAATTCAAGGCGGTTGTTCTTTAGTATGGTTATGGCGATGTGGAAAGACAGATTGCAAGTGACTAAAATATGTGATTACTGATCACAAAGAAGGAAAGGAAAATTTAAATATGCATTAAATAAATTTTCAAGTGCTTAATGACACAAAATAAAAATATATTTTATATAAGTTTTAAATAAACGTTTCTTTCTTTTTCAATTTTCAGACTTATACGACCTCTTTCAGACCTATACGACCTCTTCAGACCTATACGATATATTGTCTTATTAAGAATCACATATGGTTTATAATATGCTTATTCACATATGGTACATGCTATACTATGTAAAAAGAGTATAACATAAAGATATGTTTATAGAATTGATTGAAATAATTAAAATAAATTTGAATTTATAGTTATAATTAAATTATTTATTATTTTTTATTTCTTATTAAAAACTTAAATTAAATTTTATCAGCATAAATAATACGGAATTAGTGTCATTTAAATTGCTTTTTTTTTTTTTTTTTGCTTTAATATTCAAATAAAAATTAATTACATTTTCAATCATTATGTTTACAGATAAATGATTAATTAATTAAAAATTAAAATTAAATTCAAAAACAAAAAAAAAACTCCACTAAAATATATTTTGTTACAAATTAGATACAGATAAATATTAATGAGAAAAAAAAATCTAATTAGGGTACTTTGAAATAAAAATAAATTAACCTATAGTTATTACATATGAGAACAAAATTTATATTTAAATTTATACTCGCGATAGGATCTAACAGACTTTTTCTTTTCAAATTTGTGTTATGATATGGTGGATGAAAGTAGAAAACGTATTTCTTACAGATACTTATTAAATACATAGATATATATAGTTATTAAATTCGATATTCTATAGATACAGATAGTTATTAAATTCGTTAATATTTATAAAAAAAAAAGAGTGCATTTGATCATATGTGAGTTATAAAGTACCAACTTAAATATTTTCTTTTTAATTTTACATTTTTGTTAGTTATGATATAAAAATAAATTAAATCAAGCTAAATTTAAATATTTTTGTTTGTGTTATTTGACATTTGCCAATTAAAGGACGTGTTTTTATATTTTCTTTTTTCCTTTGCAAAAATTTATTTTAAAATTTATTCCATCAAATGATAGATTGAAAGTGGTCATTAAAGGTTAATAAATTTTTTTTTTTTACAATTTTCAATAAAAAATTTTTAAATATTATATATTTTATACGATATAATTACATAATTTTTGATATTATAAATTTTATTTTTTGGTTTTAAAGTTATAAAAATTATTTAAAAAAAGAAAATCTAATAAAAATCACATAAATAATTTTTTTTTTATCAATTTTACCATTTTACCACCAATTAAATAGGTGGTGTGATTTCATGCTAAAAGTATAATTAATATTATAATATTAAATATGATTTTTATAAGTACAGAATGTTTCAAAATTTGCTGAACAGTTATAGGTAACTAGTATCGCTAGGCAAGTCGAAACAAAAAACAGTTTTTTTTTTATAGATATTTTGTAGGAAATGACACTTTCTCAATCGAAATAAAATCACTGATTCCACCACCTCTTACAACAATTTGAACGCACATGTATATAGCAATTTGTTTGTTCTTAGAATAGCAAAAATATGGAACTTATTTTCATTTAATGTGTTCCCAAAAGTTGGTGCTTTGAAAATTTTTCAATTTGTCTAAATTTAAGATGAATTTTAACAGATTTATTATTCATTTATCTATCCCACATCTCCCTGTTATTCTCATTTTTTCCCATTTTTTCTCTTTTTTACGAGAGACGCTGGAAAACAGCAAAGTCACTCAAAGGAACTGCACGGGTAATGTTACTTTCCATGTAATACCGTGTAATGCTACTTTCGCTAAACGGAAATCGCATTTGGAAATTTGACTCTTTGAAAATGGATAATCGTAGGATTGGGAATGCGAAATTAAAATTTTGATACTGGTGCCTAAATGTATAAGCATTATACAGTATCAAAATTTTAATTTCCCATTCGTCACTCTTCGATTTTCGATTTTTAAAGTATCAAATTTTCCAATGCGACTTTTGCTTAGCGAAAGTAGCACTACGCGGTAAGGGGCCTGTGTAGTGTTGTACTCTAATCAATTAAAACAACCCCCTTTAAAACCAAACTTTAGGATAGGCCCTTTAATACATAATAATATAATGTATAATGATATAATGTACAATTTGGTTTTGGAGAAAAGTATGGGATTATCCTGTCCCATAATCACAACTACATCTTACAAAGAAATGTTCCTAGTTTGCGATTAATGTGTAAAAAATTCAGGACAAGTGGTATTCTAAAGTAATTTTAAGTAGATCTCAGAGTAAGTAATTGATTTCAAAGATAACCTATTACCCGTTTTTTTTTTTAAAAACTTCTAAAGTATCTGAAAATCTGTTTTCACTTATAAGATATCTGAAAGTATTTATTATCTCTGACTAAATTTTTAATAAAAGTTATTGTAGCCAAACTTATCTATTAGGATATTTTCCACCTATTAAAAGACACTCTGTAAAATTAAATTAAAAAATAAAAATTATTTTTAATATATTGTTATTTTAAACCATATTGTAATTAAATCTATAAAAAATATAATAGGTTTTATTAAAAAAACAAAAATATTTTATTGTACAAACATAAATTTCATATTACATAAGTTTTAGAAAACAAAATTATTTAACTTTTCTATTTTTAATGCTATTATAAGCAATTAAAAATGCTTTTTAAAAATTTGATATGCGTAATGATTCAGAAAAAAAAAGCTTTCCGCTCTCTATTGTCGTTAAACTCTGTAAAAAAAACTAAAATATGGCACATAAACAAAAATTGACATAAGGCACAAAGAGAATCACGTCACTCTAAAAACTTGGACAGTACTTTATTTATAAAAAAAATTGCACAATATCAAATCAGAATTTTGTGGTAGGCAGTTTCTGGTAATTTTGGTATAATAACAGTAAACTGGCTTCACATGGCAAAAAAATTTTGTTTTTTAAACTTAAATACTAGATTATAAAAAATGACAAAGTATATTAACATTATTGATTGATTTCAATCACGTTTGATATTTTTGAATCTTTAAAATTTTTAAATTAAAATTAATAACATTAAATAAATAAAATTATAGCTAAATAAGAAGTTTTATGTTAACTTGTTAACACTGTAATAGAAAATTTATAAAAAGCACACAGAATTTTTTCGATACGTTCCTTTACTTTTTTATGCGTTTTTACAACTGATGCCTTCCGCGTAGTGCTGCTTTCGCTAAACGAAAATCTCATTCAAAAAATGAACTTTGGACCTTATTGTAGTAAAGTAATGCGCGGTAAATGTACCACAAAAATTATTCACCTTACGGTTGCTGTCAATCTTGGTAAACGCGTCAATTAATATAATTTAATAAAAAATTCGAAATTAAATGAATAATAAAGAATGATAATCAATAAATGAATAATAAGTATACATTAAATAATAATCAATAAATAATAATAAGTATAAAAATTGAATTTTAATTTGAAAGTATAGAGGTCAAAAGTGAATTAAATATAAGAATTGCAACAAAATTTTAAAAATTAAAGGATAAAAGCTTTAAAAATTAAACAATGAATAGTGTTACTATTAGGTATTATTGGATGATTTAATTTTTTATTTGTATGGCCCTGACCAATGTCAGATTTTTCTTTCGAACATCATGATTTCAGACTCATATTGTTTTTCCTATATATGTAAATAAAAAAATAATCTTTCTTCTTTAAAAAATTTAAAAATAACTTACATTTCTCTTTGAATGTAAAATTTAAATACCGCCCGCACAAAAAATTTTACGTTTTATAATTTGTCCTATGTACCTACGTGGCCACAGTTTTTTTTTTAAATGACAACAAAGAAAAAAAAAAAAGCAATTTCGAAAATTTGCTGACATACGTTTACGCTTACGCTTACGTTTTCCACGATAAAAATATTCAATTTTGTACATTTGACGTTTTATTCATACTGACGATAAGCTGTATTTTGCATTAGCAGAAACAATTTTCTATTTTCATACTCTATAATGCTATTTGCTAGTATTTTTTGGCACTTTCCATTCGACAGAAATTTTAATTTCGAATATGTTGTGCTCTCTTTTAAAAAAAAAAGCAAAGATTTAAGATGCAAGACAAAATATAAATGTTAATATAAAAATTTATTTAATGTATAGTTTGCTGTTTGTGTCTTTTATTTTCTTTTCGAACATTTCCAATTAATTCCTTTTGTATGTTGGTTCTTTACCAATAAAAATTTCTGCTTAAAGTTCTGCATAATAAAAAACTTCTCTGATAGGCTGAAACTTTTAATGAATATAAAAAATATGTAAAGAAAAATTAGCTTATAAATAATAAACGTATATTTTATTAGGCATTACTATGACATTGGATTTGACCCTCAGTTGTTTTTCTTTAGAGTGCATTTTCTCCAACGTTTTCTTCTCTATTACTTACAAAAACAGCTAGACAATTCATTTTATTATTTTTTTTTTTTGAAAACATTAATCCTTTTTTTTAAAATTTATTCAAAGAAAAAAAAAAACTAAAAAGATTGTAATGTCAAAAAATTTTAATTTAAAAATTTTACTTTCTTCGACAGTTCTGATTTTGAAATACGAATTTGATACAAAATAGATACCAATTATTGATTTTCTCATCACTACTAAGAGCCGAAAATATTTGTAATGTGAAATTCTTACACGGTTAGGTGCCTGATTTCAACATAAAACAAAATTTATTGCAATGAATTTTAAAATGTTTATTAACAAAATGATTAAACGCAATATTTTGTACATTAATTTTTTTGTAATGTGGAATTCACAGACTACCACCACAAAATTGAACATTTCCCACCAAGGTATTGCTAGAAAATACATCTTAACACATATTACCGTCTGTTACGATTGATTAGATTATTTAAATAATTGAAATAATTTTGTTAAATATTAATATACTATTTATTAAGTTAGTTAGCATTTTTATAATTACAAAATTAATATTTTTTTTTTTAAATAAATTATTTATAAATTAAACACATTTTATAAATTTTATAACAATGCAGTTAAAATTCTTTAATTGAATAACAAATATTATTTATCTAGGCTGTTTTACTAAAATTTTGAGATAAATTAACAAAAATATTAAACAAAAAAAAAAAAAAAAAAAATAAAATAAAATAAAAATAATCACTAAAATATTCATCCAAATCTTTTTCATGCTAATAAAAAAAATTTCGGTAGCATTCGATTGTAAACGAAGAAAAATTCTGGTAGATAAGAAAATCTTATAATAATAAAAATAACAAACAGTATACTCAGGTTCACGAACTTCCAATGGCATAGAACTCGACAAGTCCAATTTCAAAACAAAACAAGGAAACACATTTTCTTTTAAAACAGGATTAGAACCAATAGGTAAATATTATTGATTTGCTTCATTGTTGACCATTGAAACAATCAAAACTGTTGTTAGTTACAGGTTTTTTTTTTTTTTGATGATATAAAAATGAATCATTTTTTATCATCGTTAAAGAAGTAAAATACGATAATAAATAAAGAATTCAACATATAAAAATCATTTTAGTCAAAATTTTAAATAATATAATTGTTTCAATGTCGATGACTCAAAATCAAAAAATTTCTCTTAATATTAAAGATTTTATAATCTACCATTATGTATTTTTGTAAAATATTATTGTTTGATTATTGTTGTTTTTGATTATCTTATGTTCTATTTGACATTAATTGTATATTAATTTAACATTGAAGCAACTACAACTAAATTTGAATTTTTTCGACCAACGAAAACACTTGTTTTTGATGGTATTTCATCCAAAAAAGCAATTTTCAGATCATCAATACACTTATTTATATTATTGTCCAATCGAAAATAAAAAAAAATCATTTTTTGCAAATAATCACATCTTAAAATCATTTTTTTTATTTTTTCATCATTTTTCTTTTACTTTAAAATTACACGATTATCGAAATGCTCATTATTTTCCCAATCTGTCATTTTTGTTTTCCAGCAAAATTTAGAAACTTTTATATTTAAGAATTTTCACAACATTCAGTTTTTCAACATTTTTAAATTTTGAAAACCATTGCAAATAATATTTAATTCAATTCTGTTGGTTACTGCTTAATTTTAATATAAATATTTAAATTAAATATATTAATAAATAGTAATTATATATGGAATCCTACAGGATTTTTTTTTTTTTGTTTTATGGTTTTATTTTATAGAATTTTTTCATATTTTTTTTTTTATTTTTTTTATTTTTTAAATTTTATTTATAATTAATTTCCTTTAAAATGAAACGTTCAGAAGTTCCAAAAAAAAATTTTTAAATAAATTTATTTGAAATTAAATTTCCTGATAATAAAAATGATTTTTTAAAATTTGATTTAAAATGAAAATAATAAATAAAATTTCATAAAATTCCTCAAAAAAAAAAAAAAACCAACAATGGTTTAGAATTTAGATTCAAGTATATTTTTTTTGTTTTTTTTATTTAATTTTTCTATTGTTATTATGTATTTACAATTTTATGACTTGCAATATATATAATATATAAATAACAACCGAACTCTAGTTCCAAAAGAAACGTAAATACTAGAACCGACCAAATATTAAATAAAAATTCTTAGATATAAGTTTAGAAATTCTTAAATTTCTGCAATGCAACAAAATTAAAGAATGAAACAAAAAAGGAAAACAAATGAATAAAACAAACAAACAAACAAACAAAAATATATTTTTATTTTATTTTTCATATCTAAATTCAGAAATTTAAAAGAAGCAAAGGATATGAATAAAAAAAATAAGAAGAAGAAATAAATTTTTACATGTAAACGTATTTTAATATATAATAAAAAACTAAAAATAGAACATATACATATAAACATGTATAATAAATAAATAAAAAACAAATATGAATATTTTTTCGTTACGTTCTCTTAATAACCGTAAGTTATTGCTGAAAACATTAGAAAATCGTTATTAATATCTACTGATTTGTTTAAAAATTATCCTATAAATATGCAATTTAATTTATATTAGGAATCAAATTGAATTTTTTATACAGTAGATAAGGGGCTTCGGTAGCCTAGTGGATAGGCCGGTGGCATATTAACCGAATTAGTGTGGGTTCGATCCCTGCACAGATCGTAAGTATTTTTTTAAT
Organism: Poecilobothrus nobilitatus; assembly: GCA_947095535.1. Classification (NCBI taxonomy): domain Eukaryota; kingdom Metazoa; phylum Arthropoda; class Insecta; order Diptera; family Dolichopodidae; genus Poecilobothrus; species Poecilobothrus nobilitatus. The sequence goes on from OX352774.1 coordinate 60,213,398, forward strand.
ATTAATATTATTATAAGTGTTTAATAATATTAATATAAATAAATAAATAAATAAATAGTATAACAACCTATAATGGCCTTGGTAGCCGATGGTTCAATAAATATTGCATTACATTTATGTATGTAATATTAATATAAATAAATAAATAAATATACAGTAGATAGTGGTATTTTAAGTCTTAAAATTTTTTGTACACTGTAATGGATAAATAAAAATTTTTTAGAATTTTACTTCATTGTGATTAGTCATGTTTAATTTTCAAAAACAAAAGTCAGTTAATTTTGGTTATATATTTTTGAATTTACACTTACTAGATAGAGTCATAGCATTCAAAACTCCTACATTTCGCTCCTTTCCCCGGTCAGATCAAAATATTACATAAAATATAATAATATAATGTAAACAAAATAAATAATATAATTATAACTTAATACTTTGAAGGTAACTAGACCTGAAAAGGAAAGGTTGATTTATTTCCTTATAACATTGCATGTGGTGGTGGAATCAAAATAAATAAATATATTTCTTCCAGTTTTGTTCGAAATTTCAGATCAAAATCTTAATCTGGAATCCTAGATAATATGAATACACAAGTCACCTTCTAAATTAATTCCTAATAAGAAACGTTTAAAAGTTTAAAAAGAAATGCTTTTAATAGAATAAAAAGGAAAAATTGTCTTATAAAAAAAAAAAAAACATTTAGACAATAATAACTTTTAAGTTCAATTTCATTTAAATATACGATATTATATTACAAATTACATACGATTTTGTTTTTATTGAAATTATACAGTAAATAAATTTTGTTTTTGTATTTAATAACAAAAGAATACATAATATAATAAACAAACCATAAAATATAATATATTTATATGAATTTTTTTTTTGGGAGCGCTACAAATTCTCGTTTTTCATAATCATGATTTTTTTTTAAAGAATCTCATAAAATTTCTATGTGTAAATTTAAGTTTTGGTTTTAAGCAATGTTATATTGATCCTGTTTTTCAAAATAAAATATAAATGTGAAGAAAACTGTAGATAACGGCTGGATTATAAAATCAAGTATTTGGTAGTTAACAGATTTGGTTAATGGTTGGTTAATGGTAGTTAACAGATTTAAGTTTTGGGTAATAAATAGTTCACTTTGATCTTTTTCTTCCTAAACCGAAACTCTTTTTCTGCTTTTTATAAGACTAATTTAATAATAATAATTATTTCTTTTCATATAATATAATTAAATTAGGAAAACTCTTCTAAAAAATTATCGATCATAACTTTTTGGAGATTTTGCTGAATATCCTATATTCAGGATTATTAACTTTCAAATTTTGAATTATGATATAAATTCCTAAAATTCACTTTGTTTTTGTTTTATTTCTTATTTGAACCGTTCAAATTTAAGTTTAAAAATTAAATAAAATACAAACAAAACAAGATTTTAAAAAACGAGATTATTATAAAAACCGAGATTTTGTAAAAAAAGTATCACGAAAAAGGATCATTCGTAGTTAACCTAACTTTAGTATATTATTATATTATATATTCTAAACTTTGGCAAAAAAAAAAAAAAAAAAAAAAAAAAACACGAGCAAACAAATGACGGAAAATATACAAAGAAATAAAAGTAAAAACGACATAATATAGAAAAAGAAAAAATTTTTGGGAAAAACTCATTTAAAAGTAAAACAAAAAAAAAAGGATTATAACAAATTGTATACAAATATCTAAAAATAACATTAGTGTAATTTTTAACCACGTATTTTTCTTTTTTTTCTTTTGCTTTTTAACCAATTTTTAATTTTTTAATTTCTTTTCTAAAAAAGTTAATTTTGTATTTTAAAGAAAATGCGGTGTAATTATGGTTAATAATCTAATAGACTTTTTAAAGACATATTTAATTTGATTGGAATAGGTTTTTTTATTTCTCTAGTCTAGTAACTGAACTTTTTTTCAATTAAAATTGTATTGTCAACCAAAGGTGAGTAAAGTGAATGGTAAATTTTTAGAACTTCATAATCGTAAAATTATAAGAGCTTAATATTTTATCTATCATATATTATTTGTAACGCTACTCTTCTTTGAACGCACTGAGAGCACTCTGACTATAGGAAAAAAATATGATAAAACACTATTAATATTGGATAAATATAACAAATAGGGAATCTAAGTTACGTTAAGTGAGTTTGGTGCCTATGCTTCCATACGAGTAAAAAATGCCAGTAGAATAAGGAAAAAAATAATGATGATACAATCTGATTTTACATTTAAGCTACAGTGAAACCTGCTAATGCAGATACTTTTTTGAACAATTAATCGCAATTGGACATATTGCGGCTTGTTTTTTTGGGTCATAAATAAATCCAAATTGAATAGATTTTGTTGTATTCTAAAATTTGTAAATAATATCTTAACATTTTTAACTACTTTAGTACAACTCTACTGAATATTGTACAGATCTAAGATTTAATCTCTAAACAACATTAAATTAGAATTGATTGATTACAGAGCAGTGAAATTTTGCATAAAAGTTAAAAAAGGCAAGGACTTTGGTTTTAATCTTATCTAGATTACTACTCACTCACTTACCATAGGTGTCTTTTGAATACTTGGATTATAGTATATAGGTGTGGGTGATAATCTCAAGATAAATATATTGTTATATTTTTTTCAAAAATTTGTTTTTAATTTGCATCATTTAATACTTAAACAAACATTACATTATAGTAGACATTGAACAGACATTTTAATTTTTAGATTTCTTTTCCTTTTTCAAGATTATTTGTTTAATCTTTTTACATTTATTTTTGATGTTACTTTAGTCTAGTTTTAATTTTTTGCACTGCCATCCAACAAGGACATGTGTGTATTCCAAAAAAAGAGGAGGATGTGTAAATTTGATTGTATATTTGTAATATAACTTAAAAAAAAAAAAAAAAAATGACAATTGTTTATTTTATTTCCCCCTTTTAAAGAAGTTTTTCGAAAATTTCATAATTTTTATTTTTACAAAATAAAGAAACTTTTAAAAAGCATTTATAAGTGGAAACCATATATTATGAACGTTTTTAAGGCAAACAAAACTTAAAAAAAAAAAAGGTTTCCAAATATTTCGATGTTTTTTTTTTAAATTTAGCAAACAATGTACTTGCAGGTATTTTTGTAAATATCAATGATTTTTTTTTTTTTTTTCAGAAACAATATTTTAGTCCTTGGAGATATTTACCTTGAAACTTTATTTTTTTTAATAATTGTTAAATTTTTAACATTTTTTAAAATTTACGTCATATGAACTTCATATATGAATATGAATAGTTTTACACCTGCATTTTTATTGTAATAGTTAGCAAGTATGAATCTGACAGTTTTAATTTTAAGGACTTTGTTGTTTATAATCAGTTGACCAGTTTTTATTAAGGTTTTTAAAAGTTTTTATTAACTACTAAAGATTGGTAAAACTTAAGTTTTGTTTTCGATGCAAACCCTTCCTGGTGCATATGGCATCCACTAAGCCTTTCTATCTGTTCCAATATGTTTCTATGTGACCATGATTTGTTAATTTTGCTCTCTTTCAATACATTATCGAAGAATTTCAGTTGCTTAATACGATGTTAAATTATAAAATGAATATTCATTAGGTTTTACCTGTGTTGAAGCTCATAGGTCGTTTAGAAATAACATTTTTCCAACAATTAAAATGGAATTAAGATTTTTCGATAAAGTACAAAATAGAGTAATTCGTTTAATAGATGATCCCAGACGCTCCCTTCACTGGGTCTCCTTGGTAGGTTCTCTTTCCATGTGTAGCAGATTCCTCGAATGTGTCGGAACTTGTTATACGAGAACTTCTTATAAAAAGTATGATTCCTTTGCTCAAAGTTTTCCAAAACGATGAGAGCGTTCACTGCACACTCTTACATAGTTCAAATTTCTAGATGGCAAAATCCAACATATGGCAATTTCTTAACTCAAATATCGCGAACTTGGATTCATCTTCCACCACATGTATTTCCTAAAATTTGAGGATTATTATATTTTAAATTTACATAGGTTTAAGGAGATCGTCAACACCTTCGTTCATCACATTTCTGCAATTCTTAAACCTACTTTTACTCCATAGCAGAATCTTTCTCTTGTCTCTAGTACTAAAGGTCCCATAACATATTTTTGCTGATGTTTGGTGAGTTAAAGTATCAAAAGTTGATAAGAGAACCGTGCTCATAGCGCTAATTTTCAGTCTCTTTTGATGATTCTCGCATATCCCCGTAAAAAAAAGTTTTTTTTTGCGACATATTGAAAATTATTTATTATTTTATTAAATTATTTATTTTAAAATTTTTTACTTTTAAAAAGTTTAATTAGATCTTCGTTTTATTTAAATTGTTTAAAGACTCTAGTTTTACATTAATGTCTACAAAATATAAAGTTGCATTAAAATTATTTTAAGTTTAAAGTGCTAAAAGTATTATTCAATGTTGGAGGTCATTTTATTATTCCAATTTAAAAGAATAGTAAAGGATCAAAATTGATTTTTAATGGAATAGAAAAATTATTCAAAAAAAAAAAATCCATAAAAATAATATAATAACATTTTTATTAAAAGAAAACACGTTTAGCATACTAAAAATTACAAATTAGTTTCATAAAATGTTATATATAGGATATTATAATAATTCTGTAGAGATTCGATTTAAAATTTTCTTTACAACTTTATTTTCTAATTTCATGCTGCTTGTACCTTAGAATTTCTATTCTTGTTTCTTTTTTCTTTTTTCGTTTTTCGTTTTTTACTTTAATGGAATTATAAATTTTTATCCCCTCCCACCCCTAAATATTTTTTTTTTTTATTGTTCATGTCTGTTTATTTATGCACTTGCCTCAAACCTTCTTCATTGTACATTTAAATTTTTTTATGTTTCTTATTAGAACTCATAACCTTTATATTATGTATTAAGATTAAGATTAAGATTAAATTTATTATGCCTTTTTTTTTTTTTACATTGTTTACTTAATTCTAAATTTAATGCAGATTACATTGTTTTTTTTTTTTTTTTTTTTTATTTTTACTAAATTATAATGTTTGATTTAGTGATGTTGAAGATTTGTTGTTCCTAACAATCTGGAGATACATTGGGATTTTTTTATTTTATCTGGTTTATCCTTTTTTTTTTTTTTTTTTTTTTTTAGAAGACTTGCACCCGGTCTCCTGCCTTGAACTGTGCTAATTGCTGACTAGATTTTGAAAAAGTAAAAGCAACATAGAAAACAACACAAAAATTAAAATAATGAAAATTCTAAGTATTTAACTCAAGCAGTTTCGTTTTTGTTTTTATTTTTTTCCTTTTCTCTATTTTTTTTTTTAAATTAATTCGAAATTTTTATTCATAGATGAATATTACATTGAGACCTTTTCGCAAATTCATCAACCTCGATGTTGATTTTTTGTTTGGTTGCCATATATATAGAAATTGGCCAAACATTTAATATTGTCAATATTTTTAAACACGGCGCTGCAGTTCTCGTTTATAATAACACAAGGTGATAAATAGTACTTATCTCTAAAATTAAAGTTCTCTTCATTTTCAAAGATATTGTTAATTATTGTGTTTGGATGTATTTGTGATTTATTTAAGTATTTTTCCGCGATTGATATCATATATGACATTAAAGGATTTACCTTAGAGTTCTCGTAGATGAAGACGTTAGAATATCGCTTTTGTTGAGTTTCAAAATTTTTTCCAATACAGTTCCTAAGAATTTTTCTTTCGAACAATTGTAACTTTTCCGCGAACGTAGGAGAGATTGTAAACCATATTGGAAATGCGTATGTTAGAATTGGACGTATCATTTGTTTATACATTAGTAATTTTGTGTTAGTTGTTAAGTCTTTGTGAATGAACAGGCCCCTTAATTTGGAATAAGTCATTGCTGCTTTTGCAATCGTTTTTTTGGCATGTTGGTTAAATTTAAATAGATTGTTGAAGTTAACACCTAAGTACTTAAGATTTTCTTGTAGCGGAACAGAAGAACCACCAATTTTTAAAGACAGCAATCTACTTTTTTTTGCTATGTTTCTTGGACCTTTCCCACTTGCATTTCTTATGCAAATAAGGGCTGATTTCTCCCCATTAATTGTGATATTCCATTTTTTTAAATAATTGAATATTAAGTTTGAGTGGACTTTAATATGTTGAAGAGCTTCTTGCGGGTCTCTTGCGTGACTTACAATTGAAGTATCATCAGCGTACAATAGTGCAAATGATACTTCTTTATTATGGTTCATTATTCTGTGAGGAAAATCATGTACATAATAATTAAAAAGTTTAGGCCCCATTATTGACCCTTGCGGTACTCCTCGGTTTACTTGTACCATTTCTGAATTTTTTCCTTCGATTGAGACCTGGAGATATCTTTCACTTAAAAAACTAAATATCATTTTTACCAATTCCAAAGGCGCATTTCTAGACAATAGTTTGGAGATTAACCCTTTCGTCCATACAGAATCGAAAGCTTTTTCACAATCTAACGACAGTAACAGCGTGCATTGTTTTACGTTTAGATTATTTGTGCAGCTATTATGTAGTTTTAAAAGCGCGTCCGTTGTGGAGTGCATATTTCGGAAGCCTGTTTGAAAAGATGGGATAATGTTTTCGCTTTCACAAAATTTGTCAAAAGTATCCACTATAATTCTTTCTAAAAGTTTTCCCAGGTTAGATAATAACGAAATCGGCCTATAATCTTTTGTTTCAAATGAATGATTTTTCTTTAAAATTGGAATTAACTTGGCTATTTTCCAGCTTTTGGGAAAATAGCAGTTATTTAAACAATTATTAAAAATAATAACTAAAAATTCTATAGCTTTGTCTGAGAACTTTTTAATTAAAAAGTTAGAAATGCTATCAGGTCCGCACGATTTTTTATTATTTAATTTTTTTATTAATGATTTGACTTTCCACTTGTTTGTGAATTTGTTATTATTAACTGTTGGGTCAAATTCGTTGGAAAAATTCTCTTGACGGGTGAAATACCCCTCTGATTCAGTGTTTTGGTTAATAAATTCGTTAACTATTTCATCAATGTTTACAGATTGTTCATCCGGTATATTTGGTCGATATAGGTCTTCGTAGAAAATTTTAAATTCGCTTAATTTATCTTCAATTGATGTAATTATTTGCCCGTTTTTTGTTAGTTTTATTTCGTTCGAATTTGTGGTTACGACTAGCCTGTTGATTTGTCTGAAGGCTTGAGGTGATGGTTTAATTGCTTTTAATTTTTCGCAAAACTTTTTGTTAAAGTGCTTTACGAGTCTCTCACTAATAATTTGTTGTAGACATTTAATTTGGGCTTCTAAACTTTTGTATGCTGGGCATTTTCTATTTAAATTTCTTTTAAAAATCTTTTTAAGATCGGTTTGCCAAATTCTCTTGATCTTTATCATATTTTTAAGTTCATTAGGGATATCATGAAATTTTCTGTTAACTTGTTTTACTAGTTTAGAGTGACTTTCTGTTATTTGAAGAACCTTTTCTGTAAATTTTTGGATATACAAATCAATTTCATTGTTTGACAGATTTCTTGATGTGGGTGGTAACTCTGACTCATTAGAGAAACATAGATCAAGATTTTGCCTGAAATGATTCCAATTAGTTTCTTTAAATGATTTATATTCTTTTGGTAGATTTAATTCAAACTTAAAGTTGCTCATAAAAATTCTAATTTCTATTGCGTAGTGGTCTGAGAATGAGGGTAATGTTTTACAGTAGACATTTTGGTTTAATTCGTTCACAAAATCTTCCGAAATAATAAAGTAATCCAATATTGAAGCACCGTTTGGATATGTAACTGAGAAAGGTGAAATGGGTGTCAGCGTTTTATCAACATTATTATCTAGCCATTTAACTAGAATTTCTCCATTGCGATTATTTTTTGTATCTCCAAACCTTATGTGTCTAGCATTTAAATCTCCACCTAAAATACAGTAATCATAATTCCTACACATTTTGGTTAGTTCTTCCAAAGTTTCCTCAAAGACCTTACTATCACATTGTGTTTCTATGTAGATAGCTCCTAGTAGAACCGTTCGCGATATGCGGTTTGAATCTATTATTTTGCTTATACCTAATGTAATGGGAATTTTAAAATGTGAAGAATTTAGCTGGGTGAAAACTAATTTGTCAGATATAGCTATTGCTGTACCTTGATTTGTGTCATTTCTGTATATCTTATATTTGTCAAACACTACCCTATGTTGTGATTTAAGTCGCGTTTCTACTATAAACCCAAAGTCAGGTTTTTCTTCATTTAACATATCATTTAATAATACCCTTCTACTTAAATTTCGTATAGAGCATACATTTATGGCTATTGCTTTTATATATTTATGGCACTGGATCATTATTAGTAATTTTAATTAAGAATTGAAGAAAGGCTATTTGTTTTTCTTCAAGTGTGATCAATTTCTTGTATGTTATTGAAAATGTGTTTATTTCTCTAAGTAAAACTACAAAGTCTATTCCAAATAATTCATTGGATAGATTAAGTATTTCATTAATGTTGGATTGGGATTGTGATCGATTTGAACTTTGATTGTTCGGTCCAAATTTTAGCATATCGGCAAAAGATATTTCGTTTTGTTTGAAGGAATTAGTTGCTATTGGAAACAAATTACTTACTTTGGCCTCCCTTTTCGTTTTAGAGTCAAGTATTCGCTTTTTCCTACTAGTCAAGTAATCTTTGTAGTAACTACAACCGCGGTAGTTAGCTGGATGTTCTTCACCGCAATTCGTGCATCTTGGTTTATTTGTCTCTCTTTTTAGGGGACATTCAGTTGGACCGTGACTAAGTGTGCATTTAACACATCTGTAATGTCGGCTACAATTGATCGCCACATGTCCGTAATCTTGACAATTCTTGCACTGTATAGGACCTACGGTTCTCAATTTCTCCCACTTTATCGATTGGTAAAGCAAATACTTAATACTAAGCATCTCTTGTATATTATCTGTTGGTTCGACTTGAATAAGAAAAATTCCTAAATCCCTATTTTCTTTACGCGAATTGTTTGTAGAAAATCTTGAAACTTTTTTAATTTTAACACTTTTTAACATATTTTTTAATTCAGCCTCTACCTCTTCAGATGAGAAGGTTGTATTAATACCTTTCAAGAGAAGATTTACAGGTTTTAGTTGGTTAGGTGTAAAGCTAAATCCCTCAATGTCATTTGTTCTTAAAAAAGAGATCACTTCGGTGTGAATTCTCGTTTCCTTTACAAAGATTTTACTCTTATTTCTGAGATTGTTATTTATCACCTTAAAATTATCGTTTCCGATTTTTATTTTTGACCCTATAAAATCAATAATTTCTTTTAATTTATTATTTTTTACGATTATCGGTGGGCAAAATTTTATTTTTTTTTTTTACAATAGTTTCATTATTTTTTTCATGGTTGTTTTTATTGCTTACTTTTACGTAGGGCAATCCAGCGTTGATATGAGTTGATAGTGGTATAAATCTATTTTGGCTGATTTCACTTTCTGGAGAATCTGATCGCCTACGTTTTGCATTTACAGATTGACTGTTTATTTGTTTTTTAGCTTTTCTTATAGGAATTTCGGTCCACATTCCTTCGATATTATTTTCTGCTTGCCCAGATGTACCTGGGTCGATCGCACCAATACTGGTATTCATAATTAGTGGATTGTCCATCTCATTATTTATAATTTGTTTATCAAAAAAAAAAAAAAAATTATTTTAAAATTTCTTCTTTCCTTTTTTTGTTTTTTTTTCTTTTCTTTTTTTTGTTTTTGTATTGTAACTTGATTTAGTCTAACTGAACGTGCATATAATTCACATTTGTGAATTAACACGTGTTGCTTGTTTTTATTTTTTTGTCTCTTATCTTTTATTTTTTCTTTAGTTAACCAATTATTAAAAATGATTAATTAATAACAATGTAAGAGTGATTGATCACTATTTCAGAATTTGCTAAGCGAATTAGCAAAATTTTTTTTTTTTTGTTTTAATCAAAATTCAAGACTGCACTTTGTTATATTTATTTAATTATAACTATAACTTAGAAACAACCTCTCTCGGTAGAGTATCAACAAAAACTCAATATTATGTATTATTATATATCGTGTATGTTTTTTTTTTCTTTTCTTTATTTAACAAAACTTAATTTATGTACATAAATCTATGAAGTTAAATGTGTATGTACACCTTTATGTAAAAATTACAGTAAGAAAAAAAAAAAAAGAGAAGAAAAATGATGTCATGAATTTAAAACGTTTTATTGAGAAATAAAAATAAAAATATGAGAAAACAGAGAAATCTAAAAATTAAATTTAGTACCGTTATAATAATAACAATTCTTTAGGGAGAATTGCGATAACACCTAACTGTATTAGTATTATTGTATTATAAAAGTATATAAAATTTATGTAAATATGTATAAAGAATTTTGCTCCTTTGTTTGAAATTTATTTTAGATCTGGTTTTCTTGCTCTGGACCTCTGTTAAATTGTACATTCTGTTATTATTTTTGAATAAGTTATTATTAAGATTTTTTTCAAAAATTCAATTCGATGTTAGCTTTTTATTTAATCTACCTCCTATCTGTTCTTTATTGAAAATATTTCTGTGTGAGAATTCGCAAGAATTTTCTACCCCATAAATCATAATCCTTACTTAAAAGTTCTGCTGATGCTTTTATATCCTTTAAAATATTATAATTTAGATTGTTTTTTTTTTGTATTGAGGTCTGCAAAATTTCTGAAAGACTTTCCTAATTCTAGCCGAACTTTCTTTTTTCGAATTCTATAATAGCTATTATTTGAATTTTGTTAACAACAACTGGAATTAAATAACAGATTATAAAAATAAGCTGCATTATAGAAAGTCGTCCTGGATATTCTCTTACATGAGAAAATCATTGGTTTTTTTTTTTTTTTTTTGGAAAAAATTACATTCGTAAATAAGGAAACATAAAATTTCAATGAGACTAAATTGTAGTACTAATTATTTGGAGTGTTTACTACACATTAAAAGTTCAAGAAAAAGGAAACTATAGTTCTAAATTATATAACATTGAACCGAATGCATAAAACTTAGCTTGATCTCAAATTACATTTTTTCAAGCAAAAACTACGCTTAAACGTTTAGATTTGTTCGGAAAATTTAAATTTGAGCTCAAGCTCCGTTTTATGCATTCGGTCCATTATTTCGTTTGTCACTTCTTTTTGATAGACGGTTGCTTAAATTAATGTTGTACAAGTCATTTAGGTGTTGTTCTTTTTTCTTATTGCCATTCGACTGACAAATTAAGACTCAATAGACAAAAATATCTTTAAAAATTGTTATTTCAATAAACCAGTATCAAATGATCAGTCGATTGTAGAATTTTTTAATAAAAAACTTTTCCAACCGTTTAAAAACTTATTAAATTTTTTAAGTATTTAAATAATTAAAATCCTTGTATTTTCTTATTTGTATTTTGCTTACTTGAACTTTCAAAAATACAATTAGTTCTAAAGTTTAGTTTTGAACGTTATTAAAGACAGTTAAGAAAAAATGATTCTATGATATATGGGTTCTATCGAAAATTTCGAAAATACACTGTCAATAAACCGACAATTTCAAATATCTGAGCACAATTGCAAACTTCAATTTTTCAAAAGTAAATATATGCAGTTACAAAAATTTTTTGCTTCCTTATCTTATTATTATTACATATAATATGTATTATGTATATATGTATTTGTTTTATTGTAAGTCATAATTTTATAATACTAAAAATATTGTAAGAAACACCAAAAGAAATACAATAAAAACAAAAGAAAATTATTAACAGTAATAACAAGAATAATAATAATTTAAACAAGTTCAAGCAAGGACATTTAAAAAGAAAAGAAAAGAATTTTATTTCTGTTTTTTTTTTCTTTTTTCTTTTTTCTTGTTTAAAAAGAGTGTTAATTCAATAATTTGGTGGAACTACCGAAAAGTGAGTAAGTATCATTTTTGTTGTTTTGTTGATATTTTTAGATAAAATAAAATGTACTAAAGAGTATGAAATCAATCCAAAGTTAAAATTTGAATATTTTAAATAGATCCTTATATTTATCTAATTATTCTCAATTTTATGTACTTGTATTTGTAACATTAATTCAGATCCTATTTCAAATTTAAATCATCTTTCGAAAGTCAACCCAACTATACTTAAATAACTGCGGCTTGATGTTTCGTGAAAAGTTATATAAGTGAAAGAAAAACAAAAAAAAAAAAAACCGAAAAACAAAAATACAAATTTATTCCTTGAGTGCTTCTTGTTACAAAATAACACAAACACAAAAATTTTATAAAGGAACAATACAAACAGAAAAAAAAATGAAAACGAAAAAAAAAAAAAACGAAAAGCAATAAAAAAATATCTTAACATTACTTAATAGTAGAACAAAAAAGGATAATAATAAAAGAAAAAAAAAAAAATAGCACATGAACTTTAGAAAATGTCTAGGTTAATTTATTGTTGATGTTAAATTATAATATTTTCTTTTATATTTATATCATTTTTTTTTTTTGTTTTCGACTTTTCTTTGTTCTTTTGTTGCCTTATGATTGTAAAAAGATTTTTTTTTTATTTTTTGGAAAATTTCATTTTATAAATTAAGACATTTAAATGTGGCATAATTAATTTTTTATTTATATATGTTTGTTAGAATAAAATTACAATCGGTACCAGGAGAGTTTTGATGATGAAGTGATATATTTTAGAAATTATGTATTTTATATTTTGCTTTTCTTTTTGAAAATTTTTTTGAAAGAATATGTACCTAATGCAAATTTATATCGGTCATTATGCTTAACCTGTCCCATGAGTTTAACATTGTTAAGTTCTTTGTATGCTCTTATGATTACTTATCTTTTTTTTTTTCTCTGTCACCCTTAGGTAAAAGCTTTACGAGATTAAAATATCCTTGAAAAATATTTCTAGCTTTAGTTTTGAATTTGTTGTAAACTAGTATCCACGACGATAATAGACGAGCTGGTGGCTTAAAGTTTTATAGTATCAAAAATTGAAAATAAAAAATTAAATGAATGGTTGCTGCAAAATTTGAGTAAAATTCAAGTTTGTCTAATTCATTAGTAATAAAAAATTATATTTTTTTTATCAACTTAAGTAGAATAAGTACTTAGAGTCTCATTTAGACAAGCAAATTATTATGTTTTTAATGCTTTTTTAAATTATTTTTTTCTGGGAAAAAAAAAATTGCAATTCTATATCCCAAAATACGGAAACCAGAATTTCAATTTTTTAGCTAATTTATTGTATATATTCATCAACATTTTATTTGCACCATAGTTACAGCCGACTTATCGAAATGTGCTTATAATGCAACCTCGATAGAGGATATACCTAGATATAGAAAAATAGAAATTCTATCAGACAGGCAAGCAGCCATATGGGCATTAGACTCATAACTAGACAAATAATAAAGTAATCCTCTACTGGGTACCTGAACACCTAGGTAGAGGGAACTGAGTAAAAGGTTTGATTTGCAAAACAAGGATTTACACCTCCTTTTACAGGTTTCGAAACTTTTTGTGGCATCGGTAAATACAAAATAATAGAATCACTGAAAACGAAGAAGAAAACTGTAGGAGAAAACTATAAAATGAACAATCTGAACTCAAGCAATCTAAGAAGCTTCTGGAAAATTATAACCGGGAAATATATGATAAAATCATAGGATTCAGTATAAATAAACTGAAAATTTTAACAAGATTTCTGTTGGAACAAGGAATACTTTAAAAAAAAGGAATAAGCCGGTTAAAGGAATACTTAAAAAAAATTGAATATAAAAATTGAGAAAACTACAGATGACATACTCAAAAACTGCGGAGCTTTACTCCGTGCAAGATATGTACACCTAGGAGCATATTGCTTTGCCAAAGATGCAGTGCCAGCAATAAACACCTTTTTTAAAGGCAGTAAGGCTGACAGAAGTATTATAAGTGGAGCCAAAATCCACAACATGTAGTAAAACGATGAGTACAATAAATCTACATCAACGAGTACAATAGGTCGCAGTGCTTTTTATAGCTTTTAAATAAATCTATTCTAATCTACAGCCGACTTATTGAAACTAATGATAAACGGTCAACTGCCTATTGAAATTAACTATTACGGTAACTAGAACTTAGTAAAATATATAAAATTAAGGAGTAAAATAAAAAAAATATAATTACTTTTAGTATTAAATGGACAGAGTTTCATATTCATATTCAACTGTTGAATAAATCCTTTATAGTTATTCATAAGACAGAGCTTAAAAACAAAATCTGTAAACATGTTTCATTAGAAAAGCTAGTGAAGGAAAAAACATTTAACTTCTTCCTTTTCAATTAATAATATTCGAATATCGAACTAAATTTAAACTATTAATGTATGATTGAAGTATCACCATAAATGTCACATGATGTTGATAATTACATACACAATGTTTAAAGGACTAAACAACATTTTTATTTTAAATTTTATTGATTAAAAATACTGTTTATAATTTATTAATTAGAATTTCAAATTATGAGTCATGAAAATTTTCTGCGCCCATTTTTCTTGGTCTTTTTATATGCCGAATTTTATTATTTAAAATTGACGTAAAAAAAAAATTTTTAATTTAATTTAATACAACCCTTATTTTTTTCCTGTCAAAATTAATACAAAGTAGCTATATAATTTTAATTTAAATTAAAATTTATAAAATATACATAAAAAGATATAATTACTTCTACATCGGCACACCTTAAAAAAGTAACTAACTATGTTAAATTATGTAAATATGTTACTTTATATATTATATACTTTATATTTTTTTTATTTTTTTTTTTAGTCATAAATATTAAATAATTCTACCTTTGACTACCAACTAAACATTATTAAAAGTCATATATATACGTGTATACATATTATGGTATAATATTCTGAAATATAAATAAAAATTAAAGTAAATTGAAATTAATAGCAATTAAAATGTCCTTCATTTTTTTTTTTTTTTTTTTAACTTAAAAATGAAAGAAATAAAATCCTAACTAGTGTTTATTTAAGGGCTAAACTATAAAAAAAAAAAATATAAAATAAAAGTTAAAAGTTAAAAAAATTTCACTGAGTTTTTCTTTCTGTAAATACTTACAAGGACAAAAATGTATATATAATATAAATATAGTTTTTTTTTTTTTTTTAAAACTCCATGACATTATGTATTACTTTACGAATAGGTATAATGAAGTTAAACTTTTGTTTTAAAATGTTCTTATAATCGTTATTTGGTTAAAAAATTTAAAAAGACATTTTTTGAATATGAGACATTGATTCTTATTAATTTTAAGCAACATATTACTTAACACTTAAAAAAGAGAAGGAAATGTACAGAAAGAAAAGGTTTACAAAACCTTTCCACATAAATAGAGAAGTTTAAGGTTTCATTTTAAATTACTGTTAAATAGATGAGAAGGAAATTAATTTAAAAAAAATAAATTACTTAGTTAAAAGAAATAACTTAATAAAAATACTTCTTTAACACACTTCACTGTCGGTCATCAGAACTTTTAATTAATCCGATCCCATTATATTAAAATTAATTGCAAACTTATATAATTTGCTTAAAGCTAAAAAATAATTATTAGACATTTAAAAAATGATCGTAGTTCCTTTTTTTTTTTTTAGTTTATTCCCCTGTCACATAAATGTGACAAGAAAATTACACAACCTTTCCTTTTTCGGGGTGGCTGTAAATGTTGTATGGGGGAATTATTCTTACAACGTGTGTGGAATTCGAACCTACACTCTCTTTGTGTTTAAAACGTATTTTAGACCCCAGTTATTTGTTAGAAATTTTATATTGTTCAACCTCAAAAATAAAGTTTATAGTAAATTGTTCCTTTTATTGACGTTTATTATTTATTAAAAACTATTGATCTTATAATACAAATCGAAAATAATTGATGTTTGTCGATTGAGAGTTATCATGAAAAATCAACATAGCCGGACTTTATTAATTATTAGAGAGCGAAATATTTCCCTTACTAAGGTAATAAAAATTTTAATAGTAAACATGATGTAATTTGACATCCTTTAATATTTGATGATGAATTTGATTTCCAGAATGGTTTATTAGTAGTGGAATGTTTGTGGCAAAAAAGGAAATTAAGATAGACAAATATATAGGTACAGGTAATCAAAGTCTTTTTAGATAAAGAAGCTGGATTTGAATTATTTAGTTACGAAAGCTATATTTCTAAATTTAGAGACGTCAAACGACAGCAAACTTTTTCAACTTTATAAATCAATATTATATAATTTTTTGCAATGTGGTGTTTAAATATACTCTTATCTGAAACTATTAATTTTCTAAAAATTTGATTCCACCGTAAGTTCAGAATACTTTTAGTCAGAATCTTGAAATTTTTGAAGATGTTTGAGATCTATTAGAGTTATCATAACTTATCAGAATTATCATAAGCTATCAGAAAAAATGTTTGTACTTTCTCCTTTTGCTTTTGAAAGGATTTAAAAGGATTGTTTCGAATCAAAAATTGAAAATTCGCCATTTTTACAGATGTGCAAATTTATCGTAAGTAAAATATAAAAATTAAAACTTGAATATTTTTATACAGATTTCCTTAAAATTAAAGAAAGTGTCTTATGATTTTTTTACAATTTTTCTTACATATGAAAATTCCAAATTTTAATGCTAAAATAATCACAATTCGAAAAGGCTGTTTTATTGTCTTTTCGAAAATTAAAAACCTTTTGTTTTACATACAGATTTATTTCTACTTATTTTTATATCCTATATATAACATGCGTCAAATTAAATACAATTTCTCTATGTTTTATATATCTTTTTATTTTATTTTTTTGATGTAGTTAAAAAGTTAAAAAATGAAAACATCATAGTAAACATTACGAGCCATTATATAAATATTGTATAAATAAAACTGCCGTAGGGAGTTTTTTTTTTTTGCCCCTCTAATTCCTCATATATTATTTAAAAATATATTTTTATAGTAAAATAAAATGTCCTTTGATATGAGCTCGAAATAAAAAAAAAATTAAATTTAAATTATTACAAAGTTTAAAAAAAAAAAAATTCATTAGAAATATAAATATTTGCTGTAACATTTTTGATTTTTTTTTTTTTTGCCATGTCATTTTTTTAGTATTTTTAATCATTTTTAGCGGTTAAAAACTATTTGATTTTATGTTATTATTGAAAAAAATAACTTAAATACTGAATAAATAAAAAATGTATTACTTTTAGTTAAATTTAATTTTCTGTTTTTGATAATTCTTTGATTAATTGGGATCATTAATAATCCCAGTTCTTATTATAGTGAGATATACAGCCAGAATCCCGGTACATAAAAATATTTCTGTTCATGGAGTTGCGGTGTCCTATAGTGGGTAAAAGCGTATAAAATACGCCGTAAACCCCAAGGGAGTGTGGATTCGAATCTTACCCACACAGTAAGAATAATTTCCTCTTACGACATTTACAGCCACATCTAAAAAGAAAATTTCTTTTATTTAATTTCTTTTTCACATTATTATATAGCGGAAGAATAAGCTAAAAAAAAAGAAAGAAAAGATTTTCTTTTTCATGAAAACAATTGGATCAACAGTATTTAAAGTGTCGACCTCTCATTCAGATGGCCCATGTTTATTAAACCCAGTACCAACTAAAATGATAATTATCTTCATATATGGTTTCTGATCAGATTTAATTACCAATCGTTATTAAGTGCAAATTAATAGTGGACAACAATTTAATACTTCATATATATATAAAATATTTAAAATGCAGACAAACTATTTTCATAATATAGAAATAGAAATAGTATATACAAATAGAATTGTATCAATTGAAATTAAAATAATTCTATATGTTATACATTTTCAATTGGCAATTCTACATCCGAATTTTTTTAGGATATCATTTGCTACCCATTTGTTCCAACATATTTCTCTGATGCCGAGAGATTTATTAGCCTAGCAGTTGAATATTAAAAAGCAAAAAAAAGGAAACAAAAATTAGGAAATAAAAAAATAAAAGAATGGTTTTGTTTGAAAAATAAATGTGACGTTTAATTACTATACCACATATAATTTGGTTTTTCATTTATAACAGTCTCATATCATTTAAAGAAAAGAGGGGGTAAAATAAATTTTTTTCTTCATAATATTGCAATTAGAAGAAATTAGTAATAAAAAAAGGACAAGAGTACTTCTTTTTATAATATTAAAATAATGAAAACACATTCTTCTTATTTGTAATTAAAATAATTTTCTTTTCTATTGTTTGTATAATAATTTCTATTTTTCACAAAAATCTTTTTTTTCCTTTCTTTAAACAGAAGTATTTTGTATTAAAATTCTCTAATTAAATTTTTCAGAAAACATAATAAAAAGGCTGAAACAAATTATTTTGTTTTTTTTTTATTTAATTTTTTTTTTTTTTTTGAAGCCACTCAAGAAAAAAATCTACATTCAAAGTTTTTCATTTAAAATTTTCCAGAATTTAATATTTTTTTTTAAAAACAAAAAGATTGTTAAATTATTTACACTTAAATTTAAATTCTCGAATATTTGCTATAGAAATTAATATTTTGAAAAATGAAATAAAATTATAAGTTGGGGGTTTTTACTGTAGATATAGTCTACTTAAGCTTTATTTTGCTATCATCCAATTTTTTCTGTCTTTTGAGGATTTAAAATATGTTATTAAAATAAATTAATTGTTAAAATTATTAAAAGATATTAAGTTAAAAATTTTGCTACAGGGTGTGATCTTGTTAGAACAACATTGGTTAAAAATAATCTTCAAATTTCTATTTAAGTTTTACCTTTTTTTTTTAATTAAAAAAAAAAAACTAAAGAAATTGTACAATAGTTTTCAATTTACCCTATGTAGGCACTAATGCATTTTTTGGACAAAGCCTATGGAAATTCGTTTGTTATGCGCACGTCCCGTTTGTGGAACCATATACCATCGCATGTGTTCCCTAAAGTTGGTAATTCTTATGTGTACGATTTACTTAAGTTTAAGAAGAACATTAACATCTTTCTTCAAAATGTCCCTCCAAATTTTCCTACCTATCCCTCATGATCCAAATTTCCCAATTCCAATTTTCCCAATTATCCTTCCCGCATCCTTATCCCCAAAACCAAACTGTACATTCGTATTAAAGGTTCCATCCTAAAGTTTGGTTTTAAAAGGGGGGTGGTTTTGGTTGGTTAAAGTCCAACACTACCCTGAGGAAGCAATTGCAGTTCCTCTTGGTGACTTTCAAGTTTTCCACCAACCCTCGTTAAAAAAAAAAAAAAAAAAAAAAAAAATTAAGATTATGGGAATGAAAATTGTTTCTAATTTGTTAGAAATATTATGAAGGACGTTGTTAATATTCACTTTAAATCTTTATTCCAAAATTTATAATTTTACATTTACCAATATCATGTCAAATTCGGCGAAAAGCTTAATAAATACTCAGAACAATAACGTCTATGAATATTAAAGACTGTAAAACAAATACTGAGTTTCACTAACTAAATTTTTCTTATGCTAGATACGTCAAAGGTTTTCTATTTATAAGGTTTTGTTGTGTCCACCTGACAAATCTTAACGACACGTAAATATGGATATACCCAAATTAATAATATTCTAAATTTTGATAAACAGTTAGGTCAAAAATACAAAATAACTGAATATTTTATCGATAATGATGTAACACCAATTTCTTATTAGAGTTGCATATTAGGAATTATGATTGGTTTTATTGTATATATTTTAATCATGTATTAGTGTAATAATATTGACCTAAAGAAATGAAATTGTATTTTTAAAACTTCACTTGATGTAAGCAGGTCGGACAATCAACATAAGATAAACTTTATAAATAAAGCAAATAATAAATAAGTATAAGAAAAATACACGTGTTTGATTTTTATTTGACATAGTGGGAAGTATAAAAGAATCACTATAGTTCTCGATCACTTTTGTAAAGAAATGAAATAATGGCAATAAGTTGGTTGTTTGAAGAATCGCTTTTGTCCCCTCTTCATTTTTAAACACGGTTTATGATATGTAATTATTATTAAAAACCCTTTCAGCATACAAGATAAATCTATTTTCTTCAAGTCTGAGTTAAGCACATTAACAAGTTGTTAAGGATATGTCATGGTAACTGAGGAAATAATACAATTGTTTAAATTCTGCACATAAATTATAAGCGGCTTCGAAATAACAGTGTGTAATAATTAAATATGCCATTTATTTCTTAATTAAAGGAAACTTAGTTAAGAGATATAGAATGAAATTTTAAATTCAACTTAGTAGCTTTCAATTTAATTAAATTATTTAAAGAAGTTTCTTTAAAATAAAAAGACGCTTTTTAAAACAATGACAATGCTTTGTTAACAAACAGACAGGATTTAACATAGCTGCAAAGTCTTATTAAAACGAAATCTATTTATTTTACTGTTGTTAAAAAAAAAATCGTATTAGGAAACAAAAAAGTTAATTAAAATATCTCCACATATAAGCAATATTAATTGGCAATCTACTTAATTTTTTGAAAATATATAAAGTAAATATAAATTATGAAAATTCTACCCAAAAAAAAAAAAAAACTTAATTATCTATGACTTTTTAAGCTTAAAAATCTATATGACAATCAATAATGGATCAATAAATTTTTTAGTATATCCTTTAGCGATAAAAATGAAATTTCCTTTATGCAATAGAAATAATAAATAAAAATAATATTAAATCTATAACTTTATAATTTTTTTTTTTTTTGCATAATTTCAAAATAACTGTTTGTACGCACATTCCTATGTATATGCAAAAAACTTAAAAAAAATTTATTTTTATAATAAATTTATATTTTTCATATTATAAAGCGACACTGAAACAATCTAAAATTATTAGATATTGACCACAGATTGTTTTTATGTTTTTGTTTTACTTTTTCTGGAATATTTATTAATCGTTTTTATCGTAGTGATACACAGAAGTGAAACCAAGTTCATAAATATTTATAGTCATGGAACTTGGAATAAAATTTTATAAATCTAGAGTCGAACATTTTTTTTTAGATATTCCTAATTATTATTGAATCTATTTTTATATACTCCAAATGGTGAAAAGTCTAATACGGCATAGGACTGTTATCGGAAAATAAAAATTCTAAAATTCGAAATCATAAACTTAAAATCCCAAAACAAAAATCCCAAAACGAAAATCCCAAAAATAAAATTCCAAATGTGCAAATTTCCAAAAAAAGAAATTCAAGTGTACTAAAACATTTCCTACTGTCTCCAAAAAAAATTGTACATTGACACCATAATTTTCTAAGCAACTGTAAAGTCTCTTTTAATTAATTTTGTTTCATAAAATTTTCAACAACAAAACATCTAATATAGTGAGAGCTACAGCATCAAACCAACGTTAAATAAATTGTTGAAACTCTGATTTTATAACTAATTGTAAGTCAGAATCTCGTATATATTCTGGGAAAAGTGTATAAGTCTGATTTTGTAACCAACTATAAAATCTCCCCCAACCTTGTTTTTTACATATTTACTTTACCGGCCCCAGACCTCTGCAACCAAATTTTTGGAACCCTGATGTTGTAATCAACTTTAGAAATGCTTTCTAATAATTTGTATAGGAAGCAAACTTGAATAATAAAACATTTAAAGTAGTATATATCCCAATTTAGAGGATGACTTTTATAGTAGGTTACTTAATCTCAATATCATAACATAATTGAAGGTATTAAACATATGTAAACAAATATATTAAACATATGTAAACAAAGTAAAACAAAGTATAAAGACATTAATTTGTTACTTGGGATTTTTGTAACTTGGAATTTTGAAATTTGGAATTTTGAAATTTGGGATTCTTTTTAGTTTTTTTTTTTTCTTGGGATTTTCTATAATTGGTTATTTTTTGGATTTAGGTGGACTCCCTTCTAAAATAATATTGGTGATTACTGATTACTAATTAAACCTTTATTGTGTTAGATATATTTCAAAAGTTTTCGATTTATAAATTTTTAATATTACATTCTAATGTGTTAAAGGAATGAAGTAATAACAATAGGTGGTTTCACAGACAATAATTCAGACATGTCCTTTAAAAGTATAACATTTTGCTCTAGTTAGCAATGAATCTATTTTGATCCGGTTAACTGTGTTATTCGTACTACACTATTTAGATCTTATCTTTATTAAAGTAATCACTCAATAGTCAGTGGTGTAAACAAACTTAAAATATTCCGGAATTTTTTTGTTTTCAAAAACCTTCTTCTAGTAACCTATCTTGAAGAATTTCCTATCCCATATTTGAAAAGTCATATATAAGTCATAAAATCATAAGAAACTGAAGATTATGAACTCTGAAAAGGCAAAAAACGACTTGGACTACAAACAAATTTTCCGATCTATGTCAATTATTATATTTTATCTAAAATAATAAACACAAACTTTTATAGTGTGATAGTTTTAATTAAGTTCTTCAATTCTAAATTTTTAGTTATAATCTCTTTCACTATTTAAAATCAGGATCAGATGAAAAAAAAAAAATAAAATTCTAATGCACGTAAAGAGTTTTTTTTATTTTTTTTTTTGTTATTATTTTCATTATATTCGAAATAATAATCCTTGATAAGTGGATATTTGGTTAAAAATAAACCAAAAGAAGATTATGCTCTTTTTTAGTTGGTTTATTATTGGTCTATTGGTGGATTGCTGGATTGTGTGTTTTTTTTTCTTTATTTTGTTGTTTGTTTTGGTCATAAAATCTAATGTTGTTGTTTTTGTTGGATATTAGATTTGGAAGAGTGATTGATCAATATAGAAAATATTTGAGATACTAGAATAACAATTTAAGTAATAGCTGTGACGGAATTATTAATGTCATATCATAGTTTTTTTTTTTTTTTTGCAACATAAAACTATATATGATATGTCCATAAAAAGAAAAAACCAAAAATATTTTATGAGGTGACACAATGAATAGCAAAAAGATAGAAAATGAAATAAAATCGATTGGAAAATATTCTCATGTATCATTACAATTCTCACATTTTATTTCTGTGGAGTCCACAAATATTAAAAATACCATTACCACCACCATCATCACCAACACCATTACCATTACTATTAACAACATTTACTGTTGTTGATTACGATAATAATAAAAAAAAAAAAAAAACACGCTCAATATTAATAAAATATTCATATCCTTTTTTTTTGTGTGTTTTGGTATTGTGTAACGGTAAAAGATATAAAATATAAATAGTTAAGATATTTATGAATAACTGCTGTTGTATTTATTTTGATTGATAATAGCTTTGTACATATATAAAAATTAATACTGTGAAAAAAAAAAAAAAAAAAGAAATATTAAATGACATATGAGTTTGTGTGAATATACAAAATGTGTAAGAGTATGAGTACAATTTAAATACTAATAAACATATGTGTAAAATGTTATGTAGCTGGTTTATGATTGATTATGATGAGCTTTTATTTTTTTAATTCAATAGCAAATGATAAGGTTTATATTATTTTGTATATATGAGCAAAAAAATTAAAATTATGATATTTGAATAACATTATTTATTTATATCTTTGTTGTCTAAGATACGTAGACTGAAACCTTAATTTTTATTTTATAAGCTGATATTATTTAAATTGGATCGATATAATTTAGTATAAAAATTTAATGATGTTTCAAAAGAAAAAAATTTTAATTGAATTTCACTAGATTAAAATTTGATTATGAGAAAATAAATATATGTGTATATATTATAAAATATTAAAGTTCTTCTTTTGCTTTTATTACGCTTCTCACAAATGGTTTTCATAGCTAACGTTTTATAACTAACATAATAATTTTTCAGTTTTTAAAATAAGATCGAGTAAGCTAACAATGATGCTCTGATGTATTCCTACATAAAAAAAATTAATAATAAAATAATTTTTTAATTTGTTCTAATAACTCGCAGATGATTTTTCTAGAAATTCATTTAAGTATTAGAACGAATTAAAAGTTTAAATAGGAGTTGCCTAGGCAATTTCAACATTACAAATGCCTACTGATGAGGCTAGTAATGTTGAAAATACGAAACACTTCTAATATATTGTAAAATATTCCTACATAGTTTTATGAAACAGTTTTGTGAAATTCTGTATTAAGTTCCGGGATAACTTTACTTATATAATTTTTTTTAAATTTTTTTTTGAAGTTTCAAGACGTCATTTGTAACGTTACTGATTTTGCTTATTTATAGAATTTTTTTTTCAATTTCTTTTAACTTATGCACCTATAGAATAGATCTATTCATTTCTGTCATCGATTTTTTTGAAGGTTTACCTTTTGATTCTTGAACAATATAAACATAGACAAACGAATTTTGCAAAGGTAATTTTACAATAAAAGTATCTGTACATGGTACAAAAATGTACCATATTGCACCATGAGATACTATCCAGAAATTTTAGAAATATCTATAAATAATTTTCTATATTCCAATCATAAAATATTTCAAGTAAATCATTTTATTTCAAAATAAATTATTTTTTTAATAGGAAATAATTTATTCAAAGTTCATTAAAAAAAAAAATTTCTAAATTCAAAGTTTCTTCGTTTTAATATCCTTCTGTCTTAAATTGTTTTGTTTTTTTTTAACAAATTAATTAATATTCAACAATTTTCAAATTTAAATCAAAACAAATTAATTAAATAATTAAAGACAAAACAAAAATACCAATAAATAGCAACAAATTATAATATTTACCGAACTAATTAAGATCGTAGATTAAACAAATTAAACAAAAACAAAAACAAAAAAAGAACAGAAATGTAAAAATCAAAGAAAAATCGATCATTTTAATATGAAAAACCACAAACCCCACCGAAAATTTCTCTTATTTTTTTAAAAAAAAATATTAACTCAATTAATTCTCAATATACAGGTATGAATGAAAGAAAATTAACAGTTAATAGAAAATGAAAACCACAAAAAAAAAAAAAACAAAACAAAAATGAAAAGAAAAAACCGCCATAGCAAAAAATACAATATAAAAACTCACAAAAATAATGTTTAAAAATTAATTTTAATTTCCATAAAATTAATATTATAGAAAGTAGAAAGAATAAAATTGAAAAAGACAGAGAGAAAAAGAGAAAAGAAGAGGAAAAAAGAAATAGGTATATAAAAAAAACATCGTTATTATAACAGACTTGGTGAATAAAAACGATGAACATATGAATGTATACCTAGTAAATCCGTTATAACTGCTCTATAAATAGATTAACTATTCAACAATATTAATTCATTTTAATTTTTTTTTTCTTTTCTCTTCTATTCTTTTATTTATACCTTTTTCACCTCTCTACATTTTTTTTTACTATAATGATTTTTTTTTCTCCCATTCTATTATTTCTCTTTGTTCTCTTCTTTATTTATTCCAATGTATATACAGGGTAAATCATTATCTAAAACGCAAAAAAAGGCAAATATTTACTAGGAAGAGTTCGACTAAAATCGGTTAACCTTAAAACAATGAAAGTCTGTATTTCTGTTTAAAACAGAAAAATTCTTAACAAACATGAAATGTTAATCGTAATTTTGATCTATAAGGCTTCGAATTTGCGTTTTAAATTTCTAAAGTCGATTCCGTCGTAGTTTTAATATTCTTAAAAATAAAATGCGAGTTTATCTTATGAAAATGAACATTCGGTTAAAAATTATATTGAAAATAGCAGTAAATATCCAGCATTTATCGGTGTATTTTGTTGGTTTTATAAAAATAAAAATTATTAACTTTTGCGTTAATATAATTTAATAAATGTAGTTAAATCTAATATAAAAAAGCAGAAAGTGTATTTGTTTACACATTTGTTTGTTTGTTTGTCTCAGATTGATGTGAAAACCAGCGGTTCGATTACAATCAAATTTTGCAAGAACATTTTTAAGAGCCTAAAGAGTTATAGGCTACATGTCATTGCGCTCAAAAGTCTTTTAATGTCTCTTTTAGTTTTTTCGTTGTCCTAGCCACAGATAAATTTTGTTCCTCTCAGCTTAGGGCTTTACTGACAAAATTTGGTTGCAATATTTTCTGCTTTATATATTAAATTAAAAGAGATAACAACAAGATACCGAAAATAATTAAAATTTTATTTAATAATTTATATTAAAAACTCCAGCACATTGCAACTCGTCATAATTTCAAAGAACCGTAAAACCAAACTTTAGGATGAGTTCTTTAATGCATAATGGAATAATGTACAGTTTGGTTTTAGAGAAAAGGATCAGGAAAAGATTACTTGGGATAATTAGGATTATGGAGGATGAAGAAAAAAATTTGAGGATTTATTTTGAAGACGGATGTTAATGTTCTTAGAAGTGACTCAAATAAATTATTATAAGACTATTCAAATATTTTTCTAAAATATTTAGAAATGATAAATAAAACATTTACTTCTCTTACTTAATATTGAAGGTCAATTATTTTTTACTTAACTATTTTTATTCGTGATCTTTGATATATATCTTAGGTGCCCTGTATATTGTTCAACTGTTGTACTTGTAGTTATATTGTTTTTCTATTCTTAAATAAACGTATACTTATACATATTTATATTTTATTCATTCTTTTTTTTAGATAAAAGAAATATAATATAATATTTTTTTCGTTGTTTGCAATTTGTTTTATTTTTTATTTATTTTTTTTTTTGCTTATTTTCTTTTTTCTTTTGCTTATTTTATTTTTTACCAAGACTAATCTTTTCTTATACTACCTTTCTATTTCATTAACAAGATTATCTATATAATACCTATTGAAAATATAATACTTTTTGCCTTCCATTTATATTATATTGTTATGCTTTTTTGTTTGTACCGTTACCGTTACCGTTTTCATTAACATCCCCGTTATAATTTGTTATACCTATTCTAAGAATTGGAAAAAAAAAAACAAAAAATAAAAGTATTACCAAAAAAAAACTTATTTTTTGTCTTTTTCTATAATTTTTTTTATTATTATTATTGTTATCGCTTTGATTATTTTTGTTGTTCTTCTTTTTTTATTTCACTGTTCTTTTGTGATTTATTTTTTTTTTTATTTTATCATTTTTTACTTCAGACTTTCAATTTTTTTTTGTTAGTTATAAAAAAAAAAAAAATATGAGAGATAATCTAAAACAGATAATAACTATTATTCGAACCTTTTATTTTTTTTTTTAAACTACGTATTTATTATTGTTGTTTGATTCAAATAAAAGAGACAATGAATATGAAATAATATTAGAAAGAGACAAAACATAATAGGAAAGAAACAAAAAAAAAGAAAGTTTTAAGTAGGAAAAACAAAGTGTTAAATTTCTTTTGTCTGTAAATAATAATAAGTAAAATAATAATAGGACTACGTTTTTTTATAATCGTTCGGGACAATCATAAGATTATCATCAAAATTGTTAAATGGTATTTTGTTTAAGGCTGAAGTAACATACTTACTTTAATCAATGAAATATTTCTTCAAAAGTTTCCAAATTCTTACTTAGTTTGACTATCTCGCCAGTATCAGGCAAGGGATGCCGTAGTAATTTCTGAAAAGTAAGCTAGATTCCATTAGGATGATACATTTTTTTCCAGAGGCAACGATAATTTTGTTTTAAATATCGCAAAGTTAATACAGTACATACAAGAACTTGAAGACTGGAAAGAGGAGTCTTTTATTTAAAATAATTAATTAAGAAATTATTACTTGAGACTTATTACTTGAAAAATTAAAATGGCGAAAAAAATACATGTAAAGCAAACCACAAAAATTGAACAAATTGCATTTGAAAGACCTCAAACAGTTTAATAATCATCATAATAATTGTTAAGAAGAACAAAACTTACAATATACAAATTATATAGAATAATTATTTTACATTAATCATATCACTCTAAAATGAAATTTGATTGATGAAGAAGATTAGAACTAAACTGAAAGAAAGGATTAAAAATAAGACTTTAAAAAAAAGACCTTCATAAATAAAGACTTAAAAAAGTCACCGGGTAGCCAATCAGTATATTAAAGATTTATATAAAAATTAAATCAGGAATAACAGAGACTCTTCATGAAGAGAAAAAAATGATTATGGGTGCTATAAAAAAACATCTACAAGTAATATTGACAAGAGTAAGAATAGTAGGGGGAGATCCGTCATTCAAGATGTTTAATGTAAGAAAATGACCGACTAACTACTAGCCAACATTTTGTGTCACTTAATTATTTACGATTATACTATTATTCGTCTTGCGTCTTGACAAAACCTTTTATGTCTTTAATTGTTAACATTTTTATTTCAATGTTTCAAAATTTAAATAAATTTAATTGAAAAATATTATAATACCTTTCAATTTTTAATAAATTTATTAAAAAAACTATACATCTACATAATAATGAAACAAAAAACTACTAAAAACTTTTGAAGCAGCATAAGTAAAAACAATGAAAACACGAATAAAAAAATTTAAAAGTATAAAAAGTTTGAAAAAGTAAAAAAAAATTACAAAAAAGGAAAATAAAAGCGCAAAAAAACAAATGAACAAAATTATAATTACCATTGTATATAACAAAGTTCTATATCACAGATAAAAAAATAAAAAAATATTATGTAATTAATAAAAATGAATGAAAAGAATAAAGATAATGCTTAAATTGTTTAACTAGTACTTGAAAATATCATATAAAAATTAAAAGTAATGATTATGAACTTGAAAAATAAATAAAAAGTGTAGAAAATGGGGAAAAAATAAAAAAAAATTAAAAATAAAGTTTATTTTAGGTCTTTAAGATTTAAAGTTAATTAAAAATATTTAGCACAATTTATACTTTAATTTTTATTAAATTTTTTATTTTTTTATAATTTGTGTAAGGGGCGCTAATAATTAATTTCACACACAATTTTTTTTATAAGATTATCTTAGCGCCTTATTATACTTATGAACTGTTTAAATGCTCAAATTGCGGACGAAATTATATTATTTAATTTTATGAGCTAAAAAACATGAACTAAAATTATATTTTTCTATTTGAAGTCTGGATGTTATGAATAGCAAATTATATTTTTCTATTATTTGCAAGGAACAACCCATTAATTAAGGCACAGTGACAAAAAATAAGCAAGGAATATTTATAAATATTTACTTATGGCATATTAATTATGCAGTATTTCTAGATTTTTTAACTGCCACAGCTCACGAATTTACTCATTTTTCTAATTTTTTTATTTTAAAAATAAAAATGCTTCCAACTTGTGTCTTCCAACCGCTATAAGGAACATAATTTTCAAATATTATTTAATATTTATTTTAATATTACATATAAGATATCATATATAGCTCCCAAAGGGGATTTGTTAATAAAAACTGATTTTTCAGTAATATCCCTTATAATTAAAAATTCATTTTAAATGTGCAGGATTGACACATCCCTCAGTTAATAATGTTATATATTTGTTGCATATCTATAGGGGCACATTTAACTTTGCAATGATTTTTGATACAAATGTAGGTAGTTTTTTTTCTTTTTTTATAAATATTTATTACAATATTCTAATATTATCCTTAAGATGCAAAGGATATTGGTAATTTAATTTGCATCTTAGAAACTTGAATTTTTTCATTACAAAATACTGCAGTAATAATCGAATTTTAATCGATTTTCTAAAAATAGTCAAAAAAAAAAAAAAGAAGAAAAAGAAATAAACAATAAACATTAAGGATTTTGAATATAATTTTCCATATTTTCTTTTATACATTTAAAAGTTTTAATATTATATCCCTGGATTCATATTTTTTTTTTGTTGTTTTTCATTTCTCTTTATTTTTTGTCCATTTTCTATACAAATTTGTATAAGTATTTATAATTTTATATCTAAAGAATTTTGTTTCTTTTTCTTTTGTATTCAAAAAATTTATTATGCAATCTTAAATGGTTTTGAATTTTCTTTAATTTTATTTGTTTTTAGTTTTTTTCCTTCTTGGATTATTATTTTGTTTTCCCAATTCAGATAAATAAATATTATTTTCATTATAAAAAATAAATGTAAAATCTAAATCTAAAAAAAAAAAAAATTTTCACAATCTTATTAGTTTTCCATCTGTTGGGAAAACTGACTGTATTATTTTTTAAGCTTAGAATTTGAAAATGTGTTTGGGGCTTGACAATTTATTAATAATTGTTAATAACCCATCGTATTTTTAAATCTTATAATTTTGAGGAGGGTCTCATCTGCGCGTTTTAGTTGTAAAAGCTACTATAGTGATACAATAATATTTAGATTAGTAGTATATCTATAGTTTACGATTTTTGTACTTCAAAATTGCGTTTCAAAAATTAATTTTAAAAATGTTAAACTTTAAATTTAATATTATTTAGGATTTTATATTTTTCATTTCATGTTTCATCCAGTTGTTGACTCCAGGTGTTGAGATAAACAAATGAAAAAAATTTTTTAATTCTTCTAAGTTTGATTTTGAACTTTATTTAAATGCTTTAATTTTATAATCAACGTCTTACCAAAATAATTGAAAACTGAAACTTAGTGAAATTGGAATAAAAGAGACTCTGATATGAATACCCCATATTTCTTTAAAAAATATTTGGTTAGAGAAAAAAACAAACATCAAACGGAAGCCCAAAATACATAAATATGAGAGGACCACTCAAAACAAGGAAAATAATATGATGCAGAGGGTGGTATATTCTTAATGTTTCTTACAATAATTTAACGTTCTTCCTGTATTAAATAAAGATTCCATTCATAATTTTCTTGGATAGTTAAAAAAAATTGCGCAAAAAAGTAAAAATGTAATTTTTCCATATGAAAACTGAACAATCAGTTATATAAAGAACCGTTATACTAAGAGATTCATTCTTTTTCACAGCCGAAAACCTTTTATATGTAAACTCAAAAAAAAAAACAATAAACATTCAAAATTACTTTTTTTTTTGGTAAGGTATTATTATAGGTGAGCAAGATACGATAAGGATCGATAAGGATAATAATAAGTTTCGATTTTCGAATTTATTGAATCGTGAAAAATATAAAAAAGAATAAAATAAAATTTTAAGTACATATTTTTAACTGTAATAGAATGAGACAAGGTACAACACCTAGCAATCATTTGAAAAAATAAACCAAAAATCAAAATTCAAATCCTTAAAAAATAAAAAAAAAAAAAACAAAAATGGACTAAATAAAAATAAATATTTATCTGGGGCAGCAATGAAAAAACAAAAAAAAATTAAAAAACAAAAAAAAACAAAATGAAAAAAATAAAGCAGCATATGAAGAAGCATTGAAACAAGAGCTATAGTTGAACTTTCGAATCATTTTTTTTTTCTGTGTTTCGTATACAGGATAATGGGAAAATACATATTATTATTCAGATATAGACGATTTTTATACGTTTCAAAATTGTATATTATATATAGGATTATATGTATTAAAAGGACATGTGCGTGTTTACATTTATTCGTACCTATAAAGTTTTTATCTTTTCTTTGTTTTTTTTTTGTTTTGTTTCACAAAAGTGGGTTTTTGCAAATAACCGAAGTAAAAATAATTGGAAAGAATGAAAAAGAAAGTGATAACACAAAGTTTTATTTAGGATATATCGTATGTATGTTTATGTATATTATATATTTTTGTTTTCGCTTTTATATTTTATTTTTCCAAATTTTTATGATATCTGATTATAGTTTTTCTTTTTTTTTAAATTGACAAAAATTTGATATGACTAAATATAACAGTAAGAAAAGTTTTAAACAAAAAAAAATAAGAAAATAAAAATATTTTTTTGTTGGTTATAAATAAATTTTTATTTTTATTAGTTTTTTTTTTTTTGTTATTTAATGTTATTTAGACATTTTATAAACATTCACCAGAGGATAAAAAATGTAATTTTTTATTTTCCTAATTTATATTTTGAGAACTTTATTTAGAAAATATAACGAAAGTTACCAGATATTTCCGATTTTAACAAAACATTTTATTAGAAAATTGTTTTAAAAATAATTTTTTTAATTACTTCACCCTTTATTTTTTTCTAAGCTTTTTCCTCTAAAGTTTTCCTTTTCTTTTTTTTCCGAAATGTAAATTTGATTATTGGTTTTTTTAACAAATTTTTTTTTCAATCTGCATATCTTTCTTATTCCCAAACTTAACTTTCTTTAAAATACATAAAATTTTAATCAGAAATACGAGGAGAAGAAAAGTAAAGTAATGGATTCATTTTCAGCGATATATTGTTGTTTTATTTTCCGCTCAAGTCTCATATGAGCACTAATAGAGCTTCCGCAAGTTTACTTTTTATTCGTATTAGATTAAGCTTTAGTTTCTTGAATATATTTTTTTTACAAAACCACTGATTATTCGGCTGTATCTATTCTACGATATTATGAAACACAAATATTATATCTGTAGATCATATTGGTTGTTATATACCATCATGGATCTTGTATAAAAAATATTTCGATATAAATTGCTACCACCTAATAGATATGACATATGAACTGACCGGTGTTGGATACTAAGATCTTTTAAGACCTGAATTGAAAATCCATAACTTCTCCACTACTTAGTGATAGGTTAATAGTGATAGGTACACATATATTCATAACATATTATTCACTTAATAGTAGGGGTTGTGAATAAGTGTTATTGACTTTAATAATGTAATAATAGATTAATAACAATTAAGAATTTCAATTTCTATATAAAGGGTGACAACTATTCATGCACTTAACTTCATTAGGCATTGAATTATTCTCATATAAATTCTATATTCTCCTTTCTGTTATATCGAGTTTTACTTTTACATGAATGACAAAAGTATATTTTTTGTAGTTATTCTGAATAACTCGTCAGCTCCTCTTCCTTCTTTAAACAAGTACGAACATAATTCTAAGAGTATAATAAATTTACAATGATAATTCAAAAAAAAAAAAAGAACTAGGGTTCTGGAAATTTTAGAATATCATTTTTATAGAAATGCAAGTTTTGCAATTGAAATTGAATAAGTTAGACAAATGGATTTAAGTAGCTGTCGTTCATCTCCTTTATTTATATGCGAGTAAATCAGTGTCTAATTAAACTAAAAGTCTGCAATTTTGTAAAAAGTAGTTCAGTTTTATACCAATATTCTATGCAAAATTTGATTGTTTTTGAGCTGGCATACAACTTTGAAATTGACATCCTCATACGCTACTAGTTGGTACTTAATTAAGCTAGACATCTGAATTTTAATGATCAAGTTTTGTGATAATAATTTCTGTAAAATTAGGCTTGCTTGGTGTAACGGATTCAATTATCTGTTATACAACTTCATAATTTACATAAATATATATCTATCTAATTTTTTATTAAATATCTAAAATTTTGTAAAAGATGATTAAATTTTACTGAAGCAAAGTACATTATATAAAATTATTCCGTAATCCTAGAGTTGACGCAGACAACTAGGTAACACTCTTCCTTATTTTCTTAAAACTTTGATATCTCGCGAGGAACATGGTTTCACCTAAAACGGTTCTTTTAACAACTAAACTTCAATTTCAAAAAGAAAAGATGAAGAACTTTGTGCTTCTATACTGCTAATATTTCTTTTTAATTTAAATTTTTAGTTTTTTTGTTACCTTTTGATATTATATTAAATTTTACCTATTATAAATACTCTAATCCTGCATTTAGGTTATTCTAATATATATTTTACAAAAATTTTAAAAAAAGTTGGTAACATTAAGTACATGAATTCATTTTGTTTTTCTATTTTGGAAAGAAAAATATTTAAGAAAAAAATAAAATGTTTCCTTTTCTCTTGTTATGTATTTATTTAGTACAAAATCCATTTAAATTTGAATGAATAAATAATAAAAATAAAAAATTTGACATAACAATTAATTTTATATTTTAGTTATTTTTTGCTATTAAGATATTTGTTAAGGTATTTTTAACATAATATTTAAGTAAAACATTTAAACACAATATGTACCGACATTTAAATGAAAATTAAAAATTTATCTTAATAATAATTTCTTTAAAATTAATTTTCATAATTTTAAAGAATTTTTAAGATGAACTTTCCTACAATTTTAATTGTGTGAATAGTATTTTAAGGTGTTGGAAAACTTTTGTTTATTCTTCGAATTTTAATAATAATAAATTAATAGCTGAAAGTTATATTTTGTGATAAAAAGTAACTTTTAATTTTAATTTAATTTAGTTTATTTTATTAACTGAAATATTAAACTGATATTTTATCATTAGCTTAATATTCTTAAACAAAACTATGTCTCAAATCTGAATAAATTTATTAAAAGATTTGATTAAAGAAATATTTCTTTTCCTTTTTATAAATAAACATTTCACTAAAGAACTTGGCCTTTTTAACAACTTCACTAAGAGTAGGGATGGAAAAAATAGTGGTTTTAAAATAATCATCATCATCATTATCATCTGATTTATCTGGTGGACTTGAGCCTGTTTAACAACTCGCCTTCAAATATCTCTATCTGTTACTACTTTTCTGCAGTTTGTAATATTTGGTGTTTGTAGAACCTTTTCAAACAATCAAGCCACCTTAAACGTGGTCTGTTTTCATGTCGGTTGACTATATTTTGAAGGAAAATATTAAGTTTTTACTGAAGAGAAAAAAATGATATCAAAATAAGCTTAAAATCGTGAAAAAAAACCGAAAATACTAGAAAAATTGATATAAAGATTCGCTATTTTCAAAATCTACTTTCAGGCGATATAAATTAGTTATGAGTTTCGAATTTCGTTTTTATATTTAGAAATATCGTCCCCTACACAAAAACTTAATTTTTTGGTCAAAATTCCTATTTTGAAAGAAAATATTCACTTTTTACTGAAGAAGCAAAAATGATATCAAAATAAACTTAAAATCATGAAAAAACAACTAGAAAAATCGATTTAAAAATTATGTATTTTCAAAATCCCATTTTCAGGCAATATAAATTAGTTATGAGTTTCGGATTTTGTTTTTATATTTAGAAATATCGACCCCTATATATAAAAACTTTATTTTGTGGTCAAAATTCTATTTTGAAGGAAAATATTCAGCTTTTACTGAAGAAGCAAAAATGATATAAAAATATGCTTAAAATCGTAAAAAAACAACGGGAAATGCTAGAAAAATCTGTTTAAAGTTTCGGTATTTTCAAAATACATTTGCAGGCAATGTAAGTTAGTTGAGTTTCGGATTTTGTTTTTATATTTAGAAATATCGTCCCCTACATAAAAACTCTATTTTTTGGTCAAAATTCCTATTTTGAAGGAAAATATTCAGTTTTTACTGAAGAAGCGATATTAAAAGCGAAAGTGATATCGAAAATACTCAAGTAAGAATTTCAGCTCTAATTATGCTCTTGGTTAGTTATAGAGCAAACAAAAAGAGCAATTAGCTCTATAATTAGCTCTCTTAAAGCTGATATAGAACTGATATGAAGCAATATTTGCGAGTTTGAGAGCTAAATTTGCTCTATAAGAATGTTTTCTACACTAAATAGCTTTAATTAAGCGTTATTTAAACAGTTAGAGAGCTGTTATGAAGCTTTGAAGTGCTATAGAAATATGTATATTATCTATATTTGGCTCTACACAACCACAAATATAATTAATACAAAGAAGTATAATATAACATTTTTATTAAAAATGCATTTTTTAAAGACGGTCATTTAAACGGTCCAACTTAAAAAAAATTGATTTTCACAAGAAGTTTTAAATATTAAATCTTAAGTTTTTGATAACTTAATTTTAAAAAAAAACTTAAATTTTTTTGAAGTCATGAATATTTACACGAATACATTATTATAAGAAATTAGATGCCGACTGGAGAATTATTAATTACTTAATCTTCCAGATTCGAATTAAAATCAATTCCTTGAAATTCTTACAAAATTCCGTCATAACAATCCAAAAAACACCGATGAATTTAATTTTAAAACTTATTTAGTTTAATCTTTAAATAACTGAAAATTGTTAATTAAATTTAATTATAAAGAGAACTATAAAAATTAAAAATTAAATTTGAAATAATGATAAATTAAAACTTTAAGAAAACTTTATCTTTAATAAAAAAATCTGTATTTTAAATTTTTTGTTTTTTTTTAAATTATTTGTCTTTTATTTTGCCTGAAAATTATTAAAAGAATGAAACTTTTAAGCTTAATGCTTTTTATTTAAATTCAAATATATATATATATATATATATTTGTATATATACATAAATGTATTCATATTACATAACTAAATATTATATAGTTATATTTTGGAAAATTTGATTCCATTTAAATGCCAAATATTACGTGTTTAAAATCTTAAAGACTACCATTTGACATCATCACATAACCCAAAGGAAAAAATAAAAAGAAAAACAAGACAAGAAAAAAAATAACACAAAATAAACTTGCCAAAAATCCATTTCTTCGATTCGTCAAAAAATTTTGAAATCCATAAAACTTCATTGAATTCTTAGGCATTTCTGTTTTTTTTGTTTTTTTTTTATTTAAAAGTAAAGTTTTTCTTTTTCTTTACCTCATTTAGCACCCTATATTTCCATTTTCTTAACGAGCAACCTGTTTAAAAAATAAAAACAAATAATATTTTATTTTTTTTTTACCTTTACCTTTGTTCTAATTTTTTATTATAAAAATATACTTGAATTTATTTCGTCCTTCTAAATATTAATATTAGTGTGTTGATGATACAATTGAACAATAATTGCATATTTATAGGATTACTAAAATTTTAAATGCTAAAACGAGTTACAATTTCCCAATTTTTTTTTATATTTAATTCAATTTTGTACATTATTACTATTTATTTTGTTTTGATCATTAATTATTAGAGTTTGTGGTAGGACAATTTCGAATATCGCGCTTATTTGGGGACAACCACTATAAGACAGCTAGCTTAAATACCTTCCTAAAACATCCAAATAACAAAGTTATAAAAAGAACTGATGGATATATAGGCATTAATAAGTTTTCAATAAAATGTTATTACTATTACGAATTAAAATTTTCAATATGGAAAATTCGGTTGAAAAAGAAAACAAAGTTTTTCAACCAATATTTTAGGCGGCTACCAAAAAAAAAAATTTTTTTTTATAATAAAAGTATTTATAGGAAAAAGGCACAATATTTTTCGGAAAAAAAAAATTTTCACCATCCTGTTATTAGTTTTGTTTTATTTTTTTCTTTTTTCTTTTATTCTTACATTATTTCATCATTCTTCAGGTGTAATCTGTAGGGAAATCCCTTTACTTTTTTTTTTTTTCTTAAAAATTTTTGATTTTTTTTTTTTAAATTTTTCTTTACTTTTATTTTCCCTTTTCTTTACCTCTCCAACTTAATTTTTACGTTATAATAATTTGGTACCATTTGGTTTATTTTGTTTTTTTCAAACTTTGTTTCGTAGGCAGTTTCAAGATGTTTACTTTAAAGAAGTGTAGAATAATATACAGAATGAACCAAAACAAAACAAAGAAAAGGAAAGTAAAGAAAGAAATAAAAAAGGATTTTCAAGTCATGCTTCAATTTTCTTATGATATCTATAAATAAACATTATTCCTATTGTTGTTCGTATTGTTTTTCAAACGGCAGGATATTATAAGGATATTTTTTTTTTTTTTTAAATATATCATGAATAAGAAAATTAGAAAAGGAATAAAGTTATAAAAGAGTGTGAGATAAAATAAGACAAACTATATTTACTAGTAATAAAATAAAATATTCAATTCAAAAAGTTCGTGTTTTATTTTGCGTTTACCAGTTTCTTTTCTAATTATAAAAGAATTATTAGTTAGATTTTTTGACAATTAGATTTTAAATACATTCTTGTAGAATACACTGCCTAATGACTTCATGATCTTTAAAGCAATGCTAAGTGATTATTAGAAGTTTGTCGAATAAAGAAGAACGAAGAGCTCTTATATCACAATTTATTGTTTTTTATGATATTTATCTTATTATATTAAAAGCATTCCAATTTGTAGTCCTTAACAAAGACAATATCTTAATTTTGGATATTCAATCTAATTTTGTATTTTTTGTATTCGGATTTTTTTAATATAAATTTTTATTCACATCAAATTTCCATACATCACTAACCTAATTTAAACCGAAAGTGAATATTAAGAAAATGCATCCAACTTAAGTGTCAGTTTCGAATCCTCAGAATAAAACAGTTCTTAAAACTATCTTGTCAGTTTGACTGTATAAGTTAAGTTACCGTTTTCTTAATCCTAATATCAACTTTTTCGACTAAAAGGTGTTTATTAGGATTACCTGGTAACTTTACAATAGTGATTTTAGCTTGAATTCCAACTGATCTTTAGATAAAAAGCTCAATCTAGTTTTTATTTTATTTTTTAACTTTGAATTTATTTATATTTTTCTATTAAGCTTCAGTCAGGCTTACAACTTGATCTGTTTTATACTTTAATTAATAGTTGGAAATACAATTTTTTGATATGTTATCAGTGTATTATTCTAACTAGATATAATAACCTTTCTCAGCTTTCCGGCTCTTTCTAAAGTCAAACCATATCTTTCGTTTTAGTAAATTCCAAATTGAGGTTTTCTTATATAAGTTTTGTACTTTAACTGAAAGCATTTTTTGATTTAAGTGAAGACAATTTTACTTTAAGTAAATAAATTTATTTTTATTTAATTCTTCTCGAAATATATAGCAATATATTAAAACGGTAAATGTTATTAGAAAGGGGGAATTACTATCCAAAGTAAAGAATATACCATCGTTGTTAATTAAGAAACTGATGGTTAGTTCGAACGATTAAAAAATTAATCGTTTATCAAAAATAAATTAATTTTTTTATTGTTTTTGTTTTTTTTTTTGGTTGAACATTGAGGTGAGTAATGCTTTCACACAAATTCTATTAACATCTAAAGAAAACTTTTTTTTTTATTTTATAGATTCTTTGAAGTCTTAATTAAACTTCTATTATACAATTTAAATTTGCTATTTGATCATCCTACAACATTTTCTATTGTTTTACATATTTATATTGTGTGAGTCTAGCGAAAAATCAAATAACAATCATTTTAGATTTTAAAAACAGATGACAACTCTTATTTATTCATCTTTTATTATATAAATGATTTTTTTTTTTTGTTTGTTTTTATTATATATCCTTATTATACACAAACTGCCATTCATCAATACACTGTATCCTTTTTTTGTACAAAAATTCTTTAAGACACATTCGCAACCAAAAAATAAAAGATAAGTAGTGGAAGGACCCTAAAAATGTTTGTTTTTATAAAAAAATTAGAGGAAGAGCAATTTTTATCGTCCTTAAGTAGACATCCCACAGGACAAAAAATGTATAAGTCATGTCTTAAAATTTTTGGTTATTTATAATATATTCTGCAAAATTTAAAATGGCATGGAATGTCATATTATAACAAATACATACTATTTACATATATACCTAAAATAAATATATGTACTTAAAATATATATAACGTATATCCTATATTATACATATTATTATTTTGTATATTCACGTGTAACTTTTGTCCTTGATTATTTATTTTTTTGTTTTTGCAAAGTCACAAAACGCAATGCGTTACTTATTCCAGTTGCCTCTATATCTTTATGGTGCCATTTTTTTATCAGGATTTTTGGTTTTTATGCTACAATGTTTTGGTAGGATGATTTTTAAGTTTTGTTTTTCCTGTTTTTGTTTTTTTTTTTTGTTTTGTATTTATTGAATTGATTTTAATTTATTATGTCTCCCTGTATTATCTTTTAAATTAACTCCATCTGTGTTTAATGTTTAATATCAGTTGATTAATATGGACTTGGAAAGGAAAATAGAACGGAACGAAATGAAAAATGTTTGTTTTAAAAAAAAAAAAAGAATTTTGTAAATTCTATAAAAAAATTCAAAAGAAATAAAAATTGGATAATTGTCACATGGTATTTGATCTCTTTAATTTAGAGTAAGTATCAGACTAAAATAAAAGTATACCTCATCGACTAATTGGCGACCAAAATAATTTAAAAAAAAACCTGCCTGTAAAAACTAAAACTCAAAATAAGGCCGCTCTATATGTACAAATATAAAATACAGTATATGGTAATTAAATTTCAACTGTTAGGTTTAGATAATATGTCCACATTTTTTTTTTTCATTTTTTACTAAAGCAAGTGGGGATCATCAAAAGATGTTACATAGAAACGGATACGATTTCTTTATTAACATGTTGGACTTTATCCTATTAAACATCATTTTCATTTTTTATCAAGGATATCTTGATAAAGTTTTTGGAATTTTTTTATCTTTTTAAAATTTATTTGAATTTTGTGACCTCTTTAATATATAAATGTAGATAAATATGTGTAGATAAAAAATGTTTATAAATTTTAGATTTATTTCCCACAATTTTAAGATTAATGAAAATGTCCTTTAATAAAAACATGTTTTTTATATTTTTTAATAATGTTAATGGCATTGAATATAGCTTTGTTGAAATTAACAAAAAACGAGGAAGAATACAGTTGACTTTGTCAACTCTTAGATACCCGTACGAACCGTTAGTATGTTCACAGCCTGTCACTCTGCTTACAATATTATTTTTTTAATATTTTAGTATTTTAAAATAATTTGGGTGAATTTTATAATTTCTAGAACTATGGGTTGTACATATATTCAAACTATATGTTTATATGTACATTCTTCAAAAGCAGATTCTAACCTTTCACATAACGATTATCAATCCAAAACTTTTTCAAATATTCTATAAAACCATTTAATACTAAGCGGTAAATGTATATTAAATTTACTAAGTACAAAACAGTAAATATAATTTTAAATATTATATTATATTATATTTAAATACTCCACTGACAGAAAAATTTCTTATAAGTACAATAAAATACATATATGTATGTAAATACGGCGCTATATAATATACATCTATACTCTTATCATTCATTCACTAGTGACATATACGATATGTAAATAAACATGATATTATATAAGTATGTATATATATCAATATCATATAAATAAAAATTCTTCAAGCAACCGTTATGTTGTTTATTTAATTATATTTTTTTGTACTACGCATTATATCCTCAACAATTTCAAATTATCGAGTAAAATAAAATGGAAAAAATTCGTTAAAGAAATTTGTTAGAAAATTTGAAAAAATCAAGTAACACTTTCGTCAATTATAAAATAACCCTATATTATTAAAAAAAGTTGTTAACAGAAATAAAAATATAATGTTGGAGCTTTAATTTTTGTGTATTACTTCAAAAAAATTTTAACAGGTGTTTAAAAATAGGAAATTTTCAGTTTTTGACCCCTTACAGCTCCTAAACGGGGGGTGATACAAAAAAAATTTCTGAAATGACTCATACTAATTTTCAAAGATCTAAGTTCTGTCAAAATTTCAAGTTTCCAACTTTAACCGTTTAGAAGATGGAAGGGTTAAAGAATTTTGCAAAATTTGAGTTTTGCATAACAGTAAATTAAGACACCGTATGCCAAAATTATATATTTATTGTATATATACTTTTAAAGCTAATGAAAGTAGTAATCATTTGGCGTTTTCAAAATGAAGATATACCTTATACAACTTGTGCTATAATAATTTAAATATGGAGCTTTTTTGAACCTTTGGGGAGCTGTAGCTCCGTAACGGGTGGGGCTACAAAAAAAAGTTATTGAAAATAAAATTAATATTTTTGTGAGATCTAAAATTTCATAGCTCTATTGCAAAAAAAATGTGGGGATCTAAAAGTTAGGTGTTCGAGAGCTACCCTAAGGCTTGCTCCAAACTCAACCAAAAAAAATAGGGAACCTACAAATTACTCCCAAAATATTTTGTGTAAATTTCAAGATTCTAGCTTTCTTAGTTTTTGAGTTAGCGTGCTGACGGACGGACGGACGGACGGACGGACATGGCTCAAAAGTCTTAGAATTTTTTTCTGATCCGATCCATACCTTTGAAGGTATATCTAGCTCGCTTATTTCGAGGTGTTACAAACGGAGGAGTAATTTTATTATACCCGATCCTATCGTACGGGTATAAAAAGAACAAAACATAAACAAGAACTGGGTATAATATGATTATCCTTAATCAACGCATCTACCACCTTTTCAAATTATTTTTTGTTTTACATTTTTTTTTTCATGGTTTTTCTTACTTTTATTTTATTATGTATTTATGAAGTATTTGAGAAATATAGAGTTTTCATTTTAAAAATGCAAAATAAACAAAAAATATTAATCCTGTAGCAGTTGTATGGAAAGAAAACAATTATAGAAATTATTAAAAATAAAAAAAAAAAACCAGAACAAATAACAGATTAAAAAAGTTTGTTTGATTTATAATGACACAATTTTGCTTGCTTATGCTTTTAAGTTTAAAATTCGAAAATAAGTCAATACAGTTGTTAATCTGTTGAATTCTATTTGGAACTCTTCGGCTACGAATCCCATAAAAAGATTAGATTTTTTCCTTTAGTTTTCGACCTTGTTTAGGCCATTCTGCGAACGGCTAATTTTTTTTTTTTAATGATAAATAATGCTGTATTTAGTCCTTTTAGTATAAATTTTTATTTACTTAATTATAATCTCGTTTAGTACTTAGTGCAGATGATAACAAATCATCTACAAACTGTCACAACAAAAAAAAAAAAGTTTCTAATAAATTATTAATAACAAAATTTTTCTTTCCTGATACATTGTTTGTTTTCGATTTGTTTTATTGTTTAGGAACTTTTAATTTCTCTAAATCTTTTGTGAATGGATCCAAGCTTATCATTTCTGGATTGTGTTTTCTTAAAATAAGCGTTGATTTCTTCATTAAAAAGTATACTTTATTTTATCAATACAAAGCCCTTTTGAATCGTTTCTACTATACTTATTCAAATTACATCTAACAATGATTATTTGACTATCTATATAAAATATATGTAGCTCTGAATTTAAAATCTTTTCATTTTTTATTTCATGTCTTATCTTTTATAGATGAAAATAAACAGTAGACAAACTAAAACAATCATCTAAATTAAAAAAAATTATTTTTTTTTGTAATTTTTACCCAAAATACGAATTTGTAACAAAAAGTTAAAATTTTTTCATTTGAATTTACTACAGTTTACCCATCTATATCCATCTAAAATTCATCAGGATATAAAATACAATTATCTTTACTACTCAGAATTTTTTTTTTTTTCTAATATTTTGTTTTTTTCCCGTTGTGGTTTCATTTAAATCTTAAAGCCAAGATAATTCATTCGAATTAAACGCAAGTAAAAAAAAAAAGAAAAATGAAACAAAAAATAATATTTTATATATGTATTTATATATTATTATAGTGCTA
The DNA here is from genome assembly GCA_947095535.1 of Poecilobothrus nobilitatus. Classification (NCBI taxonomy): domain Eukaryota; kingdom Metazoa; phylum Arthropoda; class Insecta; order Diptera; family Dolichopodidae; genus Poecilobothrus; species Poecilobothrus nobilitatus. The sequence goes on from OX352774.1 coordinate 60,256,908, forward strand.
GCCAAAACTGAACGACGTCTTCAGTAAAGTTTTGCTCTATTTTTGACTATCCAGCAAGCACAAGTCCTTTTAAATTAGAAATCTTACCACAGTAGAAAACCTTATCTTCTGTACCCTTACATATACTCTTCGTAGTTTTTTTCTCGCCAGTTGAGGTTTAAGTTATTTTGGTTTTGATTCGAAACTGATAGAGATGACTTTATTTCGGCAATGATCTAATTTGTATAAAGCAACTGAAATTTCCCCGTGCTCCACTTAAAGCTGCTTAGCTTTAAAATCTTGTGGAAATCTCTCTATTCGATAACAGTTATAGTAGTAAAATTGTTCATTAAATTGTTTTCCCGTGTTTTAAAATTAACATAAGCTAATTTTATACTAAAAAAAATTTCTTTATTATAATATTTTTACCACCATTGTATTAATGTATACAAAAATAATTTTATTTGAATTCAAAGGACTTTAATTTGATACGTATATTTTTCTTTCTTTTAAATATTTTTACAGGTGAGTGAAAAATTAACAGTTAGAAATAATTTCTAATGGTAAAAGCTGATCTTATTTTCCGTTATTATTTTGTTTTTCATTTTTATTTATTTTTAATTTTCTTTTTTTTTTTTTTTGCTTTTCATCTGTGTAGGATTTTCGTATGAAAGATTTTATCGCTTCTTGAATCCTGAAACACAAACCCACAAAATAAACAAAAAATAAAACATACCCCAAGGGAAAGCAAAAAGTTGGAAAAAAAACCATGTTATGCTCAGCAAAATTTTTAACTTTTTTTTTGGTTTTTGTTTTTAAACGGTTAAAAATCAGATGAGAGTTTGAAAATCGCAGGGAACTAAAAACATAGGAAAAATTTGCGAAAATTGAGAAAGAAAATTCTGAAATGCGTACAAAAAAAAAAAAAAATACAAAATGCCATAGTGTTGATTATAGTGGATTTTATGATGATGTTAATGGTTTATTTGAAACCACAGAAATTACAAATATTACATTTGCAAAAGTAAAAATGTATACAAAGGTGTTGTCAAAAATGTTAGAAAAGGACAAAAGATACAAAACAGAAAAAACCATGAAATACTGACTAATTATAATAGACGGTGGTATGTTTTCATTTTAAATTTCACGGTTTTCTTGTTATTATAATCAAGAGTGCTTTTTTTTCTGGATAAATTCCTTTTTAAATTCTGGAACGGAAAGAGAAATTAAAATTAAATATTTAATTTTATTCACACCTCTTTTACGTTTTTAAATGAATTTTAATTTTTAAAAATTTAATAATACAATAAATTAAGGGTAATGTCTCGAGTTTAGGTACATTTAAAATATAGGATGAATAGAATGGAGATGTAAAAGTTTTACTGGAGACAGGGTAAATGAATAATATTTAAAATTCTCTTATCAAGTTTTAGATTACAATTACTAAAATGATAAAAAAAAAAAATTGCACAAATTTGATAAAGATGCCAGAAGCAAAATAATAATTTTGAAAAAGGGGTTTGTAAATAATATATAGGTGGTAATCAATAGATGAAGAAAAAAGATTCTAAAAGAGGATTAATAATAATAAAGTTACTTGATTATTTAATGTTTTGGAAAATCCAGAAAAACAAAAATGTAAAAAAAAAACAGACTATTTTGGATAATGAAGAAAAGAAATCGAGTTAATTTTATCGCTTTAGTTCAGAGTTTAGCAATTATTTGAATTTTTATTTGACATTTTGGACACAGATTATATTTTCTGATTTTATAAAAGATAAAAAACAGATATTAGCTTAAGGAAAAAAAAATTATATTTAATTTAAAAGAAAAATTTTAAGATTACTTTAAAATAAGTATAAGTATAAGAATTTTTTAAATTAAATTTTTTCCTAAATTTAATGAGATATTTTTATATTGAATTAAGTTTATTAAAGATTATGAAATGATTTAAGACTATAGTTGTATTTTAAACACTAAATTTCACGTTTCTTGCATATTCATATACACGAGGCAGTATGTAAAATTAAAAGTTTTTAAAAGCAGATATTTTCAACAAGACAATAAAAAGCATTTTATAGTTATTGTGACTTCTTTTTCATCAAAATTTGTAATAATAGAATAGAATTTTTTTGTGCAAGAAAAGGTAAAGGGCACCTTCTTCCAACTTAAGAAACCCCTTTATAATCGCTATGTAGTTAAGAAAAGCAGTGAACAAATGAAACGGATGTTTTTTTTTAGAATGATAGAACTTTAAATTGAAATAAAACACATTTAAATTAAGATTGAAGTCAATTTTTTTGAAAGATAATTTTATGACATTTAGGTTTTAAAAATCATTTCCGGCATATTTCCACCACGGCTAGCTCTTAGGAACTGCATTCGATTAGACCAATTTTGGACCACTTTTTCGAGCTATTCAGGTATTATTTCATCAATAATTACAGGTTCTGTTGGCTTCCAAAACGTTTTTTATTTCTGGTTTACCAGCATAAACCAATGACTTCACATAACTCCAAAGAAAATAATCCAATGGCGTTATGTCGCATGATGTTGGAGGCCAATTAATTGATCCATTTCTTGAAATAATGTAATCACCAAATCTTTCTTTCAATAAATCAATTGTTACGGTAGTAGTATCAGGTATAGCATGATTTTGTTAGAAGCAAAACACTTCCCCGTCGATACCGTTCATATTTTGAAACCAAAAATCATTGATCATCGATCTGCAACAGGCACCATTTACTGTGAGATACCTCCAGCATCATTTTTAAATAAATATGAACCGATGATGTGAACCACACCATACTGTGTATTTTCCAGGATACAATGAAAGCTGCAGAATTTCTTGAGGATAGTTTTCGCTACATATATGGCAATTTCGCTTATTTACGTAGCCGTTCAACCAAAAATGAGCTTCATCACTAAACACAATTTTTCGATAAAAAAATGGATCAACTTCAAGCAGTTCTAGGGTCCAATCAGCAAACAAACGACGCTTATTATGATCAAGTGGCTTTAGTTCTTGAACCAGTTGAATCTTGTATGGGTATAGACCAATATTTTTAAACAAAATTTTCCATGTAGTGCTTACACACAGTTCAACTTGTTGTAAATGTCGACGAATAGACAAATTTGGCTCTTCATCAACACCGGCTCTTACAGCACGGATATTTTCTTCTGTATGTACAGTTCTTTGTCTTGTTGTTGTTCTTGCATCGAGTAGAGAAAATGTTGTCCGAAATCTATCGATAGCTCGACGAATAATCTGCTCTGATGGACGATTATGTAAACCATAAATTTCACAAAGTGCTCTATAAGTTTGGCAAATACAACAGTGATTGTGAAAATAAATTTCAACCATTTGTAAACGTTGTTACGGCGTGAGTTTTTCCATGATAATTTGTCAATGCTTATTGAAATCAAATAAACAAAATTTGGCTTCAAACTTAATTTAAATGTGTTTTATTTCAATTTAAGTTCTATCATTCTGAACAAACTCTTGGTAAATATATAATTTAATATCCGATCTTTGATTATTATGTCTTCCGACAAATTTGCCCAATATGTGCCAAATGGATAATAATATTTTCCATAAAATTATTAATTTTTAATCCCTATCATAGCTCTTAAACAGAGGAAAGTACAAACGTTTTTTCGGAGATAACTTACTAATATAATGCTAATGAAAATTCTTAATGATTTTTCTCGCCTCCAAATTGAAGATTCTCACTAAAAGTATTCCTGAAATTTAAATTTTAGCTTAAAATTATATTATTGATTTATAAAACCTATTCTAATCTTAGATTGGAGAAATTTTTGAAGAATTACTTGATATAAACTTATGAAAATAGGCATATTTCCCAATTTGGATCAAAATTCTGTAAAGGGTTGGACATTTATTTTTTTATAAGATTTATCCGTGGTTAAAATTAAATTGTTCTGTTTTAAACGATGTAGAAGTTTTGATGGACGAAAAGAGTGAATCACTAATAAGCACATTTTTTAAAAATTTTCTTGTTGTGTTTTGAGTTAGAAGTCATTTTTTATAACACTAATATTTTTTAATCTTTAATAAATTGATTTTATGACTTTTATCTAATAATGTTAACATTTAATTTACTTATCCAGTTTAAAAATTATTGTTTTTTGATTTAAGGACAGAATAATGTTCTCAATTCCATTTAAAGTTGATTGTTTATTCCGGTTTATTCCATTTAGAAGATATTAATACTTCTAAAACATTTAATTTCTTTATCCTTCTTAAATCAAATTTAATTTTAATTAACTATTTCCAATTATTGTTATCAAATTTTTTTTCTTTCAGGTGAGAGTTTCCTTTAATAATTCATGATGAAAAATAAAATGTTGTAAGTATATATTTTAATGGTCCGATAGATCACAATAGACACTTATATTGCTGAAGAATAACAGTATCAATTATTAAATTTGAGTAATGTAATTTTAATTATATTCTTTAACCTTTTTTTTTATACCTAATCCTAATTCAATTTCAATCAGCGGAAAACTATAAGAATTGTTTAGCTATTCATATCGAAAAACAACCATAAAGGTCGAAAGTATTTAAAATTCTGAACATAAGTATTTTAACTGATGTTATCAGTTTAAGATCTCCATTTATATGTAAAACCACCATCTGTTTTTATTAATTAAAGTTAAAAGAAAATTACAAGCGTACTTTATTCGAATTTGACTCCAAATTAATAAAAATTAATTAAAAAAAAAAAAAAAGGATTAAATTAATCTAATAATATTTTTGATCTTAAAGACAAATTAATAAAACAAATCTAAAACTATAAATTTAATTAAATTTTCAATATCATTCGCTTCAAATTTAGATTCTTTCGATAGAAATTAATTTTAAGATTTTTAATAGTATAAACATTAGAACATAAAGTTAAACAATCAAAGGATCAAAAAAACTTAAAACCAAAAACTTCTAATAATCTTTAATTTCCTGAATTCTTGTTTTATCTTTTAAAATTTAAGAATCCTCTTATTAAAGCTAAACATTTTTTTTTTTATATTAGCTCTATTTCTTTTTAAGTTACTTATCTCCTTTCCATATATCACAAAATGTCCTAACTTTAACAGATTTTCATTTATGACCATAACAAAGTTTTCAAAAGAAAAATTTATTTAAATATATTATACATAATATTATATATATCTACTTATATAATATTTATTTTAAATATCTAAATATTTATTTATAGGACAGTTTAAAAAATAAAAAAAAATAAAAAAAAACTGAATAAATTTAAGGATAATTTCTTAAGGATTCTCAAAGAAAATTTAAACTAAAATTTTGCTTAAAGGATAATTTCTTAAATTTTCTAAAGTCATAATTTATATATTTTTTTTTAGTCATAATTTTCTTCATTTTTTTTTATATATAATTTTTGTCCTGATAATTTTTAATACTTTAATCTTTATTTCTAATTAGTATTTTGCTCTTTTAATTTCCTTTCAATCTATATTGAAATCAAACAAATATAACCTTCTGGGTATTTTCTATTTTCTATAAACTAATATTTGTTTTTATGTTGTTGTTTTTTTTTTTTTTGTTTCTTTTCAATGTAAAATATACCCTAAAAAAAAAAAAAAAAAAAAAAAAAAACAGTCACCCTCTTACCCAAATTACAATTATAATATTAAACAATTTGACAAATATTTCACGCACAAAATAAGATTCAGATTATTTAATAATTCCCTCAAACCAAACACTCTTTAACTTATAAATATTCAGCTAAAACTAAATTAAGAGTGACGTGTGGGGCGGGAAGATCATCTATTATTGCTGTCCTAAGGAAAATTTTTTTAGGATTCCTTTAAGGATTAATAGAAAATTTATTTTTATGTTATTCTTATATTGTTACAAATATCCACACACACACTTACACAATATTATATATTAAATGTATAGTATAATATATTCAAATCTAAATTAAGAATATAAAGATTTGCTTGTCAGGCTTCCCAGACGTCATTAATAACAAAATGTATAATATCAAAATGAAGAAAATGAAAACATTATATAATAAAAAAAAAAAAATAAAAGAAAGTATTATTTTTTCGAAAAATTTACTTAAATATTGTTTTTTTTTTTTTTTTTTTTTTTTTGTTTTTAATGTAAATTGTTAAATTATGAAAATTATGTAAAAAAAATCATAGAAAAGAAAGAGATAGAAAATGGAAATTAAGTTATGAATATAAAACTTTTCTATTTTATTATATATTATTCTTATAACATGTTCACGTTTTCGATATCCTTATCTTAAAAAAAAAAATCAAAAACTTGGTAGGGGGAAATTTTGAAATGAACATCGAATAAATGTGAAGTTAAAAAAAAACAAAGTTGAAAATATTGGAAAATGATAAATTTTCAAGTTGTTGTTATAATAGCAGTAGATTAGTATTTTAGTACACTCTTTTTTTCTATTAAATCAATTAAAACATATTTAAAAAAGTTTATCGGAGTCTTCGTCAGTAGACTATTTAACTAATCTATTTAACTGAACCATTAGTCACCTCTTTAATTTTTCAGTAAAATTACAAGTAGGTTGCTATTAATTTAGAATCTAATTTTATTTGAAACTCCCGCATCTTGACCGTATAAATTTTAACTTCTTAACTTCTGACCGGAACTGTCAAATTTAAATCCTATACTTTATGTTGAGATGAGGTAAGTTAATTATTTTTAAAAAATAAAATAAGAATATTACATGGATTGACAATCTACATTATACTCAGATCTACAGAATTTCAAAATTTAAAAGTTTAAAAAGGAATCCCAAAACATTCATTGTTTCAAATTGAAAGTATTTTGATTTTTTAGAGGTTTCTTGGTTATTTTCATTTTTAATTTTTTTTTGTCTTAAAATTTAAGATTTCCCTTGAGCTACGGCTGTAAGTTCAAACGAATAAAAAAAAAAAAGAAATAAATCCGAAAAAATTCTCTTACTTTTACCATTATTTTGTTTGTTGTCGTTACATTTTTTTTTTTTTTTTGCGAAGTCTTCAATATTATTATGTCACGTTTTGGTTTTTCCTTTACTCTTAGTATTGGGGGCAAATTTGAAAGATATCTTTAGATATCTTCATTAAAACTTTTTTATTTTCTTGTTTTAGTTTGCTTCTTTTTTTTTCTTTTTTTGGTTCTAAAGATATATTTTTATTTTAGATTTTCTTATTAAAGTTTTGAAGAATAACAAAATAACAAAAAAAAAAATTAAATAATTTAATTTAATATGAGAAATGACTTTAAGTTTATAACGTACAGAATCATTCTATTTAAATTTAATTCATCTATCCCTGGAATATGGTACAGTGTAAAGTTTAAAATAGTTTTATTAAAATGCATTTTCCTGCAATTGGTTAAATTATATCTATTTTTTTTTTTTTTTGAAGAGAAAAAATATGAAATCATAAGTTTACACAAATGGCACTTCTGATACAGTTATATTGTTATATAGTATACCATTTCTAGATAATAGTCCGATAGGTTAATAATTTTTAAATTTTTGGTTACTATCATTTCCACCTTATTTTTCTTCTTTTTTTGCTAAGGGAGGTGGGAAACTTTCAAAGACACCAAGAATTCCCCCTTAGTAGTGTCAGATTCTTTCTGACTAAACCCACCTCACCCTTTAGCGAATATAATGGGAAGATATCCCGACCTGCTAACCCAGTATATTGGTTAGGAAATAGGGATAGGAAAGGATAGAATGAGGATGCGAAAACATGAAAGTGGGACTGTAAGGGAACAATGAATCTGCCTATTATTATTACTATATTGCTAACTAGTAACTATAGCTATAAACAGTTACAATATGCAGTAGTACATAACATCTTGCTGTATGAGGTAATAATTGAAGGGAACTCCACTGTCACTATAGCAACAATTATTTTTGGTATTTGAAATGATATTAGTATAATTAATATTATTATTATTTGCTACAGGGTTATTTTGCTACTGCCTGTTTATTTCAACAATTTCACAACAATTTGTTCTTTGCAACTTATTTCTTCAACTAGATATTTTTATGCTTCTTGCAAATTAATCGAGGAATATCTTGACTTATTTGAAAATTTCTATATGTTAATAGTTTTAAGCTGACATCTCTTCTAGAATTCATAAATTGGCACTTACAAAATTTGATGTAGATCTGATAACGTAATGTTACAGCTTCTATATAAGTTCAGCAAATAGAACAAAAACAATAACTAGATGATTTTAATATATTCGCTTTATACTAGAAATTTTATCTTTTTCTTTTAATTATCATTATAGTTTGAAATCTAACCGATTTAACGGTACATCCCTGCTAAATCAAAAAAAGGTTTGTAACCTAGAATAAGATTTAACTTTTTAAGTTTGTAGAAAATACAACAGTTTTCCGTAATTTTTTAGTGCGGTTCAAAAACAAAAATAAGTTAAACTTTAAAACAAAAAATTGGAAAGTAAAACGAGTATCGTTAGAAAACTCATAATGCTTAGTTTTTTTGTCAAAGATAAATGCCTTTCGGAACCATTGTTTTTATGGTGAAATCACTTAGCATGTTATTTCGGTACTTTATTTTTGCATCTGATATAAAAAGAAAGTCTAAAAAGGATATGCTTCAGTTTTTTTTAATTAAAAATATAATAGCAAGGCAAGGATTTTCTGGAGGAAAATATTTAAATTTCATTTAAAGGGAAATTTTTATCAAATAAACTCCCTTTTTAATACAGCATACAGTCTTAGGTATCAGAAGGTGAAAGTATTAAAATTGGAGAATATTTTAATTGAAATCTTGTCAGGAAATAACAAAAGAAAATATCATCGTTTTTTTTACATTTTCTAGTCAAACTAATTGATTTTATATCCTACAGTAAAGTAAGTAATAATCAAAAAAAAAAAACAATACCTACTGGTATACTCTTTGCTAGACACAAAAAAAAAAAAATCTGACATTTTATTATTATTTTAACACATTTCTTCTGCTATCTCATCATCCCAATTTAAATATTGAACAGGTAAGCATGATTTTTTATCTTATATTTGTTTTTTTTTTTGTTTTAATTTAACATTTTAAGAAAATGTAGAAAAGAGAAAAGATACTTAGATGATAGATAAAGCAAAGTTAAGTAGACGCGTACCTGACATTATTTTTCTTATTTGAAGTTAACATTTGACCCAAGCGGGGAATTTGAAATTTTAGAAGATATTCTAATAATAATATCTGGGGAGAATCATCATTTAAATGAAATGAGAAAATGTTGTTTTAATTTTTTTTATGATTTTAAGAAAACTTAAAAAAGAGACAGAATGAAGATTTTAATTTGATTTTTTTTTTTGTTCTCCCCAGTCCCCATTTAATTTTTGCGAATGAAAACAAGTGGAGATGAATTTTACTTTTTATGTTTTACACAATATTACTGAGAAAAGTCTAAGTTTTTTTTTTTTTAAAGAAAAACTTTTTTTTTTTATTTTTATTTTTCACATACGATCGTAGATACATAATAAGAAAAGTTTTTCTTGACTATTCTTTAAATATTAAAAGAAAAATCAAAAAATAAAAAATTTTTTTTTTATTTTTCTTATGAAAAATTGATTGATTTTGGAAAATAAGTAATTGGAAGCTGCTTTTTCAAGAATTAAAATAAAAAAAAAAAAACGAAGATGAAAAAAAAAAAAAGTTTAACAACTTTTCTATAAGTAATATAGTTTCTAGTACTGTTCCAAAATAAGTTTTACTATAAAAATAAAGAGGAAAAAGTCCTTTAGAAATGTTTTTTTATTTTTTTTAATGGGAGTGAAAATCTTGTTAAATTTACGAAGTTGGAAAAGTTAAAGTTAACATCTTCAATGAACTTTAAAAAGTCGAAAAGAAAAAAAAAACAATAGAATAATATCATATATGAGATGATTCTGCATAACAGGATATAGATACCATATAGTGTTGCTATTTTAAAGTTTTCATATAACTGTAATAAAAATAAATGGTTCATTATTTAAGTTTGAATTAAATATGAAATATTTGAGTAAATATTTAAATTTAAATTTTCATTTAATGTGTATGTTTGCTAAAGGTTTTTAACTTTTAAAATTTTTTTATTGAAAAATCGTGTGAATTTAACATTTAACAGTTTAATTTGCAGTGTTTACAGTTTAATTTGCAGAGAATATAAATTAAGTGTAGAACATGTGATGTGATGATAATTTTTGATTTGATTTATTATTTAAACGATTTTTGGAGCTTTTTTGAAACCGTATTTTTGGAAAATGCTATTTTAAAAATATGTCTTTACAGCTTTCCAAAAATATCCTTCATAAAACTTACATTGGGAAAACTTTGTTTTTTATGAGTTAAAATTTATTCTTATAAGGAGTTTAGAACTATTTTTATCTAAGCTTGAAAATATGAACATATTATGAACTTATATGTATATATTTTAATAACTAGGCATAATTCATCCCTGTTAATTATTTTCAGGCTTTTTCTAGAAAAAGGAATATATTTTTGATGTACAATAACATTCATGGTCAACCTAAAATTATACATGCATTTTTAACAAAAACCTTACGAAAAATGAAAAAGAAATTTCCAAAACAAAATAAAAGGTATAAAACATTAATATTTGATAAACGGAAGTAAAGCCTAGATTATGTTTTTTTACTGTGTTGGTAAATGGAAATAAAGCTTAAGGATTCGGATTTATTCTCCTTAGAAACGGAAAGAGATTTAAAAAAAATTGCGATTAGTTTTTATTTCCGTTTGAAAATAAAGCTGATTCAACCTCATTTCTTGGGGCATTATATCAAGGCACGAGTAGGGCTATTTCGACGTTAGTTTATTAACCTTATATCAACAGAATAAAAATATTGAAAGTAAAAGTTACAAAAATGGCAAGAATTACTAAAATAATGTAATAAATTAAATTTTAAATTATTGAAAATATATTCTTTCTTTCTTTTTATATTCTTTCTCCTAATCTAAATTTGTTACAATCTTCTGATTAATACTATAACACTATTAAAATGTCATTTTACTGGCCTGGTGAAATTCAAATATGTTGGTATATTTATAATTTAAAAAATAATGAAAAATTAAATTGAAATATTAATAAAAGCTACTTAATGTATGGTAAAGGGTTTAAGTTTTATTAAGTTTTTTTTTAGCCATAAAAAAGGCAGATAGAAATAAAAGCAACAAAAACTCACTGATGTTAAATAACAAAAAAATCCATCCACTATGCTACAGACATGTGATTATAGATATGTATAAACATGAATAAGCAGCAAAAAAAAAGGAGGATGTGAAACCATCTAGTTGGAACACCTAACCAGACCTTAAATTAAATCTGTTGGCCCATGCTTTTATTTAACTTATTGGTATATTTTCTACTGTAAAATAAGATCACCTTGTTACAGAACAATTTTTTTTTGTCGATTTTTTAATTTGTCTGTCCCACAAAGATTATATTAGACTATTGTTAAGGAGTGTAAGTAACACAGTGATCTTTTGATGTAAATCTATTGCGTTCCCGCTGTTACTACGTGCTGTTGATATTGCCTTTACTTTACTATTTCTGTTTACCTTACTGTCTCTAAAAGGTAAAGTTATGTACCGGATTTATTGCTGATAGTTCATCTTCGGCAAATCAATAAGTTCCTAGGTGCATATATCTAGTAAAGCTCCGCAGTTTTTGAGGCTGACGTCTCTCTTCTCCTTGATATAATTTACATGTACCTTCAGTTGCTATTCCAAATTTCGGTAATGTCGCGACAGAAATCCTATGTTCGATTTTTAGGGCACAACTCAGACACAACTTTAGAACAGAAATCCTCTGTTAGGAATTACTGAATCTCCTCCATAGTTTGCTCTTACAATTTTGCTAAGAAGACAGAGGCTATTGTCAAATGGTCAAATTAAATTTACTTTTACAGTTTCTGTCATTGTTTTCTTAAAGATTTCATGTGATTTGTTTATTTTTCTTAACAAATTATTGTTCTTAGTTATATGAGAATAAAATTACATCCATTATATTAACTCTGCTCTTTGAAACAATTTTTCAATTAAATTTTTAATTAATTTTTTCCTAATATTCTTATAGGAAATTTCCTAATATCTTGGTTTTGATTATAAGTAAAATTTATACATGTATAATTTTCATATATATGTATAAATATTGTGTTTCATATTATTTTTCTAACTAATTATCCTTAAGAGTTTCCAAATATCCTAGGAAAAAATATATTTGCTTGTATATATAATTTTAGTATATATACTTTAAATCTGTTTAGGAATAAAATACTAAATCTTTAAGATATTAATCTCAAAGATACTTTTTAATATCCTTACAAAAATTGACCAAGGGGTATTTTGTTTATATTATAATATAAATATATATTTGGTTATAGTTTTACAATATAATCTGTTTTTATCCTTACTTAGTATAATAGAGAGAGATAGAGAGTAAGAGAGAAAGAGACAGAAAAGGATACTTTATTTGTAAAAATAAAAATAAAGAAATAACTTTTCTTTGTATGTACCTTAATTATTTACAATTTTATTTTCTAATAATTTATTTTTATTACTCTTTATCTATAGATACTTAAAATAACGAAAAATTACATAAAACAATAATTAATTAGTCTATTGTGTTTATAGGTAAATGAAATTATGGGTTTTTGTGTATAAATATTTTGTGTATAGCTTTTTATTATTATCGGCAACTAAATGTTGAGAATTAACTGTTTAAAAAACATGCACACTTTCAAGAAAATAAATTAAATAATTATATAGCTGGCCCTTCTTATTCAGTTCAAATTCCAAGAAAGTAAACATTATAGCTTATGAAAATTGACACATACAATTGTTCACATACTAAGAACATTGCAATAATATGAATCAGTCTTTCGCCTTTTCTTTTTCTTATTCCACTTTCGCACATAGGGCTTCAACTTTACACCTCCAACTCAAGCAGTTTCACTGTCATATTTCAAAGCCATCTCTCCTATCTTTTTTGAGTTGAAAGTTCGAGGAGAATTTCGTTCACCACTTTTCTTTCAACTCAAAATTTGTTTACATTACTCTTAGTACACGTACAAATATATTACTGGACCTTTAATTTTTTTGTCTTGCCGAAGAAAAATGTGTACAGGTGCCTAAGTTAAAGGTGTTTAAAAATAGCAAATTTTCAATTTTTGAGCCCTAATACCTCATAAACAGGGGGTGATCCAAAAAAAATTTCTGAGCAAACTTATACTAATTCTAAGAGTTCTTTCTGCTTCCAAAATTGCAAGTCCGTATTTGAAAGCGTTCCGGAGTTATGAGGGTAGAAAAATCATGCAAAATTTGGTTTTCATACAACGGTAAATTTAAATACTAAATTTAAAAAAATTGTACAATTTTGATACTAATTTATAAATTTAAAAAAAATACCTATCGAATGACGTTTTCTGATTGAAAAAATCTTAAGTAGAACATGAGACATATGCATTTAAAAATAGGGCTTTTTAAAAGTTTGAGGGAGCTGTAGCTCCGTAACGGATGGGGCTACAAAAAAAAGTTGTAAATTATAAAATAAAACATAAAAATATTATCTATCAGCAGTTAAAATTTCATGTCTCTATTTCAAAAAAAATGTGGGGATCTAAAAGTTAGGTGTTCGAGAGCTATCCGAAGTTGTGGTCGGATCTCAACCAAAAAAAATTGGGAACCTACAAATTGTTGTAAGAATATTTTGTGTTAATTTCAAGACTCTAGCTTTCTTAGTTTTTGAGTTATCTTGCTGACGGACAGACGGACGGACGGACAAAGCTCAATCGTCTTAGATTTTTTTCTGATCCGATCCATACCTTTGAAGGTATATCTAGCTAGCTTATTTCGAGGTGTTACAAACGGAGGAGCAATTTTAATATACCCGATCCTTATCGTACGAGTATAAAAAGCAATTATTCTTATTATATTATTTCCATCATAATATTTCGTTTGTGACTGTAGAATAAAATTTTACAATTAAGTATAAGACAGACAAAAATCACTAACCTCAATGTACAAACAATTTTACTTATTTTTAGCACATTTCCAAAAAAAATTTGAAAAAATGTGCCTATTAGTTTCACTCAATCTGTCAATTAGTCTGCCCGTCTGTCTGTTTACAAAACTTTTACATGGTAAAGGATAGAGAAAAAAATTTTAACCATGGGTAGGTCTTATAAAAAATTAATGTTGTAGAACAACTTTTTCATGTGGCCCACTCAATACGGAGCTGCAGCCCCTGAAACTATGAAAAAGCCTTATTTTTAAATGCATATATCTCATGTTGTGTTTAACATGTTTTAAATCTGAAAACGCTATTCGACAGGATTTTATTTTACCTTTATATATCAATATAAAAATTACACACTTTTTTTAAAATTCACTATTTAAATTTACCGTTATGTAAAAGCCAAATTTTGAATGATTTTTCTACCTTCATAACTCCGGAACGCTTTTAGATAGGGACTTGAAATTTTGGGGTAAAAAAGAACTGTTATAATTAGTATAACTTTCCTCAGGAAATTTTTTTGGACCAACCCCTGTTTATGAGCTATTAGAGCTCAAAAATTTAAAATTTGCTATTTTTAAACACCTGTAACTTGGACAACTGTGCCAATTTTTCACATTTTTTGTTATTATATGAAATTTTAAAATGTTGGTGCAAGTCATAATTCTAAACAGTTTGTATTATCTTTTGGAAATGTTCGCTTTTAAAAACCGTTGGTTTACATTCTGCCTAGATTATTTTTGTATTGCATTTTTATATGTCCTTATATCATATATTTTTCACTTCGGTTTTCTATTGGTGTAATGAATAGTAATGTAAATTTTACACATAGGTCTCTTATGATAATACTTTTAAGTCCTTTAAATAACTTTAGTTTTATGAAGGATTTAATATAACTAAAAAAAAAAAAAAATGAAAACCAAAAAAAGGATATAACATTATTTTTGTTTTTTTTAATATTTTTTTTTTCATTTATTTTTATTTTTTTTTTATTGCTTTTTTATTGTTTATTATTCTTATTATATACATTTTAATACTCTTTAACCTTATCAAAAAGCAATCCATAGACTTAAAAGAAAAAAAAAATAAGTAAAAGAATTAGATCGGTATAAGTGCATATGTATATGAATTTAATTTTTTGTGTATGGTATTATAAAAAACTAAAGTACAGAGTGTTTCAATGAATATCAATACAACTTCGAGCTATTAGTATTTGTTTGGAATTTTTAATATCTTTAACAGTAAGATTTCTTTATTACATTAACAGAAAGGGAAGATAGAATGAAATTTCAACTTTAGCTATTACACTGCTATTAACTAACTATTAACTTAGTCGTTAATAGCTTTTTAATTTAGACGTTGTTAGTTTAGACAAACACAAAATAACTTGTTAATTCTGCAGATTTTTAAGAAGAAGCTCATTAAACTCGAAATCATTGTGACATTTTAAAACATAATTATCCCAAACTCAATTTCTCAAATAATCATTTCCTGATCCTTTTCCCCAAAACCAAACTGTACATTATATCACTATGTATTAAAGGACACATCCTAAAGTTTAGTTTTAAAGGGGATGGTTTTGGTTGGTTAAAGTCCAACACTACCCAAAGGAACTTTGTACAGTTCCTTTGAGTAGCTTTCAATATTTTTCACCGCCCCTCGTAAAAAAAAGTGATCCACAATTAATCTCAAGAAGAAAAATCCTTCTTTGATGCCTTCTGCAATAGGTCTTTTCATTTTAACCCGATTTCGTATGTTCTTTTGAGCTTTCATGATCTAAATGAAACATAATTATCCTCTTGATGCCTTTTGCAATATATGTCTTCCCTTTTTCATAAAGTTTAATAATATATAAAATGCTATCAAGCATTTATAAATATCTTGTAAATAGTGAAGTGTACAAATCGAAAAATAGATCTAATTTATGAAATAATTCTGCAATAATTTAAAAATATTCTCTTATTTATGTCATTAAATAACACTCAGCATATATTTTTAAAAACTCTATGAAAAACCTCTAATGAAAATAATGAAATAAACGGTGCTTCCGAAAAATTTTCAATTTTAAAACACAAAAACTGTTTTTCTTCATTTCATATTGAATATTTTTGCATTATAATTTTTTATGAAGCATCTGCTTCATGATCTACATTTAATTTACATAAATTTTAAATGAATTGCTAAAAGGCTAAAATCCTTATTATTCATTTCTACTAACCTTAAAAGTATCTCTATGTTCTCTATGTTCCTTTAACTAATCATATAGTTAGCAATAAAAATATTGACAGTATATTAAGGTGCAATCAAATTGTAAAAAAGAAAAGATTTTTGTGCATCTAAATACAAACATATATATGCTCTCAACTCATATAATATCAAGGTCCTTTAGGATTTGTAGTTAGACAATAATATAATGTGTAAAAGTTTTAGGTTAACCTAAAACCTAGTACAAAGATTTTACTCTAATTATTAGATACCAAATTTTTTTTTTTATTTGCTGACGTAGCTATCTACTTTTAAGTTTTTCTTTTACACCTCAATTCAATGATTTTTTCTTTATATTATGTAAAATTAAACCTACAAACAGTATCTACAAATGGTATAATATTATATTACATATACACTATATGATGTGCACATTACTTCAGGTTCCAAAAGAAAAAAAATTAAGTGATAGTATTAGCTAGTTTCAAATTACTACATACGCAATGATATATTATATATGTGTTTTGTAGTTTTTGACCATAAGGATATATGCACAAATATTTTATATGATATTTTTATGCTTTAAAAGAGAATTTGAACGTAACAAGCTTTTTTTATTATATTTCGTCGTAATTCGAAATATAAAGTTAACAAAAACTGGATTTATAGTAAAGAAAGGTATGCATTTTTAATACAAGTTTTAGATACCATTATTAAATAATTAGAGCGTCAGTTCTATTTTTAAACCGTAAAACCATAAAAAGCGTATTTAATAAACTAAGAACACCAAATGTGAACGAAATATGAAAATATTATTTGAAAATAAAAAAGGACACATTATGAAAAAAATGCATTTTTCCAAAAAATAAATATTAAAATGAATCTTAACTGTAAAAAAAACTATTAGTTAGAAAAAAGGAAATATGAATATTAAAGGTAACTCAAAAATGGGACCAATCGATTACAATCCCGATAAAGGCAAACCAAAGATGACATAGAGAATACAATCGAATAGAAAAAATCAAACTTTCTTAACCACAGCAAAGCTCTATGGGAGATCGGAAAATGTCCTGTTAAAACATTTAAATAAAAAGGAAATTTGACGATATTTACGGTGTGTCACGATATCAAATTTTAGATTCAAAAAATTTAATTAGATAGACTATGACGGAAACTTTACGTTTACGTTCTCTGGTGCATGTCATAAACTTAACAATTTTACTGTTAGATTTCTAAAAAGAATCAGTTCATTTATTCTACATGACTAATTAGACCAAGGGAAACATTTGTCATTAATAAATAAATTTAGTAACTTTTACAACAAAATCTTACATAAACCGTACTTTCCATCCGATTTATAAATAATTTAAAATTTTTAAATTTAAAAGATTTGTAATGACAAAAGGCGTATTTGTAATGACACTAAATTTATAGTTTGCTATTGAAAAGTAAGCATTTCATTAAATCGAAATTGAAAATCACTTGTAGTTGCCACAATAAGAACGAAAATCATATCAAAGAAATAGAATATAACTTTTACAAAAAAAAAAGCAACGACATGAAACGAAATGGCAAATAATAAAAGATAAAAAATCTATTACGGAAAATGAAAATGATAACTTAATATAACAAAAAAAAAAAAAAAAATTTCACTTTTTTATTCCAACATTCCAGTTACAAATTGACTGTAACTAAATGTAAAAGATACAACTAAAAAAGATACAATTATTTCCTTTAGACAATATCAGAAAGAATTTTAATTTTCTTTTTTGTTTTTCAATTAATCATTAAAAAATTTTTTTTTTGTAAATACTCGTATATTTTAAAAAAAATTTGAAATATTTTATATGTATAGGTATGTAAATGTATATATCCTTTTTATTTTTTATTTTTGCATAATAAACAATCCTTGTACTAATAAATATACGAAAAAAAATTGCATTTTATTGAAGCATAACATAAGCAATAACATCAAAACTAGAAACAAAAGTAACAACAACAACAACAACAACAACAAAAATAAAAATAATATTTATATATGTATATATATGTAAAAAAATGTTTCTTTTATTTTATCCTTAGATTACTTTTTATAGAGAAGTAAATATTTAAATTTTATTTTATTTTCTTTGGTTTTTTGTTTGTATCCTTTTTTTTTTTTTTTAACTGTAAAATTATATTTATTATTCTTACTCTCATATATATATATACATACATATCTTTTTATGTTTACTAAACCATAAATATATATATATATGTAGATAATTTATTTCATATCTTCAGCGTTTTAATGGGCTCTGATTGTGCAAAAGATACGATTTATAACTGTACATTACAACACTATATTTTTTTTTTTGTTTTTTTTTTTTTTTTTTTAATATGTATTTATATTTATTTACATCCACACCTGAAATACCAAAGTTTTCTTCTCTAACATAAACAAAAAAATTATATATAAAAATTGTAGGAAAACAAAAAACAAAAAAATTAAAACCATATAATCAAAAAAAAAAAACAAAAAAAATGTTCAGAGGACATTTTACATTTTGTTGTTATTTTAGGTGTTTTTTCCATTTTTACATTTGAAAATGTATAAAATTAAAAATAATGGATAGAAAACCTTCCTTGAACCTTATGAATTATTGATTGAGGTTTTTGTTTTTGTTTTTTTTTTTTTTTTTTTAGAAAATCTGTATTATATGTTATGTATTTTATATGTAATGTATTTACTTTTAAATGAAATAAAAGCGAATAAATAAAGAAATAAAAAGGACATTTGTATATAATAGAATATAAATGATATCTATAATCTCAGAGGAGATGCAACAAAAAATATAATTCAAGTAAATATTATAATTAAAGAGAAATAGATTTTTGTTATTTTACAGTAAAATTTTGAAATGAAAAGAATAAAATATGAGGAATAATGGTGTGAGGTGGTGAATATTTGAACATTAAATTTAATTTAATTATAAAATAATTCATTTTTAAAAATTCTTAAATAAGGGATAAATAAATCACTTAGATTTATTTACAAGTCAAAATTTTACAACTTTTTAATGTATTAAGTTAGTAGTAAGTAGTATGAATATCATATCTTATACCTCTTGTAAAAGTCCGTCCGCATTTGATTTTCTGATTTCAATTATTTAAAAATTACCTTATGTTTTACTAAATTTAATTCAAACGAATTAATGACTTACTCTTTCTTATAGACTATTGAATACTTTGCAAACTTATACCTAAGGCGCCAGTTATAGCTATCATTGAAATGCTTTCGGAAAATGTTTATTTTCAATTTTTTTGCAGCAAAGACATATAAAATTTAACAAAAGTGTTGCTTTAATAATTAAATAATTTCTATAGAATAAATTCTGCTATGAATTTTTAAATTTTAAGTTAAATATTTAAAAAAAAATCAATTTTATCATTTTTCGGATTGGTAATTATTTTCCTGAACAACTGATCAGTAATTTTGCTAATGAAACAAAATTGTTCCAATGACATATGTTTCATTTCTTCCCATTTCAGTTTGTCATTGAAAAAAATTCTGATGCAATTCTTGATATATTTTATTATGATTTTGTATTTTAATGACTTAAATTTTGTTTTTATTATTTTGTTTAAGTTTAGTTTTAAAATTTTTTGTTTGAAAATGAAAATTTCAAAAAACAAAAAAATTAGTTCTAGAAAATTTATACTTTTTTATTCCTCTCAATTCAGCCAATGTCTTTATTAAATAAAAAAATCATTTTTTATTCTTTATTAATACCATTTTTTACCAATAATAATTAAATAAATTAAAATAATAAAACTTTATTTTGCAAACATCGAAAAAAACTAACAACAATTTAAATTTAAATGACATTTATTTTTATTTTGCCTTCATTATTGTCATTTGCCATTTGACAGATAATTTAACTGACAGTTTTCTCTGATTGCTATAATCGCCTATACTGAAAGAAGTATAAGTTTTCAATGAAACGTTTTTTCCGGAAGAATTTCAATGGTAGCTATAACTGGCGCCTAAGAATAAAATATTTATGGCTTCTCTCGATTTGAATTTTAATTTTTGTATATATTCTACTATTTTCAGCTTCCCTTTCCGATTCTACTGCTTTCTTTGATGCTCTGTGCTTACTAACTAAATTTTATTTTTGCTGATAAATATGACACTGAGTTCAAATGATTGGTTATTTAGGTGTTTAAGGTCTTCTTTTTACATTTTTTAAAGCTTTTATGACTCGAAAACAAAAGCTTAAACTATCTTATTTTAATATTAACTTTAGTTGGCTGATTATAACGGATCCAATAGAATTTTTTTATTTTTTCGTAAGGGAGATGGGAATCTTCTAAAGACACTAACATTCCCCCTTGGTTATGTCAGATTTTTACTAACTAAACGTACCTACTCTTTTAGCGAATATGATGGGATGCAACCCCTATCTGCTAACGCAGTATATTGGCTAGGGAGTAGAGATAGGAAAGTATAGCACAAGGATGCGGAAATATTGGGAAGTGAGACTGAATTGGGAGTGAGACTGAATTGGGACTGCAAAGGAACAATAAATCCGCAAGATTAAAGAAATAGAGTGATGATAAAATTTAAAAATAAGGTTTATAAAAAAAATTTATATTAAAGAATGTTATTGACATAGGATTAAAATAAATAGTCTAAAAATAAGCTCAAGTTTAATTTTCTAAAACAAAAAAATTTAAATTTACAAAAAAATAATAAGAAATAATATAGATGTATGTATGTATATAAATAGTTAGTTTTTAACCTAGTATTTTTCTTTTTTAATTGTAGTTAAAAGTTTTTACCTCTTCAAAATTTTATTTTAAAAATGTTCTCTTATTTATTCAATAGTTTTGTTTAAAAGAAAAAAAGAAAAACTGATTTTATTGAATCTGGAAAAATTTTATGTTTATAAAAATGTATGTGCAATACATCAGTTATAAATATCAGTTAACGTCTCATAGAATTCTGATATTAAAAATATATTTATTTTTTTATTTTCTTTTTTAACTTTTATTTTTGCATTTATTAATTTAATATTTCTTTCATTTTATTTTTAAATTTCAAAATAAAACTTTAAAGCAATTTTAATATACCTAGATGTTTCTTTTAAATTTGATTCAAGATAAACATTTTGTACATTTAAAGAAAATTATCCAAAGTTAAAAAAATTTCTTCAATTTTCTTTCCTATTAAACATTTTATTTTGGTACAACCATCTTTATAGCTAAACACTCTTCCCAATATCCTACAACTTCTCATATTTCTCAATTCCCTTTATTCCTATTCCTTTATTTCTACTTTTCTCAATCCTCAAGAAAAAGAAAATAAGAAAAGAAAGGTCCGCCCTATACAGATATTGGTATACATAGGGTAAGGCTAATTAAGTCGGAGAGTCGTCAAGTACTCCGCTTACTCCATTCGCGACTCGGCTATTTTTAAGACTGGGCCCCCAGCCAGGCATGGGATCATTGGCATGGGTTGTATAACACCTTGAATCTGACCCAGGTGTACCATAATCCGATGGTTCCGGTAAAAACCGAGGTGTCAGTAACAGGATACATAAAGATAGACCCTGCAGTTTACCTTTCCCTTACTATCTAACTACCTAGTTGGTGATTATTTCTGGTCGGTACCCACGAGGAGGGTTTGAATTGAGGATTTTTACCGACCTCACAATAGGTTCTAAGCTAATAGTTCCAAGGTTCATAAGTTCGAAGCTAATGTTTGGCTTAAAAGGAAAGTACAGCTTTTGGTTATTTAAAGTGCAACACTATCAAAGATAATTCGCGCTCTGATTCCATTGGTATCTTCCAAGATCCCCAGTTACCCACACAAAAAAAAAAAGGAAAAAAGTTTGATAGGACAGAAACTAGAGAACCAAACTTTTTTTCTGAATATGATTTAGGTTCTATTAATCATCTGACGTGTTGATAATATTAAATTAAAAAATTATCATCTTTAGATTTCAGATATTTCTGATTTAAAATACAAAACAATTTTTTATTCATTACTTATAGTTATAACTTACAAATAAAAAGATTTTTTTTTATTTTTTTGTATCTTATTTATGTTTAGAAAAAAAATATCATATTATCATTAAATCTGTTAATTTGTTATAAAATTCATATTAAATCTAGTTCTTTTAATTTTTTATATAATGCAATTTTAAAATTTATAAGAAAAAAAAATTTTTAATAAAAGTTTTCTATCAAAAATATTTTATTTCACTTTTTCTTTTCTTAGAATAGGTTTTTTTTTTAAAAACTTGTCAATATTATTGATGAAAAAAAAATATCCTTTTGTCAATATCTAAGAAAAACTTATTGCAAAATGCTTTTATGACTTTTTATATTTGAATTTTATATCATTTAATTCTGTCCAAAATCTTTTAAGTAATTAAAAAAAAAAAATTTATATAAGAAATAAAATATCAAGTAATAATTTTAATGATGAGATTGTAAGAAAGTTTTTTTTTTATTTTGTAAATAAGTTTATCAATAAGTAATTATCTAAAAGATACAAAAATAAATCTTGAGATTTTATTCAATTATAGGAAGTGTTTATTTTGTATTTATTTAAAAAAAAAAAGATTTAGATAATTGACATTCAAGGTGAATTCTTCATCTTAAGCTAAAGCTTCATCTTCAAATGTTTATATCTCAAGTTGTGCGATGATATGTTTTCAAAATAGACAAGTTAAAAAATGACAGAAAATAAGTTGTAAAAATCATTATAAAAATTGTCTAATTTTTTACAATTTAGTATGTAGGTTTACCTTACCAATGGTAGTTTACAAAATTTTAATTATTCTGCATATTTGGAAAGATGTTAGTCAGAATCTCGAAATTTTGATAGAAGGAAGATCTATGAAAATTGTATAAGGGATCTCATAAGAAAAACGTTTGTACTTTCCTATATTTAATAACTTAGACACATTTAGTTAAAACATTTTCTTAAATTTGAAAGAAGCATCTATTGATTTTTTAAATTTTTTTCCTACAGAAAAATTTCTAAAAAAATTACAAATTTTGAAAAAAAAATTGTGGAAATTCTAGAATATTTTTTATTTTTTTGTACCCAGAATTTCTACTACTTGCATCAAAATTTGCACCTTTAAAAATCTATAGTTTTATATACTATCTTATTTATATATAATGTGTATTAAATTCGTACGGTGTGTCTACCATTGGTTTGAATAAAGAATACGAAATGTTTAACTTTGAAAGATATGAAATAAAATGATGCCATATTAAAGATATGAAATTAAATGATGCTTTGAAATAATATGATGCCATATTAATTAATTTTTTTTTTCAACTTTAAAGTTAAATTTGTTAAATAACATAATACCGCTTGTTATTATTTCCCCACAATTATCAATTAAATTGAAAAATTCTACTGTTGACCTTTCACTATTTAAATGAGAATTTCGGATTATGAATGAGCTAATTGATATAAATATGTACTTGTTATCTATTTTTATTATAATCCGTGGTTTTGAACCAAACCGTAAAACCATTACCGTATCAGCTGAATAAATCTATCTCTAGGCATGGTAATACGAAATGATCCAAATAATGAATCCCAAATTTCATTGTAATCTCTAGTGTTTTCCCCTTATTACATTATTTTCTAAATGTATTAAAAATTTTGTTTTATATTCACAGCATGCCAAGTGCCAGGTAATTGTATTATGTGTCCATTTTTTCTTCCAAATTATTTTTTGAAGAATGAATTTAAGTTTAATTATGAACTTAAACTGTTGAACATAAATTTCTCTATATTGTTGCACAGGCTTTTATCTTGTCTAGTATTAAAACAATTGTTTTCTTTCACGGCAGTTAGCTTGAATAAAAAATACTCGAATTGATACAACGATGATTCAAGTTAAGGTAATCTTTTTTAATTAGATATGTGACAGAGTTATGGTTTCATAAACCTTATAATTTATTTAATTTTTTTTTGACTATGTTAATCTTCTGGTATAACAGTTACTGGTGGTTTAGTTTAAATCTCCAAAATTGAGATCATATGAGTTTTGCAGTACCTGATTAAATTTCTAACAGAACCTAATAGCAAATCATAAACGATTGGTATGTTATCTTTAATCCTCAAAATTTTTTAACACATTAGTCGAGATTTTTATATTGGAAAATTTATATTTGATTCTTAATTAAAATTTGAAGTTTTAAATAATATATAGCTATCGTGGTTCGCATTCACAATTTGTATTATTTTTATCAGTCAATTACAAGTATCTTAAGATTCAATTCAACAACAATTGAGTATATTCCAACCCATTTGCTTTATTTTTAAAGCAATTTCTTTTTTATATTGTTTCGATTTATTAAGTTTTTGTAATTTTATAGTAAAATTCGAAAGATTTTTGCATTTTGCATGTAATATATTCTTATAAAATCATTCGATATCATACAAAAAATTAAAGAATGCAATTTTAAAAATAACTATCTTTATTATAAATTCATTTTATTTTGCACCTGATGAAATTTTTTTTTTTTTTTTTGAATTTTTTAAAACTTTGATTGTTTTTATTGCAAAAATTTTTATTTCACAATTTTCCTTGAAAAACAAAAAAAAAATGTATCTTAAAATTTTAGTGAAACATATGTTAAATTTTCATTTTGTATTATTTTTTTTCTTTTCCCCAATTGAAATTCGAAAATAAGGATAAAGTAAAAGTCACTTCATTTTTATTCTAGCTTTTACAAGTCCCAGTATTCTTTTACTATTTTGTTCATTTTTAATTTAAATTTAAGAAAAAAAAAATATAAAATCAACCAAAAAAAAAATAAAATAAAATACTTACCATCTGGAAAAAGAATATAAAATTTTGTAATGCAGGAAAAATACATAAGATACATAAGAGAAGGAGTTGACTTGACTACAAATTCAACAGATAAAAAAAAAATTACTGAAAAAATTTAAAAAAAAAAAAACGAAAAGTTCGTTAAGATTAACTTTAATTCTATGAAAATTAAAAATTTAAAAAATCAGGACTTTAAGAAAAATTTTAATTGAATTTAAAAAGATTTTTAAAAGTGAAGAATTTCAAGTCACTTAAGAAGTTTCGTTCTTTTATTTGATTTAAGCAATAAATTTGTTTGCAGTTAAGGTCAATATAATTAATATACAATTTTGTTTTATGTTAATTTACAAATAAATATTTTATGTTGTGTTTAATTACAAAACTTATAAGGACAATGAATATTAAATTGTTTTAGGAAATTGATCCTGGTGACAATTTATAAAATTTAAATTTACATAAACTAAAATTTCGAATCTAATATAAAATAGAGCTTAGAAAATGTGTTTTAAAGTTAAAAAATAGATAATATCCATTTATTTTCAAGTGTGATTCTATGTGATTTAATGTTTCTTCAAATATTGCTACTGCATAGATTAAAATTTACTTTCCGAACTTCTTTTGGATTATGGATGTTAGTCAATAAAAAGAAGTCAGTCAATTTGTGGAAAAAAGGCTTATTTTTCTGTGCAAGATTATAGAACTATATGACTCCGCTATATGCTTAATTGTCCAAAACTATACTAATTCATAACTAACAATGACTAAAACTTAAAATTAAATAATAATAGCTCTGTTATTTTTCATAACGGAAAGTGAACCAAAGGAAGAAAAAAATAAAAATACATGATAAAATAAAGTCACGTTAAGTCCCACGGATATCATCAGTGTGTCCGACATTTATTATCCCGTGAACTTCACTCAAATGTTTCAAAATCCCGTGCTGAGGGATGAGTATAAAAATAAACTTGAGTGAAGTCTCAAGTGTATCACCGGTGAATATTGCTGAATGTTCTTAAAATCACCAATCACTTTAATACTGTTAGCATGTATTTATTTGTTCATTCATGTTAACTGTTAGTTTAATATGTACTCTTAAACTGGGATTTAACATGTATATAATACTTTTTTAAATCATATGTAATTTATATTATTATTAACACTATTTTACTAGTATCATGGTTAAAAAACCCTCTGTAATGAATTTATTGAAATTATAATTTGTTATATGAACGCGGAGAAACATACTATATAATACATGTAAAAGTACTCAAAAACCTACATTCACTCGATCCACATAATCAGATGGACCTCGCGGACCACCCGCCTGAATTTTTAATATATTTTAAAAAACAATTCTTCATTTTTCATTTTTAATATTTTGGAGTCTTATTTCATAATGAAATATCATCCAAAATTTTTGAAACAATTAATTTTTTTGAAGATTTTATTATTATACGATTATTTGCTTGTGGGGGCTGGGTACGAAATTCAAAAAAAAAGAATTCCATTCAAAAAACATAATTTCAAAAAAAAAAATTGCAAAATTGAAAATTAAACATTTTAAATAGCGCGAAAAGCATTCGCTAAACAAGTTGTAACCTAAATGATTTTGTAACCAACTGTTAAATCGCTCCTAACATCTTGTTAGATACACATTTCAACAACAAGTCATTTAAAATAGTGGGGGCTACCACCCTCAAACCACCCTAAAGGAATTATTGGACCCTGATTTTGTAATCAAGCATAAAACTCCACCTATTTCTTTTTTTAACATACATATTTCAATAACAATACATTGAATAAAGTGGGGGCTGCAGCCCCAAAACCCCTGTTAAACAAATTATTAAAACCATGATTTTAAAATCAACTATAAAATCTCTCCTAATTTAGAATTATACATATACATATATAAAAATATTCTGGAAAAAACGTATAACTCTGATTTTGAATTCAACTTTAAAATTTCTCCTCATTCAGAATCTCACATACTTACATTTATACATATTCGGTAAAAGGCGTGTAGTCCTAATTTTGTAAATAACTTTAAAATTCTTCCTAATTATTTTTTTACCAACATATTTTAATTTCAAAGTATTAAAAATTATTGGGGCTTTCGCCCCCAAATCACCGCTTTTATTTACGCACAGTAGAGAATCCCTCTCTCACTAATCAAATTTTTAAAGTTTGAAGCTTGAAAGCTTGCTAAAAAACTTTGTGGTCAATCACAAGGAATATATTTCATTTTGTGGACCTTTTTTCAGTATTTTGGAATTTTGTTTTTTGGAATTTTTTTCTTTGGAATTTTTTTTTGTGGAATTATTTTTTTTCATTGTTTGGAATTTTGTAACTTTAGGATATTTTGTTTTTTGAAATTATGACACCATCCCCGCTTTTCGTCCATAACTATCGCTCAATAATTTCATAATATTATTTTTTATATTTTAAACCTCCTATTAAAAATTTAAATAACAAACCCATATCTTCATATCGTCATAAATTTTAAATAATTTTGTAAAACAGTTCCAGAAGTATTCAAAACAGTTAAGTAATCTGTTAAGAAATCTGTTAAGTAATGAAATAAAATCAACATAATGAAAAAAAGATGCAAGAATATTTTGTGTAATGAGGTATGGGTTCAGAAGACAAGTGATTAGAAATTAACATTAAGGTTTTATTGATCTCTAAAAATAATTTAATATTCAAAAAAAAAATTTATAAAAATTTTTTTTTAAATTTTATCTATTTAAATAAAATTCTAAATTCAATTTGATGGCAATACGCGATAATACGAGTTGTTTCAAGGTTCAATGCTCTCCTTTTTAGAGTTTGAAACGTTAAAATATCTCTTAATTGTTTATTAAATTAAAAATCAATTTTAGTCTTTGTTATTCGATATATATATGATATATATAAATAAAAATATAAATATAAATATACATTATGTATATTGTTTTACATAATATTTATTTATGTAAGTTCAAGTAAGAAGCAATATAAAAATTAATTCCAAATGAAAGAAAATCCTTTTATTTTAAATTTTTTTTTTTTTTAATGGTTCAGTTCAATGCCCAATCCATTTCAATTCTTGCCCTTACCACCTACAAATATTAATCAAAAAAAAAATGGAAAAAAAAAATTAAGGAAAACAATGAAAATTTTCCATACTTTTCATAAAAGAGAACAAAAATAAAAAAAAAAAAAAAATCTTTTCAATCTTTACGCTTCATTAAAATTTTAAGTACATATTTGATTTCACAAGGATATAATATTTATTTATTTATTGCCTATGAATATGTACGTATGCGTATTTTATATTTAAATGTATTACATACGTATATTAAAATAAATGAAGTCCTTATTAGTTGATTTCGACATACTTAAGAAAATGAAGAGCCTTGATGTAATGATCTTTTTTTTTGGTTTTATAGTATTTTTGCCTGTTAACTGGCTATTTTTATCCTCCCCCTCTCCCCTCCTTCATTTAATTTATTTTTACTAATTTAATAAGAAAAAAAGAAATACACTAGTGTACAAAATAATATTGATACAATAATTAAAATTTTATATAGAAATAATACTTAAAACAAAAAATTTTTAGAAAAAAATAATTTAAATATTTCTGTTATCATTCACATGTAATCACAATATTGAACAGTGATATAATGTTTGATGTCAATGTAAAGTTAATCTTTTTAAGCAATATTTGGAATTTAGTTACAAATACAAGTTGCACAATATTTACTACCTATATTGTAATTTAAATAACTTGAAAGGGAAATAGAAAATAGAAAGATGCATATTTCCTTAATCCAAAATATGTTCTCCTGGAAGTATATTGCTTTACCGAAGATTAACTATGAGCAGTTTCTTAGACTAGAGGTGACAGAAATATCATAAGTGAAGGTGAAATCTACTTCATTATGTAAATTTTTGTTGGCAGATCTTGTGGTGTGGTTCTCATATGGTGGTGTGGTTCTCTACTTTTATTTTTAACACATACGGTATAAGTGGGAGTAAGTTGCCTACATATGAACATATTTAGTGCCTACCAATAATGTCTTGCCCCTCTAACGGAAGGTTGGCCTTTTTGTTTTGTTCGCTTCATCACTTAGGTATTTTCTTTGCATTAAACGCCCAAAAAAATATTACAAGTAAGTTTAGTTTTTTTTTTACAATACTGTATATTTATGTATATACATATGTGTTCACAGAGTCATAAACACAATTCAAGCTGAAGCTGTTAAACTCTTTTATTTAGTTTTTCTTCTTCGTATTATTTGTATTATTGCCCCTGTTTCTTTTTGTTGTTTTGCTTAAATTTAATTTTACTGTTGGTCTTGAATTTAACAAGCGGAAAACAAAGTTTAAAAAAAAAACAAAAACACAAACACAAGCAAAAAAAAATTGGATATGTATGTAATACATACATTTAAGGATTAAAGGCTTTTCAATTAGGTTTATTCATACATTTATTATATGTTTTTATTTTATTGTTGTTAAATTTATATTTTCTTGTGTTCTTCATTATATTATTTTCTTCTTCTTTTTTTTTCTTTTTTTGCTGTTCATTGCCCTTTTAGTCCTTGTTTAATGGAAGAAAATATACGATATTTTAAATGATGATTTTATAAATCCATTTTATGACCGGAATTAATTTTTTTTTTTTTGTTCTTCTCTTGTGTTTGTTGTATGATTTCATTCATTTTTAGGTTATAAGATTATAAATCCAAATTATGGTGTAAGTATTTCAGAATAAAGAAGATTCAATGTTAAAATGAAAGAAATAAAGTATAATATAATAAAGTTTGAATTGTTAAAGTAACAGATAATTAATTTTAACAAAAATAACAATTTAAAAACAACCAATAAAAACAAAAAAAAAAAAGAAATTCAAAAGAAAACAAAAAGGAGGAAGTTAAGTAGAAATGAAAGTGTATAAAAGGTGCAAACATTGTAATAAAGATTAACGAAACTATTTTTAAAAGGATTTCAAGCGAAGCATGTAAAAGATTCAAAAAAAACAAAAAGATGATAGCATTAAGTCTATAACTTTTTAATGGAAAATGTTCATTCAAGTGAAGCTTCTTCTTTGTAAATTTTTTTTTTTTTTTGTTATAAATATAATATTGTTTAGTATTAAACAAGGAATGGATAAGATGCTTGATTAACTTAGAGTATAAAATTAATTTTTATTTTTTTTTTAAATTAAAGAAAAATTTTTGTTTCTATTCAGTAATTTAAAAAAAAAAGAAAATATAGGCAAAATTAATTAATAAAAGAGCTAAATGTAATAATTAAAAAAAAAAAAAATTATGTGCTTTTAAAAATAATTTCATCCACATTAAAATAATACTTTTTAACTTAATTCGTTATTTACTTATAAACATTTTTTTTTTTTTTTGAAACTCATCTTTGTTCAGAGTTTGGCTTAGGATTATTTGCCTCATTAACTTGTATTTTAAAAGTTTCTGTTACGATTTACGTTACGTATAATCCGTTATTGGTGTATTGGTTCGTTTAGGTAATCTTCTTAATTTCAACAAGTTTATTTTTGAAAATATCTGACCATTATAGACGATAAATGATAGTTTAAGTCATTTTTAATTAATCGTTTTTTTTTTTTTTTCAAGTTTAAAACAGGAAACTTTAAAATCGAAAATTTAAGTTTAATAAGACCTACCATCAAATAAAAGTTTTTAAGATGCTAAAACGTAAATGCTTCAGTTTAGTGCCAAAATAAAATATGAAACTTTGAAACCAGATATTTAAGTTTGATAGGATCAATCAAGCTTTTAAATTCCTAAAGCGTAAACACTCGCCAATTTAACACCAAGATTTTCTTATTTACTATTTGTTTCAATTTATAGCTGGATTACGTTTTTCTTTCTGTTAGATAATTTCTTTCTAAAAATTATTTTTTAATTTGGAACACTTTAAGTATTTCTTATATAATTAACAGGTACTAATTATGATAAAATTAATATAATTATCATTATTGTGTAATTTATATTAAAAGCCTAACCATCAAAATTAATATATAAAAATAAATTATATATTATATTATGAAAATGATTTGATCATTCAACTGACCATATCCATATTGAAAATCGTAAGTTTTAATTGTTTTGTTTTCATTACCTTGCGAAATTGTTATAAAATAATATAATAATAACATTTATTATATTACTTACTAATTTCCTAGCAAAATGTTTAATAAAATGTACAAAATGTTATTAAATATTCTGTTTATAAACCATGTAAAATAAATTTTCACAAAAAAAATAAAATTTAAGAATGATTTCACTTCGACTATTTCGTATGTTTCCTAGATATTTTTAACTTAAGGTCAAGGATAAAAATCAATGTATAGCTAATGGTTATACCCGTAACCATATAACCATTATAGGATCGGGTATAATAAAATTACTCCTCCGTTTGTAACACCTCGAAATAAGCGAGCTAGATATACCTTCAAAGGTACGGATCGGATCAGAAAATTCTAAGACTTTTGAGCCATGTCCGTCCGTCCGTCAGCACGCTAACTCAAAAACTAAGAAAGCTAGAATCTTGAAATTTACACAAAATATTCTGGGAGTAATTTGTAGGTTCCCTATTTTTTTTGGTTGAGTTTGGACCAAGCCTTAGGGTAGCTCTCGAACACCTAACTTTTAGATCCCCACATTTTTTTTGAAATAGAGCTATGAAATTTTAACAGCTGATAGATCTCATAAAAATATTAATTTTATTTTTAATACCTTTTTTTTGTAGCCCCACCCGTTACGGAGCTACAGCTCCCCAAAGGTTCAAAAAAGCTCTATATTTAAATTGTTATAGCACAAGTTGTATAAGGTATATCTTCATTTTGAAAACGCCAAACGATTACTACTTTTATTAGCTTTAAAAGAATATATACAATAAATATATATTTGTGGCATACGGTTTCTTAATTTACCGTTATGCGAAACTCAAATTTTGCAAAATTCTTTAACCCTTCTATCTTCTAAACGGTTTAAGTTGGAAACTTGAAATTTTGAAAGAAGTTAGATCTTTGAAAATAAGTATGAGTCATTTCAGAAATTTTTTTGTATCACTCCTCGTTTAGGAGCTGTAAGGGGTCAAAAACTGAAAATTTCCTATTTTTAAACACCTGTAACTTGAACACCTGTTAAAATTTTTTTGAAATAATACACAAAAATTAAAGCTTCAACATTATACTCTTATTTCTGTTAACAACTTTTTTTAATAATATAGGGTTACGTTATAATTGACGAAAGTGTTACTTGATTTTTTCAAATTTTCTAACAAATTTCTTTAAAACGAATTTTTTCCATTTTGTTTTACTCGCTAATTTGAAATTGTTGAGGATATAATGCGTAGTATACAAAAATGTAAATAAATAAACAACATAACGGTTGCTTGAAGAATTTTTATTATTATTTATATGATATTGATATATATACATACTTATATAATATCATGTTTATTTACATATCGTATATGTCACTAGTGAATGAATGATAAGAGTATATATGTATATTATATAGCGCCGTATTTACATACATATATGTATTTTATTGTACTTATAAGAAATTATTCTGTCAATGGAATATTTAAATATAATATAATATAATATTTAAAATTATATTTACTATTTTTTACTTAGTAAATTTAATATACATTTACCGCTTAGTATTAAATGGTACTATAGAATATTTGAAAAAGTTTTGGATTGATAATCGTTATGTGAAAGGTTAGAATCTGCTTTTGAAGAATGTACATATAAACATATAGTTTGAATATATGTACAACCCACAGTTCTAGAAATTATAAAATTCACCCAAATTATTTTAAAATACTAAAATATTTAAAAAATAATATTGTGAGCAGTGTGACAGGCTGTTAACATACTAACGGTTCGTACGGGTATCTAAGAGTTGACAAAGGTAACTGTATTCTTCCTCGTTTTTAATTATCAGTAATACGATTTAATATTTTCAGCGAATTGTATTTACATTTTAATAACTTTCCCACCCCTGTCTCTGCTTTATGCGAACACAAAATTTTTTTTGGCAAAATTCAATCGTATTCACAAAACACAATGCAGTATTTACAAACAAACAAACGATATATAATTACAAATAAGAATTATGAATAATACACTTTGTACGCAATGGTTTTTAAAATAAATAAAATAATGTCGAGCTGAAATATTTTAATGAATACAATACTTTCTCAATTTAAAAGTAATAGTGACGCATTTACTGTGAAATTTTTTATAACCTTTCACATTTAAATGGAAAATTCATTTTTGTACATAATCATAAAATCCAACAAAACAAAACGATTAATATTGTACAAAGGTGTACAGTACACATACATTCACCAAAAAATAAAAATTAAATCTTAAAATGTTCACACTATGCTTTCAAGAAAATTAAATAAAGTTTAAAGGAGATTTTTCATAAAAAAACGAAACGTTGAAATTGAAACGTTTTTACGGGTAAAATTTGTTTATGAGATCAGAAAATGGCAGCAAGAGCATAAAAAATCGAATACAGAATCAAAGAAATGGAAAAAGCTGTACCTAGAGAAAGTTTTTTTTTTTCAGATACTTTTGTTCTAAAGGTTATTAAAATTTGAAATTTCATCATAATTCAAACCTTTAAGAGGAAAAAAAATTGAAGATCTAAACTGAACTGAAAATAAAGGAAAGAAAGATCCAAAATTGTACTTTCTTTTTTAATAATTCTAAATTTTTAAAATATTTAAGTGATCGTTTTTCTTTGCCATTTCTTAAAGATGAAAACAGAATTAACTTCTATGTTATTGATTCTACTTGAATAAAAATAATATTTAGATACAAATTTTAAACCTTGGTGATTTTTTTTAACAAAAATTTTAAAATTGAATATACAGGAGATTAAAACTTGACAGCTATGAATTCATTTTTATATCCATTCAACAAAAAAACTTTCATTTTCTAAAATGTTATTACTGAAAAGAAACAAAATTAATTTTAAAAGGATATTTTTTTTATTGTTTGTTTTTTAAATTATTTTTACTAAAGCTTCAAATCAAAACACAAAACAAAAAAAAACAAAAAAAGGTTTACTAACCAACACCATTGTTTAACTTTTTATAAAGATTAAACTGTACCTATTTTCAGGATATTTTTTTTTTTTTACTAAAAAGTGAGTTTTTTTTTTTTAAACTTAGTTTTCAATTTTTCAGTTCATTTTTCGGAAATGAATTTCCTTTTATTATTTTAAATTACATTTTAATTTTTTTTTTTTTTTTTTCTAACAATTTAAGTGTATTTGGGTGTGTATATTGAAGTAAACAGGGGGAGTATAAAATGAATTATAATAAAGGATATTTTTTTTTTGTTTTTTTTTTTTTTTTTGTTTGCTTTAGCCTTTCTATGATTTTGTTTTTTTAATTCGCTTGCAAAAATAAGGATTTAAATTTTTTTTTTACCAATTTAAGGTTGTATTACATATTTTTGTTTTTTAATTCTGTTATATTTCAGGTTATTATTTTTTTGATAAACTTTGTTTTTATCCTTAGAAATTAAATTTGAAATTTTTTTTTTTCGGTGGTAATAAGTGAAGGTGCTATAAACTTTGTTTTTGTTCCTCTAGCAGTTAAGGTTATTAACGTTATTGTATTTCTTTTATTTAATGATACTCTTACCGTTTTATCACATTGAAGCTTCTGTTTTCTTTTTTCATTTGTCTTAAAATATTAAATAACGCATGGTTGTGTTAAAAATTTCTATTAAAACTTAAACAAAAATGTAAAATTAATGAGAAGCAAGCAGAATATGTAAAAAATTGTAAGACCTATTGACGGTTTTTTTAGTTGCTTTTACCTTAGAAACCTTTATGCTTAGAATAAAATGGAGGTAAATTATGTATTCGAGAGCTAAATACATAATCAAAATCGGTATTTAATTGTTGAGTTTTAGAAGGACTTAAAATCATGTAAGCTTGGGAATGATTGTATCAATTAAAATTTTTATAAATTTACTTAATTTTAGTAAACAGATTAGCTACTATACATATTTTTTTTTCCTTACCACTCTTTTATGAACTATTGGACATTCACTAAATCATTTATTATTCATACTTGACTAAGCTTCAGTTTCTGGTACTATTAATTTTGCTAAGCCGTTGATTACTCGGTTGTAGCTATAGTACAAGACTATGAGATGTTTATACTTTTTTTTAATTTTACGCCATCTATAATTATCTTATACTAGAATTACTTTTTTTTTTTTTTTTTTTTGGCTGCTCGATATTTGATGATGTTATAATGGTTGATGAAACCTAACCAATAGCTAAGCATTTAAACTTTAAACACTCTTAAACAAATTTAAGATTTGAAATAGATTTTTTTTTTTACTTTTAGGTTTGCTACTTTTTATTTGTTTGCTACTTCAACAGGTATCCTGATTTTTAAAAAAAGTTGTCTTAATTTTCAGACCGAGGGAGTGTGGGTTCGAATCTCACACACGTCGTAAGAGTTATTCCCCCTTACGACATTTACACCCACCCTGAAGAGGAAAGGCTGTGTAATTTCTCTGTTCACATTTATGTGGCAGAGAAATGCATTAAAAACAAAAAAAATTTCAGAAACACATTAAAGATAAATAAATTGTATCATTTCCATCTGATGGAATGATATCTACATTTTTTGGATACTCCATTCCATTTCTTCTATGAAAATTAAAATGATTGTCAAAGCTTATCCCGGCCTAATTTAGATTTAGTTGTTAAGTTTAAAGTCGCGTAAAGATTAAAATCTGAGTGTTATAAAATTCAGTCATAAAATTAAAAAAAAAAAAAATATTTTATACATTTTATTATAAATTTTCTAAGGACTAAAATGAAATTAATCATTTTAAGGATAACATAGCTATATTTTATTTGATTTATTAATATGAATTTAAATAACTTTTAGTAAAATAATAGAATACCTTAAAAAAAATATTAAAAGGTAAAACAATATATTAAAAAATATTTTTTGTTTTGCTTACCAAATAAATGTAAATAATACGACTAATAAATTATTTTAAAGGTAAGTCTTTTCTTTTAATATAAATATTAGAAATTAAATTTTAGCATATTATTTTGTTCAGTTTAAACAAAAAATGTAAGAAATATCTTTTTATATCTTAATTTTAAATAAAAACGTGACTCAACTATTCCATATAATAAATTTTTCATGAATTATTTATTTTCTTTCAATAGGCTGTCTTATCCTTTCCATAACATTTTTCATTAAAATTGATTACAGTTTTGGTTCATTAAAATGAAAATTCGAATTTTCTTTTGTTTTCATTACAGTTTACAATTATGATTGTCATGGTTTATTGAGAAATAAAAGTTATTGGAGATAAAATGTTTGTCTTTTGAAAAAACTTTTTTGGATCAATTTAAAGTTCTAAAAAGAATCTTAAATAAAATTCGGAATATTATTCATTAATTTTCAATTAAAAGTTACCGTTATAAAATTAAATAGGTACCAACTGAAGGTAAAATTTTCTTCTCTTTTCCAAGGTAAGAATATTTAAACACAATACTAAAAATAAATGGACTGACACTATTTTATTTTAATATTTGATTTAAACTAAATAAATTGCATTTTAGATTTTAAACGGTGCTATGAAGTATGAACTCATTCCCAAAACAAAAATTAACTAACCCCTTATTATTTTTGTTAAAATTTAATTTGTGGATTGTTTGATTGTTTTTTGGGGTTAATTCATTTAGGGATTAATCTATATTCTATATGAACTAAAATTCAAACAACCAAAAATAGAAAGAATTAGTTCATTTTTACTATAGGAGTTTTATGATTTGGGCATTAGTTCATAGCACCATTTTAAACAAATATTTGGATGGTCAAGAGTAAAAGTAAAATACAAAATTATCAATTCAAGATCAATCTTTGATATGACTGAGACTTAAGAAGATCAAATATTTTAATTTAAAATAATTAAGATTAACTAATACTGTCTGAATTTTGGATCTTTATTATACTTTTGATTCCACTGTTTTTTTTTCTTTTAAACTCATAAATTATATTACTATATTTTTAAAAAATAAATATATACAGTATTTACTCAATACGACTGATTGAGTTCTAACGAGAGATAAATAAAGCAAATAAATAAAAAAAAAAGTGTTATTCATTTTCCAAAATATATTATAAAAGTTTTTAGGTAATGTTCTATACTGTGTATACTGTAGTTGTCCAAACTCCTTTATCACACATTATTTTTTTTTTTTTGTAAATAATATTCATTTTTTAAAAACCACGTCAGACACTTAAAACATGTATCCTTTATAAAATATGAGGAAACTCTTTCAAAGAATTTTTTTTTTGTTCTTTTTACAGATTATAAATTTTTTTTTTATGACAAAAAAAAAAAAAAACAAAATCGAACAAAAAAAAAATTTACAAATTTTACAAAAATCTCGTTTACAAAATATTGATAGAAAAGGATACTCGAAGGATAATTTGGTTTTTCGTTTTTCTCTTCATAAGTATGACGCTACAGTGAAAATTCTAACATTATGTGCAAAGTTTTAAAACCCCTATGTTTGTTCGTGAAATTCTATTAGGTCCTGTTTGGAAAATTTTAAATAAACGACTAAAAATGTTCAAATTTTTTTTCGAACAAAATCAAGGTATGTTATTTCAAAGAGGTTATTGAAAGGAGGACATATATAGCTTGACATTTCAATTTATATAACCAAGTAGTTTATAGTGAAAGAAATAGAGAATTAATGAACATATTAAAAGAAATTGGAATGGGTACTTTGTTTAAATATTATTAGAGCTGCAAGAGAACCTAAAAACATGGTTTTTGTAATGATAGTAATGATAATCATTAACTCCCAAAAACTTTCATTTAAAAATAAATAAAAAGTTTGTTTTTTTTTTTATCGTAATAAATTTTGCTATGGAGACTAACAGAAATTTTCCTCTTGAGTTCAATAAAAATTTTAAAATTTAGCTAATCAAAAGCTAGCTTTGTCCAGCCTTATTTTACAAAAATAATGAAAAAAAAAATATAAACCGAAAATAATACTTTCCACAGTTATTTTTGCTATTTACTGTTTGATTTTCTTTTATCTAAAATTTCTGAAAAGATAACATTTAAATTTTCCTGTTCTATTTTGTTAAAAAATTGATGTTTAATAATAATATTTCATAAAACAAAAAATGAAAGAAAAACAAGAGAATAACAAATTTTACGAACATATCCTTTAAAAAAAACAAAGCAAAAAAAAATTGTTTTGCCTTTTTTCTCATAATTTTTCATTCTTTACAAAAGAAATCAAAGGATTTAAAAATTTACATTTTTTTTATCTTAATGTATGAGAATAAAATGTAGGGGTTTGTGGTGATCTTGTGATGGGATTTTCAATTTTTACTCAATATTTCTTTTACATTTTAATATTTATGTTCCTTAAAAATTGAATTATGAGAAAAACAAGAAAATTTCAACAAAAAACAAAAAATAAGCGAAAAAGGATAAGAGCAAAATTAATTTTTTCCTTTCAGTTCTGATTGTGTTTTTGCTGTTATTGGTATTTTTATATTTAGTATTTGACTAGTCAAATATTTATCTTAAAGGCAAAATAGTTAAAATATCAAGTATTTTTAAAGTGAGTATTAAAATCTTTTTTTATTTTTACAAGACGATGTTGTAAACTCTTTTTTGGCAAGATGAAAGGGAATATTTAGTTTTCCCTTAGTCAGATTTTATTAAAATTATTAATTTTAGTTTAACTACAATTTCAAAATTTTGTACATGCAGATTTTAAAAATGTTTAAAGCATTTTTAAGATTTACCAAATAGACGTAAATAAATGGACCAAGAGATTCTAAGCCTACTTGTTGCATTAGAAATTAATTTAAAATAGGAATTTTAGTTTATAAGACTAGGTTAGAATATGTATGCGATCACAGGTTTTAAATCTTTAAATCACCAAAAGAAGTGTTAGCCATTGAATCATTTGGGTTGATCATAAATCTCAAACTGTTCTTTTCTATAGTTATGTTAAGCTAAAATTTCTCCAGTTTAAAATTCAAAATTTTTCCTACAAATTCAAGTAATTCAAAAAGTAATCAAAATCTAATTATTTATAAAAGCAAGGAAGAGTGTAAAGTTGACCTAGCTGACAATCTCACAAATTTAATAAAACATACACTTTTCATAAAATTTAATAATATATGAAAAAATTTAAGATAATTGACTTATTATTTAGGTAAATTTCGAAGTTGTACGCCATCTACTAGATCCCATTGCACCAAATCAACTAAATTTTATCGAAACTATTGTCACAAAACTTTATCATCTTTTACAAAATTTCAGATGCCCAGCTTTTTTAAGGGATATAAATATCGCAGCTAACTTGACCTGTATTAGACTAATTCAATTTTTTAGAAGTCGTTGAAATAAAATTAAACTTCTTTTGATAAATTTCAGATATCTAGCCTTAGTTAGCCTGAGTTATGTTAATAGAAAAAAAATTGTATAGCAACTTCTTTAAACCGCCAGTTTGATAAGTTCAATTTCAATAGCGTAATAGCGAATAAAAATGAAATGGGAAATATTTCAGAATCCTAACTCTATTATGTTTTCTTGCGGACAGATGTGGCATTCATAATCGACTTAATCGACTCAGAATTCAACATTAAACAGAAATATTCATACGTTTCTGTACCTAGATCGTTTCCTTTAAAGTATCATATACATAATGGGAAATTTAATATATCCTTAGAACTATATTCTCTGGTTTTAATAATAAAACAGTATAACGAGTCGAACAGTATATTAATTTTATACCACATATTATTTTCTACCAAAATAAGGAAAACTTGTAAATTTCCTTGTAAAACTATGTACATTTTTCGCTCGTTTACATAATTCTATAAAATTATTAACCGAATTAAGAGTTAATTAGTACTTATAGTTATTTATCATTCTTCTAATCTAAATTGGATATTTGACGAAAAAATATTTTCTAAAAAAAAATTTTTTTTAATTGAAAAGGACATCCTCTTAACGAGGTATTATCACATTCTGAGAAATCAATATTCTTTATTTAATTAGAATATCACATAGTATCAAATTTATAGAATATTTTCTTTTGTTCTTTATGAAAAAGAAGAAAAATGTAATTAGATTTTCTTTGAATTCACTTTTAAATAAATATTTAATTACAAAAGCACATGTACAAGATAATTTTAATGTCATAAAAGCATTATCCAAATCAAATTTCCAATAATGAGTGGATTTGTATTTTAAAAAGGTGTTTATTCTCATTAAGAAACATTACAATACAAGGTAAAACTTAAAGTGTCCTTATGATTAATTATGATTATTAATTAAAACAAAATGTCACCTTTTGGTACAAAATAATGCAAGATGTATAAAAAGCAACCCATGATCTATATTTATCATAAATTTTGCGATTTGAAAACTCTAAACCTTACCAAATTTGTATTTCAATTTAAGTGACTTAAAATTTTTTTTTAATATTTTTTTTTTGTATTTTTTTATCTGATATTGGGGAACTCTTCAAAAAAAAAAACATCAATTTAACTTAAATAAGCCTTTTATATTTATTATTAGTGCTATAATATAATTTAACAGTACTAGGATGAATTTAAAACTCCACAAAAGAGATAATCGGATAAAAACATAAGAAATAGTGGGATAAAATTAGACATAAGAGATAGTCGGATATACAAATCAATAATCCCAATAATGTGTAAGAAAAAAAAAGGATTTAAGAAGAACATTAACATCTTTCTTCAAAGTTCCCCTCCAAATTTTCATATCCATACACCTTAATCCCAAATTTCCTAATCTTTATTTTCACAGAAATCTTTCCTTCATTCTTATTGCTAAAACCAAACTATACATTTTGTATTAAAGATCCCATTCTAAAGTTGGTGATGGTGTTTAATTGGTTAAAGCCCAACACTATCTTAAAAGAACTTCGTGCAGTTCCCTAGGTGGCTTTCGATGCTTCCCACCTTCCCTCGTTAAAAAAAAATACCAGCTCAGTATTAGCACTATTAGCACAAAAATACCAGCTCAGTTCGAGCGTTAATCTATGTATGGCATAAGAAATAAAATACTAAAGCAATCATATTGCACAATAACCTTCAAGTTCTACTGCCCAAATTATTTCTATTAATTATATAGTAGTCAAAAGATTTGAACACTTCTGAAGGAGTCTTCTAAAGTAAATCTGATTGCCTATATATAAATTAAGGATACTTAGTAAAATTATGTAAAATTTCACAACTAATACATAATATAAATCTTATTTATTGAATTATATTCTACATACTTTATGTAGTTATGTACCTGATTTCTAACTATATATCAGAGCCGAATAAAGAAATAAAGTATAACCTGGGAATGAAATTTCAACAAAAAAAAAAAACCCAATATTAAAAAAATCAAAGAATAATGCTGATATCATAGTTAAATTAAAAAAAAAAAAAAAATCAGTTTTTAATTAAAAATATCAAAAAGCATTTTCTTTTTTATGTGCGAGCTTCCTTTAATATTGGTCCCAATTATATTTTATCATAATGAACTAAAGAATATCAAAAACTGATAATATATTAAACAATATTCATAATTAATATAACTTTTCAATCGTAAATTACTAATCAGATTATATCTTTGTTATAGAGTATAATATAAAAATTAGCATATCTATAAAAAAAAGCAATATTACAAAAAGTTTGAATTAATGAACAGAAGAAACTCTTTAAATTCATTGGTATAATATAATTATTGTCTGGATTTCGTCTAAATGCATATTCAATATCTTTCAATGCTCTTTTTAAAAATCATTTCATTTTGTCTTTTTTCTTTTATTTCTGCAAAAAGGATATGAAAAATTATGACATTACCTTACACTGATAACGTCTACTTTCTGTAATCATTTAGTAAATATACACTCATGGACAAAATAATTTAACATCTATATAAAATATTAATATGTAAGTAAATAAAATATTAATCAGCTTAACTTCGAAAAAAAACTTTGAAAAATATCCGAATTGAAGGATGTATAGCAGTATAGGTTCTGTGCTTCTGAGTGAATATTCAGAATCTTAGAAAAATTTAATATAAAAAAAAATTCCCATTTAACCGATCGTAGTTTCTTTACAAAACTTCAATTGTTTATTCCAAATAAGATCTATTTATATTTGATTCTAAATTACAGTTTCGTCGATGTATGAGTTTTTTTTTTGTTTGTAGCA
The DNA here is from genome assembly GCA_947095535.1 of Poecilobothrus nobilitatus. Taxonomy (NCBI): domain Eukaryota; kingdom Metazoa; phylum Arthropoda; class Insecta; order Diptera; family Dolichopodidae; genus Poecilobothrus; species Poecilobothrus nobilitatus. The sequence continues at coordinate 60,299,307 of OX352774.1, forward strand.
AACATTTTCCTGAAATTTTCAATACTTGAAGTTTGATTTTTCCTTAATTGATTTGAAATTGCCACATGTTAAAAGTGATACGTCTTGATTTATTTTGTATTTATAGCTTATACAGAAAAAGGATGTAAATATTTACTAGAAAAGTAAAATAATCTTCTTAATCTTAAGTTTCTGTTATATTACTTTATCACAACTAATCGAAGACAAGAACCAAAATAAGAAAAATGACAAGACAAAGAAGACTTATTCGGCGATAATTGGAATTTTGGACTGCATGTTAAAAATGTTAAAATTAAAAATGGATAGCTCAAAATAATACAAGGTATGAATTTCAACTTTTTGTATAATATAAAGCAATTGGTAAACGCTAAATTCATTTTTTTTTTTTATTTTTCCTAAGGAAAATCATAATTTAGTATACGATACAAACAATTACATTTTATATTTTGTATATACCTAACGAAACTTTACATTTCAAAATGAGACCTTACAGCATGTTGAAAGTCTGAACATTCTGGGCGTTTAGCTAAAACAAAAATAAAATTGGTCTAACGATGTTTTTAGGAAAGTTAAGGAATCAGCAAAATGTTTAGGCCCCTTGTATCGCTATAAGACCTTCTTTTCGTCTTTAGATTTTTTACCTATATCTATAAATCCTTTATCAGGCCTAGAATGGAGTACAATGCACACATTTAGGCAGGAGCTCCCCACACAGCGTTGGAATACCTAGACAAAGTGCAAAACAGAGCACTTTGTTTAATAAACAATCCCATATTGCTAACTCAACTCGGCTCCACTGGGTCATCGACGTTTAATTGGAGCACTCACTCTATTTTATAGATATTTTGTTGGTATAGGAACCTGTTCAGAAGAAATGAAAACATTAATGCCTCCTCTTAAAAATTTCAGCCGAGATACAAGGAGCGCTGCACAAACTAACCCCTACACCTTAAAGATCCTCAGATAGAACACCTTCGGACAGGGAAATTCGCTTGTATTGCGTTCAGCGTGATTATGGAATAGCTTGCCGTCGGAAGTATTCCCTAAAATTGGCAATCAGAACGTGTATGAAATCAATAAATTCAGGAAACATCCAATAATTTCCTGTATTTCCCAATTTCTATTATACCCATTCCTTTATTTCTATTTTTCTAATCCCCAAACAAAACAGTACATTGTAATTTGTACCATAGGTTCTAATCTAAAAAACTCTTAAAATGGTTAGTAACTAAACTTCTTAATGTGGCGTTTAAATGGTTAATGTCCAATACTAACAAAGAGAATTCGTGCGTTGATCTTATTGATGTCATTCAAAATTACTATCTATCCTCTCCTTGCAAAAAAGAAAAAAAGAAGTTGAAAGAAAAGGAAAGATTGTTTTTAAGAAACATTTATAATTTTAACTATTTAATTTTTTGCATTGACTTTTATACGTTTATTAGTTTTTTAGGTTTGTAAACTACCCGAAGTCATTAAATTTGTAACTTTAACATGACATTTAAAACAAAAAAAAACAACAGTGAAAAGATGACCCTTTATAAGTTAAGTTCTTTCTCTAAAGTTCTTAAAAAATCAATTTTTACAGATTATTAATATTTATTTATTTATTTAAAGGTACCGTGGCACTTAAATGTACCGTAGCTATAACCCCTGTTTCCAATTTGAAATGCGGCGTGATTATTAATATGGTATATAAATAACAAAATTTTAGATTCACTTAAATTTTGAATGCAACTGTACATGAAGTAGATGAATTTAAAAAATGCATCAATATAATAATATGTAACTTAGCCACCGACATATGACAGGATATAGAAAAATTATTTTAAGTCTTTATATTTTTTTTCTTTAAATTTTTTAATTTTTTTTTCTGCTTTTGATATCCTGAAAAAAAGTAAAGGATTGGGGATTGAAATAACAAAAGAATTTTTGAAAATTATTCGCTGCAAAATTTGCCTTTTTAAAGAATGAAATAATTCAAAAACAAAAAAAAAAAACAAAAAACAGTTGTATGAATTTTTTATTAGCTACTAAGGATTACTGACTAGCTAGCTAATATATATATAATATATACCTGCATACATTTTTAATATACGTATCATCATCAGAATAAGTAAAAAAGGAATTTATTGACTTTAAAGAAAAATTGAATAATAAAATCGATGACAAGCGGAAAATTCTTTATGGAAAATATGGTTTTTTTTTATGAAAAAAAAAAAATTCCTGTAAGTAAAATTCGATTTTTTTATTTCTTTTTTTGTAGTTTATATTATGGATTTTATTTGCTGTCTCTTTTTATCATACTTTATCTTTTATCTATTGTTGTAACAAGGTTGTCGATATTTTCTTGTTTAATGCTATCAGTGTTTTTTTTTTTTGCATTCTTGAATACACTTCAAGTTTTTTATATATGGTTAAAAGAGAAAGAGTTCAAAGTAATTTTATCAGTTCAGATAATTTGGAATTAGGGAAAGAAAAAAAATTGCAGGGATGATAACCTGTACGAAGAACAATTTAAAAAAGAAAAACTGAATTTGATGAATTTTCATTAAGAAGGGGAAGGCGAAGAGGAAAGAAAAAAAAATAATTTAAAAGAGAATAGTTGAGGCAAAGTATTGTAATTTTTATTTTCTGATTTGTGTAAAATCATAGAAATCGAAGGATGTTAAATGTAAAAAGAAATCCAATGAACTGAAATATTTGTAGATTTTCAGAAAATTGAATTAGTCCAAAAGAAAAATTTTTAAGCAAAAAAAAAAAAAAACAACACTTTTAGAAATCGATTGTTTTCTCTTTTTCATTTTTATTTTTGCTTTATATGCAACAATGATTTTTGAGTGCAAAATTAAAGTTAGTAAAAATTTTGGCAATATGAATTTTGGATTTATACATATACCATATCAGATTTAAATATTTTCTACATAAATAAATATGTTTTCAAAGTGAATATTTAAAATATTAAGTTAAGGTACTTCTTTTTTTATGAAATTTTAGTTAAAAAAGGGATTTTTTATACTATTTGAAGATAAGGATTATTTTTCAAAAGAGGATTAAAAAGTAGATTTTTAAAACAAATAAAGTGAAATTTTTTTTTTTAATTTTTATTACATATATTAAAAAATTAATAACTAGAATTTTCTAATTAATTATTTAGTTTAGAATAGCACTGTTGTCTTTTTAACATTTTCATTTTTAAGTACTTCTGTTTTTTATAGCTTTTAATTTTTCTATTGTGACTCTTCAAAAAAAAAATTTATAAAACTAGTATTTTCTAGCAAACAAATTGTATCTAAAAATATTAAAAGTAAGATTTGAGTTAAAATGTTATTGATTTTCTTTAAGGTATTAAAAAACAATTAAAAACTTGAATGTGTTATATGTTACATAAAATCAAATAAAATATTATTTTCACATGATATTTCTTATTTAAAAATAAGAAAATTTAACTGTGTTCTACAAAATTCTTGAAGCAAAAAAGCATCTTCCACAACTCTGTCATAAATCAAAATACTACTATGACATACTAGGCTTTAATCTATGTGCTTATCCCTGTTATAAGATAATGTCAAGGCTCTAGACAAAAGCATTAAGTGTCTTTTCGAAGAGGCATTTAACGTCAATCCTTTTATACTACTCCGAATTTTAAATTCTTTTTTTATGGAATGTAAAAATATTGATGAAACTTTAACTGCTTCGAAAGAGGCTTCCATTTAAGCGATTTTCTATGTTAACTGATGAGATGTAGGCTCTAGATATAGAATTCAGGGTCTTTCCGGAGAGACACTGCGTGTAAACACTTTTAAATTACTCCATTTTAAAGCCATTTTTTTATGTAATAAACGAAATATTTAAGACGTTTTCCAAACAAGTTTCATATTTTTCAAATAATATTCGAATTTTTATTAAAATTTTTATTTAATTTTATGCGAACGTTTAAGTTTATTTTTTAAATAAAAACAATAAAGAAGGAAATGTTTTCAACATTAAAAAGTTTCCTCTCTTAAACTTTAAATAAAATTTAAATCTTTAAACAAAAAAATAAAACCCCAGACCACACAAAAAAAAAAAATGAATTAAATAGTAGTAAAAACAAAACAATATAAGAATAATTTTGAACCTGTAACCTGCTTGACATCTTAAGCAATCATTCATTACCTGAAGGTATCATTAAATATTTATAGGAATTTCAGAAGTGATATCCTATAGAAAAATGTTGTCCCTTTTAATATTAAAACAAAAAATATATGTATATTTTTCTTCTTGGCTTTTTCGAAAACAAAACCATTTTAAGGCCAAAATCTTTAAGCAATTGTTTTTCCTTCTTTTCATCACGTTTTGCTAATTTAAAAAAGGAAAAAAATTTAAAGAAGGTGAAAAAATAATCAAAACAGGTTGTTTTTAAGTGGATATAAGGGTGATCTTAAGATTAGTTGAAACATGCAAAATTTCTTTGACTATATTTTGATTTTATAATCGTAGAATGCTCATTAATTTTCATTCAAAATTCAAATTCGTTTTAAATAGTTTTTTTTTTTTTTGTAATGTTTAAATGAGGGAACATAAAACATCCAATTGCCACGATATATAAAAATCAGAGCACTGCATTATTGGCATTAAGCATTACGACATAGCCAACATACGGAACTAACTATAAATTCGTTACAAAAATCAGATTTTAACGTTTCATCTCAAATAGAAACTCTAATGACTCCTCAAAAAAAAAAAACAAATTTCCATTAGGAATGGAAACGAAGAACAAAAAACACTTTCATAATATAAAATATGTTTATATCCTGCTTTAATTTATTATTGTGAAGGTTCATGTGTTTATGTCTGTTGTAAGGTTATTAATTTTATCAAAGTTCAAAAAAAAAAAATTTATTTTTTCTTACAATCATCGGACTTCTAAAGTGATTCTCAATAAAAACTTTTCATTTTTCTTTTCATTTTGGATTATCTATTGGGTATATACGTCTGAATTTTAATTGAAAAAAATGCTTAAAGGTAATTGAGATCATTTAAAAAAAATTTTTACATTTAAAGCTTTTTAAGCTTCTACAAAAAAAAAATTTCAGAGTGATTTAAAGACAATTTGTACAAGGTGTCTCACCCTCTACAGTAGAGATTTATAGAATATATTCCTGAATTTATTTTATGACGAAAATTGAATTTGTTAATTTCCGGTAACTTCTAATTTCACTAATTTACCAAAAAATTTAAAATTACACAATTTAAAAATCGTAAGTATTTTGTAACTGTGCATTCCTGAAGATTTCTGTTGAGCAGTTACCATCAGGGAGTAGTTAAGAGCGTATAAAAAAAGTTCTAAACTTCGAGAAAGTGTGGAGTCGAATCCCACACACCTCGTAAGAATAATTTCCCCTTACGATATTTGCAAACACCCCTAAAAAGGAAAGGCTTTGTAATTTCCTCCTAACATTTATGGGGCAGGGAAATCAACTAAAAAACAAAAAAAGATTACCATCATAAAATAAAGTCAGGAACATACTCCACAAGTCTGGACTTTACTGCAAGACCCCCTGTATAAGTATCAAATTTAATTTTTTTTTTGCCTCTGTTTTTTTATTTTTCACGGAATATTTATGCTTTAAAGATAATTCAAGATGACCTTAATTATATTAAATTTTTTTGGTAGCCTTTTTGTCTATTTGGTATTAATTTTGTTTTTTAAACAGACTATAATAAATGTAACTATAGGATGAGAACTGTCTATAATAATTTCGACTTATTTCTTTTAATTTTACCACTGTTACATTTTATTTTGGACCATTCCCTTCGTATTCTTTTCTGAAAATTATTGTAGTCCTTCGAACATCAGGTTTTCTCATTCCGTTTTTATCCATGAACAGGTAGAACGTTTGACGAGGTTATATATGTTACCTTTAATAGTTTATTTCAAGTATTGTTAATATTTCCATCGCTTGGGTTACAAGAGTTTTCATCTTATCCATAGTTTCTTCTTTATAAAAGTTTGTAATTTGCTTGTGTGTTTGTCTTCTGGTTTATCGAAAAATTATTTGTTCACTACAAAAATTTATTTTCACAAAAATATTAAGTCATTCTACAAATTTTGTTTTTTTTTTCGTTTTGGTTTTATTTTATAAACGCTTTTAATTCATTTTTATTTCCTTTTTAATTTAAAAGACCTTTGATATTTGGCTTAAAAATAAGAACAAAACAAAAAAAACTTTTTTTGTTGGCATTAAGTCATTATACTCTTAATACGAAAAGCAAAAATATTATTTGACTCCGTATATACCAGATTCCACAAAAAAAAAGGTAAATCTTAACGTAAGGTATTAAAGGAAAAGAGATTTGAAATTGAGGATCACTTGTTTAGGAGATTAATGTCCTTTTTTTTTAAATGATTTTTATGTATTGATGTATCTATAAAGGAATTTAAGAAGTAAACAAGAGACAAAACAAAAAAAAAAGCAATTTAGTAATATCCTAGTATGCAAAAAAATCTTTATACCAAATATTTTCAAATAAATTAATTTTCATAATAGAGAGATGATCTAAAAACAATCATAGCCACTCCAATTAAAACTATAAGAACTAGACTAACTAAGAACTAGAACCAAAATAAAAGATTTACAGACATATTAAAGAAACAGCTAATATTACTCTAAGTTCAAGTATGAATAAATTTTACATTCAACATATTGAGTTGACGTTGCACCTTAAAGTAAGTTTGAACCTGCTTTTGTCAAAGGCTTTCCTATGTTTTTCAATCTGTTGCATTTGATTTGTACTTGTCTAGGTTTTATATTACCATAGCATTAATTTCTAGACTATCAAATCATCGTAAACAAATTGTTGCTGCCTTGAATGGTTGAACGTAAACAATACTGAAATATTTGCATCTAAAATCTATTTTGTGTGATATTTTTACCATATTCCCTCATTTACTAGAATTTTTAAAAAAACTATGTAATATGCATGTCATTGTATCATTTTTTAAGAGATATAATATAAATAACCAAAATTAGAGTAAAAGATTCATTTTGTATCTCCTTATTTTTCCTTCATTACTTCTTGCTTTGTTTTGCTGGTTTCTTTATTTTAAAATGATTATGTGAATGGCATTCTAAGAATTTTTAAAGGTATCACGTACAGAATTCCTTTTCTCTAAAAAAAACAAAAACCAAATTCTTTTTAAGATACCAGATATATAGACTTATCTTTTGGTATCTCACCTTTATAGACTTTTGACTAGGTAAAAAAAAAAAAACAAAGATTTAACAGCCTTTAAAAGAAAATAAATTGGGCGAATAGATTTTTACCTTTTATTTTTCCTTCTCTTTTGTTTATTTTTTAATCGGCTTTTAATTGCTTGATGAAATGAAGACATTTGAAGAATAGTAAAAGCTTTTAACTTGGACAGTTTGAAGGATAAAATAGGATTTCAACTTGTTGAATTGAATAAAATAGCATTGATTTTTCATTATTTATTTCAAAGAAAGTATTTGTTTTTCTATTCATCAAAAAAGGAATTGAACTATAGGAGAATTTTAAAATTAATGAACATGTCCTTGAACAAAGATATTATAATTTAATTTTTAACAAAATAGACAAAAAAATATATAAAATTTATATATACATATATTTTTATATTGAGGTAAAGGTCATTATTTCATTTAATCATGTTGAAAATAATTAAATTTTGAAATAAAACAAAAAATACATAAATTAAAAGATATGATGAAAGTTTAAAAGAAAATATATTACTGAGATTTAAAATTTTCTTTAAAATTAATGTCTCTAATAGAATTTAAGGAAAATTTATTTTAAATATTTATATTGATAAAATATATTAATTATAAAAAAATTAATTATTCTTTTATTGTATTTAAATTTATTACGGACTTAGTGATATTTAAAATAATGAAACAAATTCTAAACATATCAAGACGAGCCTTGTGGCTAAACTTTAGTTTAGATCTCGTGTCGGATCGATTCCAAACTTTTATACAAACATGCTTGGACATGATTAAAAACGTTTGGCGGGAGTTTGTTTGAGCATTGATGCCTTTAAGGGGGCCAAATAAGAAATATTTTATATTTTTTGGGGTCATTTTCAGCTTTTTTTTTCTATAACTTAAAAACCCACGAAGCTAGAAAATTTCTTGTATCCATTTTAGGAAAACAAAAAGAATAGCTATTTTTGCCGCTCTTAAAAAAAAGTACCATTACGTAGGCGATTTTTACAATAATGGGAAAATAAATTGAACTGAAAAATTGAATCTTTAGCTTTTTTGAAGTTTGTCCCAAAACTATAATATATAATTGAACCAAATACATATCTGCAGAAAGCTCATCATTAGACATTTAAGATAAGCATAAAATGTTTTCAATAAGTAACTTAGTCAGAAAGATGTAATACAAAATATGAAGGATAAATTTGAACTTTGAAGGTTATTTGACCGTCTTAATGATATGAAACCCCCGCCAAACGTGTTTAATCATGCTCAAGCATGTTTGTATAAAAGTTTGAAATTGATCCGACATATGACATAAAGAAAAGTATAGCCCCTTTTCTGTTCTTATTAAACAACGTATTAGCTTTTGCTATTTACAATTTTTATTAAACAGAATTTTAGATTAGAAAAAAAACAATGTAGAATGTAAAACCAAAGGTTTCTAAAGGTGCAAATTTTCCAAAAGACTAACAAACAATTTCGCCAATAATAATATGTAACATATCTAATTAATAAAAGCTGTTAATTCAAGAAGGCTTTAAGAAGCCTAAGTTACAGGTATATAAAAATAGCAAATTTTCTATTTCTGGCTTCTAATAGCTTTTTAAACAGGAGGTGGTAGAAAAAAATTTCTAAGGTAAATTCTGAATTCTGAAAGATCTTTCTTTGGTAGATAACTGATTCTGAAAGATCTCATTTTTCTTAAAACTCAAGATTTCATCTGAAGCTCTTGTGAAGATATAAACAAAGCAAAATCCAGCAAATTTTTCTTTTGCAAAAAATTAAATTATTCTGATATAGATTTATAAAGCTAAAACAATGTCCTAAATGTTTGACGTCTCTGGATTGAAAAAATATTAAACATGACATGACAAATTAAAATTTTCAAATAGTTCTTTTTTCAAACTTTGAAGAGCGGTAGATCCATAACATTATATAACTAAGAAAAGCTGTCAACACACGTAAACAATATATATTATTGCAGTTTTAATTTTTACGTACACGACAAATTTTTACAGGTGTTAGGTGTCAAGTTACAATTGTCTAAAAATAGCTAATTTTTAATTTGTGGTCCATAAAAATTTGCTATACTGAGTGAAACTGATAAGCATATTTTTCAGTTTTTTTTTTGAAAAATGTGGTAAAAATATTAATTTTAATTAGAAACCTTAACTTGTATGAAAGAAAACTTTTAAAAGGCTTTATTGTCTTATAATTTTCAATAGATTTCATAGAGAGAGTATATAAAAGCAATAGAGTTCACAGATGCATTAATAAAGTATATAACATGATGAGGGGTGATCATTTATATTTACTTACTATTATTGTTCTTTAAGTGTCATGTCCGCTATCATTTTCAATATTTTAATTTTGTGCACCACTTCTTTAATAATAATATTGTTGAAACATTGAACCATGACCTGAGATTCTTAAACCAAGAAGATATGTTCTTCTTCTCGTTAGTTCCCTTTTCTTGAAGAATAAATTGTAGAAGTATATATTTTTTTGAATGCATCATTACATGGATAAAGTAGTTAAGCTTGTTTGCTTTAATATTTTTACCATTTCCCAGTCACTTTACATTCATCTATGAAGTTCTCTTAGTAGATGAATTAACACAGTTCATTTTCAATATTCTTCTATATATTTATAACTCAAAAACTCCTAAATTATTGAGGAAAGCTTCTTTTATAGTTCATATTGCAATACCATATAGGTGGATCCATCCATCCTTATAATAATCCTATGCTAATCCAATAATCCCATCCATATTAATGAACTGAAGTATTTTTGTCAACGTTCTTAAAATATCACAATCATAACTTTATAGATAGTCATTCATTTGTTAATCTGAAAATAATTTCAAAACAGTCCAGTTTTTAATTGCTATCAAAGATATCCTTTCGTTATACTTGCAATACCGAAATTTACACTTTTTTTAAGAAATCATAATATATCAATCGCTTCATCTTCATTGAAATATTATAGCAATTTAATTTTTTATATAAATCTTTTAGCAAAAATTAAGCATTAAGATTGATTTAAAATTGTTTAACAATTCATAGGAATTTGACTGCGATTGACGTTTAGCAATTCGTAGGAAGTTTCGATTGACATCATTGTAGGTTTCTAATCCATTTATCAATTTCAACCTATTTCATTTCACCTTGTTTATTTTAGAATTTAATTAAGTGCAAAATAGTCCTTTTTCCCAGTTGTTTTTCTTGTAAAAATAAAGAAAACAGAATTATCTTAAATATACTATGGATTTTAAGCTAAAATATTAATTTTCATGTGCTCTGCGATCGGATAATTACACAAAATACGTTTATAATCATTTTTTTTAAATCAAATTAATTAATATTTAATATAAAATAGTTGTAAAAATCGTATGCTATCCTTTAATTTAAAACAAAAACTATAATTAATCAAATTTTAATTTATTTCTGTTTATAGAAGTGGGTACATAGCATGGTTTTATCTTAAAACCATAGTATGGTCTTATATTGACCCGTTTCTAAAGTAAAGAGAAATTAATTTAGCGAATCCTAAACAAAAATTATAAAAATAAAAAAAATATTTCGATTACCCTTTTCTTTTTGTATTAGTATTAGTAAATTATGTACAAAAAATGTCACATAAATGAATTTCTCTTGTAAAATTAAAATGTATTTTCATTCTATCTTTTGAAAATGTTTTCTGTTTTATTTTTTTTAATGATTGATGATTTTTGTATTACTTCCTTTATTTTTAACTTGTTGAATTCATTTCGTATATTATTATTAATTCATTTGTAATATGTACCTACCTACATAGGTATATGTTTTATTTATATAATATTTAAAATAAAAATATATAAATTTGCATTTTTTATGTACAAAGTTAAATGAAACAAGAAAACAAAGAAAACTTAGATCTTGACCTTAACTTTAACATAAACCATAATCTAAATACAATATTTTAATGGAATTTTCTTTTAAATTTCAAGAGAACCGTATTTTAAAGCAATTTATCGAAAAATTAAAGCTTTTGTGTTCGTTTAATAACCCTTTACTGCGTAACCGGATATCTAGCCAGATGAAGAAGCAAAAGAATAGGCTGCAATTCTCTTTATAAGTACCGAACTTTTTTTAATAATGCTGTTAAACCCAAAGTAAAAAATGCACTAAAAATGAAAGAGAAAAACTATAAAAGCAAACTATGGATGAGAAATCCGGTGTCAGCCACTCGAAGAGCTTCAGAGAAACTATAAACGAAAAAGATATTAAAAAATCATAGGATGCAGTAAAAATAAATGAGAAATCAAACAGGCTTCCTTCGCAACACTGCCGACTAAAGCGTCTCTTCAAGAAAATTGGGATAGAGAACGACGATACATGCAGATACTATTAAGCAGAAAAAGAATCTCCAGGATATATACTCAGAAACTTGTGAAACTTCACACTTTTGAATGAGATATTTACACCTTGGAGCTTATCATTTTACCGAAGAGCAGTAAATCAATTTGTTTCCTCAAAGTTTTTTACAAATAAATATTGTCTTTTTTTTAATACAACTATTGCTTTAATAACTTCTCTTTATCATTACACCTTTTCGTTACAAGAGTGAATAATGCCCGTTCAGCTCTTTGTAAAATTTAAGCCATGTAGAATTTTAATTAGCTAGTCGCCTATTTTAATTTTTCGTATTAAAGTATGCCAACGATTTAAAAAATAAAAATTATTTCAAATAATAAAATTCTAAGTAAATTACTTGGTCTTTTAAACATTATTATACATAATAATATTATTATTGAATTTCATTTTGTTAACCAGTAGTATAGGTACCATAAAGTATATCTTAATTGACTTAAGGGTATTAAAATTGATTTCCTTTATCATTGTTATATTGTCCTTAGTTTTATCCTTTTTTGTCTACTTCAAGAACGTGGTTATGGGTTAATGGTGGAAGTAAAAACAAGATGAAAAAAATATTTTATTCCTTCTTTTAATATCATTTATCATTTTAATTTATTTTGTTTGTCTTTATATCCTTGTTATAAAAATCTTAAAATCATTTTGATATTGTATTTTTTCATCTCCTGTTTTTGTATTGTTGTGAATAATATTTTATATTTCAATATTTAAATACTAATGTTTTAAAAATTACTACATATAACAAATATTGATTTAATATTCAGTTTGAATGTGTACTCGTATGTATATGCATGTGTAGTTGTTAAAAGAAAGAGTTAAAATTATTATTTTAAATTGTCACAAAAAAACAGAAAAAAAATGTTTGCTATGAATAATTTAAATCAAAATCTTTGTCGTTATTGCAATGGCATTATATTCTTACAAAAAAAATATAAAAATGCACCTAGAAGTATGCAATGAATTTTAAAATTACTATTGCAAGATTATTGTGATTGAGAGGAAAATTCTATGAAAAATCTTGGGTCCTATAAATATAAATGAATATTGGCAAAGTGTAATCAAGAGCTGTACGAACTGTACGACAACATAAAAATACAAAGACTGCATTGGCAGGGACTTGTTGTAAGAAAGAAGGAAAATTTTCGGCGAGGATGCGTTTTGAATACAACCCAAATGGTGTACGTATAATAAGCAGACCAAAATTAAGATGTAAGGAAGGAGCAGACCAAGATCAGCTGGGGGTCTGGCAGGATTATGATAAACAGCTGCTCAGGATAGAGACTAATCTGAGGTTGGTGGGAGACTCTACTAGAGTCTTGTAAAATAAAGCAAGTTGAGTAAAATAATAAAAGAAAAAATAATTGAGTCCTCTGAAATAAACGATTTTTTTTTTATCAAGAATAACTCCTTGGTACGTGTTAAATTTTTACTAACTAAATACAACCTTTTACTAATAAAAACGAATGAAACCATTAAACCATCACAGTTGTATTGGCTAGAAAGTAGGTATAGAAAAGAATAAAACTAGGATGCGGGAACTTTGAATTAGAGAGTGGAACTGTAAAGGAACAATGAATACGCCTATTATTATTAATATTTTTCTAAAAGTAGCGAAGCCACCTCCAGTTATACCATGCAGCAGTATATATCACCTTTCCCATTTAAAAATGTGCTTAAGGTACTTTCATGATAGTAACTTTTAATCGATTATCCACAATGCTTTTAAACAGAAGTTTTAAAATCAAAATTGTCCCGCTTTAAAGTTATAGTTTTAACATTAAGACCAAAGCTTAAATTTCTTTTAAATCATTTATTATTTTAATACTCCTCAAAAACTTTGCCTAAAGTTAAACTTCACAACAACAAATATTTAAAAAAACATTTAGCAGTTATTTTTTATACATACGTATATATTATTGATATATTATTTAAAAGGATTAAATACTCCAATAAACGTAGATTTCAAACAATTTTATAATAAAACTTTCTGAACAAATTTATGTTTTTGTTCTTATTATACAGCATTTAGTTGTCAACTTTGATTTTTGGAATATAAAATGATTTTTTTTTAGAAAACAAGCAACAAATACATTATTATAATAATATGAAATAAATTTGTTTGTTTTATTGAATTTTTATATTAAAAGTTTTCTTTTTTTTCTTTTATAACAATACCTGCTAAAACTTAAATATATTGATCCAGAATACAAAAAGAATGTATTGGTTAGAATGAATATATAATGTCTAATAAAAATTATATCAACTATATCAGCTAAAAGATTGCTTAATTTATTAATTTGATCTTTTACAATCATCTTTACCCACTTATGTATTTTCTACTTCATTTATGACAATGGGATAAGAAATTCCAAGTCGCTAGATGATATTAAAAATGCTACAACCAGTATTCGATCATCATTTTAGCAGCTTAATTCCTCTCAATTTACACAATTATTATTATCTTATGATTTATAAATTATTATTGGTATTTCACCTTGTTATATATATATTTACTTCTTCTTCAACATACCATAGAGTGAGAATATACCATACCATAGAGAACTTGATGGTGTTAGGGTTAATTAGAAATATTAAGTTTCATTAACATGGTTTTATTTCAGTTCGAAGAATTTAATTCCCACAGAGCTGGCTACCAATAAATTAAATTTAATATTTTATAAAAAAAAAAAAAAAAAATTAACCTTATTAAATATATGAATAACTTGTAATATTTTCACATCAGCTAACACAAGCAATTTATTTCATTTCTCATATTAATTCCTTCCAAATAAAAAAAGAAACGAAAAAAAAAACAAAAAGAAAAGGACCACAATGATAACATCTAATATATGTTTCTGAAATATTGAAAGCTTATGTATGATATAAAAATATGCTTTAAAGAACAAAAAAAAAAAAACAAAAAAAAAACAAATATAAAATAAAACTATACAGGATTTCATAGTGATATGGGTTTTACATGATTCTAATAAAATTATATGAATAATGTATATTTAACATTTTATAATATGTATAACATATATTTTACATACGAACTCACACACTCACACACATACAAAATATAAAAACCTAAAAATGTTGTATATTGTCAAATATATACACAATAATATCTACATATAATATATACAAGAAGGATATTTGTTACCTTTGTCAGTTTTCATTTAACGATTGTCTGAATAAGATTTTTCTTTGGGTAAACTTTGAAATGTTTTAATGCTGAGTGGTTTGACTTTTTCCGAAAAAATTTTTTTTAAAGAATTGGTCGAAAAAAAAAGAAAACAGACAAAATGATTATTAAGGACAAAAAAAAATTATTTTTTCTTTTAATTTGTTTTTGCTATAGATTTAAAATTGAATTATTTGAGAAAATTTTTCACAAATATTTCATGCTGTTACAGGATGTTTTACTGTGTATTAAAAAGTAAAAAAGATATCATATGGGGAATAATTGAGATATAAGAAATATTTAAGAATTTTGTTTTTTGTTTTATTAAAATCAATGTAGAATTATATTCTATTTTATTATATTTATTATGTAACTATGAAATGAGAAAAACTCTTACTACTTATTCGAAATTGTATTGTATTATTTTGGTAGTGGTCACTGATTTGCATTTTCTACAAACTTTAATGAGAATTAATGTATTTCAATAATTTTGAAATAATAATTTTTTTTTTCATTCGATCTACAGCCATTAGGCTCTCATTTTCACTTTTTTGTTTGTTTAACCAATCCATAATCTATTCTTCGTTCACTTTCGATTTAAGTCGATTTGTTTTTTCTCGAACAATAAATTACTTGTATTTTGTAAATAATTATTTAAAACTAATGAAATTGTACTTAAAAGCAACGAAGAACTTAAAAAATGTTTAATTACTCTTATGAATAGAACTTGTTAGTATTGTAAGCAATTCTTTTCTTTTAATAAACAGCCTTATCACATACCTTATTGATATTATTGAAAAATACAGTAAGAAACGGAATCCTTTCGACTTAACGATCCGATGAAATCATTACATTTTAAATTTACCATTACCACTGTCATCACGGGCATCCCATTTAAATTTTAATGAATTCATCATTGTCTCAATTATAATAGCTTATTATTTATAATTATCCTATGGAAACGTATAGCACATGATGATCCTCAACTTTAATTGTCTAGTAAAGATGAAAATATTAAATTTGTAATAGAAAATTCTTAACATCCTTGCTCTTTTCTCTAGTTTTATCAAAGATATTAATAGTCAAATTAATAATAAAAGATATTCCGTTGTGGATTTTTGTTTGTTTTAGTCATGTTTCTATGGATGATTAATGTTTGTAGCATTCTTTCTCTTCCCTAGTTTTATCAATAATTAAAATATTCCGTTGTTGATTTTTGTTTGACTTAGCCATGTTTATACTGATGACTAATGGATACTATGACTACATCAGCTATTTCATTAACTAACTGTTAAAAATGCTAACAAGAATCTATCTATCCAAATATATTATACTATCTATCAAAATTTACTTGAACATTATATGAAGTAAAACAGATTGCTACCATTTTAAACTATTGATGATTTTTCCTTATTTTTAATTTTTTTTTTGTTTTTTTAATAATCACGGTTTTTGGAAAATGTCAATTTGTTTACTTTTAAATGTGTCAATCTTAATATGTGATTTTGTTCTGATCTCTAGAAGATGAATGTTCTACATTAAATGGAATATTGTTTTATTTGTTTTGATTTCAAATTATAAAAAAAAAAAAAAAAAAAAACAACAGCCTTAATATAATAATCCTGAATTTTCCTCCTATAAAATTTTCTAAACAAATCTCATTGCATATATTAAAATTTTTTTTTTTTTTTCGTTTAATATTTGTACTTGTAAATAAAAAAAACATTTTTAAAAAATTTTTCCACTTTTTATTTATTGTGGTTGGGTTGTTTTTATTGCTATTACTGCTTCTTTTGCTATTATGTTATTTTTTGGTAACAAATTTCTATTTGAATATATCACGTGTGACAATATTTATTTAAGTATTTTTTTTTTTTTTTCGTGAAATGAAATAGAACCCATGTCAAAATCAATCGTATGCTAATACAAACATAAAATTATTTTATTGTGATTTCTAGGATTCAAGATGTCATTTAAATATGCTTTTAGTCGAGGTACTAAAAATATACAAGGAAAATTCAGTGTATAAATTTCAAAAAACATAAAAAATAATATGACAAATAAAAAAAAAAAAATTTATTGATTCGATGTTTATAATATTAGAAATGCAATTTAATTTTAATGATTGAAACAATTTATAATTTTATTTATTTTCTTTTGCTTTTGATATATTTTTATAACGCCACGAACCAATCTTGCTAGCAATTATATTTTATCACAAACCTCGGTTTTGATGGTGATTTTCTATGTCGAATTTCAGAGCATAATAATGACATTACTCTCAATTATGTAAATGAATTGATTTTACTCCTGTCTATGCTGTCATGTAGTATACTTCTGTCTGTGCTGTATTGTATAGTAGTAGTAAATATATACCTAGTCATAGTATCACTTTAGAAGTTTAGATCCTGTCAATCTAATCTAGTTTTTTTTTGTTTATTATCATTTTCACCAAAAGAACTACATCAAAATATAATCTTCCAAATATCTAAAGTCATACCAACTTTGAATGTCAAAGTCAAACTTTTACCGAATTTACTATCGACATACTGCTTCAAATCAACGTACTACTGTATATATCAAGTATAGACTATTAAAAATTAATAGGTACCTTGTCTTGTTATCTAAAAAACTGGTTGTAGTCTGTACATAAGATTTTATATAAACTAAGTTAACTGTCTTATCAAAAAATATTGTAGTGTTCATTTTCGGTAATATCAATCATACCATATAAATCTGACAGGAATGAAAATAGTAATACGATTTTTTTTTTTAAGCAAGTATTTATTATTGAGAGCCTCTCAAAATACTGTCTTTACCAATATATATGATTTAAAATTTTTTCTAACACAAATATTTATAAGTAGGTACCAAAACATCACTTCAACATGAAAATTTTTGAACTATCAATATATTATTAAATATTACATAACCCTTTAACAACTATTCAATTATACCTAATAACATTTACTTTGATATTATTTTCAAGTAAAAAAAAATATATATTGATTTATGTAAAATAGCATCCTTAAAGGAAATATCAATTGATTTTCACTATCAGCACTTTACAAAAACCAATAAGTTCTTTACTTAACTCTTATTGAAAACTCTTTCTCAACAATATTTCAAACGAGAGACAAAAAAAAAAAAAAGACCAAACATTGTAAAATTTTAAAGTTAAGTACCATTAAAACATAATATATTATACATCCTTAAACCGCACCTACATAACTATAGGATAAGTATGTGTATTTATAAGAGTTACCAAATTACGATTTTAGTTTTTTTTTTTCCAGTTTCGTTGAGTTCACTAAGATTTACTGTCTTAATAAAGAGAACTAAGAGATCACAATCTGTAAAAGGAGCGCAATGTGAATTACTTTAAACTAAATGTTTATTGAATTTGATTTTTTACTCTTTATGGTCTAAAAACTATCTAAGTCATCATAAGATAAATTATTTTCTTAGATCTAAAAGGTAAATGGTCTTTTATACTGTTTTCTATCTACTTTACTTACATCATTTTCGTATTCAGTATATAACTTACTTAGTACCATAATATTAATGTGATGTCCTCTCAAAAATATTCAATGAAATATTTAATACATACCGAGCTGTCTTTTGTCTTCAACGCTAGGGAACAGTTTCAGTACTATAGTTACTATAATAAACAACCTTTTTTATCAATATATCCCTAAAAATTAAAATACTTATTATAATAATAGAAGTTCTTTCTAATAATCCGTTCTGGCAATCCTAATTTTACATTATTACATACATTCTAAACAAAAATCCAGTTGTATATTTTTATACCATTACAAAAGACAGGGTATCCGTAACATAAAATAAGAATAGATTATCTCTTAAAGTATTCATTAATAAATTATCTAGCATTATCATATAGTAAAAGTGTTTATGAAACAGATTTAACCCTTTTTTTTCTTTTATTTTATTTTTGTTGTTTAAAAAAAAAAAAAAAATTTGTTCAAAATTAGTGTTGACTTAATACCCTAAAGATGGATTTTAATAAATATCTTTTGTTTTTTTTTTATACTCACTTACATACTCAAAAATCTCATACTCAGTTCTTTTTAAAAAATTTAAAACCAATTTAGTTTTCAATAGTCTTATCCTTGATTTTTTAGCACCTTATACATACTATAGATATAAGATATTATCCTATCTATATTTCTATGAGATATTTTTATAAAAGATGAAAAAAAGACCGAAGTAAAAAGAAAATTGTTTTTTTTTTTTTTGACCTCAAAGGTTGTAAATTGTTTTTTTTTTTCCTGAAATTCTATCCAGAATTTTTTTGTTTCAAAATAGTTGCACTCAAAAACATCTTTATTTGAAGTCTTATTCTATTTTAAAAAGATACTTTTTAATTTTATTGGTTGGATAACAGCATGGTAGACACACTCAAATAATGAAGTGCAAAATTATAAATGCATTGAATATATTTTTTTAAGATAGCCTAAGTAAGAATCATTATACGCGTATGAACTATGTTCAAGAGTATAATAAATTTGTCATTACGTTTGTGACACCTTAAAAGAGTCGAGCTAGATATAATGTCAAAGGTATGGATCGGCTCAGAATCGAAATCTGAGTCGATTAAGACATGTACGTCCGTCCGCACGATAACTCAAAAAATAAAGGAGCTAGGAGGGTGAAATTTTTTTTACGTCACTTTTGCAAAATTGTTACTTTTACTATTTAAATCCAACATTTTCGGCCATTTTAGTTCGAGTAGCTACCATACAATTTTTTCTTTAAATGGAAATAACTCAGTGTCTATTGAAGCTAGGTATCTGAAATTTATTGAAGAGATGGCGAGCTACATGCCAAAAACTTTTGTAAAATTTGATTGGTTTAAAGCAACCGGTTCAGGCTTCTTGCACCTCTTGGAACTTAATGAAGCTGGGTGTCTAAAATCCTATAAATGATGATCAAGTTTTATGGCAACAACTTCTGTAAAATTTTGTTGTATTTGTGCAATAGATGCGGGTAACTGTCATACAACTCCACAATTTACTTAAATATATCTCTGTAGTTAGCGTCGGTACTAAAACATCTGAAAGTTTTTAAAAGATGATTAAGTTTTATAGAAACGGGATATATTATGTTCATACGGGTATCCCAGAGTTGACACAGTCTACTCTACTGCACTCTTCCTCGTTTTAATTATAGAATAGGTAGAGTGAACATAATTAATTTTCGAATAGATATAATTTTATTCTTCTTCAAGTCCTGTAGTTTGTTTTTAATCTATAACATACTCCCTTAATAGAAGGAAGTAATTTGCTTCCATATAATATATTAATGATTAATCCCTTCCTTCACGCTCCATAATCTTTGCTCTTTTAACTTCTGTGGCACATATTATATTGAATTTGTGATAGCAGTTTGTAATAGAGATATTGACATAATCTGAATGGAATATATAGGTTTAGTGATAAAAAAAACTCTCATATAAAAAAAATCTGTCATATTTTTACGATTATCATTCAAATATTGTCCTTTAAGAAAACAAATCTATATTTTCAAATTTGCAATTTGTATTTTACATTTATAATTTCGCAAACTAGTGTACATATAACCTTGAAATTTTGCACTTTTTTCACTTTTTCTTTCTATATTAAAATATAATGATACATGAAGGCTTTAAGAATCCTTTAAGGCTCATTTCTTTAAAAATAATATAGAAGTACCTACTACATATCTTGCATATACATAAGTACTTAATATAGTATATAATATACAACATGTATTATATTATATTGTATACAACATTTTTACATTTCATAAATCCTTCAAGTTCTCCTTCTTGATAACATGTGCATTTGTGTGTGTCTGTAAGGAAAAATTTAAGTGCAATTTTTATAAGTGATATATGGTTTACTGCTGTGAATAAGTGATTTATTTTTAAGGTTTATATTATCCATATGTGTATGTTTGAATTTGTGTAAATGAGTGAATGGCAAAAAAAAAAACAAAAAGCTACAAAAACTATGACTTTAACACATTTTATGTATGGTGATAGGTTATACAGTGCGTGGTTTAAAACATTATAATGGGATGAAAGGAGTGAAAAGATTCATGATAAGTGCATATTTGAATTGTGCAGAAATTTTTTTTGAATAAAATTTATGAGAAATTTTCCTTTCTATATTTTTTTTTTTCTAAAAAAATATTTTATCCTTCGTATAAGGAAATTAATATATATAAAATTCAACTCCAGATTTGTTAATTTATTGCAATTTAAATACATTATGTATGTAGGTCTTACAAAAAAATTACAAAATAAAAGAAAATTTAGAAGGATTTTCCAAAAAAACAAATAAGTGTTCCCATTAGATTTTAAATTTATTTTTTATTTAAGAAAAATGTTTTTTATATAATTGAACTATCAGTATGCAAGACATTTTCAAATGTAGGTTAAGGATTACCAACATTGACTAAAAATTTAATGACTAATTAACGAATATTGAGTAAAAATTAATGAATTTTTTGTATTAATTCTGAAAATTTTGTAACTTTTATGCCGAATAACTGTAATTTTCTTAATGATATATGAATAATGTATTTATATCTTCACTCTTCTCATCATTTTCCTACCTAAAGTTCCGAAACTTCGTTGTGTAACGTCAATACATTTCCATCTTGAACTCTTAAGATCGAATTCTATAGTAATTAGTAATTAGATTCTGCTTGGGAATCTATTTCATTTTTCTTATAATTATAATCTTGTGCGTTATGTATTGTTGATTCCCTTGCACAAAATAATCGTTCAATTTTAGGTTAACCTTCTTATATTCCTTTTTAAATTAAGAAAAATATTTTCTTAGCAAGTAGTTTTCGAGATTAAAATACTGATTAAAAATTTGGTTAAACTTCCGCAGAGAGGGTGATGAGCTATTAAGATGACATCATCACATAGCAGTACATTATACCTAGAAGTTTCCGAATATATATGCCATAAGGCCCGATGACGCCATAAAATATAATACTAAATTGTCGTAACAATTTGTAGTATTTTACGTAAACCATTATAGTTTTGCTCTATTACCGTATATATGAATCATATTTCTATAATATTGTTGAGCATAATACTATTTTTAGTATACATTCTGATACATACATCTTAATCGATGTTACCGCATCTGAGATATTGCAGTTAAAAGAGAAAATTTTTGTAAAAGGAAAAAAAAATTCAAACTTTCAAGAAAAACGCTGTGCATGTGAAATTTTCAAGACACCCTCCTTTTCACATCAACGGTATATAATAAGTATGGCATGGATTGGCAAATAGTCCCACCAGAAGACACAAATGCGAAATTAAAACAAGAATTTTAATAAAAAATACATTTTCATACTTTATTTCTCATTTAAGTGAAATAGTAGAAAATGTTAAGAAAATTTTGTAATGCATTTTTCGGCCACTAGTTGGCGGCATCAGTCCTAATTTTTATTTATTTATTTATTTTGTTTTGGCCGCACTTAAGACGATTAGTCTTTTAATTGCACAGCATACTAACAAATAATAATTATAACCATAAATTTAAAATGTGAAAAACTAAAACTACAATGAATATACAATGCACATACGACTAAACTTAAAAACAGCTACCACGATTCAAAACTAATTACGAAAATACTCTCTACTGAGCCTATTAAATTTTTTTATTTTATCAATGCGCAATAAAGAGTTCGGTATGGAGTTCCACAGTATAATTATCTTAACAAAAAAGATAAGTGTCTTAGACGACTTTTGTGACGAGGAATAATTAAATTTCTACATTTAACGATCTACCCGAAATAACCTTTTCAGACAGATAAGATGGCATAATATTTAACTGTATTTTTTTCAAAGCAACAATGTATCTGAAATTCAAAAAGTTAGTAAGTGTAGTTCCCAATATTATATCGGAAATATCTCTAATGTGATCATATTTCCTTCTGTTAACAACAAAGCGAGTACAAGAATTGAAAATCGACTGCAAATGATTAAATTCACCAGAAGACATACCAGCATATAAAATATCACAGTATAAGAAGTGTGTAACTAATAAGGCTAGCACGAGTTTATGTTTAATCCATTCATTCAGAAAATGGGAATACTTCCATAACTTACTCAAGACACTGTTTACCTTTTTAGATATGTGATTAATATGATCATTCCAGGTTAAAGAATTATTAAAAATAACACCTAGATTTTTTACTTTACAAACATATTCAATTGCAGACTTCTCCATTCTAATTTTAGGTAGCAATGATATATTAATTTTCTTAGAAGTTACAATCATTGCTTGGGATATATGTTCGCAAACTTGGAGATATAAAGTACTGTTATGTGATGAGGTTATCTAAATTGATGATCACCCCTTTGCGGAAGTTTATCCAAAAATTTTAATCATTATATATTTCTGTTAATTTAAAAATATCAATTTTAAAATTTATTTTAAAATTATTTTAAAGAATAATTCATAATGAAAATGTCATAAAAGAACTAAGAATAAAATTTAACTACGATTTCTTATTTTTTCAAGATAACTTCTTTAAACATTAGTGCGTAATGAGTGAGTAATTTAATATATTGCAATTATATTTTCAATATTTTTGTAGTAAATAGAATTTATTTCACTGAAAATTGGAAAAAATTTTAAAATAAACTGAAGAAATGGCAGATTGACTGATTTTATGAGTTAAATTTCCTTTTTTGTTATAATCATTAAACTATAAAAATGAATTTAAATATTACATTTTGATTCTTCTCTTGCCGACAAGGTCAAGACATCTTTTTGGAAAACTATAATTAAAAATAATAAAAACTATAATAGAAAATTTAATATAATATACTGAACTATCAATTAGGTTTTATACAAATAATATTTAACTATTTCGATAAAGTTCACCGAGTTACGGTGCTCAATGTTTCCAACCTTTTTTTACGAACTTCATTCATTTTTTATTTCACGCACATACTTCATTATGAATTCATTAAACGAATATTTTTAAACCGGGGAGGGAAATAATTTCATTTTGTCATTTCGTTTTTTTTTCCACGCTGAAAACTCAGATTTTGAAACTAACTTGCCCTTGTAATGTGGGAATTTCCATGCGCGTTTTGACCTATTTAAATGAATCAGAAGTCGTTTTTATATACTATAATACGTGACAACGACTAAAAAATGTAACTGTGACTATGGGTTGTTAGACAGATTTAGAGTCAAATGTATAAAAACTGAGGTTGATCACAAATCTAACTTTTTCGAACAATAGTACAAGTTTAAGCATAGATTTTAAATGCTGCAAATACAACTGTAAATAATCCAATATTCGGGGGGCAATATAAAAGATCAAATGACAAACTCCAATTAGAATCTAAATATTATATGTTTAATTATATGTTTATACTATGTTTAACAATATATGAGATACAGCCGTGTAAGGGATTGCCCCAAAGAAAATATAATATATTCAGAGAAAAAAAACTATTGAAATTAAGTAGAATTAAAAATCTTGAATTCAATTCAATTATTTTATATAAAATTATATTTTTTTTAATTAAATTTAAAGGGGTGCAGGATTCAAAAGCTATTCCTTATAGAACGAATTTCACGAACGGAGAACAGATTAAACGACAAAAAAAAATCATATACAAAGGTTTGAAATTTTAAAAAAAATGAGGAAAAGGAAATTAAAAAGAAAGTGAGCATAGCACACACACTTTTGAACCACAAAAAAATATACACTAAAATTTTATGAAGATTCACTACTTTCTACAAAAAGCTGAAACTTTGTCCATCAGCACTTTTTTCTGCAAAATTTGGACTAAGCTGTAAAAATCTTATGGCAACAATATAGCAACTTTCACTTGACAACTGAACATTTTGATCAGGAGACATTTTGCAAAAAAGACACTTAACAAAAACACATTTAGTATTACATATTTAGACTTTTTTTTCAACTGGAAGAATAAAAAATTATAAACTCAGAACAACGTTTTATGTTCAACATATTGCGATAACATATCACAAAAAATGTTCACAGTTAGTCGCAATTCCTGTTTTATGAACAAAAGATTCGGTTATGTGTTTTTTATATCACTGCGGAGTTCGATCAATATACCTTATCTATTCTGTAGGAAGTTCAAGTATCACACACAAATTAAAAATTTACTGATATTGATGGAACTTGTATTTTGTTCCTAGTGTTTGTACTTGTACTGTAAAACATAAAAGAATCTTGGAAGAAAATCGAACCAATAACGCACCATCCTACTAAAAACGAGAAATTTGGAAAATCCTCTTTTTTGAGGTTTTTTTTTTTGTTGCTAACTGCTACCTAAATGTGACAAGAAAATTACACAACCTTTCCTTTTCAGACGTGACTGTAAATGTTGTAAAAGGAAATGATTCTTACGATGTGTGTGGTACGTTTAAGACTTCCGAACTCACACTACTTCAGTGTTTACAACGTATTTCATACGCTCTTACCCACTAGTCTACCGAGTCCTCTTTTAAGTTTTTCTCTACAAAAAACTGTTTTAATAAATTCTTTTTTAAAGGCTTCATTTTACCTTTAAAAATAAAACAAGTGATACCACATTTTGATTTATTTCTTTTTATTTAACTTTATTTCAAAAATTATTTTCCTTCAACAAAATATTTCAAATTAATTTTCAAAAAAACTATAGACATATTAAAATTTCCTCCAACATTGTTAGTCTTAAATTTAATTTAATAATAAAAAAATAAATAATTTACTTTCTATGAATAAAAAATATCGCTATGTTTAAAACATTTTCAATTAGAAATAATTAGTTGGAAAAATTGGTAAAAATCAAAAAATAAATTAAGTTCTTAGAAAATTTCCACATTAATTTAAAATGAATTAAATGGTGGGAAAGCAGCGCAAAATAAAACCTCATTGTCGTGAACTGAAAAAAAAAAAAATAAAAAAATAAAGCTTTTTATTATATTTTCATTTATTCCCACTGTTATTTTTTCTATTTATTTTATTTTTTTTTTGGGATTGGGAAACCTGCTGTTTATTTTTAGTGTAAAAATTCTTTAATAATATTGGCCATGGTTTTTCATTAAAAATTTTTTTCTTTTTCTTCTTTTCCTTTTCATTATATTGAAAACTCAATAAAAATCAATTTCCTTATAATTTAATACTATTATGTTGTATTTTTATTTATATCAAATATATATAAATAGGCAAACATATATATATATACGAGTATATACACACATATATTTATTTACATATATATATAACATAGATTTTTCGTAGTATTAATTTAATATTAAGAGTTACCAAATGGAATTTTTATTTTGGTCTATATTTTTTAATTAGATAATAAATAAAAGCTATCAAAGCCATAAATGAATTGTAAAATGTTTTAAATATACATTAGAGAACACTATCTCTTTCATATATATTTAAACTATTTTATTAATATTGATATAAAATAATTTTCTTGATGCACATATTTTTTCCCCCAAGTTCTTTATTATTATTGCTCTTTCGGCCTACGTCATTCAAATGTGCATGACGGTAATATTTTACTTTAGATATGTGTCATTCGTATTCTAAGAGTTCGGGTAATATGAATTTTATTTTCTAAGAAATTGATCGCCAAATCCTAACTGCTGGTCATTCATTTAGAAAACCATTTGCATTATTACTGAAATGCTCATGAAAAGTAAAATTTGAAATCGATTTCTCCACAATACAGTAGCTGAAACATTCTGCTTATAGATAACTTTGACTTGTCACTAATTTTAAATCGAGGGATGGGTTTTGTAAATCAAATCAAATCAAAAAATATTTCAATTTCATCGGAATTTATGGGAATCCACTTAGTAGGCCTTGCATGATTTGTTTGTAGCTTTTGCAGTATAGTTTGGTCAGCATATCTATTGGTTTCAGTTATACAATAAAATTTATAACATCGTCATGTATCATCAATCAGAATATTTTGAATATGAATGACATTTTACAAAAATTAATAATTATATACTAAAATTTGTTGAAAATCATATGGAAGAACTAACTTAAAAAAAAAACCAATACATATATGAAATTTTAGACCCTGACTCCACGAAAATGTTTGCAAAAATGGCTTGGAATACAATGTATTAAAGGTTAAATTAATTTTCGCGAGAAAAATTGAAAATAGAAATCTACTGTTTCTGAATCTTTTAATTATTTCGTCCCTCTTTATCATTTTTTCAAGTACTTTTCATTTATTTCTACCTACCTGCAAAAATGCAGCTATTATTAAGTTAATTAATATTAATTCAAAAATTTACTTTATAAATAAATCCAATTTAAAAGGACATTAAATTCGTTAGAAAACAAAAAAGTTGACATTAAGATTAAAAAGCATATAGATATTTTAAGCCGATCTTTCGTTAAATAAGGTTAGTTTGTATATCTTCAAAAGTTTAGAAGCTTATCAAATTGCATTTTGATAATTGTTTTTTAGCACAATATCGTAATTTAATATCGTAAACTTTTTCTTGAATAGCTGAAGTGCTGAGTAGTTTTTATTTGAATAAATGATTTATTTTCATAAATTTCAAGTCATCAAACTTTCATTTGAAAATTATACCAAAAATGTGCGTTTGGTAACTCTAATCATGTAATTAAAGATAATATATGTATATTATGTAATGTTTAATATTATAAATTATATAATTCGTAATTTATTTTTCAAATTTATTTACTTTTTATTTATTTTTATTTATTTCAGAAAATGCGTATATTATTGCCTTTATTAGGAATACTTTTTAGTTATTTTATGGACCTGTGTTCACCGGTCATTTTAGGTGTTGATGATATAAAGGTAAGTTTTTATTAAATGATTATATTTTATAATATACATAGTAAATAAAAATCAATATTATTTAGATTTCATATTAAAATACAGTGGTTCATTTCAAATACATTTGTATTATTTGTTAAAATTAAATATAAAAACATAAAATATTAGGAAAAAAAAGTTCCATTAGTTTTCTAGATTAAAAAAAAAAAAAATTCTTAATAAAACAAACTTACACAAGACGTAAACAGTTTTTAAGAAAATAAAATTACATTCTAGTCTTCCTCAACTCTGAAAAATCCTTACCTTAAATTTTAAAAACTAATTTAAAAGGAGAGTCACTGTATCATCTTTTACAAACTTAATAAACACAATTATTAGAAAATAAAACTACAATCCATAAATTTTGTTTTACATAATTTTTATTGGTAATATAGCTTTCCTTTTCATAACTAGGATTCATCATTTAAAAAAGAAATTAAAAGTTTCTTTACTCACTTAATGTTACTAAAAATTTTTTAATCAATTCAATCTGTAGTCATTTCAGAAATTAAAACAATTTTACTTACATTGTGGTTAATGCTAATGATGAAAATTTCGTTTTAAAAAAGGTTTTCCTTTGGTACTAAATTAACCATCTAATTTTAAGAAAAATTTATGAAGCAACAATCTACTGTGAAGATACTTCTAATAGAACCTTTAACTGTGAAGATACTTCTAATAGAACCTTTAACCAAAATAGATATGGTTCCTCAAACTTATTTCACACAAAAAGCACTGTAGTCTTTATTCATGTACTACATTCTAAACATTACACAACTTACTTATAACAGAGTTTTTTTAAATGCGGTACTCTCTCTTTCAAATATTTCCCTTCTTTCTAAATTTTTTCCTCTTTCTCTTTCTCTCTATATCTATTTCCAATTATTAAATTTCTTAAGGTTTAAACCAAAAAAAAAAATAAAATAAAAAGAAAAAAGTCATTAAATTAAATATTCAAACAACTCCCAATCTTTTTTTTAATCTTAATAAAAATCCGAACAAAAATGTAACAAAAAAACAAAAACCTTCTTTTAAAGTTAACAAGATTAACTCCAAAAAAAAATTCCTTTTAAAAAATGGAAAATAAAAAATAATAGAAAAATGAAAACAAAAATAAAAATAGCCAAAATTAACTTTAAAACATTCTTGACATTTTAAATATGAGAATATAAAATGCTATTAAATCGTGTCATGTAAGAAAAAAAAAGAAAAAAAATCTTAATTTATTTCACATTTTCATTTTTTTTCATTTATTTGTTACCAGAAATTTCACACTCACCCCACATGGTTTATACAGCCATTAAACGATTTTTAAAATCTGAAATCCTTTTTTTTTAGAATTTTTTTTCTTTTTTTATTTCTGTTCTATTTATAACCGTTTATTTCTTTTCATTCTTCTTCTACCTTCTCCTAACCATTTTCCACCTACCTTCTCCTACCTTCTCCTAACCACCTTTTACTAACTATATAATAATAATGTAAAAAGTCCTTAAGTGTACACACACACACATTTACACATTCAAATGAAAATTTCTCATTAAAAAAAAAAACTTAAATTTTAGAAAAACTTATATTAAAACTTTATTTTATTTTTTATTTCTTTTTTTCTTTTGAATAATGCACAGGACAACACAAGGGAATATTATCTGGGTAAGTTAATCAGATAAAAATAAATAATTTTGTATTTTCTTATGTTCTTTTAATTTTATTTTCATTTTTTTGAATTTTTAAACATCCCTTACATCATGCTTTTTTTCTGATCATTTTTCCATTAAACTTTTCTTCTTGTAAAATATAAAAAAAAAAATTTAAAGAAAAATTTCTTGATAAATTTTCTTATGAAAATTTCTTTTAGTTTTAAGGGTTTTTTTTTTTTTAAGTGTACACTGACCACTTTTGTAATGCATGGTGTGATAAAATTAAAAAAAGGATAATTTTTTGTTACTAGAAACGTCCAAGATTAAAAATTAAAATTAAAAATTAAATATGATTATTACAGTATAAATAATATTATGAGGATATTTGAGTAATGGAAATTTAAACATAGTTCCAGTTTATTGAGTAACTCTTCTCTTTTAATACCATATTTTCATCAACGAATCTTCTTTCTTAGTTCCTTTCTGAATTTTCTAAATAAGTATGATAATGAATATGATTTTCTTCTTGCTTTTATTTAGTTTAACATTTGGTTAGCATTTGTTTTAACAATTTACTTTCTATCTGTATCTGTAGTATTTGCAGATAACAATGCCAAAATAGCTCAAATATCTTGTTCTTTGAGAACCGTATCCGCTAACGAATGTTGGTTATCAAGTTGGTTATTTGGATCTTATTAACAATAGCTCTAAATAAGGACTTTGTAGAATTGTTAAACCATGTTTTAAGATTTTTCAGTCATAAAATTCTACTTCGTCTGGAACCTCTTTTCTTTTTTCAATATTGGCGTTTAAGATAAGATGAAGTAAGTTATATTTTTCTGCGTGTCTCAATACATGTGCAAAGTAATTTAATTTTCTCTCTTTGACTGAGTATCAACTCAAAAATTTTTCACCATCCTTCTGTATAGTCACATTTCAAAAACCTCTAGTTTATTTTGAGATGCTTTTAACATCGTCCACGATTCAACACCATAAAGTAAAACTGATAAGACGTAGCATAGGATCATTCTTACTCTGAGTTATATGTTAAAACTATGACTGCAAAATATATTTTTCATTTTGACAAATACAGATCTTGCCTTTTTTATTCTGCTTCTTATTTCCTCTTTATTTCTTGTGAGTGACTCCATCCATCGTCCAAAATACAGCCCAGATAATGTTATTTTACGTACTTTTTCTAATGGTGTATTATTAGCTCAAATATACTGAACTAATATTTTTTCGATATTGAATTTTCAAAATATATAAAGTAACGTTCATTGCGATAATTGACTTAAAATTAACTTTAAATTAAACCAAGATTTTTTTCAGTGGAATGAAAACTACATTCAAGGATTTTACTGTTTTATCTCGATCCTCAGCATAATTTTATTTTATTTATTCTTGAATACGAGGAAATTTAAGTTAACTTAACTAGTTATACCATAATTTACTAAATATTCATAATTTATAATGCAATATGTACCAATATTGAATTTTTCTTGGAAATTTTTAAATACCAATGTATTGAATGTTATAAAATTTAATCCTATGGTTATTAAACAATTCCTTAAGATAATCCAGCCCATTAAAAATTACAAATGATAATTACTGGAATCCAAAGCAATTATTAACAAACCCATTACAAATGAAATTCAAATATGACTATACCGATACAATTGCAACACTAATATAAAATTCGAACACATACAGGACTTTAATAATGAATAAAAAAAAATAAAATCCTGAAATGTAATATCTTTTATATTCTTGTTTTTTTTTTTTATCTAAAACAACTTTTAACTAAATTATGTCTTGAATGTCCTTAAAGTATTACACTTTAAAAAACGATAATAATATTATAATTTCATTTAGTGGGGAACTGAACGATTACAAAATTATAAAAAATTCGTATTCATAAGAATTTAAGTGAT
Organism: Poecilobothrus nobilitatus; assembly: GCA_947095535.1. Taxonomy (NCBI): domain Eukaryota; kingdom Metazoa; phylum Arthropoda; class Insecta; order Diptera; family Dolichopodidae; genus Poecilobothrus; species Poecilobothrus nobilitatus. The sequence continues at coordinate 60,330,580 of OX352774.1, forward strand.
TTGATAAATATGGTATTGGTGAAGATGGAAAAATGAAAGTGTAGGTGTATATCTAGGTGAAAAAAAAAGTCATAAATTGTAAAATTATATTAAAGTTTTATTAACTGAAGAAGAATTTAAAAACAGAAATTGAAAAAAAAAAAAAAAAATGTAAAAACTGAAATTTAAACCAATAAAAATACAGTAGAAGTACATAAAAAATTAAAATTATATTGAAATTTAATTTTGTTAAGTCGGAAAAACTTTTTTTTCTATTCAATAAATTTATTATAAAAGAAATGACTTATAAAAGAGAAAAAAATAATTAAACATGTCCAAGATTTTGTGGATAAAAGGAGCAAAATATAATAATTATCTTATATTTAACAAACAATTCTTACTTAGAAGAAATTTTTTTGAAGTTTAAAGTTTTCTATAGCATAATTTAAGTGCTAAATGAAAAATTTCTTATATAATTTAAGAATATAATTAAATTATTTCGAATATAAAATTATAGTTAGTATACAAAATATTTGATTTTGATGGTATATCTAAATTATCGAAGTCTGTCTTGTTTGACATTTAAATTTTCAAATAGAAGAGATTTTGAAGGATACCACATTTTGGTATAACAACTTTAAAAAGCTTGTATCACTGCCATTAAAGCAAATATACAAGAAAATTAAATCTGTAATATGTGAACCATACAAAGTATAGATCAGGTTGAAATAAAAGTCATCTCTTGAAACAACAGAATTCTGAAAACTAAAATATTAGACTGCTGCAATTAGATCATTGCAAACCCTAATAATAAATGATAATTTGTACTTGCCTTGAAAAATTTGTTTAATAAAAAAAATTTGAAATACATTTTTCTTGAAAACATTGATATCACATAATCATTGTAATTATGAGAACTTGAAAACCAAAAATTAAAAAACTAAATACGTTTGAAGGTTTTTAGATTCAATAATATTAGCCTCAACAACTGTTTATGATAAACTTACTTTACCAGGACTAAAGTTGAAACATTTTGTCATTTGTGCCCCTTCATACCTTATGATGTGTTAACTTGTTTTGCTTTTTTTGTCGCCCAACAGCATATTAAACAAAATAGCTTACCGTTTACTTACTACTGAATTTCTATTGCAGGACTCATATATTATACGTCAAAATCTACATTTTGTGTTAATCAAATTTTTAACTTTTATAGAATTTAAAAAAGTTTCTTTTGTTAGTAAATAGAAAGTTTTTTGATAAAATATTTATTATGAAACTTTTATACTACCTATATATTTTTTCTTTAAATTAAAAAAAAAAATCACTTTAAATGTTGTGTTAAAAACACCAGTTTAACATGACTTTATATATGTTTATATAGAAAAAAAAAAATAATTAAAGAACTTTTCAGTCTCATTTTCTTTTAATCTTCATTTTTTTTTTTATTTTCTATTTTTTTTTCTAAAGTATCTTAAAAAGTAAGAAAAAAACAATAAATTTTGATGATGGTGTATTCATTTAAAAAGTCCTTATAGGATAATCAAAAGAAAAACAGAAAATGAAAGGGTATATGCATAGTTGAAAAGACAAAACAAAAAGCTAATATAAAAAGAAAAACAAAAAAAAAAAAAATAATTAAATTAAAAACAAAAAACACTCCCTAAAGAAAATTAAATTTTTCTATCTTTTAGTCTTTCTATTTTTTTTTTTTGATGTTGTTTTTTGATTGAACCAAACCATCATCTTAGCGACGCGTTTTTTTTTTTTTTAATACATAAAGAAATCATAATTTTCTCCACCTTTCAGTGTTTCACAGATCACCCTAATAACATAAAATGTCTTAAAAATTTATATCCCTTCTTTCACTTAAGATTTTTGACGCTTAATTCATCCCTTATATTCCTTTTTTTCTTTTTTTTTTGAAAGCAATGAACAATTTTTAAAGCAGTTTTGTTGTTTTTTTTTTTGGGTTTATTGTCAAAAATAGAAAAAAAAACAAAGTTTTATTTTTCGTAATTTTTTCATATATAATTTTTCATGTTATTACAAGGATAATTTTGTTTGTGTTTTTTTTTTTTTACATCCAAGAAGTTGTCATTTTCTATCTTTCAAGATTTTTGTTTTTGTTTCTCCCTTTTCAGTTAGGAGTGAAGTAAACTATAAGTATTTGATATGCAAGTGATCCTTTTTTCATTTACTATCTTTTTTCTGTTTTTTTTTTGCGAATTATTTTTTTGTTTCAAAGAAAATAATTGGATAAAAGGTATGAAAGAGATGAATTGGAATAGAAAAGATTTTTTTTGAATGAAAAACCAGTGTAGTAATATTGAGTTAAGGTAATCCTAAAATTATAACTTGATTGGTTTTTTATAATAAGATAAAATTTACTTTTCACAACATCTAGATTAAGAAGGTAAAATTCGATTGTCTAAATGACTTTTCAGTGGAAAATGTAAAATAGAGATATAGAAACTTATTCAATTAAATAATAGATAACTATACTTTCACAATTTTTTTATACATATTATGTTATTCCAAAATTAATATTGTTGAAGTATTGCTTTAAAACTTCACAACATAGTCTAATGTCAGTCCTATGATATAGTTGGAAATGAATAACTAATTGATAATTTTCTATTTGAATTGATAATTTTCTATTTATCTAAATTGATAATTTTCTATTTATTTGAGTATGAACCGAATGATTTACATTTACTTTTCGACTGAGGCTTACTAAATTTTATTCCATAGATTTCAACTGAACAAATAATTGGTTTTCCATTCTTGATCTACATTCTAACAACTTTTTGATTTAACTATAAGAAATTTAAGACCGCAGTTCATTTCTACTTCGCTTAAATTATTTTACTTATAAAAGTTCTAATTATACTTCTATTATGATATGGGTAACAGCAATTTTTCAATAATTTTTTGTTTTATTCTAAATTTTTTTTGCACAGCTTTTTACTAAAGTGGTACTTTCTAGTAAAATATGTGGCTTCGGTGACCTAGTGGGTAAGAGCGTATAAAATTCGCTGTAAACACCGAGGGATGTGGGTTCGAATCCCACACGCGTCCTAAGAGTTATTCCCCCTTACAACATTTACAACCACGCCTGAACAGGAAAGGCTGTGTAATTTTCTGTCCACATTTATGAGGCAGAAAAATACCTTAAAAAAAAATGTTGACACTAATAGGTACAGCTTATGAATCATTTATCCTATTTTTTTTTAGGTTTAATAGCTGTATATTAACTTTATAAATAAATTTACCAAAAGAACAATATTAAAGTTTTAAAAATTACTTTTTCAACTGAAAATTTAATTTCTCAAAATTGAATCCTATCACATTGATTTGTTATATGTAATTCATTTTACCATAAACTACCGACACTGATACAAAGTAATTTAATCTATAATTTCTTTTCAAAATTTTTTATTTTATACTAAATAAATATTCATATAATGCTATATGATGCTTCAATAAACTTTAAATGTTAACGACTTCTCTTTGGAATTAATATACATACCAACTCACCTTTTTTTTTTTTTTCGTCATTTCATATACCTTTAACTCTTAGAAAATGAATATTCCATCTTTATTTTCATGGTGTTGTGTTGTCCTTGATGATAAAAATATTTACTTTAAAAAAGAAAAAAAATAAAAATAAAAACGCTTACTGTGCATTTCAGCATACTTTCTTTTTATACAACATAATATTATATATTCTTTTATCATTTTGTAAATATTGCGACAATGTCAGTAGCAGTATTACCTATCTAAACGAAACTTTAATCAAATAAAGATTTTTTTTAACGGTAAAAATTAAATTTTATACCATCTATACAATAACAGTAATTTGATTTTTTAATTTTTTAAACATAATTTAAAACTTTAAGGTAAACACAAATAGCAGATGTTGGAAATAAACTAATAATTAAATGAATGATTTAAACTGTCTGATAAAATTACTGTTATTTTATAACTTCCTTTAAGATAGCTGATGTGTAGTAAAATGAAAAGTTTCACTAGGAGATTTTATAGAAGGGATATCATCACTTAATGAAATCTACAGATGAAAGTAATGGAAACTTTGAGAAAACTTTTGTAAAAGTTTTAAAATCCCAACCTAATTCATTTAGCCCAAATTAATGTTACCATTTCTATTCAAAAAAAAAAAAAACACGGAAACAAGTTAGATGAATTGAGAAAAGATGAATAAAAGGCAAAAATGCACTATGAATTATTTGTGTAAAAAAAATTATTATCACAATGCAAATTAACTATTTTTATAAACAGCGAACATATTTTACGAACTGCTCAAGTTATAGCGTTATTTTTGCTATATTAATAGGTACTGATAAGAGCTGATATTTGAAAATAAATTCTCTTCAACCGGTAGAATTAAAAGCAAAACATAAAAATTTTGAAACACAATTCTCAACAGATTTAAAAGAAGCTGGAAATATAAGATACGAATATTTTTAAGCTATGCTTCGTTAGTCAATCTGATTGATGACCAAACTTAGTCAATATTTATCCTTATCACCTAATAACAAATAAACGACGAAACTACCGGACTTGTTACCAACTAATGAATTTTAAATCCTCGATATTTAACAGAAAAAAAAATTTAACAGAAAATAAAATAAAAAGCAAAAAGTATAAAGTTTCTAATACTTTTTATATTAAAAATAATATGCAGTATTATTGTATAAAAGATGAACAGAGAAAATAAAAGAGAAAGAACAGAAAAATTAAATGAAATTAAAAATAATGAATTGAGTTTTGAATTAATTCCCTTATGTTGTAATGTACGTAAAAAAAAAAACAGAACAGAAAACAGAAAACAGAAAAAAGACAAAATAATGTTTAAAAAATTAAAAAAAATAAAAACAAAATTAGATACTTATGTAAATTTGTTTTTTTATAAAATTTTATTAAAAGCCTAAAATATATTTTTGGAATCTACCTCATCCGTCCTCTACCTTACCTTGTTCTTTGTAACCAAAAAAAAAAAAAATTTTTTTTTGATGACACAAACATTATATTATTATTGTTCGTATGCTAAATTTAGCATTTTACTTTTAAAATTTTTTTTTTAAATTAAAAAAAAAAAAAATTAATGCCATTTTATTTTTAATTTTAAGAGATTGCTGCTTTTGTATACCATACAATAAATGAATTTCAGTCTGGAAATAAAACTAATTTTTATTACCCCTTAAATCCTTATTATTGAATCACTGATTTATTTTGATTGGACAACAATAATTTTGACTGATTACTTTTCTTTAGTTGAATTTCTGCTTTTCGAGATAGACATGCGGTCCTTATTATGCAAAACTTTAAAATGTCAAAATATAACAAGAAATACTTTTTGCACATTATCGAGTATTCATTTTTTAGCTTTTCTTTTAATATGATCTTTAGCTGTCATCGATGTATACTTCAGTTTCACTCAGGATGTTTAAATTATCTTGAATATATAGAGGCACGGTATGGTTAAATGTATCAATTAGCTCGTCTTTAAAACTTTTCAAATAAAAATCTTTTGAATCTCAAAAGTGATATAAGAACTAAATGGCAGGTAAAGGCATTAAGAAACTAAGGATATCACTAAACATTAAGAAACTTACAATTCAGATATATCAAGGAACTTAGAATATTTTGTAATTAAAGTATATATTAATAAAAGAAAAATCAAAAGTCATAAAAAAGATCAAAAAAATGATTGCTTCAGTATCGTCCAACATAGACGAATAAAACTCTATAATGATTTTTTCAAATAAACTCCCAAAAATAAAATCTTTTACAAAAAAATATTCTTTAAAATAAATTTTAATACAATTTGAACAAAAATTACCATATAGTATTTTGTTTCCTTAAAATTATCATCAACATTTTTCCATTGATTTTTTTTTAAATTTAAATTTTATCTTCTGTTTTTCTTCGTATTTTTGTTTTGATTTTTTTTTTTTTTTTTTTTTTAGTTATTAAATTAGGCCGACTGGAACGAATTGCTTGTATAGCTGAAAATGAGGATTAAAAATGATTTTCATTTCTGAATTTAATATTCAACATTTTGTTATACAACGAAAAACAAAAAAAAAAAAAATAAAAGTGGTATAAGTTTTCTTCTGTTACAGATTTTTAGTTATATAGGTACGAATTTTATATAAAAATAATGTACAGAAATAAGAAGAGGCCATATTATTCTCAAAGGATGAATTAAAAAAAAAAAAAAAACAAAACAAAATGAAGAGAAATATCTAATCGTATAAAAATAAATGAGATTTTCATCAAAAATTATTTACAAAAAAAAACAAAATTTTCATTTTTAAACTACTTGGACAAATTTTCTTTTATTATAACAGAAAAAAACAAAAAAACACTAAAATTGGAAAGAAAATGAAAAGAGTTTATACAAAAGAGAATAATAATTTTAAATTGCATAGCCAAAAATTAAAAAAAAATAAAACAAATTGTAGAAAAAACAAAGAGAGAGAGAGAGAAAAAGGAAAAAAAAGCAAATCTGAGGATAACATTAAAAATATTATTTATTTTCTTAGAACAACTTTTAAATGAAATTATGAAATTTCTATAGAAATAAAAAGAAAATTAAAGGAAAATTAAATTTTTTTTTTTGTGGAAATTAGTTCAAATAAAAAAAAAAAAACAAAATTTAAATTATTAAAGTTTATGTTGACAATTTTATATGCTCGTATTATTTTGTTATTATTGAGTAAAGCTCTGCTTTTCAATAAAACAAAAAAAAAAAAAAACAAGATTTAATTTTGTCATTCCTTTAGGAAATCCTTTATTTAAATGAAAATATAGTTTTTTAAATTTTCAATCCTTTATTTTTTATCATTTGTTAATGTTGTCTTTCCAATCACAATATCATAAATTCCATATAGTATAGGATAGTTCTATAAAAAAATTTGAATATTCTTATTTTGTTGATTTTTATTTTTATTTTATTGTTGTCATTTGAAAGGATCCCTGTCATGGTCAAAATTTACCAAATATTTTTCTTTATACATTAATGTCTTTATTGATATTTTCTCCTCTTGATTTATTTGTACTTTCGAGATAGGTACTTAAAATTATTAATTTTTGATAATTTAAGGAATTGTTTAGTAATAAGAATGTGGTTTCAGAATAAAATTATCTACAAACTTTCAAAACATCTTCTTATACTCCATCACCTGAAATTTTTACTGAATGAATTTGTGATTCCGCATTAGTATGATAGTTTTCTTCATATATTTCAAACCTTAAAGATGAGTAGTTATTTTCCATTGTATTTTAACAATAAAGTATAGAATTTATGTTGGGAGAAAAAGGCGAATTTACTTCACCTTGTTTATTTACTCTAAATAGATTACTCCTATTCTAATATTTGATAAATTATCACATCTTCATATAATGGAAAATCATTTAGGGATATTTATATGATGTATAATTCGCATTTTCTTTTAATTATTGCAAACTCAATTTTAATAACGTCTAACCTATATAAATTAAAACTTGTACGTTCTTTCATAACTGTTTCTAAAATTGAACCCAATTTTTTTTTGATTTTTTTTTTAAAAGGATCTTTAGAAGGATTTTTTAATAGGATCATATAAAACATAACAGTTACTCAGAGGAACTGCATGAAATTCTTCTAACTAATTTTAACAAACCTCAACGAACCTGTTAAAACCAAACTTTAGGATAGAGTCTTTAAAACAAATGTATAATTTAGTTTTTAAAATAGATATATACATGAGATAAATCATTGGGAAATGTGTTTTAGAATTTAGTATAATGTAGAATAAAAAAGAAAATTTACAGGATTATTTTAAAGGAAAGTGTTAATGTTCTTCATAAGCTTTACAAAATTATGTACACATATAAATCAAAGTGTCTATGATTTATTTTATTCTTCTTCTACTACTTATAAATTGTTTTTTTTTTTAACACAATCTTCTATTGCAATTAATCATATCTGTTAACATCATTTATTGAGCTCATTTGTAGGTTCATTACTCTATTCAAACTTTTCTGAAACTTTATTCAATCAAAGAACCTCAATAAATTTCCTTAATGATCCTTTTTTCTGTTAAACCTTTTAAGAAAATTCGCAGACTAAAAAGTTACTTCCATATGGTAAAAAAGAAAATAATTTTGTATTAGAAGTAAATCATTTAAAAATTTATATTTTTTATTTTTTTTTGGTTAATAAAAATTTAGGTATGAGTTCTAAATCCATAAAGAGAATAAAGTCTGACAATTTTACAAGTAAATAAAAAAAAAAAAAAATTTCTACCAATTTTTCTTCTTGTAAACAGAAAAAATAATTTGAGAACAATAAAAGTACAATTTTTAAAAAAGAAAATTTTCTTTACATATAATATATAGGTATATATATAAACATATTATATAAAGTAACATGTAATAATAACCCTATCAAAGAAGATTTATAAGTTTTTAAAAATCTCATTTTTTTTTACCTCTTCTTTTTCGTTGTTTAGAATCCTCCTGGAATGTATATATAAACATTTTCAATTTAAATATTTATTTAAAAAATTTGTTTAGTACTTTTGTTGTATTTAAGTTTTGAAAAGCTTTTTTTTTTTTTTTTATTTTATTTTTGGTTAAAGAGTAAAGCCCTTTAAATGCTTGAAAAATCCTTATTTGTCCCAGAAGGATTTTATACATATTTGCTTTTTTTTTTATTTTTGTGTTTTACTTATTTTATTTTTACTTTTACTTCCTGGATGAATTTCAATATTTTATTTACTCTCCTCTCATTTTAAGTAAAAGTGCGTATTGGGAAAATTTCTTTTTTTTTTTTTTTCGTTTGTTTGTTTGAAATCAATTTAATGAGAAATTTTCTTTTATTTTTGTTTTTTTTTTCTCTTATAAATAAGAAAATAAGAAAATTCTTTATATCGTAAAGTTTTGCCTTAAGATAGAATTGAAAATGATCTTTAGGGTATTATTGAGTCATTAATTTAAAGTTGCATAATATCAAAAGTTTTACAAATTGATCGAATTGTTTTTGTTTTTGTTTTTTTGATTCATGAATAAATAAAAATCGAATGGAAAATGAAAATCTTTAAGGTTTTTTTTTTATAATGATTACAAATTCAAGTTATCTTTTGAGTGTAGTTTTATTACATAAAAAAAATATAATAAGGACAAAAATAAATATCAATTGTCAATAATATATTAAAGAAAGATAGAGAGGTCTATTAATATATTGAAAAAGAAAAATTCTAAAGAAAATGAAAAATTAAATCAACTTTAAAATGGTGTTTTGAAATTTAAAATAAGATTTCATTTTGTTTTTAACAGATATAATATAGTATGTGTTGTAATTACTGATCGAATATACCCTAAAACCCAGAACTTTTTTGCATATTCGTAATTATCCTTCTGTTTACAAAAAAAGCAAAAACAGACATGAGAATATATTATGATGACCATTCATTATTCCCGAATATGTTGTATTGTAAAATAAAAACTCTTAGTAAAATAAAAATCTTAAAAGGAAAGTTTCTTTGCGATATATTTTCAGGCGACATTTGTGATGTATTTTAGAATTTCCTCTTACCTTTCTGCTATCCTTTAAAAAATCCTTTATCTATCCTCTAACCTAAATTTCTCTATTTTTAAAAAATATTGCTATTAGTATATTTCAAATTGAAAGCATTTCTTACTCAATGTTATTTTTTTGATTTTCCAATTAATTATACTTTTAAGCCTTAGAGAAATGTTAAAAAAAGGCTTATATAACATAAATCTATAGATAAATAATTTTAATTCTTGATTTTAAGCTCAAAAGGGAATTCTTTTTAATTTTAAAAAAATAAATAATTTAAATTTTTAATTTAAATATTTGCCGAGAGATGTCGGTTTGAAAAGTGCTCAACGATTTAATTACCGAATTAGATATATCAAAAAGAAATAATATGTGAATTTCTTCAATATTGTTAAAATTTCTTAGCCATTTATCTACCTTATATTTTTCTGCATATCTCTAGAGCTAAACTATTACCTTTTATCAAGAATAGAAGAACAAACCTGAGTGAAATGGTGATGATTTAGAATTCATGCTCATTAAATGATGGTGATGTACAAGCCATCCCTGTTTCAACGTTGTTTGAGAGTTCTGACCTTAGTCGTTATAGAAAAATGTCATATTTATACTTACTGCAGATTTATCTTAACTATTTCTTCTAAAGTTAATTTTCTGTGGCTAGGTATTGATAGAGAGTTATAAAGACGGTCGTACAAATTTTATTTTCTTACAATAACCTAGAGGTAAACTCAAAAATAAAAAAAGTAAACATTTTCTTTGTCTGTGGAGTATATGAAATACTGTCAATAGCATAGCATATACCATGAAATTAAGCAATGACAGCGATTCTTAAGAGTAAATTTAGTTTTTATTCGAATGTAAGACAATAAAGTCACAGTAATAACAATCTAGACCTTTTCCATTAAAGATCATTAAAAGAACATAACAGTTTGGATGCAAACTTAAGATCTACAATAAATTACCCATCTTTATATTATACTAGTCTATCATTAAGCTAATGAAATGTATCTTATGACAATTCATAAAATTTATCTAAACAATATTGATTAAGATTAAAAATTATATGACAAAAACAAAAAATGAAATGCTGACGTTAAATGTCTCCAACAAAATAATGATTTGTCATATTTTCTAAAATTAAATCCAACACTTTATGAATAATTTATCTTTTATGCAAACCTTACATAAACTTATTAATAATGTTTAAGTATAAATATCATAGGAAATAGAACGTACATTATCCCGTTTTCATTCTAAAAGAATCCATTTAATAAATATCCTTATTTCCTAATACATATAGCTACATGTTTTTTTTTTATCATGAAATTTTTTTTTTCTGTGCTATAGGAAAAATCTGGAATGAGAAAAAATGTTAATATAAAATTCCTTTTATTTTCATTCAATTATATTTTTGTTTTTCTGTTTCTGTTATAGTTTTGGTTTTTTTTTCGTATTCATAATGTAATAATATTCTAAAAGGTTTAAGGATTTAGTTTCATTATCCTTGATGAATATAAAGAAAAAATTATAACAGTTTATTTAATTATTAAATTATATAAACTTTGTAATTTGTTAACAATTCAAGTCTGTCTGCCAAATACAATTATACTTTTATTAATCAAATTTATCAAATACAGATATTGATTTCTTTCGATATATGCGGTACTTCTGTTAGTCTAAATTAAATAGAAATAAATCGAATTTAAAAAAATTTAAAGATTATTCATTTCACTTCAATTTTTGCACTTTACACTAAGTATAATAGTTTTTAAAGGTTGTATTTTAACTTAAATTTTTATATTTTACACTAAGTCTAAGTTTTGCGATCGACTAATTGACGTATAGCTCATATTTGTAGAGTTCCTGCATTTAGTATTAGTAATAATAAGAGAAGAATTTACAAACCTTAAAGAGTCTCCAGGAAGCAGAAGACTTAAAGAAATTTTAAAAGACTTTAGAAGGTGGAAGTGGCGAAACTAAATATTTTTTATTCACAAGCCTTGAAGAGTCTTTAGGAAGCAGAAGACTTAAAGAAATTCTAAGAGACTTTAGAAGGTAGAAGTGATAAAGAAGTTGTCTGTTATTATTTGGCTATTACAGAAAACGTTTTTAATTTTGTTTTTTTTTTATACTTAATATTATGTCATCGTTATATTTTCATTATATTAAGAAAATAACTACTTGTAATACATATGTACATATTATATACAAAGAATGAAACATATATAATGAAAAAAAAAAGAAAGATTGACATCCAAACCAATTTTAGAATAGTTTTTTTTTTTTTTTTGAGATTCCACTTATTCTACATACATATTATATCAATTGATGAAAGGTAAAATGTACGTGCTGTTCATTCAAAATTTTCAATCTTTTGAACAAAAATTAAAACTAGAAAATATGGAATTTGATTTTTCATTTTCTTTTGTTTCTTTTTTTCTTTTCTCCTTTATTTGATTATTTGTTTTTTTTAATTTGTTTATTCCATCATTGTATATACAGTGAACAAAATATTTATATGTTCAAATTGTCTACTGGTATATTTTTAGCTCTAGAATTAAACTCAAATGGAAGTAGAATTAATCTATTTAATAAATTTAGAACGTACATATATAGTTTGAAAGATTAGTATATTAGCACATCTTTAAAAAAAATTTCAAAATTTTGCCTATTAGTTTCACTCTGTCAGTCGGTCTGTCCGTCCGCCTGTGTACAAAGCTTCTACAGCCTTTAAGACAGAGCTTAAGGTCTCTTAAAAAAATTAATGTTGTAGAGCAACTTTTTATGTAGCTCCATCGATTACGGAATAATTCGGGTTAGGCTTTACTTTCATTCTAAAAACTCCAAACGACAGAATTTTTATTTATTTGAATTGTATATCAATATCAAAATTATACATTTTTTTTTTTAATTTTGTTTTTTTACTTACCGTTATGTGAAACAAAATTTAGCTTTCATCATATTTCCGTAAATCTTTCAGGGTCTTGAAATTTTGAAATAAGAAAGATCTTTTAGAATGAGCATAAATTTTCTCAGAATTTTGTTTTATACCTCCTTCTGTTTACTAACTATTACGGATTCAAATTACAAATTTACTATTTTTAAACACCTGTAATTTAGGCATCTGTACAAATTTTTTCATAAATGTAAATATAAAATTCTGAAATGTAAATTTTATTTAAGTGTGAATATTAAAACTCAATCATTATGTTTTACATGTGCTAAAGCCTTTTCTTAATTACAAAAGGTTTCCTTAATACTGAAGAAACTGTCTCTTGATTTTTCACAATTTTTCATTAATATACAATTCTAAAAAAACTTAGAAAATTTGGTGCAAATGTGCACGTTTTAAGTCCCTTGGTTTATATTTTGCTTTGTTTTTCTTTTATTTTCTCAATTTCCATAATATTTAATGTCGGTTAATGTCGGAATTTCCATAATAACGTAATGTCGGTTCGTATTTACTGCAATAATTAAAAAAACACTCAAATTTTCTTGAGAAAATATTTATTAAAGGTTTCTTTTTTTTTTTTCTCAATAAGTAGGTATGAAAAGTTCTTGAACAGTTGATATAATTATTAGTATTTAAAATAGTACAAGAACAATTTTAGCAGCAAAAAATAGAGAAATAATGACAATAATAATAATGGATGAAGTTATAACAACTTTAGCCACTGTAAATTATACTCAGGAACACCTATTTGCGTTGAAAACATTATAATATGGTGAATGGTAGAGTGATGAATTCAGAAAATAAGGAAATAGAGAAAAAAAAATTATGTATTTGTATTCTTTTGGTTTTATCTATTCATATTTAACTATGTACCTCATCCAAGTCCTATAAATCAGACTCCTTTATTTGTCTCTTCCTTTTTTAAATATAAGAAAATTCGTTTTTCTTGTTGATAGGATAATCTTAATTTTTTTTAAGGATTTGTTTTTTGAATCGTGATACATGTTAAAAAAAAAACAAGAAAAGGATAACAAAACCAAAATAAAAAAAAGAAAAAATTAGTTCAATGATTTGATAAAAAAAAATGGGACAAATTTTTTAGTGCAGTTTTTCTTTCATCATGCTTTAAACATGAATAAAAAAAAAAAAATTTATATTAAAAAAAATTGTAGAACAAATTGAAATTAAGAAAAAAGAAGGCAATATATAAAACTAAAGGTCTTTAAAGCAGCACATTTTTAAAAAGACAATAAAAACAATTTATAATTGTGACTTGATTTTTCATAGATCTTAAGTAGGGGGGAGGGGGGCAAAAAAAACAAATTTCAGAAATAAAAAATCTTTCTTTTCTGAATTCAAGGTTCTATTTAAAAGCATGTCGGAGATATGAAGGGCTTTTTCAAAATTTTAGTTAATGGGTAGGACTACATAAAACAAGGTAGAATGTAAACCAACGGTTTTTAAAAGCGCACATTTCCAAAACTCAATACAAACTGTTTAAAAGTGACTTACACAAAAATTTGAAAATTTCATGTAATAAGAAAAAATGTGAAAATAGGACATTTTTGAAATTTTGAGGGGCCATAAGTCCAGAATCCTATATAACTAAGAAAAGCCGTTAACACACGTAAAAATATATTATTGAACCTTTAATTTTCATGTCTTGCCGAAGAAACATTTGTACAGGTGCCTAAGTTACAGGTGTCTAAAAATAGCAAATTTTCAATTTTTGAAGCGTAATAACTCTTAAAGAGGGAGTGCTACCAAAAACTTTTCTGAGGAAACTTATACTAATTCTAAAAGTTCTTTCTTGTCTCAAAATTTCAGGTTCCTATTTAAAGGGGTGCCGGAGTTATGAAAAAAGAAATTTCATGCAAAATGTGGTTTTCACATAACGGTAAATTTAAATAGTGAATTACAAAATATTGCATAATTTTGATATTGTTTTATATAGATAACAAAATTTTCGATCTTCTGGCGGTTTTAGATTGCAAAATTATTACTCAGAGCCCGAGATATATACATCTGAAAATGGGGCTTTTTCGCAATTTTGAAGAGCTGCAACTTTGGAACCCTTTACAACTAAAATAAACCTTTAACACACGTAAAAATATATTACTGTAGCTTTAATTTTTATATCTTGCAGAAGTAAAATGTGTACAGGTTCCTAAGTTACAGGTGTTTAAAAATAGCAAATTTTCAATTTTTAAGTCCTAATAGCTCATAAACAGGGGGTGGTCCGAAAAAATTTTCTGAGCAAACTTATACTAATTCTAAAAGTTCTTTCTTGCCTCAAAATTTCAAGCTTCTATCTAGAAGCGTGCCGGAGTTATGAAAGTAGAAAAATCATGCAAAATTTGGTTTTCACATAACGGTAAATTTAAATACTAAATTTAAAAAAATTGTATAATTTTGATATTAATTTACAAAGATAAATAAATACCTGTCGAATGACGTTTTCAGGTTGAAAAAATCTCAAGCAGAACATAAGATATATGCATTTAAAAATAGGGCTTTTTCAAAGTTTGAGGGGCTGTAGCTCCGTAATGGGGGGGGCTACATGAAAAAGTTGTTCCACAAAATTATTTTTTTTATGAGACCTACCTATGGTTAAAATTGTTTTTCTCTATCTTTAACGGTGTAGAAGTTTTGTAAACAGACGGACGGACGGACGGACGGACGGACAGAGTGAAACTAATAAGCACATTTTTTCAAAATTTTTTTTGGAAATGTGCTAAAAATGTATCCACAGTCTTAACGTTTTTAAGAGACTTATCCATGGTTAAAATGTCCTTGCTTTATATTAAACGGTGAAGAAGTTTTGTAAAGAGACAGACAAATGGACAGACAGACGGACGGACGTACAGAGTGAAACTAATAAGCACATTTTTAAACGAAAATATTTAGGAATATGCTAAAAATTATGGATTAATGATAAGGATTTTTAAACAAATTTATAGATAGGTATTTGGTACATCGTATATTATGAAAAATAAAGATGATAAAATGGAAATCCTTAAATTTTTGTTTTTTTTTTTTTATAATATAAATAAACAAAATAATTTTAATTGGAAAATTTAAGCCTGAAAATATTATATAAATAATATTTGATATAATATATTGTATAATGAACAGAATTGAAGTTTTTATTCTTTTCTACACTAATTAAAAATTGTACTAATTAGTAATTAGTATAGCAAAATTTAAAGAAAATTAAAAATTTTTAAATTGATGCCTACACACAAAACTGTTTTTCATTGCTAAATTCCGAAAATATCAAATTAAGGATATATACATATGACAAAAGTTATTTTTATACTTTAAATTTTATTTAAAAGAGATTTTAATTGCGAATATTATTCAATAAAATTGCAAGTGATTTTCATATTGTATCCTTCTAGTGAATTCCCCTTAGTGAAAACAGAAGAAAATTCTTGTATTGAAGATTCAAAGCTATTAGTTAGTTTTATTAAATGAATAATAATTGTCTACTTAATTTATAGCTTTAGTTTTACGTAAAATTTTTGATATAGTTTAAAGTTTTAGTTTGTTGAGATTTAACAAAACTATGAAGATTTAAGATTTAGAGCATGGTTTACACAACATGATGTAATAATTAATATTTAAAATGAAAAAAAAAATACAAGAAAAAGTCTAATAGATACTAATCTTAAAAATTGAAATAACTGTTCGTTAAATGAAAAATTTGGTAAGCAGTAACAGAAAAGTTCTAACTAACTCAAATTAATTGATTAGAAAAGTATTAATAGTATGTATGTATGTAATTATATGTAATTAATACGTTAAAATATAAACAATCTATATTAGTATCTTTTTTAAATTGATACATCTACCGATATCGATTACTTTAACTGATATTTTAAAACTTGTTCTACATACAACAATAATTTTAGGTGGGATATAATAAAGTTAAATGAAGTAAAGTCGAATCGATTTAATTTCAATCTTTATTTCTCATTAAGATTTAAAAAAAAAATTAGATCGAACGAAAATAAACGTCAAAAGAAAGTGAAACAGTCTTTACCTCTTTTAAATTTCAAAACATTTAATTATAATTCTTATGTCTTATGTTCCATTAAAATGCAGAAACGAGTTCCATGAAAGTTAAATTGCCATAAGTTTTACTTTAATTCCAAAATCCAGCTTATATACACTTGTCCAGAATGTGTATATAGGTATATATATACATAATGCATATATATATATATATGTGTATGCGAAATTCTATAGTAGGAGAGATATTATAATTGAATACAGAATCAATGTTTCCCCATTTTAATAGAATTTCTACAGTCATCATTTATTTAATTTTTTATGGGGTAGGTTTAAAATCTCAAATTAAAATTATTTTTTTGGATAGGGTTGGGTTGAAATCTCAAATTAAAATTATTTTTTTGAGGTTTCAATCCTACCTACCAATTACTTTTTTTTTGGTTACGCTCTCTAATTAATCTGATAATGTATTAGATACATTACATTAATTCTTTATTTTAAAATTTTATCATATAATCTTAAACAATATTAAAATTTCTAATTATTTGGAACAAAATTTATGTTAATTTCATTGAAATAAATTTGATTTTACAGTCGATTCGACTTTATTTCATTTAATTTATTTTTTGAACCTTTTTTTTGAAATAAGATAGATATTTTTTTAAGTAATAAATTTGATTCGACTTTATTTCACCCCACTGTTAATTTTGGGGATCAAATAATTTAATTTTCGTTTTGTTGACTCATCTTAAAACAAAAAAGTTTCTTTTAAAACAATATTGAAAACATTTTAGAAAATTTTTCAAATAAATTTTAATTCTCTTCCTTCAACTTTTTCTTTTTATTTTATTTTATTTTTTTTTTCTCTCTTTCACTCACTGTTAATGTAAGAAGGGTCAAAAAAAGTAGTAATAATAGTAACAATAACCATAAAATATTCTATTTTTTTTGTTTTCTTTTTATTAATTTGACATAAATGACAGACTAATTTTCTGATAAAGTACTAAAATAAAACAAAAACATAAAAAATTTACTAAAAGTCCTGTAAATTTTCTTTTTATTGTTTTTATTTTTTGTAAATATATCCTTGTTTTTCTCATTTTATTTTTTTTTTACTACTTATTCAGTTTGAATTCAATTTTCTTCTGTTCGTTTTTTATCTCTTCTTTCATTTTGGCCCTGAAAACTTTTTTTGTACTTTTGGCAATATAACAATAAATAAATTGGCCATCATTGTATTATCAGGATAATGATTATCATTATCATAAACATCAATAGCAACAACAAGTACAATTGTTTTTATGTATGTTATTATTGTTTTGTTTAGAAAAGTATATTCTTATCATATAATACACTAGTAAACAAATGTGTTTGTATGTTTACATGTATGTAGAATAACATACACACATATGCATGCATATAAGAAAAAGATGAACTTTATAATTTAAACAACAAATTATATCTTCACCTTTTTTTTTTTGTATTTTTCTTTTTTTTTTTTTGATACTTGTATAAAAACCGTTTTAGAAAAAACTCACTTAGAGTATCATTAAATGTGAATTGGAAAACCAAAATACAAAACGACATATAAAACTAACACTGAACAAAAGATTTTGAAAATATTGTTAAAAAAAAAACAAAAAATAAAGAAAAAAGGATTACGATGATTTCGATTGAAAAGAAACATTCACTATTGTTTTCTTTTTTTTTTTTTTAGTTAAATGTGTTTAGTTTTTGATCTGAAATTTTGTTTCTGGGTTTTTTTTTTGCTCTTCATATTGTTATGTTATTAATTTTCTTGATAAAGGATGAAGAGGTTAAAAAAAATATCATGTTTTCCTTTGGTTTGTGTTTTTTTTTTTTTGTTTTATCCTATTGCAAATTCGAATAGATAGATTTCAAATTGAGCAATTCTTTTATCCTTAAAAGTTTTGTAGCACTAAATTTTCGATCAGAACAGAATACTGATAGTTTTTATTTATTTTTTTCTTTTTTAATTTTTACCATAGTTTTTTATTTAAAGGTCCTTTGGTTATTCATTATTTGTTTTTTTTTTCTTCTAACTGTTTATTTATTATACCTTTTAATACAATGGAATAATAAAATAGATTTTATAGATTCGTGTGAATGTATATATGTATATGTACATTATAGGATAGAAAATTAAAGAAAAGCACTTTTTTGTAATCGTTATGATCATCATTATCATTTTGATAAACAACATAATGCTATTGATATTGCACATTTGTTATTTAGTACGATAAAAATTATTTTATTTTATGGACATATGTATATATAATAATATACGCCTGATTCTGAACAGTTACAAACGAAATTACAGTAATAAGATAAAAACGAATATAATTTAATTAATAATTTAAAATTATATAAATATTTAGTAGAAAGTTTATAATAAAACAAAAATTTTGATTTCTAATAATTTTCAAAACAAAGTGCATAAATGAAAGCACAATTACAATTAAATATTCCTTAATGAAAGCAATCAAATCAATTAACATAAATTTAAAAAAAACGAGGAAGAATACAGTTGCCTTTGTCAACTCTTAGATACCCGTACGAACCGTTAGTATGTTAACAGCCTGTCACACTGCTCACAATATTATTTTTTAAATATTTTAGTATTTTAAAATAATTTGGGTGAATTTTATAATTTATAGAACTATGGGTTGTACATATATTCAAACTATATGTTTATATGTACATTCTTCGAAAGCAGATTTTAACCTTTCACATAACGATTATCAATCTTAGTTACATTACTTAGTACAAAATAGTAAATATAATTTTAAATATTATATTATATTATATTTAAATATTCCATTGACAGAATAATTTCTTATAAGTACAATAAAATACATATATATATGTAAATACGGCGCTATATAATATACATATATACTCTTATCATTCATTCACTAGTGACATATACGATATGTAAAAAATAAACATGATATTATATAAGTATGTATGTACATCAATATCATATAAATAAAAATTCTTCAAGCAACCGTTATGTTGTATATTCATTTACATTTTTATGCACTACGCATTATATCCTCAACAATTTCAAATTATCGAATAAAACAAATGCAAAAAATTTGTTGAAGAAATTTGTTAGAAAATTTGAAAAAATCAAGTAACACTTTCGTCAATTATAAAGTAACCCTATATTATTAAAAAAAGTTGTTAACAGAAATAAGAGTATGATGTTGAAGCTTTAATTTTTGTGTATTGCTTCAAAAAAATTCTAACAGGTGTTCAAGTTACAGGTGTTTAAAAATAGAAAATTTTCAGTTTTTGACCCCTTACAGCTCCTAAACGGGGTGTGATACAAAAAAAATTTCTGAAATGACTCATACTTATTTTCAAAGATCTAACTTCTGTCAAAGTTTCCAACTTTAACCGTTTAGAAGATAGAAGGGTTAAAGGATTTTGCAAAATTTTAGTTTCGCATAACGGTAAATTAAGACACCGTATGCCACAACTATATATTTATTGTATATATACTTTTAAAGCTAATAAAAGTAGTAATCGTTTGGCGTTTTCAAAATGAAGATATACCTTATACAACTTGTGCTATAACAATTTAAATATAGAGCTTTTTTGAACCTTTGGGGAGCTGTAGCTCCGTAACGGGTGGGGCTACGAAAAAAAGTTATTAAAAATAAAATTAATATTTTTGTGAGATCTATCAGCGGTTAAAATTTCATAGCTCTATTGCAAAAAAAATGTGGGGATCTAAAAGTTAGGTGTTCGAGAGCTACCCTAAGGCTTGGTCCAAACTCAACCAAAAAAAATAGGGAACCTACAAATTACTCCCAAAATATTTTGTGTAAATTTCAAGATTATAGCTTTCTTAGTTTTTGAGTTATCGTGCTGACGGACGGACGGACGGACGGACATGGCTCAAAAGTCTTAGAATTTTTTTCTGATGCGATCCATACCTTTGAAGGTATATCTAGCTCACTTATTTCGAGGTGTTACAAACGGAGGAGTAATTTTATTATACCCGATCCTATCGTACGGGTATAAAAAGATGAATACTTTTAAATTTAAATTAAAGTGATTCAATGTTTTTAAATTTATATTTTTAAAACTAGGTTATATATACAATTTAAAGTTTTAAAATAAAAGTAAAGATTATTTTATAAAGAACAATAAAAGTAAAAATACTTTTACAATACAGCCTAAAAGTATGCAATAAAATTTGATGTGTTTTGTTTTAATAAATTTATCAGGGGGCTTCGGTGGCCTAGTTGTCAAGCACGTGTCTTATTAACCGAGGGAGTGTGGGTTCAAATCCTGCACAGGTAGCAAGTTTTATTAATTGAACACAAATCGCCCTTGCTACCAAATATAGAGTAAATATATAATATATAATATAAACAAAATAAATAATATGCTTTGTGGTTTGTAATATTAATATAAATAAATAAAAAAATTTATCAAGGGATCTCGCTAGCCTAGTGATTAAGCAGCAAAAATTTTTTATTATCATTATTTAAGTTTTATTCTTTATATACATATACTTATATATATAAATACTGTATGTTAAATAAAAATAACAAAAAAATTATCCTTTATATATAAATTTTTTATAAATTCTACTTTTACAATTCGACAAAAAGGTTGAATATTCAATATTTAAAAAACAAGGTAGAATGTAAACCAACGGTTTTTAAAAGTGGACATTTCCAAAAGACAATACAAACTGTTTAAAATTGTGATTTGCACAAAAATTTGAAAAATTAAAAAATAAAATTTAAGAAATTTTTTGTAATAAAAAAATATGTGAAAGTTACAGGTGCCTAAATTGTTGAGCCCTAATAGCTCATAAACAGAGAGTGGTCCAAAAAAAATTTCTGAGCAAACTTATACTAATTCTAGATGTTCTTTCTGCCCTCAAAATTTCAAGTCTCTATTTAAAAGCATTCTGGAGTTATGAGAGAGAAAAATCATACACAATATGGTTTTCACATAACGGTAAATTTAAATACTATCTTTAAAAAAATTGTATAATTTTGATATTAATTTACAAAGTAAAAAAAATAGCTGTCGAATGGCATTTTCAGATTGAAAAATGTTAAGCCCAGAATATGAGATATACGCATATAAAAATAAGGCTTTCCAAAGTTTGGGGGGCTGTAGCTCCGTAATGGATGGGGCTACATGAAAAAGTTGTGTAGAAGTTTTGTAAACAGGCGGACGGACAGAGTGAAACTAATAAGCACATTTGTTCAAATTTATTTTGGAAATGTGCTAAAAAGTAACACAATAAAAGTTTTTTTTTTTAAATAGAAGTCCAATTTTTAATATTTAAGAAAAGAAAGAACAGATTAATATTCGGAAAGACTTTAAGGAATCCCTTGTTATATAGAGTTATACTACAATAGGTGGGACTACTTGTAATAGGTAGTATGATTATGAAGATATTCTCTGAACAAGGAAAAAATTTACATTTAGAAGAGGACTCTCTGATACTCTCATATTTTATTTCATAAAAAAGCTGTAGAGAATATTATATGAGAGTCGTATAATATAAGCATTCGAATTTTTCTCTTGTTTCGACCTCCACTAACTTTCAGTAATTTTCTCATTGTACAGAGGATTTATCGCTTATTTCTATTTTATTTAAATTATTAAAAAGGATTTTTAATTTAACGGTGAGCATTCACTGTAAAAAGAAATCAGTTAAAACATTAATTTTAATATATGTATCTTGTTTCTATTTTCCGAATTTCTTACTAGTAAAAAGGATATGTAAAAACTTTTTTATTTCCTTTTCTTTTTTATTTTTTTATAGGTCAGATTTTTTTAATATACTGTATTCAATTTTCCTACAAATTATTTTGGTCAGTCATGTGTTCAACAAAAATAAAAGAGAATTTAAAATTTTTATATAGAAAATATTTAAAAAGAAAATTTTAAGATATATCTTTCTGTTTCTAAGGGTATGAATTTATAGTTTTTTTTTTCTGGGCTTTTTATTTCAATATGTTAACAATACAGTACAGTTTAATATCTTACAATATACTGGAATACGTTTATGAAGGATGAATTTATAATTTCAAATTTTAGATAAGAAATAATTATCTGAAATATTTTAAACAACACCACTTTGTGCACCCTCATTTCTGAGTGAATTACTTCTTTCTTTCATTTCAAATTTATTACTAATATTGACGACTACTAACATAACTTTAAAAATAAAATTTTGATAGGCCTTTTAATATGTTTCATTCCAAAACTTACCTTATGTATTAATTTTTTTTCTTCCTTTTGTACTTCTGATCCGAAATTTGATTTTTTTTTTTTTTTTTTTTTTTCCTAAGGGAGGTGGGAATCTTCCAAAGACACCAAGAATTTCCCCTTGGTAGTGTCAGATTCTTACTGACTAAACCCACCTCCCCCTTTAGCCAATATAGTGAGATGAAACCCTTACCTGCGAACGCAGTATATTGGCTAGGGAGTAGGGATAGGAAAGGATAGGAAAATGGATACGGAAACATTGAATTGGGAGTGGGACTGTAAGGAAACAATGAATCCGCCTATTATTATTATTTTGCTAACAGTGACTAAAGCCGTCACAATAGTTACAACATGTAGTAGTAGTATATATTACTACATGAGGCAACTATTGAAGGCAACCCCCACTGTCACTGTAGCGGCTGTTATTATTGGTATTAATATTTTTTATTAATATTATTATTTTACTACAGAGTCAGCGTCATCAGTGGATTATAACGTTCAGCAGTATATAACATCTTACTTGCATGATATAACCAAAGATACCCCCACTGTAGTAGCTATTATTATTATTACTATTATTATTATTATTATTATTATTATTATTATTATTATTATAATTATTGTTATATTATTATTGTACTATTTATTATACTATTAATTGTACTATTATTATTATTATTACTATTATTATTATTATTATTTTACCACAGAGTCAACGCCATCAGTGGATTACAACGTGCAGCAGTATATAACACCTTACTTGCATGATATAACCAAAGATGGCTCTACTGTAGTAGCTATTGTTATTATTATTAATATTATTATTGTTATTATTACTAATATTAATTATACGATATACATTATTACGATATAAAAGTACTACATATTTTTTATTTATGACCTGACCGGGGTTTGAACCCAAGACCATTCGATTGAAAGGTTGGCGACTTAACCACTGCGCCATGAGTCAGATAATGATAGAACAAAATTTTAAAATATTTTTATTTAAAGTTGCAACTGGTAATGGATTAGTGATTTAATCACCTTCAAACCAAAAGAGAATAATTAATCACCACAACTCGCTCTTTAAATTAAAAATTGATTAACTCTTGAAAAATTATAGACTAAAATTTAAAAGATCAAACAAAAGTAATTCAAAATAAATATGACATATGGTATTTTCTAGACTCCGCCCAAGATTTCACCCCATAACTTTGATAATTTCATGTAGGTTTCATTCCGTAAATTTGCTAATTATCATGTATTGTGCGCAAAGAATATGGAAATTAAGTTAATTGATAAAACCACAATATGAAAAAGCACTCTATCTTAACTTTCAAAATACTGAATTGTGAAGGAAGAAGAAATCTAAGTAGGTGCAAAAAATCATACCTAAAACCAATGGATTTTATATTTTCCTTTTGTTAGTAACAGGATGAGAAACTCAATAAAAACTCAATTATTTACTTAAGTGATACGAGGAGAAAATATTTAATAAAAAATATTTATTTAATTCCATTTTTAAAATATTAAAATTCTTGAAAAAATTTATAATATTCGAAAAGGACACAAATAATGTATTCAATATTCCAACACAAAGGACCTTTAAATAAAACTGTCCTTTAAAATATTGTGAAAATTGAATTAGCTGAAAATATATTCGCCTAAATATATTTTAAAATCATAATATTTTTAATCATCCGTTCATTGTATCTAACTTACTTATATTGTATCTCTATAGGATCTATTCGTTTCTTTCACTTTTTCTTTAATATTCAGTTATTCCTTAAGGATTATTTATATTATGTCTATATTTTTTTATATTAAAAATCATATTAGATATAAAATAGAAAAGTTGTTAAGTAAAATTTAAGTAAAACGGAAAAAAAATCATATAATAAAGGGAAAAATAAGAATATATGAGGAAAAAGAAGTTTTTGGTCAAAGATTACTCTCCTTCATAAAATACAATAAAAATTTTTTTTTGTTTTTCTTTTATAGAAAATTTTATTTCACTAATAAATTTCGTTTTTTCTTTTCATATATTCCTCTGTCGTTAAATGTACTTAAAATTTATGTAAATCTTGGAACTTGTAAATCTTTTTTATATAATGAATATTTTTTTTTTTGTATTTTATTTATGTTTTTAACTTTGAAAATTGACTTTGACATTATTTAATTTTAAAGTTTTCCTATGAATTTTACTCAATAATTCAATATTAAATATTTTTTGGTTTTTTGTATGTTATTGTACATTTTTAGGAAAGCAGGACATGTGATTAGTTCCAAAGTGCATTTTCATGTAACAGTAACAAAAAGAAAAGAAAAAACAAATTTGTTCATATGACAAAATTTTATATATTGAAAATAAATATTTGGAAAACTCTCAGTGAAAGAATTTTTTTTTTTTTTGCTAAAAAATGCATATGAGACTTTTTTTTTTTTTTTTTAAAAAGATAAAGCTCTTGCAAAAAAATTCCAATACAAAAATTAACTTAAGAGCATTAAAATACTTAAACCAAAATATCCCTTAAGTACCCAATTTTTTTTTCTCATTTTATAATCGATCACAATTAGATTTGAAAATAATTTTATTTTTTCTAAACTGATGGCATAAGGGAACTTTCTGTGTTTCTTTAATTCTGACCTATTTAATGCATGCATTTTTTCGACATATTCATAAGCGTTTCTACAACAAGTTTCACTTAAAAAACTGCTGGATCTGGATTGCTGTTTTTATACAGATTATACAGACATTTTCGGCTACACCATATTACAGAACAATAGCAGATCACAACAATTATTGATTTTTCTTTTAAAGAGTTATAGTTACTCTTGTTTGGACAAAATTTCCAGAACCATTATTTTGAGGATACAATAACAAATCATTACAGAGTCCAATAAATCGAGAAAATGTATCTCATGAATATTACATTTTTTTGCAGAATATTCTGTTATAGATTATTTTTTGTTTCTAAGATATTTTACTTTAAATCCCAGTCCATTATATTTACTTAGGTATAGCTACAGTTCACTTTATTTAAAACTTAGTATAATTTAAGTTTATTTTTAGATATATTTTTGCTAATGCAAGTAAATGTTAAAAATTCACCAAAAATAACAAAAAAAAAAAAATGAATATCCAATTTGTAATAAATATTGTAAAATGTTTTTTTTTTATTAAAAATATATAAAAACAAAAGAAAAACTACCAAATTTATGTTTATTTGTATTTATAAAATAAAATATGAAAGATTTTCCAACCAACCTACCAACATGTTGGTGTTGGTTTTTTCTTTTAATTTTCTCTCATATTTAAATCTGATGTTAGATATTAACAGTATCCTATATGTTATAATAAAAACCCCAGAATTAAATATACAGAAATAACAATAATATAACAAGAGAAATGAAAGTAAAATGTAAAGGAAAAAAAAACAAACTTTATATGAAATTCAAACAAAATTATAAGGAGTAATGAATAATATTACTATTGACATTCAATGTCCTTAGTTCCATTAAAATGAGTTAAAAGAAAGATGAAAAGTTTATATTTGTTGATCAGGGAAGTAATTTTGCTTTAAATACAAAAAGAGATAATATATACTTAGATACTTTTTAGCAAATTTATAAAACCTCAGTTTTAACACAACTATTTTACTTTTTTAAAATTCTGAATGTGCCTTGATAAATTCATTATGATCCATAGAGATTAGCCTACTTCATCTCGCTTTAAAGATTTTTATCTAATCGAATATATTATTCCGTATTAAATCTTCATTACTAGCCTATCTTCACTTTATTTAATTTAATTTCTTTTAACACCATCCAATTCCAATCTTCGAACCAGTTTAATCCAATCTTACTGTAATGTTTGTATTTGCTGCAGTATTTCTTCAGATGTTTTCTTAACATCAATCTTTCACTTCCTTTCTGGTCTACTTTAATTTTTTTTCATAACTTTTCCGCGAAACGTCTCTGGTTAAAACCTCGGACAGGTCAAAATATCATATGAAATATAATAATATAATGTAAATAAAATAAACCACATCTGGAAAAGGAAGGTTAGTTTATTTCCTCATCACATTGTGGGGAGGGACCAAAAATTAAAAATAAATATTTATTATTTAACAAAGAAAAGAAAAACAAAAAAGAGAAGAAGCGATTAGTTCTAAGAATAAGATATGAGAAAAAAAAGAACAAATTAAAATATTATGATTCTAAAATACAGAATTATAGATTAATATATTTTGTAACAACGTATATATTTGGCTAATTTAATATTTTATAATTATTTAATGCAGCAACCTATAGGCTGAGATTTAGATAATGAAGTATAATGATCATAACCCCAAAAGACGTAATTAGTTTTATTATATAGTTGTATAATTTTTTTTAAAGATACACATATCATTATGTCAAATATAATATACTCTTAATTTTATTATGACATAACTTCGCTGTAGTTTTCACACAAGTCCATTTTGAAAAATTTACGGGGAATTGGTTTCTTAATATTTCCAAGAGTAGTTTTTCATAATTTTTTAACATGTTGGGTTTATATATTATAGATTCCAACTACCAAGTCGTTTTAGAAAAACACATATCTAGATTTAAACAATTCATAGTCTTTATTTGAGACATTTTTCAGCACCATGGATTTATCCGCTTAATTTCGTACATTCTTTCTGTTTTTTAGCACATTTCCAAAGAAAATTTGAAAAAATGTGCTTATTAGTTTCACTCTGTCCGTCCGTCCGTCCGTCTGTTTACAAAACTTCTACACCGTTAAAGATAGAGAAAACAAATTTTAAACATGGGTAAGTATAAAAAAAATAAAATAATTTTGTGGAACAACTTTTTCATGCAGCCCCATCAGTTACGGAGCTACAGCCCCTCAAACTTTGAAAAAGCCCTATTTTTAAATGCATATATCTTATGTTCTGCTTAAGATTTTTTCAATCTGAAAACGACAGGTATTTTTTTTTAACTTTGTAAATTAATATCAAAATTATACAATTTTTTTATATTTAGTATTTAAATTTACCGTTATGTGAAAACCAAATTTTGCATAATTTTTCTACTTTCATAACTCCGGCACGCTTTTAGATAGAGGCTTGAAATTTTGAAGCAAGAAAGAACTTTTAGAATTAGTATAAGATTGCTCAGAATATTTTTTTGGACCACCCCCTGTTTATGCGCTATTAGGGCTTAAAAATTGAAAATTTGCTATTTTTAAACATCTGTAACTTAGGAACCTGTACACATTTTACTTCTGTAAGATATAAAAATTAAAGCTACAGTAATATATTTTTACGTGTGTTAAAGGTTTATTTAAGTTGTAAAGGGTTTCAAAGTTGCAGCTCTTCAAAATTGCGAAAAAGCCCCATTTTCAGATGTATACATAGTTAATATCTGCATATTATACATATCTGCTTAATAGTTTTGCAATTTAAAACCGCCAGAAGATTGAATATTTTATTATCTATATAAAACAATATCAAAATTATGTAATATTTTGTAATTTATTATTTAAATTTACCGTTATGTGAAAACCACATTTTGCATGAAATTTCTTTTTTCATAACTCCGGCAAGCCTTTAGATAGAAACCTGAAATTTTGAGACAAGAAAGAACTTTTAGAATTAGTATAAGTTTCCTCAGAATTTTTTGGTAGCACCCCCTCATTAAGAGTTATTACGCCTCAAAAATTGAAAATTTGCTATTTTTAGACACCTGTAACTTAGGCACCTGTACAAATTTTTCTTCGGCAAGACATGAAAATTAAAGGTTCATTAAAATAATTTTACATGTGTTAACGGCTTTTCTTAGTTATATAGGATTCCGGACTTACGGCCCCTCAAAATTTCAAAAATGTCCTATTTTCACGTTTTTTCTTATTACAAGAAAGTACAAGTCACAATTCTAAACAGTTTGTATTGAGTTTTGGAAATGTGCGCTTTTAAAAACCGTTGGTTTACATTCCACCTTGTTTTTTTTGTATTAATACATATTCATATTATTTTTCTCAATCTCGGTTGATTTTTAACATGAAATTGAAATGTTTTTTTAGTCAATTGATTTTATACATCGCCATATAAAAAAAATAATCAACAGGAAAAACTTTAAAAATGTTCCAATTGTAAAGTTAAAAATTTAAAATATCAAAATATAAAACACTACATTAAACAAAAAAATTTGGGGGCTTCGTGACCTAGTGGGTAAGAGCGTATAAAATAGGCTGTAAACACCGAGGGAGTATGGGTTCGAATGGCCCACATGTCGTAAGAGTTTTCCCCCTTACGACATTTACAACCACGGCTGAACAGGAAAGGCTGTGTAATTTCCTGTCCACATTTATGTGGCAGAGAAATGCAAAAAAAAAAGTCAAAATTTATTGAATTAAAGATAAAAGAGCGGAGTTAATTTGTACTAATAAAATTATACCATCACTGACATTTTATTTATATAAAATATAAAATATATAATTATGTATGTATTAATTTTTAGTTTATTTTTTTGTTTTTGTTAAGTAAAAGAACAATCAGTAATTCATAAGTCAAAAAGTCTATTTTGGAAACATAAAAAAAAATCCTAAACTTTTCTTTTTTTTTTTGCGGACTCTTCTCACACTCTTCTACATTATTTTTCCGTCAAATTTTTCTTCCCGCCCAACTAAAAATGATGAAGTATTTTATGGATATTTGTTTTGTTTCTTGTTTTTTTTTAAATTACGACAAGAATAAAAATAATAAAAAAGAAAACAAAAATCTTTCTTCGTCCTTTATAATATGATCCCCATCTAATGTTTATGTATGTACATACATATTTATTGTATTTGTAATTCTAAATAACGTAAGGAACATGTTCTGAATATTGAAATATTTTTTTTTTTTTTGGTTTTTTTTTTTGTTTCCTTTTCTATCAATGAAATTATGTATTGTTTGTTTATTTTTGTCATGTTGTTTTTTTTTAATAGGTCCTGGTCCTGAAGAGGGAAAAAAACAACAAGCAAACAAATAGCATAAATAAGAATAAATAACAAATAGCAACAAAAAAGAAATTGTTATTATACTTGTTAAATATTCGATGTATTGGAAAATTCTATAAAAAAAAAAAAAAGAAAAAAAGAAAAAAAAATTCAAGAACATTAAAAGAAAAAAAAACAATAATGATATAAGAAAAACATGAACTAAAACTAAATATTAACAATAATTTGAGAGTATCCATTATTGTGTTTTTTTTTTCTTCTTTCTCTTTCTTTGATTATTGGTTCATTGTGAAGTGGTATAGTCATCGTTACTAAACAAAAAAAAAAACAAAACAAAAACAGAAAAAATATTTATTAGATATTATAAGATTATAATAATAATAATAATAATTTATTTATTAATTTGTTTTAGTTTGTTTTCTTTTCATCATATTTACTTGGCCTGGCATCCATTATAATTTTTTTATTCCTTATTTTTTTTGCAGTTCAGTTCTTTGCAAGTGTGGAAATAAAAAGTTCCTTTGAATTGGTTGTATCCTATAATAAATTTGATAAAGAAAGAAAGAGAAAAAGAACGATGAAGAGATATAAAGAAAAAAACAAAAACAAAAAATATAAAAGTAAATAATGATTTCCTAAGATGTTTATTTTAGAGCAAAAAAAAAAAAAAAACCAAAACAAAAAAAAAAAGATGTCGGAATGGAAATATTAAAATTTTACTTGAATTAATACATTTTCTTATGAAAATTAATGATTTCTTATCAAATATATAAAAGTATAGTTTCGAACTATTAAAGAAGATTAAAGTTTTAAAAACTATTATTAGTAGAATTTGTTTAAATTAGTATCATTAACCTATCAGTTATGATCTAATTTATTTATTTATTAATTTTTGTTGTTTTATAATTGTTTAAAGCTAATTTCCGATTAGAAATTCTTACACATGCATCGATATTTTCTTTTTTTTATTATTCTAATTTTTAAGAGTTGCATTAAGGGGTTTTTTTGATTCTGAAAAGTAATTGTTGTTGGTATTGAAAGAATATTATTTTATTAATAGATTACAATGATTAAAAATGTTAATAAATAATGATACAACCTTTCTCCCTTATAGTTTCCTAAGTTCACCTTTGTAGTTTCCTATGAATTTCCTAGCCGCTGTAACATTAATCACCAGGTTAATAAAACCGCAAGAAATATCACTATCAGTGAGCAAAATAATGATTTAGACAAAATCCAAAAATGATGTGATGGTCAACAGGATTGATTTTAACACCAAACAAACATAATACTATTTAATATCCCGTAAACTAGCAACTACTATACCAAACCAGACATTTCAGGTAGAAGATCGATGCAGTACTCAATAAATTTCAACATTCTGGGTGTCGAGTTAAATCAAAAATTAACTTGGTCAAATCATATTTTTGGTATAGTTAAAGATTCTGCTAAATTTTTGGGTTTCTTGTACTGCTGTAAACCTTTATCGTTCTCCAACCGATCTTCTCAATATCTATAAAATGTAAATTTTATAGATATCCGAAAATGGAACATAATGCATAAATTTGGGATAGAGCTCTCCAACCAGTGTTCGAATAGTTTGGGTTGGTCGACAAAGTGCAAAACAGAGCTATTCGTTTTATTTGCGACCCCAGTGATACGTCAACGCTCAACTCACTCTGTAATAGTCGTATTGTGGGCTTCACTTTTGATATTCCAAAAAATTAAGCTGGCTCTCCGTATCAGTATTAGCCGATGATACAGTGATTATTACATCTACCATTCTTGGTTCTGAAGTTGAAACCCACTTACAGCAAGCTTTAAATATAATATTGCACTATTTTAATAAGTGAAAAATGCTATAAAATATGCTGATAAAACAAAATGTATTCACTTTACCCGTAAACGTAAGAGTTGTTTTAAACCCCAAAATTCTTTAAATGTTAATAGTCATGAAATAAAATGGGTGGAAACTGTCAATTAATAAAACAATTTGAGCATAATATCCCTTTATAAATCACACTTCAAATTTATCTGTTGAAAATAAACTATTACTAATAAAAACTGTTTTCCAACCAATATTATTATATGGTGCACGAATTTGGGGGGATTGTGCAAAAATGCATGTCAGTACACTTCAGGTTGAACAAAATAAAAATTTTGAAATCTATTTACAATTTTCCTTTTTATTATTCTGCAATTAAAATTTATCAAAAATCCAACTTGAAAACCATTGATCATAAAATTTCGAAACTAAAATTCTATTTTAGCCAAAATTTACAGTTTTCAGAAAATGAAATTATAAAAAATTTATTTATATTTATTTTATAATATAATTTAGTTTATAAGTAGTATAAGTTAGGTTAAGTAGTTTTAGGTTCATTTAATTTCAAATAAGGTTTTCTTTTTTCCATTTTTAGTTGAATAGAATATGTACCCAAATTAAAATGTTGTAAACATATTGACATTTTTGTTGCGAAAATTTTAGGTATAGATTTAAAAAAAAAGACCAAGAAAATCTAAGCACTTTCTAGTGTATGTATATAATGTGGTGTATGATTTTTACCCACTAATCATCCCAATTGCAAAACAGTTTAATGCTTGAAGAACAGGATGAGGAATCGAAATTGATTATAAAGAGAAGGAATTTTGAACTTAAATTGTACGAGTGATATTAAATGGATATTTTAGCAGATGTAAAATAACTGAGAAAATTTTAGCCGATGTAAATTGATTGATCCCTTGAACTACTTAACAATATATAAACAGGTGAACACTTGTGATGGAAATGTGTTCAACAATTGATTGGAATTGGGACATGTGGCTTTTAATTTTGCCAGATATATTACGCAAGAGATATTTATAGAAAAGAAAAGTGGCTACTATACTTTAGCAATAATTTTAATTTGGCAATTTAAGTCTTTTGTAATTTCAAAATCATTAATGATATTAATAGTTCCTTTTTGTATCTTATGCAGATACTGTAAAACAGTGTTGCGAGCCTCAACGAAGATGTGGAAGTTTTATTCTAGTTTTGGCCGATTGAAGACAATCACATTTAATCGTGAAAAAACTTAAACAAATTTTGCTACTATGATGTTTTCTTAGTCAAGAGACTGTGACTGTCACTGTGGCCTCTTCCCCAAAAGTTTATATTCACTTGTTGTTTTTAATTTGATATTGTATATTATAAAAATGATTTGTATTTCATTTACCTGCAATGTTATTTAATTGTATTTTTTCCAAGTTGACTGTGTTATTATTTGATTGCATTTCATTTAACTGTTTTTCATTTGGCTGTATGTTGTAAAGTCAGAGTTTCAATAATTTGTTTAGCTGTGGTGTGAGCGGTAGTCTTTAATCTTTTAAATGTTTTGTTTTTTGAAATATGTATGTAAAACCTATAATTACGAGTATTTTACAGCTATGGTTACAAATAAAATGCAATGAAATATAACACAT
The DNA here is from genome assembly GCA_947095535.1 of Poecilobothrus nobilitatus. Classification (NCBI taxonomy): domain Eukaryota; kingdom Metazoa; phylum Arthropoda; class Insecta; order Diptera; family Dolichopodidae; genus Poecilobothrus; species Poecilobothrus nobilitatus. The sequence continues at coordinate 60,363,841 of OX352774.1, forward strand.
TCAAGTGAAATGCACTCAAATGATAATACTGGCAAATGAAAATTCAGGTAAGTGACATACAGTCAAATGAAATACAGATCTGTGATAGCAAACCTTTTTCTACTACTCTCTAATAATTAATTCGTTTGCAAATAACTAGCTTTTATTCCTCTACTATTCCGCCACTTCTAATCTTCCTAATCGCAAACTTCTTCTCGCTACTTGAGTACGAATTATAAGCCGTTCGCAATATGTGTATTTTTTACTTAGGATCTTTCTCTTGTAAATTTTAATCCACAAATTAACAAGTTTGTAAATGGTAAAATAGGCTTAATATGATATTAATATACTATCATTTTTACAAAAAAAAAAAAAAAACATTACATATACATATAATAACTTTACTACTAGTGATGCTATTTTACTGATAGGGTCCAAAAAATGTACTTAGGCAGAATTATCTGAAATTATCTACCATATTATTAAAAATGAAATTCTCTTTAAATTATTATGAAAAAATGTTTAATCTTTATATACTATAATGTTAATAATATCCTATAAAATGTCATAATATGCTGCCTGCCAAATGCAATTTAATTATTATATCATTACATTTCAATTGAAAATTATAAATTTGAATATTTTATTATAAATTTTACATAATTTTAATACTCCATTATATTCTTTTAAATATATTGGAAATATTTTGTACATTATTCAGTTCTTTTCAAATGGATTAAATATAGGTTTAAATAAAAACGTATAGCATATTTTAAATTAAATTTTTTTGTTAAAACATTTAAAATAAAATTTTAAATAAAAACAATAAAAAAAAAAAAAAATTTCATTTCATTTAATAATATAAAAGATGACATCGCTCTGTTAATTTAAAAGACGACATGGCGTAAATAAAAAACAAAATTCAAAAAAAAAAACACAAAATTATTTAATAAAAATAATTAAAAATATTTTCAATCAGACCGATTAATGAATTCACAATTAAAAAAAAAAAAAAAATGAAAATAAAAATAAAAAATATAATTTACAGTCCAATTATCAGATACAATTCTTAAAATATTGTTCTGTTAATTTAGGTGCAATATTTTTATGGAAATGTTAATATGTTTTATTTTAACTGCAACAGTTTTAATGCTTCATTATCCTTAATAATATTTATTAATAAATCCCATTCGTTAGGTACGCATAATATTCTCTATACAGGGATAAAAATAAGAATAGCTGAGATTTTTTCTCAAAATATTTGGAATTTAAAAAATGATTCTATACTTTAGCGTAAAATGATTATGTGTCATTAAATAGGGAGGTTCATCAAAAAATCACGTATCCTGACATTCTTGAAAAGGCTATAAAAGGCTACTTATTAACAACAAGGAGGAATTATTTAAAAATACCTAAACAAACAAGTAAAGTGACAATCGGAACGGCTAGAACTTGAAAATATTTTACTAAGATAAGAAAGTAAAAGAAGTGATTGTAATAAGTTACTCTTTAAGGTAAATGGGACTTTAAGTTAAAATAGCCTGGTGTCATCAAAAAATGATTTGTAATTTTTGACTGTCAGACGCTCTTAAACAAAACTGAGGTATACAACCTATTCTGACCAAAAAAATTAAGTATATTTACGATTATCAACCATTTTCTTTTTCTAAGCAACAAACAAATAAACTCTTTTTGAACGGAAAAACCAGTCGAAAAAAATTTAAATACATTTAAAGAAAAAAGTCATTGTTTATTTCTGCCCTAAATTTTTGCATATAATTCACTTTTAATACTTATGTTCTTTGAATCTTCTTTTAAAAAAAAAAAAAATACTCAAACAACCTAGAAAATTTTATATTTCTCTAGAAGGGAGATATTAACTCCAACGAGTTATCTGTAAAATTGGTTTAATACTTGATACATAAACAAATCATTGATTAAAAGTGGGATGTTTTTAGGTATAATACTCAGATGATTTTTAAGCAGAATTTTTCTCTTCTGTACTTTATATTTGAATACAATTTCTTTTTTTAAATAGTATCTAAGAATCAATTCTCAAAATTATTTAATTGATTTCGAATGAAATTATTTTAAAACGTACTGAAAACGCGAAAAAAAAATGTTGTAAAAGGGAAATTTCTATATATAAATTTAAAAGATGAAATTTCATGGAATTTAATTTTATTTAAAATTTTTGGAATTGAATTTATTTAATTAATTCCATGGAATTTACACTTAATATTTAAAAAAAAATTAATATTTTATTTTTCAACACAGGCATCCTTACATAATGTGGCCATGCAAAAAATAATTTTTTTCGATTTTTAAAATTAATATTTTAGTCGGTTTTTTTCTTCCATATAATTCAATTTATTTTTTTATTTTTTTATTTATTTAAATAAATTATTTTATTGATGCTTTTTATTTTTAATATAATAAATATAATGTTATTTTTCAGCCAATAAAATAATTTCTTTTCAAACTTATGTTTTTCCAATTTAAATATTATAAAAGGTTTATTTTTTTTTTCTTTTTGTTTTCTTTTTTTGTTCAAAAATAATGGAATTTTATTTCTTTTATTTAAAAAAAAAAAAAAGTTAAATAACTTTAAAACGTACCATACCAAGCTTAAATAAACAAACGAAATAGTGAAAATTATATTGACCAAAAATCATATTAATATAATTTTGGTTGGTTTAATATCCTGATTTTAATAACTGGTTTATGGTACAGTAAACATTGATCAAATCGGTTAAAATTTTTGTTTTTGTAATATTGATATGTTATCAAAATAATTTCAAAACAATTAACAATTTGGGTGGTATTTATGGGTGGGTGTTATTTATTATGGGTGGGTGAATATTTAAAATATTATTTTAATCTTAATCTTAAGCCCACTTCACACGATACGTGTATTTATCATATGACTTTTTGTAGTTTATATTGTTTATGTTAAACAGCTGATCAGCTTTGTGTTCATTGTTATTGTATTGTCAAAATTTGTTTTTTTTTTTCTTTGTATAGTATGTAAAGTGTAAAGTAAAATATTGTTTTAAATTATATTTTGGTTAAAAAACAAAAAGTTGTTAAACATTTTATAACATAAATTATTTTTGAATATTTGAATTTATTATTTTTGAATATTTGTATTTATTTCTTTTCATATTGTCTTTGTGATTATTGACAATACAAATGATTTTCGAAATTATCGGTAAAATCGAATTTTGTCATTTCACGAGATATGTTATATAACATAAATATGTCAAATGACATATTTTTGTACTTTACGATACACTATATATTTCTTTTTCTATTATAGAATTTTTATACAATACACATTCCAAGTCATAAGTGTATTGTCACATATTGTGAAGTGACCTTTGATTGCAAAATTTCTCATAATATGATAAGAGAATTAACTGTATTCTTTTGGACCAAACGTAGAACTAACTTTTACTAATAATACCAACATTTTCAGCACTTTTTAGCAAATTTACAGCAATATTTTTGTTTAATTTTAGTCTATCAGGCGAAAGATCTTAGATTCTCAGATTAATAGTTGTATATATATAAAATTTCTAAAAGTCAATTGAAAAATTGAAATGTTCTAAAAATAAATGTTGAAGTAAAAATTTTACAATAGAATTAAATGGAAGGGTATCATATGACTGTATTTCATTTGCCTGTATTTCTTGATCATTTAACTGTTTTTCATTTGCCTGTAGTATTGTTTGCCGCCTGTATTTCACTTGCATGTATTTCATTTGCCTGAATTTCATTCTAAATTAGGAGAAATTTTAGAGTTGCATTCAAAAGCAGGGCTTTACACTTTTTCTAGAATATTTATATGTATATATGTATATGTAGGGGCCTCGGTGGCCTAGTGGGTAAGAGCATATAAAATACGCTGTAAACACCGAGGGACTGTGGATTCGAATTCCACACGACATTTATTATTGGAAGTTATTCCCCCTTCGACATTTACAGCCACGCCTGAACAGGAAAGGCTGTGTTCCTGTTCTCATTTACATGGCAGAGAAATGCATTAAAAAAATTAAAAAATATGTATATGTGAGAATTTGAATTAAGAAGGACTTTAGTGAATTCAAAATTAAAGTTAAACGCCGTTTACAGAATATTTATGTAATATATTTTTGTATAATATGAAATACAGGCAAATGAAATACAATGAAATGAAATAGAGGCAAACGAAAATACAGGCGAATAAAATAAAGGCAAATGAAATACATTCAAAAGAAATACAGGCTTGTGATAATAACGCGAATTAAATTACATTTTTTTAAACTGATATATTCATTAAAATTAAAAATCAGAAGTAAATTTTATTTATTAAATATTAACATTTGATTAAATATTTTGAAGGGTATGTTTTATGTAAAACAAATATTTAAAATTTAATTTTTATATACAAAATAATAAACAAATAATATAACAGACTAATAACGATATTATCTATTTGATGTTAATTTACTATACATGATCAAATAGCTAAGCTATAATCGATCTCTAGAGTCAGGTAATAATATGATGAAGTCAATAAGGTATTCATAATAAAATAAAGTCAATAAGGTGTTGCGTGTAATAAGATTAATAGATAATAAAATATACAAAATATTATTAGTGATAAAAACCTAACAAGATAAAGAGGTAGGTAAATCACTTGTATTAATTGATGAATGTCAGAGTTTGGTAGTCAAAGAATAAATTCAAAACGAATCCACTAAAGAGAGTTTTTGTTTTGATGACTAATGAGAAAATTAAGACATTTAATTAATAATAAACTTTGTTATTAATTTAGTGGTGCAAATTTTAGACTTTATATTTTTAATATTTTAATGTTTTGTTTATTTTTTTAATCATTATAAATATTCGTTCAAATTCGAAGAATTAACTTTTTCTTAAAACTATGACTTAAATATATGGTATGGTACTGAAAATTACAACATCTTATTTAACAACGTATTAATAATCTACGTTTAAAAAATAATTTGTACTCATTAGTAATAAATGTTTCTTTGTTTGTTTATATTACTTATAAAGGCAAAGCCAAGTAAAGAGCCCTTTTCCTTTCGAATATGGACCTAAATAAATAGTACCGTCTTACAGTATTTATATCATTTTACGTTTTTTTATAATAAACATATGTATTCATAAAATGTCTTGCAATGTGACACTTCACCAAAGACATTTTTGAAGTTTGAGATCTTCTTTTTGTGTACACATGAATGTGACAAAAAAATCAAGTAAATACAATTAGCAGTGAAGAGAATTTCATTTCGTTGAATTTATTTAACTTTGAATTTTTGAAAACTTCCATTATTTTGTTAATTTTGTTGAAGTATTTCTCATGAAATTAAAAAATTCGAACTACAAATAAAAGTTTTGATTTAATTCTTTTAAATAAAGTTTTGTGTTTTGGAACCGAACTTCTTTTTTTCTATGCATTTAAAAAGTGTCGTAGGAACATTCACTACCAAGGCTACAGTTGATACTCTCACGACACTTTTGAGTATTTGAGAAAACTATTCACTTTTTACTTTTTTTATTAACATATTTGTTTATGTAGAAGACCCTTTCGTTTAAATAATATCCTTATAGAGACGCTTTATAAAACCATTAAGGAGCATAAGGCAATATAGATCTTAGAGATTTTTGTAATAATAAAATTTAACTTTGCTTAAAAGCTTTGTTATTTAAATTTATATATGATTTTTCTCTAATTTAAATGTGCTACCAGATATTCGGAATTTTTAGAATCCTTTATTTTTATTCACCTGGTATATGAAAATTTCTGAAATAAGTCTTAATATTCGAAATTGAATATCAACTGAATACAATGTTTAGTCTTCTGGGATGTTAACAACTAAATTTCATTTAAAACGAGAAAGAATACAGTTGCCTTTGCCAACTCTTAGATACCCATACGAACCGTTAGTAGGTTCACAGCCTGTCACTCTGCTTACAATATTATTTTTTTAATATTTTAGTAATTTAAAATAATTTGGGTGAATTTTATAAATTCTAGAACTATGGGTTGTACATATATTCAAACTATATGTTTATACATTCTTCAAAAGCAGATTCAAACCTTCCACATAACGATTATCAATCCAAAACTTTTTCAAATATTCTATAGTACCATTTAATACTAAGCGGTAAATGTATATTAAATTACAAAATAGTAAATATAATTTTAAATATTATATTACATTAATGCGCACATAGTATATTTATATTGTTATAAGTATATCGCCATACATTGCAATATTTCTTTAAAAATATTTCCATTCACAGAATAATTTCTTATAAGTACAATAAAATACATATATGTATGTAAATACGGCGCTATTTAATATACATCTATACTCTTATCATTCATTCATCAGTGACATATACGATATGTAAATAAACATGATATTATATAAGTATGTATGTATATCAATATCATATAAATAAAAATTCTTCAAGCAACCGTTATGTTGTTTATTTATTTACATTTTTTTGTACTGCGCATTATAGCCTCAACAATTTCAAATTATCGAGTAAAATAAAATTCAAAAAATTCGTTAAAGAAATTTTGAGAAAATCAAGTAACACTTTCGTCAATTATAAAGTAACCCTATATTATTAAAAAAAGTTGTTAACAGAAATAAGAGTATAATGTTGAAGATTTAATTTTTGTGTATTACTTCAAAAAAAAATTAACAGGTGTTTAAGTTACAGGTGTTTAAAAATAGGAAATTTTTAGTTTTTGACCCCTTACAGCTCCTAAACGAAGGGTAATAATAAAAAAAAATTCGGAAATGACTCATACTTATTTTCAAAGATCTAACTTCTGTCAAAATTTCAAGTTTCCAACTTAAACCGTTTAGAAAATAGAAGGGTTAAAGATTTTGCAATAATTCAGTTTTGCATAACGGTAAATTAAGATACCGTATAGGATAACTATATATTTATTATATACATATTTGTAATGCTCATAATAGCACCTATCGTTTGGAATTTTCAGATTGAAGATATACCTTATAGAGCTTGTGTTATAACAATTTAAATATAGAGATTTTTCGAACTTTGGGGGGCTGTAACTCCTTAACGGATGGGGCTGCAGAAAAATTAATATTAACATAAAATTAATATTTTTATGATATCTATCAGTAGTTAAAATTTCATGGCTCTATTTCAAAAAAATTGCGGAGATCTAAAAGTTAGTTGTTCGGGAGCTTCCCGAAGTTTTGGTCGGAACTCAACCAAAAAAATATAGGGACCCTACAAATTGCTCCCAGAATATTTTATGTAAATTTCAAGATTCTAGTTTTCTTAGTTTTTGAGTTAGCGTGGCGGCGGCCGGACGGACGGACGGACAAGGCTTAATCGACTCAGAATTTGATTCTGATCCGATCCATACCTTTGAAGGTATATCTAGCTCGCTTATTTCGAGGTGTTACAAACGGAGGAGTAATTTTAATTATACCCGATACTTATCGTACGGGTATAAAAATTAAATATTTATAATAGGAGAGTACATAATTCCGCTCTGCATACGATAATCTTTAGAAAAAACTGTATTTTTCAAAAAGACTCTAAAAGCTTAAGTAATTAATAGTCTTAATTGTATTGAAAGCTTACATTTAAGAGTTAGTTTATCATATTCTATGTATAACGAATAGCAATCATTTTTTACAAATCTTTAAAAAATAATAAGCTGTTTTACCTATCTATTCAATTTTTTTTTCTTTAGTTGTGATCGAGAAAAATTTTTTTAAAAATAAATAACTGATAAGCAGAAACTCTTAAATAATTAAATATGGCGTAATCTTATACACAATTATTCCAGCAATTTGTAATTCATATGTGAACGTCGTAACGAAATTTAGGAAAAACATAAAATAACATCATCTCTTAAAATAACTCTCCAAATTTTTCTCTTCATTGTCCCTAACCCCAATTATTCCAAAACCTAATTATCCTAAACCGAATTTTCCAATAATTTTTCCTACATCCATTTCCTATTTGCCCCAAATAAAAATGTACATTATGTCACAATATATCAAGATATTTATTCTAAAGTATAATTTTAAACGGGTGGTTTTGGTTGGATAAAGTTCAACACTACCCAGGAGAACGTTGTGCAGTTCCTTTGATACATTTTCAATGTATTCCACTGCCCCATTTTAATGATCAATATTCCATATAGCTAAATGAGGACAGATTAAACTTTTTTACAAATTTAAAAGTAAAATAATTAATTTTTAATTTACAACAAAAAATCTTTTAATTAAAAAATAATCGTCTACTGTTATTATAATAACGGTAAAAGTATTTTTGTTTTTATATATTTAATATTAGTTAAATCAAAAATAAATCGCATATATAGACATAAGGGAAAAATAAGAAGATTTTAAACCAAATTAAAAGTTTTTTATTATTTTGAATTTCTATTTTTTATTATTTTCTTTTTTAATTATTTTAATTTAATTTTATTAGAGAATTTTTTTCTATCTTCTTTTTTTTTCATATATTTTTTATTTTTAATTATTTTTTATTTTATACTATTTAAAAAAAAAATTATTTTTTCTGTATTTTTTTAACTGAGATTTTTATTTACATGTTTACTACATGTATTTTTTTTAATATTCTTTTTTTTTTTTTCAGAATCAAATTATTGTAAAGTTGGTAATACAACGTATTCACATGGTGAAACGTTCAAATTGGATTGTAAAACACAATGTGTCTGCGAGGTAAGATATTAAATTATATACGTAAAAAAAAAAAAATACAATACAATTTATATATATATATATATATATATATTATACATTATGTATACACACAATTTACATGAAAATTATATAAATAAATAATAAACAATGGTAAGCAAAAGGTAACAGATACTTAATAGTTGATTATATTGATATAAAATTAAAACTGGGAAGCTAAAATTGTTCAGTGAATAATTTTATATTTAAACCAGATTTAACATTTTGATTACAAAAATTTCAAGAAAATTATAAATTTCATTATTCAGCTAACTAAGTCTATCTTTTATATAACCATAATGCTTCTATATTACATGCCGGAACATTTAAAAAAAAAAACTTTGAAAAATGAGTTTTATGTGAGTTTTCATATAAGAAATTTTCTTTATTCGTGGACGGTTATTTGAGTACCTTATAACTTTTCTGTATATGGTACACTGTACAGTGTACTAAAATAACTTTGAATTAAATACCTATAAAATAATATATGATATTATTTTCTATCATATATTACAAAATTTCATTTAAAATTATATTTTCATTCATAATTTGGAATAAAGTAAAATAATCAAGAAATAATACGTACGTCCTCACTCTTTCACAATATAAAACGGTATGTATGTAGGAACAATTAAGTAACATTACAACTAAGTAAGGGCTTTAATTTTTTTTTTCTTTTCTTTTGCATTAGTATAAGTAGCATCTGTATCATTCTAAAAAAGTCTTAGGTTAAAAAAAAACGAAATTTTTTCTTTATTTGATTTTACGCAATTTACACCCGAATGTAATAACGAAAATAAATATCGCTTAATTTTTGGAAAATTTAATGAGACCCTAAATTATAATATAAAATTTGAATTAATGTATTTAGAATAAAACAAATAATTATTTTCATATGAAAATATCAATCAGACTGGATAAATTGCTGTCAAACTCATTTTTAAAAATCATTAGATTCACACTCAGTGTCAAAAATTACTATTAGATAATTTCAAATATTTAAAATATTCGGAATAGGAAGGTATGTTAAACGACAGATTTAAAAATGATGTCCATTTTGAAATTGCACATTTTAATAAATCGATTATAAAAGTGAACGATTTATTTTTTTACTTACCGTTAAATATTATGTATCTTTTCCCTTTTTAATTCTCGTAATGGTGTTGGTAAATAAAAAATTGTTTTAATATAAAATCTAATAAGTAAAAAATGTATTTAATTGAAAACTTCGACATAGTCTTATATAACATTTAATCAATAACTTCATAAGCATTAAATGTTATGGGAAATTACTTCCCCTTAAACTAGTTTCTTAATTTATCATTAATTGGTAACCAGAGCAATAAATAATTTAGCATACCATTATTACAAGGATCCCTTCAATTATTTGATTTGGTTTCCACACCACAAAAAAAGTGGATTTAATTTTTTAATTACTAAATTAAATGAAAATCTAATTCTATATGCTATAAGTCTTGTTTAATCTCTGTATCTATTGTATAAATCGAAAGATTAGTGTACTTATTTTTTTTTCAACACCATTACAATTCGAGATATACAATGTTTTAACATTTACTTCAATTATAAAATGATAGTAGATAGAAAAACATTCATTCGTTTTTTTTTTCTCTGCTGAACCCTTTTGGGCTTTTCCATAAAACATATTCCAACACTTTGATTATAGTAAAACAAAATAATAAAAAATAAAACCAAATTGTATATTCCAAAACATATTCTGAAGGGAATTTTAGAAAAAAAAAAAAATTAAACATACTTTTATTTATAAAATACATTATATGAACTTATATATTGTGTATTTAAAACAAAAATATTTACTTTTTTATTTTTATTACCTATACATGAAAAAGGCACATATTTTTTTACTTTATGTACTTGTGCTTGTAAATGCAGTTTAAGAATAAAAATAAAATGTAACACAAATGTAAAATGTTTTTCTTCCACAATATGATAGAAATTTGGTTTTAAAATGATTTCAAATAACTTTTAATCCATTTAAATTTAAAAATGCACTTATAAAAACTTGCTTCAACACTTAGCATGTTATTATCATTACCAATACAAAGAATATTCAATAGGGTATTAAAAGATAAAGAAGTTTATACTTTTTGGTATGTTACTTAATACTGCTAAAGTGTAATGGCTTAAGTACAAATAAGTAGCTAACAAATAAATAAGAAGTAATTTATTATGCTGACAATATCTCTCTGCCAGCGTACACTTAACATAGAAGAAATATTTAACTGACTTACAAAAGACAGATACAGCAGATATTACGCTGAAGATTTTCAGCAGGGAAGTTCAAGGAATCATAGATCAGGCAAATGCAATGAATATTTAAAGACAAGTCAAAGACACTTCATGGTAGGGAAAATGCATTTCCAGTAAGAATGTGATAACTAAGCTTCAAATATTTATCAATAAAAATTTAAGGATTACAAGTAAAATATTCTGGTCAAAAAATATTTTGAATTATGATCATTAATAATCAGAAATTAATTTGAAACAGTAATAAAAAAAAAAGAAATGCAAGAGAACTTATCTTCCCTTGTGGTTTTCTGACTTGAAAACGATAAAGCAGAAAATCACTTTATCTGGGAGTCATAAGAAAATAATAAGAAAATAAAAGTAAGCAGGACTGAAAAATTATTGAAGTAAGACAAAAAAAGTAGGAAAAATTGAAAAAGCTAAAGTGTAGATAAAAGTGCTAGCAGTGTTCAAAAGATAAAAGTAGATCCTTTTTTAAGGTCATGCATATGCTGCGCTAAGAATTACCCGTGAAAAAAATACCAAATAAAAGCATAAACGTTTTAATTATAGTATAAGTAAATAAACTTTTACAAATCTTAAAGAAAATTGATATAGTATTGATTTACAATTTTTTTAAAAAAGTAATCCTAAAAATATGCAATTTAACTTTAAATTAATTAATAATGGTGCCTCGGTGGCCTAGTGGGTAAAAACATATAAAATACGCTGTAAACACCGAGAGAGTGTGGATTAGAACTTCATACAAGTCGTAAAAGTTATTCCCCCTTACAACATTTACAGTCACGCTTGAACAGGAAAGGCTGTGTGCAGAGAAATGCATTAACAAAAAAATTAATTGACATTTATTTCTTCGTTTATTTTCCAAACCTTCCAAGCACTATATAATTATGTGACAGTTATATAATTCGTTATTAAAAGATCTAAAAACAAAAAACAAACAATTTTATAATTGAACCTGTTTCAAAAATAATATTTTAACTTTTAATAACATAAAAACATATGTATATACATATATTATATATATATATACATTTGTTTGTACCGAAGAACTAAAGTTAAATATTACAACACTAAAATAATATTAAAGTAATAAAGTGATTGCAAAAATCTGTTTATTTATAAAAAAAAAAAACAATATTTCACTCTATATTATTATTTTTCTTACAGGATAAACCGAAAATGAAAAACAAAATGACAAAACTTTTAAAGAATAACTAAAAATATATTTTAAATTTTCATCTATTTTCCATTTTTTTAATAAATTTTTTGTGTTTATCTTTCTATGTAGAATGGCAGGCATGCATGTTCGTCTTTATGTCCGAAGGAACAATTACCAGCTCCAGAGGATACTGAATCATGTAGATCACCAAGACTAGTAGAAGTGCCTGGTCATTGTTGTAAAATGTGGTTATGTGAAAAACCAACTGCTGACGGTAAATTTTATTAATAAAAAGAAAAATGTTTAGGTATTTCTAGATATTTTAGTTATCTGAAGAATGTTTCTCAATACCAATAAAAAGGATTCTTAACTTTAAAAGATCTCTTAAAACTAATTTAAGAATTTTTTTCTTTTTTTGATTTAATTTGCAATAAAACGTATGAAAAATACTTCTTTGTTTTCTTATACTTACAATCATTTTTTAAAACTTTTTTCTTTTAAAAACATTTTAAAAAGAGAAACACAAACTAGAATAAATGTACAATTAAATTAAAATAAAACAGTATGTTAAACTAAAGGTTTTTAAAAACATACAATACAAAGCATTTTAGAATATTGTAATATTGTAACTATTTTTGCATCAAAATTTTGTAAATTATCTTAAAATTTTTTTTTATTAAGAAAATGTGTTTAACTATACTTAGACTACAATGTTTGCATCTCAATCTTGAAATGTTTCCACTGCTGTCCAGATTTCAGATACTTAAAATAGAAAATTTTATATTTTTGAACATTTTTGAATCATATGACGTCATTTGGCAACTTTTTTATGTTGCATCAAAGTTCAGCAACATTTTCATGTTGCAGAAACATTTCATGATGTATACTATGAAATATCGCAAGTAATATTTATACCAAATTTCATTCAAATCGTATAATGATTACCATGTGCTCTAGATTCTAGAACATATCAAATAATATTCGTATTCAATTATTTTAAGACGGACCCACTGAAGCTACACACTGTAAATTTTGTGCTCTGATGCAGTAGCGTAAGATCTACTCGTATACCAAATATGATTGAAATCCGATACTTTTTTGTCTGAACCACGTGGTTTTTTAGAATAAATCATATTTTATTCGAACATTATGAGGGCGTTTAACTACAGTTTCCGACCTCAACGTTTCTGCAGAGGTCATAATCGCAACGCTAATCTCTATACCAAATTTCATTCTAATCGATTAAGAATTACATGAGTCATGCTGAAAACAAGTTTTTGCGAACGGGATATTTTAAAAAAAAAAAAATTTTTTTTTGATTTTTTGGATTTTACAATCAACACTCTTCAAAACATCCAGAAAATGAATTTCAACGAAATCTATTTTTTTTGTTTTAGAAAACTAATTACAATTCTCATAGTATTTATACTACAAGTAAAATTATCTTGTCATCAATTCTTGAAAGCAACCCGTGTTTTTCTCTATTACAAAAACAAGTTCTTGGAGTTATAAAAATAAAAATTATATTAATACGACGGCACGTGTACAAGTAATACCTAGTATAAATTACAAATATCTCATGATGAAAATTAATATTCTATTGCCATGGAATTTTCAAAATTATCGAAAATCATTCTTTCATAAAAATCATTTTTCTTAGCAACAAAAAAAAAAAAAAACGAAAAATACCAAAGGATCTATCAAAATTTTTTCTAAAAATACGTCAATTAAGGGCTTGAAAATATTATTTGAGAAAAAAAGGGAATATAATAATGATAATTACGCAATTTAATATAATCGATTGTCAATTCAAATGATTGTCAATTTTTTCATATAATCTTTTCTCTATGACATGGAAAATCAGTAAGTTTTTAGTTTATAAGTTTTCAGTGACTTTTAAAACCAAAAAAAATTCTTTACTATATGTATGCTCTTTTCACAATTCAATAAAGTATAATAAATTTTCTATTAATAGACGGACATTATTTAATGACATGGTTTCTAATGGTTTCTAATTTTATTAATTTATGATTGGTATTTTTATAATTCTACAAATTCATTTGAAGTAAAATTAATTTAAAACAAAAAAAAAATTTCAAGATTTTTTCAACCATAAATACTAAAAATACTTTTAAGATTTTAAAAGTTCTCAAATTTAATACCTTTATGCTAAAAATTTGAATCTATTCTTTGTAAATAGTAAAAAATTGTAAATAAATATTTTTTATTTTTGTTAAACCTAACAGTGTTTCAAAATCTTCTGACCTTCTTCTAATAAGATTACATTTACACGGCATAGAGTAGTAGTTATAATTATTCTTAGTAGTTCCAAAACACAATATAAACTGTTTGGAATTGTGACTTACCCCAAAATTTGATAATTAGAGTTTCATACAATAAGCAAAAATATAAAAAATTAAGAGACACTTTCTTCTATTTTAAGGGAACTGTACATAATTAAGAAAACCTATTGACATATTAGTAAAATTATAAAGTTGAGGCTTTAATATTCGCCTTTTCTTTTAAAAATATTGTTCTATTTGTCTAAGTTACAAGTATTTAAAAATAGCAATATAATAACAATATAAAAAAGCAAATTCAATTTTTGAGCTCTAATAGCCTTTAAACATGTGGTGATACAAAAACAATTTACACTACAACTTACACTAATTCTAAAAATCTTTCTCCTCTTAAAATTTTAATGTTCTAACTAAAAGCGTACCGGTGTTATGAAAATTTTGTCTTGTCTAACTTTGATATTTTTTTTATTAAGGTAAGAAAAGTTCTTAGCGTTTTATAGATTATAAAACTCTTACACAGAACCTGAGATATATACATTTGAAAATAGAGCTTATTTGCAATTTTGTAGCGCTGCAACTCTGTAATCCTATACAACTAATAGTAACCTTTAACACACGTAAAAATATATTACTCGAGCTTTAATTGTTAGGTCTTACCAAAGAAAAATTTGCTCAGGTGCCTAAATTACATGAATCTAAAAATAGCAAATTTTCAATTTTTGAGTCTTAATAGTTCATAAACAGGGTGTGGTATAAAAAAATTAGGAAACTTATACTAATTCTAAAAGTTCTTTCTTATATTAAAATTTTAAGTCCCTTTTTAAAAGAGTGCTGGAGTTATGATGGAAGAAACATCATTCGAAATTGAAAAAAATGTTAAGCAGAACTTGCGACATAAAAATAAACGTTTAAAAATATGGTTTTTCAAAGTTTCAGTGGCTGTAGCTCCATTATAGATGAGGCTGCATGAATAAGTTATTCTACAACGTAAATATTATTATGAAATCTACCCATGGTTAAAATTCCATTATTCTCTCTTCGCGGTAGCGGTATAGAAGTTTTGAAATCAGACGGACCTTTGTCTAAAACTAATAGGCACATTTTTTCAAAATTGTTTTAGAAATGTGCTAGAAAGAAAAAATCATAATACCAGACACAAATATTATCAATATTATCAGATACAAATAATATTATATGTTTGTATAATGAACTATGCAAATATTCATTTTAAGCAATATTTCATATGATTATTCCAGTATCTTTCAACTATATTAATATAACAGTCTTAATCCTTTATATTTTTATGTCCTTCCTAAAAAATAAAAACCTGTGTTTTTCTACCTACTTTAAACAGATCTATAGTTTTTCATATTCCTATGTACTTCCTTAAAAGAAAAAGACATAAAGCTAAAATGAAAAATTACTTCATAAAAGCTTGGCTAAAAGGATTAAATGTTCAAAGTAACATTGTCACGTGTTCTTTTGCTTACTTTTTGCTCTTAAGTTTTTTCTCTTTTTTTTGTAATTTTTAATTTTCCTGTGTGGAATGGCTTTAATATTATATATGCGACCCTGTACATAATATATTAGTTTATTATTATGGAAGTAAAAAAAAAGAGATATGAATATAAAATTTATTAGAAAACAGAATAATAATTTTTTATTCATAAGATTTTTTCTTCGTTCGAATAATTTTTTTTACTAAGATCTATCAATATTTTTTTTTAAATATAACATTATTTTATACTTTTTGATTTAAACTTCTAAAAAAAAGGTTATCTGCCAATTTTAATTTAAAAGAAAAATAATAGATTTTATTAGTCAAAAACCTTAATAATAATTAGACTTTGATTTTAATAAAATAAGACCGAGATTCAGAAATGTTGGGTTAAATCTGCTAAAAGTTGACTTGATAACTACTGCGTTATGAAATTAATTTACTTTAACCTATAATATATTTACAATAAATAAATCAAAATTGGACCTCAGTGGCATATAGTGGGTCACAGCGTATAAAATACATTGTAAACACCGAGGAAATATTGGTTCGAATCCCAAACACGTCCTGAGAATAATTCGCTTTTACAACATTTACGGCCACGCCTAAAAAGAAAAGGATGTCCTTGTCCCATTTGTGTAGCAGGGAAATAAAATTAGAAAAAAAGTTAAAATTAATATTTTGAAAAATATAAACATGAAAAATCAAAAGAAAAATTTCAGCAAAAAAGAAATAACACCATCAATTTTGATTCGTACTTTATAACTCACAATTTTAAATAAAAAATAAATTATAAAATTTATATAGTTACGATTAATTTTTGGAAACAAAATCATTATTCCATTTTACTTCAGTAACATTCGATCTAAACTGAGGTTTTGATTTTTAGTAGGTAAGTTATTAAAAATGATTAACATTTTTGCTACGACGAATTATAATTCGAATTGATACAATTATTCTAATTTCAAATGATATCGGTGATTTCAACGCTAGATATCATCCTTTAATTTTATATAATTGTTATGATTTTTAACTCACTTTTATTTTTGAAAAGAACATTAGCTATTTCGGATCAGTCTTATACCCATCACTACCTTATACCCATCGGATACCTTAATACCCATCACTATTTTTAATAAAATTTCTGAGATTGACTATAGATCAAAGAGTTAATCTCAGAAATTTATTAAAAATAGTGATCAGTGTCTGGAGAGAAATAAGAGAAATCATTGTGTTGATTACAGAAATCGCATATTACCTAATGCTTTCTTATTTTTCAAGGCTCTTGACTTGAATTTTAAAAGTGAATATTTTAAAAAATATTTTAAATTGTTCTTAAATTGTTTAAAAGAGTCTTAAAATGAAAAGAAATTTTTTCTGAAGCTATATTTCAGGTATTATTTAACTATGTCTAGAAATTTCACTTTTATTTAAATAAATTACATGACCTTTCGATGTTCTTTATATCCTTTCTACAAATAAAAAAACATTTAGACAATGTTCTTATACAAATTATTTAAAGATAAAAAAAAAATACATATTACAAGTATTGTTATTATTGAAACGGTAAATATTTTATTATTATATTATCCTTTTATATAAATTACAATAAATTATTATGAAAGAAATGAAAAATATTTATTTATTATTGTATTCTATCTATCTTTAGTTCATTGATCTCTAAAGAATAGAATGAAACTCTTATAAATATTTCATTGGCAATAAATTGATTTTTTTGTTTTTTTTTTTTTTTTTTTGTGAACAAATTTCAATCGAAAACAAAGGATAAAAGGAAGAATTAAGAACATCTTGTTATCTAATTATTTCATTCAGGATTATTATTTCATAATATAATTATTGGTATAAGGATTCTTAAAATACAAAACATAAAAAAAAAAATCCTTTTGATTAAAATACTATTGAATGGTAAAAAGGATTTTTTTGTGATACTCAGAAAACATTTTAGGATTTTTCTAAAATATTCAAATTTAAAGACAGATATTAATATTAAAATTACAATTAAAGAATTTATTATGTCAAATACTATAATTAGGTAGGTAATAGGTATTAATTTTTATTACTTATCTTTTATGTGTGACAAGTTCAAGGAAAATTTTTCTATAAATGCTTTATTCAAAAATTTTCTTTTATTTTGGAAGTAGAAATGAAAAGATGGCTCAGCAAATATAGAGAAAAGGAAAAAATATTACTTTTAAATACAATAAGATTTTCAATTAATGAGAAATTTATTTTCAATTGCTATAATAATTTACTTTTTTCCAGTAATTTTTTTTTTTCATAATAAAACGGGGAAGAGTGTAGATTGGAATGTGTCAATTCTAGGATATCTGCACGAATATAACAAATGCAATTTCCATAAAATTGAATCAACTTAATTAAGCACTAAGATATATTAAGATACATTTCGTCCCGTTTCGATAAATCAAAAAACTTGAAACATTTTTAAATAGCTAGCTATAAAAACGGAGTAATTCTTATATAAAGAAAGAAGTTGAATGATAGATACTCAAAACCCTTCAATCAATTTTCAATAGCGAAATTGGCATTTTTATAAAAATGAAATGATAAAAATTTCAGAATCCCAACTCAGTTATTTTGAGTTATCTTGAGAACGGACGGATGGATATACATAACAAAATCGACTAAGAATTCGATACTGAATAATAATATACTTTTTTTTTAATATCCATGTCGTCTACTTTAATATTTGATAAACGTGGCAAATGATGATAATGGAAAATTTATTATACTCTTGAACTATGCTAATATAATGAGTTTAAAATCTGACCGTGCCGACCAAAATTTAATTTCATAAATGAAAATAACTGTGAAAATTTTAACATTAAGATAATAAATCCTAGGGATTAGGCTTTGTGAGGAACTTTTCGAAATATAAAGGTTATCTTCAATATATTGATAAAACAACCACACAAATAATAATATTGTAAGAAGATGATGATCATCCAATCAATATAATTTCTTTGTGAGGACTTAATAAAAACTTACTATGCTACAATTCGTATAATATGAATTTTGTCACTTTTACTTACTGCCTTTCTGCCTCTTCTCTATTCCTTTGTTTTAGTATTATTAATATATTCAATTAAACCAAATGTTTTTAAAGGCAGACATTTTGAAAAAAACAATTAGGTCAGTTAAGTGTTTGACCATTTTTGTTCTAAAAATTCATAATGTTTTTAAGATATCTTGTAGGTTTGTTTCCTCAATTTTAAACATACCCTATATAATTAAGAAAAACTATTAGGTAACAAATGTAAAAATTTGTGATTTGTACAGGTGTTTAAAAATAGCAAACTATCAATATTTGACACTTAATATCTCTTAAAAAAGCAAAAGAAGTAAAAATTTTTTCTGAGAAAGCATATTCTTAAAGGTGTTCCTTCTATCAAAATTTCAAGGTTCTGACTAACAGCATTCTGGAAATACAGAGAAACCAAAATTATGTAAAATTTTAGTTTGACATAATGGTTATTTTAAATACTAAATTTTACAAAAAAATTAAGAGTAAATACTAAATTTTACAAAAAAATTATGTAGGGTACGATTAGATGTAAAACAAGATGTACTAATGTATTCAGTGTATTCTTACATCTAGAGTAAAAACAAATTAATTCCATACTATTTATACAATCGTTATATTGTTACATATTTACATCTAATCGTGAATTCCCTTCTTAATTTAAGATTTAAAAAATTTCTGTTTTTAGATTGACTAAATATTCAGCAGAATCTAACATATAAACATTTGAAATTACACCTTTTTCTTATATTTCTAGAAGCTGTAGCTCCGTAACGGGTGGACCTATAGAAAAAAAGATTTTTTAGATTTAAAAACTAAAAATTAATATTTTAATAGCACCTATCCCTGATTAAAACTTTATCGCTATACATGCTACATGTTAAACAGTGTTATAAAGTTTTGTAAACACACGGACACAATGTTCTTAACTGTGCTAAAAGCAATATGTAAGACATTCTTGCTAAAAAGAATTTGTAAAACAAAAAAAAAGACATGTTTTTTTTATTTAACTTTCAATAAATCAAAATTAATTTTAAATTTATATTAAATCATTTATAAACTTCTAAAATTTCATAGAAAAAATTATTTTTTTAGTAATTTTCAAAAAAAAACGAGGAAGAGTGCAGTAGAGTAGACTGTGTCAACTCTGGGATACCCGTATGAACGTAATATATCCTGTTTCTATAAAACTTGATCATCTTTTAAAAACATTCAGAGTTTTAGTACCGAACTACAGAGATATATTTATGTAAATTGTGGAGTTGTATGATAGCTACCCGAATCTATTGCGCCTAGCTTCATTAAGTTCCAAGAAATGCAAAAACCCTGAACCGGCTGCTTTAGACCATTCAAATTTTACAAAAGTTTTTGGCATGCAACTCGACACTTTTTCACTAAATTTCAGATACCTAGCTTCAATAGACACTGAGTTATTTTCATTTAAAAAGAGAAGTTGTATGGCAACTATCCGAACCTGTCATATCATCACACTAAAATTTTACAGAAGTTGTTGCATTAAAACTCGATCATCATTTGCAAAATTTCAGATACCTAGATTGAATAGACACTGGGTTATTTCCATTTAAAGAAAGAAGTTGTATGGCAGCTACTCGAACCCGGCGGCCGAAAATGCTGGAGTTAAATAGCAAAACTAACAATTTTGCAAGAGTGACGTAAAAAAAATTTCAGCCTCCTAGCTCCTTTATTTTTTGAGTTATCGTGCGGACGGACACTGAGTTCTTTTCATTTAAAAAGAGATTTTGTATGGCAGCTACCCGAACCCGTCGCACCAGCACAACCAAATTTTGTAGAAGTTGTTGCCATAAAACTTGATCATCATTTGCAAAATTTCAGATACCTAGATTGAACAGACACTGGGTTATTTCTATTTAAAGAAAGAAGTTGTATGGCAGCTACTCGAACCCGGCGGCCGAAAATGCTGGAGTTAAATAACAAAACTAACAATTTTGCAAGAGTGACGTAAAAAAAATTTCAGCCTCCTAGCTCCTTTATTTTTTGAGTTATCGTGCGGACGGACACTGAGTTCTTTCATTTAAAAAGAGATTTTGTATGGCAGCTACCCGAACCCGTCACACCACCACAACCAAATTTTGCAGAAGTTGTTGCCATAAAACTTGATCATCATTCGCAAAATTTCAGATACCTAGATTGAACAGACACTGGGTTATTTCTATTTAAAGAAAGAAGTTGTATGGCAGCTACTCGAACCCGGCGGCCGAAAATGCTGGAGTTAAATAGCAAAACTAACAATTTTGCAAGAGTGACGTAAAAAAAATTTCAGCCTCCTAGCTCCTTTATTTTTTGAGTTATCGTGCGGACGGACACTGAGTTCTTTTCATTTAAAAAGAGATTTTGTATGGCAGCTACCCGAACCCGTCGCACCAGCACAACCAAATTTTGTAGAAGTTGTTGCCATAAAATTTGATCATCATTTGCAAAATTTCAGACGCCTAGATTGAACAGACACTGGGTTATTTCTATTTAAAGAAAGAAGTTGTATGGCAGCTACTCGAACCCGGCGGCCGAAAATGCTGGAGTTAAATAGCAAAACTAACAATTTTGCAAGAGTGACGTAAAAAAAATTTCAGCCTCCTAGCTCCTTTATTTTTTGAGTTATCGTGCGGACGGACACTGAGTTCTTTTCATTTAAAAAGAGATTTTGTATGGCAGCTACCCGAACCCGTCGCACCAGCACAACCAAATTTTGTAGAAGTTGTTGCCATAAAACTTGATCATCATTTGCAAAATTTCAGATACCTAGATTGAACAGACACTGGGTTATTTCTATTTAAAGAAAGAAGTTGTATGGCAGCTACTCGAACCCGGCGGCCGAAAATGCTGGAGTTAAATAGCAAAACTAACAATTTTGCAAGAGTGACGTAAAAAAAATTTCGGCCTCCTAGCTCCTTTATTTTTTGAGTTATCGTGCGGACGGACACTGAGTTCTTTCATTTAAAAAGAGATTTTGTATGGCAGCTACCCGAACCCGTCACACCACCACAACCAAATTTTGCAGAAGTTGTTGCCATAAAACTTGATCATCATTCGCAAAATTTCAGATACCTAGATTGAACAGACACTGGGTTATTTCTATTTAAAGAAAGAAGTTGTATGGCAGCTACTCGAACCCGGCGGCCGAAAATGCTGGAGTTAAATAGCAAAACTAACAATTTTGCAAGAGTGACGTAAAAAAAATTTCAGCCTCCTAGCTCCTTTATTTTTTGAGTTATCGTGCGGACGGACACTGAGTTCTTTTCATTTAAAAAGAGATTTTGTATGGCAGCTACCCGAACCCGTCGCACCAGCACAACCAAATTTTGTAGAAGTTGTTGCCATAAAACTTGATCATCATTTGCAAAATTTCAGACGCCTAGATTGAACAGACACTGGGTTATTTCTATTTAAAGAAAGAAGTTGTATGGCAGCTACTCGAACCCGGCGGCCGAAAATGCTGGAGTTAAATAGCAAAACTAACAATTTTGCAAGAGTGACGTAAAAAAAATTTCAGCCTCCTAGCTCCTTTATTTTTTGAGTTATCGTGCGGACGGACACTGAGTTCTTTTCATTTAAAAAGAGATTTTGTATGGCAGCTACCCGAACCCGTCGCACCACCACAACCAAATTTTGTAGAAGTTGTTGCCATAAAACTTGATCATCATTCGCAAAATTTCAGATACCTAGATTGAACAGACACTGGGTTATTTCTATTTAAAGAAAGAAGTTGTATGGCAGCTACTCGAACCCGGCGGCCGAAAATGCTGGAGTTAAATAGCAAAACTAACAATTTTGCAAGAGTGACGTAAAAAAAATTTCAGCCTCCTAGCTCCTTTATTTTTTGAGTTATCGTGCGGACGGACACTGAGTTCTTTTCATTTAAAAAGAGATTTTGTATGGCAGCTACCCGAACCCGTCGCACCACCACAACCAAATTTTGTAGAAGTTGTTGCCATAAAACTTGATCATCATTCGCAAAATTTCAGATACCTAGATTGAATAGACACTGGGTTATTTCCATTTAAAGAAAGAAGTTGTATGGCAGCTACTCGAACCCGGCGGCCGAAAATGCTGGAGTTAAATAGCAAAACTAACAATTTTGCAAGAGTGACGTAAAAAAAATTTCAGCCTCCTAGCTCCTTTATTTTTTGAGTTATCGTGCGGACGGACACTGAGTTCTTTTCATTTAAAAAGAGATTTTGTATGGCAGCTACCCGAACCCGTCGCACCAGCACAACCAAATTTTGTAGAAGTTGTTGCCATAAAACTTGATCATCATTTGCAAAATTTCAGATACCTAGATTGAACAGACACTGGGTTATTTCTATTTAAAGAAAGAAGTTGTATGGCAGCTACTCGAACCCGGCGGCCGAAAATGCTGGAGTTAAATAGCAAAACTAACAATTTTGCAAGAGTGACGTAAAAAAAATTTCAGCCTCCTAGCTCCTTTATTTTTTGAGTTATCGTGCGGACGGACACTGAGTTCTTTCATTTAAAAAGAGATTTTGTATGGCAGCTACCCGAACCCGTCACACCACCACAACCAAATTTTGCAGAAGTTGTTGCCATAAAACTTGATCATCATTCGCAAAATTTCAGATACCTAGATTGAACAGACACTGGGTTATTTCTATTTAAAGAAAGAAGTTGTATGGCAGCTACTCGAACCCGGCGGCCGAAAATGCTGGAGTTAAATAGCAAAACTAACAATTTTGCAAGAGTGACGTAAAAAAAATTTCAGCCTCCTAGCTCCTTTATTTTTTGAGTTATCGTGCGGACGGACACTGAGTTCTTTTCATTTAAAAAGAGATTTTGTATGGCAGCTACCCGAACCCGTCGCACCAGCACAACCAAATTTTGTAGAAGTTGTTGCCATAAAACTTGATCATCATTTGCAAAATTTCAGACGCCTAGATTGAACAGACACTGGGTTATTTCTATTTAAAGAAAGAAGTTGTATGGCAGCTACTCGAACCCGGCGGCCGAAAATGCTGGAGTTAAATAGCAAAACTAACAATTTTGCAAGAGTGACGTAAAAAAAATTTCAGCCTCCTAGCTCCTTTATTTTTTGAGTTATCGTGCGGACGGACACTGAGTTCTTTTCATTTAAAAAGAGATTTTGTATGGCAGCTACCCGAACCCGTCGCACCACCACAACCAAATTTTGTAGAAGTTGTTGCCATAAAACTTGATCATCATTCGCAAAATTTCAGATACCTAGATTGAACAGACACTGGGTTATTTCTATTTAAAGAAAGAAGTTGTATGGCAGCTACTCGAACCCGGCGGCCGAAAATGCTGGAGTTAAATAGCAAAACTAACAATTTTGCAAGAGTGACGTAAAAAAAATTTCAGCCTCCTAGCTCCTTTATTTTTTGAGTTATCGTGCGGACGGACACTGAGTTCTTTTCATTTAAAAAGAGATTTTGTATGGCAGCTACCCGAACCCGTCGCACCACCACAACCAAATTTTGTAGAAGTTGTTGCCATAAAACTTGATCATCATTCGCAAAATTTCAGATACCTAGATTGAACAGACACTGGGTTATTTCTATTTAAAGAAAGAAGTTGTATGGCAGCTACCCGAACCCGGGGACAGAAAATGCTGGAGTTAAATAGCAAAACTAACAATTTTACAAAAGTGACGTAAAAAAATTTTCAGCCTCCTAGCTCCTCTATTTTTTGAGTTATCGTGCGGACGGACACTGAGTTCTTTTCATTTAAAAAGAGATTTTGTATGGCAGCTACCCGAACCCGTCGCACCAGCACAACCAAATTTTGTAGAAGTTGTTGCCATAAAACTTGATCATCATTTGCAAAATTTCAGACGCCTAGCTTCATTAGGTTCCAAGAGGTGCAAGAAGTCTGAACCGGCTGCTCTAGACCAAACAAATTTTACAAAAGTTGTTGGCATATAACTCGACACTTCTTTACTAAATTTCAGATTCCTAGCTTCAATAAACACTGAGTTATTCTCATTTAACCGGATAAGTTGTATGGCAGCTACCCGAACCCGCCGCACCACCACAACCAAATTTTACAAAAGTTGTTGCCATAAAACTTGATCATCATTTGCAAAATTTCAGACGCCTAGCTTCATTAGGTTCCAAGAGGTGCAAGAAGTCTGAACCGGCTGCTCTAGACCAACCAAATTTTACAAAAGTTGTTGGCATGTAACTCGACACCTCTTTACTAAATTTCAGATTCCTAGCTTCAATAAACACTGAGTTATTCTCATTTAAACGGAGAAGTTTTATGGCAGCTACCCGAACCCGCTGCACCAGCACAACCAAATTTTACAGAAGTTGTTGCCATAAAACTTGATCATCATTTGCAAAATTTCAGAAACCTAGCTTGAATAGATACTGAGTTATTTCTATATAAAGATAGAAGTTGTATGGCAGCTACTCGAACCCGCCGACCGAAAATGTTGGATTTAAATAGCAAAACTAACAATTTTGCAAAAGTGACGTAAAAAAAATTTCAGCCCCCTAGCTCCTTTATTTTTTGAGTTATCGTGCGGACGGACGGACGGACGGACGGACGGACGTACATGGCTTAATCGACTCAGAATTCGATTCTGAGCCGATCCATACCTTTGACACTATATCTAGCTCGACTCCTTTAAGGTGTCACAAACGTAATGGCAAATTTATTATACCCTTGAACATAGTTCATACGGGTATAAAAAAGTCTCTAAGCTTAATTCAATAAAATTTCAAACATAAAAATATGATTATTACAAATGCAAATGTAAAATGAATGTAACATAGCACCAAAGGAGGTAACCTGTTAGTACTACGAACAAAAAACAAACCCGGGTGAAAGGTCATAGGTATTCTAAATACACTGTTTACAATGAAATAACCTGAACCTGATGTTAGTTTAACGACAAAAAAAAAACAGAGAAAAAAAAACTTAAAATTGAGTTTTAAAATACCATGTAAATGAAATGTTAAAAAAAATTTTTTTTTTTCCTTTTTTCTTCTTACGTTTTTTAATTTTTTATATCATTTACAACGGAAACACATCACATTTTACATTGAATTCTCACCAGATGTCTTTAAAAATAAAAAAAAAAAGACAAAATGTAATAATAATGCAAAATAAAAGTGAACATCATACACATAGGCGCACTTCTCTGTGCGTCTATGTTTGTGTTATAAAGTAAAGTGACATTAAAAAATGATAACACAAATTATATTCTCTACCAGATAAAAAAAATTTTGTTTAAATGTAATAATAAACGCTATCAACATAATGTACTATAACTCTTCATTTTTATTGATGATTAAAGGTTGAAGATAAAGAGAATGAAGAAGAGGCGAGAGGTCCTTTGAGAAATCTAACGTTAGAATATTGAATTATCTACTTACAAAATATACACATAATTCTTGTTTTATTTTTTTTTTTTTTTTAGTACTCCTACATTTTTTTATATTTTATTTCGATTTTAAATTGTAAAATTATAAATATAGAAATTTTACAGTTATTATAGTAGAAAAATTTAATATTTCATTTATTTGAACTCTCTCTTTTAGAACAAAGTAATAACATTATCCTATACCTTTATATTATAACTCCTATTTTTTTGTTTGTTTACAGTCGTCAGCCAACGAGTCTGCCTTCTTCGTTTTGATTTTTAGAAAATTTTAAAGGCATGCATTTTAGTTATAAGTCAAATGATATTCGTTTATTCACCTCGTTATTTTATTTTAAAACCTTTAAATAACTTCTTTATAACATTCTGTTTGGATAATTTGTTTTTTTTCGTTTTGGATCTTTAAACTTATCTTTTTTTCTATTTTTAATTCCTTCGAGTTTTTGGCTACTGATTATTGTTGATGATTTTCAAATGTGGAACTAATCCACGTAAATCTTTTTCTTTTTATTCTAAATGTTAGTGGTTTTAGCTTTAGAAGAAATCCAACTGCAATGTTTGACATTTAGAGACACCTAGGCCAAAAAATCCTTATTTTCAAAAGGTTCTCAAGCTTCATTCAAAATATTATAGTGCCTTTATTATTTGAAAGTGTCTATTAGTGTCTATCTTTCTGTATTTTATCAATATACATATATGCTTTAGAAGTTAGAAACATTTAATCCCAAAATTTTATAACGGGTTAATATTTTAATTATCCCTTGTCTTACGAATTTATAATTTTAATTTATCTATCCCATAATTTTTCACAGTAGAATTGTAATTAATTAGACAAAGTGTTAGACCATTTATAAGTGATATTATTCTAAAATGCAAATAAGTATACCTACACCAAATTAATTAATTATAAGTTATTTTTAAAAAAAATCTGATAGTTAGATAGTAAGTCATTTTTTAACAAATATCAAAATTTTGATTTAAAAAAAAAATAACATCAAAAACATGCTAACAAATAAAAGAAAAAAAAAAGGGTGCATCCAATAAAGAAAATTTTCAATTTTTCTTCAAGGTTTTCTCCTTTTAATTTTTGTATTTTTCATTTCTGTTCTGTAATAAATTTTGTGCAAAAAAAAAAATATTTGGCAATAATAATAAAATCTTGCAAAAAAAAAAAAAACATGAAAATCAATAAATAAAAATTGTGTGAAAAAAAAAAGAAAAACGACACATTTTTGTTGATAAATACTCTCTTTAAAAAATACAAAAAACATGAAAATAAAATATCTAAAATAAGAAATAGAAATGATTTTAACAGTGTAATTTATGAGATTACGCAAAGTTATCTTTTTAAAAGTACAGGAGTATTCTGAAAAAAAAGATAGTCTTTTGAACTGATAAAATAACTCTCTTCTTTCCAACTCGTTATTCTTTAGTTAAACTATTGTTGGGATGTTTCAGTTATTGTTACCAATAATCTCCATTTTATTTACAAGGAATTATTGATAACTACTTATTATTTTTTCGTAATATTGAATTTCTTAAGAAAACTTGAAAACTATTAGTAATTTAATACTAAAACTTATACTATTAGTAAAATTTTGAACTTGCCTAAAAATATGCAATTTCCAAAAAAAAAAACATAATATTTAAATCTTAGTTTTACACTTTTTTCCAAAGATTTTACGTTTAGTTTATAAACCAGCAAATTAAATCCTGATTTTTATAAACTATTTCCTGTATTTCTTTACTTTGTTGTCGGTTTTTTTAATTTTCTCATTAAACTTAGCCATAAAATAAATTTCAATTTCCAAATGGTATAAAATCTTTGATCATCTATTAATGTAGGATTTTAATTTGTAATTGGTATTGATTTATCAACTATGTTATAATGTTATGATGATGTCAACTATGTTATGATGATGTTAGAAAACTTAGAGTTTACTTTTTTTAATCAATTTCTAAACAACCAGAATTTCAAGCCAAAGATGTAATCAGAAGACATTTATTATTAATTTTAATAATCACGCTGTGATTTCTGATTCTTGTTTTAATATGTAGGCATAATATGTATGAATATTTTTTAAATCAAAAACTGAAAACGAAATTACAATTGATAAAAAAAAAAAAAATTAAAAATAAAAAAAACAAAAACAAAAAGAATACATGTAACATTTTTTTTCTAAGAAAAAGAAAACAATTTTTCTAAATAAAAAGTCATTAAAAGTCTTTTTCTTTCTATTTCAATTTATTGTGCCTTTTTCTTTTCTCAATTATTTTCTTTTTTCTTTTATTTTTTTCATCTCCTTTTTAATCGTAATTGTTGTAATACAACATTTTTAAAAAGGATATTATATAATATTTTTCTTAATTTTTTTATGGTTATTTTTTTTTTTGTTATTTATTTTGCAATGCTAATGTTTTTAAAGAAATTTCTTCTGTCTCTTTCATATATTATTACACAAAAATATTATACACTATCCATCAAATGAAAGTATTAATTTTATTTCAATCAAATTTTACGTAATGTGTGCATCTTTAATATATACTTATAATAGCTGTTATTTTTCCATAACTTGATGACTTGTTATTTTAACATAACTTCGGAAGAAATCTAATAGCTCTTTCAAGTAGTGATAAATAATTCTCTTTCTTAAAAGACTACTGCAGCCCTGTAGAATTGTTTGTACCGCAGCCCTGTACAATTGATAGTTATTTAATTGTGTATTGAATTGAATTGTGAAAATTTATTGAAGTTGTTATTGTTATTATTTCATTTATGGAAAATGCAAGAAAATGAAAATATGTTGGGAAGATTTTCTTATTATAAGATTTTACCTCAATAAATGCTTGTTTCAACCGATATAATTATATTTGCTTATATTTTGTTATATTTTTATTTTTGAGTTATAAGATAATGAAAATTTTTTATTTGAGGTACTTTAGAGATTTCTAAATGTTGGTTAATATCACTATTACGCACATACCAGAAACCATTTTCGAACGATTCGATACATAAGTGAACCCAAAAAAAAAAAAAAATTGATTTTAATTAACTCAACAGTTTAACGAAAACTCATATTGCTTAAATTCATTTATGTAACATGTCATTTAATGGGAACTTCCAATTGACGAATAGTGTACGTCATAGGAAAAACAAAAAAAAAAAAACAAAGGAAACCCGACATAAGAAGATGAAATGATACGACACCAATTCACCCCAGTTCAAGAACAAATAAAAAGCAAAAAAAATAAATAAAAACCAAATAATCAAAACAAAAAAAAAAATGAAATAAAAACAAATGAAAAACAGAAAATGTACAGGAAAATTAAAATGTTTTATTTGTCACAATAAGATGTCGCTTTTTTGATGTTTTGTCATATCTTTGTTTTATTTTCTCTTTTTGTTTTTCATTCAAGCATATGGCAATTATTATTGTTAATAATAATAATTTATATTTTCTTTTTTTATTTTTTATATTTTGTAATTTTTTTATTTTTTATTTTGTTGTTTTTTTCTCTGTTTGTTTAAAATGACAATACATATATTTTTCTCAATTAATTGTTTTAATTTACTAGTAAAGAAATAAATAAATAAATTGTCTTGTTTTGTTTTGTTTTTATTGTTCATTTTAAAGGAATTAATTTGTTTTCTTTAAATATTACATTATTAAATCATCATTAAGTCAGTATTATGTTATATGTCGAAATATTTCAAAGGTATATTTTTTATATAAGTTTGATTTAAAAAAGCTTACGGTATAGGGATGTGGGTAGGATTCTTAGGAAAAAGGGTTTAGAAAAAATTTTGAATTATTGTCTGCACAAAATAATAAATCAAACAAATCAACAAAATTAGTTCTTTTTTGAATTCCAAAGTTAGATTCAAGCATTAATTAACTTAATTCAAATTGATCCAATTGTATATTTTCTATTTCGAGTTTGAAATGATGTTAAGATGATCATCAAAAAGAACATTATAACATACAAATAATATATAGCGTCTCTTAAACTTCTTCGAGTTTCTTGAAGAAGTTCGAAACCACGTCTTACATCTAATTGATGATTCCATTGAACAAGTAACATTAAATCCTCCTTATTGGAACAATTTCACTTTATTATAGATATCCTGTAGGTAATGACTCTCCTGCCTATATGAAACTATTCTATCGAACCTCTCCTGAAACTATTCTATCGAACCACAAGACAGGCAGCAAGTGCTCACTTCTATACTGTGAAAATTCCTAGGTGGTTTAGAACTGTTTATTAAAATTTATTTGTTGCGAGAAATACTAATATTTAGAACATGCCCCCATCTTGTATGATCTCCTTGTCAATAATTTTACATTCTAGAATTTGCAACTATTTAAAGACAACCTTTCAAGATTAATTTCTAAATACCTTCCTCTTCTTTCTTATCCAACTTCTCCCCATTTCTGTTTTTCTGTTTGTGGTTTTGTCTTTTTGTTTGTTGTGTATTTTTATTTTTTTTAATATTAAATTTTTCTTTTCTTGGTTTTATCTGAAATGTTGAAACTATTATTTCTAAAATATAATTCAGATATAAATGTACATATCAAATTTAAATTAACACTTCACCAATGATAATTGAAACAGTTTTAAAAAATTCAAAAAAAAATATTTGATTATTATCTAAAACCACTCTTGTAAATGTACAAATTTTCCACAAGGTTAAAAGTTTTTAATAGAATGAAGTTTCTATCGATAGCATGTCAAAAACTTTTTCAAAAAAAAATTAATCTGTTTAAATTATTTTTTTACAAAAAAATCATCAACCACAGTACAATTTGACTGTTATTAAAGCAACCAACCCAAAATTCATCAAAAAAAAATATTTTTCAATTCGTTAGTAATTTTCAATCTTTTTGGACTCCAGAAAACAAATTTAAAAGCTTTTTTAACATTTATTTTTAATTCCGTCCCTCCCCAAAAAAAAAAATCAGTAATTCTGTTGTCATATCGAGTATTAGAATAATGCTGTCATAATAAAACCACATCAAATGTCACAAAAGAAAAAAAAGTTATTAATCCAGATTTTTCTTTTAAAAATTGTAGAAGGCGAAAATCCTATAAATTATTTTTAATTTTTTCTATATATTCAAAATTGAAAAGCTTTTTGTTTTAATTAATATTAAAAACCAGTAATTTAAATCCTTCCTTCTCTTTATCTCTTTTAAATAAGTATTAAAAAATGATTTAATTCTTATGTGCATGGAACTTTTCTACCCACATAGAAAATAAAGATATTGAACCATTTAGCCAAATCAATATTTCTTTTCTTCGTACAACCAACGAGGTATCCCCTAAAACATGCAAAAAAACGAAAATATTGATAAGAAACGTTAGCACAAGAAAAAATAATTGGAAGCTATAGATCTAGATTCCTGAATATTTTCGACAGAATTGTGTAATAAAGATCAATAAAAAACTTTAATAAAATATTCTTTAGTTACTTATTATTTATATTTATTACATATTTTAGACAATTTTTTTTGTATTAAAGCAAAACATATGTAAACTATTATAATTATCTACAATTATATTTTAGTAGTTTTCAGCTACACACTACGTATTATGAATTCCGTTTCAAGCTTTGAATATCTACTATATTTTTGATACTTTGATTTTTCTACTATAAAACCAATACGTAATATTAATAATAAAACATAAACAACACATTTCATATTCAAATTTCAGTAGTATAGTACCTACGATAGTCAGTAGTAGTAACAAAACGTACACAACAGAATAACAAAAAAAAAAACACAAAATTATAAGAGACATTCTCACTTACTCTCTTTAAAATTGTGTATTTTTTTCTCCCTCTCGAGTCGACTCGACCTCAACGGCTCAACTATTCTTTGGCTATATGTATGTAATGTAGTATTACTTTAACTTATGCATATAGAAAAAAATTTAAAAATTGATAAAAATAATCATTTATCACAAAATGTATTGAAATTTTAAATAATGATGAATGATATTGATCTGATATTAATAATCAATATGTATCTAAGTATGTACTTATGTATGACCAACGGGCAGAGTCTCTTTAAAATTCAAATATATATGTAATTGTTTTGGTTTTGTACTTTTCTATTAAAATGTTGCATTTATGTATGAATGTTTGTATATTATTTGAAGCATTTAGAAAACTTTTCTAATTGTATTCTTTTTTTAATTCAATTTCTTATAAGTAATTAAATTTTAGTATACAGCAGTTCTTACAACCAAAATTATATTTGAATAATTCTTTATTTTTAAATATTTTGTATGTCAATTTTATGCAGTACCATTATTGTAATTATTATGTACAATCTTATCAAGGATTGTACGCCAAATATACGGTCTTATTAATAAATAAATAGATATAATATTCCTCACTCACAATACCAAATAATCTAAATATACGTACACCAACTACAGGCTCTTTATACAATTTAATTCTGTTTTGGCGTTATTTTAAAAATAATTTCAGTTAGTGTTTTGACGAATTTGATTTTGCTTTCTGATTTTTTACGGATTGTACTTTTTCCATAAATTCTATTTTTCTAAACTGCAACTGTGTATTATATGAATTGGGATTCAACATAGAATTTGACTACACATTAACAGGGGCCCCTAGTTATTTTATAATTTCTTTTTGGCTTGTTGTAATAGTTTCTACCAAGACCAACTCTTACTTTCCACAATATAACTTGGTAACTTTTAAAAAATTAGGAAAAATATCTTTGAATAGTCTGTTTTCACAATTCTCTGCAATTATGGGTTAAATATTTATTATTATCACTATTAATAGACACTATTAATCCATTTACTTTTTAGGCTTTCAGTCATGGTTTTTGTTCACTTTAAAAATTCTGTTAAAATTCCAATAAATATTCACATATAACAGACATAAAAGAGGAAGAATAGAATTGCACTTGTCAACCCTTATGTCTAAATAATCCGTAAAAGCGTATTATTAAGTTTTAAATACAATATTATAAGACTCTGAACATAACACTAAAAATAAAAATTTCAACATTTGTAGTGTTGAAAATATACAAACTGGGTCGAAAATGTATATGGCATTTACTTGTAATTCTTAGGTAAAATAATTTCAAACTTTGCAAATACACTTGCCCTTTTACCTTACTTATCTATTTTCAATTTCAACTTCAAAGATTAATTAATTCCGGATAATATATATAGTCAATTTTTTCAAGCTTTCAGATACACAATACTGAAATCGATTCAGTATCCGATACTAATCTGATGCACACACTCAAATCGTGTCTACATTTATGCGTTACAAACGGAGGAGATAATATAAAATAAATCCGCTACTATCGTAATAAAAAGTTAAAATAAATAATAATACTTAATATTATAAAACTTAAAATAAATGTCCACAAGTTATATATGTACATCAACTGGACATTAACTGGACATCAAGTTATATGTATCTAAATTTAGAGAATTTTTTATCCTTATTACAGTAATACCTCATAAACAAGGGGAAGCATAAAATATTTTACTGAGGTGAGTTCTGCAATCGCTTATGAAATCTCATGTTATTCTCAATGATATTCCTACTATCAAAGTTCTAAAGTTTAAGCGTTATTGTTGACACATAAGGGTATCTTTACAAACTAAATTTCAAAACATTATATAACTTTGAAATGAAAAAACATTAAACAAACTTGAGATATAAAAATTAACAAACAATCCATTTTCCAACTTTGAGAGCTGCAGCTCTGTAATATTTGGGAGTACATAAGACAGGTTCTTCTGCATTATTATTTTTGACCGATGGTTAAAGTTTCATTGCTCGATTTTAAACGGTGTAGTACTTTTGTAAATAGACGGAAAAACAGAGTGCAACTAAAAAGCAAATTTTTCCAACCATGTGCTAAAAATAATAAGTAAATTTTTAAAAAATTTGTTAAAAACGAACGAAAAACCAATTATTTGGTACACTGAGTCATAATCACGGGTGTATCAAAATACCTTAGAAAAAAAAGCAAATTGGATATAAAATCAAAAATATTATACAAATCCACAAATATTGGATATTATGCATGTGTTGTTGTCATGAAACGGATTAAGTGAGCAGAAAGTTCTAGAATAAATTTTAATAAACCAAAAACATATTTATTTATAAATTGCTATTAATATACTTTTATTTTGTGTATACCTTAAAATTTTAAAACCATGTAATTAATATGTCTAAATCCTGTGAACCTTTAATTGTATTTAATATATTTGAAGTTAAGTGTTCAAACAATGATTTCTTTGAACTTTTAAATTCATTTCAAGAATAGGAGCAATTCTTTCGAAATTTACTCGTAAAACAATTTAAGAAATTTTTAACTTTTAAACTTTCTTTAAATATTCTATTAATAATTGATTTAAAAACTAATCAAATACTTTTTCAACAATCGGAAATAGTCCAGTTTATTTTAGTAAATTTTATATGGAAATAATATTAATTTTTCTTTTATTTAATTTTTTTTTTTTTTTTCAAAATATCTCTAATATTTCTTTTTATTTTTTATTTATTTATTATAGTAAAAGCCACATGCCACAATACATCATCAAGCCCCTGGACATCATGTTCAAACAATTGTGGCGTTGGAATATCAACGCGTATTACAAATACCACAACCGGATGTCACAAATTAAGTAATATTCGGTTATGTGAAAATCGTAAATGTGATGACAATAAATTTAATAGTAAAATAATTGTTAATGGTAATTTACCATTACAAAAACAACAACAGCAAAAACAAGAGAAACAACAGCAACAATTACAACAATATCCTGAACATAGAATTAGGGTAAATATTTGAATGCATATAGGCATTATTCCTAACAGTTATATTTTATTTTTCTGTCTTTGTTTTTATTTTAATTTTTAGAAAGGACATGAATGCCGTAGTATACAAAGATTAGGTCCAGCTAGAATACGTTTTGGTTCATGTGTATCAAGAAAATTATATCGTCCCAAAATATGTGGGAGATGTCATCAAATAAATAAATGTTGTGTGCCTTCTGTTTCTACAACAATACAAGTAAGTATTTATTGTTTTAATTTAGAAAAAAAATTAAAAAAATAAAATTAGAGATTATGATGCAATGTACATATAAACATATATACATATTTTTTTTTTTTGCATTTTTTTTTACAGAAAAAAAAAAGTTCTTCACAAATGTTTATTTCAAAAATTTTAATTATAAAAATGTTTTACTGATGATTTGTGATTTTTACATTATGTAAATAATAATTATCTTTTTGATGCTATCTATTCAACCATTTTCAGTTAAAATTTAAGATGTCAGTTATTGAGGACTGAACATTTTAAAAGCATTGGCATTCACAAAAAAAAAAACAGAAATTTCCTTCCCTC
Source organism: Poecilobothrus nobilitatus (assembly GCA_947095535.1). Lineage (NCBI taxonomy): Eukaryota > Metazoa > Arthropoda > Insecta > Diptera > Dolichopodidae > Poecilobothrus > Poecilobothrus nobilitatus. Next base: position 60,399,710 of record OX352774.1, read on the forward strand.
TTTTACATATATGAAAGATGGTGCCAAAATTACTGTAAAGTATTTTGTTAATTAATAATCTTGTGCAATAGCCACAATAGTAGTAATCAAGTCTAAAATGCAAAAATATACTAGAATTTCTGATATTTTCAATGGGCACTTATTTTTTTTTTAAATATCTTAAAATATTTACAAAGCTAAAATGTACAATTTCCACTGATAATGAAAAAATGATTTTTAGTTTCCGGATTTATTCGAAATTTTTATATTTAAAGTTTTATATTTAGGTTCCCATGAGACTTAATCAAAAAAAATTTTATATATTTAATTTTAAAAACAACTTAATATCGTAATCATTTCCGATTTTCGAGCTTTAGTTTTGGTTGAAAATTTCAGCAGAAGAAAAAAATTTTATATTTAAATGAGGTGAAATTTAAATTGTACTGTCTAAGCACTCTCTGATTACCGTGCTTATATTATTTACTTACAATATTCGACAAAGTAATCTACATATAAATACAAAAAAAAAAATTATTAATTTTAATTATTTATTTATCTTAAATCTTTTACAATTTGAAACTTTAAAATAATGTTTATTGTCGAAATGCCGTCATCCTTCTTATTTCTCTAATAATGTAATTTTTTTTTTTTTTTTTGCATATTTTAAGGAACATTTAATACATATGGTACTTACAAAAAAAAATCCTATATAAAAATATATTTTAAATAAACGTTAGATTACGTAGTATATAAACGTATTATATATTTAATATAAAGAACCCAAAAACATAATAATTTCAATAAAACGTTAATAATAATGGCAGAGCAAAAAGAAATATACTTAAATTATCCAATAACGCATGGTTATATGAACTCGTTTACCATAAAAATTTGATTTTATGATTGAAGTTAAAATTAAACTAATTCATTTAAATAATATTATTTAAACAAAATCTGTAGGATAGGATAATGTTGTGGTCATACTTATTCTCATACATATTCTCATATATTATTTGCATGCATCCTTGTACTTTACTTGTATAAACTTCTTGAGTTGACTTACTGGAATCAAATTAGATTAACATAAATTTCATATTTCGATTCTACATACACATTTTGTTTGTGTCCTTCAGCTTAATTCTGTTTTATTAGAAACTATCTGTTAAACCAGAGAATTTTCGGCAAAGATTTTATTTTTGAAGAGTAATATTCTTTTACCATTAGACAAAATATACCGCACAAACACGCCTACATCATGTTAGACTTATGATATATATCACCAAAATTTGTCATTAAATGAAACTTTAAACTGTAAAACTCTATTTTTGCACAATAATTCATTTAACATCATTAAACTTCTTCTTATACAAACATAATGTTAAGCTTTGTCGTTCGAATCCCAAATCAATATTAAATTTTCGTGATACATATCACAAGTCTAACATTAAATGGTTGTATATCTGATAGAAAAAGTATAGTTGCCTCTTATACCTTAAAATATCAAAATGCAAACTAAATCTTTTCAGAATACCTTTTGAACGAAACCTGGTAACTCAATGAAATCAAAAGTTAAATAAATTATTGAAGTCGAGTTCTGAACCAATTTAAAAATTTTACTTGTTTTTTTTTTTTTTTTATTTTCCCTTTTTCTAAAGCCATTTACATTTTTTTGATAATCACTGTAAATTATACATTCTATAAAAATCTTTGGTCCATATGTTTTTAATGTTAAACATTTTTAAAAAATAGAGTGGAATATTGTTATGGTTACATAAAATTCAATTGATTTTCATTTTTATTAAAAAACCAATTTGGATTACATATGGGTACATCCTATATTGGAAATTCATTCAAATTTCTGATCTTGGGTAATAATAAATAATTAAAATGGATACTTTTTATAAATCAATTTAATTTGTATATATATGTATATATATATATATATATATATTTCTTATGGAAACTTTTAAAATAAATTATTTAAAAGGAATACTTCAACCAATTTTCCTAATAATAATTTTATCATTTTCAATTAATTTGCATTACTCTTGAATTTTTTCAACCGTAAGTTTGTGGAACATATTTATTTTTTTGCATTAGTTTTTTATAATACTATTAATGAAATGTTTTTAACATTGAATTTGATACGTTTGCATCTTTAAACATTTTTAAATTATTTATCTTATAATTTGAATTTTGATGATGTTTGTAAGAAAATCTCTTTAAATTTGCAAATATCTTATAAATTTATTATTTTTAATACAGTCTGAAATAGTTTATAACCAAGTTTACTTCTCACAAAAATCATTTACTAAATAGAATTTTATTAAATTTGTCAATTTTAAGCTCATTATTTATATCTGCACTTATAGTCATGCACTTATAAATTTATTGTAAAATAAAATAAGTAAATGTAACAGTAAGTCGATGTAACCGACTTATTAATACCCTACACCTGAATAATTCCAATTAAATTAAAAATCCATAAGTTTTTTGGCAGCTGCTTCAATTTTTCCCTTTTCTTCCTTATTCAACTCGAATTTGAGGAACGTAAAAAAGGCAGCCAATTTTACATAACAGAACACACCCTTGTACTAAAAATAAAGATTCTATATTTGCTAGTTATGGAGATATACTCGTTTGCTCTGGGGCAGGTTCGGAAGCTTCCAGAATCCGTCTTACTCGAGAATCGAACTTAGCCTTCCTTTCGTAATTAGTAACCTACTATATAAATTTCATCGATATAGCGATATCGATGGTTACAAACTCCATACCAAAGTTAATATACGCTATACTTAGGTGGAGGGTATAACAAGGCAGAATGGAAAACCAAATTAAAGGTGATTTTAAAGCCGTACATTTTTCAAAAAACAATAAAAACGCAAAATTTTGAAATATTCTTAAAATTTTATATGTAAAAAAAATTGTGAAAAATCATGAGACACTTTATTCAATTTTAAGGAAACATAATTTTAATTCAGAAAAGCTTTTAAGATGTATAAAATTATAATGTTGCAGCATATTTTTAAGTTTTGACCCTTAATAAATTTTATACACGGGAAGGTACGAAAAAATTTTCTCAGATAATTTATGATAGTTCTGAAGGCTCTATCATAAATGGAAGGAAATGCTTATAAGCACTTGAGCTTTTTTCAATTTTGAGGGGCTGTAGCAAAATAATGTGTGGGGCTACATAAAGCAGTTTGTTATACAACATTCATTTTTTAAGACATCTATCCCTGGTTAAAATTCCAGTATTCTTTCTCAAACCATATAAAATTTTTGTAAACAAAGGGATCAACGGACTGAAAAAGTCAAATTAATAAGTTAATTTTTAAAAACATTTTTGAAAAATATGGTAAAAACACTTGCTTAATTACATCTTTCTTTTTCTTCAATAATAAATTATGCCGCAAAGGGGCCGTGACGGCCTAGTGTATAAGAGCGTATAAAATACAATGCAAACACCGAGGGAGGGTGGGTTCGAATCCCACACACGTTGTAAGAGTTATTCTCCCTTACGACATTTACAGCCACGCCTGAACAGGAAAGGCTGTGTAATTTCCTGTCCACATTTATGTGGCATAGAAATGCATTAAAAAAAATAAAATTATGCCACAAAATTTCGTTCGAACAATAAAACAGAGTGGCAAGATAAAGCAGAAAATTTAAAAAACGAAAAAAAAAATCAAAATGCAGATTAATTAAAGCTTTACCTTCTGCATTTATTCTTATTAAATGGAAAACCTAAAACCAATTTTTTAAATATTACAGTAGAAATAACGTGAAATTAAAAATAAAATAATTTAATACAAAGCAATTTAAATATAATCTATCTGAAAGAAAAACCGTGTAAATTATTTTGTTGATTTTCTCGAATACTTACATTAAATTAAATACTATATGACATCATTAAAAGCCAGAATTTTTTGTTGTTCATTTAAATCTTCTCATTTATTCAATTATTTCCTCTACTTAACCCTCCAAACAGGTACGGGTCTTTTCAACTCAAATCGGTTTTTAAACCCAACAACTTTTTTTTTCTGAAGTATACAGCGCTTTTCAATTTTCTAGTAGCTCAGTCTTAATATTCAAACACTTTATTCATATTTCCAATGTGAAAACCATTTTGGTGTACATTTGCAACTGCAACCAAAAATCTCAAATAATCCAAATATAAATACTAAATATTTTATGAGTAATTTATATTTTGTCATATTCTTTTGAATTTTTTTTTTTATTGTGCAAATGAATTTAATTAAATTGTTATATTTTTTACATATTTACATATTTTATTAATATGGAAAAAAAAAATTTATTTTTTCTAAAAAAAAATTAAGATTCAAATGATCTTATTAATGTACATTTTTGTATTTTAAAATTTAGGTTAATATAACCGTAGCGTGATTATTTACGTCAACAATATACGCGAATATTCTAGGGTTAATGATGAAGCAACATTTTACGATATACTACTAGAAAGTTTTCATCTAAATATTTATTATATAGGGTAATGAAGTTTTTTTACGAAACCAATTGAATTTTTTTAATTTTTTTGTCATTTTCTCATAACATTTTCGTCACAAAATATCAATTTATTCTCCAACATTCTTATTTTTATTGTTATTAACACAACATTTATAGTTAAAAATAAAACAGATCAATAGATTATGAAAGGTTTGAATCTATACCGCGAAAGCTAAAAGAGACTAAATAATTGTCTGAGCTTTTTGCTACAAATAAAAATAAACTAACACTAAAAGCTAGACTTTACACGAGCATGAACATCGTTGGTGGTCAAAGCAGGAATAGTTAATCAATAATCGTAGTTTGTTTAGCATCATACTACGAGTGGAAAGCAGATCCTCTTACTTGTAGATTTTGGTGCAGAAAAAAAAATTATACTAGATTTTTTTTTAAATTATACTAGATTAGTTAGTTACTCAAATAAATTAACAATAATTACAGTAATTTTTTACAAAACTAACCCTTTATATGTTTAGATATTGGATCAATCAATAATCTTAGTCTATGTATTTATTATTTGCTTAAACTTTGATTTAATCTTGACATTTTGGAAATTGAACCAAGAGATTGCTCAACTTTCGTCGTAAATTGGGTCATTTTACCATACATAAGTTACTCAATCTGATCTACTCTTGACATGTTGGAAGATAGATCAAAAATGCTGATTATATACGTTTGTATTATGTAAATTGCTTGTTCGATTCTAGCCAAAAAAAAAATAAAATAAAAACGTAATATAATGTAATATTGTAGTTCATGGAGGGATGACTTAACTTTCATTGGCATAAGTTCCTTGGAATTTACTAACTTACTAATCCTTGTAAATGATGACGTTTCCGTTTTTTATAAAAGTTCACTAAATGAACAATATTTAACTGATTCTTGGATTAATAAAATTTAATTTCTTAATTTTAATGTATTTTTGTATATATTTCATAATTATCTTTTTGTTATAATATTATATTCATAATTATAAATTTAAATATAAATTAATTATATATATTTTCTATATTATATTCTCTTTCTATAATTATTTTTATATTTTTATATTTTTTCTATTTTTTTCTTTTTTACAAAATTTTTTGATAGAATTCAAGATAAGTGACTCTTTTATTTTTAATACTGTACTTATTTACTTAAATAATATTCTTTTTTTTCTTAAACATACATTTATATATATATATTATATATAATATATATATATATATATTATAATATTATACAAAAATATTATAATGTTATAATATCCAATTAATTTACAAAAAAAAAGAAAACAATTTAAAATATGTTTTCAAATTACAAAATAATGTCAACAGGATATAGGATGGAGTAAAAAAGAAAATTTAATAAACGATAAATTAAAGATTTTTTTTAAACATGTGCGATAGAAAATAAGGATCTTATTATGAATCAAATTTTTTCTTTTATTTGTACATTTAGGAGTCCTTATTCTTTATAATATTTTGTAAAATTGGAAGGACTAAACTTTTGTAGGCGTTATACTTTATTGACTGCTGAAAACACTTCCATTTAGCTTAAATTTTATTATAAAATTCAGATGACATTTTATTCCAATATTTTTAGAATCGGAGCAAATGTTAATTCATTCAAAAAAAATATTATAGCCACATTCTAAGAAACATCCTCCTATAATGAAAAAAAAAAAAATCGAACAACTGTTGAACAAACGCTCAGCCTTAGTTAATCATTATTAAACAAATGGGAATTTTTAAAATGCTAGGATTTAACTTTCTCTAAATCACTTTCCAAAAATTAATAGTACCTTTTGAAATAAGGGAACTAAGTTATTTCTGTCTCTTAAAAGTAATTTTATAAAATCATAGATTAATTGACAAATACCAATCTTATTACAAGCGAGAACGAATATTCGAATACCTAAAGCTAAACCTTACTAATAACAAAGACTATACCTAAAGTTAATTATTATTTATATAAATCGTTAAACACTTAGTAATTATTAATATATTGAGAATAGATTACATTTTTAGAGGTGTTGTTATGCCTTTGTGAAACATTTCTTTCCATTTAAAATTTGTTACATTGTATATCACATATAGCTTTGAACTGGTTCTAAGATTGTTTTTTATTTAATATTTTTATTTTGTTCTGCACTATGTTTTGCATTTGCGAGTATTGGAAGTTTAGTAAAATTCTTATATCTAAAATAGCCAGCCCTAAGTTTTTTTTAAAAATGTTCCCATATTTTCAGCAGAACAATTTTTTGTATCAAAAGTACTAAGTTGATCAAAAATTTCTCTGCTTATATCTTCTGTCGCTGACTCAAATGATTCTGCAATAGTTGCGTTTTGTATAGGTGGGGCATTCTGAATATTTCCATTCATCGAAGCTATCTTTAACAGTTTGGAATAGTTCATTTGTAATTTCGCCACAATTTGTATCAAAAAAAATTTCAGTACGGTCCACAACATTGCAATCCTCTAGATTTACCTCTAGTAACTACACAGATTCTGTTTACCGAACACACTTTGGACATGATTCAGATTATATTTAATTTCCTTTTTTTTTAGGTTATAATGATTTTTTTTAATCGCATATAGGAAATTCAGTTTATAACTTGTTAATAAAAAAGAAACATAATTTTTTAGTGTTTATAATTATGAAACAGTGTTGCCGTATTTATCATAGATCGCTTTAAACACTTTCTCGTAAAATAAAATTTTTTTATTCCATCCATTTTTAATATAAAATATTTTTAAACATTAAAAACAAAAAAAACAAAAACTATTATAAATTCATATTATTTCCGATTTTTATATTAATTTATATTATAAATCAAATTAAATGTATTTTACGTATCATAGATACAAATATTTATCATAAACATATTATTATTAAGTATTTAATATGAAATTATTTTTATGAATTTTTTTTAAATTTTTAAATGAAATTTAACATAACATAATAAAATTTAATAATCGTCTCTAATTTTATAAAATAATAATAAGTTCATTTTTACTATATGTATTTTTCCAAAATATTTCTTCCTTATAAACCTTTAAAAAAATTTTTCTATGGATTAATATTAGAACCTTAAATATTTCACTCGATTTATCTCATTTTTGTAAAACCAATTTAATCAATAATGATATTTCTGTAAGAAAATAGACAAGTTTTAAATCATTATGTTTAGGAGAGGAGCAATCTTATTTTCATAATGAAATTAGTATCTATAGTTGATGATCTAATAGATAGCGGACGTTTAGATTCTTTTTTTTCTAAGGGAGGTGGGAATCTTCCAAAAAACACGAACAACACTATCTTGATAGTTTTAGATTCTTACTGATTAAAATCACCTCCTCCTTTAGCCTATATAACACTAACTTCTAACGCACTATATTGACTATAGAGTAGTGATCAGAGAATAGCTTAATGATGCAGAAACATTGAATTTAAAGTGGGACTGTATTAGTGTATTGCTCTCAATATTATGTGCTGTTTATGATAGAATTAACATTTATGTATCTTAAGTAAGAATCTTAAGAATCTTTCGTAAGAATCTTCATTTTATGTACATAAAACAAAGAAAACAATATTTCTTGTCTATAAAAATAAAAGTTTATTATTAAACACCTATAAATATGCAATTTTCTCCAAAAATAACGTTTTTAAAATTTTCAAGTTTCGTTCGTAAACGGTTAGGTACTATTAACGGAGTAAATTTAAAATATGATATGTTTATATTAAAAAAAGAGAAATCATTAAACAAAAACTATTGGTTGCTAGATAACTTCAATTAATTAGCATTAAGTATTATATACAAAAACATTTTTAGCTAGGTTAAGTATTTTAAGTTAGACTAAGTTAAGTTAAGGTTTTATATTAAAAAAACAGAGATTGTTTGGTTTTTAATACTCTGAATTTTTTCCAAAATTGAATATTAAAAAAAAAAAATTGCTAAATTGCAATACTACTTAGATTTTTAAAAATAAAATAATTAATAAAATTAACAACAAAAAACATTAGGATAAGTTTAAATGTTAATTAAATTATTAAAAACAAAAACTGTTTTTCTAAACTTTTATAGGATTCATTAAGCTTATCAAGTGGATAAGATAACGCATTACCAATTTAGATGGTCATGCTAAAAATGCTACATGTTCTAAGATCTCGAATTACTGATCGAACACACTAAACCAACAGATAGAGATATTATTGAAATATTTACCTTCAAAAGATTAAAGTTTCGTTTTTGACACTCTTAATTTGAGTATTTAGGGCCTCGGTAACCTAGTGGATAAGAACGTATAAAATACGCTGTAAACACCGAAGAAGTCTGGGTTCGAATCCCACACATGTCGTATGAGTTATTCTCCCTTACGACATTTACAGCCACGCCTGAAAAGGAAAGACTGTGTAATTTCCTGTTCACATTTATGTGGCAGAGAAATGCAGTTAAAAAAAAACAATTTTGAGTATTCATTTTCACTCAAAAACCTATAATCTATAATTTTCTCTTATACAATAATATCAAAAAATTTATTCCAATTTTAAGTATGAAACCTATAAAATTTATTTAATCTACAATATGGATTGACCCAAAAAAAAAGGAAATAAAATAAAAACTTTATAACTTGTTTTTTTATATCTACATAAGGATGAAGGGAATATATACTTGTATAAGGATAAAATTTTATAATCATATAGTTTTAATATACATTTATGGTAAATTTGACTGTTATGATCATAAACTATAATAACATATAATATAGTTACATATATTATTTATATATAAAATTATATCTACATTATGAATATTCTTTACTAAAAGTATTATAATATGTAAGCATAACGAAATTATTTTTAAGTTTTTTCTTACATATTTTTGACTTTCATATAATGTAAAATATTTGAAAAGTTAAGAATTTCATATTTCCTTTCATACAATTTAACGTTCTATTTATTTTTATGTGTCCACTAAAGTTTCCATATCATTATGAATAATTCCCTGTATCCGGTTTATTTTACTGTTCATCTTTTTATTTTTCATCTAGTTACTTTTCTTTAGTTTTTCTTTCTTTATTTACTTAAAGTAATAGATAAGTGAAAACAAATCATTGAGTTTAACCAAATTGAAAAATATTATAAACATATATGTTAAATTAAATATAATAATTTATAATATTTATAATTTACACATTAAAAAATATTTTTGTATGGTATTAAATTAATTGTATAATTTATTTATCTTTCCTTGAAGGATCATTCTTATGATTTTATTTTATTACTTAAAGAACCATTATCTTGGTGTTTTGTCGAATTATGTAATCTTTCGGAGAAGAAGACCTTAATTAAAACTTACTTTCATTATTAGGTAACAAAGGATCAAATTTTTTATACCAAATAGTATTATAAATGTTAGATGAACTTTCAATTAATTATATTGAAATTAAATCGATTAAAAAAAAATTTTATTAACACTAAAATACTAAAAAAAAAAAGGATCAAAATAAATCTTAAAATATTTTATAATTATATCTCTACTATTATGATAATAAAAGCCAACAAATTAAAATATTTTTTTTTTTTTTCAAAATAATACTTAAAGTACAGCTCACCGTATCAAAACCAAACAAAAAGTTTTTTTTTTTTTTAAAACTAGACTATATTATTAAAAAAAAAAATAAAATATTGAAAAGCATTCAATATAATATGAAGGTATATGAATAATAAAAATAAATAAACCATAATATAAAAACCACAATTCCGGAAAATCCTTGAAATATTTTATCCTATTCAATAACATAACCATTAACCTGTCCGACAAAATAATTCTTCTTTCAATGAATAATTTCAATCCTATATTCGTAATCAGTTCAAAAATAAATTCACGGTACTCTCATTATTTTAAATAAAAGATCTACTATATGGTTTTTGTGGTTTTTTTTTTTTTTCATTTTCTATAATAGTTTTTAATTTACACCATCATTACCATTTATTAATATATACATACATGTGTATTTATATAACAACAATCTATAAATAGAATATAAATATATACTGAATGTCGGAATGAAGTTTGGAAATACGAAAAAAATTTAAATTTTTCTATAAATTGCAAATTTTTAAAAATAATATATCTAGAGAGTCTCGGTGGCCCTGCGGATAAAAGTGTATAAAATACGTTGTATAATTCGAGGGAGTTTTTGATTCGAATCCCACAAACGTCGTAAAAATAATTCCCCCTTACGACATTTACAGTTGACGTATCATTTGATGACATTATAAGAAATCGAAAACTTTCATAATACTCCGTTAACATTAAAAAATTTTTTTAATTCCAAAATGTCGTTTAACTTCAGATAGTAATTCAAATTAAATTAGTTAGTTAGATTTATTTTTATAGAAGTTCCATTTTTATTTATTAAACTTTACCTCATTTAATCAATTGGAATCTGGAACTAAATAGGTTGTGATACTATCATATCAAATCTCGAACCATTGGTTGTGATACTATCATATCAAATCTCGAACCATTGGTTGTGATACTATCATATCAAATCTCGAACCATTGGTTGTGATACTATCATATACGATGATTTTTAATATTTGATTAATGGTAAGAAATTCGGCAAAAAGTTGAATTAAAGTTGCATTAATAATATTATGAAGAAACAAATGGATAAATACTAAGGGATATTGACAACATTATATTAAAGAATGATATTACTAACAGCTTAGAATAGTCACTTCTTTCATACTTCTTCCATAACCCTTTATTTCTTACAAATTTTTTTAGTAATTTCTATATTATGTACTATCACTTTTCAAAGACCCTGTATACTTAAAAAAAAAAGTTTTATTTATTATGAAACTTGTATTAATTTTTTTTTGTCTGGTTTGTGTACATTTCAAAATATTATATGTATAAGTTCCAATAGAAACTAAAACTTTTATCCAGAATTTTTATGAAATAAACAAATAAGTGAATAAGTAGTTCTCGTTTTAGAGGCAAAAAAAAAAAAGGAAAGTAAAGTATATATAGTTAAAATATTTTCTATATATCCTTTGGGATATGAAAAACGAAATAAAAAAGATAAATTAAGATAAAAATAAAATTTATTTATATATCTCTCATTTTTTTTTTTGAATTTTTTCTCTATATACCTACTACTATATACATATTCCCCATACAATTTATTCATTATTATTTTGAATGAGGCAATAAATGAATGAATTTTTATTTTCAGTCTATGTATTTCGCATATGTATATCTTTCTTCTATATAACATATATATATATACATATTATATAAATAGAATAATATATATGCACATTTGTAGATACATTTATGCAAGGCCAAAACCTCATATTTATACTATAATATAAGTGGCATAAATTTTCGAGAACTGTTTTATTATTCAGTCAGTGAATTTTTTTTTTTTATTCTTTTCAAAATGGCCTTTAGGAATATTAACGCTAAATACTTAACGAAAACAAAATGGTTTTATTGTTGTTACTTATTAGAATTGAAAACAAAACAAAAACAAAAAAAAAAACACGAATTATTGAAATGCTCATTACTTCATTTTTCCTGGTGAGCACATTTTTTTTTTTTTTTGTTTTGAGTGATTTTTTAATTGTCTGAAATTTTATTATTTTAACAAATTGTATTAAAATTGGATGAAAATTAAAATTTATATGTTTTTGGTTTTTGTCAGTTTTGGTATATTCAATTTCCGGAAGAGCAAAATGGTAGATCGATTGTAAAAAATTCAAAAATTATTCCCCATAAGCCGTAGTTTTCAAATAAACCAATCCAAGTTTATATTCCGAACATAGGCTTTATTTGTTTATCTTTCAGCTTCTTTTCTCTTTTACTCCTTAAGAACTGTTTGTACAATATTTGTAACAAAACTTCTCCTGTTTCGTGTCTTTATTGTATGTGCCATCAAGGTGGCATTTTTTTTTATCATCAATTTGTATCCTTTTCTAAAGTCAAAAAATGTTCGTGTTTACACTTTTAAACCACACCCTAACAAACCACATTAAATTAACAAATTTTATTATGTTAGCCATTATTAGTCATATATTTATTTTTTTTTTGGAAAAATTATTTTAGAAGTTATTCACAAAATTATTCATAACAATCCTCACAAAGTGTTCAAAGAAACTTACAAATTTTTAAATTCACCTATATTATGGTTATAAGTTCCAAGAATTGTTTATATTGAATACTCAAGAAGAACAAATATTACCTTTGGCGCTGATTGAAACTGACATAGAAACCTTTTATCAATTGCTTCTTCATTAATGCAAAATCTACTCAATTCGGTCACCTGTAGAAGTGTGAAGCTCTAAAAAAAATTTTTACATAATTTATTTTAACTTTTATTTTAATTGCGATAGGTTTCTAATACAGACAGCAACAGTGTAAGTGATTTCTCACACAGCATCAGTCTATACAAATCGATAAAATTGTAAATGCGTTTTATCGGAGATTAGAACTTAACAGATCTATAAACTACATTAAACGAACACCCAGAACATCCTAGAATATAACGGATTACTTAAAATATTTGTATAATATATGCCTCAATAAAAGTAAAAGTAAAGATTAAGTATAACCTTGGTTGTGAGAACACTTTCCACTACCTCGAAGATGATATTATAATATGTGAGTTAATTTTTCAGTTCAAAGGACATGTAGCTAAGCACAAATATAATTTTTACATTTATATCAAAATTTATTAGGTAGAATATTCTTAGATAGAACAGAAAAATCCTTTTTAAAAATTTTCTTATTTGCTGGATGGGTTCATATACTACACATATAAGACATAAATCCATTTTAGTAGGCATTTTTTCTTTTCTAAAATATTATGTTTTTGTTTTTATTGAGAACCGATCTAAATTTAAATCATCATCTAAATAATGAAAATGAACAACAAGAATATAAAAATAAAATTGAAATTATTTATCATAATAATGATGGTATAAAATAAAAATATAATAAATTTTTTGTTATATTTTGTTATATTTTTTTTTTTTTTTTTTTTGTTTTTTTTATTAGGAAATTATCCTAAAGGAAAAGAAAAATTAAATAAAATATTTTAACATTAAATTATGATAGTATGTATTTGATTATTTATGTCTTATTTCTTTTTGTTTTTTTTTTTTTTTTTCTATATTTTGTACTATAAATAATAAAATTGAAAAAAAAAAAAAAAACAAAACCAAAACCATTCCGCATTATAATTTCAATTATTTTTATTATTTTTATTTTACGATTTAGTGTTATAAGTTTGTGGGTAAAATTGGCAACAAAAAAAAAAAAAAAAATTGTAAAGGAGAAAACAAATAAAAAATTATTTATCATTTTTTTTTTTAAATATTCAACAAATGTTTTTACCGCATTAAATAATTTTATAATTTATAGTCAAACATTTTTTTTGAAACATGTTAACTGGGGAGTCGGTAAAAGTTCATATTCATATAAGATAGTTTTGTTTAGATGATAATAAAAAAAAAAAATCGAATATCGAAGGATTAACTTTAATTGAATCTTTAACATTAATCCCTTCGATTCTTCTATGTCGTTTTGTTTTTGAAAGGGAAGAAAACTAAAAAGATGTTAAATAAATAAGTGAAACGGAAATAAAAGATAAACGAAGAGTTTTTTTTAATTGGCGCAAAAGTTCTTTCTTGAAATTATAATAGGCAATTATAATAACGGAAAGAAAAGAAAGGCAGTGAGAAAAATTTTCAGAAAAGTAACTTGGATGTATAAAATCTGAACGGTAGGAAATTTACTTTGTACATATTTAAACAATTTGTACGACAAAAAAAAAATTTATAAACAACTTTATACTACATAAATCTGCAAAAACTGAACAGCGAAAAATATTATTAAGCAAGGGATGATTAAAAATTTCAAATTATTTGAATATTTTTAGGATAATTAAACTTCTACAAACGAAATATTAAATACATTTTGAAATTTTCTAAGTATATTACTACAGAGTGTAGAATCTAATGACATTTCGTACATGATATCCCTACCCTGTTATTACGTTGAAATTATTAAGGAGACGATTTCATTTGCTTTATTTACAATTGTCTTCAACAATTTAAAATCCTTTTAAAAAAAATCATCTGTCTGGTTCGAATAAATAAAACAGAACTTAAACTCAAATATCACTTTTTTATCATACAAAACCTATGAGTTCAGGTGTAGTTTTTGTTTGAAAATGTTACCTTTGAGTTCAAGGTCAGTTTTATGCATATTCAATCCAATATTAGCACAAATATTATGAAGAGACCTTGAGTTTACTTTTCAAAATGATTTCCTATTTTATTCGTTATCCTGATCTTAAATTATATCAAGTTAACTCATAAATGCCACTTAAGGAAACTTAATTTTTTTTTTTTTTTTTTTTATTTACATAACCTTTATAATATATTTATTGAGAAGGATTATTGGAGAGATGGAAATTGAACAGTCAATTGTTTACGAATACTTCTAAATAATTATTAATTAATTAAAAATAAAAAAATAATTAAATATTGTAAAGGAAATAATTACTCCTTAAAGAATTCAAAAGTTTTTTTTTATTTAATATAAACTGTTTTTTAATTAAACTTCATTTAAACTTTTAAAGTTCGTTTAATAAAATTTCAAAAATAAAAAAGTTTTTAAAAAAAATAATTTTCGTTTGACACCTTTTTTAATTTTGATGTATCCTTTATTTTTTTTTCTCATACAAATTCGTATCTTAATTTTTTCTGAAACTTTTTGAACAAAGGTAAATTATAGTGACAAGAAAATTTATATTTTTATTCAGATTTTTTTTTTTTTTTTTTTGTTTTGTCAAAAATGATCGCAATAAATTTTTAAAAACAAAGAAAAAAGTTTATAATAAAACTTCAAAATATTCAAAAAGAAAAAACAAAATTAATTTTTTTTTTTTTGCAATAAATAATAACTGATTTTTTCCTCCCAAATAATTTTATTCCTTGACATATAAAAGGAAAATAATCCCATAAAAGTTAGTTTTGATAAATAAAATAAATAATAGTAAGAAACAGTTGGAAATTTAATTTATAACAAAGAAAATGAAACTTTAACTTTAATGTTCATGTAATTCCAACCCACAACTATAAAAACCAATTTTATTTTTTTTTTGCCCTCAAATTCTATAATGTACACCATTTGTTTATGACATATAATCTATGTTTATCTAGTTACTTCAATTTTATTATTATTATGTTGACTTACATATTTATTATATACAGACATACAGTAGTTTTATGTTAAATAAAGCAACATGTTTTAAATAATTTTAAATATATACTACTCATTTTCACAGAATAGAAAAATAAACAAAAAAAAACACACACACAACCACATTTTCTTTTATCCTTATTTTTGATTTTAGATCAACGGTATACGAGATTAATTTAAAAAAAAAAAATTATTTTTCTAAAATATTTCAAACATAAGAACAATGTTTTTGTCTTTATTTTTATAAAAACTATAGGAGGAAATCAATTTTTTAAGCTATACGCCCTATAAGGACAAATTTTATCTTTTTTACAAAAGATATTCGAGTTCTGTCTGAAATAAAGATATCCTTTTGGAAAAGCTAATTTTTATTCTGTTAACCCAGTTCATAATTTCAGGATATAGAGTTTAGGTAGAGATAACAAATTGTTTTATGTGAGAGGTTCAATTTATTGTTCACTTTTAAACAAACCAAAACTAAGTAAAAAACTCTTTCAAAGTGAAAGACAATCATTTTGACAAAATTAAATTTCAGTAAAAAAAATCCAAAAATTTCTTTGAATTTTCGGCAATTCAAATTCAAAAAATTCTACAAATAATTAGAATACTTGTTTCAGAATTTAATATGTAACAACAATTAGATACAATATACAAAGTATTCTTTTACATCATAAGCCACAATTTAAAATAATTTTAACTCACAATAATTAATAGGGATAAAATTTTAAGAATATCTAAAATAAGATACAAATAGAAGAAGTAATAAATGATTTGTTTTAAAAACAAAAAACAACATGCGAAACTTGACAGACATCGGAAAAATAAATTAATTAAAAAAAAGTAATTATAATTTAAAGCAACAAGTGTACATTGTTCGCTTTCTGTACGAAATGGCAATCAAAAACTAATTGACTTATAGCTACTGAACGATATTAGTAAATAAATTTTAATTGAAAAACTCTTCAACTGAAATTATAAAAAATTAATAAAAATAAAACATTTCGTTTAAAGAAGATACGTCACTTTTAGTGTGAAGAAATGCGAAATACACTTACTTGCTGCTCTTGTGTATTTCTACTGGTTTTTAAAAAAAAAGGAACCCTTTAAAAAGTCCTTCTTTTCAAACAATATCAACCATTAAGAAAAATTTATAGTTTTCGACAAAAATATTAAATACATTTTAGAACTGTTTGAACACTCGCGATATTTTACATCAAAATTATACCCCAAGATGCTAAATTTAAAAAAAAATTGCTTATTAGTATCACTTTATCACGTTCGCCTGTCTTTCTACAAAACTTTTATAGTACTTAAGATGCAACAATGAAGTTTTAATCATATAGGTAGGACTCACAAAAGTTTTAGCGTCCTTCTTTTCAAACAATAACAACCAATAAAAAAAATTAATAGTTTTCGACAAAAATATTAAATACGTTTTAGAACTGTTTGAACACTCGCGATATTTTACATAAAAATTATACCCCAAGATGCTAAATTTAAAAAAAAATTTCCTATTAGTATCACTTTATCACGTTCGCCTGTCTTTCTACAAAACTTTTATAGTACTTAAGATGCAACAATGAAGTTTTAATCATATAGGTAGGAGTCACAAAAGTTTTAGTGTCCTTCTTTTCAAGCAATAACAACCAATAAGAAAAATTTATAGTTTTCGACAAAAATATTAAATACGTTTTAGAACTGTTTGAACACTCGTGATATTTTACATAAAAACTAGAAAATCCCCTGTGCAATTGCACAAATTCTATAGATTCAAAAACATTTGCGGTATCATACTGACTCCCTTAATAAACTACATAAAAATTTCATTTTTACATCAGCACCATTAAAAAAACGTTGAAATCACTTACTTACTTGTAATAGAAAAAAAATATAAAACAAATCTAAACACATAAAATTAAAAATGTTAGGTACAGTTTATTAATTTATTCTCGCCGTGTTTTCGTGGCGATAATTTTTGACAGTTTTTTAATTATTGAGAAAAAATGGTCCAAGCTAAAAACACATTCAGGGTAAAAGTTCGTGCCGATATCTCAAAAATTGTTTGAAACACATATATAAAGTGCACAATAAAAACCGGCGAAAAACCAACCGCTACGACATTTTTTTTTTTGTTACATTTAAAACACTCCCAATAATCGAAATAATTTTAATATTTGTTAAAATTTTACTCTCTATTTTTCTTTAGTTTTAAAAAAAAAATTTTTATTTAGATGAAAAACAGTTTTCGCCGCGAAATTACTTCAATTACCGAAACTACTTTCAAGTCTTTTGCGTTTATTTTTTTTTTGCTTGAAAAAAATTTGCTGAATTTATTTTATTTAAATGTACTTTGGAAGAAGTCTTTGGTATATTTAATAAAAGATTCATGTCTCTGATAAAGTAATTTCATAAATTTTCGGGGTCTTTTTTTTTTGTGACTGTCGTTTTCGATAGCTTTTTAATTTAATGGTCTAATAATAAATTAGTACAAAATTATGAATCTATGTGAGAAAAGGCTTCTAAAATGATATTTTCTATGTTATTTTTTCTTTTTTTTTTTAAGAAAAATATCCATTTCTATAATATTTAGTAAGTTTCTGATTTTTGTTATGAAATATAATTAGCTAAGTCTGCCGAATTTTATATTAATAAAAAAATTCGAATATTTTATGTTATATCAAAAATTCAGCTTAAAAAATCAAAATTCTAACCTAAATAAACAAAACTACTATAAAGTCTGTTGCGAAGCTTTTACCAGCTTTTATAATAGTGAAAACAAAATCAAGAATTAAATCGGCCTATTATTTTTTTCTTATAAATATAAGGCTTACTATAAACTTTGTCTTTTTTTACTTTCAGGTTTTTTAATTTTATTAAGAGTATTTTTATTTTTTTCAAAACAAAGAATCATTTGAAACCTGCCAACAGAAGAATAATAATTTATTTTTAATTTACCGCTGCGACCAGTTCATAATGGATGTGGCGGTCAAATTTAAAAATTAAAAATTTGCTTTAAATTTTGTGTCGAAAGTACTTTTTAAAAAGTAAACATTTGTGTCTCTGATAAGACTTTTAGTCCAAGATTTGTGTCTCTGATAATAAAATTTTAAATTATTAAATAAATATATAGAAATATCATCATTGCCAGTTTAGTTTACATTCAGTTTGAGTGGTTTATTATAGAAATAAAATATTTTTTTTTTACATGTTGGCAAGGTCTTATCATTATATTGTGTATATTATCAGAAATTCAATCATTAATTTCAGGTATTATATTATCTGATCTGATTAATAAATCTTATTTTTTTCCATGGCTAACAATATTATTAATGGTCTAATAATAAATTAGTACAAAATTATGAATCTTTTGTGAGAGAAGGCGTCTAAAATGATATTATTTTTTTCTTTTTTTTTTTAAGAAAAATATCCGTTTCTATAATATTTAGTAAGTTTCTGACTTCTGTTATGAAATATAATTATTTAAGTCTGCCGAATTTTATATTAATAAAAAAATTTCGAATATTTTATGTTATACCAGTTCTACCGAAAATTTAGCTTAAAAATCTAAATTTCAACCTAAATAAACAAAACTATTTTAAAGTATGTTACGAAGCTTTTACCAGCTTTTATACTAATGAAAACAAAATCAAGAATAAAATCGGCCTATAATTTTTTTCTTATAAATATGAGGTTCACTATAAACTTTGCTATTTTCACTTTCAGACCTTTTAATTTTATTAAGAGTACCTATTTTTATTTTTATTTTTTTTCAAAACAAAAATTGAAAACTGCCAACAGAAGATTAATAATTTATTTTTAATTTACCGCTGCGACCAGATCATAATCGATGTAGCGGTCAAATTTAAAAATTAAAAATTTGCTCAATTTATTTTTATTGAAAATATGTTTTTTAAGTATGTACTTTTCCTTTTTAACTGTACCCACTTTTAATGAACGGTTTGGTTCTCTGATAATACTTCTAGTTGAAAATTTAATTTAATAATTTATTTTTAATTTACCACTGCGACCAGTTCATAATAAATGTGGCGGTCAAATTTCAAAATTAAAAATTTGCTGAATTTATTTTATTTAAATGTACTTTGGAAGATGTCTTTGGTATATTTAATAAAAGATTCATGTCTCTGATAATGAAATTTCATAAATTTTCGGGGGCTTTTTTTTTTCATAAATTCTTTTCAATTTCATAAATTTTCGGGGACGGTCGTTTTCGACAGCTTTTTAATTTAATGGTCTAATAATAAATTAGTACAAAATTAAGAGATATGTTATTTCTCTCTATTGTGAGATAAGGCTTCTAAAATGATATTTTCTATGTTATTTTTTTCTTTTTTTTTTTTTTTAAGAAATATAACCATTTCTATAATATTTAGTAAGTTTCTGATATCTGTTATGAAATATAATTATTTAAGTGTGCCGCATTTCATATTAATAAAAAAAATTCGAATATTTTATGTTATATCAAAAATTCAGCTTAAAAATCAAAATTTCAACCTAAATAAACAAAACTACTATAAAGTCTGTTGCGAAGCTTTTATCAGCTTTTATAATAGTGAAAACAAAATCAAAATAAAATCGGCCTATTATTTTTTTCTTATAAACATGAGACTTACTATAAACTTTGCTCTTTTCACTTTCAGGCGCTTTAATTTTATTAAGAGTACCTATTTTTATTTTTATTTTTTTTCAAAACAAAAATTGAAAACTGCCAACAGAAGATTAATAATTTATTTTTAATTTACCGCTGCGACCAGATCATAATCGATGTGGCGGTCAAATTTAAAAATTAAAAATTTGCTCAATTTATTTTTATTGAAAATATGTTTTTTAAGTATGTTCTTTTCCTTTTTAACTGTACCCACTTTTAATGAACGGTTTGGTTCTCTGATAATACTTCTAGTTGAAAATTTGGTCACTCGTAATAATATTTACTAAATTTATTTGTATTTTTAATGAACGGTTTGTGTCTCCTGATAATACTTTGAGTCAAAGATTTGTGTCTCTGATAATAAAATTTTAAATTATTAAATAAATATACAGAAATCATCATTGCCAGTTTAGTTTACATTCAGTGTGAGTGGTTTATTATAGAAATAAAATATTTTTTTTTACATGTTGGCAAGGTCTCGCCAACATCTTGTGTATTATTTTACATAAAAATTATACCCCAAGATGCTAAATTTTAAAAAAAATTGCTTATTAGTATCACTTTATCACGTTCGTCTGTCTTTCTTTTTTGGTTTCTTATCTACGAGACGAGTTTTGCTAGAATCTTGAAATTTTCAGAACCTTATAAAGTATCTCTTGAAATTCTCAAATTTTTTTTGACATAAGAAAAATTGAAAATTTTGATGTAAAAGTTATCACAATTCTAAAATGTTTTTAAAATCTTTTTTATTCTGTACCATTTTAAAAATCTTTTATTTTACTTACTTCCTTGTTTTTATTTATTTCTAGTACAATAATAACATTACATTCACCTACATATTGTTCTACTAGACGCATACTTTAATAATTCATTTTACAAGGAATCATCAACAAACTAAATTTTAAACTAAAAATAAACTTTAATATGCATCCTTTTATACTACAATATTATATATGTCTATGTATAAATACAAAAAAAAATGAAATTTTTGTAAAATCGTTTTAAAGCAATATAAATGACTTCCGCTTTTTTTAATAAAAGAAGACAAAAATATACGTACCTACATATACATCTATCTATACAATATACTTTATACAGATTAACTCATATTTGTACCCTAGCGAACAATTTAAATAAAATTTTTTTTTTTTTTTTTGTTTCTTAAATAGATTGAGGCGGTATAATGAGTTTAACGAAACAACAATAATAAAAACAACAACCATGTAAAGAAAACAAAAATAAAAAAAGGCATCGACCGCCGGGATTCATTTATTATTAATCCCTGTTAAAAATCGTTATTCCTTTCTTTTTTTTTGCCTATGTTATTAAATGTATGTATTCAAATAATAGTGGTTATGATGTGTCTATTAGGTTAAAATTTTATATAAAATGTAAGCTAACTCTTCAATACATATTTCCATATATATATTTTTTATTTGTTTATTTTTATGGATGAATATGGGTGATCTTTTTCTTTTACCATTAATTATTTCTATAATTTAAAGCTAAGAAGTCGTAGTACTTTTTTGTTTCTAGTAATCCCTTTTTTTTTAATTTTATTTCTTACTACTTTAGGCAGATGTTTTTCTGAACCTTCGAATTAATGAAAATTGAAATATAACCAACCGAAACACTGGACAACAGTATCACCACCTGCTTTCAGTCTCCTACTTTTTTTTTTAGGTGAGAATCATCGAAGGGCACTACACTAGAGTGAAATGAAACATGAAAATGCTTTTATTTTTTGAGAATTTTAAACCAATAACCATCAGCTCCTTTTTTGAGCCTAACAGCAGGTTACAAGATCCTTAATAGCTAAGGACTTTTTTTTAAAAAGAAAATGGTTGGTTTTTACATTTAACAACATAAAATTAACGAACATTAATGAAAAATATTCTATTAATAGTTATTATTATATTATTCTGCAATAATATTTTATAGAAGAAATTCTTAAAATGTTCTTATAAATTTCATTCTCATTACAATTCTAAATTCAAATTATAAATTAAATTCTTAAAGAAAATTCAAAATTTCTATTCAACAACTAGCTAGTTCATCAAAAATTTGCTCGTTCATCAAAAATCAGTGATAAGAATTTAAATTAAAATAAATTTATTATAATACAATCTTCCTAATGATTGCCCTTTAAAAATAATACGGAACCTACACTAAAAAATTTTGAAAAAGAAACAAAAAAAAAAACAAATAAAATTTCAACACGCATCCTTTTTCAATCTACCTATTTTATCCCTAGCCATTTATGTCATCCATCCATATGTTACATATGTATTTTACGTAGGTGAAAATTTACAGATGGTATGCTTGTAATGCTAGTATAGAACATCAATTCCCAGATGATACAAATAAAACAAAAGGAAAAAAAAAAAAAAAAATGGAACAAAATTCTTCAAAAAATATATACATATATTAATATTTACCTCAGTTTTTAAACCATAGTAATGTATATATATATATATATACCTATATTATATTATGATTATGAACACATTAATCATTTAACTTAGATATAGATAGTAAAAAAAAAAAGGTGATATTTTAATAAAATATACAAATATATTTAATATGTGTACATATATTATCTATATATTTATTTATATATATGTAAATAAATAAAACCTTTAAAACCTAGTTAAACTTATTAATATTTACTTTGTATGTGTAATATGAAAGGTAAAAATGAACAAAAAACAACAACAAAAAATAAAGTAAATGTTTTCCTAACCCTTAAAATTCTTCTTCTTTTTCTATTATTCTATTTCTATCTTTATTTTCTATTTTCTTTTTGTTCTTTTTTTTTTTTTTCTATTCTATCTTGCGTTCATCTTTTTAGAGTACAGTGAGTAAAATAGTACTTAAATAACTTCATGAAATTTTTGAATAAATAATAAGTAAACAAAACGTTCTACGCTTAAAAATAATTTAAGTAAACCCAGACTCATTTTCATATAGTTGATATTTTGGAGTGCACATTTTAACTTTTTGAAAAAAACATAAAATTAAGCAACCTTAGTCTTCTTAGCAAAAAATTAAAAAATAGTTATCAAATTTTATACCATACTGTATATTATTTAAAATACATCATTTTATTCCCACGTTATTATTTAACATAAAAACAAAAACAAAATGTTTAAGGATCAATATTTTAACTCTTCCTTCTATCATCATCTTTTAGTTTTTACAATTTTCCCCTTCCAAATACAAAATAAAAATTTATGTTTTATGCATATTTATATGGGCACGTACCTATTTTATTTTTTATTATTTTTTATTTTTTTTTTTCTTCATTTTTTTTTTTTTTCATTTTTTTTTGCTACTTGACTGTAATATTCCAATGAGGTATGACATTTTATTTTAAAATTATATATTCTATGATTCAATGTTGCGGTTTTTTTTTTGCTTTTATTTTTCTAGAATCCTTTAAAATCCTTATATGTAATAATGTAAAAATATTATATTATACAGAATGTTATACATTATAGTACCCATACCAGTCTTTTCTATCTTTAATATAAAATGTGTCGAATTAGCGGTTTCATTTGTTTTTTTTTTATTTTTTTATGTCTTAGAAGAAAAAAAAAAATAACTTCAAAATATGTATTTCTTCCTTAAGCACACTTCCTTTAATAAAATCAAATATCAGAATAATTCAACATTACCATAATTAACTCTTCTGTGGAGATAACTGTTTAACAACCATTTTTTTTTTTCTTTGAAATATTTAAAAGATTCAAATACGAACAAGATTTCTGCTCAACAGAAAGAATATAAGTTTCAATATTTCCTTTTAAATATACGAAAATGTCTAGTATATTTTTCACAAATTTTCCTTTGTGAAAAATATACAAGACAGAAGTTAATAGAAAACTTTTAAACAAGGGGCAAAATTCTGAAACAAAAAATTTAAAATCTTCCTTAACATTATATCGTAACTTATATATCGTAAGAACCCGTAAAGAATCACAATGGCAATGAAAAATAGTTTATGGTGCAACACTTTTGATTTTGACATTCAATTATATACGATACGATACTATAATGATCATAAAATCTGGTTTTCAAATGTTTTCGATTATTAAGAACTGCCTCTACCAACTCCTTTGCACTTAATTATCTATTTCGGTATAACTTATAACTAATCGACAGAGAAAAAAAGGAATGTTCAATCGATTGAAGGATGAAAAAATTCCCATTCACAAATGGGTTAAAAAAGACGTTTTGTTTTCAAGGGAGGGAAAATAAAAAATCATTTAATATTAAAAAGAAAACATCTATGAAAATATATGAAAAATTTCTGTCTTCATTTTTTTTTTTTTGAGTCATAATCAAAAATATCGTAGAAAAAAAACGCAAAAAATTTTGATTAACAAGAATAAGGATTAAGAGGGTGATAAGAGAGAAAAAAGAATAAATACCTGTAAAATAAAAAGGTGTTAAAGTTTTATCGATTTAAGGAATGGATTAAAGATGAAGGGTTATAAATAGTTTGAAAAAAAAAATTGTTTTTATAACAAATTTTCATGTTTTTTTCGCAGTTTTATTTTAACATAAAAAGAATTATTAATTTTTGACTTTATTTTTCTTCTCCTTTCAGTTGTTTTTATGTCTCTGACTTTTTTTTTTTATTAAATATTAAATTGTTTTTAATATGTTTAAAAATTTTAATGTTTTCTCTCTTTAGTTAAAAATTTAAATAAATTTTGAAACAAATTAAATTATGTGATGAAAGTCAAAAATTTTTAAATTATTATATAAAATTTATATATAGATACTTAATACTTCTATATTAAAATGGAATCAAAATGAAGGAATCAAAAAAAAATAAAATCAAATTAATCAAAAATTATATAAAGATTTTAAAGCTTTAAGACAATTCATGTCAATTAACAAATAAATATATCCTTATATATCCTTATTTTCCATAATCATTAAAATTTAGAATTTAACCGTATTGGTCTATTATAAAAACAGAAAATTGGATATTAACGAGGAAGAATACAGTTGCCTTTGTCAACTCTTAGATACCCGTACGAACCGTTAGTATGTTCACAGCCACTCTGCCTACAATATTATTTTTTTAATATTTTAGTATTTTATAGACTCATACTTATTTTTAAAGATCTAACTTCTGTCAAAATTTCAAGTTTCCAACTTAAACCGTTTAGAAGATAGAAGGGTTAAAGGATTTTGCAAAATTTGAGTTTCACATAACGGTAAAATTAAGACACCGTATGCCACAAATATATATTTATTGTATATATACTTTTAAAGCTAATGAAAGTAGTAATCGTTTGGCGTTTTCAAAATGAAGATATACCTTATAGAACTTGTGTTATAACAATTTAAATATAGAGCTTTTTTGAACCTTTCGGGAGCTGTAGCTCCGTAACGGGTGGGGGTTACAAAAAAAAGTTATTAAAAATAAAATTAATATTTTTGTGACATCTATCAGCAGTTAAAATTTCATAGCTCTATTTCAAAAAAAATGTGGGAATCTAAAAGTTAGGTGTTCGAGAGCTACCCTAAGGCTTGGTCCAAACTCAACCAAAAAAAATAGGGAACCTACAAATTACTCCCAGAATATTTTGTGTAAATTTCAAGATTCTAGCTTTCTTAGTTTCTGAGTTAGCGTGCTGACGGACGGACGGACGGACGGACATGGCTCAAAAGTCTTAGAATTTTTTTCTGATCCGATCCATACCTTTGAAGGTATATCTAGCTCGCTTATTTCGAGGTGTTACAAACGGAGGAGTAATTTTATTATACCCGATCCTATCGTACGGGTATAAAAACTGAACTTTAAAAAATGGAATTACGATAGACTGGCTTTCGGATAGCGGATACCTTTATTATAAATTGAAATTTAAAATCTATTTTCTTCTATTGTTTTCCTGGTCAAATATTTTTGAAAAAATAAACACTAGAAACAAAAAGTTCTAATTAAAATTTAATGCTAGCAAAAATATTATGTAAAATCATTTGTATAATGCAATGCAAATGAAAATATGAAGGGATTAGTAATTTTACTTAATTTCTTTGATTGTTAATCCATAATTGCCTACAATTTTCTTACAAGTTTTTAGAATTTCTATAAACTGTAGCATTAAAAAATACATAAATAAAGATACTAACTTTCACTAAATTAAATTGATTCACTAAATTATATTGATTCACTCGAAAAAGGCATATCACTACTGATGTACAATTTGAAAAAAATAAATTAAATTGTGTTACAATTGTTTCGCATTTCAAACAAAGGAATATTTAGAGAACCTATTACTATAGCTCAAATGGTAGTCTACCGTTTGAGAACTGGATATGGAAAGAAAAAAGAAGATGAAAATGCAAAAGAACAAAAAACAGATACGACAATAGTGGAATTTTAAAGAACATAAACTAATTGAAGTACATATTATATCGTATTCCTTATTTAAGTAAAAATTTTAAAAAACAAAAAAAAAAAAAACCTGATAAAAATTTGTAATGAATAACGACACAAGGATTACGCGAGTCAAAATTTATATTCAAAACTTAATTTTGAATTATTTCCTTTTCTTTCCTCATATTTTTTTTATATTTTTGTAAAATCTTATGTTCTTTAAGATTTGTTTTCTTGCCTCATAAATTCTTAATAATTTCTTTTTAACACATTTTCAAAAAAATTTTTAAAAAAATGGCCGTAATAGTTTCACTCTGTTCGTCCGTCCGTCTGTTTACACCGTTCGAGATAGAACAAAAAAATTGTAACCATGGGTAGTCTACACCGTTCAAGATAGAACAAAAAAATTTTAACTATGGGTAGTTCTCATTAAAAAAAATCATGTTATAGAACAACTTTTTCATGTAGCCCCCATCCATTATGGAACTACAGCCCCTCAAACTTTGAAAAAGCTATCCTATTTTTAAATTTGTATATCTCAAGTTCCGCTTAACATGTTATCAATTTAAAAACTCCATTCGACAGGATTTTTCTTTACCTTTATAAATCAGTATCAAAATTATACAGTTTTTTTTTTAACATAGTATTTAAATTTACGAAAGAAATATCTAAATTATCAACAATTACAGATTTATCTACAGTAGAATTAGTGTAAGTTGTCTCAGAAAATGTTTTTGTACCAACTGCAATTTAACAGCTATTAGGACTCAAAAATTGAAATTTTGCTATTTTTAAACACCTGTACAAATTTTTTTAAACTAAAAGGAGAAAATTATAACTTCAACTTTATAATTTGATATGTGTAAAGGGTTCCCTTAAAATTCAAGAAAGTGTTCGTTTATTTTTCACATTTTTTCTTGTTATAAGAATTTTTAAGAAAATTTTCAAAAATTTTAGTGCAAGTTACAATTCGAAACAGTTGGTATTATCTTTTGGAAATGTGCGCCTTTCAAAACCATTGGTTTACATTCTGTCTTGTTTTTTTTTTTTACTGTAGCAATATTTTTAACTTATAGATTAATCTAATAGGTTAATATTATATAATGATGTCATAAAAGTTGAAAAATTATTCCTTTGAGCTGTTTAAAGAAACGGATTTTTCGTTTATTTTAACTTGTTGAAAATCGACAAAGAAAATATTAACATTTTCTTTAAAAAAACGTAAATCTTCAAATTAAATTTCCAGTTTCTTTCCTGCAAATGAACAAAAAAAAAAAGGAAATTTGGAAAAAAAAACCGAACAATTCCAATCAACTTTAAAAGAGATGTTTTTAAAGTCAAATGAAAGAAATTGGTAATTTGTTTTTTTATTTTTTGAAGTATTTACTCCCAGTATTTAATGTTATGCCTCTTTTTTGTTCTTTTTTTTTTGACTGGATGGAAATTAAAGTTAAAAGATGGAAAAAAAATCGAAGAGAAAAATTTAGAAAAAGTTTTGCAAAAAATTTTTTCAATTTGATTCAATTCAAAGGCGAATCAAATTAAATAATTTTTTTTTCTTTTTTTTTTTTTTGTTTCATAAAAATAAACTTTCAATTTTCGGAAAAAAAAAATTATTAAGAGGAAAAAAGAAAGTTCATCTTAAGAATTTGTTTATATGCATATATACATATATATATATATATATATATATATATACATACTTATAGAAAAAATTAATTAAAGTCTTATAAAGGAATAAAAAATAATAATAAACTTTTTTTTTAAACTCAAAATTGTTTTTATTTTCAAATTAATTACTCTTAAAAGTTCTAATTATTGTCATTTAAAATTAAATGATTTTCAAAACACAAAACTTGTTTTGGAATCATATTTTTATTCTTCAAGTTTGGGAAGTTTACACTTAAACTAATTAAATTTAATTATATTGAAATCAAGAATTTATATTCGATTTGACCTTTAAAATTTGGCTTCTTTTGGGAAGTAAATAAAAATAAGAAAAAAAAACACGTTTATTCAATAGCTAATTAATGATAGAAAAGCAGGAAATACAGATAAAAATTAAATGTTGTTTTTTTTCGAAATGGTTAAAAAATGCAAGTGTGTTGTGGCTGTGCATGTTGGCACCGTAGAATAAAGCCCTAATGGTATTATTTCGCCTTTGATTGAGAAATAAAGTCATATCGCTAATTTTTTATTTTCCTTTTGGCTTTATTTTCCTTTTAAAAATGACATTTATTTTCTTCATTAATAGATGTAATTTACATTTTAAAAACAATAATAATAATTACCATTTTGTTTTTTAATTTTTGTTGAATGTGCATACAAATGTACGGTTCTAAGATAAAATTTCGCCGGATAAAATATCGCAATAATTTATTTTAACTTAATTGGAAATATTTTGAAAAAAGAAATACGCTGATTTTGAATACAACTATCCCTCAAATATTCTTGAAAAAGCGTATACCTCTGATTTTGAATCGAACTCTAAAATCCCTCCTCATTTTGTCCTCGCAACATTTTTTCCCCTCGACATTTTGTTAGCAACATTTTGTACATATATATATATATTCTGAAAAAAGAAGCAACCCTGATTTTGTAACCAACCATAAAATTTTCTGAAATTCAAAATCTACCATATACATAAATCTGTATATTCTGGAAAAGGAAAGAACCCTAATTTTGCAACCAGCTTTAAAATACTTCCTAAATAACAATCTCGCATATACATATATTTAATTATTCTGGAAAAGGGGGCCTCGAGTGGCCTAGTGGTTAAGAGCGTATGAAATACGTTATAAACACCGAGGAAGTGTGGATTTAAATCCCACACACGTCGTAAAAATATTTCCCCCTTACAACATTTACAGCCACGTCTGAAAAAGAAAGGTTGTGTAATTTCCTGTTCACATTTATGTGGCAGAGAAATGCACTAAAAAAAAAAAATAAAAATAAAAAATATTCTGGAAAAAGCGTATAACTGGGATTTTAAATCCAACACTAAAATCTCTCCTCTAACAATTATTATTCTGTTCCAAAAAAGAAATATTTCTCTTTGGAACTAGTTTTAATGCAGTATATTTGTTATTTATGATAGCATTTATTTATAAATACCAATTTTTCCACTTTGTATTTATAATTATTTGTATCCACAATTATATTTACTTTGTTTACTATAAAATTAGAATTTGTATCAATTTTACTATACAAATTCGTAAAATTTTAGAAAACGATATGACTTTATTTCTTATTCAAAAGCGAAATAAGGTCCTTGTGGCTTTATTGCGTATTACTTTATTTCACTGCCTCGTGCACGTTATTCTTTTGTTGTATAAGACCAAATAATTAACATTATGACTTTTCCATGGTCTTCTAATAACAATTAGCTTCTTGATTCATAAAGTAATACTTATCATTTATACCACCTACAGAAATTTGAACTAACACTTTACTGTGGAACTACATTTTCATTTTCAAAAATTCATTAGTTTTAAATTAAATTTGTTACACTGATTAGTTTAATTAAGGTAATCTGTTTTAAAACTTTTAATTTCCTATTCAATTAATTAATTCAATAGTGAAACAAAGCTTTTGTATTATTGGGTTAACAAAATTTCTTTAAAAAGTCATGAACAAAAAATAATTTGGAAACTTTATTTTAATTAACAGAACCTACACTCCTCATATACACCCAATTAACCTCAACTTTTATTAACAAAAAACAATAAACCTTTTAACTAAAATCCTTAATAAGTGATAATCAAAGAAACTATTTTAATTGAATTTAATGGTTACAAAAAAACAAAATTTAATCTTTTAGATAAATTTTCCTTTAAATTTTATCTATTGTGTTAAAGCTATAAGTTAATGTTAGAAAAAACCACAAATTAAATGGTTGGAGAATTTTCTTTTTTAAGAAAATAAATTAAAGAAACCTATACAAAGAATATTTTTTTTCATTAGGAAAATCATTTTATGTTAGTACCTACTGACTCTAAGGTAAAAAAAAAGCAAAATTTTTGGTTATTAATAAAAATTATTCCTATTAAATATTATATTTATAAATATGATCATTTATGACATTTTTATTAACAAAACTTAAAATAATCTAATTTATAATTTAAATTTTGCTTAATATTGAAGAATACGTTAAGCAACCATTTTTTTTTTGTTAATAAGATTTAGTTACGTCACTACTATTCGAAGTAAAATGAAATAAAAAATAAAATAAAGTTAAAGTGCTATAGAAAAATAACTGAATTCCTCTTAAATTATTGGTCTCTCTCTTCTTAAATGGTTCTCTTAAATTATTTGACATTTTCGAGTGCTCAAAGTTAATATTAAACTTCAAATTTAAAGTTCTTAATAACAGCTTTGTAACTTGTAATTTTATAGTTTCAGGTTTATTTTTTAAGAAAATTGTTTTGTAGACTTTCGTCTAACAGTTAGAATGACTGGAGATATAGAAAATATGTCAAATATATTTAATGGAAATACGAAAAACACACAAAATGACAGAAAATATTTCATTAATATAGCTATAGTCGTATAAGAAATAGTAAACTCTTAAGTCAATTCTGTAAGTTTTGAATTATTTAATATATGTTTTAAATTAAGTGAAAACGTAAAAGTGTTTTTTACCACATTTTTCAAACAGTGTTTTTAAAATATGTTCTTAGTTGTTTTATTCTGTCCGTTCGTTCGTTCTTTCATCTCTTTATAAAACTTCTACACCATTTAACATGAAACAGTGAAATTTTTACTATATTATCGACTTTAACTAAAGGTTTCATTAATAACTTAATGTTGAAAATAACGTTTTTATGTAGTAACAACTTTTATGGAACAACAGTACCTTAAGTTTGGAAAAAGCCCTTTTTTCGAATATTTACATATCCCATAAGTTCTGCTCAGGGTTTGCTAATATTTTTCATATCTAAAAATGTGATACAATAGGAAATTTTTTTAATCTATATAAAAATTATAAATTTTTTTTCTAATTTAGTATTTAAATTTACCTCTTTGTGAAAAGAATATTTTGTAAGATTTTAGTTATTTCATATCTCCGGACATTTTTAGTTAGAAATTTAGAAAGAAGAAAGATCTTTAAACATTATCATAATAAATTATCAAATAAATTTACGCTTTGTGAAAAAAATATGTTGTAAGATTTTAATTCCTCCGTCCGTATCTCCGGACATTTTTAATTAGAAATTTGGAGAGAATAATGATCTTTGAAAATTATCGTAAGTTTTCTGAGAAAAATACCTACAGTACTTCCGTACTCGTTTAAGTACACCTACAGTACTCGTTTAAGAGCTGTTAGGTGCCAGAAAGTTGACATTTTTAGACTTCTGTAACTTAGACATCTGCAATGCAAATTTATTGTAAGAAAGACGTAAAAACTAGATCTCTTCTTAATTGCATAGGGTTAGCTTAGAACTAAATGAAAATTAAATGAATTTTAGCAGGCTTTTAATTGTCTTTTTGAAAATTAGAGTTTTTACAAACCTTTAACTTTTCGTGACTTAATTCTAAAGTCATTGTGCATAAATAATTATTAGGTTGTTAATTCGATAATTTTAGTAACAATGATAGCTGAATTTAAAAACTAATAATTTCAAGCATCAAATAGTTCCGAACTTCTTGATATCTTTTAAATATTACCACTTTCCTTAGAAGAAAGATATCTAAAGATTATAAAGATATTTAATACAAATATTATAGCAACTATTGAAATCTAAAAAAAAATATCCAATTAGTTAAAGTTAGAAATAAAAACAAACTACAGAAGCAATAATAATTCAAATAATATCTAAAAAAAAAAAACTTAAGAATAAACTTGTAGAATTTCACCACACTGTCAAAAGTAATAATGAAATTTTTATATATTTAAATGCAATCAACTTACAACAGAATGTATAACAAACCACAACTTAAGAGTTAAAGAAAAGTTTTTCTTGTGTATTTTTCCTTTCCCTGCCTACAATATTTTATGCTGATTTCGAATTTTTCTATTTCTGTAGATGGTATAAAGATAAACTTGAAAAAAAAAAAAAACTTAATTGATGTGTACTTTGTTCGTACTTACAAACATTCAAACGTACATTCAGATATTGCATAAAGATTTTTCTTTTATTGTAAACTTTAAGAAAAATTAATAAAATTTTTGTATTTGAAACCATCAGGTTGTATTCACGTTTATTTCTATTCACTTTTGTTTAGTTTACTTTAATTTAAAGGAAGAAAATAATTTTAGAAAGTTTTTTATTGGGTTTTAGTTTGAAATTTTTGAAAACCTTGAAAAGAAAACATAAAAAAAAATTTTTTACTTTATAAATTACTCTTTAAATAAATTTTCTAAACAGAATTTTTCCAAAAAGTTTTACTTGTTTTTGTTTTTTTTTAGGTTATATAAATTTTTAGAACAAAACATTAGAATCATTAGATGCCATTGAAATCATCTAACAGACATTGTCTGTTCACTATTTATAGAATTAAGATTACAAAAAAAAAATATTTGAAAGTTAAATAACTTTTAACTTTGTATTAAAAAATTTATAAATTTATTGATAGATTAATCTTATAAAGGACTTTTACTTTTTTCTTGTCAAGTTTTTTTCTTTGATAAGTCACTTGTCTTGTCTAATGACTTAAATGATTTTATCCTAGAAAAGTATGTCTTGATTGAGAATAAACATTCTTTAAGGAAAAAGAAAGGATTCCCTTAGGTCGGATGCATAAAACTAAACTGTAACTTTACTTTCACTTTTTGAAACAAAAAATACCTACACTTCAATTCGTCGGTTTTGTTTGAAAAAATTTAATTTGAGTTCAAGTGCCGTTTAATGCATTCAACCGCTTGGGTCGAAAGTTTCTAATCCATGATCGGATAATATTTATTTACCCAATCCAGTAACACGCGCTGTCTAACTGTAGGTATTTAAAATATCAAATATTTTAAAACTAAAACTCATGACTATAGCGTATGTTCTTTGATGTCATGACATTTTTTTACCTTTCAACAAATAAGTTTGATTAATACTCGAATCTAAGACCTTTCGACTGAAAAGTCATCGATTTAAGCATAAAGTTATTAGTCAGATAAAATTTAAAACAAAAATTTCTAAAGACTTTAAATTAATATTACCTCTTTTTTTTATTACAGGTTGAACTTTTGTGCCCATTAAATTCGGGTGATCCATTAGATTTTATTAAAAGTGGTATGAGCCTATGGGATAGTACATCATTAGAACCTATTAATCAGGAATTGTTACAATCTAGACAAATACAAATTGAAAATAAATTCATATCAGTACAATGGATTTTAAAATGTGAATGCAGTTCAAAGGTAAGTATAAAATTTAAAAACATTATTACGTACTTATAACAAAAAAAAAAACATTATAATAATAAAAGATTTTTAAAGAATCTACAACAAAACGACTAATTTAAATTATAACAAATGATACCTGCTACTTATAATTAGAATAGGATATTGGTTTTAATGATTGTTATTAATTTTGTGAAGAAAAAATTTAAAAAAAACCAAATAATTTAAAAAAAGTAGATTTAAAATCATTATTAGGAATTTGACTTCACGATAGCATATATTTTTCAAAAAAAAAAAAATTTTTAAAAAAAGTATACGAATACTATTTCAGTATGTTTTTATGGTTTTCATACTTTATACTTTTACCTTCAAAGTAGAATAATAAAAAAATTATTTGGCTGATTTTTGAAGAAAACATTTATTACTTTTTGAACACTTTATACATTTCTTTGTTTCGTCTCTTGAGTTTTCTTTGTCTACACCTATACTCCAAATTGTTTATTTCATTTGAAAAGTTTTCATTTTTATTTGATGTTTTCGTGTGAAGATTAACTAACAAACTTTTAATATTATATTATAAAGTTGTGATTCATTTTATACTATTAACCTTCTCTTAATGTCACTTTTGTTTTTAATATTCTTGAAGGACCGCTATTAATTGTGTAAGGGCAATTAAAATGGAACAAAAACAGTAGAAGAAACTTTATTCTTTTTATAAACACAATAACTACTTTTACACACTTTTACTTTGCGCTATTTAAACAATTTTCTTTTAACTTTAACCACTTAATGAATCAATGGTTCACTTAAAAACTCTCAAATAATTTTCACCTCAATCCAAAATCAACTCATTGTTAAGCACCAATTTTTCATTTGTCAACAAAAAACGAAAAATAATTTTAACATCTCCATTCAATTATGGAATAATTTGCAATTGAAATGAAATACCGTTATTCTTTTACCTTTGCATTAAAAGTTTTATGTTCCAGAAATAAGGAAAAAAATTAATGATAAGAAGAAAATATTAAAAACAATTAAACAAAACATTTAAAACAGTAAAAATAATCATTTATTTTTATTTTTCTGTGTTTTTTTTTTTTAATTTAAATTTTCTCTTCGATTAATTTTTAATTTTTTTTTTTATTTTCGAAAATTTTTATAAATAAAAATGGAAAAGTCAAGGATTCTTTTATAGGGGGTTTCAAAACAGTATACTAGCAGATATCATTGACGTTGCCAGCAGTATTTTGTTAGTTTTATTACCTAAAAGTTAAAAAGCTAGATTTTTATAAAGTTTGTCATGGTGACACGGAGACAAAAGTAAAAGTTTCTTGAAATTGTCATAGTTCCTGAACGGGTTAACAAAATTTTCAAATTTCTCTTTTCAACTGGTACTCACTCTATTCAATATTGTCCATTGACGTTTAAAATTTCAGAACATTAGTTTTAGTTTAAAATTAAGCTCAACTTAATATTGTTTAAATAATGTCTTAAAATAATAAATTAGATTTAAGGCAGAAACAAATTAAAATTAATCGAGAGATACAATATTTTTGAAGGAAACGCGGAAAATCTAAGCATCGAAAAATTAAATTACTCTCAGCAATTAATTTTTAAAACTTATGGACAATCAATTGTTTCAAACCATCACGTTACAGTACTATTAAAACTTTCCCTCCATTTCCTATGTTATTTGCATCTAATCTTTATTTAAGAATTTATGATTTCTTAAATGTCATAACATTGGACATTAATTATTTTGTTATTTTTCGGCCTTGTTATTTATGTATTGCCTACTTCAACGGTTTTATAATCACCATAACGGTTACCGTAAAAGTAATCGTTGCCATGGCCAGTGCAATCATAAAATACAAATTTTGCCATGTAATTTGTCAAAGCCTACCTACCTACCATGTTAATAATCGTCCCGAACTTAAATATATGCAATTATTGTCTTATAAACTTGATCAATTATTGCCTTGCAAACATAAAAAAGATTTACTTAAAAAAATCATTACTACAAACAAATAATGAGAATTTTAAATTATATTTTAAAAAAACAATCACCAAACCATTTTTTTTATTTATTTATAGCCTGGATACTGCAGTAACATAAATAATAACAGTTTATCAATACAAGAAACAGCAAAAGAAACAACAAAACCAACAACAACATCAGAATTATTAAAAACAACAGTCCATATAAATACAAAAACATCAAAAAAATCATTTAAAGTTGGTAACAATAATAAAAGAGTACAGAAAATATCAAAGAAAAGACGAAAAAATGGTAGACGTGTCAAAAACAATAATAATAATAAAGATGATATTGATGAAAATGTAATGATGTCAAGTGACATTGATTTTAATAATAAACAAACAATATATGATAATAATAATAATGATAACAATAATAACAATGATAATATATTATATAATAAAAATAATTATAATGAAATCAAAAATAATAATATTTTAGATAATATGAATCAATTAAATTTAATTAAAAATAACGATTACAAAAACAAAAACTATAATCTAAATTACAATCGAAATAATTATAATAACTATAACTATAATAAAATTAGTAATAAAAATAGTGATAGAAATAATGATAATAGTGGTAGCAGTAGTCATAACAGTAACAATAGAAATACTAATAATAATAATAATTATAATGATAGTAATGAAAATAAATATAGTAATCAATATAACGGTAATAGAAATAATCAAAATAAATTAAATAGATTATATAATCGACATAGTAGAAAACAACATAAACGTCAACAACAAAAACAACACAATACAGAATATAATATACCCTCTTCATCATATGAAATCTTAAAATCCGGTTACGATATAAATGAATTAACATCTAGTGATGAAGTAAGACATTGGCGTAAACAACAGCAACAGCAAGAAGAACAAGAACAATTAGACTTAAAAGAATTACAAATACGACAACAACAATTACAACAAGAATTACAATTACAACATCATCAGCAAAAACAGCAACAACAAAAACAACAACAATACAATTTAATAGTAACGTAACAGGCTAAAATTAATATAAAATAAATAAATAAAAAATAATATAATATAATATTAAATCAATTAAAATAATATAGTAAAAAAGGAAAGGATATTTATATTTATATATATACATATATATATATACATACATACATATTGTATATTGTATAATATACTTATATATACATGATAAATTTTCATTTTATAAACTAACTGTATATAGCTAGAAATTTAATAAACTATTACATACACATTTATAGTTAATAATATACAAATAATATAATTTAATTATAGTATATACAAACTATAGCATATAACTTAATATTATTAGGAGAAAAAAAAAAGAAAAAGAACAAGAAGAAAATCAAATAAAAAATATTTAGGGATTAAAAAAAATTACGTAAGCAAACAAACAAACAGTAAAAATAATATAATACAAATACACAAATATATTCAACATAAAATAAATAAATATTACATAATAATAAACACATTGAACAAAAAATATTTACATGAATACATACACAATAGAAATAAAAAAATTAAAAGAAAATCTTAAGAAAAAAAAAGATTAAAGTTTAATACAAAATCTACAGTTAGATAAAATTATTATAAAAATACAGGAGTAACATTTAAAAATATTAATATACTTAATGGTTTTTGTAAATTAATATCTCGATTTACGTCGAAATTATGTATTTTTCATATACATACTCATACACATACTATCTTAACCCTAATTTTTTACTATTTCTTCAAATTATTAAAGTAATAACATTTATTTTATCTCTTCATTATTTTTCTCCATTATTTAAAATTCAGGTCCTTTTTAGACTTTATTTTTACTTATCTAACATTTTTGATTGTTAAATTACTATTAGTATTATCAAGACATAATATTATTCGGGGTAATATTTTTTTCGCTATATTTGTGTTATTATAACAGCAGCTAAAACAGTAGTTAAAGTGATGAGTTTTGGTTAGTTTTCAGACCAATAAAAATAAAAATATAAGACAAACATAGAAATTCTTATTTTTTTTCGATTTGCATTGTTGTCAAAAGAAAACAATTGTTTTTCTACCACCACCATAATTTAAACTGCAAATCAAGAGATTTGGTAATTAAAATTTAAGTGATTGGTTAAAATATTTTTACTATTTTAAAAAACTGGTACATTTTAAAACACTTTATGATACTGTTTTAACTGTTTCTTCTGTAATTCTTTTTATTTGTCTGACTGTAGATATATAACATATATACATATATAAATTGTACACAAAATTAACAACAGTTAAGATTATAGGTATATTTATGTTTAAAAAAAAATAAAAACTTTGTTAAAATAAACAAAACAATAGTGTAAAAAGAAAAAACAAGAACAAAAAGACATAAAAAAAAAACGGAAAGAAAAGAAAATGTAAAAAAAAAAAAAAGAAAACTAGGAAAAGTGAAAAAGAACTTATCAAAGTTATTTAAGGATAATATAAGAAAGATATTGTAGTAAAAAGGATATTTATATAATTCTTATAGTAAAATCAAAAAAAAAAAAAATGAAATAAAAATAATAATTTTTTTTTTTTATCTTTCCTTTTTATTTTTAATTAACGGTCAGCAGTTCATTTAGTATAATTCCGTTAGTTATTCAAAGAGATAAAATTTATTTATAACGAGATTTTTAAATCTGATAAAATAAATTTATTAATTTTATATCTATTTTTTTTTTTTTTTTTGCATTAAAGAAATAAATTGAATTTAATAGTTAAGGATTTTTAAATAAATTTAAAATTCTTAATTTAGAATATGAATCTTAGAATAATGTAACATGATCCAACTTTGAGTTTTGATTATTGAGTAAGAAATTTGATATAAATTAAATTCCTACTGCCAGCTTATAGTAATTTTTCAATTCAGTATAGTCTGTAGCAGTCTTTGGTGATTTTTGGAAAAAAAAATTTGGAACTCCTTTGATATTAAAACCTTTCTAATATTGAACATATTTCAAACTTTTAAATTTCTCTGAATGTTTAATTCATTTTGTGTTTTCTCAACTTAATGTTTCCTTTAATTGCTCTTTGAGTTATTTTTGAATAGTTCAACATTTGATATCTGTGTCACCCTTGTAATACTCGCCTCCAATGCCATATTTGAGTAACAATGGCATTGAGTAAATGTCTATTTGAGTAACAATTGGTACTAACCATCAGTATAACAATGGCTCAATGCCATTATTTTAATATTTGAGTTAAAAAATATTTCGTGCAGTTTTTCGTGTAATAATTGTAAATAGTTTTGCAAAAATCTATTTAACTCTTAATGTTGTTACTTAATTATTTTTGTGTTGTTACAACTAAGGTATATAAAGCAATGTATAGTAGTTATATATTATCTTCATATTATATTTAGAAGCTGTCATGACTTAATGACATTTTTGATAACAGGTGATTTTATTTTAATTTTATAACAGATGATATTGTACAAAGTTTATTGTTTGGATGAAATCTGAATGAAAATTTTTAATGCAATGCTTCCGTATTCTGTATTCTTTATATTGTACTCATATTAAATAGTTTATATGATCCGCCCATGTTACCATGTTCTATAATATGTCTTAATACGTACAAAAGTAAAACTGTAATGAATAAAACAAAAGAAGCTAAAGCATAGACTGTTATAAGTATATTTTAAAATTTGTTCAGATTTTTTAATTTAATTTTCTTAATGAAAGTGTTAAAATCGAAACAAAATCTTTCTGCTATTAGAGATAAACATTTTACGATAAACAAACTAGCAGTTAATACCGAGACTATAAAAAGATATCCGATAGTATGGTTACATTAACATATAATATGCTCCTGTATACAAATTTACTACTTGAAATTTATTTTCATGCAATCTAGAAGTGTTTTGCACAGAATAAATTAGTAAATCGAAAATTATGAGTAGTTTTAAAGTTTTTTATATTTACATATAATCATTTCATTAAATTCAATTCTAAATCAGTTGGAAAAAAAAAATTTATATTTTAAAAAAATGAATTCATTATATTATTCGTTTCTTCTTTTCTACCTTTTTAAATTAACTCGAAATAACAGCTATAGTGTTTTAAAGAATCATTTCTATGGTATAATGTCTAATGTTGTATCATTTCCTTTTTTTTTTTTTAAATAAAGCAAATAAATTTCTTAAGCTAACAAAACTAATATCTATTTAAATGGACTTTTTCTAATTTTTTTTTTTTTTTTTATACTTATATCTTTTAGTTTTATTATAATATAAAATGACTTTAAATTGGCTAAAACAGTTCAACTTTATTTTTATTTCATATTTTTTTTCTGATACCATTTTGTTTTTTTTTTTCTATTTTTTTTAATTTTTAGTTTATTGTATAAGAAAAAAAAAAAACAAAAGCAATGGCAGTAACAGCATCTGCAACTACAATACTATTAAAAACATCAGTTGATTTAGAACATGCAATGATTATTGTAATGCTGCTGCTGATGATGTTGCTACCGCTGCAGGAAATGGTCAGTCATTAATCGCAAGCCAACAAAATGCATTCGTAATAAAATAATTCTTGAAAATTACGAGCGTAACATTTATTTCTATTTTTATTAGAAATGATTGAATGGCAGCTATGCAGTTAATAGTCTATATTATGTATATGTGTGTTATATTATACATATATGTAATATTATTATTTAACCGAACTAAAACATTTTAGAAACTTTTTAAAAAAGGAAGCTCTTACATTTACGTTTCCTTGACTTGTACATTTTCTGCACAATATTTTTTTTCTATTATATTTGTTTTTTATATATGTGACATTGATATAAAACCACAAAGAAACTTAAAATAAAAGGATAATTTTTTGTATTTTAAAAACTGCAATATATCAATATGAAGGATATTTGCTTTTATGTATGTACATATATTAATGTTTGAAAGAATTTTTCTTCTCTTTGTGTTTTTGTATTTCTCATTTTCTTTTAAAAGTACAAGAACTTGTTTGAACCTTGAATAATTGAATGTAATAAATAAATAGTATATAGTATTATTGAAAAATATTGCTATCAAAAGTACAACAAAATTAATAAAAATTTTAAATTGCAAGATGTCTAACTATTAATGTGAGATACAAATAATGTCCCTTTTTGTTATTGTGAATAAATCTGAATGAAATATCCATAATATTATGATAAAAATAAAAAATTTTTACTTTCTTTGATTAGGGTAAATAAACATATACAAGGAAAAACGAAAGATTCTTAAAGGAGCAAATTTTCCAATAGATAATAAAAACAGTTTAGAATTATGACATGTACTAAAATTTGTAATGAGGATTAAGGTTACATAAAAAAAAATATTCTACGGTAATCCTTAAACTTATGCTGATGTTAAGAAAGATCTTTCTTCTTGCAAAATTTCACGGTTCTAACTATAAGATTGCCGAATTTATGAAAGAAGCAAGATCATTTCACAATTAATTTACATAACGGTAAACTTAAATACTAAATTGAAAACTAAAGTTCGTGTGTAGGTTTTAATGATACGGTTAAAGCCTTTCCCTCAATACGCTTATGCATTTTTCCTAGTAAAAACTACACTCTTATGTTATTTTTCATCCTTTTCCACTAATCGGTCTTTAAAATTCGGTTAAAATTAATGATATAATTAAAACGATATGAATGTTACGTCTTCAAATAAGTATACTATTCCATTTTGCCAACCACGCATTTTTCGTCAAAATATCGTGTAAATTAAAAATCAAGTTCACATATTAAATAATAAAATGCATATAAATTATATTTTTTTTGTAATGTCATAAAAAATTCAATTAATTTTTTCTCTTTCATTTGAATTAACAAAGAAGCAATTAAAAATAATACAATTAATTTAATTATTAAAATAAAATATTTATATTCTCTAAAAAAAAAAATTTTTCAAATTATTTTGAGGTGGAAATTGACTGGAAAAAAAATTTATTTTTTCAAAACAAAAAAGAAAACTATTTAAGTACTATAAAAGCTTTTCATTTTAAAAATTACAGTTTCAAATTTTCTATAAAAAAAAAAAACAAAATTACGAAATGGAAATAAATATTTGTGGTTGATTAATATTTAAAAAAAAAACGATTTTTTTTAAATAAATAAAAAAACAGAAAAAACACATTAATTTTTTATTTTCCTGGAAAAGGTATTGACTACCTTTTTTTCCTTTTTTTGTTTAATTTATTTTAATTTAGTTTACTTTTAAAAAGTCGTAGTACATTTTTTGAAAGTCATGTGTACTTGAAATCTCAAATTTCTTTTTAAAAATTTTTTTCCGTTGTATTGTACAGAGGTACAATAGGTAACATATGAAAACAATTAAAGTTGTATCAATTTGGGTGCCAGATTTTAGAGATTTTCTGGAGTCATAACTAAAACTTATAATAATATCTTTTTGAATAACGGTATTTTGAGAATTTTTTTTTACCTTCATTAAATTATAGAATATTTTTTCTTTTATCTTGATGATATTCTTTATCCAATAATATCATCAACTCTTTAAAGTCCAATAATACCTTTTTATCTTTGTTGGAACAATTCATCCCTATATCGTGGACTACCATGTAAAATACAGCAAATAAATTGAGCAATTATTTTTTACTTCGAAAGTTATACTGTAAAAGTTGTATAAAAAAAAAGTTACTGTAAAAGTTGTTGAAAAAAAACTCGCACTTCCCCCTATATCGTGAATGTGTTAGCTTACGCCACTGTCAAATGATAGCTTCATATTCGATTTTTTAAACAGCCCATATATGATTATGTTTCAAAGATTTGAGAAATGACTAAAAGAAGAATGATGACGTCACTGTAAAATTTTTCTAGTACATTTTCGAATTAAAAGAAGGACTTGAAATTTTCCTTTGTATGGTACAGTACGGTAATTTAAATACTGGTAAAATAAATTAAGATCTATGTTTCAAAGTTTAATTGTTTTTTTTTTGTAACTTTTATAGAGAATTTTCAATCATCTAGGAAAAAAAATGCCTTAATTTTGCAAAAACTACCACAAAAGGTCATTGATTGTAATTTAACTGTCATAATTAAAAATGTATTAAATTGTATTTTTATTTTTTTTTTTTGTATTACATATTAATTTTTTCCTTTTTTTTTTTGTTTTATTTTTTTGGTTGATGATATGACCACAAACTGTGAAATTAAATCCTGTCTGTTTCATGTTTTTTTTAATTTTTTTTTGATATAACATGTCCTTTATCACATTTTTTGTTCTTTTTTTGTTTTAACTTCTGTTATTCATTCCAATAATAATTTAACTAGTATATTGTTTTTTTTTTTAATGAAAAATTAAATTGAAAATCCATACAATTATAACATTTTTTTAATGTCCAATGATCCATCAATTTAATAACCAAATAAAATATCATATTTTTCATTAATAATCTACTACAGATAAATAAAAAGTTTACGTTAAAGCCATCGAGAGACATTGAAGAGAAACCGAGTAACACTTTTTTTTTTGTTATTGATGAAGGCTGAACTAACGCATCTGTAATCACTGGTGCCTAGGACCGTAGTACACCGTCTAAAATTTAAAAGCACATATTCCAACACAGTTTTTGTTACTTTTTCCTAGATATATGCTACGATAGTACAACTTTGATAGAAGAAGTTCTGAATGCTCTTCATCAGATCCATGACAGAGAGTTCACCTTAATTTTGGAAAAATAAATTACGGAAATATGTCTGCCTTTTTCTTAACAAACTGGAACTGATGCAGAAACAGTGCTCCAAGATCTATATAGCGTCAACTTTTCTATAAAAATTACTGTTAAGATTCACATGCATACATAATCTTTTAACATATCTACCAATAATAGAATGACCGGTAATAACACCAATGAATTTGTCTTATATCAGGTTTAGAAAGAGAAAGTATACATTTGAATCTTTTTAAACTCAAATTCGGCTACATGATTCTCGTTGAACTGCTAGTGGCAG
Source organism: Poecilobothrus nobilitatus (assembly GCA_947095535.1). Classification (NCBI taxonomy): domain Eukaryota; kingdom Metazoa; phylum Arthropoda; class Insecta; order Diptera; family Dolichopodidae; genus Poecilobothrus; species Poecilobothrus nobilitatus. The sequence continues at coordinate 60,443,913 of OX352774.1, forward strand.
GACCAATACTTAAATTGTATTACAATCTAATAAGACTATAGCGAAAAACTGGTTATTTAAGTAATTCTTATCTTAAACACTCTAAGAAAAAATTTTATTGTAGATTTGTCCCACCTTCCTACTTAGATAAATTTTTACCCCTTATAGTTATAGTTTATGATTATGAAAATTTAATTATAAGTGGCTGATAAATAGACCAGTAATTTTTCCATTTAGTTCAATATTTTTGGGACTCACTTTTCAGAAAATCAGTGGTTCAACCAGTAATTCACCTAAGAATTAAAATTTCTATTGAATGTATTTTATTTAACGTCTTCCTTTAATCTTTATTTATTTCAGTACTTTTTGCTCAAGAAAGGTAAAATTATACCTAAACTAAGTAAAATTCTCTATTGACTTCCACTCGTTTTCAGGATAAGAAGAAAAATAATCTAACTATCACGTCGTATGAATTTTGAAAGGTAATACTTAATGGTTTCGAAATAAGAATTTGTGTTTTAATATTTCAGGAAGTCTCTTAAAGAATCTTAAAATTTTGTTTAACTAATGAAAGATAAATTTTAAATACTAACTGAACAGGCTGATGAATTATATGAAATATTATTTATGAACAAATGAAAAATCATTTACTTTTTTTATTTTATTGTTTATATTTATTTTGTAATTTATTTAAACTAAAATGAAATTAAAATTATTTAATTTTTTTAAAATACAAAAAAAATTATCATGAAATTATCTAGGGCACAAAACACATATCTAAATCATAAAATAAACAAAAAAAATAATTGGAAAATAAAAAAAAAAAAAAAAAAAAAATTATAATAATATACAAAATCTTAAATTTTTCATTTAATATTTAAAAATTTATTATATACCAATTTATTCATCTATTTTAAAAAATATTTCTATTTATTAAAAAAAAATTAAATTATTTTAATAAGGATTAGTTCATAAAAGGATCATCTATATTATTATGTATACAGTAGAAATGCAGCAATTCTTCATTTTATTGAATTTTTCATAAACCGATTGAATAAAACAAGCATTTGAAGGAAAATAAAATTCTACAAAAATATTCTAGGTTCTACTGTATATCATTTTGGTGTCATAATTGAAAAAGAAAATATATATGTAAATGATCAAAACGAAAAAGAAAATGAAAATTTTCCTATTTTTATGAACTTACCTACGCTCTGTTTAAATTTAATTCTGATAAAATAAAAAAAAGCAAAAAAAAAAACCAATTAATTACATAATTACAATACATAAGTCAAATATATAAGTTAAATTTGATTGTAGAAAAAAAAAAAAAAAATATATATGGCTAAAATAATTTGTTTTTCCGGATTTTTTCCGGAATTTTTCCTTCAAGTCATGTGAAATGAACTAAAAATATTTAAAAGTTTAAAAAACAACAATTTTTTCAACTATTTTATAAAGATTTACTATATGTATGTTTTAAGAGCTATTATAATGTATTTATAATACATCTTGGATAAACATCATATTTTATAGAAGTATTATAATGATCTGAGTGATGCATGATGCTAAAAGTCACATTGGCACTTTCGACTAAAATCAAAAAGTTTTTTTATGAGTGACAAAAGTTCCATGGCAATTTTGTTTTAGTACTATATATGGAAGACCTTTTATAATAGGACTTTTGACTCTTAAAATGAGTTTTAACTCCCATTAATAGAAAAATAAATTCCACAAAGAAAAAATTAAGCACTTCAACAATAATATATACATATATATATATATTATATATATACTTATGTTATTAGTATTTTGATTAGGCAATTTTATTTTAATTTTTATATCAAAAATTGAAAACTAATTGCGTACAAAATTTGTCTTCAAACATTAATTTTTTAAAAAGGTCTCCAAAAAAGACGAGAATTGCCCGCAAAAGCAAAATTAAATTAGTCCTCAATATTGAAAATATATAATTTCAAAATTTCACAAATTTTATGAAATACAATGAGTTGAAATATGAATGTGAAGAAAATAATTAAAGCAAAATTTTAGAGTTAGTTTAAAAATCAGGTTTTAAATTATTTGTTTATGAGGAGGTTTGGGGTCGCCGCTATTTTGAATGTTTTATTGTTGTAAAGTGTAGACAAAATTAAATCAGAAAGTTTCCCCTTTTTCCAGAATATTATGTATTTATACATATATATATATATATATATATATATATATTATATACATTTAAATATTCTGCATAAGCGTAAATCCTCATTTCATATCCCACTATAAAATCGTTTTAATTATTTTTGCTTAAATACATATTTCAATAATAAAGCACTCCATCAATGAATCAGAAGTCTCTGATAGCACTTTTGACATTTCTTTTTTGGGACTATCATCTTACAGTTTGTAAGTCATGGGATTTTTGTCTAATATACCGCCAATAAACCGCTCTTTTAAAGAAACTTAACTTATTTCCTATGCTATTTGGAAAAATATTACTCTTTCATTTATTAAAAGGTAAAAAAATATATACACAAACTTGAGAAATATGTAAAAAAATAATGATAGATACCGTGTTGAAAGTAAAATTTAGTTCAAATCATATGAATTGAAAATAAATATCAAAAAATATAATCAAACAAGATATTTTCTACAATAAAATTAATGAAATGGACATATTATGATTAAATTATAAAAATATTTCTTCTTTTTGTTAATGTTAAAAATAAAAATTAAATTATAATTAATTAATAATTATGTATTTATATTTTTTAAACACTTTTACCCTTAAAATACTATGGCAAAAATAAAAAAAAAATTATCTTAATTAAGTTAGAGTAACTTAGTATAAAATAAGTTAAAAAAAAAAATAATATAGTTTAGTAATTAATTAAAAATTAATATAAAATAAAAAAAAAAAAATAAAAATTGGAAAAATTATTTTGTAAAATATATTGAAACATTGATATCAGCATAAGAATAAAGACATATTCATTAAAGGAACAAAGAATTTTTTTTTTTTTTATAAGAAAAAAAAATTAAAAAACAACAAAACTGAAAAAATTTATAGATAGGTGATTTTTAGTCAGTAGAAAAAGAAATATATTGATTTTATAATATTATCAACCAAATTAAAATTTCAAAATACACTCAGTCTGGGAATTCAACAGATTTTTCCTATTAAGCAATCAATGATCAAATTCTAGCCATGATTTAATTTTAAATAAAAATTGTTAGACAAAAAATAAAGAAATGGAATAAATTTTGAAATAGCGTAATATTTTACACTTTTAATGCGAAAAATGTTTTTAAATTCTCCTTTTGAAGCCATTATTGAAGAACCCACGATTTGGCAAATAACACAATTAATTTAAAATTAAAGAACCTAATGATCATATAAACTATCGAAAATCAAAGATTTGAACTAAAATCATTTAATTCTAAAATAATTGTAAAAGCTTGACTAAAACTAGTTACTCTAAATTCAGTAAAACTTCAAGAAACTGAAAAAAAAGTAAAACGGAATGCTGCCTAAATATTATTTTCTTAGAAAGTACAACGCAACCACCACAATCTGCTATACAAATGAATGCAACATAGTTAGCAATGTCACGAACCACATTTCAATAAATAGGTTAACTAATATCGTAAAAACGAAGATAACGGAAATATTATTATTATTAATAAACTCATCTTTTTTTATGAGTCGCTTTCTATTCTATAACTATTGTATTAAAAGCCAACAACTGCTATTACATCTAAGACCACCAGAGTTTCAAATCGTCATGTTTTCAGAACTTGATACCGAAATTACTTTAAAAACTATAGAACTGTTTAGTAGTAGTAGCCAAACGGAGGATCAATCTTATAGATGTTGAATATCCAGACTACAGTGAATTAACCGACAACAAAATTACACAAAAAATAATACAGGTCAAAAAAAATAACACATCTCTTAAGTATATAAATCAAATTTAGATTTTTCGACAGTTATTAATTTAATGCTAAATCTGTCTATACCATGCTTAAATACTATATATTTTTTTTTTCTTTTTATTATTTAAAACATTAATAAAAACATAATTATAAATAAGATTCAGAAGAAACAAAATGAAGTTCTTAAGCAAAAATTCTAATAAAAATATATAAAACCTTTAAACTGAGATATTTAAAAAAAAAAAAAAATTGTATAAATTAAGAAAATTATAAAAAAAAGAAAATTTTAATAAAAATTGTAAAATTAAAAAAAAAAAAAAAAGACAATTTATTAGCACTTAACATATTTGTGTTTTATTATTAATGCCAAAATAAATTTTTAATGGTACAATTTTTAGAGATCCCTATTTCTAAATCCACAGTTCGAAAGCCTTTAATTATAATTATATGATGGTACTCCAAGAAACATGAAGACGAAACTTAAAACTAGCAAGGCCTGAATGCTAGAAAATACTTAATCCAAATACTGAGTAAGTTCCGAAAGAGGTAAAATTATGCGAAGTAACGTAATTGCAAATGCAAAGAAACTCAAAAATGTTCAGGCATTGCAGAAATGCTAAAATACCTTAACTGATATTCTTCAAAACAATCGAAACCCAGAATAAAATATTATGAAACATATTTCTGAAAAGAGTTAAAAGAAACCGATAATAGTAATATGATGGCTCGTTTTTCTACACAAGGATGTAAAGGATCATTGAATAATATGAATTCTCATTAATTACTCAATAGAACAAAAGTAAAAGTAAAAATAAAAAAGTTATATTACTAATAACATTGAAAATAATTGAATTGACATCTAACCTAATTTAACCTTTAATGTTTACCCAAATAAAGTTCAAGAAAAAATAGAAATCTTCTTCAATTCATTAGCACAATTAATTGATTAACAGAATCTTAGGACACATCTCCTCTTATATATAATATACAAATTGACACCTACAAAATTAAAGAAAAAATAAAAAACAGAAAACAATATAAAAATGTTTCAATTCTGGAGCCTTGAAACAGATTAACGGACTGTGAGAAAAACTTATAAACTTTTCTTAGTCTCTTGAAAGAAGTTGAAACGTAACTTTGAAATGTGAAATGTGTTAATCACTTCAGCAACATCATTAAATTAAGATACATAACTTATTCAGTATGAAAAAAGGATCTCTTGAAAGTTTGAACTCATAGCCAATGAAACAAAAAGTCTAATACTCAACTAATACAAAAACAATTCTAAAGACTAAGAACTTGTGTGTTAGATGAAATAAATATTTTACAAGCTTTTTTTGGAATTTAAAGTCCTATTTTTTTATTTTTATTTTTTTTTTTATTACAGGATCTATAAAATTACTAATAAAAAATAATAAATTAAATCCTCTCTAAGGATTATTTTAGAAATGCTTTGATGAATTTTGTTTCATATGTTCCATTATTAGAAATGGTCCTTGATGAATACAAGAATGAATTTTTTAAATTTTATTAAGTATTGGGTTTGAAAATCTTTTCAATTTCATCTGAATATACCTAATTTCAAAAGAAAAATAATTTAGTTTGCTAAGTTTTCCCAATTCTGAAATAATCATTAGTCGCCTACCACAAATTGTTATAAATATAAATAATTTTTCTTCCACCTTTCGTTTTCAGTATTTTACCTATGCGCTGGCACATATTAGTGTTAGGCCCTATGATTTTATTATTTAATTTCATTCATTGCATAGATTGTTTAGTTTAAAGTTCTATTCCTAGTTTAAAGAAACTTATTTTATAGTTCCTCCTCAGTCCTGTTGTATATATTAAAAGATTTATTTTGCTAAATAATACCGTTCCAAAAAAGGTATATACTATTAATAAAAAGTTTAACAAACTGAATATTCAAAAAGAGATAATTTGCTGACTCTATACAGAGGATAATGTTAATTATGAGGTGAGAGTAGGTATGCATTAAATGAGAATTATGTTCTTCTAAAAAAAATACACCGTTCCCAATAGACGTTATAGAAAACCAAATAATCTGAATATTTTATATTCTTGATGGTTATGTAGACAAATTCGAAAATCCTTTAGAAAATTTTATAATCCTGATTTCATTTTCAAATTTTTCATAAAAGATGACATTTTTTTATTAGTAAGAAAATTTTAAGACCAAATTTTAGTATAAAATTTTAGTACAACCTTTTCTAATAAAACCAAAACGATTTTAATGTTTTCCGTTTATTTTTTTATTTAGTTTTTTTTTTTTTTTATTATTTTATTTAAATTGAATGGAGCGTATCCATGTATTGAACATTTTTACATTCAATAAAAAAAAAATTTAAATTATTAACATAAAATTATCAGTAATTTTTAATGTTGATGTTTTTGCAATATTAATGTATTCTATAAAAACGTGTAGGTACTCAAAAATAATAAACACTGCTATAAAGATAAGAAAATGAAAAAAACATATTTCGAAATTTAAATAGAACTTAATGGTGGTTCAGTCAAACGATTAATAAATGATATACAAAATCATTCTTGTATGTTGATCAAATATTACAGATCCAAAAAAAATCTATATATATGTATATGTCATCCCCCCTTCAACTAATAAAAAGTCTGCTTTATGCCGTAAAATAAGATTTTCTATTGATTGCGGTACTGCATCTTTAAAAGAATTTCTTATTTTACCATATATTCTTTTATGTCAGTAGATTTTAAATTGTGTTCTGTTCATCTATCTTTTTATCCTACCTGTCAACTTTATAATCTTATGTAAAGGACAATAAATTAAGACTGTTAAACTCAATTTAGTTCTTAATTCAGTTTTTTTATACCATAAAACAGAAAGAAATTAAAGAAAAACTTCGATACTGTTTATTATCGTCAAAATTTAGATATATTTTTAAGACCTTTAAGACTTTTTTAGGTTTTTTTTTTATCGGTTTGAAACCTGTAATTTGGAGATTTTTTTGTAGGATCATAAAACATAAAATAATCATAAAACATATAGAATTAAAGTATTAAAAAACATTGAGAATTACAAGTTTAGGTTTTGAAAACTGCTATGGTAATTTAAAAGATAAATCAATATCTTACTAAAAAAACTAAAATTAAATACAGCAAGAACAAATTCTCACTGATCACTGCCATTAAGTTAATAAGTTTTCATAGAAAAGAGTCCTTTATTGCATCAGTTTATATGTGAATGAGGCATTTCGTGCTCAACTTAAATATATTATGTAATCAGTAACTCATTAGTTTTGTTAGGTTAGGTTACAAGAAAGTATTTTAAAGATAAGCAGTTATTGGTCTAAATCTCTTAAAAGAAAATGTGTTATATTAAACTTTTAAAAAAATTTTAACGCTGCTCCTCAATATTGTTGTGAATTCTAAAATTACTTGAAAATTTTTTAACTAAACTGAATTGCCAAAAATACGTCCAAGAATCAAATAAAGAACTTTATAAAAAAAACATGATTGCTTAGATAAAAATGTCCATAAAATTATTGTAATCAACTCAATACCATTAAAACGTTTATGACTATGTTATTATAACAATTCATTGATAATAACATATATTAACATTTAAACAGAAGCGAAAAAGAACAAAAAAAAAAATCCAACATATTATAACAAAACCAAAATTGAATTAATTGCAATCTTTTATACAATTTTTAAACATCCGACCATTTCAGAACCTAGAAAAAAATACCATGTAAAAGATATCAATTTTATGCTCAAATATTTGAATAGATTTCATAATATTCAAATAACCTAACAATGGGATCGCAATATAAAATTTAATAGTAGTATTAAAGTAATACTAATGTATTATATTGTTGTGTTAACGATAATGAAAGGATAACAATACGTCCTTTTAAAAATCAAAAATGTATTCAAAAATTCTTAATTATTAATGTTACAACATTATTATAAAAAAAATCAAATAAATTTAGATTAAATGGTGTTAAAAGTTGTTAAGAAAAAGTTTATTTGTTTTATATTTTTACTTTGAAAATTACAGACATTAAATTGCTGTTTTACTTCTTTTTTATTTTTTTTTGCGAGAGTTGGTGGAAATCTCGAGAAACTCGAATGAGATCAACCCGCGAGCTCTCTTTGGTAGTGTTATTCCCTTTTAAACCAAACATTAGGTTAAAACCTATGGTACAATGTAATGTTTTGTGTGAGGTTGGGGAAAATAAGAATAAAGGAATAGGAATAAAGGATATTGGGAAATATGAAAAGTTACTGGATTTTAGAAGGAGTGTTTAGAGCTCAAATGTTGATACACTTCTTTAATTTAATAATATTGTACACGTTATGGTTACCAAATTTTGGGAATACTTTGGAAATGCCTTATTGTAATTTAGGAAGTGCGGGAAAGATAAAGAAAGAAATATAAGAAGTATATATCATTACTGCATATTCCAAAAGTTAAAAAGTTCACAAAAAGTCTTACAATTTTGAAATTTTTTTGACCCAACATGAACTGATATCAACCTAGTAATCTAGTAAAATATTAAACAAAGATTTAGTTAAACTTAAGAGTATTCTCTCATCCACTCATACCACTCCCAAATCAATAATGGGATATGGGATCTATATAGCTATTCGAGAAAATTTAAATAAATCTCAGAAACTTCTTATTTTAAAAAGGATTACTTTAGTTTCACTTACGCTTAAATAAAAATTAATTAAAAAGTTATTAAATACTCCAGAGCAAATGGCAATTCTAAAATTCAAGTACTGCAGCAAAGTATTCAATATTTTTGATGTCAGTACTTGATCTTTGTACTGATTTTAAAACAGTGTTTAAGAAAACATTTTTATACCAACACTTTATTTTTATACAATTTCTTTTTCAAGTTCTACAAAATAAATTATGAATTTTTTAACATAATAATATAATAACATTTATTTTTATTTTGTGGTTTGATAACGGAAGGTCGATCTATTATATCTGGAGTTCAAGAGTATAATGTCAAATGCTCCATATGTAACAATACATCATCAATTAAAAGTGAAGATCCAAACTTTTTTTTGAATTTAAGAAAAATTAAAATCAAACAACAGTCGCTTTAATCTTAAATTATAAAAAGAAATTTTTAAAACTAAAGTATTTATTTTGTGCCACTTTTTTATTATTCTAAAGGTGAGGCAATATTTTCAAAATTTAAGTTAGTTTAGTTATGCGTTTAATATCTCCATCTTTTATTTTAATTTCACACGCTTTATGGCACGCTTTATATTATAAATTAACAAAGTATAAACTTTGTTAAAACATTTTTTTATTAATCTAATAAGATATTAACCATATAAATCGGACAAATGATTTTCAAGTTATAGCTCTTTTAATCAAATTTGTTTGATTCCATAATTTAGTATGTAGATAAGATACGATATTTCCATATAACAATATACGTTTTTTTTTCTAAACTAATTTCTGTAAACTAATTCTGTAATGTTATAATACGATAGCAATATTAACAATTTAGTATTTTTAAATATAATATTCTCTTTTTTTAAGCGAATTCTCATTTCAAAAATTTATAGGCGAATTCCCATTCCGTAATCATAGTATACATAATTTTATTAATTTCTTAAAAATTTCTGTAATTGATTCTGTAATGTAGCAAACTATTGGACTTTTGTTTTTGTTTTTTTTTTTTCTTTCAGTATTCTTTGTCCGTCAATACTCAATTTTTTTTTGTGTTATTTACTTGAGTTTAATGCTAAAGAAAAAAGTGATTTTGTGATTTAATAAAAATATGTATTTATGTGTGAATATTTATTTTTTTTGTTATTCGGAGTCTATAATTTTGTAACCAACTGTTAAATTGCTCCTAACATCTTTTTAGATACACATTTTAACAATAACGAATTTTAAATTTAAAATAGTTCGCGCTACCACTCCCAAACCGCCCTAAACAAATTATTGGACTCTGATTTTGTAATTTACTATAAAATCCCATCTATTTCTTTTTTTTACATTCATATTTTAACAACAATACATTGATTAAAGTGGGTGCTGCCGCCCCTCAGTCCCCACTAAATAAATTATTGAAACCAACTATAAAATCTCCCCTAATTTAGAATCTCACATACAGATATATAAAAATATTCTGGAAAAAGCGTATAACTCTGATTTTGAATTCAACTTGAAAATTCCTCCTAATGCAGAATCTCACGTTTAAATATTCCGGAAAAAGGGAATAGCCTGATTTTGAATCCAACTCCAAAATCCCTCATAATTCGGAATCTGGCATGTACATAATATATACATATTCTGGAAAAAGCGGCAATCCTAGTTTTGAATCCAACCCTAAATTCAAAAAGAACTATAATATCAAAACTACTTTGCGATTTTGGGATTTTGAAATTTTGGGATTTTGGAATTTGGGATTTTTTTTTTTTTTTGGATTTTGGCATTTGAGTTTTTTTTTTTGAGATTTCGAAGCGCTCTCTACGTATGTATATTATGTAATCAAGCATAAAGCATAATATTTAATCTGTAAATCATAAAAATTCGGTTTACTTTTATCCAAGTTCACTTTTTTCTTTAACATATAAACTCAAGTAAAACATAAACAACACAAAAAAAATTGACAATGAATATTGAAAAAAGAAAAAAGAAAAAAGAAAACAAAAGTTCGGTAGTTTGTTTGCTACATTACGGAATTAATTACAGACATTTTAAGCTAAAAGAATAAAATTATATATACGGAATAGAGAAGAAATGAGGATTTAAGAGAATTTGCTTAAAAAAAGAATATTAACAAAATACTACATATTGCTAAATACTAATTGCAGTGTAATCATATTATAACATAACATTATACAATCGTATTACAGAATCGAATTATAACATCATCGAATTCTAATATACTTACATCGTATGTAAACAAAAAATCCATTACTCTTATTAACGGAAATATCTACACACATACATATAATGCAACAAACAAAAATTTAAAAATGATTGCCGTTTCTTTGTTGTGTGTTTCATGAAAAACAAAAATGTATAAACTAAATGTATATAATTATAAATTATATCTATACATTTAGTTTTGTGTTTGTCTATATAGCTATATAGCTGTAATTAAAAGACAACAACCAAACAAACACATGTTAGGGCAAATTTCATATTTTTATTTTACTCTGTAATAATTCTGTTAAAAAATTGTAATATCTTTGTATGAAAATTTTATTTTGCTAATTTAGTTAACTTCTCTACTGTTTTTTGGTATTATTATTTTATTGGTATTATTTAGTTTTTTGGTATTATTATTTTATAATCATGTATTATCACCGGAATCTAAACCGTGTCCAAAATTTCAATTCACTAGCTCAGCCGGAGCTGTGTCTAAAATAGCTCGCAAGATTCCACGATTCCTTTAATCACGAGTAAGTTCAATAAAAGCTGTTAATAATAAGTTACAACTATTTTAAATTTTAGAATTTCCAACCCGCAGGGTCTTGTTTTGTTATTAAAACATATTTTACTTTATTTCTTATATAAACTATTTGTTTTTAGCACATTTCCAAAAAATGTGCTTATTAGTTTCACTCTGTCCGTCCGTCCGTCCGTCTGTTTACAAAACTTCTACACCGTTAAAGATAGAGAAAAAAAGGTCTAATAAAAAAAATAATTTTGTGGAACAACTTTTTCATGTAGCACCTCCCATTACGGAGCTACAGCCGGAGCTACATATATCTTATGTTCTGCTTAAGAATTTTTCAATCTGAAAACGCCATTCAACAGGTATTTTTTTTAACTTTGTAAATTAATATCAAAATTATACAATTTTTTTAAATTTAGTATTTAAATTTACCGTTATGTGAAAACCACATTTTGCATGAAATTTCTTTTTTCATAACTCCGGCAAGCCTTTAGATAGGAACCTAAAATTTTGAGACTAGAAAGAACTTTTAGAATTAGTATAAGTCTCCTCAGAATTTTTTGGTAGCACCCCCTCTTTAAGAGTTATTACGCCTCAAAAATTGAAAATTTGCTATTTTTAGACACCTGTAACTTAGGCACCTGTAAAAATTTTTCTTCGGCAAGCCATGAAAATTAAAGGTTCATTAAAATAATTTTACATGTGTTAACGGCTTTTCTTAGTTATATAGGATTCCGGACTTACGGCCCCTCAAAATTTCAATAATGTCCTATTTTCAGGTTTTTTCTTATTACATGAAATTTTCAAATTTTTATGCAAGTCACAATTCTAAACAGTTTGTATTGTGTTTTGGAAATGTGCTCTTTTAAAAACCGTTGGTTTACATTCTACCTTGTTTTTTTTTAATAATAAATGTTTTTTTTCCTTTTTTTTTCCCTCTGTTTATCACGCAAAACTTATTGAATGTAACACAAACAAAGAACAGAACAGAATAGTAGAGTTTTTTTTTTCAATATTCCATTGCAATTTTCTTTTTTTTTTTTCTTTATTCATTCTTAATTTTGTTTTTCTGAAAATCATCAGTCTTAAATTCTGATCATAAATCAAGGCATCTTTAAACCTAAATAGACATTAACATGCATATATGTATGTACATTTATATATTTTATATTCTTATTTGTTTTTTTTTTTTCATATGTTCTTTAATCGAAAGATCTGTAGAAACATTCATTTAAAAAAAAAAATGAATAAAAAATAACAAGTTTTCGATATTATATGTATGTATTTTAATTCTACTTAAAAATTGGTAACTGACAACTGTGAATTTTTAAGATTTAACATTTTGAAATAATACATTTTTGTTAAAGTAAATTTTTCTATATAGAAAAGATATTCCTATATAATAGCTTCAATATAATTTTATTGAAGGATGGGTGTAATGAACCACGAAATAACTTCATGTTGATTTTGTTGTTTTTGTTTTTTGCTTCAGTTGTATTCATACAAATTTAAGATTGTTTCAATAAATATACACACATATATACAAAATAAGGACTTTTGAAAAACTGAAAAAAAAAAAATAAAAATAACTTAAGATAAATTATAAAAATTTAAAATTTTCAATTTATTTATTTGCTGTATAAAGTGGATTATAAATTAACTATAGAACTTTTCAATATTGCTCATTTGTTTTGTTATCGTATTCCAAAAAAAAAAAAAAAAGGTTTTTATTTAATTTACAACATAATGAAGAGTTTAAAAAAAAAACTCATCTTCTTTCAGCATCCTTTTATTTTTAAATTCAAGTACAACTAACTTCTGTTATCTTCTTTCGACTATTAAGTTGTTACGCTTTTAATACTCTACAAAAACTTAAAGATTATTTGTTTAATAATTATATTTATAAGTACTCCGCACCTAAAAATAGTTACTATATAATCGCTAACCATTTATCAATACTCATATATTTCTTTTTCTTCGAAGATGACCTTTAAGTATAGTATGGTAGTCATCTATGAAATGAAAACTTTTTTCACAGCTACGCTAAATATGCTTTAGTGAATAACACAATAGTGTTACGGCTGAGACATCATACCGTTGTTACTAGGAAAATAATTGATAATTAATGTTACATTCGAAGACCCAAACCCCAAAAAATTACAAAACAAAAATGTCTTTTAGAGAAACTCATTTCAAATCACTTCAAATTTTTCAAAGGACTCTTGACATGTACATTCTAACGCACAATAATATCTAACTCTTATCTAACCGTAAATAATAACCTCAAAAATTTAATAATGTATTTTAAAAAACATCATTTCTAATTGCATCCCTTTTTAAAGTTCTTGTCTTATAAAATTTACATCAGAATTCAATACAACAATTAATATATACATTACTTATCATTCAAAAATTCATTCATCTTTAATATAAAATTCACCAAATGAATAATTTTGAATCTTCTCTTTTTTTTTTTTTTTTTTTTTTATTAATAGAATTCAAAAATGAAATGATGCTGTCCTAAATTTTCAAGTAAACGAAAAAGGTAAAAAGTAAAAAAAATAAATGTATTACAATAACACACATACAAACAAAAATGTGTCAAAAAAAAAATATATTTTGATCCTTATGACGGGTATATCAAAAAAAAAAAAAAAACCAGACATTTTTGATCCATAATGGAAATCAATGAATTAAATTTGAACGATATAGAAAGCGCAAACCAAAGAAAAATAAAAAGAAAAAAGAAAATCTTAGAAATAATTTATTTTTTTTTTTTTTTTTGTTCGATTTTCCTTACCATCCGGAAAATTAGATTAATGCTTTAGCTAAGATATGAGATAACAATATTATGATGAGGATAAAGAGTAAACGAATTAAGAGGAAAAACATTAAGAGAAAAGCTATGAATATTATTGTACTGTTGTTATTATATATGTACTGATATATACATATATACATACATATATATATGTATATACACACTAATAAACATACATATTTTGAAAAAATTGTTAAGATTTTAGGATGAGTAGTCTCAGCTATTAAATTAAGTTTTGTCAACATCAACAAGTTTTTTTTTTATTTTTATATTTTCTTTTTTTTTTTTCTTTCTCTTTATGGCCATGGATTTTATTATCGTAGTTTTATGTTCTTAATTTTTTTTTTGTTTTTATTTCGGTATTTGGTATAATTTGAAATTTATTTTCAGTGTTATCCTTCCTATAAAAAAGGGGGAAATTTTTGTTTATAGAGCATTTTTGTGTTTTTGTTTTTTTTAGCTTGTTCTCATCTAAATTTAAATATAGAATCATCTTGTTGTTAAAGATCATCACATTTCTATTCAATGATTTTTTTTTTTTTAAGTTTCTAAGTTTCTTTTAAGAGAAAAAGAATGGGCTAAATGGAGCTCAATTTTATTTGAAAAAACAGACTTAATACAATCATTGTTATTGTTGTAATGTTAATTGCAAAAGGTTATCAAAAGTATTGAAAAATTCAAATTTGATTTTTTGTTTTATTTTTATTTTTTCACTTATTTGAAATAATGATAAACCTAAAATAGATTCAAATTATTCAAAACAACTTCTAATTTAAATACCTAAAGAAAAATTTGTTTTAATATAATTTTTTTTTTTGCTTTTTCCGACGGTAAGTAGAAATCATCGAAAGACACTATAGAGAAGTGAAAAGAGCACAAGTCATAAAATTACAACTTTTCTGTGTGATTAAAATAACATTAAAACATAATAAATTTAGTTTCTCATATAAATGGTTGTTTAAAAACGTTGTAATTAAAAATAATTGTTTATTATATAGATATTTTATTTATATTTAAATGATTAATTGTAAAAAAAACTAACATTTCAACCTATTCACAATCAACTTTATCCTATACTTTAACTGTATCCTTTAATTCATATTGAAATTTTATAATATTTAAAATTTTTTACAAAATTATTGTTAATCTCAATTAGTTTTCAAATTTTTCAAAAAAAAAAAGTATATTTTAAGTTATTAATTAAATTTTATAAAACTTCATATAATTTAATTTAAAAAATACTAAAAGAATGTTTTAAATAAACCAAAAAAAAAAAAAAAATACGATTGTTTTAAAATTTAAGCCGCCAATTACTGAAGTTGAATTAAATCATAAAATTTGCTAAAAGAAGAATAAAAATCTCTTAAAAATTTTCCTTTTTCTTGTTAATTATTCTCTTTATAAAAAAATCAAAATGCCGTCAAATGACAATAACTTTGTTTTGCAATAAACCAATGAAGAAGTCACGATACTTTTGACAGTTTCATTTTAATATACCTACAGAGTGGCCCAAATGAGACATAGTGATGTAAAACACGTATAACACTTGTAATAATCGTTTTTTTAAATGCATTTTTTTTATATATTTAATTTATTTCATGGAAATTTAACGTGACTATGTGTGACTATATGAGATCAGACAGATTACCACCATTTTGCTCGATACAGGCATTGGCTCTATTTAGCGCATTTGACATTACACCACGTAATGTTCTGGGTGCAAGCTCTGTATTTCATTCAGAATATTTTGCTTCAGCTGTACAATTGTCTCTGATCTATTAACATACACTTTATCTTTTAAATATACAAAAAAAAAGTCGGGCGCAGTTAAATCTCGTGAACGAGGTGGCCAAGGGAAATCTCAATTTTTTCACTGAAAATTTCACGCAGCGTGTCCATAGTTTGCCTAGCAGTATGTGCAATCGTTCCATCTTGTTGAAACCATGTTGTTTTACCATTGGCCGCAAAAAGTTGTCGATCATTGTTCGGTAAGAAGTCCTCAAAGAGATATGTGCCGATGACTTTTGTGGCCATAACAGCTCACCATACAGTGCATCTGATTGGGTGTGACTGATGCTGATGTATTGCCGTTGGATTTTCAGTCCCCACAATCTACAGTTTTGCTTATTGATATAGCCACTTAAATGGAAATGTGCTTCTTCCGACATCAAAAGATTATTTAAAAATTTTTTTTTTCAGGCGTGACTGTAAATGTCGAAGGAGGAAATAACTCTTACGACGTGTGTGGGATTCGAACCCACACTCCTTCGATGTTTACAGCGTATTTTATACGCTCTTACCCACCAGGCCACCGAGGCCCCTTATTTAAAAAATTATTTTGTGTGGCTTATTGTGTAAAGAAGAAAAATTCGATAGTTTTAATGCGTTGTTGTGTACTGTTCACAACCTATTCATTTAAAATTTCCAAAAGTTCAGTTATAATCTGCAAAAAGAAAAAATAAATTATGTAAGAATTATTAACGATAATAGTCTTAATCTATAATACTCTTATTACATTTTTCAAAAGATAATTCAAACAGTTTATAATACTGTGACTTGCACTACAATTTTATGTAATTTTTGTTAGAATTATTATGTAAAATAAAAAAAATGTTAAAAATCAAAAGCGACTTTAATTTTAACGAAACCCTAAAAACCCAAAAAAAAATTGTACAGGTGACTAAGTTACAGGTGTCTCAAAATAACAAATTTCAACGCCATAACTATGTTAATTGTAACTCTTTCAATATAACTCAATGCACTTTTAACTATTTTTGACAGCTCTTACGTCATGGAAAATTCGCTTTTGATTGTTGCAGTATATTTAAGTAGTGATGCTAAACTTTAATTTTTAAATAAAAAACAAAATTTTTATATGTGTTCAATGTTTTTATTTATTGCTTCGATATGAAAACACAATATTAATTTAGTTTTAATAAAAAGAGTGGTACTAAATCAGTAAAAATTAATAATACATGCTCATTTTTTTTTTTAATAAATATGTATTTTCCTTTTTAAGTATGACAAGAAGTATGTTTGAGTTAGTATTACATGAATATTTAAGGTTCACAAGTTTATTATTTCAATAAAACTTCTAATTTTTTATAGACAACCAAAAAGTCAAAATAATAAATAAATTTCTATTTTTTCTACGTTTCTTTATTTTAATGGTTCTTAAAGTTAAAGTTTCTTTAAAAAAATATAAGTTATAAAATGTAAGTTTTTATTTGCTTTACTATAAAGTCAAAATAACAATTTAATTTACGTATTAGTAAAATTAAAATTAAAACGTTAATAAAAAAAAAAGATTTTGGATGTTTTCTTTAATTTTTAATAAAATTTTTAATTTGTTAAATAATATTTTGGTTTTGTTAAAATTTATGATGGCAAAAACGGATTATTAATTTATCAAATAAGTGAAAAAAATTATTTGGCCAATTTCTTTGCCCAATTTCTGTCACACTTTTTTTTTTTTTTTGAAATAATTAGAAGTTTCTTTTGCACGGGACAATAACGAATGTTATAACTTAATGGATTTCATGTACATATGTAATATGTATGTATTCTAAATGATGTGCCAATGTAATGATAAGAAAAACCATTTTTTTAAATAGTGTAGAAGTATTAGATTTTGTATTATACAAATAAAAGAAATCGGATAAATCTATAATATTTATCGGATAATATCTATAATCTAAAATCGGATAAATCTATCCTTTATAAACGTTTAGTTCTAAAATTACGAATTTATATGATCTAAAGTTTATTTTGATATTCCAATACCTAACGATTTTTAGTTTTTTTGTAGGAAAATTTTTAGTCAATTTTTTATTATTATTATATAACTACTATATAGGGGCCTCTGTGGCCTAGTAGGTAAGAGCGTATAAAATACACTCAAAACACCGAGGAAGTGTGGGTTCGAATCCCACACACGTAGTAAGAACTACTATATAGGGGCCTCTGTGGCCTAGTGGGTAAGATCGTATAAAATACACTCAAAACACCGAGGAAGTGTGGGTTCGAATCCCACACACGTAGTAAGAACTACTATATAGAGGCCTCTGTGGCCTAGTGGGTAAGAGCGTATAAAATACACTCAAAACAACGAGGAAGTGTGGGTTCGAATCCCACACACGTAGTAAAAATAATTCCAGCTTACGACATTGACAGTAACGCCTGAAAAAGGAAAGGCTGTGTAATTTACTTGTTTCATTTATGTGGCAAAGAAATGCACTAAAAAAAAAATAAAAATAAAAATTATAACTACTATTTATATTAAACTTTCTTAAATAACTTTTAAAAGATTTTTTCCTGTTTAATAACTTTTTTTGTTGAAAGAATGTTATCCATCCAATATACTTCCTATATCCTGTTAACTTTATCTAAAAAAAAACTTCCTAAATGTTGTAACTACTTAATTTTTATTTTAAATTTCTTTTTTTTTCTTAAATATTAAAACTGAACAATACTTTAAACGTTGATTTCAAATTTTTACTTAAACCTAATTTATTTGTTTTAAACTGAAATAATAAATTTCTCTTAAATTACCTTAACTATTCGGAAACTAATCTAGAAATTTTGTATAGGTCAAAATATCTAATTTATTTTTAGTTTCCATTTCGACATTTATTCTCTGATGTCCTTGATGATTTCTTGTTAAACTCTTCAAATAATTCACAATGTAAATTTATTTCAAAGAAAATATTTATTTTTTCTGTTATATCAAATAAAGTTTCAAAAAGGATTTCAAAATATAAGTTAAAGAAAGAACCAAACTAATTTTATTTTTATTAATAATCATTTGACTTTGTGTTGGAAAATAAAACAAAAATCAAAATAGAATTCGTCTTTTATGAAATAAAATTAAAAATAAAATTAGAAATATAAAAAATCCAAAAAAAATCTTTTACAAAGAAATTCCAAGGATTACAATAAAAATAAATAAATATACTAAAAGAAAGTATTTATGAAGTATTTTAACAGTATTAAAATTAACTTAACTTCAAATTTCTTATCGAATTATTTTAAAAGCAACTACATATAATAAATTTATTGCACAGTTGAATAAAAAGAAATTAACTTAAGAAGTAATAAAATAACATCAGCTATTTGTCTAAATATTTATGAACTAAATATTTTTATTTTTTATGTCTAGTTTTTTTAATATAAAAATAAATGTACTTAATAAAAATTCAAACTTTCTTCCAGTTCTTCGTTCTTCCCGCACGTTCTTCTTTAATACAGACTTTTTCTTATTTGTACTAAAATAATTTTTTCTTATCAATGATTAAATTTTTTTTTCTTTGTCGGATTATACTGAAATAATCACTCAATTACATTCCTCTTTAATTATTTTGAAAGCTTTTTTGATAACTACAGGATTGGTATTCAATTTTACGGTTTGTCATCTATTTGCGCTATAAATTTAATTAAAACGAAATCTTAAAAGATCCACTTTAGCATTACGATTAGAATAACTAATGTAAATGTGGACGAATATGAGTCATATATAATAAACAACACTATTTTAATTTTTCATCCAAAGTACACTTAGAAGGTCAATGGTTAGTGGGTAGAAAATGACGATGAATCCATAGCCATTCCATAAAAGATTTTCAATAAGACTAAAAATAAAATTAAGAACACCTAATAGTATAAAAGTAAATAACGAAAAATAGTATTTTTGTTTTAAAGTTTTTATTGCATTTATTTATTTTTTTTTTTTCATCATATTTTTCTATTGTATATAATCTTTTCTTTCTCTCCCTTTTTGTTTTTTTTTTTTATAAAACTTATCCGGTAAAATATATCGAAACTTTATATTCCCTTTTTATTTTTGTTGTTGTTTGTAGTTTTATAATTCATCAGAAAATTCTTTTAACATATCACTAACATATTGATTCCATGTTTCTTCCCATAATATTTCAGCTGTATATAAATCATTACCTTTCAATGAACTATATTTAAGTGAATTCATAGCCAATTTTTTAAATAATCTCAAATCAGAATGTGCTGATGCAAAACCCATAAATGCAATATAAAAATCATGTGATAATGGTTTTGCACCCCAAAATGATGGATCATCTGATGATATAACAACTGGATAATTATCAGCAAATAAATGAACACATGGATGATTACGATTATCATCAACTAATTTTAATACTTGATTTGATATTGGATTAACTTCAATTGAAATATTATTTTTTTTTATTATTTCCATTACATTTGGATGTTTTAATAATGCATAACCATGTCCAATACGTTTTGTACCCAATAAAATAGCATCAATTAAATTTTCATCAGTATCCATACCATTCCAATTTGTTTCACCAGCATGGAAAAAAAAATCAATATCTGGATGTGTTTTTTTTAATTCTAATAATGGTTCAATATAATCTTTAAGTGGATTTCCTAAATCTTCTTGTGCAACTAAATCAAAACCAGCAACAAAATTTGGATAACTTGCCTAAAAATGCAAAAAGAAAAAACAAAAAAATTAATTATAAAGAAGACGTATCGGAGAAAATATTTTCTTTTACCTTAAATTCAATTATAGAATTCATATAGTCATTGAATGTTCTATCATCAACTTTTCTGTATGGTGCAAATATAAATTTAGCTCCAATAAAATTTGGATGATCTTTTTTAAAAATCTGCAATGTTGTATTATAAATTTCTAATGTATGTTCTTGATCGTATTTGGTACCATCTAAATCATAAACCTATAATAAATTTAAAAATAAAATATATTATTATTAAATAGAATTTGCATTGAAGTTTAAAAGTGAAATTCTTTAAAAAACGAGGAAGAGTGCAGCAGAATAGACTGTGTCAACTCTGGGATACCCGTATGAACGTAATATATTCTGTTTCTATAAAACTTGATCACCTTTTAAAAACATTCAGATGTTTTAGTACCGAACTACAGATATATATTTATGTAAATTGTGGAGTTGTATGACAACTACCCGAATCTATTGCGCCTAGCTTCATTAAGTTCCAAGAAATGCAAGGCTGCTTTAGACCAATCAAATTTTACAAAAGTTTTTGGCATGCAATTCGACACTTTTTCACTAAATTTCAGATAGCTAGCTTCAATAGACACTGAGTTATTTTCATTTAAAAAGAAAAGTTGTATGGCAACTATCCGAACCTGTCATATCATCACAACCAAATTTTACAGAAGTTGTTGCCATAAAACTCGATCATCATTTGCAAAATTTCAAATACCTAGATTGAATTGACACTGGGTTATTTCCATTTAAAGAAAGAAGTTGTATGGCAGCTACTCGAACCCGGCGGCCGAAAATGCTGGAGTTAAATAGCAAAACTAACAATTTTGCAAAAGTGACGTAAAAACATATCAGCCTCCTAGCTCCTTTATTTTTTGAGTTATCGTGCGGACGGACGGACGGACGTACATGCCTTAATCGACTCAGAATTCGATTCTGAGCCGATCCATACTTTTGACACTATATCTAGCTCGATTCCTTTAAGGTGTCACAAACGTAATGGCTAATTTATTATACTCTTGAACATAGTTCGTACGGGTATAAAAATATATTTTAAACTATCACATCGGGTATTCAATAATCTTATTAATGGTATCACGGACAGAAATCTGTTAGAAACCAATTCAATTATTTATTATCTTTCTATTTGTTATCATTTCTGTTAATAGTTACAGACCACTTATAATGTAATCATAATATGTAAAAAAAAATTTGAACTCAAATAGTATCAATTTAAAAACTTACTTAGAAAATACAAAGAAAAATATAAGGACCTAAGGAACAATTAATAGACGGCATCAAAAAAAACCAAATCTGGGAAACCAAAAACTAGGTATCTAGCAAGCAACTTTTAATGTACGTATATATACTAGAATCAATAGAATCAAAATAATAAAAATGAAAGTGAAATGAAGCTGGATATTTTTACTTACTTAAAATCTGAAATATTTTAAAATTGTATATTTGCATTGTATGTATTTGCATTGAAGATAAAATACTTCGGGATTTCGAAGAAAAAATTGATAACAGCGTTTGAATAATAAAAATGAAAATCTTTTCATTTAATTAGAAAAAAAGCTAAAAATAAATTAAAAGAATTAGCATTTATGTATATATAAACAGTTTTGCACTAAAAGATAAATAAATATTTCGTTCCTCCCTCTCTATTCTATCAACAGCTTCATAAACATAAAGCTCAAAATAATAAAACTGAATCTCAGTTTAATGAGGCAATTTGTAAATGCATATTGAAGACCAAAAATTGAAGAAAGTAAAGGATTTACAGCAAGAGTTTGTTTGCTTTGTTTTCTGAAACCTTCACAAAAAAAAAAACATTAAAAGGAAAAGTTTCTTTTTTCTTACAATTTTTGAGAATCGATCAAGAAAATTCTCTTTTGCATTGAACAAAATTCTCTTTAAAACAATAAAAAAACAAGGTAGAATGTAAATCAACGGTTTTAAAAGCCGCACATTTCCAAAACAAAATACAAACTGTTTAGAATTGTGACTTGCACAAAAATTTCAAAATTTAAAAAATAAAATTTAAGAAATTTTTTGTAATAAAAAAAATATGTATAAATAGGGCTTTTCTGGAATTTTGAGGCGCTGTAAGTTCGGAACCCTATATAACTAAGAGAAACCGTTAGCACATGTAAAAATATATTACTGGAGCTTTAATTTTTATGTCTTGCCGAAGAAAAATGTGTACAGGTGATTAAGTTACAGGTGCCTAAAAACAGCAAATTTTCAATTTTTCAGTCCTAATACCTCTTAAACAGGGGGTGGTGCAAAAAAAATTTTCTAAGGAAACTTATACTAATTCTAAAAGTTCATTCTTGTTTTAAAATTTCAGGTTCCTATCTAAAGGCTTGCCGGAGTTATGAAAAAAGAAATTTCATGCAAAATGTGGTTTTCACATAACGGTAAATTTAAAATAAATTGTATAATTTTGATATTAATTTACAAAGTTAAAAAAATACCTGTCGAATGACGTTTTCAGAGTGAATTTTTTTCGAAGTTTGAGATGCAGTTTGCAAATCAACTAAATTCATACGATTTTATTTGATTGAACATTAATTTGAGAGAAATGTTATAAGTGATAATATCTGATAATACTAAATACTAAATAAATATCAAGACGGGCAGAGATTTCTGAACAATTTCGTTGAATTGAAATTTTAGACGTGTATCATCATACACTCATTTACAACAAAAGTACAACAAGTCATTTCAGGTATAACAAAGTTTGAAATTAAGTTAAATTTATCTAATAAAGTGGAAATTAAAATTTGAATTTTATTTGGTATTAGTACATTCTTCTTTTTCTTGTTCTTTTATCTTCAAGTTCAAACACATGTTAGATTAGGTCATATGCAAATAAAATTAAGATTTATAGTATTATGACAATATCCTAGCGGAACAGGTTTCGAAATTTTGTTTAGTTATTTATATCTAGATTTCTTCAGAATTAAAAATATGTCCAGCTATTTGTAACTGAGTTTCTTCAAAATCAAAGTATGTATTAGTAAATTGGTTTGTCAAACCATCAAATCATTGAACATCAAAAATATATTTCAATAATTTTAAATATATTTTAATAAATAAAAAAAATCATAAAATAATATAAAGGGAAACAATCTTTGAAATGTAAATATTGATTAAACTTATTTAACAACGAGTCTGACGAAAAAAAAAACTTTGATGGTATGAGTATAAGAGCATAGAAAATTCAGTGTAAGCATCGAGAGAGTATGGGTTCGAATCCCACAAATATCGTAAGAATAATTCCTTCTTACGACATTTAAAGCCACATCTGAAAAGAAAAGGCTGTGTAATTTCCTTGTCACATTTACATGGCAGAGAAATAAACTACAAAAAAAGTAATAAGATAAAATATTAAAAACAAAAAAGAATATGTAAATAAATTTACCTTTGGTAATAATCCTCTAAATTCAATATATTGTACATTATCATTATAAAATTCATTTAATGATGCATAAAAATAATCAATAAATACTGGTTTATATAAAACGATACCATCTAATGTTGTAAATATTTTTGCAAATCTCTTCCATACATCATTAATATCTTTATAATCAATAGCTGGATTTTTTGTATATAATGTAAAATGTTTAAATAATATTTCATTTAATTTTGCTGGTGTTGGATATTCTTTTCTTATATCATTTAATAATTTCCAATCAGAAAAATCATCAATTTTTTTTGGTTTCTCTTTAGAAAATAAAAATCTTATTTGTTTTATTTCATTATCATTTTCATTATTTTGTCGATTATCACAATACCATAATATATTAAAATAATTTTTATTATTTAATACATCATTTATAATAAAATCAATACTAGTCATTGCTGTATCATGGGCATGTAAAACTGAACCTTTTGGCATACGTTCAATTAATTTAAATAATTTTGATTCATTAATTGATTCAAAAACATCAAAAAAATGACGTGATGCTTTAAATTCAAATGGATTTTTAAAACCAATTTGAAATTCATCATTTTTTAATTTCATTAAAATTTTATTTAATTTTAATTCCATATCATTTAATTGTAAATCATTGCCTAAATGACGTTGAAATTCTATATTTAAAAATTTTTCACGTTCTTTTAAATAATCATCTTTATTATTAATTATTATTTCTTCTAGTTGTTGTTGTTGTTGTTCATTTTTAGGATTTTCTAAATAACGTGTTACAGTTATTGGTGTACTGGTATATGGATTACCATATACATTTAGTATTTGTGTAAAATTAATTATTAATAATATTATTAAAAAATTTGTTTTAATACCTGTACTTTTTATATTTTCCATTATTAATATTTTTCTTCTTTTTTTTTTTAATAAAATTAAAATACTTTTAATTTTAAATTTTTACAATAAATATCTGATACCATTAGCATATAAATTCGAAACTATCAAAATTTTAGGATCAAATCTGAAATAAAAAAAAAATAAAATTAAAGAAAATTAGAAAAAAGTTCAAAAAAAAATTAATTATTTAACCCTTTCGCGACGACTGGTACACATATTTACCACGAAAATTCAAAAAAGACTAGAAGATTGAAATTATACTAAAATTGGTTCAAATATACGCCAGTTCGTCTTTTAACAGAAATTTTAATGTTTACAAAACAATGTTTATAAACATTTTTTGCTTTATAATAAAAGGGAATTTTCCATTTAGCATAATTTGTTTAGTACATTTACGTGCATTCGCTCATTTGTAGTAAGAGTGTCAATAAAACAAATGCATAATTTAAATTTTTGTTATAAAAACTTGTGAATCCAAAGTTATTACAATATTTATTAGAATATTACAAAATTTTATAATATTTTTCTATATTTCTAATACAGTAAGTATAAAAACATATATGTATGTTTGTATATATAGTTGATTATGGGAAAATTTCGATAGCGGTACATATATGTATCAGCCGTCTTTTACATTGGTACAAATACGTACCAACAGTATTTTATGTACTAATTATTTTATTTTGAACTTTAGGAAAAAATGTTTAGAAAATTAATTCAAAAGAGATAGAAGACGTGCTAGAAGAACACAATTCAAGCGAAGATAGTGAATTAAGTGGTGATGATTTTTGTGAATGAATTACTTTTAGTTTAAAATTTGTTTTTATTTCATAAAAGACTTTTGGTACACATGCTGTACCACATAAAAAGACGAATGGTACAATGTTGTACCATCATCCCCAGCAAAGACCTTTGGTAAGGCCCTAGATTCATAGCCATATTTAAGATAGAATGCCCAATATCTAACGAAACTAGTTCAAAATTGAACTGCAACATGTCCATTCGAAAGCCGTCGCGAAAGGGTTAAAATAACTATAATTAAAATGAATTCTCATATATAAAAAACAAGATTAATAAACGTGATTAAATTATTGTGTAAGCACGACTTTGGTTTCATATGCTATTCTATTTATATAGGAATGTTGTACTGCCTGTCCTAAATAAGAACGTACGAAGTATAACGTCTGTGAAAATGTTCCAATGCACATACATTTTATACGAAGATAACCGAAATACGGGACTTCTATTGGCTGAGCATTAGAATTTTGACACGAATTATTTTTACTGTCAAGAAAATTTATTTTGTCTTTTGTTTTTGTTTTATTCACAGTTTGTATTGATTGTTTTATGTCATATTGATTCATATTTAAAATTTTTATAGAAAAGTGTAAAATTATTTAATAAAATAAAATATATTAAATATAAAATTAATCTATTTTTTCATTCATATAATTTCATATTTAATCATATACTAGTATTCGCCCGCCCCTCGAGGTGTTTTAATTAGCAATTACAATACAGTATATACAGTACAGTTTCTTTATGATTTTATTTAAAATGTAAAAATACAATTTTCAATAATTAAAGCCTTTATGAATTTAAAATTTCTTTGCAAATGATATTTTTTGTAAAAAACCGGTTATTATTATCGTTTAGAAGTTGCCCTTGATTTATTGAGTATTGAAAACTCAATATATACCTATTATATATATATTATAAGAAGGCTAAGATGGTAAATCATTGAGTAAAAGGGTTTTAAATGTCTATCAATACAGATTAAATATTATGATGATATTACGATATGTAAGAATTTATTTCGTTTAAAATATAAAAAAAAAAACCAAAAAAAAAAAAAAACAAAGAAGTGAATCGAACTTGCAACTATTAAAATCAAAATCCCCACATTCTACCGCTGTACTAAAACCTAAACTGAAATCTGAATGTTTTTATTCAGTTATATTGTGAAATTCCTCCTCCTACCATACAACCAATATTTTAAAATTTTTAATCGAAAAGAAAAAATAAAACAAAAATTTAACGGAATCGAGCTGAAAAGAGCGTCGTTTTTGAATATGTATATTATAGGTATAGATTATACATACTATATGATACATATGTATAAACTTTACATGGGTTTTTTATAAAAATGGAAAATTATTAATGAAAATCAGAAAATATTGGAAAAATATTAATCTTGTAAGATGGCTGTACTGAATATTTATCATTTAAAAAGGAAAAAATTAAAGTTGGTTGGTAAATCATTGAGTAAAAGGGTTTTAAAAGTCTGTCATTTACAGATTAAATATTATAATATATTCATATTTAATAGGTTTTGCAAAAACTGTGTTGAAAAAGTTTTACAAAACAAAAAAATTGGGTTTTGAGTTTAATTTTTATTTGAGGAAACATATGAGATTAACATATTAGTTTTATTTCGGGAAGATCAATGTATCGACGTGTGATGAGTTATACGTCGTATGTTCTTATTTAGATCAGAATTAATGTATTTGTTTTTAGGGTTGCAAATTCTGAAAGATATCTTTGAATGTTAAAATGTTTTACTTTATAGGAAGAACTAAATCCAATTATCCCTGATTAATTTTCTTATATACTTATTTTAACAACAAAGCATTTATAATTATTTTTTTTTTAATTATTTTAAAGCTTTCGGAAAGTGAGATACATATTATATCTTTTTTTCCAGAAAGTTTATCAAAAAATGTTTTGGGTTCTTTTTTTTGAGAATTTGTTTTACTGAAATCGGAAAAAAAAGTAGAAACATTTATTGTAAATATGAAGTCATACGTACATGTATTTTTAAAAACTTTTAAAACATAATATTTTGGAAAATGAAAATAAGACCTATTCGACATTATTTATCCTCCGAAACGGGAACACCAAATTAAAAAAAAAAAAACTGCGATTTCACCTTTATTATCTCTTTAAAAAGAAAATAAATCCGATTCTGTTTTATTGTTGACGCATTATTTCAAGACATTTATTTATTAAAAACACACACAACGAGAAAGAATACAGTTGCCTTTGTCAACTCTTAGATACGAACCGTTATTATGCTCATAGTCTGTCACTCTGCTTATAATATTTTTTTTTTAATTTTTTAGTATTTTATAATAATTTCGGTGAATTTTATAATTTCAAGAACTATGGGTTCTACATATATTCAAACTATGTGCTTATACATTCTTCAAAAGCAGATTCTAACCTTTCATATAACGTTTATCAATCCAAAACTTTTTTAAATTTGCTATAGTACCATTTAATACTAAGCCGCAAATGTATAATAATTTATACTATACATATGTATTATATCATTCATTCATCAGTGACATATACGATATGTAAATAAACATGAGTTATATAAGTACATATGTACACTAATATCATATAAATATAAATTCTTCAAGCAACCGTTATGTTTTTTATTTATTTAATTTTTTTTGTACTACGCATCATCCTCAACAATTTCAAAATTATCGAGTTAAAAAAATGCAAAAATACCTACATAGCTTTACATATATACATATATAAAAAAATTTGTCACATCTTTTTTGTCAACCTGAAAATACGTCAACCCAAAACTCTCTTGTAAATTTTCATGACAAAAATGTACATTTTATTTTTAATTTTCATATTGACAACTAAATTCTTTACTTTTTTTATAATAATAAAGTCTATTGAAGACTAGTTGGTTTTTCCTACAAATTTCATTTAATGGAAATTTGAAAATCTATAATTTTTCACTTTGCAACTTATATTATGCAATGGGTAACTGCCGTAATATCAGTTATTATATTATATGAGTTTGTTATATGTATGTATTACAAATTTTTTGTCATTATGCTAGAAAAAATTTTTAAGTGAATACTCATAGAGATAATGATAAAAAAAAAAAGTATATAAGAAATTGAAAAAAAAACAAAGATTTGCTGAAGTTTTCGCCAAATATATTATTTAATTATGATCAATATATAACTATTCTTAATTTATAATTTTTTGAATTTTAGATCTTTTAAATAACTAACTTTTATCTAATTTAAAGATATTTTAGTTTCCAATCCAATAATTTCTTACGTTTTTTTAAATCTTTTGACCTATTATCATATTGACAAAATATATACCTTATCGAAAAAGTGTTGACTTGAAAAAGAAAGAACTCACAGGATATTTTCTTAAAAACTTATATAAGTATTTAAAATATTAAAAATTTAAGACTATAATTTTTTAAAAGATAATTTCTGTTTTATACAACTAAATCTTCATATTTTTTAGGGAAAATTTATTATTTATGTTTAAAGATATTTTATTTTGTTAACGTGGAGCTCGGAGTTAATATAACAAGTAAATGTAACAGTAAGTTGATGTAAGTCGGTATTTATACCCTACACCTAAAAAATTCAAATTAAATTAAAAATCCATAAGTTATTTTAGTTATATATTTAATATAAGCTAAAAAACTAAATGCTTTTACAACCTTTGTACAAAATTTCAGGTTTCTATCTTTATTAAATTCGAAGATATGCTTGTTAGGTCTTGGGAAGTGTGTGAAGGCACCCGGACCACCTCCCCAATTCATCTCAAATTTTAGGCAAATCAGGGATTCAAGAAACAGCACCCTCGTATCAAATTTGAAGCTTTTATCTTTATTAATTTTGAAGATATGTTTGTTCAGTTTTGGGAGTTGTGTGGGAGGTAACCGAACAGCTCCTCCAATTCATCTCAAATTTTGGACAAATCAGGGATTCAGGAAACAACACCCTAGTACCAAATTTAAAGTTTTTATCTTTATTAATTTAGAATATATGCTAGTTCGGTTTTGGGAGTTGTGTGGGAGGTATCCGAACAACCACTCCAATTCATTTCAAATTTTAGGGATATCAGGGATTCAGGAAAATACATCCTGGTACAAAATTTTTAGTTTCTATCTTTATTAATTACGAAGATATGCGTATTCGGTTTTGGAAGTTGTATGGGAGGTACCCGAACCCATAGACCGATTTTGTCCAGATTCGAACTTAGCCTTCCTTTCGTAACCTACTATATAAATTTCATCAAGATAGCTTCACTAGTTTTTGAGTTATCGTGCGAACGGACGGACGGACACCGCTAAATCGACTCAGGAGGTGATCCTGATTCAGAATACATATACATGTCCATATCTACATATCTATATATATATATATATACTCCAGTTTTCACCTTTAAAAAATCTACTCCGCACTTTAGGATTTTAATACATTTGCTGTACTTTGAACTGTTCTGAAAAATTGCTTCAAGTGAAAAGAAATTGTTTATAATTTTTTATTATCTTGTGCATTTTTTATTACCATTATTACCTTTTTGGGAGAATTAATGTTTGATGATTTAGGAGATTATATGTTCAGCTTGTGTGCCCTTCCACATAGTAGCGCAACAGCGAAGCGAATTTGTTCAAAATTTAATAATTTAAAAAAAAAAAAAAATAGATTATCTAACGAAACCTTAGAAAACATTCTATTATCAAGAGAATTGATTTCAAATCAAAATGCAAATGTTTTAAACTGGAAACCATCAAAAATTTATTGATGGCAAAATTGAACTGAAATAGTTAATTTAAATTCTACAACGAATAATGTTTTAATAAACTTTGAATTTTTTAATTTGTGTACGGTCGAAACCGTTTAATTGCATTCACTAAAAACACACCCATTTGATGCTCATATTCGGGTTTTACATTAATGCGAGGCCCAGATAATTGCACAAATTTGTGCATTTAGAAAGACCAATGATAAACGCACAAATATGTCCTTATATGAGTGTTTTTTAAAATTGAATTGTTGTAATTTTAATAATACAAACCTATTAACAGTTCGTTACTTAAAATTCAAAAACTAATGTTAAAAAATTTGACAGTATACATATGTATGTATTGTATATGGATTATGTAATTTAAAAATATGTCAATGTCATATAATTCATCAGGTTTGTTCGTAAAAATGAAAAGGGTTTGTTCATAAAAATTCAAAGAGATTGTGCGTAAAATATATTTTTAAATGTCATTAATTTTTTTTATAGAATGTGCATTTAACAGAGTTTTTTTTCTATGGGTTATGGCTAAATGAGTTGCAAATATCCGAGTAAAAATGTTAGAAAATAATGTTTAAATGTATGGTGCAAAAGTTTTGCGTTCTTTGAAAAGGGTTATGCACTTAACCGAATTGCATTTACACGGGCCCGACTGTTTTTATAATTTTATAATTTTTCTATGTCACTTTTACTAAATCTTTTAATAAAACTTGAAATTAAAATTTTTGTGAACTTAAACCGTATTTTATATATTCAAAAAACTAAAACCATCACATTTAAAGTAAAATAAAACTGAAGAATTAAGTTCTTTGCTTTAGATATATAACAAAATCTATATATAACATAGATATATAACAAAATTTACTTAAGTCTGTTACATTTTTTTTCAAATTAGTACATTTTTAAAGTTTATTTGGTACAATTTTAGAAGAAAAAAGTGACAGCAGTGACTGTTTCAACAGACCTTTATGTTTGTCAAAGTCGTTCGGAGTAGTTATAGTTATTATTAAAAATGTCCATTTAAAATGTAATACATGAAATAGGAAACACATACTGATTATACAATACACTTATCATGTAATAACCAAAAATCAGAGTCAACTGTTTATCTTTTCATGTTAATTAATTTTCTGTATTCTTAACTAATTGCA
This sequence comes from Poecilobothrus nobilitatus, assembly GCA_947095535.1. Lineage (NCBI taxonomy): Eukaryota > Metazoa > Arthropoda > Insecta > Diptera > Dolichopodidae > Poecilobothrus > Poecilobothrus nobilitatus. The sequence goes on from OX352774.1 coordinate 60,475,664, forward strand.
TAATGAAATATAAAATTAAATCATTTCTCAGTTCCCATAATTCAAAAAAGTTGAAACTTCTGATATAAAAAATTATATTAAGAAAATTAAATATTCCAATGTGGCTAATTTTAAAGTTTTTATTTAAATTTAACCGCCTACACTATAAGACACAATAAATTACTAGGAAACACAAAAAAAAAATCAATTAATCACAACTCAATACGTGTATCACTGGTGTACCTCTCCAAATCAATTTTCTCATTTAAATAATCCAAAATAAATAAACAATAGTGCTGAGTTTTTTTTATACATGATTTTGTCAAAGCGATTTTTCACCACTTTTTCAACCATTTTTCACAATTAATTTTTGCATTATTAACGATTACATTTTGTTTCCTTCTTTTTTTTTATAAATTTTCAATTTACAGATATTGTTATTTTTTTAATAAATTTCACAACATAATTAGATACATTCAAATCAATTCTTACCAATATAAATTTAAAACTTTGCAAGTTAATATCAGTTTCACCTACAAATTAAAATTTAAACTGCACCATTTAATTTAAAAACTTTTAAATTTATATTGTTAAAAAATGGAAATGAACAATCATATTTTTTTTTAATCTAACAACAATACTAAATTGAAGTAGTTGATAAAAATTTTTGATAACATTTGATTTACGATTTAATAATTTTTTGTTTTTTTTCAGTACTTAAAAATTAATTGTGTTAATATTTTTAGAAATTTCAAGAATTTATTTATTTTAAAATTTTTTTTTTTTTTTAATTTTTCTAAAATAAAAACTAAAAAAAAAACTGGAGTACTCTTCTATATATTAATTTTAGTACAAATTTTAAACTTTTAGGATATTTTTTCGAAAAACAATAAAATAAAATCAATCATGTCCACCACAGAACCTACCACTATTATACGAAAAGCATACTAATATGAATTTTCATAGATTTTTTGTATAATAATTTATATCAAAGTAAAATAACTTCTAACAATTTAACATTTTTGTTTTAATCAATAATAGTAATACGCATTTATCGTAAAAATAATATGTACATTCATACATACATCAATACATACTTATGTACAAAAAATAACAAAAAGTGTAAACAAACACAAAGGAAACATAACATTAATATTGAATCTGCTAACAAAAATTTTACAGTTTGAATTTTGCGTCATCAACAAAAGAATATATGCATAATTTTGATTCAAATTCTAAAATCTCTCAAATATTCTGAAAAAACCGTATATCCGTGATTTTGACTCCAACTCTAAAATTCTTGTCCGCTACATTTTGTCCAATACAATTATATGAAATCGATTTTATTTCGCTATTGAATACTAATTAAAGTCGTTATGGCTTTAAATAGCTTTGACTCACGACCTCTATAAAATATCACTAATAATTTATTAATGACAAAATCAGACATCACTCACACAATAATGAACTACAAATCTACGTTCTACAACACCACAAAGTCACATAACACATACACAATCATAACATATATTCAAATCGTCTAATCATTTTGTTCTGATGGGTATACAAAAATACTTCAAAAAAGTTTTTAAAATGCTATCAGTAGCTGATATCAAATTTTGTGACAATAAAAAAATTAAAGTTAAATTCAAAAAATACTCATAGCTAACATAGTTAGCTAGTGTTACAAATGCCAAAGTTTTATGAAGTACCATTATTGCTTTTTAGCACATTTCCAAAAGAATTTTGAAAAAATGTGCTTATTAGTTTCACTCTGTCCGTCCGTCTGTTTACAAAACTTCTACACCGTTAAAGATAGAGAAAAAAAATTTTAACCATGGGTAGGTCTCATAAAAAAAATAATTTTGTGGAACAACTTTTTCATGTAGCCCCTCCCATTACGGAGCTACAGCCCCTCAAACTTTGAAAAATCCCTATTTTTAAATGCATATATCTTATGTTCTACTTAAGATTTTTTCAATCTGAAAACGTCATTCGACAGGTATTTCTTTTATCTTTGTAAACTAATATGAAAATTATACAATTTTTTTAAATTTAGTATTTAAATTTACCGTTATGTGAAAACCACATTTTGCATGAAATTTCTTTTTTCATAACTCCGGCATGCTTCTAGATACAGGCTTGAAATTTTGAGGCAAGAAAGAACTTTTAGAATTAATATAAGTTTGCTTTTTGGACCACCCCCTGTTTATGAGCTATTAGGGCTTAAAAATTGAAAATTTGCTATTTTTAAACACCTGTAACTTAGGAACCTGTACACATTTTACTTCGGCAAGGCATGAAAATTAAAGGTTCAATAATATATTCTTACATGTGTTAACGGCTTTTCTTAGTTATTTAGGATTCCGGACTTACGGCCCCTCAAAATTTTAAAAATGTCCTATTTTCACATTTTTTCTTATTACATGAAATTTTCAAATTTTTGTGTAAGTCACACTTCTAAACAGTTTGTATTGAGTTTTGGAAATGTGCGCTTTTAAAAACCGTTGGTTTACATTCTACCTTGTTTTTATTTCAAATCTTAACATTATAAATATATTAAAATAATTGTAAACGAAATCGTTTAATTGAACTCATAATACTTCTTACAATTTAAATTAATTTTAAAATCTTTGTTTGAAATTAATAAATGTTCCCAGATTTAGACAATTAAAATTCATACTTAACTCTAATAGTTTCGAAAAAGCTAAGTAAAGTAAAGTTCACTCTGCATGTGAATGGGATAAATAATCATATAAACACATAAACTCTACTCAGCGTAAGAAACGAAACTGATTCCAGACAACTCATATTAACAAAATTTTCTACGATATCACTTTCCTACTAAGGTATACATATCTACCATGTACTTCTGAACAAATTTTTAAAGAAGAGGTCCCAAAAATTCAAAATCCTTCCAATGATGCAGTGTTTAAGTCCCGGGTTTCTTGATTAGTTCATATGCAAATTACTAACACAACTATTTACATAATTTTTTAATGATAGTGTAACTGACTGAAGGCGTAGTGATCAAGTCGAAAATCTTTCAATCGGAAGGTCTTGGATTCAAACCCCGGTCAGCTCATATAAATAAAAAATATGTAGTAATTTCATATCGTAATAATGTACATATATCGTATATATAATAGTAATAACAAGTAAGTGTAAAATTTTATTAAAAATAAAATTTAAGGACTGGCGAAATATTTTCTAGCATGCTTTGTTCTTTGCCAGATATTTCAATTAATACGTAAATAGACCTCTTATTGAACGGTTATTTTTAAGTATTTCTATTTTTAGCAATCAGATTTCTAATTTTTAATAGATTTTTAGGAAAATAAATTTGATTTGAATGAAAAAAGTTCATTATTATTGTGATGCATACATATATAAACCATATTAATTTTGATGCTGTGATATATGTATATATTGTGAATACTTATTGTGAATACATATTGAGAACCTCTTATTAAAAAAGTTATCAAAATGTGATTAGATAGATAAATGTCATCGTATACAGATAGAAAATATATTAATAAAGTTACATTCAAGATGAAAGGTTAAAATTAAAACATATGATAAGAAATCTCTTAACAATAATTAAAATTTAATATTAAATTAATAATTTAACTAAATTCTACCTATGATTTCTAAAATAAATAAATATAAAATAAAACGAGAAAGAATACAGTTGACTTTATCAACTCTTAGATACCCGTACGAACAGTTAGTATGTTCACAGCCTGTCACTCTGCTTACAATATTATGTTTTTAATATTTTAATATTTTAAAATAATTTGGATGAATTTTATAATTTCTAGAACTATGGGTTGTACATATATTCAAACTATATGTTTATATGTACATTCTTCAGAAGCAGATACTATACATAACGATTATCGATAACTATACTACTACATATATCGATTATCAATCCAAAACTTTTTCAAATATTCTATAGTACCATTTAATACTAAGCGGTAAATGTATATTAAATTTACTTAGTACAAAATAGTAAATATAATTTTAAATATTATATTATATTATATTTAAATATTCCATTGACAGAATAATTTCTTATAAGTACAATAAAATACATATATGTATGTATGTAAATACGGCGCTATATAATATACATCTATACTGTTATCATTCATTCATCAGTGACATATACGATATGAAAATAAACATGATATTATATAAGTATGTATATATATCAATATCATATAAATAAAAATTCTTCAAGCAACCGTTATGTTGTTTATTTATTTACATTTTTTTGTACTACGCATTATATCCTCAACAATTTCAAATTATCGAGTAAAACAAAATGCAAAAAATTAGTTAAAGAAATTTGTTAGAAAATTTGAAAAAATCAAGTAACACTTTCGTCAATTATAAAGTAACCCTATATTATTAAAAAAAGTTGTTAACAGAAATAAGAGTATAATATTGAAGCTTTAATTTTTGTGTATTACTTCAAAAAAAATTTAACAGGTGTTCAAGTTACAGGTGTTTAAAAATAGGAAATTTTCAGTTTTTGACCCCTTACAGCTCCTAAACGGAAAGTGATACAAAAAAAATGTTTGAAATGACTCATACTTATTTTCAAAGATCTAACTTCTTTCAAAATTTCAAGTTTCCAACTTAAACCGTTTAGAAGATAGAAGGGTTAAAGGATTTTGCAAAATTTTAGTTTCGCATAACGGTAAATTAAGACACCGTATGCCACAAATATATATTTATTGTATATATAAATAAAAATAGGGAACCTACAAATTACTCCCAGAATATTTTGTATAAATTTCAAGATTCTAGCTTTCTTAGTTTTTGAGTTAGCGTGCTGACGAACGGACGGACGAACATGGCTCAATCGTCTTAGAATTTTTTTCTGATCCGATCCATATCTTTGAAGGTATATCTAGCTCGCTTATTTCGATGTGTTACAAACGGAGGAGTAATTTTATTATACCCGATCCTATCGTACGGGTATAAAAATTACTATTCAAAATAATTCCTTAATTGTTCTTCACTATTTTTGTTGTAAAAATTTTGTGAAATATTAAATATAAGTAAATATACATTTTTTTTTTTAATAAAATAAATTTTGCTTTGTATAACTTTAATTTTAGATTAAGTATAATTATCTAAATGTAATATGTATACTTGAATTAAGTAATAAATAAATTAAGTATTGAATTACAAAATTTCTTTTTTTGTAAATAATGTATAGTTTGAAAAAAAAACGAAGAAAAGTTAAAGTAAAGTTTTATGAAACTACAAAATATGTTAAAACATTTTCTAAATAAAATATTAATACATATTTCAAAAAGGGGAATACTTATTGTGAATACACATTGAGAACCTCTTATTAATAAAATCATCGAAATGTTATTAGATAGATAAATGTCATCGTACACAGATAGAATAGATATTAAATTAATAAAATTACATCCAAGAATCAAGATGAAAGGTTAAAAAAAATAAAACCTGACTTTTATTTAATATAACACAGATGCAAATTTCAACAAATACTTAATTTTGTAAATTGCAATAAAATTATTTTGCACATTTATTATTATAAATTTTAAAGATCTACTTTGGATCTACACTACCATTAAATTTTATTTTTAAAAAAATTTCAAAATTATATTGTACATACATATACATAAGTATGTACTACTTGTTTTTTACTGGGTTACAACTTACAATTCAATTTAAAGTAAAAGTACAAATCATTTTTCATATTTATTCCAAAAATATGCCCGCTTCTTTTTAAAATAATATTTTTAAAAAATTACAGCAATCTTTGATTAAGAAAACAAAGAATTTTTTTTCTAGGATTTTTGTTTATAAAAAATATATGTATGTATAAGTGCATACATATGTATCTACTTAGTCATAGCATAACTCATATTAGATCTCCATAAGTCGTTTATCGTTATAATATAATATAATTCATAAATCATAAAATATGGTCATTGTTGAGAGCTCCCCAATCAAACAATTTTAATGGTACCTATTTCTACAAATTTTTATACATTTCTACAATGTACAATTGATATCAATCATTGTACTCTTATTAAACGGTTATTTACAAATACTTCTATTTTCAGCAATCATATTTCTAATTTTTAACAAATTTAAATATTTTAAATAAAATTTGCCAACATAATATTATGAATTTTAAAAATTTACACTTAAATTTTTTAAAAAAATTTTTAAAATTACATTCAATTAAATTTTTAAAGTAAAAATAGAAATCTTTTTAGCACATTTCCAAAAAAATTTTGAAAAAATGTGCTTATTAGTTTCACTCTGTCCGTCCGTCCGTCCGTCCGTCCGTCTGTTTACAAAACTTCTACACCGTTAACGATAGAGAAAAAAAATTTTAACCATAGGTAGGTCTCATAAAAAAAATAATTTTGTGGAACAACTTTTTCATGTAGCCCCCCCCCATTACGGAGCTACAGCCCCTCAAACTTTGAAAAAGCCCTATTTTTAAATGCATATATCTTATGTTCTGCTTAAGATTTTTTCAATCTGAAAACGTCATTCGACAGGTATTTCTTTTATCTTTGTAAATTAATATCAAAATTATACAATTTTTTTAAATTTAGTATTTAAATTTACCGTTATGTGAAAACCAAATTTTGCATGATTTTTCTACCTTCATAACTCCGGCACGCTTCTAGATAGAAGCCTGAAATTTTGAGACAAGAAATAACTTTTAGAATTAGTATAAGTTTGCTCAGAAAATTTTTTCGGACCACCCCCTGTTTATGAGCTATTATGGCTTAAAAATTGAAAATTTGCTATTTTTAAACATCTGTAACTTAGGAACCTGTACATATTTTACTTCTGCAAGATATAAAAATTAAAGCTACAATAATATATTTTTACGTGTGTTAAAGGTTTATTTTAATTGTAAAGGGTTCCAAAGTTGCAGCTCTTCAAAATTGCGAAAAAGGCCCATTTTCAGATGTATATATCTTTGGCTCTGCGTAATAATTTTGCAATCTAAAACCGCCAGAAGATCGAAATTTTTATTATCTAAATAAAACAGTATCAAAATTATGTAATATTTTGTAATTTACTATTTAAATTTACCGTTATGTGAAAACCACATTTTGCATGAAATTTCTTTTTTCATAACTCCGGCACCCCTTTAGATAGAAACCTAAAATTTTGAGACAAGAAAGAACTTTTAGAATTGGTATAAGTTTTCTCAGAAAATTTTTTGGTAACACCCCCTCTTTAAGAGTTATTACGCCTCAAAAATTGAAAATTTGCTATTTTTAGACACCTGTAACTTAGGCACCTGTACAAATTTTTCTTCGGCAAGACATGAAAATTAAAGGTTCAATAATATATTTTTACGTGTGTTAACGGCTTTTCTTAGTTATATAGGATTCCAGACTTACGGCCCCTCAAAATTTCAAAAATGTCCTATTTTCACATTTTTTCTTATTACATGAAATTTTCAAATTTTTGTGTAAGTCACACTTCTAAACAGTTTGTATTGAGGTTTGGAAATGTGCGCTTTTAAAAACCGTTGGTTTACATTCTACCTTGTTTTTCATACTTATAATATTACTTCAATGCAAACGACGAATTTTTATTAGAATAACGAATAGGTACCTCTACTCATTCTAATAATAGCAAATTTTTATATACAATGTACACATCTTTTAGCTTAATTAATTTTTACAAAATGCGCTTTCATACATAATTTGTCTGTAACTGAAAAAACCTCATACAATGTTCTAACACAAAACAGAAAAAAACAGAAAAGAAACATAACAAAACAAAAAATATGTTGATAAATAAATACTTAACATTACATAACTACGTATATAAATACATATCTATACCATTTATATTTAAATTATATGTATATTGTATAGTAATAGGGTATATTGTATAACATAAAATTCGGAAAAAAAAAGAAACAAGGTAGAATGTAAACCAACGGCTTTTAAAAGCGCACATTTCCAAACTCAATACAAACTGTTTAGAATTTTGACTTTGCACAAAAATTTGAAAATTTCATGTAATAAGAAAAAACGTGAAAATTCCGGAATACTATATAACTAAGAAAAGTCGTTAACACATGTAAAATTATTTTAATGAACCTTTAATTTTCATGTCTTGCCGAAGAAAAATTTTTACAGGTGCCTAAGTTACAGGTGTCTAAAAATAGCAAATTTTCAATTTTTGAGGCGTAATAACTCTTAAAGAGGGGGTGTTACCAAAAAATTTTCTGAGAAAACTTATACCAATTCTAAAAGTTCTTTCTTGTCTCAAAATTTTAGGTTTCTATCTAAAGGCGTGCCGGAGTTATGAAAAAAGAAATTTCAAGCAAAATATGGTTTTCACATAACGGTAAATTTAAATAGTAAATTACAAAATATTGCATAATATTGATATTGTTTTATATAGATAATAAAATTTTCGATCTTCTGACGGTTTTAGATTGCAAAACTATTACGCAGGGCCTGAGATATATACATCTGAAAATGGGACTTTTTCGCAATTTTGAAGAGCTGCAACTTTAAAACCCTTTACAACTAAAACAAACCTTTAACACACATTAAAATATATTACAGTAGCTTTAAATTTTATATCTTGCAGAAGTAAAATGTGTACAGGTTTCTAAGTTACAGGTGTTTAAAAATAGCAAATTTTCAATTTTTAAGTCCTCATATTTCATAAACAGGGGGTGGTCCAAAAAAATTTTCTGAGCAAACTTATACTAATTCTAAAAGTTCTTCCTTGCCTCAAAATTTCAAACCTCTATCTAAAAGCGTGCCGGAGTTATGAAAGTAGAAAAATCATGCAAAATTTGGTTTTCACATAACGGTAAATTTAAATACTAAATTTAAAAAAATTGTATAATTTTGATATTAATTTACAAAGATAAAAGAAATACCTGTCGAATGACGTTTTCAGATTGAAAAAATCTTAAGCAGAACATAAGATATATGCATTTAAAAATAGGGCTTTTTCAAAGTTTGAGGAGGTGTAGCTCCGTAATGGGAGGGGCTACATGAAAAAGTTGTTCCACAAAATTATTTTTTTTATGAGACCTACCCATGGTTAAAATTTTTTTTCTCTATCTTTAACGATGTAGAAGTTTTGTAAACAGACGGACGGACGGACGGACGGAGAGAGTGAAACTAATAAGCACATTTTTTCAAAATTTTTTTGGAAATGTGCTAAAAAGGAGGAAAACAAAGGCTCATATATTTCGCCAATAATAATTTATAATAATAGTAATAATAATAACACGACATGTACAGTCACGCCTGAAAAGGAAAGGCTGTGTAATTTCCGTGTTACATTTATGTGGCAGAGAAATGCACTAAAAAACAAAAAAAAATAACAATAATAATAATTAAAATAGTAATAATAATAATAATAATATTAATAATAACAATAGTTATATTAATAATAATAATGGCTATCTTTGGTTATATCATGCAGGAAGGTGTTATATACTACACGCTGTAATCCATTGCCGTGACTCTGTAGTAAAAATAATAATAATATGAATAACATTACTAATATCAATAATAATAGCTGCTACAGTGATAGTGGGGGTTGCCTTCAATAATTACCTCATGAAGTATGGTTTTGTATACTTCTGCATGTTGTAAATGTTGTAACGGCGGATATAGTCACTGTTAGCAAAATAGTAATAATAATAATAGGCGGATTAATTGTTTCCTTACAGTCTCACTCCCAATTCAATGTTTCCGCATCCATTTCCTATCTTTTCCTACCCCTGCACCCTAGCCAATATACTGCGTTAGCAGGTAAGAGTTTCATTCCATTATATTGGCTAAAGGGTGAGGTGTGCTTAGTCAGTAAGAATCTGACACTACCAAGGAAAAATGTTTGGTGTCTTTGGAAGATTCCCACCTCCCTCCAAGAAAAAAAATTACTAATTTTTAGTAGAGTAAGTCTAGAAATTGTATCTAGTAAATAACTAACTAACTGGAGAAATTAATAATAATAATTAACTTACGAAATTTGATAAAAAAAAAATTGCAATTTAGAGAATGCTCTATATTATTATCGTTTTTGAAATGTGTATTTTTTGCTTTATTAATCGACAAAAAAATATCTTTGATTTTATAATAAAAATAAAACAAACACTTTAAATTTTAATCCTACAATCGATTACAAAAAAAAGGTAATTTAATATACATAGCTATTAATAAAATATTTCTAAATTTTTAAATACCCAATATTAAAATTTCAATAAAAATTTCGTTATAAATGTCAAGTTACAATCAAAACAAATCACTTTAATAACTCGATTAATAAAATTAAAAATAATTTTTCAACAAATTAATAATTAAAAGATAAACCTTTAAATTGTATATAATAATTATTGCACAAAATCACACTTCACCGTAACTTTTCAAAAAAAATGGACACTAAAATTACAATTAAATAATAAAAATTTGTTATTTTTGTGGTCAGTATTTAATTCAAAATTAACATAATTCAAATAAGCTTTTTTTGCCAGTAAAAATATTAATTTTTACAGTAAAAATATTGTTTGGCAGTATATTAAGCCAACAGAATATTTTTTAAAAAACTATTTCAAAATTAGTTTGTCTACGAAAACGGGATTTTTACTCTTTGTTTTAATTTTCCGCTATGATTTGGAGTTTGAAAATCTAAAACTTATATTTTCACAAAAAAGAAGTTGCCATACTAAACTCCTTCTAATAAATTTGTTGAAATGTGGATTTTTTGTTCAAATGGTCTTTTTCTAACGTACTTCTGTATTTTGTATAATATGGAATATAGAAGGAAACGTTGCCAACTACACAAATACCAGTAAAAGAAGTATTTAACTGAAAACATTTTTACTGACCATTCTGAATGTATCAAATAGTGGTACACAACAAAAAAATTACCTTGCTTTTACTTTTGCGAAATAAAAAATAAATTACAAAATGATTTGTTTTATTTTATTTCAAATTTTATACAATAGTGTCTAAAAAATGTATTTAAAAAGTATCCAGATGTTTAACTGTTTAATTAGTTATATTCATTAATATAATAATATTTAATTAAATTCTAAATATTGAATAACAAAAAAGCTAAGATTAATAATTAATTATTTAAATAATTCCATCATTTGTACAATTCAATAAATATTTTTACAATAATGTGAAATATAAAAAGAAAAAACTGATTATTAATTGAATAATTTAAAATTACAAAATTTTATTTCATTGGATTTTTTATTAACTTAATTATAAATAAAATAACCTTATGTACATAGGGCAATGACCTAGTCATCAATATTAATAATTCTACACTTTGATTAACTTTTCAATGTAAGTACATATTATTACATCGTGTGACAAAAGTTAATTTTTCTTTGAGTATTGTACTTTTTTGTTCAATTAAAAAATATAAATATTTTGTATTTTATTATTTTTGGGTACGAATACTCGTTTCTTAAAATCTTGTCTTATCAAAATCTCCGACCACAAACTCACCCACAAACGCAGTCAACAAACGCTCGCTAGACAAATTATTGAAACCCTGATTTTAAATTAAGCTCTAAATTTCCTTCAAATTCAAAATCTTACATAAAATATATAAATATTTCGGAAAAGCGTAAAACCCTTATTTTGAATCTAACTCTAAAATCCCTACTATTATTATTCTTATTTTTAAATTAAAATTTCTTATTTTTTCTTAATTTTCTGAATTAGATATGAGCATTCGTAGCTCTCCCTATAGTAATAATAAATTTTAATTTAATTAAATTATTGGATTACAAGTTTAGTATGAGATGATATAATTATAATCTATTATTATAATTTAGTGCTTTATCCCTTTTTTCAACTTCCTGATCAATACGCCATTTTTCTATCCGAAATAATAGTAAAATAAATCATTCAAACTTTGTGATTGCTTAAAATCATCTCTTACTTCAACATGAGATTTTAGATAGAAGACAATATACATGAGTATTTTAGGTAATTTTACCACTCACGTATTACTATAAGAAATGAAAGTAACCTACAACCCATTACAAAGCACTCTACCTACAAAATAATAGAATGAAATACATAAATGATGATACTCTTTTTCTACTTATTTGACTAATAAACAGATAAGCCGAAACTTTATTTCTCAAGGATTATTTATCAAAAAGACAGCAATTTTAAACTAATCTAATCTATCATTTATAATATTTTATATATAATTTTAGACCTTACCTTCACTGGCAATTGCCAAGTATCTATAATAGAATACATGGCCAATATAATATACCGTTGTTACCAAAGTCAAGTTCTTTTAAAAGAAATCAAATCAAATGAAACCATCTTGATTTTTAGCACATTTTCAAAAAAAAATTTGAAAAAATGTGCTTGTTAGTTTCACTCTGTCCGTCTGTCCTTCTGTTCACAAAACTTCTACACCGTTAAAGATAGAAAAAAAAAAGTTTAACCATGGGTAGGTTTCATAAAAAAACAAGTAAATGTAACAGTAAGTCGACGCAACCGACTTATTTATACCCTACACCTAAAAAATTCAAATTAAATTAAAAATCCATAAGATATTTTAGTTAGTCATTGTTAACCTACAGTATAAATTTCATCAAGATAGCATCATTATTTTTTGAGTTATCGTGCGTACGGACGGACGGACGGACGGACATCGCTAAATCGACTCAGGCGGTGATCCTGATTCAGAATATATAACATGTTTATACCTAACTCGCTTCCTTTTGGTGGTTACAAACACCATACCAAAGTTAATATACCCTATACTTAATGTGTAGGGTATAATGAATGTTGTAGAATAACATTTTCATGTAGCCCCATCCATTATGGAGCTAAAGCCCGTCAAACTTTAAAAAGGACCTATTTTCCAATGCGAACATCTCATGTTTTGTTTAACATTTTTTCAATTTACCGTTATGTGAAAACAAATTTTGCATGATTTTTCTATCTTCATAATTCCGGCACGCTTTTAGATAGAGACTTGAAATTTTGAGGGAAGAAAGAACTTTTAGAATTACTATAAGTTTCCTCAGAACATATACCATCACCATGTTCATTTTTTATACCATTTCCTGTTTATGAGATATTAGGGCTTAAAAATTTAAAATTTGCTATTTTTAAAGACCTGTAACTTAGTAACTTGTACCTCTATAAAACAATATCAAAGTTATGCAATATTTTGTAATTTACTATTTACATTTACCGTTATGTGAAAAGCAAATTGTGCATGATTTTTTCATAACTCCGGCAACCTTTTAGATAGGAACTTGAAATTTTAAGACAAGAAAGAACTTTTAGAATTTTATCAGAATTTTTTTTGCAACACTCCTTGTTTAACAGCTATAGGGCTAAAAAGTTCAAAATTTGCTACTTTTAGACAAATTTTTCTTCGGAAATATTAATTTTTAAATTTGTTAAATATTAATTTTACTTTAGATCGAGGAAAACAGTAGAAGTATTATATTTCTATACTTTTGTTATGCACAGCATGTACCAATCAGCATTCTTTAATTTAGAATTCACCATTGTTACCCACCTCTTTCAAATTCAAACATTATTTGAAATATTTAAATAAATTTTTAACATGTAAAGTAGAATCGTTTGTCGTTTTTCTTCCATTAAACATAATTATAAAAGAAATGCAAATTAAAAAATAAAATAAATAAATAAACCGATTAACGTCAACATTAAACATTTATTATAAAAGACCGTTAGTTTACCACATCTTCAGATACATATCGCAATCCTTTAATTTAATATTGAAAATATAAAACAAAAATAAAAAAGTAAGATAGAAAATTAGAAAATTTTCCAAAATAAAAAATTAAAAAGATGGAAGATAAATTTTTAAAAATGACAAACAATTTTCTAATTTTCCTAATTTAAACTTTTACGCAGGTCATTTTTAATTTTCTCATTAATAGAAAATTTAAAAGATAAAATATAACATTTTATATAAAAACAAGCAAAAGTATTCTATAAGTCATTTATATATAAAAATATAATATACATATACAAATAATAATATATACATATAAATATCATAATTTAATTAATTTTGAATTCATTTATATTTTTAAGATTAAATTTTGATAACATTCTAATGAAATTTGTAACAAAATGCTAACGATAAGCATATTTTTACTTTTTTACTTTTTAATGAACAAAAATGGTGCTGGCACACAAGTCCTATTATGAACTTTGAGTTATTTCAATGGATGCTAAGATCAGAAATTCCAATCAGACTTATGGCCTTTATGAGTAGAACTTTTAACTTATTAAGTTATAAGTCAAAATTAAATAATTAAAACCAGCCCCATGACTACCAGCTTCGGTAGCCAAGTAAAAATCTTTGCTAATTCCTAATCTTGGAAATACAGTTACATATTCTGAAAAAATTATATAACTCTGCTATTGTCTAAAACTGTACGACCCTTCGTAATTGTTTTTTTAACATATATACATACAAATCATTTAAAAGATAGGGAAGCTGCTGTGTCAAAATCATAACTTTTATAAAATACTTTAATAAAAAAAAATGTAAGAAATCTATCTGCTATAAAAAGCTTATATTATGTAGTTATCGTTAAAATAAAATCATCTCAATACATACAAAATAAAATTAATACATATATATTATGTATTATATATCATAATTATATAAAATATAAATAAATTTCCAACCTAAAGAGCATTTAAAAAAAAAACTTAGCATAATATTAATTTTGATATTTTTAAACAAAATGTTTATGGGATTTTTGACCCTGCACCAATAAAAATAATAAAAAAATTACGTCGTTATTATGCTGAATAATTAATTTACTTTGAATAGGTATTACAAAAACTGAATTTTTAAAAATCAGATCATAATAAATGCTAACTAGACATAATATTATTTTAATTTTATGATAATGAAAACTTCTTTTACAAAATAAAATCGACATGAAATAATTTAAAAGTTAAAAAAAGTGATTATAAGTTATAAATCTAGATAACGTTAACCAATAAAATTTCACAAAATAAAATATTTAAATTAATTGACTTCATCATATTTAGTTAGTAAATATTTAGTAATTTTCCTTCTTAGTAATTGTCCTTCGAAAAAGTTGTATTTAATAGTTTTCCATTAGGAAGGAAAGAAAAAATCTAAAAAGTAAGCGTGAGGATAACGCGAATAATGAAACATTAGAGGAGGGCTAACATTTAAGTTTTTGCTTAAAGAATGAGAATTAGTTATAAACTTTATTTATTTACATACTAAAAGAATAAATGATTGCAATAAGCATTAATAGGGTAGTTTTGAATGCTTCTAAAATTCAAAATGGTTTTCTTATCAACAAAAACAACTTTCTTTCTCCAGAATATTAGTTTGAAAAATGTAAATCTTTAATAATTCTAGGCATTTCAGAATTTTTTAAACATAAATATTTTACATCTTCGATCTCCTTCTAATATAGAAAACGTACATTTGACCAAGACTTTAAGATAACTAGTACATCTTCGGTGGTGTATCCACCACTGCTCTTTAGTATATGGACAAAAACTCTTAAAAGCAATATTTTTAAATTATTGACAACGGAAGCAGAGAAATTAGAATAAAGATGACAGGGATTAGAATTAGGTGCACCCTATATACACATAAACATATTTTCTTCTGAAGAAAGTCCTCCCATTTCCCGATTCTATAATAATACAGTAACAGTAAACCACATATTTTTCAAACCTCCAGAAACAAACAGAATTTGGACAAATAAAACTACACCAATAAAAACAACAATAACTGAGAACGACAAAACCAACATCAACAAAATAAGGAAACTCTTATACAATACCACGAAATATGGTGACAAGTATAACTCATGTCAGAAAGATCAAAACACCCTCAAGAATAGAAAATATAACAATATAAAATAAATTTGTGATATATGTATATAGATTAAGTTTTTAAGCTGGCCCTGGCCAAATGAATGAATACGTATTTATACCATTCATTAATAATAATAAATAAATAAATAAGTAAACTTAACGTCTTTTAAGCCATCATAATTTTCTAGGAATAGTTGAGTTTATTAGACCTCCCGTACCCCTGAATTGCAGAATACATTATCACCACATGTGCTCACTAATTTATACAGTGTTCAAAAATTTAATA
Source organism: Poecilobothrus nobilitatus (assembly GCA_947095535.1). Taxonomy (NCBI): domain Eukaryota; kingdom Metazoa; phylum Arthropoda; class Insecta; order Diptera; family Dolichopodidae; genus Poecilobothrus; species Poecilobothrus nobilitatus. The sequence goes on from OX352774.1 coordinate 60,491,837, forward strand.
AAGAATTCAACTTTCATTTGCTAGAATTCCCATATTTAATCCGTATACAATAATTCAAAATTAAAATTTCCTTTCCCTTCCTTATTCTCCTGAACAATTACACTTTGCTGTTAGAATGATTATACCATTTTACAACGTTACGGTGATAAATAAATAAAAATGAATAAAAAAATGATTTTAGTTGGATAAAATAGTACACTAATAAGAGGTTTTAGGTTTTCTTAATGTCTTTGGCACTTCAAATGTTGATGTTCACTTCAATTTATAATTACAATTTGATTAAAAAATTTTCATTTGATTAAAATATTCCAAATTGATTAATTATAAGAACATATGAAACAATTACAAATCTGAAATTTAAACAAAAATTAGTAGATTATTTTTGAGGCTTAAGCCTACATAATCAGTAATCACCTCAAATTTCTGTTTCTTAAAGATAAAATAATGCCCATCTTGAGACAAAATTTAAAATTCTTAAAACAAATAAAATACATACAAAATACACCACACCTCATTATTACTTTTCTGATAAGATCAATAGGTGCGTTAAATTCAGTACAGCGCTTTAATCACTTTTTTTACTGAACACTTGTTATACCCGTATGAACTATGTTCAAGGGTATAATAAATTTGCCATTACGTTTGTGACACCTTAAAGGAGTCGAGCTAGATATAGTGTCAAAGGTATGGATCGGCTCAGAATCGAATTCTGAGTCGATTAAGCCATGTACGTCCGTCCGTCCGTCCGTCCGTCCATCCGTCCGCACGATAACTCAAAAAATAAAGGAGCTAGGGGGCTGAAATTTTTTTTACGTCACTTTTGCAAAATTGTTAGTTTTGCTATTTAAATCCAACATTTTCGGTTGGCCGGTTCGAGTAGCTGCCATACAACTTCTATCTTTATATAGAAATAACTCAGTATCTATTCAAGCTAGGTTTCTGAAATTTTGCAAATGATGATCAAGTTTTATGGCAACAACTTCTGTAAAATTTGGTTGTGCTGGTGCAGCGGGTTCGGGTAGCTGCCATACAACTTCTCCGTTTAAATGAGAATAACTCAGTGTTTATTGAAGCTAGGAATCTGAAATTTAGTAAAGAGGTGTCGAGTTACATGCCAACAACTTTTGTAAAATTTGGTTGGTCTAGAGCAGCCGGTTCAGACTTCTTGCACCTCTTGGAACCTAATGAAGCTGGGCGTCTGAAATTTTGCAAATGATGATCAAGTTTTATGGCAACAACTTTTGTAAAATTTGGTTGTGCTGGTGCAGCGGGTTCGGGTAGCTGCCATACAACTCATCCGGTTAAATGAGAATAACTCAGTGTTTATTGAAGCTAGGAATCTGAAATTTAGTAAAGAAGTGTCGAGTTATATGCCAACAACTTTTGTAAAATTTGTTTGGTCTAGAGCAGCCGGTTCAGACTTCTTGCACCTCTTGGAACCTAATGAAGCTAGGCGTCTGAAATTCTGCAAATGATGATCAAGTTTTATGGCAACAACTTCTACAAAATTTGGTTGTGCTGGTGCGACGGGTTCGGGTAGCTGCCATACAAAATCTCTTTTTAAATGAAAAGAACTCAGTGTCCGTCCGCACGATAACTCAAAAAATAGAGGAGCTAGGAGGCTGAAAATTTTTTTACGTCACTTTTGTAAAATTGTTAGTTTTGCTATTTAACTCCAGCATTTTCTGTCCCCGGGTTCGGGTAGCTGCCATACAACTTCTTTCTTTAAAAAGAAATAACCCAGTGTCTGTTCAATCTAGGTATCTGAAATTTTGCGAATGATGATCAAGTTTTATGGCAACAACTTCTACAAAATTTGGTTGTGGTGGTGCGACGGGTTCGGGTAGCTGCCATACAAAATCTCTTTTTAAATGAAAAGAACTCAGTATCCGTCCGCACGATAACTCAAAAAATAAAGGAGCTAGGAGGCTGAAATTTTTTTTACGTCACTCTTGCAAAATTGTTAGTTTTGCTATTTAACTCCAGCATTTTCGGCCGCCGGGTTCGAGTAGCTGCCATACAACTTCTTCCTTTAAATAGAAATAACCCAGTGTCTGTTCAATCTAGGTATCTGAAATTTTGCAAATGATGATGAAGTTTTATGGAAACAACTTCTACAAAATTTGGTTGTGCTGGTGCGACGGGTTCGGGTAGCTGCCATACAAAATCTCTTTTTAAATGAAAAGAACTCAGTGTCCGTCCGCACGATAACTCAAAAAATAAAGGAGCTAGGAGGCTGAAATTTTTTTTACGTCACTCTTGCAAAATTGTTAGTTTTGCTATTTAACTCCAGCATTTTCGGCCGCCGGGTTCGAGTAGCTGCCATACAACTTCTTTCTTTAAATAGAAATAACCCAGTGTCTGTTCAATCTAGGTATCTGAAATTTTGCGAATGATGATCAAGTTTTATGGCAACAACTTCTGCAAAATTTGGTTGTGGTGGTGTGACGGGTTCGGGTAGCTGCCATACAAAATCTCTTTTTAAATGAAAGAACTCAGTGTCCGTCCGCACGATAACTCAAAAAATAAAGGAGTTAGGAGGCTACAATTTTTTTTACGTCACTTTTACAAAATTGTTAGTTTTGCTATTTAACTCCAGCATTTTCGGCCGCCGGGTTCGAGTAGCTGCCATACAACTTCTTTCTTTAAATGGAAATAACCCAGTGTCTATTCAATCTAGGTATCTGAAATTTTGCAAATGATGATCGAGTTTTATGGCAACAACTTCTGTAAAATTTTGTTGTGATGATATGACAGGTTCGGATAGTTGCCATACAACTTCTCTTTTTAAATGAAAATAACTCAGTGTCTATTGAAGCTAGCTATCTGAAATTTAGTGAAAAAGTGTCGAGTTGCATGCCAAAAATTTTGGTAAAATTTGAGTGGTCTAAAGCAGCCGGTTCAGGCTTTTTGCATTTCTTGGAACTTAATGAAGGTAGGCGCAATAGATTCGGGTAGCTATCATACAACTCCACAATTTACATAAATATATCTCTGTAGTTCGGTACTAAAACTCTGAATGTTTTTAAAAGATGATCAAGTTTTATAGAAACAGGATATATTACGTTCATACGGGTATCCCAGAGTTGACACAGTCTACTCTACTGCACTCTTCCTCGTTTTTTTAAGCGCTTAAATTTTGCAGTAAAAAAAAACTATGCTTAATCGAGCAGCAACAATTTATTTGAAATTTATTTCTTTATTCATTTTTATTTTTAAAAATAATAATTTGAATTTTGTTTCAAAACACTCGACATTTTTTTTTAAGCGCTACATCATTGTTTCATTCAATTGAACGCAGCCAATAAAATTAATTTTTGAAAAAAAAAAAAAAAAACCTATTTATCATTTTAAATTCAATTCTTAAACTTATACAATAAAATTTCATAAAACAATTTTACAAAATTACAACATTTTAAGAAAAATTTTCTTTTTATACCTACCAATTATTTAAAAATTTAAAAATTTCAATTTATCAAAATTATTCTGTCTGCGGTAACATCAAAAACTTTAATTTAAAAATCACGTTTCAAAATGAATTTATACGGCTGTCTATAAACCACAAATACGTGCTTTTTAATTCAAAGAAAATTTTTTGGTAACATGGTATAAAATACCATTTCTTATTTTTTTTTTTTTTTTTTTTTTGTGCATGCATTAAATCTATACTTTGTATATGTATGCATGTATATGAGAAAATAACTATGGTAAAAGTTTTTGTGGTGCAAAAAGAATCTTTTGATTTGATTCAATTTTCCTTAAGTTAATTTTATTTGCATTAGGTATATATATTTAAAATTTTACCACTCAAAGTCCATTATTTTATCTTTAAGCAAATTTTATTTTATAATTTTCTATTAAAAATATTAAATATTGAAACTCTAAGGAAACTGAAACTGTTTTAGGATAATTTTTAGTTTCGCAATTGTTTTAATTAATTTAATTGGTTTTAGAACTAGTCTATCTTTTTAAAATTGTATTACAAAAAACAGAAAACGATATTTTAAAATATTTATTATAAATTGAAATAATTTAAACAATCCAACGGTTCCATCACATATTTAATACACTGAAATAAGTTTTTTTAAAACTCAACTTTAAAAACTTTATTGAAAATATGAAAAATGACAATCTTTTTATACATATATGTATTTAATAATCACTTTGAAATATCACGATTTTTATACATTTACAAAAAAAAAAAATTTTTTTCTTTTTATCTAATAAAATAATTTTGTAACAGATTAACGTTCTTTATTCATTTTTTCGATATTGCCCTAAAGAAATTTAATTCAAAAATAGCACGAAAATTTAATTTTAGTTTTTTTTTGTCAGTTTTTTTTTTCTTAATTTACCTTTCTCATTTAACACCTTTACAAAAGATTTTTAAAAAATGTAAACTTTAAAAACTTTAATTTTTCATCATCGTGTGGAAAGTATTGTAATCATGCAAAATGAAGGTTCTCGAAAAAAAAATTTCGAATTTCTCTGAATTCAATAATACTATTTTTAGTCTTAAACCTCTTAAATTCAATAATACTATTTTTACTCTTAAATTTCTTAATTAAAACTCTTCTTATTTGTGTTAACAGTTTAGTTTTTATTCAGATTTTCGAGAGAAGTTAACAGAAATTAGGAACACATATGGCATTATTTATGTAAAATTAACATAAAAAACAGTATATACCTTTTTTACTTTAACTGAAGATATTTTTACTTGAAATGAAGACATTTTTTTATTTAAAGTGAAACAAATTTTTAATTTAAATGAAGATTTTTTACTTTAAGCGCAGACATTTGTAATAAAAGTTAAAGTAACAAATACATATTATATAATATACATATATGCATATATATAATATATAAATTTTATGCATATGCATTAAAAAAATTAAATTAATAGTTGAAATAAATTTGACATAAGTATGTATTTATTAAATGTCAATAAGATTTTTTCAAATTTTAGGCAAAATCAAATATTACAAAAAATCAGGGATGCCGATGTATTCTAGATTTTTAGTTAAATATCTTATACCAATTTACATTTAAATCAAACAATTAAAATTGAAATTTTTGCTTTCCCAATTAAATTATAAAACTTCATAGATAATATATTATGTACCACCCATATTAAAAAAATACTTAAGACATTTAACTTTATATAAAGAAATTTAAAGTTTATTTAAGAATCGGAAGTTATTTTATCTAGAACTGAAAATTATTGTTAAGTTGAAATTAATTTCAATGATCGTTAAATTTAAATTAGTGTTAAAATGAATAATAAAATCAAAACAAATTTAGACTCACTTGATCTATTTTTCACAACTTTAAGTTCGTATTCCTAACCTCATTGTTTAAAATTAACTTAACTTAATATGTATTACAATACCATTTCAAAATGATTCTTATAGCTTTAAGACCCCCAATCATTTAACCTGAGTGTCAAAAATTTTATTTATTTATATATATAAATTAAATATAAATATGTTACCTTATACTATACATTACAAATGTAAGCTTAGATTTGAGTACATAATATGATACAGTCAAGGAGACGACACCTATAGTTTATTTTTTTTAAATATTTTCTGCTTTTTTTTATTTTTTTTTTTTTTTGTTTGTTTATTTTCTTATTACTCTTATATCACTAACATAACTAGACAACTTTATTTTAATAAAAAAGCACACCATATCACCTTTTTTTTTTATTAATTTATTTTTTTTTTTAACAACATACGAAACAGAGTTTAATAATTTTCACACCTTTAAAAAAAAAGGTACATAATAATATGTACACTTTTTAAGTACATATGTACACAGTTACCTTTTTTTTTTTGCTTTATGAATTTAATTTTGTTTTTTACGTAAAGGTAAAATTCCTCTAAAATATTAAATATCAATTAAAAATAAATAATTAATGAGATTTAAGGTACTTAAGATAGTCAAGGGGTAAGGTGATTTTTTTTCAGGTGTCAAATGTTTTCATTTGTTTTTTTTTTTTTTTTTTGTATTGTTTTTCTTCGTATATATATACACATTTATTTATTAATCTAATTTAAATCATATGGTTTTTGTTAGACAATAGAATTAATAAATAAATTAAATAGAATTAATGAACCAGAAAATAAATAAGGAATTAATATACCTACATAGGTTTTCTTTGTATATAATGTATCATAATATGTATCAAATTCTTTGGCGATTCCAATTTTTAATTGTTAATTACGTCAGTTATTTTTTTGTATACAAAAAAAAAAAAACAAAATTGTTTAACACTTTTTTAACTAATCAACAAAAATATTAAATAAATTTCATACATTCAATAATAAATAAAACAAACATCAATAAATAAACAATTAATAATTTTTGTTGTTAAACTTTCATAAATGTTGCGTATGATACCTTATAGTTATCTGTATTACTATAATATGAATCTAATTATTTGTATACATAATATAAGTGGTGATCAAATTAAGTATTTTTTTTATTTATAAAAGTAAATAGTCTATCTTATAATAAATTTCCTTTCCACTTTATATTTTTTATTATAATAAAATTTAAAATATAATATTTTAAATGAAATCAAAAAAATTATTTTAAACTTTTTTTTTCTTTAAATGATAATTAGATGTGGTATTTGTTTATTCCGATAATCGATTTTTGATTTTGTGATTTTTTAAACTTAATCACCCACATTCTTTTAGACTAATCACTGGAGGCGATAAAAAAATCTATCATGTCACGCCTAGTTAAAAATGCATTTCTGAAAGACGCACGATGAAAATTTTTATTTTGTTGGTATAGTACTTTAAATTTGAGTACTGTCAAGTGTCAAATGAAAATTTTGTAATATTTAAATTTAAACAAAAATTTATGTAGATCAAAATAATTTTTAGAAAGAAATTTTTCCATTTTTGTTCTAAATAGTTCTTTGAATTATATTTTTATGTGGATTGTAAAATAAAAAGAAAATAATTAATTATAATAAAGTTAAATTTAAAAAGAAATTAAAATAATGTTCATTAAAAAAAAAGCATTTGAACTTAAACAAACTAACATTATTGATTTAAAAAGAAAACAACAAAATAAATTAAAGAAATTGTCCTCCATTAACTTTACCAACAGCTCAAACTACACGCCAAACGACGCGTGATTTTAACACGAAAGTAATAAAACAAAACAAAACTACAAACGTTTTCTTAATGTGTATAATAACTAAAATGTTAATATTAATATTTAATAACTAAAAAAAATTATTTAAAAAAATTATTTAAAAACAACTTAAATAACTATACAGATTCCAAAGGTGATACGTATCATTGAGTTATTTTGGCGAGATAGAGAATGGCTATCGCTTAGTAGAAAAAGTCTTGCATAAACACCAACACCATATACGATGCTTTTGACATTTGACATTACATTGAATTAAAAATATCACATTCGCGTGTTGCAGAATAACAAAGTATCGCGTCATTGACACTCTTCTTATGATAAGTCTTCAAGAATATGGTTGAATATTTACTGGCTAATGGATAATGTCTAATGTTCAATGAATTCATGAATTCATGACAAAATTGTTAAAAATAAATTGTATCTTACACAAATATCATTTTAGCGGGAAAGGCTAAACAGTATGCTACAAATTAACTACCAAATAATATTAAATGTATAATCTGATTCAGAAACATTAAACGAAGAGACCAATGGGAATATTTTTAATGAAAGTTTTATAAAAACAACAAAATACAGAGACAGTTTTCAATAATTATAGTCTGTAGTGTTATATATTTAACAAAAATAATGAAACTCTTTGAACACTACACATAATTGGCAAAATTTTTATCAAAAAACAGTTATAACAAATTGTAATCGATGAAACCGTAAAATGAAAACAATAAAAGAGACAAATAAATATAAACTCCTGCAAATACAAATAAATCAGATGTAGAAAATAAAAAAGTATTTCCAGTTGTAATAGTAAATCTTCTTGGGATACCGTTACTAAAAAGTTTGGTTTACAAGATAATCGTTGGAAAATAAACTCTCATTAAATTGAAAAAACAGCATAATTAAAAATATTATAATTAATTATAAGATTTGTTGATATGAAGTAATAATATTAGATATATAAAATCATCAATAAAATCCACATTAATCCACATGAAAATCCATATTATGCACGAAAACAAAAAGATTTTTTAATTAGACTAGAACCACAGCCATTCCGCAAAGGAGCCAGATTCGTTAATTCATGAATTCGGTTCATTAATTATGAACCTTTCTGTAAAAAAATTTTCCCATTAATGCTGATGAAATATGAAATAAAATCCAATAATTGTTCGTGTACAGCAGCATATAATTCAAATACTCGTACATAATTATTATTTTTTAATTTTTTTATGTTGCCAAAAATAAAATTTTAAAAAGAAAAATTTTTAATAAGATTTTTTTGCACTGTGATCATTTTTTCATTTCAAAAAAATAAACTATTTATAAAAAATTATCTATTTTTTTTCTTCATATATACGTGTAATATTGATTTTTTTTAATTTAAACACAATTCAGTTGTTGCACTTAAGTAATACTTTCACCTCTAAGCTATTTTAAATTATTGAACTAAGAACTGATATAAGGAAAACCGAAGAACTTTTATTTTTATTTTTATATTATATATAATTTACAATATTTAACAAAAAAATCGAAAATTATTTTTATTAAATTTTAAAAACAAATTAATTATAATTAATCAAGAAATTAACAGATAGTTAATTATCTAACAGATACCTTAAGTGTGAAAAATTAATTTTTTTTTTTTTAAATAAAACTATTTTGTTTACATTGAAAATACAAAAAAAAAACACTGTCCGCGGGTCAATTCGCTAAATACGTATCAATAACACAAAAATATGCGTAATTATTATATTATATACAACGGTAAAATAATTTAAAAATAAACCAGATGCGCGACTTTTAAAACTTTCGATTTAATTTATTTTTTTTTACAAAATATAAATTAAATTCATATGGCACTTTTTTTTATTTTTTTATTTAATGAAATCGTATTCGTTTATTTTTTTTTTTGTCTCGGTAACTCCCTTCTATTAAAATAAAGTAAAGACGAGTTTTTAAAACGTATTTTGCCGTTTTTGTTTGTTAAGTGATGTTATTCGACTCGATGTTTGGGAGATACTAAAATACTTTTCAAATAATCTTATTACAATAAGTATTTGTTCTGAATACGTATGAATTATGAAATGAAAATGGAATTGAAATGAATGAGAGTTCATATTTTGTACAGAGAGTTTTAATTTTTAAAGCCAACAAAAAGTGCTATATGTACTTTATTTAAAATAATTTTTTTTTTTTCAATATAAAGTCAGTCTCTTTAAATCTTTAAATTATTCAATGGTTTTTTTTTTCTCTACATATTAATAAATATAAATTTCTTTACTTTAAGTGTTATTTCATTGTAATTCTTAGTGTTTCTAAGAAATTTTCAGTTATCACTTAAGATACAATTTATTTAGCATGCAACATTAATGACACATTATTCTAATTCAAATGGGTGTTTCCCAAATTTAGACTTATACATAATATGTATATCAGAAATTATGTATTCATTTACTGATTAAACCTCGACATCATTCATACACAAAGCTTAAAAAGTTTTTTAAGATAGTAAAGTTTCACGACTAAATCGAAAATAATGCGGTTAAAAAAAACTTTAGTTCCTTATATGTATATTTTATTAGCTTATTAAAGTGAAATAGTTGTTTGATTATGGTATATAACAAAATGTTTATAAACATAACTTTATAAACAAAATTATATTTCATACTGCAAATTTTATTTCAGAATTTACTTATGTATCTAGCAAACTTATATTACCCATTGCAAGAAGTTATTCAGAAGATTATATACAAGACATACAAGAAATTCTAAAGCAAAAGGGGTTCTACATAAATAAAATATAAAGATAATTATTAACACTTTTGGAAATATAGAATTAAGGAAAAGTTATGAAAATATAAATTGAAGCTGAGGTTTACAAAATTTTGGCAAATGTATTTATGAAATAAATTGACAATTCATTCCCTTAGATTGCAGAAGAATCTCGCTCTGCAGAAGAATTTTTTATTGGTTTTGACTCCTCCAACACACCTTATAAATATTCAAAACACTAAAAGAATAACTCTGTATATTGAAATGTTTAGAAAAAATTACGAACTTTTTTAAAACAAATAAAATTAATTTGAGAAAAAAATTTTTATTTTTCTTCATTTAAACATTAAATCATCTAATATTTGAAAATTGTAAGCTGATTAACGTAAAATTGTAAATTAACTAAGCTATTTGAAGAATAATTTACTGATAACGAAAATTACTGTGCTGAAAAGCTTTTCATCCTAAGTTCAACTAACTTACGGTCAAAAATTAACTAAGCTATATTTAAACAAACATTTGCTGATAACGTGTAATATTTTAAATTAATCAATAGAATATTTCAAAAAACAAAAATCATTCACAAAAATAATAATTGTACGGTGACGGGAAATAAGGCCCTGTGAAATAAAATCCCGATGGTATTATTTTACATTTAATAAGAAATAATATCCCGGGGTCCCATTTCTCATAGTAATTGAAAAATAAGACCGTAAAATATGAAAAATAAAGCTCAGGGGGGGTTTTTGAAGGCCACAATTTTATAAAAGAATATTTTTTTTTAAATATTGATACAACACCATCCAAATGTATATTCGATCTCATAATCCATTTTTAGTTAAATTTGTTTTTCCAAATTTGAGAATTACAAAAGTGGATTTTTTGCACATTTAATGAGAAATAACACTTATATGCTTTATTTCTTATAGAAACCGTCTAGATTAAATTGAAAGAGAAATAACACCCAACATTATTAAATATAAAATAACACCGCCAGTGTTTTATTTCTCTGAGCCTTATTTCACGTCATCTAATTGTATACATTTAGATTCTATATAAGTTACATTGAAAAGTGAATAGTTAGCAAAAGATCAGTTTTGTTTTGGTGTTCCAAAATAATGATTCAAATAAATAATATATAGCTATAACTATATACATACTTATAAATAATAAATAATAGTAGTTGAAATCCAAATGTTTAACGCAGGCAAAGGATTAAAGAAAACTTATCGGTAAATCGGTACGAAAATAAATAAATAAATAATAATACGAATTATTAATAAGAACAATCATTTAAATACTTCCTTAATAGATTGAATTAGAAATTCAGTTTTCAGATATATTTATCAAAGAAAAGGATCAATGTAAAGATTCACTTAAATTAAATAATTAAATAATCAAATAATTCAGACCCTGGTTAAGTGTCTTGAATGTCAATAAAAAGCACGCGCTTAATTTAATGTTTTTTTTTTTTTTTGTATTTTTGTATTTAAGGCAAATCCAATTTTTAAAAATAAAATAAAATAAGAAAATTAATGAAAAAAAAATAAATTTATAACTAAAAAAGTCATTAACCATGAAATTGTAGAGTATATTTTGCAAATATGTATAGTTTTTTTTTTTTTTTTATAAATATTTAAATCAATTTTTTTTTTTTTTTGTTTGTTTACTTTTTACATATATATTTTATTTTTAATCAACGAAAAACAAAAAATTTTAAATCTAAATATATAAATTACTTTGTTTACTACAAAATAGTATATAATATACTTAAAATTTTAATCATGTGTACTTATATTATAATATTGAACTGTAACTTATAATAATTAAATAGCAAATGCTTCAATTTTGCAAAAAATAAACATATAAATTTATGTTGATTTATTGTAAATATATATATTATATATATATATATATATATATGTATATTATGTAGATATATACATATTCGATTTTTGTTTTTAAATTCAGAACTTTATTTTATTTAAAAATTGATAAACAATGAAAGATAAATAAATATTTAAAAATAAAATCAAAAATATATACTTGAATACTTAATATGTATTAAATATGTTCGTAAATGCATAACCTCAAAAATTTAGTGAACAACACCCACCTAAATTGTTTTTATATGCTCTAAATTTATCTGAACCTAATTTTATACTGAAATTAAATAGTTAAAAAAAGTAATTTTGTTTAAAACACCCTATAATTTCAATTAAATCCCAAAAAAAAATGTATACATAGGTAGTCTTTTGAACTTTAAGTTATAATATTAAATTTTAGATACTAGGACATTCTTATATTCTGATATAACGCTTTGTCACGCCCATCTTGTCAAATTCTTTGACAATTTTATATATTTTCATTAATAAAACTTTCATAAACCGTTATTTAAGAGCTGTAGTTTACAAAAAAAAAAAATGGTCAAACTGTATAGGATAAATTTTCATAAACCGTTATTTCAGAACTGTAATTTACAAAAACAAATTGCCAAACATTATTACGATACATAGTTTATTATTGTTGTACACTCACTTTTGATCGTAAATTTTTTTTTTTTTTTGATCTGGTTTAATATTTTCACTCCTTTATTTTTTTTGTTATTTTTTCTGTTATTTTGAACATGACATTTTAAACATTTATAAAAATGACAATGTTTCAAAAATTTAATTTTCTATTATAATAATATTTTAATATCTTTTAATTATTTTTAAAATATACATTTATTTTATTTACTTTTGAAACTGGTTGAATGTGTAATTTTTTTTATCCATAAAAAATATAATATATTTAATTGTTTTTATTTTTTATTTTTTTTCAAATTAATTAATATAGTAATATTGAATTGATTCTGTTCACGTTTTATTCATATAATTTAAATATTAGTAACTATTTAAAATACCGCTTAGAATTTCTAATTTATAAATTATATAATAAATAATAAAGAAATCAAAAAAAAAAAAAAAATTAATAAATAAACAAATTTATCAAAATTACTACAGCTTCTTGATAATTGAAAACGCGCCAACCGTTTTTTTTTTTTAAATTTTTGTTCTTCCTCTTTTTTTTCGTTATTGATAATTTTTTTCTTTTTGTTTTTTTACTTTTTGTAATTTTCACGATAGCTAACAAAAAAAAGGCGTGCGTTTTAGTCTGCTATCTTGCTCAAACTAAAAAATTAAATTCTATTTTTTTACTCTTCAGTCATCAGTCAAAATTGTGATGACTTCTGAAATGCTTCATGCTCATGTTATTTGTTTGACACTACTAAAGTCAAACTAATGTTAAACATTATAATATTAGTACTGAGAAAAATTTGTTATGCTAGAAAAATCAAAAACTATAAGTATAATGAATTCAACATTAAAAAACAATAAAGAATATCAGATTTGAAGTTAAAAAGTCATGTTTAATTTTTAACTATAGATAAATTGATCTTTTCAAAAATTTTCATCCAGTTTTATCAAGAGAAAGAATTATCTTAAGTTATTTCTTAATAGTTCAACGCCTAGCTTTATTATATTTTTTTTTGAAATTATTTTATAAAAAAAAAAAAAACATTTCTACATGTCCCATTCCTTTTATTTATTTTAAAAAAGTTATACATATTCTATATAACTATACAGGTTGTTTCCGACTCGATGGTTTTCCTTAAAATGAGTTATCGGGCATGTCGAGACGAAGAAAAAATTGTATTGGAGGGGGGGGGGGAGATAAAAAAAAATTCTATTTTTCATATTCTTCATATATCAAAAACGGTTAGAGATAGGGAAAAAGTTATTAGGTACTAACGTACTAATTATGGGGTTTGAAAAGCTGTTTCGAAATATGCTATAAAAAGTACCTTTAAATCATTTTGAACCTTCATAACTTTGTAACTTTGTGATGATATAGGAATCATTAGTATACTCTCCCTATCTCTCTATAGCAAGCCGTTCAAAAGTTATAGATTTTTTATGAAAAGTCGCTAAAACATCTTTAACAAGTCATATCTTGAAAAGGGTATAGAATAGACCAGCCTTCCCCCTCCTTCCAATACAATTTTTTGTTCGTCTCGACATGTCCGATCACACATTTCAAAAAAGACCATCGAATCGGAAACACCCTATATATACTATTCATTTACACTTTAATTAAAACATTTTCAAAACCAGATTCAGATTGGTTTTGGAAAGATTTTCGTTGATGTTGAAAAAGTTTTATTTGATTTTGAAATCATTGTGATGAATTTTCAAAAAGTTTGAATTGGTTTTGAAAAAGTTTTATATGGTTTCGAGAAGATTTTTATTGAAGTGAAACTGGTATAAAATGATGCAAAAATGTTTAAAAACAATTATAATGGTACTTACGTAACCATAAGTAATATACTAATCTTATTAATATTTTGTACAACTTGAATTTATTTTTCTTTTATAGTATCAATAATCCAATCTAGTTTTTAAGTATTAAAGCGACACATATTTAATACTTGTAATATTCATTCATTATTTTTAAAGTCAATTAAATAAAGAGTGGAACAATTTAAGAAGGACTTTAAAATTGTTCTCTGAACTTATCCAACAATACGTCACCTTTACATTCTTCTATTGATTTCACACAAAACAAAAGTCTTCACTAATTTTTAGACCAATTCCACAGATTTTATTTATAATTTTTTTTCAAAAACACTTTTATATTCTCAGTGGATATTAAATCATCGTCTGTTATCCCATATCCATATCTGTTATTAATTTTTTTTTTTTTTTTGCTTAAGTTAAATCTACTGCTCATGTCTTTTCAATTTAAAATCTCTCTTTCCAAATTAACAAAACATTCCAAATTAATCACAACACTTAATGCATGCTTTTTTATTATCCAGAGTCCAATTCAGTATAAAAAAAAAATAATAAAGAAAACATTATTATTACAATTACACATAATTTAATATAAATTGAAAGGCGGTTTAAATCAAATTTAATTGAAATAAAAAAAAGAATGATTTGATTTAAAAGAAAATTGAAAGCATTCATTTAGTGAATGATCATAATATGAATATGTTATTGGTTGTTATGCTGGGGAATTTTTTAATAATATAAATAATAAAAATATTATTTTTTTTTTTGTTTTTCATCAAAGTCCAAAATATGCTGTTTTAAATGTTTGCAATGCACTCTATTAATAGATTTTAATTGGGGGTTATGAAAAATAGTAAATTGAATAGTAAAACTTTGCGATAAATAAAAGGAAAATTTTTTTAAATTAATAAATTAGGTTAAAATAAAAACTATTCAAGTTCAATAACTTTTTATAATTTTCTAACCAATTACTTAGAAAATTATTTTTTTTTACTAAATTTTTATATGTATATGCTTTTGAATATGAAATATTTCTTTTAATCGGATATTTCTGGAAGAATGTTATGTACATGATAACCAAATATGTTGGGTATTAAAATCAAAGAAAAAATTAAAAAATTTAAATTCCAAGTTCTATTTCACTTGATTCAAATCACTTTCTTAGATTTACAATACCTACCTACCTATATATATATTAAAATATTAAAATTAGAATAAAATACTCTAAATTTCAAATCCTGCTCTAAACTATCTTATTAGAGCATTTTTTTTTGTTTTTCCTAAGGGAGGTGGGAATCTTCCAAAGACACCAAGAATTTCCCCTTGGTAGTGTCAGATTCTTACTGACTAAACCCACCTCCCCCTTTACCCAATATAGAGGATTGAAACCCTTACCTGCGAACGCAGTATATTGGCTAGGGAGTAGGGATAGGAAAGGATAGGAAAATGGATACGGAAACATTGAATTGGGAGTGGGACTGTAAGGAAACAATGAATCCGCCTATTATTATTATTTTGCTAACAGTGACTAAAGCCGTCACAACAGTTACAACATGTAGTAGTAGTATATATTACTACATGAGGCAACTATTGAAGGCAACCCCCACTGTCACTGTAGCGGCTGCTATTATTGGTATTAATATTCTTATTAATATTATTATTATTTTACTACAGAGTCAGCGCCATCAGTGGATTACAACATGCAGCAGTATATAACACCTTACTTGCATGATATAACCAAAGATAGCCCCACTGTAGTAGCTATTATTATTATTACTATTATTATTATTATAATTATTGTTATATTATTATTGTACTATTTATTATACTATTTAATTGTACTATTATTATTATTATTATTACTATTATTATTATTATTATTATTGTTATTTTACCACAGAGTCAGCGCCATCAGTGGATTACAATGTGCAGCAGTATATTACACCTTACTTGCATGATATAACCAAAGATGGCTCCACTGTAGCAGTTATTATTTATTATTAATTATTATTATTATTATTATTATTATTATAATTATTATTATTATTATAATTATTATTATTATTACTATTATTATTATTATTATTACTAATATTAATTATACGATATACATTATTACGATATAAAAGTACTACATATTTTTAAGAGCATATATAATAAAGCGAATTAATCGTACAAACAATCCCAATTTTGTTTTAACATTCTTCAATTGATCACTGAAAAAAAAAAAAATTAATCCATTCATCACATCACATTAATTCTAAATCACAGGTATCATTTTTTTCATACATTTTAAATCACAGATTAAATTAGCTTCACTCTGTCCGTCCGTCTGTTGACAAAACTTCTACATCGTTAAAAATAGATGGATAGGTCTCATAAAAAAAAAATGAATGATGTAGAACAACTATTCCATGTAGTCCCATTCATTACGGAACTACAGCCACTCAAACTTTAAAAAAGCCATATTTTTAAATGCGTATATCACATGTTTTGCTTAATATTTTTTCAATCTGAAAACGCCATTCGACAGGAATTTTTTTTACCTTTGTAAATCAATAGACCTTTTTAACTCAATAAATCAATTGGACTTACCCGAATTACATGCTGCTTTGTTTTTTCTCTGATTGAAAGAAAAAAATAATCCTGTTATACTCTTATTGAACTTCTCCTACTCGATTCAAGATGACTATGAAACTGAGTATTTTGTAATAGTTTGAAATTTTTACCCTAAATAAGAATTTAAGATATCTTTAAAACACTTAGTGGTATATTTTTAAGCAGAAACTCAGCAGAGATGTTAAGAAATAAAAATAATGAAATTACATCTTTTTTGATTAATTTATAAATATTGTTTTACTTACTAAGTCCATTATATTATGAGCTTTCAAATAAAAGTACAAACTATAGTCTTGTATCGGAGGATCGGAGGATTTTTAGGAAATTTTTTACAGAAATTGTTGTTGTTTCATTTATAAAAAATATACACTAGAGCATCGGTGCATATTTTTCATAGACTAAAATATCCTCTACCTTAACGCTATTGCATATTTTATTTGCTCGAGAAAATTAAGTCGAGGATATTTTTTTAAAGTTAATTTGACATTTCGTTTTTTTGTAATTATTTGAAGTTTAGAATTTATTTGATTTTGGTTTTGGAATTGATTGCGAGTGTATCAAATAAAAATTGCACATTCGACTAAATAATCTATAAAAATACTTTAAAAATTTTTTTTTATTTAAAAATTTTTTATTTTCCAAAATCAAAACTCAAAAATTAAATTTTTTGTTTTTCAAAGGGAAAAATAGTTATTTATTCAAATAATAATATGATATAACAGATAGATATCAACTAACATTTTTTAAAAATACCAATCAACATGTCTGGAAAGGTACCAATAAACGTTTCTGTAAAACATTCAACATACATATATGTGTCATCTGTAATTTTTTAGTTTGCAATTTAAATTTTGTATCGGGTCGTTCACGTAAAATAGGAATTTTTTTCTTCGATGCACTTTTACGTGAAGACCGCTATTATGTTGAAGACTATTATTAATTTATATAGTAATATTATTGGCGAAATATATGAGCCTTTGTTTTCCTCCTTTTTATACCCGTACGATAGGATCGGGTATAATAAAATTACTCCTCCGTTTGTAACACCTCGAAATAAGCGAGCTAGATATACCTTCAAAGGTATGGATCGGATCAGAAAAAAATTCTAAGATTTTTGAGCCATGTCCGTCCGTCCGTCCGTCAGCACGCTAACTCAAAAACTAAGAAAGCTAGAATCTTGAAATTTACACAAAATATTCTGGGAGTAATTTGTAGGTTCCCTATTTTTTTTGGTTGAGTTTGGACCAAGCCTTAGGGTAGCTCTCGAACACCTAACTTTTAGATCCCCACATTTTTTTTGGAATAGAGCTATAAAATTTTAATTACTGATAGATCTCATAAAAATATTAATTTTATTTTTAATAACTCTTTTTTGTAGCCCCACCCGTTACGGAGCTACAGCTCCCCAAAGTTTCAAAAAAGCTCTATATTTAAATTGTTATAGCACAAGTTGTATAAGGTATATCTTCATTTTGAAAACGCCAAACGATTACTACCTTTATTAGCTTTAAAAGTATATATACAATAAATATATATTTGTGGCATACGGTGTCTTAATTTACCGTTATGCGAAACTAAAATTTTGCAAAATCCTTCAACCCTTCTATCTTCTAAACGGTTTAAGTTGGAAACTTGAAATTTGGACAAAAGTTAGATCTTTGAAAATAAGTATGAGTCATTTCAGAAATTTTTTTTGTATCACCCCCCGTTTAGGAGCTGTAAGGGGTCAAAAACTGAAAATTTCCTATTTTTAAACACCTGTAACTTGAACACCTGTTAAAATTTTTTTTAAGTAATACACAAAAATTAAAGCTTCAATATTATACTCTTATTTCTGTTAACAACTTTTTTTAATAATATAGGGTTACTTTATAATTGACGAAAGTGTTACTTGATTTTTTCAAATTTTCTAACAAATTCTAATTCCTAAATTCTAACGAACGAATTCCTAAATTCTAACGAATTTTTTCCATTTTGTTTTACTCGATAATTTGAAATTGTTGAGGATATAATGCGTAGTACATAAAAATGTAAATAAATAAACAACATAACGGTTGCTTGAAGAATTTTTATTTATATGATATTAATATATATACATACTTATATAATATCATGTTTATTTACATATCGTATATGTCACTAGTGAATGAATGATAAGAGTATAGATGTATATTATATAGCGCCGTATTTACATACATATATGTATTTTATTGTACTTATAAGAAATTATTCTGTCAATGGAATATTTAAATATAATATAATATAATATTTAAAATTATATTTACTATTTTGTACTAAGTAAATTTAATATACATTTACCGCTTAGTATTAAATGGTACTATAGAATATTTGAAAAAGTTTTGGATTGATAATCGTTATGTGAAAGGTTAGAATCTGCTTTTGAAGAATGTACATATAAACATATAGTTTGAATATATGTACAACCCATAGTTCTAGAAATTATAAAATTCATCCAAATTATTTTAAAATACTAAAATATTAAAAACATAATATTGTAAGAGTGACAGGCTGTGAACATACTAATGGTTCGTACGGGTATCTAAGAGTTGACAAAGGCAACTGTATTCTTCCTCGTTTCTTTTTTTTTTTCCGAAATTTATGTTTCTATACAATACATGCCTATTGCTTATACTATTGCTATACATATAGTTTAGTTTGAACATGAATGATATACTTTGTAGAGCTAATCAATAATCATACCATACATAATATAAATCATATACATATTATGTATGTATGTACATAGAACAGAAATAAATTATACAATATTGTCTTGCTAAACTCTAGATAGTATACATATGTATGTATGTATGTCGATGATGTACAAATTGTACATTGAAAATTGTATGAGATTTTTTGATTTGTTACAGACAATTATTGTGTATGAAAGTACATTTTGTAAAAATAAATTAAGCTAAAAAATATATGCATAATTCTATATAAAAGTTTGCTATTATTCGAATGAGTACATATGGATTTGCGATTATTCTAATAAAAATTCATCGCTTCTATTGATGTATGTAATAAAATATGAAAAATAATTTGTATTTTTATTTTAAAAATTGAATTGAATTGTAAACCAGTAAAAAACAAGTATATACATATGTATGTATACATGCATTTTTGAAATTTTTTTAAGAATAAAATAAGGGTAGATTTTTAAAATTTATAATAAATGTACAAAATAATTTTCATGCAATTCACAATTTCATTATTTGTTGAAGTTTGCATCAAAATTAATATCATGATTTATACCTATGTAATTAGGTATATTATGTATACATCACAAATTCTAAAATTCAATAATATTGCACTTTTTTCATTCAAATCAAATATTTTTTTCTTAAAAATCTGTTAAAAATTAGAAAAAGCTGATCGCTAAAAATAGAAATGTTTGAAAATAACCGTTCAATAAAAGGTCTATTTACGAATTAATTGAAATATGTGGCGAAATTCAAAGAACATTAAAAATATTTCGCCAGTCATTAAATTTTATTTTTAATAAAATTTCAAACTTACTTGTTTATTTTGTGTATTTTATATAAAATTATATATATTAGATGTATACACTATATTATATATAACCGGTAATATTATATTTACAATCGGTTATCTCGATAATATAATAAAAATGTAATAGTTTGCATATATTTAGGCTGAATAAATTTTAATAAAAATTTTAAATTTCTTTATATTTCTTTTACTTTAATCACAATGTGAACACTTTTAAACATAATTAAATAAATTGGAAATGATGTATGTCAAATTAAAAAACAAAAATTATTTTCGACATTCTTATTGGAATAATAATTTATTAATTTAAATATTATTTTAACCCATTCTTCTTTTAACAAATTCTTTAAGTTAATTTTATGCAATTTCAAATTTGTTTCTAAATAATATTCTTTATTTTTAATAATTTATTTTTTATTTTTTATTATTATTATTATTATTGTAATTAATATTTTATTAATTTCAATTTATCTTAACACGTTTTTATTTTTTGTCTTAAACAACATTTTCTATTTTATTTATTAATGATGAATGTAACAAACTCATCTATTGTATCACATCCTGTTAACTTATTATACAGATTAATAATCAAAAAATCTAATAAATCCGTAATAGTATAAAAATTAAAAGTATAATTTTGTTTATATTGATTTTTCATAATATTTAGCATGCTTATGTGTGATTATATGTAAATACATATGTAAATATTAATAAAAATGTCCTAGATAATAATTATAATGTTATTATTAATTTGATAGTTACAGACATAATAAATGAAATGAAGAATATATATATATATATATATATTTTTTTTTTTAATATATAAATAATAATATCCTATTAATTTTCCATATAATTTTTATTGTCTCATTTTTATTGCGGACATAAAATATAGATCGTAATAAATTTGAGGTAAAAAATTAATAAATTATATTAATGAAATTATAAATACTTATGTAAATACAATAAATTTAATTAAATATACTTTTTTTTTTGTGATTGAATAATTTTTCATTTGATTATTTAACATTTGTTTTTTTTTTTTTAACTTTCTTAATTATATATACAGTTTTTAATAAAATGAAAAGAACATACAATATAGAAAGATGTAATATATGAAAAAAAGTGTTTGATAGTATCATTGGATATCATACTTGTAGTTACTTCCACTTAACATATAACATAAAATAAAATAATAAGTAAAAAAAATAATTTTTAAAATATGCTTTTATCGAAACCAAATTCGCCCCCTAAAAAGTAGAAAATAAAATTGATTGCAAAACTTTAGCTTTTTTGACTGTTATAATATAAAAGTGAATTGCTAGTGCAAGCATTTTGGACTGTTATAATATAAAAGTAAATTGCTGGAATAAAGTTATATAAAAATCTAGGAAATTTGAGGTTCGAGTTTCTTTTTTATTCCAGCAATTTACTTTTATATTATAACAGTTCAAAATGCTTGCACTAGCAATTCACTTTTATATTATAACAGTCAAAAAAGCTAAAGTTTTGCAATCAATTTTATTTTCTACTTTTTAGGGGGCGAATTTGGTTTCGATAAAAGCATATTTTAAAAATTATTTTTTTTACTTATTATTTTATTTTATACTTTTTAGTTTTAAATGAAACACATAATTTGAATTTAAAAATATGGGATATTTTTTATTCATACATACATTAATTATTGTTTCTGATATAAAATACGTTTTATAATTTTGTACCAAATGTTTAAGTAAATTAAGAGATGTTAAATCGATTCCATTACAGCAAGAGTAAAAATTTTTTATTCCAGTATGTAATTCATAAATAAAGAAAGTACCTCGAAGGGTAAAATATGTACTAAAATACTGTGATTATATAAATATTACAATCCAACAACATAACTCGAATGAAAATGATATACATAAATGTACTTTACTGTATATTTCTATAGTATACTATTAGTAGTATATCGTATATCCAAACAAACATCTAACCTTGAACACCTACCTACCTAATCGCTTAATAAGATCATGCAGTAAAAAATGTTGACAAATATCTTGATTTAAATTATAAACAAATGGAGCGGAACAAAATAATTTAGGTAATTAGTTTAACATAATATTATGTGTATCCAGCCATTGGTGCAGTGGTTGACGCACGCATAAGAGAATGAGAGGTCTCGGGTTCGATTCCCGGCTGGGTACAATAATTATAAAATAAAAAAAAAAAAAATTCATATATCGCAATATGTAAATACTTTATAATATATCATTATATCACGTACACATTCCTACCAGGAAACAAGGGTTATAGCTACCACATTTATGTACCACGGTACCTGAATATAAATAAATAAATAAATATTATGTACATACGTACGTACATATTTACATACGTAGTTTTAATTTTTTGTGTTGACAAATCATAATGCGTAATAGATTTTTTGTTTGTAAATCATAATGCGTAATGCGCAAAAGCATAATTTTGTAATGATCTTTACTTTTTATATTCTTTTCTATGTACAAAAATAATATTATGTAGGTACATAAAATTTTATTTAAAAAATATTGATGAATAGAGTTAAAAAAAAAAAAAAAAAATTATACATATATACGAATTGGATTCGAACCACAGTCCACACATTAACACTCACTTTCAAGACCTGTACACTTTCCTCTGCACCATATATGCATTAATTCAATATGCATTAAAGAATGTTGACAGAAAATATTTTGATTTAAATACTAAACAAATGTTGTAAACAAAATAACTTAGCAACATACATAAAAATATTATATGTATGGATTGTGTTTTGCTAATTATGCTAATACAAAACACCAGGAAAGATCAAAAATATAATGTGTATGTTTGTATGCATGAATAAGAGATAAAAATGTAAGTTTTAAATTGATATATACAAAAATGTATACATATTTTATTCAAAAAATGTTGATGAATAGATAGTTAAAAAAAAAAAATGTTGCATGTGAACTGGATTCGAACAACATGATCCCCACTTTTGAAACCTGTATACCATCCTCTGCACCATACTACACTTACAAATGTTGCTAACAGATTACGAAGATAATAAAAAGCGTGACAGAATGACAAATAAATAAATAAATAAATAAATAAATAAATAAATAAATAAATAAATAAATAAATAAACCGACAGCGACGAGTTAATATAAAAGCATATAATAAAATTTACTCCGAATTTCTCACAAATGCAATATGACATGTTATCCAAATAGCCCAAAATTTCGATTTATAAGATTACATACATTCTATTAAAAATTATATAGACTTGACCTAAAAATAAAACTTGTTGAACGAATGCATTAACAAAATTACCAATAAATTTTCGATTAAAATCACAACAATTTAATAAACAAATTTTTTGATTTCGTAAAAGTATTCTATACATTGTGATTTCTTCAATAATCTGTAATTAAAATGAAAAATGAAAAAAAAAAAAAAAACATTAAATTGTTATTACAAGTTATTAGAAATAAATATGAATAAAAATTTATTAATATTTCTTCTTTTTTTATTTTTTGGCTTGACAAAAATTAAAATACTAACACTTGACAAATTAAAGTATCGTTAAATTTGATATCATTACGAATAAATTCCCTAATCTTTTTTTTGCAAAGTACATCTCTTTTAAGGTTCTCTTTGATCTGATTGATCAGCCTGTTAACAAAACAAAAATCTTAAAAAGCAGTCAAAGTATTGTATTAAGGAATATTGAATCAAATGCATAAAACTCAGCTTGAGCTCAAATCTTACTTTTTCAAACATAATTACGCTTGACTTGGTAGTTTTTGTATGGAAAAATTAGATTTGAGTTAAAGATCAAGCTGATAGATTTATGCATTTGATCAAATATTATTACAAATTGCTGTTTTTGCTTTATGGGATAAAGATTCTTTAATTAATGAATATGAACATTTTACATTGAATTAAATGTATTGATATTTCAGTTATATCTTTTACATTTAAAATGAATTCATCAATATTTTATGAAATGAAAGATTAATTAGCTTAATCGTATCTATAAAAATCTATATACTTGTGTCTGATATAATATTGTAATTAATACATACTGATAGAAAAAATTATGGTTTTTATTTCTTATTTATAGAATTTTTTTTAATTAAATTAATTAATTAAGCATTTAAATTATGTAATAGCTACTCTTTTTGATGTATCTGTTTTTGCTTTTTGATTTTACCAAAAAGATTTTTACATTTCCTGCCGTTTAGTTGAGAAATTTTCCGAAAAGCAAAAAAAAAAACTCATACACATCATATTTTACAATTTCTCATTATAAAATGTTAAGTAAACATAGTCTTTTGAATTAATAACATAGATCTATAGTATATCACGAAACAGAAACCAATAACACTTCAAATAAAGAAAAGGAAATGAAATTTGGCAGAATACATATACGAAATAGAAAATACCAAAAATAAAGTACGATAGAGAAGCGGAATGGTGTCATAATTCCAAAAAAAAAAAATTTTCGCAAAATTTAAATTCCACAAATATAATTTTGTAGTTTGGGGGCCCCCATTATTTTAAATGCTTAGTTGTTAAATAATATGTATATGTAAAAAAGTTATTTGGAGGGATCTTGTAGTTTGTTACAAAATTAAAGTTATACTATTTTTTCAGAATATATATAAATATGAATTAGGAAGGATTTTTGAGTTGGTTATAAAATCAGGGTTTCAATAATTTGTTTAGCGGGGGTTTAGAACCAGCAGCCTTATTGTTGCCCCTTATCTTGCCTTATTCAAGGACCTTTTTTTTTGGAAATTCTTTTCTGGGTTTTTTTTTCTTTGAAATTTCGTACCCAACCCTGGGAGAGCTATGTGGAAGCCGTATGCCTCTCACGAAAGTAAATAAAGTAAAAAATTTAACAGGCTTATAATTAAGTAATATTCATTACCCTACTTTTTATCAAACATTTCAAATATACAGGATGTTTTGCATTAAGTGACAAATATTATAAAATGTGACATTTCCGAGTAATATGTGGGAAAATAAAATATTAAAAAAATGTGATATAAGTCTTAAGCGGATTTCTAAATAACTTAATCTAAAAATAATTTCTTATATCATATTTTTATAATAGTTATTATAGTATTTTTGGATGTTCTTTATTTTAATCCTAACTGGACGCCTCACTAATCCTCAATCTTTTAAAGGTTAACTTAATTTGTACTATGATATTTCTTTTTTATAAAATTTATTAATATTTTTAAAAAATTCAATTTAATATCTCATTATTTTGTATTCCCATATAATATAAATTCTCATCAAATACCATGACACATTTTATATAATTTTAAAATTTTCATTTAAAATAAAAAAAAAAAACCAAAATAACTTACTTTATCATCATTATTATTAATATCTTTTAATATTTTTGTAAATGTTGTCCATCTTTTAATATTATCATCATATAATTTTATTATTAATATATTTAATAAAAATAAATTAAAAAATATTATATTTAAAATTGATATTATTTCTATTATGAAATTAAATATATCCAATTTAGAGATTTGTAAATAATTATATTTAAAATGTATACTTGATAATGAAAAACTATATAATGATAATTGTAATATTATTAAAAAATTATATAATATTATTAATAATTGAAATTTTTTTTTAAATTTTATTAAAATTTTATCATATTTATAATAAAATTTTATAATTTTTTTACATAATATTAATTTTATTAATAATATATTATTTATTTCATTAAATTTTAATAAAAATATTATATAATTAAATAATAAATTTCTACATTGAAATTCAATTAAAAATATTATAATATGAAATAAATATTCTGTTATTGTATAATCTAATATATATAAATTAATATCATTTGGTATCATTAATATAATTTGATTAATTATTTGTATTAAACCATCTAATAAATGAATAAATTTAATTATATTAATATATTTTGAATTTTTTATATAATATTTCAACCATATATTTTTAGTTAAATTATTATTTAATAATCATTGAATTAATTTCATAAAAATTTGAATTTTTCGTGTAAAAATTTTCAATTTTGAAAAATTATATATATTTATTAATAAAATTAATATAATTGATAACATTTGAATTGACCATACTGAAATTAATATTTTTGTACTTAAATTATTTTTTATATTAAATTCAACTATATAAATATTAAAAAATTTAAAACAATATATAGATATAATTAAAAAAAACATTAAAAATTCATATAAATAATATAATATTGTTAAAATATTATTATTATTATTATTTTGTATATTAATTGAAATAACTATAATTCCTAATATAAATTTAATTATTAAATTAAGATACATCAAAATAAAAAGAGATTTTAAATTTTTTATTAATAAATTATTAATTTTTTTTTTTATTAAATTATATATTAATTTTGTATTTATTGAATTTTAAAATTATATAATTTTTGAAAATATTTATAAAATGATTATATGATTTGTAATTAATTTAATAAAATATTTAATTATTTATTTTTTAATTTTAAAATTATTTAATTAAATTATATTTTTTATATTAATAAATTAATTTATATTTTTAAATATTAACACTTGACAAATCGAAGTAAAAAGGACTATATTAAATTAACTCAAAATGATTAAATAATTTTTAGTTTTTTAACAAAATCAAAAAAGAAAAACGTGAAAATAATTATGATTTTATCTTTTATTAACTTAATCCAAAAACTCAATCTAAATGTAAATTAATTAATTAACGAAAACGGAGCATTCTATTAAACCAAAACAATAAATATGTATATGACAATATTATATTCGAATATATTTTTATATTTATTCTATTTATAAAAAAATATTTTTTATATTCTATTTACAGAGTAAACTACTCTTTCTACTCCCAACTACACCAACCTTTGAGTAAACAGTAGATAAACGAGTAAATATGTATATGTTAAATTAGCATTCCATTTACCAAAATATTCCCAACTACCCTCAACTACTCTTTTCTTGTAAAAGAGACTCAAACATTGCCTAAAAGGACATTTAAATGTTATTTAGTTAACATTAATTGATTTTTCTTTAAGGAAACTATTGTTGATTATTTCTAATTCTAAAAATTTGTACAGAAACTATTTGAGTAGAACCTACTCTCACCCGAATGATTCTCAATAACATATTGAATAACTATTGTATTAACTAATAGGTTATATTTATTTATTCTAAAAAATGTTTTAATAAATACAGAATTTGTTTAAACAAACTTTTAGAAACAGATATTGCACCATCTTTTAACAAAACTCTTTAATTTTTTTTTTTTAATTGAAAAATATAATGGAACATCATTCTTAAATATTTTATTCATTTCACTGGAAGGGATTCAAGAATGTATTCAAGGTTTTCTGATAAGAAATAATTATGGTTTACTATTAAATTAATTAATTCTTTTAGAGTTTCTGTCTCAAATATCTTTCTTTTTTCTCGAGCGTCGATGCAAAACTTCGAAAATTACCCAGAAGAATTGCACGTGATTCTTCCGGATAGTGTCCGGAACCAAAACTACCTATTTTTAAATTAAACTGTAGGTTGGAGGCTTTAATACAAATATACTGTTTGGTTTATGGGGGATGATTGTGGGAAGAATTCTTTAAAAAAATGGGGTTTAGAATAATTTTAGGAATATGTAGGATGGGTAAAAAAATTTGGAGAGACATTTTGATGAAAGATGTTAAGGTTCTTCTTAAACGTTAACAAACTCAATTATTTATTTTGATAGACTCTACCTCGAAAAGTTAAAATTTACTGGCTTAATCTTATTCAGATAGTAGAATATCCTGCAAATTTTACAGTGAAAATTACAGTTACTTTTTTAATAGCTCTAATTTCCAGATAAGTGTTATTTCAGAAGGTCATACTTATCACAGATGTAAAAACAAAAACAATATTTTATATAATAACAGATAAAAGTTGAACACTTTTTCTTTCAATTTCAATTTCAAATTGAAATTTTCAATTATTTTTTTACATTCATTTTATATTAATAAGTACATAAAACTTATCGTCAACAGATCAAAACCTATATTTTAATTCAACGTTTAGCTTCTGTTTGTTTTTATAAATCTTATTCAACTCCTTATTAATAGCGATATTGTCAACTAAACCATGTTATTAGATTAACCAATTGTTTTTTTTAAATTTTAAACAACCGACTTTTAAGATTTTCGAAAATTTTCTTGTAAAAACCTTGTTTTCTTTATACCTTCATTTACCCAAATATTTTACCTTCGATTATCAGTTCCTAAAAACCAAATCTTATGAAATTAAAAAAATTGCACACATCTATAAATTGCATAATCTATTATTAAGAGCATTAGGATATAATATAAAAGGACTCAAATACTCAATAATATACCCTCTATTTGGTTCATATTACTTGACAACCTAGAAAATACTAGAAGTTTTCTAACTACCTAGACGCTAAATTCCTTAAAATTTCATTTATTTTTATTCTGGCCAATTATGATCAAAATAAATATAAGAGTACCTATAAAAAAAATTTTTTTCAATCATTTATTTAAAAAAAAATTTAATTTATTTAAAAAAATTTCTAAAACTAAAAAAAACTTAACAATAAATTTCAACAGAAATTTCATTAAAATGACAAAACATAAGTTAAAGTTCTTTAATAATATCAAATAGGAAAAAAATAGCACAAATGCATTTATTTTTACCGACCGCATACATTAATGTATAAGGTAGGTATTGTTTTCATACTAAAAATTTGTACCCGAGATTTTTGCAAAAATGCACTACTCCGGTGTGGAGAAAGCTGTAAAAAAATTTTCAGCATGATGTCCGTCTGTGTGTGTGTGTGTGGGTGCGTGTGTGGGTATGTCTGTGGGCACGTGTACAGCTTAAACGACTGAGCGGAATTTTTTGAAATTTCATATTTAAGGTTTTGACGTAAATATCTCGGATTGATAAGCTTTTGGAGCAAATCGGACAACCGCAAGTGGTTGTTTACTAGTGTACTTTTTAAGTTTTTTACGAATATTTCGTAACAGAAAAATTTTGTGAGAAAAATTATTAAGAAAAAGTTGTTACACAAGTAAAGAGGAACAACTTTGCCATAGAACATTTCTTGATCCGACTAACTTTAACTTTTATTTAATTTTTTTTCTAAGTCCAAATTTCATACGTAACACTCCATATGAATTTATATGAACAATTTTTTTTGTTTTTTTTTTATATCTCAAATTTTTATACATACATATGTATGTACTTATATGCCAATGCATATTATTCATTTGTTGATGACATAAAATTAAAACGGTAAACATTAAAATTAAAACGGTAAACATAAAATTAAAATTTTTGTTAGCAGATTTAATATAAATCTTATGTTTGTTTTGTATTTGTTTACAGTTTTTATTATTTTTAACAGTTTTTTATTAACTTGGTTGGGTAAAGGATGGAATCTTAGAAGCCATTTTAAACACACTTCCCGTTGAGCTAGAGACTTGAAATTTTCTTCATTAGATCAGATCCCGATGACAATACATGATTTTAAAATAATAATATCGAAAAACATTAGAGAAAGTAGCTTAATTTCAAAATTAAATTTTCATACAAAGATATAACAGAATTTTTAACAGAATTATTACAGAACCAAAATAAAACATTTTATCTAAATTTACTAAACTCACCAATACCAATACCAATACGTATACGTAATACATAAAAGTTTTTTTTTTCTATAAAAGACTATTGTTTTTTATGGAGACCATTGCATTGTATGTGTACATATACATATAAGTACATACTTAAAAATATGTAATAATATGTGCTTGGAAAATATTTTTGGTTTGAAAGCGATGAATTTGAAAGATATGAATGTGTAAACAAATTAATGTGCCGCACTTGAGAACACAATGTAAAGTTTAATATGCATTTACTTAAAATTTAGTTAGCAAGTGTTAAATTTAAGTTTTTTTTCATCAAATCAATTGATTTTTAGTATACATTTTTATTTATAAAAGCAATGTGTTTATTTATAATATTTATATAGATATGTGTTTTTTCTTTCTTAATTATAATTAAAATAGGGCTTTTCTTTCGAAACTCTTAACATATTAAAATGGCATATTATGGCCCTAACATTGATATCTAAATTGGGAGCTGCCTTTAAATTAAGATCTATTAGGGAATGATGATCTGCACCACTAATGCCTTTTTCTGAAGTATAAAAACTAAGAATATATTTCCAATTATGTAAAAACATTAAACAACAAAAAGAATATATTAAAAATAAGAAATCCAGTCTTTTTTAAAAATAGTAAATAACAACAATATTTTTCTTTTCAATAACAATAATTATGAATTAATCATAAAATATATGTTATGTACATACATACATATATGTATATCTACATCGTCTAGAAAAAGCAAAATAATTTTTTTTTAATTCAAAAACATTAGCATTTAGAAGTAAGCAATTTAATATATTCTCAATTATTACATACTTTTAAAACCAAATTTTTTTACTACATATGTATGTAGGTACAAACATGTACAAAAATGGTATGCATATTTTTATGTGTGCTGTACTATTAAAAATCTGCTAACACAGTCACACCAAATTCCCAAATTCCCAACTATTATTATTTAGTTGATTTATCGATTTAATATTTTTTAATATATAGGCAACAGTTATATTTATATGAATGGACGGTAAACATAAACGAACAAAAAAAAATTTTATGTGTGCATATGAATGGACGGTTAACATAAACGAACAACAAAAAAATTCAGAATGTTCTATAGCTAATAATTTCTATTTTTAAAATAGACAGTATGCATAAATTTAATATTAAAAAAAAAAAAAAAAGTTCTTAGTGTACCTAAATAACAGAAAAAAAAAGTATAATGTAATACTGGAAGAAAAATAAAAACGAATAGAAAAAAAGAGAACAAAAAATGTTACTTTGATTGTTTTTAAATATTTTTAAAGTCTATTTCTTATGTATATATTGTGCACATCTGATATTTACCCACATAACAGATAGAAAAAAAGAAATATTAAAATGTTATGATTTTAAAAGAAAGAAACATACGTTTGATATTTCCGTACATAACAGATAAAAAAAAAAATATTAAAATGTTATGTTATGAAAAGAAAGAAAAAACAAGGCAGTGTATGAATCAAAGTTTTTAAAGGGTCGCATTTTAAGTGGAAATAAAGAATATTATAAAATTGCAATATTTTTATTTAAATTTTGAATTTAGCTATGCAACGTTTTCTTAATTTTTTAAAAATTTTGCCACAATAAATTAATAATAAAAAAAATCAATATATTCTATATTATAACAGGTAATAATATAATTATTAACTGTGAGGGCAACTGTAAAAATTCAAATTTAAACAAGAAAAAAAAAAATATCAATTCAATACTTATATTTGTCGCAGCTTTTATTTTAATTTCACAGACTGTAAAACTTATATATACTTATATTTATATATATATATGACATATTGAAATAAACTTTTTCAAAGAAATCTCGATTGTAACAATATAGTTGAGAAAATTACAGAAAAATTTGCTATTAAAAATTTATTTTCTACTTTTTAGTTCAAAAAGGCTGTTGTTTTAAAAAATTTTTTTATTTATTTTATTTACTTTTAATATTATTTTTTGAATGAAAAAAAAATCATGTATCTACATTACAATAATAATAATAATAAATGGATGTATGAATGAGTGTACATATATTTTTACGATTTCATTGCATATAATTATTTTTATTGAATAAAACAAAATGTTATTAAATTATTAGAAGTTATTTTGCTTTGATATAAATTATTATGTAAAAAATCTATAAATTTTGGCATTGTACTTTTTGTGTAGTGGCGGTCGGTCCTGTGGTGGAGACAGCTGATTTTTTATAGTATTCTTATCTATTGTATTCTTAAAGAGATTGCTTAAAAAAAATTTTGCAAGAACTTTAAAATTAAATAAAAAAATCTATTCCTGAAAAAAACAAAAATATATGAAAAGAAAACTCAATCTTTAAGAAATAAGAAAAAGAATTTTCCCCCTCATACTTAATTTTATTTTGGTGAATTCAATTTAAAATGAAAAACAACAAAATTAAAACCAACAAGATTATATTATTGACTAATGTTATTATCTCTGGGTAAAAATTTTCTTTAATCTTTTTATTTCTTAAAAATATAAATTGTTAAAATTTCACTGGACATAAAAAATTTAAATAAAAATGCCTCATTTTAAAAAAGTATGCAAGTAAATAAAAATTATATATTTTGATTGAAACTGAAATAGGCGGTTAAATTTTAAAACAAGTTTTATGTTCGTTCATTTACTAAATTAAATACAGCTTTATATTACTTTAGATAAACTTAGAATTGCGAATTCTTTAACAAATTTTTACATTTTTCATCAGTCTTTATTGGTTCTTTTCCTTCTGTGTTCTGTGTTCCTGTGAACCTTCCTAACAGAATTCAAAAAGAATCAAAACTCTTAGAAAGAAATTTTGCAATAGGCTAAATCTTAACTGGGTTAATAGAGCTCTTTGGTTTTATAACCAACAACTGTAAAATAAAAATAATATTTAAAAAATAAGACGCAAACACTTAAAATAATTCCTTGCAATCACAACTGCAAACGAATACCCACCATATTTAATTTGTATTTACAGTAAAACACCGTTCTGTTTTCTTTTATCGACATTACAGTCAATGATTTTAAAGTTCCGTTTTCCATTTAATTATGAATTAAATAATTCGTTAAAACGTCTTTGTTGTAAGAGTATTAATAAATCATTTAGTTACTTAAAATAATATTTTCTATGAGAAAAAATCTTTTTGCGCCGCATTCAAAAAATATGTTGAAATATTTTTGTACATGTAGATGTAAAAATTATAAAATTATCTTATAGTTCTGCTATTGTCCGCTTTAATTAAATTAATGGTTCTAGTAGATGTAAAAATCTAAATGAAACTGCAACTAACTTTAAGTAGTAAAGCTGTCAATAAAAATTAAAAATACATATATATATATAAATTTAAAATATTTTCATTTAAGAGCACGTTTTTAACTTCTAGCCTGCTTATCTAAACTTATTGTTCGCAAAGACTAAACCGCATAATGGATCTACTGCGCAGTGCTATTAAATGAGTTCTTTTATGTTGACTTTTAATGTAACAGCACCATTTTATTTATAATTTTATTTTGGTAGTTTAGCAGTTTATCCAGATTTTACTGTATTTCAACATTATTTAAATACAATTCATTTTGGTTTCCTTGCTATACAAGAGGAAGATTTCCTTGCCTTAAAGGAAGGTTTTCAGCCAAGTTTTTACATTTTGTTTTTTTAATCAAAAGAAGATAAATTTTATATTTTTCAATTTTTTTTTTATTTATTTTTTTTTTTTAATTTTAAAAAATTTAAAACTGCTAAAAAATAAAGTGATTTTTTTTTTGTATTTATTTTTTGTTTTTTTTTTACATTTTGTAAATCAGAAAAATTTTAACTGCATACCATTAATGTATATTACTTTGGAAGCTGTTTTTTCCAAAGAAATTCAAATTGTTAAATTAAAAACAAAAAACATTCGCAGAATATTATAATTCTATTAAAAAGTTTTAAAATAAGGAAATTATAGAAAAAAAAAAAAAAACCTTTTAAAACAAAAAACAAAAAGTGTTTTACATAATATTTTCAAAATAAAAATCACATTTTTACGCGTGAAAATAACAAACTGTCAAAAATTCTAAATTTTGAAATTAAATAATTTGTATTAAATTAAAATGGAAATATTTTTAATTTATTAGTAAAGTTTTGAAAAAAAAAATTTAAGTTTTCTCGATTTTAGATTCTCCAATCAGAATTTTTAAATATCTATAAGTAATGAAACACAACTTCTACCCTGTTTGAGACAAATGAAATTTTAGACTTAAATATATAAATAAACTTATAAAAAACTAAACATATAAAATGTAAAATAACTTTTTTATATAGTCCCAACTCTTTCGCGGTTACAGCCTCACAAAGTACAAGACAATCTTATATTTAAATTGCTACTTAAGTTTTACTACAAATTTAATTGAAGTCATCACGAAATTATTTATTTATTATCATCACGCATTTATGGTTACCCGAAATATTATATGGTTATGATGTGAAACCAATATTTTGCATAACTTGCGTTTTTAGGAAACCAAAATCCATTAAAACAAAGTTAAAAATTGAAATTTTTGAATAGATAACATCTTCAAGAATTAACATAAATTACTTCAAAAAAATTTTATTCTAGATTTTATTTTCTTCCCTATTTAAAAATTAAGAAGAGTCTGAAAAATAAAAATGTGCTAATTTTGGGCAACTGGACATCAATACAAATTTTTCAGTTAAAATACAAACGTTAAATTTTTTGAAAAAATCTTTTAAAGTCCAAACAGTATATTTTTACATATATGTTAACAATTTTTCTTATTATACACAATTTTATTTTTTATTTTTAATATTAAAGAAAATGTCCCTTAATTTTTCAAAATTTTATTGCCAAAACTATCATAATTTTAGAATGCTTTTTTTGAATTCATTGTATTTTTAAAAATATGCCCCTTTCAATACTCTTGTTTTCATGTACTGCCATATTTTAAAAAATATTTAATTTTATTAATGTACATATGTATATAATAATTAATTATTGCTATAACACCAATTTTTTTTTTTTTCGTTTATTTGTACTATTATAAATCAATTGCACTCAAAATTGAAAGAACTTTTTTTTCTGCTCCATTTTCTTTCAATAGTGTGTAATTAATATATCGAATATGTTATACGATTCAGGATTCTTTTTAGCACATTTCCAAAAAAATTTTGAAAAAATGTGCTTATTAGTTTCACTCTGTCCGTCCGTCCGTCAGTCAGTCAGTTTACAAAACTTCTACACCGTTAAAGATAGAGAAAAAAAATTTTAACCATGGGTAGGTCTCATAAAAAAAATAATTTTGTAGAACAACTTTTTCATGTAGCCCCATCCATTACGGAGCTACAGCCCCTCAAACTTTGAAAAAGCCCTATTTTTAAATGCATATATCTTATGTTCTGCTTAAGATTTTTCAATCTGAAAACGTCATTCGACAGTTATTTTTTTTAGCTTTGTAAATTAATATCAAAATTTTACAATTTTTTTAAATTTAGTATTTAAACTTACCGTTATGTGAAAACCAAATTTTGCATGATTTTTCTACTTTCATAACTCCGGCACGCTTTTAGATAGAGGCTTGAAATTTTGAGGCAATCTAGAATTAGTATAAGTTTCCTCAGAATGTTTTGGTAGTACCCCCTCTTTAAGAGTTATTACGCCTCAAAAATTGAAAATTTGCTGTTTTTAGACACCTGTACAAATTTTTCTTCGGCAAGACATGAAAATTAAAGGTTTAATAATATATTTTTACGTGTGTTAACGGCTTTTCTTAGTTATATAGGATTCCGAACTTACGGCCCCTCAAAATTTCAAAAATGTCCTATTTTCACGTTTTTTCTTATTACATGAAATTTTCAAATTTTTGTGCAAGTCACAATTCTAAACAGTTTATATTGAGTTTTGGTAAAGTGCGCTTTTAAAAACCGTTGGTTTACATTCTACCTTGTTTTTAATATCAAGTAAATCGATTAAAAATAAACAAACAAACAAATAAAACAAGGTCAGTTATATTATAAATTTAAAAAAAAAAAACAAAATTGCAAAACAATAAAAAGTTTTAAAGACCGACATTTTCCAAAATATAATAAAAACAATTAAAGATGTTCAAACTATATGTATTTTACGTTGCGTAAAAGCAAATAATGTAAACGTAATAAAAACGAGCTTTTGACATGTCAGTTTTATTTTAAAACCGGTTCTAATTTTCTCTGACTTTTAATAAATTTTTGGTATTTTTTATACATTCTACACAGTTGAATTGTATGGTCACAGGACAATAAAATAAAGTAATTTAAATAAAGAAATTATAAAATAAAGAAATCTAAAAAAATGAAGGTTGAAAATATAATTATACTCATGATATTTTTTACATTTTTCTAAAATAAATATGTATGTCAAAACTAAAATAATTTTTTTTTAAATTATTGTCAAAATTAACAGATAGGATAGTGAACGCTGAAAATAAAAACAATATAAAAAAATTTACATTTGTCATTAATCAGCTGTTTTTTCCTGTCTTTTACTCAGCCATGACAGATATAAAATACATATAGTTGCAGTGACCTTTAACATATTGTTATTTCTATCAATATTTGTAATTTTTCTTAGAATTTTATATACAGGGTAATTTTATATACAGGTTTATATACACGATAAGTTTCACAGGATATGATAGGAGATTTCGCGGATTTCTATAGGACGAAGGTTCTATTTGTAACGGTTTTCAACATAACGATATTCAAAATAATATATTTGGCCGTGTATTACATATAGGGGAAAACAGTTATTAGTGTATACATTTTATTTAATTTTTAAATTTCTTTAGTCCTCAACATTTATATCATATCTTTTACCGCTTTCAAGGAAATCCAATATCAACTAGTTGAACTCCAAGGCGCTTTCATAAGAAAAGAAAATTTATAATTAAAGACACAGACATTTAAATTTATTGGAGTTTAAAATTTTTTTTTTTATATTGGTTTATAGCTAAAAAATAAAATCTGTGATTTGACGCTTTTACATTAAAAAATGTTAAACAGAACCTGAAATATACATATGTAAAACTAAGGCTTTTTCCATTTTTTCAGAGGCTGTAGATCCGTAATGGATAGGGGTAGATAAAAAATTGCTTTGCAACATTAATTTTTAATAGACCTATCTAAAACGGTGCGAAAGTTTTGCAAACAAACGAATGGACATATTGAAACTAATAAGCAACTCTTAATTTTTTTTTTTAAATATGCTAAAATTCAATATTTTTTTATAAGTAAATTTTAAAAGTAAATAAAAAAATTTTATTTTTTATTTGTAATTTTCTTAATTTAATATTTTATTAGATCTGCACAAATATTGAAATTGAAGTTATTTAAGTCAGCGAAATGAAATCAAATAAAATTAAATATTATTTTATTTGAATTTAAAATAAATAAACTTATTCACATAAAATCATATTAATGCATTTCAGCTTTTATTCAGATTGCTCCCAAGATTTTGTTGCACAAATCAGTTACGTACCTCCTAAAAATCCCTAGCATATCCTAGCAACGTTAGTCGTAGGGGTTAATGCTTTTTTTGCAAAACTCTATAATGTTTTTTACTACAAATTTTTTATAATGGCAATGATTCTTTTTTCATTTTAACTTTAGTTCAGATCAAGTAGTGATTTTTCTCCATAGAGTCTGATGAGTTTCAAACTAGAGACCACAACACTTTATATTTATCTTGCTTTATGATTCACCTTCGTTCAAAAATTGTCTTATCGGTAGGCATGATATAATATTAAGTATGCACGTTGATACTAACTGTAGATATTGCATAGGAATTGACATTATAGACAGAGTGGAACATTTTCTCTACACCTGTTCCAGTTTGTCAGGAGAATAAGAAAATATCTCGGTAGTTTCTTTTTTCAAGATTTAACTGAACTTGCTGGCATGAACCTGATAAGCTTTTAAAGTTTATTCCACCAGAATGATATCATTTTGGTGTAAAATTAGGCAAATTTAACATCAATCGTAGATGAATAGATTTTCCAAAAAGAAAAAGTATACTTATGTGCTCCTTGTGCAAATTTTTTTTTGACATACCGTTATTGTTGTTTCACTATAATTTTTTATAGGTTATTTTATATGCCGAACGAAATAAAATTAATCAACTCAATTCAATGGTCAAAACTTTGTATAAAAGTTATGTATTTTCCTCTTTGTCCCCTACAAATATTTCATATGAAAAACCTTAAAAAATTAAAAATATGTGCATTAATTTACCAATTAGTTTTGCATCAGTAAATATAAACAAAAATTCTGAAATTCTCCACAAAATCTATTGAAATTTGTTTTTTTGTTTTTCATATAAATAAATATTTCTATTTTGTGAAAAATCATTTTTTAGTTATCCAAATTCGTATGAACATTTTATTTGTAAAATGGCTATTTTGACTTTTAACTAAAAATTTTTATAAATATTGAAATTTCGTTTATCAATTAAAAAAAAAAATACCTAAAAATTTCACTTTGATGACTGAAGGATCCGAATTTGTAAGGTGCACACATAAACCTTACAAACCGAAATCAATAAATTACATATACGATATTCGATGAAGATGATTTTCGCAAACATTTAGAGAAAAAAAAATCTTGCAAAGTACAATATATCTATAGCCTTTCATTTATAGTTTTAAACGCAATGATTTTGAAACTTTTCACGAAAAGTTCAGTAAATTGTGTAAACCTTTCGTAAAAATCATTCTAGCTGTTGTTAAAAAATTAAAATATCTACTTTGTAGGTATTTTATTGATATAGGAACTTGTTCAGAAGAAATAAAAACCTTAATGCATCCTCTCAAATATTTCAACCTAGACATAAGAAGGGCTGCACAGGCTAACCCCTATACGTTAAAGATTCCCAGATGGCACATATTCGCTCACGGAAATGCGTTTGTAATGCGTAAAGCACGGTTATATAATAGCTTGGCGCCAGAAGTATTATATAAAGTTGGCAACAATAACGTGTATGCTATCAAGTATCGACAAATTCAAAAAGAACATCAACATCTTTGTTCTAAATAATTACGACTAAAGAGGATTCGTGCGTTGATCTCATTGATATCCTTCGGTATTTCCATCTACCCTCGCAAAAAGAAAATTTTTTACTCGTAATAAAATCGAAAAACTAATCAATTTTTAAATGTTATCTAGCTCTTTTGAATCGAATTTTGCTAAAAAAAAACGAGGAAGAGCGTCGCGTTAACTGTGTCGATTCCAAGATACCAGATGGAAGGTTAATTTCATATATATAATATTTAATCATTTTTTTCCAAATTTCATGCATCTGACTTAATTATTAATTAAGTATATAATATAAGCATAATATACGAATTTATAAACTTTATCATATCTATCTCGTTTTCTTTAAGTTGCCGCAAATGTAATGGCATATATTTTTTTTTTTTTTCCTAAGGGAGGTGGGAATCTTCCAAAGACACCAAGAATTTCTCCCTTGGTAGTGTCAAATTCTTACTGACTAAACCCACCTTCCCCTTTAGCCAATATAATGGGATAAAACCCTTACCTGCGAACGCAGTATATTGGCTAGGAAGTAGGCATATAAAAGGATAGGGAATGGACACGGAAACATTGAATTGGGAGTGGGACTGTACGGAAACAATGAATCCACCTATTATTTTTACTATTTGTTAACAGTAACAATAGCCGTTAAACAGTTACAACATGTAGTAGTATATATTTGTTATATTTATTATTTATTTCTTATATCTTGGCAACAATGGGTACGGATACGGGTATAAAAAAGTTAAAATCAAATATTTCACATCATTATATTTTAATATTCAAACCATAAAAGGCAAAAGTTTTATCTGATAAATTGCAAGGTATAATTCGGCAAAAACTTCTTGTTAGTAGACAAATCACATATAATTTAAAAAAAAAAAAATCCCCTTCTTCCTTCTAATTTATCAACAAGTCTCAACCATATTAATCTGATAATATCTTATTGTTGACATTTAATATATTTCTTCCATTTAATTCAAATTTGATTGCTTTTATCGATTAAAAAACTAAAAAGTAAAAATAATAAAAAATAAATAAAATAAAAACCATAAAAAAACATCCTATTCCAAAAAATAAACATTTGAGATCCTTGATGGATTGATGATGAAAACACAAAAAAAAAAGTGAATTGATTGTTTAATTTTTCACCAAAATATTTGTCAGGAAATTTTTGTTTTTTTTATACATTAAAAAAATCTTCAGTACCTAATCTATACAAAAACAAATTTTAAAATATAAATTTTTCTTTTTTTTTTAAATATTCAATTATAATTGATGGTAATTTATATTTTGTCAGTTGTTTATTATTATTCAGGGGGTTTTCCCAATTAAAGAATTATATTTTATTAAAAAATATTTCATTTTAAATAGAAATTTTATTTTTTATTAAATTTTATTTTATTTTAACTTTAAAATAAATATCATACCTTCTTCTCTTTATTTATTTTTTGTCTTTCTCTGTTTATTTTTCTTTATTATTCATTATTAAATGCAATATTTGCTAATTATTATAATATTAATTATAAAAAACAATGACACAAATTTCATATTAATTTTTATTTTTTTCTTTTTTTTCATTTAAACATTATATAAATTTAACTTTTAATTGAAAATAATGACAGAAATCACCTTGAAATTAAAATTATTTACGTTTATAATACATATTACATATTATATTCTGTTTTGGCACAAGTAAACGGGCTAAATTGTTCTTACCTTAAAGGGTAAGCCCGTTTACTTGTTTCCAAAGCCCGTTTACTTAAAATCTAATTTCTTAAAATTGCGTTTCATAAAACCCCGTTTCTTAAAATCTTATTTTTAAAATCTCATAATTTAGTTAGTGGCAGTTTGATAATCAGCAGATTGTGCCAAATCACATGATTTGGTTAGGAACAATGTTATATTATTTAAATTATGGAATATAATGATAAGTTAATTATCAATGTCGTTATATACATACCACTCTATTTCGCTTTTCTTTTATACGAAAAAACTTTTTTAGCTTTTTCGAAAAGTTTAAAAATATAATTTTAGATACTTTCTATAAAACATATGGAAAAAGTGTATTTTCTCTTTCCCCAAGAGTTATTAAAAGAAAACGATATTATTCTTAAACCGGATTGTGAAATGTGGAACAGATTTTTTTAACCAATCCTTTCTATTAATCCTGCCAGCTTTTTTACTCCATTGAACAGATAATATACATATGTATAAATGTTTAAAATATATATTCATAATTGATTTGTTAATCTATACTTACTATTTATAGAGGTGCCTTAACCAAATTATTTAGGTATAAAGTTTCATCTTAAATCAAAAAGATTTCTACAAACCCTATTATTTATATTTATTCTGTCTGATCTGGCATATTAACTGTTGAAGTATTGTGTAACTCTCGTCTAATGTCTTTTGTTTCATAATTAATTAATTAAAAAATGCAGCTATATATTATTGTATCTAACTATACATTAAAATAATAGAACCAGTTGAATGTGACTTTACTTATTTGTGGTACTAATAGAAAGATTTTGCAAAAATAAAAATTAAATAATTTTAAGTTTTTAACAACATATTAAAAACTAGAATTAAAAATATGAAAACGATGTTTTTGTCAGCATTAATTTGTGTTTAGATATTGATTAAAATATCATATTTCATATGTGTAGGAATTAATTAGGTTTAAGAAGAACATTATAGATTTTCTTACCAGTTACCATCAAATTCTTAAATTCAAACCCACACCTTATCTCACTAAAAATCCTTCCCACGTCCTGATCCCCAAAATAAATGTGCATTTGTTAAAAGTTCCATTCTAAAGTTTATTTTTAAAGAGAATGGAGAAACCACGTGCAATTCCTTCGGATGAATTTTGAAGTTTTATACCGACCCTCGTACAAAATAAAAAACTAAACTAAAACTAAAAAAAAACAGATTCGAAGAAATAATTTTAAAAGAAGCTTTGATAGAGAATATTTTTCTTCTAGAGTTTAAATTCATACAATTTAAATTCTTATCTGAATAATATTTTAATTGATAATTACATCTGCCATTGTTTGGAAGATGGAATTGATTTTATATGTGGTTTAAGACGATTTCCCTTCTGATCAATTATCTGTTGGGAAAAAAAACCAATCAGGGGCCTCGGTGGCGTAGTGGGTAAGAGCGTACAAAATACGCTGTAAACACCGAGGGAATGTGGGTTCGAATCCCATACACGTCGTAAGAGTTATTCCCTCTTATGACATTTACAGCCACTCCTGAACTGGAAAGGCTGTGTAATTTCCTGTCCACATTTATGTGGCATAGAAATGCAATAAAAAAAAAAAAACCAATCAATGGTTCCTAATAATTTATTTAATGGTTCGTGTATAAAATTTAAATTTAAAAAAAAAAATACTTAATGTTTTAATGTAATAATTAGTAACGGTAAATTTATTATTTTATTTATGTTTTCATAATAAAAATATATAATTAATTAATTACTGTTAAAATAAATTGAATAACATTGACAGTTATTTAATTTATATACCAATTTAAAGTTGGTCAAAACAAAAAATTTCAAAATAAATAAAAATATATGCCATTTTTTTTAATTAATTATGGCACTTTAATTTTTTATAACTTTTTTGTTATTAAGTATTTAATGTACTTGTTTTTTTGAAAAGATTTTTTCATCTTTTTTTCGTCTCTATTTACTTTATATACCTACCTACCTTTTTTTCTTAATAAATATTACATTTAATAAGAAATTTAATGCATAGATATGATAACATGACAACAATGTATCTTTTTAAAAAAATTTGGTAATCAATTTTATCAAATTTTAGAAGTGTTTCGTCCTACAATATTACTTGGTCCTTTCAGTAAACTTTGTAATGTAGTATTACCTAAACAACTCCTGCTTTAAAATTTTCAATTAATCTTATACTTATATGAAATTTTATAAAAATTATCTGCGAAGTATAAGACCAATCGAACATTTTTTTACCGTATAACCATTTTTTATAAAGTAGATTTTTTTTTTTGAAAAGAAAAAATGAATTATTTTTACATCTTTTCTTTACATCACATTCTTTTCATTACATTCTTTACATTTCTTCATCTTTACATCATCAAATAACTAAATATTTACAAAAAAAAAAAAAATATTTTACTTAAATAATTTAATATTTGATATAAAAAATGCCAAAAATCAAACGATTTTTTTAAATATTAAAATTGTTAAGAAAAACTGAATTCCAACGAAATCTGTAGTTAGTTAAATTATTTCGAATACATATTTAACCTATAAGTGAGGTATAGGGTATTTCTAATTTTATTTAATTATTTTTTCTTTTTTTTGTTTTTGTATTACAAGTTATATTGGGTATGCTTTTATTTTGTAAACTATGAAGAATTTATATACCTTTTTTTATGAAATATTTACACCTTCAAAGTCAATCAATAGAACTGGTTTAAGAAATTTGTCTTAACATAAATGATCTTAAAACTTATATTATTTTTAATAAATAAAACTAATAAAATATCATTAAATCCTTAAATATTTGCTTCAAATCTAAATCTAAATCCCTTAAGCATTTTTCTCTTAAAAGATTTTAAACTCTTAACAAAATTCCAAGAAATTAAAATTAAAACAAAAAATTTCGTTTCTCTCCAGTACTTTTATAAAAAAAAAACGAGAAAGAATACAGTTGCCTTTGTCAACTCTTAGATACCCGTACGAA
This sequence comes from Poecilobothrus nobilitatus, assembly GCA_947095535.1. Classification (NCBI taxonomy): domain Eukaryota; kingdom Metazoa; phylum Arthropoda; class Insecta; order Diptera; family Dolichopodidae; genus Poecilobothrus; species Poecilobothrus nobilitatus. The sequence goes on from OX352774.1 coordinate 60,535,808, forward strand.
CCGTTAGTATGTTCACAGCCTGTCACTCTGCTTACAATATTATTGTTTTAATATTTTAGTATTTTAAAATAATTTGGGTGAATTTTATAATTTCTAGAACTATGGGTTGTACATATATTCAAACTATATGTTTATATGTACATTCTTCAAAAGCAGATTCTAACCAAAACTTTTTCAAATATTCTATAGTACCATTTAATACTAAGCGGTAAATGTATATTAAATTTTCTTTGTAGTATTAATAAATATAATTTTAAATATTATATTATATTATATTTAAATATTCCATTGACAGAATAATTTCTTATAAGTACAATAAAATACATATATGTATGTAAATACGGCGCTATATAATATACATCTATACTCTTATCATTCATTCACAAGTGACATATACGATATGTAAATAAACATGATATTATATAAATATGTATATATATCAATATCATATAAATAAAAATTCTTCAAGCAACCGTTATGTTGTATATTTATTTACATTTTTATGTACTGCGCATTATATCCTCAACAATTTCAAATTATCAAGTAAAACAAAATGGAAAAAATTCGTTAAAGAAATTTGTTAGATAATTTGAAAAAATCAAGTAACACTTTCGTCAATTATAAAGTAACCCTATATTATTAAAAAAAGTTGTTAACAGAAATAAGAGTATAATGTTGAAGGTTTAATTTTTGTGTATTACTTCAAAAAAATTTTAACAGGTGTTCAAGTTACAGGTGTTAAAATAGGAAATTTTCAGTTTTTGACCCCTTACAGCTCCTAAACGGGGGGTGATACAAAAAAAATTTCTGAAATGACTCATACTTATTTTCAAAGATCTAACTTCTGTCAAAATTTCAAGTTTCTAAATTAAATTGTTTAGAAGATAGAAGGGTTAAAGGATTTTGCAAAATTTTAGTTTCGCATAACGGTAAATTAAGACACCGTAGGCCACAAATATATATTTATTGTATATATACTTTTAAAGCTAATAAAAGTAGTAATCGTTTGTCGTTTTCAAAATGAAGATATACCTTATACAACTTGTGCTATAACAATTTAAATATAGAGCTTTTTTGAACCTTTGGGGAGCTGTAGCTCCGTAACGGGTGGGGGTACAAAAAAAAGTTATTAAAAATAAAATTAATATTTTTGTGAGATCTATCAGTTGTTAAAATTTCATAACTCTATTTAAAAAAAAATGTGGGGATCTAAAAGTTAGGTGTTTGAGAGCTACGCTTAGGTTTGGTCCAAACTCCACCAAAAAAAATAGGGAACCTACAAATTACTCCCAGAATATTTTGTGTAAATTTCAAGATTCTAGCTTTCTTAGTTTTTGAGTTAGCGTGCACACGGACGGACGGACGGACATGGCTCAAAAGTCTTAGAATTTTTTTCTGATCCGATCCATACCTTTGAAGGTATATCTAGCTCGCTTATTTCGAGGTGTTACAAACAGAGGAGTAATTTTATTATACCCGATCCTATCGTACGGGTATAAAAACTGCTTTCAAGATATAATAAAAAATAAAAAAAAAAACAAAATTAATGATAACTATAAGTAAAAGAAAATTTAAATATACCACGAAAGGTCATCATTGGAAAACAAAAAACAATAATTTTCAAAAAGGATTATTTAATTTGAAAACGGAAGTATTAAATAACGCGGTTATAAATTTTATTTTATTCCATTTATTTTATAATTCCATTGTTTTTGCTTATTGTTTTTTCTCCCAAAAAAAAATTTTCTTTTGTTTAATTAATGGTAAATATTTTCAAATAGTAGCCTAGAAGCAGCTTTAAATAATTTTTATGGTGTACTTTTTGTTTTTTATGAAATTTCTTTATAATCGGACAAAAAAAAAATTTAATTTTTAATCCTTTTAGTTTTTTTTATGATCTTTTGAATTAACTTTTTAATTCCTTACACAAAAAAACAAAAAAGGGTTTATAATCATAAAATTATTATATAAATTTAAATATTATTATTTAAAATATTTATTCATAATATTGTAATAAATTTAAAAAAAAAAAAAATTTTTTAAGGGATTTTTAAAATGACAATACTTTAAAATGGTTTTAAATAAAATAAAAAATAAATTTTTGTATATGATTTTATGATTATATTAATCAGTTTTCAATGTTCTAAATATTTATTTCGAATTTTATGAACTGCCGGCCTTCCAATAGTAAAAATTTATATTTATATAAATCGCTCTGTTTTTTTTTTTTCAATTATAACTTTTCCGTTGTTCCTCTGTCAGTTCCTTCGTCTGTTTTCAAAATATCTACACAGTTTAAAAGGAAGCAAAGTAATTTTAACCATGGATAGATTACGTTAAAAAATTAATTTTGTAAAAGAATTTTTTATGTAACGCCATTATGCAATCCCTCAAATTTTATAAAAGCTCTATTTTTAAATATTTATATCTCAACTTTTTCTGATTTGTACCGTTATATGAAATTAAATGTTTTTTTTTTTTACTGTAAAGGAATTCAGAGAAAATCGTATATTAAAAATTATAAAACTAACAAAAGTGTACAATCCCGATGACTAACAGCATTTTGTGAAAATGTACGCTACATTTTTGGTTTAAGTATTTGTTGTTGGACGTCGAAATATTTGTGAAATATTACTTTATAAAGTTGTTTTAAATAAGCAAATATTTGTAGAATATGGCTATATTTAATATAATCCTTAAGCTAAATTGATAAAAGATAATTTCTAAATTTTTTTAAATGTTCCAATGACTAACACGGAGTTTCTGTTGTTTGATATTTTTAGAATGAAAATATATTTATTATAAGATATAAACATTTTAAAAGCCTTTGTTTCAACATTTCCAATTTTGAGGATCTGTAGCTCCTTAACGAATGAGAATACATAAAAATATTCTCGCACAAAATTAATTTTTTTAATAAGAGCTATCAATGGTTAAAATTCCATTGTTCTATTGCTCTAAACAATGTATTTTGTAAACAAACGAATGGACAGAGTGAAACTAATAGGCAAATTTCCCTAACTAGCATAATTTTTTGAAAAATATGCTAAAAAAAATATGTTGATAAAACGTTGATAATATGTTGATAAAATAATGAGAAACGAACATTTGAAACTAACCCCTTCTTAAATTTATTAAATTTTAATATGTGGTCATTAAATTATAAAAATCGGCTTGTTCTCTAATTTGTTCTATTATTATCTTTATTTTCATTGTTATTATTAAAATTATATAGCATTTTTTTTACACAATCATCAGCAAAACAATATATATCCTATTATTCTAGCAAAATCCCCACTTTTAGTAAAAAAACTTTTGTGATAACCAGCATTAAATTTCCATATAAAAGAGACCAACCCTTAATTTAAAGTGCATTAAACTTTTTTTTAGTATGATATGGAGTCGTGATGTGGAACAAACTCGATTTCAGAATCTTTTTGTAACAGTATTTTATTTTTTGTTAAATGCTACAATATAATGTTGGATGTTTCTTTTGAGGCTAATAGATATTATTTATTTTATAAAGTAAAAAGGCGCCTTTGAATATTGTAGATACCTCCTATTCTTATAATAGTGAAGATTATCAATGTCAAACGGAAAATATTATTTTTATTGAATGTAAAGTAAGGTGGGACACAGTTTTGAATACTACTTGTAAAACTAATCAGTAAACATTTTTAGATTAACTTTGCAATTCATAAAAACATTTAACATAAGGGGTTTTGTTATTTTTAAAAAAAGGAAATGTTTCGCCTCACAGTGTTTAACTATACACTACTTTTATTAAATTAAATGTGAAAACTTTTACATTGTTTTTTTAGAAGATCATTGCTTATTTATTCCCCACGCTTATTTTTATTATTTTAAATACTTTTTAAATACTATATTTTTTTATTTTTCTTTTTCATATTATTTAAAAGTAAAACAAAACTATTTTTAAATGAAAGTATGTTCTTTATTGTAAATTACTTCATAAAATTGCACCTATACTCAATTAAAAGAACAAATACTTTTCAATGAAAGGAAATTTATTATTTAATAAAAAGAAACTAAACATGTTTCATAAGAAATTAAATTTTAAGAACGTAATATCTATAACAAGTTCGAAAATTCAAAACTTTCTTACTTAAATACCAATAAAAAAAACCTTAAACTAATAACAAAAATCTGTGACATAAATTTTTTTTTGAAGTTTTCATTATTATAATTTTAATAAGAATGGGTTTCTAAATACTTTTAAATGAACTAAAAAAAAAAAGAAATTCCTGTTGTTGAAAATTGCTCAAAATTAATAAACTTTTTAATAATAATCGAAATTGGTAATACACCAAATATTGATAACGATCAAATTAGGATCCCAAATAAACAAAACAAAAATACTGACGCCTCAAAATCCTAATTTGCAACAGTATTCAGTAATATTGATGGGAGAAAAAACATACTAAAAATTGGAGATCTGCCTAACTATTCAACATACTCGGCGGAGACATTTGAAATGCTAGGGAGCAGCATTCAAAATTCAAACAAAATTCTGAAGTAAAACGTATAATTTGATTCGACCCTTTTCAAAAATACAAGGTGATATTAATAATAATAACAACAAAAACATAATGGAAGAATACAGGACAAACTTATGTGAGTCTCAGAACTTGTGGGTATAGAAGAAAATCACTTTGCTACTTTGTTGTTATAAAATAGGAAGAGAGACGGTAAATTTTCCTCGTATTTAACAAAAAATCATATCTAATTAAAGAAATAAAAAAAGTAACTGAAGAACAATCCCTACTTACTTAAACAAGCTTCAATCATTTCTATACATTTATCCAATTATATTAAGGAAATAATATTATACTTTCCGACACATATAAATAGAAGATACTTGACGGTTTACAATAGATTTAGAACTGGGCATACTATACTCACACACAAACATTTATTTAATAAAGAACCACAAGCAAATTTGTAAATTGTAAATTTTTTGTAAATTCCTCAAATTTTAACCACCAAGCACATAATTATAGCGAATGTATAACAATTGTTACTATAAGAAATCTAGCCCTAGGCTCGATTATTATCAGACTCCATAGCTCAATCAGACTACACACTCATAACAACATTTTATAAGAAAAACTAAATATTTTCAACAGAATATAATAAATTATATTTATTATATTTTATTTTTTATTATTTATTATTATTTATTATATATAGATATTTAGAAATGAATGTAATTTATTCAGTTCCACAAAATAATTTAAAGAAAGAATTAAAAACAGTAATTTAAGCTTAAGTAAGTTTAATCTTTGAAGTGAGCAGAAAATGTAAACTTGAGCTGTACAAAGCTATTATCAGAACGATGTTATGTTATGGCACTAAAATATGGACAATCAACGAAGCGACGACAAGCCGGCAGGTTCATTTTGAAAGAAAAATACTTTGAAAGAATATCGGGCCGATCAACGATCACGACCAATTGAGAATGCCGTACAACGCAGAGCTATACAATGCAACTATCGACATCGATATTGTAACATACATCAAACTACAACGCCTAAAATGGGCCGGTCACATACAGCTTATGCCAGATTACCGCATTCCAAAAAAAGTACTGAACGGGAAGCTAGATCGAAAAATAGCAGTAGAGAAGCCAAGAAATCGATGGATTGATGCAATCGAACTAATCGCATTGTTAATGTTCCGAGAGCAAAATTGAAAAACTGCTGCTCAAGATTGAGTCAATTTGAAGAGGATGATTAAGGAAGTACAGATTCGAGCGGACGCTAGTGCCATAGAAGAAGAAGAAGAAGAAAAACTTTAATCTTTATCCAAAAACAACCATTAAACATCCGAAAGCCCAGCTGTCAATGCTATCTTATGGTTTCTATATATGGCAGTTAATTAAATTAGGTATTATACCAATTTACTTTTAAATTTAAAATTAGCAATACATTTTTGATACCTTTTATTACATTTCTATTAATTAACAAAAAGTTCTACTTAATAATTTGTATACAAGTAGTTATAAATGAACATCGACTTACAAATTCAGTTCACTTAATACACTATTCTAGTGCTACCGTTTTAAATATACCTTTTATTAAAGTACTTATCAAAACAAATAAAATGCATATCTTATTTTACTATTAAAAACATCTACCTATTATATTATAAAATTTAATTTAATTAAATCTAACTAGGTATTATGTCTATAACTAGGTATATGTAGTATGCTACCTATTAAGTGGTAAAGATAGGCAGATAACATTTGTTATAACAGTTTAAAATCATTATAATCATCATCATCATCAGTAACTTTTATTATTATAATCTTTAACTATTCTAACAATAAACTTTCGAACTTAATTTTATACAACAAACACAAAAACAGAAAAAAAAACAACATATTGAATATTGGTAACTCAATCAATCAACTATAAAATAATCATTATAATCAATATCATTAATAGTGTTCTTATTATTATCGTCATCATTTATTGTCATTGCCACATCCATAGTTATTAGAAATCATAATACTAAATACTAGATAGTAAAAAAAAAAAAAAAATTCCAAGTTTTAAACCAAACAATTTAAAATATACCAAACCGATCAACCAACCAAGAAAATATTTTTTTTTTTTACCTTCTGTATAAAATTCAACCGACCAATTCAAAAATAATGCAATACAAAACAGTACCTATATATGAAAGTAAAAATAATTGACAATTTCTATTCTATAAAATGTCTTTTCTCTTTTATAGTTTCCTATAAATTTATATATAAATATATTATTGTATACATACATACATACATATATACAGTAATAACAAAACACATGCATATCTAATATACGTATGTATAATAGAATAATTTCAGATAACTGAGTATTAAAAAATTTCCAATTGGATTCTATAATATTTACAGAAATGTGCACAACAACAACAACAACAATAACAACAGCACCTATATCTATTGAAATAACAGTAACAATTGAGATTACAAAAAAAAACAACAACAATAACACTTGCATGCCAATTGTTATCATATTTTTTTATGAAGTATTCAAGTTACACTATGTATCTTTAAATTGATGTAAAATGTAGTTAAAAATATCCTTAAGGAAGGAAGTATCCATGTTTTTTGTTAAATAAAATTATTATTACAGTTGCCACTAACAAATTAGTGACGTATACATTTGTATTTAATTCAGTTGATGGTGGTAATATTTTCGTTCAGAAGTACATAATTTTCAAAAGCAATGTAAAAGTTCAAAACTTCTGTGATGTTGTAAAAATGTTACTTAAAGAAATCATCTTTCTCTCGTAATCAATATTATGCTAATTAACTTAATCGTAATCAATTATCCTAACTGTGAAATTAGCAATATCATAGTTTAGCAAAGTACTTAGCTTCACAGCTGGATAGAAGACTAACTTGACATACAAAAATACTTAATAAATCAAATATCTTTGATTTCAATTCAGTAAAATATATACTGGTCACAACAGAAGGTCACAATTGTCATTAAAACAAAATTATACAGTACAAAGTTAGTATAGGCATACAGCATGGAATTCCGAGGAAACGTCAATAAATAGAACAAAAAAAAATTTTAGAGAGATTTCAGTCTAAAGTCTTAATATAAATTGTCAATGCAGAATTGTCAAAAAAAAAAACAAGATTATGTAAAAATACCTAAACAAACAAACTTAAATATCTAGTATATTCCAGTGCTTGTTTTCCAGTGAACAATAGAATCCAGCCAAACAAACTCTATACATCGATAGTTAAACAAGATTCATTTGAAAAGAAGCACTAGTATATTCAAGACAAAGAAATTATTGAAAATCTACTCTACAGCACATATTCAACAAATAAGACGAGCAGACACTAATTTGTGTTAAGATTTTAGAATTCTAAAGGAAGAAAATCTTGGGATGGAACATTGTAAAGATCTCTATGAAGTAAGTTCTATACACCAAGAAAAAACTTCTGATTCTTGAAGGAAATAGATTGGCTCAATTATTCTGAAAAATCGGGATTCTTGTAGCAAAAATAAAAAGCTAAGAGTTCATTAAAATTACAAAAAAAAACATAATTAGTACATATGATATTATCATTGCTTGTCGAGTGCTAAACATTTAACTCATAGCAGAAATTCGTACTCAATTCTTGAACAATTATTACATTAACAATTATCAAATAGATTGATTAAGAGTTAAATTTCAAACGATACTGTTCAATATCCGTTACGGAAAGAAATCCTCAAAAAATATAAAATGTCCATAAGTCATCAAAATCAAAAATTAAATAACATTTCAAAAAGAACATGTCAATAATTATAAACTTCAAGATAAAAACACATTTTTACATTCTTTTTAAATTATAAAAAATATATTGACTAAAATTAGCTTCTCTATTTTAAAATGAATTACAATACTAAAAAAAAAAAAAAAAAAAAGTAACATACGTTACTTATAATGTCAATTTAATTTTAAAATTAAATTTAGTACTTCGATTATTTTAATGACATATTCTATGAAAGTCAATATACTATGAAATTAATATAAAATATACATATTATAATATCCTTTCACCAAAACTTTTTTTTTTTTTATTTATATATTTTCATCTGAATTAAATCAGAATTCTAATAATGTTAAATTTAATATAAATAAAGGATTAAATTAAATTTAATTTTAAAAATAAAATAACTCTAAAATCAAATCAAATCAATATTGACAAATCACCTCATTTTATGGATCACAGACTAAATGAAAAATTTATATTATCTTTGATTTTTATTTTTAAATTTTATGTTCATACATACAGTGTGTATCATAATAAAATGAATAAATTGATCATATTATGAAATAAAATTCCTAAACACAATTTTTAATTCATATTTATATATCGCAGAATGAATTTAAAATACATGGAAAAATGACAGTATTCATACTATAATAACAGGTGGTTCATTAGTTCTAGTTAGGTTTATTCCCCTTGAACAATATCTCATTACTGCCTCTAAACTATAACGGATAAAATTATAATTAGAAGGTATTATATGAAAATCTTGTTACAAATTTTATATTATTTTTTGTTTTCATATATAAGTGGTTTACAATCCATTTGCTTTAAAAAGGTTTCATTTGAAAGACGAAGGAGCTTGGATAATTGTTTTAAATTCTTTTTAATGGAATCTTGATTTTATACATGATTAATTGTGTGTTAAGACTATGTTTAACTATATTGCTTTATTATATCCTTCTTCTATATGGATTCTAGAAAACAAAAAGTGACTTCCTTCAATATTGATATTATATGACTTCTGACATCTATTATGTGCAGATTATATCATAAAATTGACTTCAATATTTATTGGAATGTCTGCACTTTTTAATGACATTGTCCTTAATTTAACAAATAATACTTTTCAAAAAATAACATTATAAAAAAAGGAAAAATTTAATTTAAAAAAAAAAACAAATAAAAGAAAAAACATATTATACATTATTACATTATTTTATTTGCTTACCATCATAAATCAATATATTCTCATATCTATGTTTATTTATAAGATGAAAATATGTTAAAAAACTATTCATTTATTTAAAGAATCCATTACTATTTCAAATCAGTTTTATTTACATATTATACATATATAGGATATTAAAAATCAATACTATTTTAAAATTACATATCATTTTGCAAAAACTAAATATTGGAAATTAATTTGATTATTTTCACTTTTAATGCATCATTTTTGTTTTTTTTTTTTTTTTTTTGCCACAAGGACAGAAGTACTTTATTTTAAAATTTTTGAAACAAAAAAAAAAATATATAATCATACATTTTATTTAAAATAAAGTAAGTATACAATGTAAGTATGTACTTTCGAAATAATTTCACTTACTTAGTGATAGAAGTTTTCCTGACGTTTTATTATACCATTTTGATCTGTCTAAGTCTCCTTTGTGAAACTATCAAAAGCTTTCTTATGTCATGGTAACGTTATCATGTCACATATTTCACGTCACATCATATCATGTCATGAACTCATATTTCTCATTATGTTCAAGAATTTCCGACCTCCTGGTATCTGATGAAAGCTAAAATTTTACAAACATAAATAATATTATCTAAATTATATTCTAATATTATCATTATTAGAACAGAATGAAAAAGAATTAAATAAAACTATTATAAAGTAGGTTAAAAATTACAACACACTGAAGGTTCATAAATAAGAATAATATTCTACTTTGCGAGCAATAAGAAGAATAATTTTTTAAAGTGTCCTTATATTTATTTATTTATATTAATATTACATATCACATTCACTTAGGATAATGCAATATTATGAAACTTTCGATTACCAAGACTTTCTTTTTATACTCTGAATTGAATATATTACACTTTGAATACTCTTCCTTGATTAGCTGTGAATCCCTGTGATTAATGTGTTATCAAATTTTATGTGATATCCCACCAATTCATATTAACCATAAAAAATTAAAGTTTATGCGAATATAATTTATACTAAATGACAACTCGTATAAAAACAGACATTTTGTACATTTTCAGACAAAATAATAAAAATATGTTCTTCCTCTGTCTACACTAACAACCTTTTTACCGCGTTTAATATATTAACTTTTAAATATATGTAAAATTATATGATCAAGAATATTGTTTGTCCGTTTTTTTAAATTCAAAAATAATTTTAATTTTCTCTGACTAATGAGTTTCCACAATAAAATATTTTTTTGTATTACGTTGTAAATATGTTTCCTTAAGTTGTTCTTAACTTTAATACAGAATTGGAACAAAAAATTTGGCGCTTAAGCAATAACTCATCAATGCCTTCATTATAACTTTATATTAGTAAAATAACTTTCCAGATTCTTCCAAGAAAAAATTTGTATTTATTTATTTCTATTAATATTAAAAATCACAAAGTTAATAAGTTAAATCAGTTAAATCAGTTAATAAACCATATGCTGAACCCACTCGTTCACCAAAGCCCGCAAAATTTTCTTTATAATTTAATTTTTGTAAATTCATTGCATATATTTAGGCGATAAAATGTTGTATTATATTACAGTTTATTGAAAAACAAACTAATATTTAACATATCATTAACTTTAAATACTCTATTTAAACAAAACATTATATATTTTAAATTAAATTTTGTATAATACAATAAATTACGTCTTCTAAAGATGATTTGAAATAAAAAAAAATAATATATATCTACATAATAACATTAACTGTAATATTTTTTTTTTTTAAATAAAAAATTTTTAATATTTAAAAAAATAATTTTTAAATATTTTTTTAATTTAAATAAAAATTAAAATTACACATCGTTTCCTGTTCAGGCGTGGTTGTAAATGTCGTAAGGGAGAATAATTCTTACGAAGTTTGTGGAACTCTAACCCACGTTTCCTTGGTGTTTACAGCGTATTTTATACACTCTTACCCACTAGGCCACCGACATCCCAACTGTAATATTAAAAACCTAAAATCTAAAAAAAAACCGATTATATCCAAACATAAACATGTTATTAAAAGTAAAAGTTGTTCCATAATTCAGTGATTTTATTATAATAATTATTTTTATAAGTTAGTAGCAAATAATTTTTAAAAATAAAATGAACAAAATAAAAATTTAATTCAAAAACATAAAAATTTCAGTTAAAATTCCAAAAAGTTATCTTGCACTTTATATTTAATCACAATTACTGACCTCATAAATTCAGATCATATTTAAGTTAATAAAAGCCCAGCATCATAAAATTATCACCCATCCATGGATATAAAATTATTCTTAAAACTAAACTAAAACAAAATGCTGACTATCAGTAACAGTAAAAATAAGGATTACTTTCAAAAATTTAACTGCAGCTATTAGGAGATCTTTTTTTTTTTGCAAATTCTTAACTACTGTTCAAAAAAAAACAAACACCAATCCTTATTTATTATTCTTATATTTTTTTTTTTTAATCAAATTGTTCCTGACACCAATTTCATATGTAAACGTTACCATTTCACATCTCACTATTATCTACCTTACATAACGAACCCAACAAAAACATCCAATCAAACAAACTGTAAACAGTGATAATATTACAAAATAAACAAATTTCTTTGAAACAATCATCATTTGACCCTGATTAATAATGCATAACACAAAAAAAAAATAAAAAATAAAAAGGACCACTTTACAACAAAATAATAAATTTAAAAATTTTATTTAATCGTTAACTTAGTAACAGTTGATGCTATGGTGTTAAATTATTTGTTATAAAATTAACAAAGTACCTGGAATCACAAATAATAAATGACGCAAATCCTTTCGATCTCCACTTTCAAGTTCGTTGACTTGGAAATATAAATGGCAAAGGAATCAATCTACTTATAAAAAAAATTTCATAAACATTTCTACAAGTTTAGAAATAACGAAAAAGCCTTCAGACAGGGTTTTCTTTGGTTTACTCAATTGTCGATTGTAATCCCGATAACTTAATATTTTATAATATACATCAATCTTGGGCTAATCATTCAATCTTTTTTTGTGGTGAATCAAGAATGCAGATATTCTTATTCTTAAATTTAGGTTTATTTTCTTATGATTAGTATGTGTTTAACTTCATTATTGGTATTATAATGAAATATGATATGCTAGTAAATTGAAGGTGTTATGAATAATAAATAAGAAATGGTACAATATTTTGAGAATATACTTTTATTTTTAAAATTGATTTTAATTAATTATTTTTCTTCATATATAGTTTAAATGGTAATCGATGCAATTCTATTTGTTTATACTTTACTATAATTTTATATTTAAGCTATAAAAATATAAGGTATAATGAATATTGTTTGTTTATATTTTCCTATTTGAATATTTTTTTGTCAGCATTAGGATATTGGATATCTGTGAGTTATAAGGTATAAGTGAAAATTGAAACTTTATATTTGATATTTGTTTTTCTTATATTTTTGAAGTTTTCTGATATACATAAACTATAAATTATTACTTGCCATTATTTTGAGTTCAATGACGTATGGTAAAAGAATCGAAAAATCAATAAAAGAAATGTTCAGTTTTAATTTGCATTCTGTGTCCCGCAAATGCAGTATCGGTATTCTAACCAATATAACAACCAGCCATTAAGATATGTATAAAATTTTAAAAATATTTCTTAACCATAGACCCACTGTTAATCGAAAAAACAAAAAAAAATATTTTAGCTTAAACTAAATAGAATTGAGTTGAACTAAAACTCTATAGGTTTTTTTTTTCAAAGCTATAATAGACCAATTTAAATTGCAAGAAGCTAATATTTATGTATATTACATAAAGTAAAATAATATAAGAAGTATTTCTGACCAGTCAGCTTATATCATTGGAATTTAAAAACTACCTTTATCATACAAAACTGATTCTCAGTAATATTTACAGATATATAAAGAATGAAAAAATCCAACCATAAAATTAAGAATGAATGAAAACAATAAAGAAAATAAAAAAAAAAACCAACCCAAACAAAATATGTACTTATCGAAAGTCAACAACCCTTATTTTTTTTTCCTTTCTATACAAGTAAATTAAAGAGCAAGGACCTGTTGTTATCCCTTTTTTTATTATTTTGTGTTTATTTTGTTTTTAATAAATCTGTAATGTTAATTCAGCAAAAAATAGATTATTTTGTTTTTATTTTAATGACTTTGAATTTTTGTTTTTGTTTTGGTTTTTGTTTTTTTTTTTTTATATTTATTATATTACAAATAAAAACAAATACAAATAAATATAAAAAAACTGAATATTTATTCCAAGTTGACAGGTAATAATGAAAATTAATCTTAGAACATTTTTAGGATTATATTTTAAAAAAAAAAAGGTTATAACAAGGATTCGTATACATATACATATATAATTTTATATATATATAGATTAATAAATTATTTTTGATTATTTTATTTAAAAATTTCTTGTTCTATTTTAGAAATTAGCTTTGTTATTTTTAATTTATTTATTTATTTTAGGAAATAAAAATAGGAATGTAATCCTTTATTGTAATTTTGAATGTAAGGTAAATATAAAAAAATGGATACCTATAAAAATAAAAATTGTAATTAACTTCCTTTCGTACATTTTTTTGTCTATTATATATATTTTTTTATATTTTATTTAAACTTTTTTTTAATCCTTTTTCAAATTATGATATGCAGTTTTTTTAAACTTCCTCGATTTTAGTAGAGCTCACAACAATTATTTGTATGAAGAGATCATATGCTTCCAAAAAGCTAATTTTTTTCTTCGGTTTGGTTTTAGTCGTACTATTAGTAATTTATATATAAATATTTTTCAGGTGATTTTACCCACATAATAATAGAATCAATTTTAAGGAGAATTCAAAAATTTAACATTATCCTTTTAACTTATGTGCAGATATAGATGCATCATTTTATGAAAATATTTAATAATAAGGCACACTTTTCATCTTCCTAATAATTAACAAAAATTTTAAATCATTAAAGAGTATAGGTGTTAGTGTGTTAGAAAGTGCGTTTAGTCAGAATAAAACTATCAAAAAAAAGTGATGTAAGATTTTTTAAATACTTTTATAACTTATAAAGTTAAAAAAAAACCATTCTACCTTATTTTAAAAATGACGATGCTCCGACGTCGGAAAAATTATAACGGTATTTGTACACGCGATAGTTTTGCAGATACATATATCAAGTTTTATGTTTTAGTTAGATTAGGTTAGATTATAGTTAGAATCTAGATTAACGAAAAATTTTAAACCTAGTTGCTTAACGTCGACGGTCGACAACCCTTGTGCTTATAAAAAAATATAATACATAATTATTTAAAAAAAAAACAATAACATAATTAACTGTTGTTAGGAAAAGAAAGTTTATCACATTATACTTTTTAATCGTTACAAAAATAAAATATTATAAAATGTTAGATAAAAAAAAAAAGTTTAAAACCTTTTTTTCTTTTTACTCATTCCTTTATAACGAAAAATAAAAGCACTCTTCTTTTTGATCTTTTTTCAATGTTTATGAGTCCCTTTTGTATTGTAAAGCTATAGACTATAAATAAATCATTACATATATTTATATAAATAAGAGCTAAGGTACTGGCATTGATAAGATAAAAATTCAATTTTTTAAACGTTCTTTGAAGGTGGCATAAATATCCTGAAACGATCTTAACAAGTAAAGTTAGTCTTTAAAAAAATTTAGAAGAACAACACAAGAATTCGATGTATGAAAAACTTTAAGTAGATATACACAATATTTGAAGAATTCGAAAGAAAAGTTTACATTTTTGGTTAATAAAACAAATGGACCGTACATTTTTAATAGCCTAACAACTTAATCTAATAACTTAACCTGTTAAATATTTTAAATATCCTAATCCTAGTTAAAATGAATTTTAAAGATAAAATTAAAAAAAAAAACAAGAAAACAAGAAATCTACAGTTTTTGAACTTAATTATCTAATTGATAATGTTAGAACAAATTGATTGAATGAAATGCTTTGTACTCTGTCCGTTCGTCCCTCCATCGATCCATCATCATTTTTTTTTTTTTTTTTTTTTACGAGGGTTGGTGGAAAACTCGAAAGTCACCAAGAGGAACTGCACGTGCTTCCTCAGGGTAGTGTTGGACTTTAACCAACCAAAACCACCCCCCTTTTAAAACCAAACTTTAGGATGGAACCTTTAATACGAATGTACAGTTTGGTTTTGGGGATAGGGATGTGGGAAGGATAATTGGGAAAATTGGAATTGGGAAATTTGGATTATGGGGGATAGGTAGGAAATTTTGAGGGACATTTTGAAGAAAGGTGTTGATGTTCTTCTTAAACTTAAGTAAATCGTACACATAAGAATTACCAACTTTAGGGAACACATGCGATGGTATATGGTTCCACAGGCGGGACGTGCGCATGACAAACGAATTTCCATAAGTTGTATTTCGCCATCTTGAAATCTCTACATGGTAGGGATGAGCTTCTGCTGCCCGCCTTGTTTCTCGCTGGAAAACTTTGAGCGGAGGCATTAACTGTTTTAATTCATTCGAGCAGGTGTTAATCCCTACGAGATATCTATAAAACAAGGTTAGTGACCCCACTGTGCGACGATGTCTGAGTGGAGTGAGTATTGAAGTTACACTGGCGTCGTTGATAAGACGAATAGCTCTGTTTTGCACATTATCTAGGTAACCCAGCGCTGTTTGAGGGACTGCAACCCAAATGTGTGCATTTTACTTCATTTTCGGCCGAATGTACGTTTTATAGATATTGAGAAGATCAGATGCAGAAAAGTAAGTTTTGCAGCGATACAAAAAACCCAAACATTTAACTGCATCTTTAGTTATACCAAAAATGTGATTTGACCAAGTCAATTTTTGGTTTAACTCGATACCCAACATGTTTAAATCTGTTGAATGCTGCAAAACCTCTCCCTCAACATGTTTGTTTTTAAAAGTTCTACACCATGTAAGATAAAATAATAAATTTTTGACCATGGATTTAAAAAAATTAATGTTGTAGAATAACGTTTCTATCTAGCTCCACCAATTACAGATCCTTTTAAAGTTTGAAAAAACTCGAATTTCAAATGTGTATATCTCAGATCCTGCTTAATATTTCTTAAATCTAAAACGCCAAACGACAAGAATTTTTATTTTTTTTTTAATGCAAATAGTTTTTTACTTAAAAATTTTATTTTAGCTTTATAAGTTATAACTCAAAGTAATAAATTTTAGGTTAATTTATAAGTACTTTTATATTTTTTTATATATTAGTATTTAAATTTACTGTTATGTGAAAATATAATATTGCAAGATTATGCTTCCTTCATAAACTCCGGAAAAATTTAAAAACCTTAAAATTATTTGAGAGAGGAAAGATCTTTCAGAATTCGCATAAGTTACCTCAGAAAATTTTTTGTACACTTCCTCTATTTAAAAGCTATTAGTGGTGAAAAATTGAAAATTAATTATTTTTCGGCACATGTAACTTTGACACCTGTACGAATTTTTCCCAAATAAATCTCAAAAATTAAATCTTCAAGATTATGTTTTTACATGTATTAGCAGCTCTTAATTATCTATCTGATTGCCTTGCAATCAAAGAAAGTGTCTTTTAATTTTTGATGCAAGTCACAATACCGTTTTTATTTTTTTTTTAATACATTTGTCTGCCACATAAATGTGGACAGGAAATTACACATCGTTTCCTGTTCAGGCGTGGCTTTAAATGTCGTAAGGAGGAATAACTCTTACGACGTATGTGGGATTCGAACCCACATATGTATGTGTTTACGTCCCTCGGTGTTTAAAGCGTATTTTATACACTCTTACTCACTAGGCCACCGAGGCCCCCACTTTTTTTATTGACTTTTGGAAAATGGCGCCTTTAAAAACCTTTGCTTATTTTGTCTTATTTTTTTTAATAACAAACATTTTATTTTAAATATTATATTTGGTATATTAATTATAAAGTTATTAAGAAATATTAGAAGTTGACGCCTTGAATTCTTTTGCAAAAACTAAAAATTCCTGTGCAACATATATAAATTGTGACAATATAAAGCTTAAAATATCAAAAACAAATTTATTATTTAATATTAATCCACAACATATTTCAAATCCAATGCTATATAATCCAATATTCAAGAAATTTATATCCATCTAAAATGAAATTAATAAAATGAAAAAAAAAAAAAACAAATATTAATTCATTTAAAAAGTTAAATTTATTTGTTTTTTTTTATATACATAAAATAATAATTGCATTTAATCAAACGAATTTCTATAATTTTAAAAATAATTTAGGATAGACGAAGCAAATAACGTTCAGTATTGTTACGACTCTCTACTAATTGTTACTTCTATTTTCTACATATTGTGGAACACATTGAAATTTAGCAATTCATTTACTAAACTAGAATTACAAATTTAAAGTATCATCGATTAAATAATTAAATTTTAAAATAATTTCGAATACAACAAATAAAACATAAAAGTGAGAAAATTAAAGGGATTAGCGAAGAACATCAAACATTTATTAACATTATGATGGCTTACTTTGTTATATGTACGAATATGAAACTTTACAGTGTCGAAGAAGAATAGAATATTATTCATATTAAGTTTTTTTAAACAGAATCCTTCGTCAAATTTTCTGGCACAAAATTTTCAAAACTAATGTAATCATATATTAGAGGACTTTCAAAAATAATTAAACAGCGATAAAATCGTTGACTTTTAAATAAATCTAAAGTCTTAAAATTTTCTAATAGCTAAAAAACTTTTCAATAAAAGTCGAAAATATTACCAGCTCTTGAAAAATTGTATCAATATGCTATTTGCAAGACTATTCTAAAAGAGCTTTGGTAACGTTGTGGGTAAGAGTGTATAAAATACGCTGTAAATACCGAGGGAGTATAGGTTCGAATACAACTTACGTCTCAAAAATAATTTTCCCTTAAGACATTTACAGTTACATTTGAAAAGGAGCCTCTATTTTATTTAACATTCGCTTGTCACATGACAGGCGAATAAACTAAAAAAGGAAAAAAATTTAAGACTAAATATGACTTAGAAAATGACTTGAATCTAAAAACTAATTAGAGCAATTACATACATCAAACCAAATAAATAACTATAACCACAACCACACACTTTCAATTGAAAAATTGATATACTTCCTCGTCGCATTGTAAATCGTGTGTCAGTGAAAATAAAAAAATATAATAGTATTTGTAGAAAGAAGTGCATACTTAGCTCTAATGCAGTTATATCGCAATACAGACATAATATTAATATAACTTTATTAGAAAGTTTTCCAAATATAAGAAGGAGTACGTAATGACAGTTTTAACCCAGTTTGTGAGATAATATGACAAAAAGATTTAAACCTAACCGTAATAGTTCAGAGTTTATGCAAATGTTTTTTTTTTTTTAAAAATAAAATTATAAAATGTCACTTTTTGTTTACATCTTGAACTTTAGTTATTCTTTTTCTCTAATTAACGCAAAGATCATTTAATGATGAAAACTCATCATTTTCAGCATACTGATAAATTTTGTTTATATCAATTATAATAAGTTTCAAGATTTAGTTAATATACAATATATTAAATTGTCCATTCACTTTAGAAATATAAGTTCAACTTATATTTATAAACATTTTCAACCTGTTATATAAATTAAAAGTAAATTCGTTCTAAGATTTTAGTTAAGTAAATTTATCTAGCCAATGATGTAATGGTTAAGATAACGTACTTTCATTCGAAAGACTATAAATTAAAATCCCGACTGGTTCATAAAGATTAATCAAAAATTATGGCACGAATATCATAGTCTTATAAAATAGCTATAACTGTTACTAATAAACGACTTATTGAAACTATTGACCCAAAAAACTGAAGTTTAATTTACTCGTATGTAAATTAACATTGTTAAGGAGTATCCCATAATATTTCTTAAAATAAAGGTAAAGTATATCTACAAAAATGTATATTACGAAATTTAAATGTATTTATTAATAATCCTACTAATATTTTTTTATGTCAAATATTTGTAATTTAAAATTTAAATTTGCCCTATTTCGGCTATTCAATCGAGAGCAAATTTAAATTACATTTTCTTTATAAAGTATACCCTTTTTTTTTTTTTAAATTTATTATTTTTTCATATCTTTTCAAAAAAACTTTTTGATTAGAAAACCATACAATCATTAAGGTTATACTTTTTTTCTTAATAAATATTAAATATATTAAGAGATTTGGTATCCACATATTATGATATGTATTAAAAAAAAAAAGTATAACCTTAACAAAAACTACCTTATAAAAAATTGTTATATGGCAAAACAAATTTCAATTAGTCTTATACTTCGCAGATGATTTTGATAAAATTTCAGATAAGCATAAGACTAATAGAATATTTTAAACCAGGAATTCTTAATATTACAACATTTGAAAACCCACGAAAGAGTTCACGTAGTGTTGTAGCATGATATACTCCTAAAATTTGATATAATATGTATAATATAAAACTTTTCCAATAAAATTATTAATTCAATAAAATGTAAAACAACAATGAAAAAATTACCATATTAATATTCAATATATCACTATAATCATAATTTTCATGTAATATTAAGAATATATCATTTTTATAATCATATATTGTTGCAATTACCATTAATAATAATATTATATCAAAAATTAAACATAAAGTTGATAATAACATTTGTATTAATTGTAATAAAAGAAAAAAATTCCACCACATTACTAATGTAAAATTTAATATTAAACTTAATATAATTAAAAGATGTAAAAATAAACAAAATATACATAATAAATATAATACTATTAAATTTTTTGTATAATCTTTAAATAATTTACTATTTAAATAATATTTTTTTGTATATATTAATATTTTATTTAATAATAATTCTTTTTTTAATTCATATTTTAAATGATTTTTATAAAAAATTTTTATTGATTTTTTTAATAATATTTTTCTAATCATTAATATTTTTTTATATATTAATGTTATATTTAATATTATATTTGTTATTTTTGTTTCAATATATATTGTTATTATTAATTGTATTAATTCATAATTTGATTTTTGTTCACTAACATCTAAATACATTATTATTTCAATAAAAAATCTTAAAAAATTTTTTAACCATAATATTATATAAAAATATTTATTTATTATTGTATTTTTTTTATATTTATTTATTGATATTTGAAATAATTTTAAAATTTTTTTTTGTAATTTAAATATATTTTTAATTATTAATAAAAAATAACCAAATAATATTATACAAAACAATAATTCTATTATTAAAAAAAATGGTATAAATATTTCTAAATTATTTGAATTATGATATATTTCATTATGTAATTGTGGTATAATAAATTGTATATTTACATAAATAAATAATATAAATATTAATAAATCTATAATATATATTATAGAAAATATAAAAGTTTGAAAAAAATCATATATTCCTAGTAAATTTCTTAAAATATCAATTATTAAAAATATTATACTGTATTTAAACATTTTAATTTTATTAATTATATTAAAATATAGTGAATATCTATTAAAGGTTCTTGTATACACTAAAATTTCAATTTAATTATCAATGATTAAAATATTTTTATACGCAAATAAAATGATGTACATATGTATATATTTTTAATTAATTTTAATTTATTTTTATTAATTATTAAATTGATAATAAAAATAATTGAATTTAATATACATAAAACTTAATTACAAATTATTATTTATTAATTTATTCATGAATAATTATTTTGTATTGATTAATAATTATTTTGTCTACTATTTATTAATAATTTATATTAATATTTAACAAAAAATACAATAATTTTCTTCTCTGTCAGTTTTATTAGAATTTAAAAATTGTGCAAAAACTAGAAACAATTAAAGTAATAAAAATTAAAAAAATTAAAAAATCTTAAAATTAGAAAATTGCATATAAGAAGATGAGACAGGAGTCAAAAGATCTTTTTTTTTCTAGCCGTTTAATAAAAATCATTATCTGATGTAAACTGAATTTTGTTCGATTATTTTTTCAGTAAGCTTTATAACTTCAGTTTAGTTAAATCAAATGTTTGCTTCAGATTTAGAAGTTCTGATACACTTCTTTACAAATTCTAAGTCTACAATCAAAAGTATATTTTAATCTTTATTCGTTCTCTTAATTCTTCATTTCTTTTGAAATCTTTAATGATCGTCAAATGTTTTTCAAAGCTTTACGTTTCTTTAAAATAGTAAAATAGTATTCAACTTTCGATTTCTGGGTTTGAATAATAAAACATACAAAGTTGCTATAAGATAACCAATAAAAATATCACTACCTTTACATTCTTCTCTTTTCCACGTTTAAAATGCAGGGAATTTTTGTTTTAATTGATTATATCTTACTTTTGGGTATATTAATTCTGTAACCTTTGTATTAACATTTATAAACAAGTAGATGGTCACTTTATGTAAGAGGAATTAATACGGTACCATATTGCTATTCACCTATTAATGACATTGAATTCAATATTACCACTCAAGACAGTTACACCGTAATTCTCTTTTTCTCGCATGAAATTTCTCTTACAATAACATGACGTTGCTTCAATATTAATTGCAATAAATGAAGAAATATGTGATTAAATTTAATTTTTTAGTTAGTTATAATAAGAGGACCATGTCATCAATAACTCAAACATTAAAATTTAGTTTATATTTTTCTTTTTGAAAATTATTTACCGCAACGTAACATTGTCTCTATTTCTGAGTGAGTATTTCTTCCAAATCAGATTTGTCATAATTTTGAAAATATTTGATTTTTATATTTTTAGAGCTTCTTTGTACAAATTAGCCAAACCACCTCAAGTTTGCAATTTTTGGAACGGAAAAACATGATATAATCTTAATTTGGATTTTTTCAAATTCCACCATTTAATTTCTGTAAAAATTCAAAAAACTTACCATTAAATTAATGTTATCGTTGTTGCATTTTTAAAAATTAATATGGTTATGATGCTTCAGCATAAAAGTTTCGATGAACAAAAATTCCACATATGGTATGCTGAAATCAGAATTTTACTCACGACTGCAAAGCGTCATTTTTATTTCGAATTTTTTTTTTTTTTGTGTATGCTGTTTAGTCTGTCGAAATGGAAAATGAATAAAAATGAATGAAATTGCTTTTGAGTCAATTAGGCAGTCTAAAGCAAGCACTAAGCAGTTAAGAAACAAGTGTCATGTAATGCAAAATAATTTTAATTTTTTAAAAGAAGAAATGTAAATATAATTTTTTTTTGATTTTTTTTTTTTTTTTTTAAGTTATAAATTTTAAAATACTAGATAGACCCAGCATACGCCAGTCTGGTAATCTAATAATCTAATAATAATTAATAATTCTGGCATCTTAGTAATCTAGAAATAATATTGGTTTTTTGTAACTTAACTTTTAAATGAAATAAAAAGAAATGTCTTTCAGTTCTAATATATTTTTTACTTATCTTAAAAACGTTTTTTGAGAACTATCTTCCCTTCATCAGTTAGAATACTTAACATTTTACAATAAGAATGAGAATAAATTTAAATAAACGTAAAAACGTAGATAAAAACACTAAGAAAATTAAAGAAAGATTTTCTAGTGGGAGTTTGAGGACGGCAGCCTCCACTCCCTCAAAAATATTTTTTTTTTCAAAAAAAATGTCTAAATTCGTATCAAATTCTTTGTTGCTTCATACTGTTGCGCCTAGACAATTGTTATGTTTTGGGGACTTCTTCTATTTCCTTCTTTATCTACTTTTTCGATTGCATGTTAAATAACAATGCTGATAGTGCACCCCCCCCTTCTCTAACTCCGCTGTTGATTTCAAACTCTTCTGAAATTTGGTCCTGAATCAAAACTTTGGCTTTTGTATTTTCCATTGTCATCATAGCCATATTAGCAAGTTTTTTCGGTATTCCTTGATTTATACCAATGCATTATAGACCGTATTTCAATTAATACTATAAAAAGCTTACCGAAAGTCAATGAAGAGTACGTGGAGATCAGCGTTATACTCATAGCATTTTTGCATATTTTGCTTAATTAGAAATATCTGATCAACGGTTGACCTGCACACTTCGGAATCCACCTTGATATTCTTTTATCAAACTTTCCGCAAGTAGTTTCATTCTTTCATATATTATTTTTGATAGTATTTTATATGCAGTATTCAATAACATAATACCTCTATAGTTTGTGCAATTTATTTTATCCCCTTTTTTATTTAAAAAGGTATTAATGAACAAAAAAAAAATATAAAATATATATTTTGTATATTTCAAAAAAAAAAACTATTTCAGAAGTATTTTTTTTAATATTTTAATATTAATTTTTTTAATTTTTTATTATTCATTTTTACATTATTTAAATTACATTTTTCGAAATCATTTTTATTTTTTATTTTATTGCAAATTAAAATATAACTGATATACTAAGCGTTAAGTTTATAAACTTTATTTAAAATATAACTTGATCTCAACGTAAAAGTTTCATCAATAATAATTCTGTCTTTAAACAAAATTTTAAAAACTTTTCATATCTTCACCCTAAACTATAATTAAGAAATCTTTTAATATATTTTTTCTTATTATTAATACTTTTTTTTTTAATTTTATTTTATATATTTAATTAAATATACCTATTTTTATATATTCTATAGGTATATTTAATTAATATTTCATATTCTAAATTAAACATTAAAAAATTATCATTATTATAATTTTTTCCAATATGATAATAACTGTATAATTCTTTTGATTCGGTTCAAGGTCAGGATTTTATAAAATTCAAAAGAAGATTTCAAGTTAATGATCTGGATACATTTTTTAAGTTGGGAAACATTATTGACATATAGAAAATGACGTTCTGGTTTTTGACATTTCAGTTTCAATTTGAAAATAAATAGGAGTCTATACAAATTTAAGTTTTGCAATTTTTAATAAAATTTCTTTTTGAAAAAAATGTGAATTGTATAAACAAAAATAAAATTTAAAAAAAAAATAAAGAAAAATGGATTTTTTTTTTAAATTTGTTTATTTACTTTTTGAATTTTTGAAAATATCATTTATTCGATCTGAAAGAAATAACTTGTAACTACCAACATTCAAAAATAAAAAACTACGACAGCGCAACTTGTAACAAATGGCATTACTAAAATTTTTAAACTTGCATAAAACCCAGATAATTGTGTGAGTTTTCAGTTGTCATTTTATTTTCATATACGGCTAACCTAGACATTGAATCGAAGTAAAAGAACAGAGCTAATATAAATTAAAATTTTTAAAAAAAATTTTCTTAACCATAATATTACAATATAAAATGAATTTTTAATACAATACTTTTTTTTTTTTCTGATAATAATTTAAAGAAATATTAAATATAATTAAAATTTGTTTTTGTATTTTACATAAATTTTTTAAATCAAATATTAATATATAAAATAATGATTCAATTCCATAAAATATTGGTATATATTAATTATTAAATTGAATAATGTAAAATGATTTTTAACAAAAATTTTTTATTAAAAATAATTGCTCCCACTACTATAAAAAAAAAAGGTATATAAAAAAAAAACCAAATATAAATAAATCAATTAAATATATTAAATTATATGAAATGGTTTCAAAATTTTTTTTTTTAAAATCATATATTAATAATTATATTATATTAATTCGTTTTGATAATTTCATTTTAAATGAATTATTTTCTTTAACTAAAACTTTTTTATTTCTTGTAATTTAATTTAAAAAAAAAATACAATTTTATATATATATATATATATATATATATATATATATTTATATATACATAAGTATATATTTTATTTTTAATTAATTTATATTATTATTAATAATTTTTTTTCTAATTATTATTAATTTAATAAATTGTAATAATGAATAATTAATTAACTCAATTATTTTCTGATAAAAAGTTATGATAAATATAAATTATTATTTTTGTATATTATATATAGATATGTATATTTCTTTTATACCCGTACAATAGTTTTGGGTATATCAAAATTGGTCGCCCGTTTGTAACACATCGAAATCAGCCAAATAGATATAAACACTCAAGTGTATGAATTGGATCAGAATTGAAAAATTAGTCAATTAAATTTTTTCCGCCCGTCTGCCCGTCGTAAATTTTCTTTTATTTTTGATAATAATATTGAATTATATATTTACTAAACTTATTTATTATAATTGTATAAATAAATAAAAAATTAATATAAATAAATAAAACATAAAAATTTGATTTCAAATAAATTTTACAACTTTTAAATTAATAAAAATATTTTATGTTTCTACAAATTTGGATTTTTATTAGCGATAGCTCATGAAATTATAAAACTTTGATCCGAAATGTTTCGTGCGATTTGTAACCTTCTTATTGTTATTTATTGAAATCAGACCACCTCTTTAGTTATAGTTGATGTACAAATTTCTGAATCTTGTTTATATATCTTCAAAACATATAAAATTAAATGAAGGACAGCTGAAATTATTGGACCAAAGCTCAAGGTACCTTTATGCAATTTTTTTATATATTCCCACTATAGTTTATTTTAAAAATAATGAAAAATTAAAAGCAGTGTTATAATATAGATATTAACTTTTTAGGTTTGTATGGGTATTTAAGAGTTGACAAGACATTATAACATTGACCGTTATAATTGATATCTTATCATCATTTTTTCTAATATAAAAACTGGAACCATTCCAAAATCATGGTCAAATCAAAATCAAAATAATACATCAAATTTTTAAACTTAAAGTTTTGAATACATTTAAATGATCATATGTTATATCATGTCTTTTTTTAGAAGATTCACAAAATAAATTGAAGGCATTTGAACAATTTATTTATATAAAATGATGTTGAATTAACAGAGTTAATATATGTAAATATCTTTAAAAGAATGAACTTATAAAGAAAAATTATCAAAATAATCAAAATTTTAATAACTTAACTTATATTCCCAATTAAATAAAACATTTAAAAAAATATAACAAATATCAATTAATTTTTGATGTCAAAATATTAAGAAAATGGATTAGTGATTGGAAACTAATATTCAATTCTTAAAATGTTAAAATTTAATTAAATAGTCAAAACGAAGCTTAGGTTGCAATCAGCAGTTTAGATCAACAATAAATTAAAGTGATCTAACTCATGGCGAAGTGGTTCAGTCGGCAGACTTTCAATCAAATCTCAAGTCCCAAACTCAAATCATATTTAACCCAAAACCCCAAGCTCAAGTCATATAAATTAAAAATATATAGTAATTTTATATTGTAATAATGCATATCGCATAATTAATAATAATAATAATAATAATAATAATAATAGTAATAAGAATACTAATACCAATAATAATAGCTGCTACAGTGACAGTGGGGTTGCCTTCAATAATAATTACGTCATGCAGAAAGGTGTTATATACTACTGCATGTTGTGACTGTTGTAACGTCCCTGTTAACAAAATAGTAAAATTAAAAGGCGGATTCATTGTTTTCTTACAGTCCCACTCTCAGTTCAATGTTTTCGCATCCATTGTCCTATCCTAGGGATAGGAAAGGATAGGATATCACAATGGGCAATATACTGTCCATTGTATTGGCTAAATGGGGAAGTGGGTTTAGTCAGTAAGAATCTGACACTACCAAGAGGAAATTTTTGGTGTCTTTGGTAGATTCCGACCGTAGATTTTTTTGATTCCCTTAGGAAAAAAAGAACTATGGTTACTAACGTTCTCTTTGACAGCGCAAGTCTCCATTGAACTTTAAACGACAATTACCTTTTTAAACCAACAATAAATTGAAATCTTTGGTACAGTTTGGTTAAGTATTGTAAAGAAATACGAAAGTAGGAAAAAATATTATAAAACAGGATATTAATATTTGCATAATTTATTTTTTAATAAAATTATCAAACATTGATCAAAGATTTAATTTTTCAAAAACTCTATCCTTAACTATGTTGTGTACATACGAGGTTGCGCTTAACACTCTAAAAACGCCAAACAATCTTTTAACTTTTCTTAAACTTTTACCTTTTTAAATCAGTATCAATATTATACAAATATTTGAAATTTAGTAAGAGAAATAAATAAAAATTTATATGTTAAATAAAAGTTAGAAAAAATTAAAATAACAATAACACGTTCTTTCTAACAGTGTTATACTTCAATGAATTTTAAAATATGTCAATTCCCTTTTAAAAGAATGAATAAATTCGAACCTTTGGTATACAGTTTAGTTCAAGAATGCGAAAGGAGTAAAAAATATTGTAAAGCAGGAAAAGAAAAATGTCTGTAAAGATATTATAATAAATTTGAGATAAATATATGAAAGTAGTGCTATATGCGTAAATTAATTTATATCGTAATAGTTTATTTGGTTAAAGTCTATTTGTGTATAACAAGATGGAATACACATATAACATTTCTGTTTCAAGCATGTGTCTAATAGATACAGTCCGAATAATTAACAGTTTGGTCAAAATAACAATTTAATAATCTAAATTTTTGTCTAATGTGAGTAACAAACGACATCTGCTCTAAGTCCATGCTCGGTATAAGACGAAAGTAATATGTAATGTAAAAATAATATTTTTTTACAAAGAATCAAAACGTAAAGAAATTTTTTATTTTATTTATTTGTTTTTTTTTTTTTTAAAGTACACCGCCATGTATATTTGAGTTATATTGTACAAAATTTATAAACAATTGAATAATTAATATAAATTGTGCCATAATAAAGCTTCCAATATTAAAAATAATTTTATTATTTAACATCATTCCATCGAATATTTGAAATCGAATATTATACAATCCAATGTTTAAAAAATTTGTTTCTATCTGAAACAAAAAAAAAAATAAACAAAATTAATAATAATTGATAAATTTTTATACTACAATTATTTATTTATTTTATTAATTTATTAATTTAAAGGGAATATCCCGATTTTGCAACCACCTCTAAAGTCTTTTCTAAATATTTTTGAACATACATATCAAAGAATTTTAAATAGTGAGGGCTGCTGCCCTCAAATCCTGCTAAACAAATTATTGAAACCCTGATTTTATAATCAACACTAAAATCCCTCCTAATTCAAAATCTCACATATATACCTAATAATTAATATTTTTATAAATTTTGGAAATAATTAATAGCTTTAATACTGAATTTTAAATGTTTAATTTTATGAAAATATAAGTCCCTGAAAAACTTTTGACCATTTTGCAGGAATTATAATCTCCCGGGGAGCCTTGACTTGCTATATGAATCATAAATCCCAAGCGGACTTTTAACGCACCACCTTATAAACCACGTTTTTAATCGTTAGACCATTTATATCGTTTTTTTATATTTATTTATTTATATTAATATTACAACTCACATAGGATATTATAATATTACAAAATTATCGGCTATCGGCTACTAATTAAATTGTAATATTTATATTACACATTTATTTATTTATATTAATATTACATACATAAATGTAATGCAATATTATTGAACCATCGGCTACCAAGGCCATTATAGGTTTTTATACTATTATTAAATTATATACTATGTAATATTATTTATTTTGTTTATATTATACACTATATTTTTACATTATATTTGGTCGTAAGGGGGATATGTCAAGAAAAAAACACTTACGACCTGTGTAGGGATCGAACCCACACTCCTTCGTTTTTTTATATTTATTTATTTATATTAATATTACAACTCACATAGGATATTATAATATTACAAAATTATCGGCTATCGGCTACTAATTAAATTGTAATATTTATATTACACATTTATTTATTTATATTAATATTACATACATAAATGTAATGCAATATTATTGAACCATCGGCTACCAAGGCCATTATAGGTTTTTATACTATTATTAAATTATATACTATGTAATATTATTTATTTTGTTTATATTATATACTATATATTTACATTATATTTGGTTGTAAGGAAGGTATGTCAAGAAAAAAAACACTTACGACCTGTGTAGGTATCGAACCCACACTCCTTCGGTTAATACGACACACGCCTACCCACTAGACTACCGAAGCCCCACACATTTAATAAAAAATAAATAAATAAATAATAAAAAAAAAAAATTATTGCATAATTTTAGGCTATTCTTTTTTTAAACAAATTCATATTTACCATTTTATAATCAGATTTTTCATCGTATTTATAATTATTAAGTATTATATCGAACATTTCCATTTTATAATTATATAAAAAAGTATTAAATAATAATAATAATAATATTTCCACTATATTATATAAAAGAAATATTGATATAAATATAATATACATTAAATTAATTGAATTAAATATCAAGAGCAAAAATAATAAAATAAATGTTAAAATTAAAAAACGTAAAAATAAACATATTAAACATAAAATATATATTTTTTTTATAAAATTTGTATATATTTGAAAAATATTCTTATTTAAATAATATTTTTTTGAATATTTTTCTATTATTTTCAATAATTTTTTTTTATTAATTTCATCATTTTTTTGATGTTGTTGTAATAAATTTTCAAAAATATTTTTTCTTATTATTAAAATTTTTTTTAATTTTAACATTATATTTAATATTAAATTATATGTTTTTATTTCAATATATATTAATAAAATTTCATGTTGTAAATTATAAAAAAACTTATAATCAATAAAAATTTTTAACACTATAATATTCAATAAAATTTTTATTAAATTTCTCAACCATAATATAAAAATAAAATTATTTTTTAAAATTACACTTTTTTTATAAAAATTTAAAGATACATCAAATATTTCTAAAAAAATTTTTTGTATTTTATAGAAAGTTTTTAAGTTAAATAAAAAATACCCAAATAATAATAAACAAAATAATGTTTCAAATAAATACAATAATGAAAATATTATATCAGATTCTATAGTATGATAACATTTAAATAAATCAAAATAAAATTGTTGTAAAATTGAATATGATAATATACAATATATGAAATATATTAATAAAAATAAATCTAATAAATGTATTAAAGAATATTTTGAAATTTCATAAAAATTATAAAATCCAAAAAAAATATTAAAAAAATTTTTTATAAATAATCTTATTAAATTCATTTGTTTTAATAGTTCCATTTTTCATAAATAATTACTTTTAACTAATATTTGACTTTTCATTAAATAATTTAAAAAAACAAAAAATCTTTCTAATATAAAAAATTTAATTTAATTAATTCAATATTTTTAATTATTAATTTTGAATTACCTAATTAAAATCATTTATTTACGTTTGGGACAGGTTGTATCATAAGAGACAGGGATGGGGACAGGTTATACCCGAACTGAGAATGATGGAGACAGGTTGGAAAATTTAATAAATAGGTGGGGAACAGGATGGGAATAATTTTGTCACTGTTATTTAATATATTCTGTAGTACTACATATATATATATATATATATATATTAATATTACACACATATATACAAGTCAACATTTATATACTTTAGCATTTAGCATAATTTTTGAATTTATGTTTTTATTTTGAATATTATTTTATTACATTTCTTCAACTATATATATATATATATATATAATTTATATATTTATAATATGATTAACTATAGAAATAATTTATTTTAATATATAAATAATGAGAATAAAAAAACTTACTTTAATTATTTAGTTTATCTAAGTTTATTCGAAAAAAATATATAAATTCTTGTACAACAAGTAAAAATTGTGCCATAATAAAACTGCCAATTGTAAAAATTCTTTTATTATTTAATATCATTCCATTACAAAATTGAAAACCAATATCACATAATCTAGTATTTAAGAAATTTATTTCCATCTGAAACAAAAAAAAAAAAAATTTAAATTTAAAGTATTTATTATTTTTATATGTTAAATAAATAAATTATTTCAATTATATGAAACTTTTAATTTTTATTACAAGTTAATTTAAGCAAATTGATTAACGCAAAAGTTAAGAATCAAAGAATAAGTTCTTATATAAATTAATATTCAACAAATTTATTTATTTATATTAATATTACAAAGTACATAAGATAATCTAATATTACAAAACAATCGGCTACTAAACCCATGGCCATGATACAATATTTTATACATTATATATATTTGGTAGCAAGAGGGATTTGAGTTCAAACAAATCTTCGAAAAATTAATAATAAATTAAAAGTATAAAAAAAATATTTTGCATACTTTAAGGTAATTTAATTTTTTTTTTTTTTTTTGTTTTTCTTTAAATATTTACCATTTTATTATTAGAATACTCGTTGTAATTATAATTATCAAGTATTATATTGAAAATTTCTATTTTATAATTATATATAAAGGTATTTATTAATAATAATAATAACATTTCCATTACAACAAATATAAATAAAGTGTTAACACATAATAAATGTATTATATTAATATTTTTCCAAAATGAAATATAAAATAATAAAAGAAATGATGTAATTAAAAAACGTAAAAATAAACATAAAAAACAAAGATAAAAAAATTTTGTAATAAATTTTGAATATTTTTTCAATATTATCTTATTTAAATAAAAAATTTTTGAAAATTTTATTATTTTCTTTAACATTTTCTTTTCATTATTTTGATCATAATTATTTACATTAAATTTTTTATATTCTTTTAATGAATTTTCAAATATAATTTTTTTTATTATTAATATTTTTTTTATTTCATATGTTATACTTAAAATTAAATTAATTATTTTCATTTCAATATATTTTAATATTAATTCATGTTTTAAATCATACATTAAATTTTCATCACCAATTTCTTGGTATATAATAATTTCAATAATAATTTTAATAAAATTTCTTAACCAAAATATTATTATAAAATGATTTTTTAAAACAACACTTTTTTTATAATAATTTAATGATATATTAAATATAATTAAATATATTTTTTGAATTTTAAATAGAGTTTTCAATTTAAATAAATAATAACCAAATAATAATAAACAAAATAATGTTTCAAATGCATAAAACATTGGTAAACATATTTCAGATTCTCTTCTATAACTAGCATAAAATATATCATGACTAAAATCTATTATTAATTTAGGTAACATATAAATTAAAAATCCAAATACATATATATCTATTAAAAATATTATTTTATATGTAAATGTTTCAAAAAAATCATAAAAACCAAAAAAATTTTTTAAAAAATCAATTATTAATAATTTTATAATATTAATTCGTTTTAAAAATACCATTTTTTATGAATAATAACATATAACTAAAATTTCTCAACATTTTTATTATTAAAATATATATGTATATGATATATATGTATTCAAATTTAATTCATTATAATATGAACATACAATTTTCAATTATATTAGAATAATAAAAATTATTTCTAATATAACTAATTAATTTTAATTAATTAATAATTTTTGTAATTATTATTTTAAATGTTAATAAATACATATTAATTTATCTTGATAAATTAGAGTTTTTTTCTTAAGGGAGGTGAGAATTTTCCAAAAACTCAGATTCTTACTGATAAATTCACGTCCCCCCTTTACCCATTATATTGGTTGGACAGTAAATATAGGAAAGCATAGAAATACAGGAATACAAAAACTTTCAATTAGGGAGTGAGACTATAAGAAAACAATGATTACGAATATTATTATTACTATTTTAACTATCAGTGATGAAGCTATCAACCGTTACAGAATGCTACTAGTATATAACACGCTGCTGTATGATTATTATTATTATTTAATAGAAATTTTAATGTATTATGTATTAATTTTTGAAAATTAAATAGAATTTTTATTGTATTTAAAAACAGCAATTTCACAAAGCAATTTAATAAAATAATAAACAGTTTCTGTTAAATATACAACAAAATAATTTAAATCCAACCAATCTGGGTCAAACAAAAAAAAAAAAAAATAAAAGTTCTTAAAGTGTTTAGTAAATTCATTAACCCTTAGGTGCAATTACATTCATTACGATTATTTGACTTTCTCCAATATCTTTTTTATGCTGTTATTATATTCCCATATTTAAATGAAATTTTTTTTTACATTCTCAAAATCAGTTTAGATTAATAAAAGTTTAACAAAAAAAGGGCTGATAGTTTTTATACCCGTACGATAGGATCGGGTATAATAAAATTACTCCTCCGTTTGTAACACCTCGAAATAAGCGAGCTAGATATACCTTCAAAGGTATGGATCGGATCAGAAAAAAATTCTAAGACTTTTGAGCCATGTCCGTCCGTCCGTCCGTCAGCACGCTAACTCAAAAACTAAGAAAGGTAGAATCTTGAAATTTACACAAAATATTCTGGGAGTAATTTGTAGGTTCCTTATTTTTTTTGGTTGAGTTTGGACCAAACCTTAGGGTAGCTCTCGAACACCTAACTTTTAGATCCCCACATTTTTTTTGAAATAGAGCTATGAAATTTTAACTGCTGATAGATCTCACAAAAATATTAATTTTATTTTTAATAACTTTTTTTTGTAGCCCCACCCGTTACGGAGTTACAGCTCCCCAAAGGTTCAAAAAAGCTCTATATTTAAATTGTTATAACAAAAGTTGTATAAAGTAAATCTTCATTTTGAAAACGCCAAACGATTACTACTTTTATTAGCTTTAAAAATATATATACAATAAATATATATTTGTGGCATACGGTGTCTTAATTTACCGTTATCCGAAACTAAAATTTTGCAAAATCCTTTAACCCTTCTATCTTCTAAACGATTTAAGTTGGAAACTTGAAATTTTGACAGAAGTTTGAAAATAAATATGAGTCATTTCAGAAATTTGTTTTGTATCACCCCCGTTTAGGAGCTGTAAAGGCTCAAAAACTGAAAATTTTCTATTTTGAAACACCTGTAACTTGAACACCTGTTAAAATTTTTTTGAAGTAATACACAAAAATTAAAGCTTCAACATTATACTCTTATTTCTGTTAACAACTTTTTTTAATAATATAGGGTTACTTTATAATTGACGAAAGTGTTACTTGATTTTTTCAAATTTTCCAACGAATTTCTTCAACAAATTTTTTGCATTTTGTTTTACTCGATAATTTGAAATTGTTGAGGATATAATGCGTAGTACAAAAAAATGTAAATAAATAAACAACATAACGGTTGCTTGAAGAATTTTTATTTATATGATATTGATATATA
Organism: Poecilobothrus nobilitatus; assembly: GCA_947095535.1. Classification (NCBI taxonomy): domain Eukaryota; kingdom Metazoa; phylum Arthropoda; class Insecta; order Diptera; family Dolichopodidae; genus Poecilobothrus; species Poecilobothrus nobilitatus. The sequence goes on from OX352774.1 coordinate 60,570,678, forward strand.
TACATACTTATATAATATCATGTTTATTTACATATCGTATATGTCACTAGTGAATGAATGATAAGAGTATAGATGTATATTATATAGCGCCATATTTACATACATATATGTATTTTATTGTACTTATAAGAAATTATTCTGTCAATGGAATATTTAAATATAATATAATATAATATTTAAAATTATATTTACTATTTTGTACTAAGTAAATTTAATATACATTTACCGCTTAGTATTAAATGGTACTATAGAATATTTGAAAAAGTTTTGGATTGATAATCGTTATGTGGAAGGTTAGAATCTGCTTTTGAAGAATGTACATATAAACATATAGTTTGAATATATGTACAACCCATAGTTCTAGAAATTATAAAATTCACCCAAATTATTTTAAAATACTAAAATATTAAAACAATAATATTGTAAGCAGAGTGACAGGCTGTGAACATACTAACGGTTCGTACGGGTATCTAAGAGTTGACAAAGTCAACTGTATTCTTCCTCGTTTTTTTGAATGAAAATAATTATTAAAAAATGTACAAAAAAAAAAGGTTTTAACATGTTTTCAGACAATTAATTTATAAATTTAATTTTTATCAAATTTATTCATTTATGTTTTCTTAATTTAAATAATATATATAAAAATTAACAATTCAAATACAAATAAAATAAATCTATTAAATATATTTTAAAAAAATAACGTAACATAATGGTATCAAAAAAATCATATAATGTAAAAAAAAATTCAGATTAAAAAATTTTAATATTATTTGTTTTTTTAATCTTAAATTGTGGTGTTCGGAAATAATGACCCTTCCGATGCGGAAATAAAGGTGAAATATTAAATTTTAAAAATTCGGCTATATGCTTTAAAAGGGAAGTATAGTCAAATCCGCCTTATTTCCGTTTTCCAAATATTTAATTTTTTTTTTAAATTATGATAGAAGTGCCCATTTATGACATATTCGAATTTTATTGCCGGTTACAAAACAATGCTATACGGTTTGTACAGAATATGTAGCTTACGTGTATATGCGAGATTTTGAATTAGGAGAAATTTTATAATTTGTTACAAAGTCAAGCTTTCAATAATTTGTTTAGCGGGATTTTGAACTATTTCAAATGTTTTATTGTTTAAATGTGTATCTACCAAAAATTACGAGGAAGAATTTTTGAATTGATGGAATTTTGAAAAGTGGGATTTCGAGAAAGCGGAGTTAAAAATATCGACGTTTTGCAACCATTATTTTACTTATATTTTTTATTTATAAGTAATTAAACAAACCTAAATTAAAATTTTTAGAAGAGAATTTCAGAAATTTTTGTATTATAAAAATAAAATTCGACTTTATTTAATTTTCAATTTCGGTTTTCTTTTCTTTCCAAAACGGTAATAAAGCTGAATTTGAAAAACTCGCAATTTTGGCTCAATTTCTGTATTGAAAAAGAGTATTAGGTTTTCGGTGACCTTAAATGGCCAATACCAATTATCAAATATATATGAAATTTTCTACATTTTTAATTAAATATTTCGAATATTGCATACCCAAATTAATTTATAATTTTTTTATTAATATTAACTATTAATTGTAATAATTATTAATACCTATTTAATTATTTACATTTATCATCTTGTTACTCTCTTGTATAAAAGTGTTGTTACTCTCTTGTATAAAAGCGTTACTATGTAATAAAGCTATAAACTGCTGCACAATAAATAAAAATTTATAAAACTTTCAATATTAAATATTATTTTATTATTTAATATCATTCCATTGCATATATGAAAACCAATATTATATAATCCAGTATTTAAAAAATTAATTTCCATCTGAAATAAAAAACAAAAAAAAAATTATAATATGTATGATTGGCATTAATAAAACTCTTATTTATAAAATAAAATAAAAATTTATTAGCATGGCATATCAACAGAGGAAATGCAGTAAAAACTATGTGAAAATTGTATACTGCATCAAAAATTTTTAATAGGAAAGAAAATTACACAATAAAATTTTCACTAAAATTTTTCCTAATCAAACACATATAATGTAAAAAAAATAAATAACATAACTATAACAATTAATAGAAATACAATTTATAGTTTAGGTTGGATCTGATTCGAAATGAAAATATGTATCTGCAAAATTTGTACCTACTGATAGTTTTTTTTATTTTAAATAATAAAAATAAATAATAATAAATAAAGATTAAAAATTATTCACCACGAATTAAAATTATGAATTAGCACCAATATCAAAAAAAATAATAAGACCACATAAGCTATTAGAGAAATATTGAAAGTTTTAAGACTTTTAAGACATTGCATAATAAAAGCATTATTGCAAAAATAAATTAAACCTAAACTGATTTTTATTTGAAATTTGGAACAATGTTTATTATATGATCTAATAAATTATTCTGTGTTAAATTAAACAAAGCTCAAAAAGCCAAAAAAAAAAAAAAAACAAACAATTATTTTCAGACTATTATACTTATACGTGAGGCTACTGCTTATACTCTTTTTTAAACGTCTTTCTTTTACAAAACCGTATTACCAGACCACTAATATAAACACAAACAAAGAGGCACTCTCTCAGTTAATAAACAATATGCTTAACCACTCGGCAACCAAATAAATAAGAGCAGCTTTTCTTTATCATTTTGAAATATAGAATAATATATACCTTTAATAGCTTGTAAAAATACATATTAGTTACTTTACTTTTGTTTAAATAAATAAAAAATAATAATTTTAGATCTAAGTATTCCAGCTAATAGAAATAGACATTTTTCACTGCTATTTTTATCCCAAAAACGAATTAATATAATAGAAAATCTTAACTAAAAAATTAAATAAATTTAAATAAAAATAATATCATACCAGGTGAGGTTAGGATAGGCTGCTGCCGAAAAGGGACACTTAGACCATATTTGGTCCATTGTGATACAACATAAAAACTTCTCTATCCCACTCGTAAAAACCAATTTGAGCTTTTTGCAAAGCAAACAATGCTCTTCACATTTTTACCTGCTAGATCGCTAAGGTTGTTGAAAAAATATTGCCTCAAATGGATGTTCCTTTTTGCCGACAAGGCTGGGCATATTCAAAGAAGATGAAGAGTCGTTTCCTCCTTTTCTTCATTTTTGCAGCCTCTACAATAGTCATTTGCAGATAAGCCAAGTCTTTTGGCATGCTTCCCTATTAAACAGTGGTCGGTGATTATACCCATTGTCATTACAATCTCTGGCCTTTTAAGAGAAAGCAGATTATTGGATCGTCTTAAATCGGTTTTGGGCCATATCAATATCGTTAGGTATATTGCACGAGATCAAATTTGACCATTTATTATTTACCATATCCGTTATTTCCTTTCGAAATAAAATTTTGCTTATGGATAAAGGTACCCCTAGTTTTGCTGTGTTCGGCAGAACTTGTAAGATTGTACCAATTCTTGCAAGTTCATCAGTTTTTTAATTTCCCGGAATACCTCGATGACCTGGTACTCAGCAAACCTGAATGCTAAACTGTCTGACCATCTCGTTAAAACAGTTTTCGAAAGTTTATTAATACTAGGTTAAGTATCATATTTTTTGATATATTATCGTATATTCGGTTAAGTATCGTATTTATTTCTTCTTCTTCTGAAACTAAAAAAAAAAAAGTATTCTATCTAGGACTATATTATATTTATCAAAATTTAGAAACTAAATATTAATGTAAATATTTCCATTTTATTTATTTTTTGTTAATTTTATTTTATATGTGCCACCTCAGTAACCGGACAATAAAAATACGAATGTTTTATAATTTATTATATATTATTAAATATTAATAAATAAATTTATTAATTATTTAGCATTTTAAAATCACAATTTTGATCATATTTATAATTATCAAGCATTATATAATAAATATCCATTTTATAATTAAATAAAGAACCATTTATAATTAATAATAATAACATTGTATTAAATGTACATAAAAAATTAATTAATATACATATAATAGAAAATGTTGTAACACTTTTCGTATCAATGAGAAAAAAAAAGTAAACAAACAAATGTATTTAAAAAATTAAAAAATAAAGATATAAAACATAATGAATATAATTTATAAATATTTTTTGTATATTTTGAAAAAAAAAATCTATTTAAATAATATTTTTTTGAATATTTTAAAATTATTTTTAATTTTTTTTATTATTTATTAAATTAAATTTTTCATATACATTTTTTTTTTTTATATTCTATTAATAAATTTTCAATAAATATTTTTTCTTATGATTATAATTTTTTTCATTTGTATTATAATATTTAATAAAATATTACTTATTTTTAATTCAATATATTTTAATAATAATTCAAATTTTATACCATACATTATTTATTTCTATCATAAATTATTTTAGATGTATAAATTTTTATTGTAATTTCTATTAAACTTCTCTTCTTAATCATAATATTATTAAAAAAATTTTTTTTTTTAAATTTTATTCTTTTTATAATAATTTAATAATATATTAAATATAGTTAAGAATTCTTTTTTAATTTTATATAAATTTTTAAATTTAAATAAAAAAAATATAACCTAATAATAATAAACAAAAATATGTTTGAAATCCATATATTAATGGTAATATAATTTCATATTCTGTAAAATTATTAGTTATAAATATATCACGATAAAAATATTTTGTGAATATATTTAATATATATATATATATATATATAATATATAAATATAAATAAAATCCATTAAATATATTATAGGAAATGTTAATTTTTCAAAAATATTATAAATTTTAATTAGTTTTTTTTTAAAAATTATATATTAACATTTTTATTATATTAATTTTATTTAAGAATTCCATTTCATTTGAATAAAAAAATTTCACTAACATTTCTTCTAGGGAAATTAATTTTTTTTAAAAAAAAAAAGTCTTTTTTTTTCAATTAATTTGTATTTATTAATAAAATTTTTATTTTTGACATTTACTTATCACTAATAGTAATTTTAATAATTAATTTTTTTTAATAAATTTTTTTTTTTTTACTTTATACCTTATCTATACCTATCTACCCTTACCATTATTTCTAAACCCAATTGAATACATCCTTTAAGTAATAATTCCAAAAAAGAACAAAAAATAATAATAATTAATATTTTTTTAAAATAAAATATGCATTCGAAGAATAAAACAAAAAAATTTAAATATTTTATTTAGTATTTTAGTAAATTTACAAATAAAATTTTGAAATAATGGTTATGTCTATTCTGTTCATATTTCATATAATCTATATATATATAGTCAAAATACAATATCTGATGGTTTTTAATGTCTACAAAAATCTATAAAATTATAATTTTAGAAACTAGAATATATGACCTAAATTTTCAAATATATATCTTAGAACAATTTTATGTTATGTTTATTTATTAAAATTTTTTTGTACTACGCATCATCATCCTGGACAATTTTAAATTATCGATTAAAAAAAAAATAAGAAATTTGTTAGAAAAATTGTGAAAAATCAAGTTACACTTTCGCCCATTTTAAAGTAACCCTACATTATTAAAAACAAGGAAGAATACAGTTGCCTTTGTTAACTTTTAGATACCCGTACGAACCGTTAGTATGTTCATAGCCTATCATTCTGCTTACATTATTATTTTTTTAATATTTTAGTATTTTAAAATAATTTGGGTGAATTTATTCTAGAACTATGGGTTGTACATATATTCAAACTATATCTTTATACATTCTTCAAAAGCAGATTCTAACATTCCAGATAACGATTATCAATCCAAAACTATTTCAAATATTCTATAGTACTATTTAATACTAATCGGTAAATGTATATTAAATTACAAAATAGTAAATATAATTTTAAATATTATATTATATTAATGCGTACATAGTATATTTATATTGTTATAAGTATATCGCCATACATTGCAATATTTCTTTAAAAATATTTCCATTCATAGAATAATTCCTTATAAGTACAATAAAATACATACATGTATGTAAATACGGCGCTATATAATATACATCTATACTCTTATCATTCATTCATCAGTGACAAATATGATATGTAAATAAACACGAGTTATATAAGTATGTATACCAATATCATATAAATATAAATTATTCAAGTAACCGTTATATTTTTTATTTATTTAATTTTACGGGCATCTAAGAGTTGACAAAGGCAACTAACTGTATTCTTCCTCGTTTTTTATTTATATTAGACCACACCTTTAAGAAGGTATTCTATAAATTTCTAAGCCTACTTTATAAATCTTTAAATCTTAGAAGATTATAAATAATTATAAAACTGTAAATTATTAGATCAAGGCTTGAGGTAGCTACTATGAAAATATACTGATTTTTTTTTTTTTTCCTAAGGGAGGTGGGAATCTTCCAAAGGCACCAAGAATTACCCCTTGGTAGTGTCAGATTCTTACTGACTAAACCCACCTCCCCCTTTAGCCAATATAGTGGGATGAAACCCTTACCTGCGAAAGCAGTATATTGGCTAGGGAGTAGGTATAGGAAAGGATAGGAAAATGGATACGAAAACATTGAATTGGGAGTGGAACTGTAAGGAAACAATGAATCCGCCTATTATTATTATTTTGCTAACAGTGACTAAAGCCGTCACAACAGTTACAACATGTAGTAGTAGTATATATATTACTACATGAGGTAATTATTGAAGGCAACCCGCACTGTCACTGTATCAGCTGTTATTATTGGTATTATCTTATTATATTCTTAATATTCTTACTACAGAGTCAGCGCCATCATTGGATTACAACGTGCAGCAGTATATAACACCTTACTTGCATGATATAACCAAAGATGGCTCTCTACTGTAGTAGCTATTATTATTATTATTATTATTATTATTAATATTATTATTGTTATTATTACTAATATTAATTATACGATATACATTATTACGATATAAAAGTACTACATATTTTTTTATTTATGACCTGTCCGGGGTTTGAACCCAAGACCCTTCGATTGAAAGGTTGGCGACTTAACCACTGCGCCATGAGTCAGATTTATCTATTTAAAAATTATTATAATTTAAATAAATATTATTATAAGAAGAATGGTAGTAGGTATATTTTATTTTGAACACAATAAAGGGTTCGTTCGGATATTTAAAAATTGAAAAGAGTAACTGTATTCTTCCTTGTTTCAATTGTATTTTTTTTAATCCTAATATATAATTTAGTTTTCAATTCCAATTTTTAAATATACTTAAAAGTATTTATTATATTTTATGATCCATATAGAACTATCTTTCTTTTTCAAAGAAATAAGCCTAATCTCAAGAAATTTAATTTTATTATTTTACAATTCTTTACAATTTCTGGTTAGTAATTGCCTTTTAATGTAATCTTTTTGTCAACAAATACAAATAGCCAATACTATGAATAAATTGAGATAAATTTTAAATCTTATCAATTGAAATACAAGTAAACTATACTATATTTAATAAATAAATAGATAAATTCATTCATAAAATAAAATTAGCCTAATTCTTACAATTAAAAGCAATATCGCTATATGTTTACCATATCTTATCGTAATGTGTATGTTTTGTCATATTTTAGATTATTATTGAATATATTTTACATAAAATATTACTTACTTATTAACTTATAAGTACAAAATAAAAAAAAAAAATTTTCCGTTCTTATAACTATAATCAATCATTGAAAAAAACTAGTGTTAATAGTTATTGAGTAAATATTTTTCAAATTCAACTTAAAGATAGTTTTTTATAAGTGTTTCACAATCAAATAAAGAATTTTAAAGTTAATAGAGATCTTGATAAAATATTAAAATAAAAAGTTATCTTATTACATTCACTTATTTTATTTATGTAATCAATTTTTCTTAACTCTTATAAATCTATTTATATTTTTTTTTAAGTAAATCTTAAACCATTGCAACAGAAAATCGTATCTTAGAAAAAAAATCTAGAAACCCTAGATAATGATCGAGTCGATCGGGGTAATGATCGATCGAGTAGATATAGGTGCTGGGTAATGGAATAACAAAATATAATGTTTTATTGGTACGTATCAACTAAAAAAACAAAAAAATATTTATTTACCTCAAATCAAATCAGTACAAACTAATTTTACATTTTATGAAAGTAGTCTTCAATATTAAAAAAATAAATATTACTATGAGCTCCTTTGATGAGTAAAATTTTAATCAGTCATTAAAGGAGCGCATTGAAAACTTATTAAAAAGAACATTTGAGGTGTATACTATAGAATATACAATAAAAAGATAAAATATGTATACATAAGTTTAGTATTAATCTGCTTTCAGTCCCCTCCTTGTGTAACACTATGGTGTTGCCATTTTTCAATAAATTTTTTATTTCTAAAATCCTCATAATATTAATTGGAGACATAAACCAAATTTCAATAATCCAACAATAGACAGAAACCAATAATTGAATACACATTCTTTTTCTTGTCGACTAAAATCTACATGTTGATATTTTAATTGTAGTTAATTAATTTGAAAAATGTTTTGATCATAGAAAAATCTAATTTTTAAATAAATCTTGAAAAAAAAAACAAGTTTTGGATTGAGTTTTAAAGTAAATTGAATTGGAACCTTTCTTCGCATATTTTTCAAAAAAAAATTATTTAAATTTACTGTTATGCGAAAACAAAATTTTTCAAGATTATATTTCCTTCATATCTCCCGAATGCTTTTAGATAGAATCATAAAATTCTGAAACAAAGATCTTCTCTAGAATTAATAATATGTTACCTTAGAAATTTTGTTTACACCTTCCGCTTTTTAGAAGCCCTAATATCAAAATTGAAAATTTATTATTTTTAGACACCTGTTAGTTAATCGTTATCTGTTCAAATTTTTTCACATTAAAATGTAAAAATTAAAACTTCAACCTTATAGTTGTTTTGCATATTATGTTAACAGCTTTTTTTGTTTTTATTATAAAGCGTTTCTTTATAAATGAAAAAGCCTCTTTCTTTATAATTGAAAAAGTATCTTGATTTTTCACAATATTTTCTTTTAAAACTCGAAGAAAAATTACAAATTTTAGACATGGAAAAATTATAAAACACAATAAATTCTAAAACTGTTTTTATTATCTTTTCAGGAGTGCATTTTTTTAAAAAGCTTTGGTTTTACATACTGTCTTTTTTAATTTAGTACACAAAATTGTCCCTTTATAAGCGATGTCATACAGTGCAGTTTCAAGCAAATTATTTTTCCGATACTGTTAGTAGAGATATTGTCTTTAATTCAAAAATTAGATTTCTTTAAATATCAATCTATGCTGTATACATTTTTTCTTCTGATCAGTTGTTAATCAAAAATTATTAAAAGATGTAAGATATCTTTTGAAAATTTTATACAAGTTAAGAAAAATCATATTCTTTTTTACTATTTAAATTTATTTTATTACTTTTTTGTTTTATAATTTTTATAATTAATTAAAGTTAATTTATATAAAAAAAAAAATTTAACATTATTAAATTTATTATTTTAATTTTTTTTTTTTAATTTTTAATTTTCTGTTTTACAATAACTAATAATTTTTTTATGCATCTTTTCATAATTTTCTCTTATTTCTTCAACGATTTCTTCATCAATAGCCTTACAAATTACATTACATTACATTACATATTATGTACAAAGATTTCTATAAAAAAAATAAAATAAAAAAACAAAACAATAAATTTTATTAATATTTTTTTCTAATTTAATTTTACTTATTTAACAAAAACAGCGATAAAAAATATACTTTAAAAAATAAACATTTAAAAAAAAGTTAATTCTCACAAAAAAAAAAAAATGGAAAATAGACGGGAGTATTTTCCATATTTCTATTCACAAATTGTTTCTTCTTCTTCTTTAAATTCAATTTTTCTACTATCCAATACAGGTGTTACAACAAATTTTGGACGTTTTTCTAATGTGGATGTTGGTGTTGGTGTTTCATTTGGTGATGCTTCTATTGTTGGTAATTTCTTTACAGATTTTCTACTAGATTTCGGTGATCTTGTTAGTACTTCAAATGGCATTGATGCACGTCTCATATAATTTGAAACATCATCTAAATGACTACGAATCTTTTCAGCACATATACTATTTGCTCTAAAAATAAAAAATTAAAAAATATAACAATATTTATAAGTAAAAAATCTATTACGCCTATAAGTATGTAATTTTTTTTTTGTTACTGTATTATAATATTTATAAGAAAATGTGATTAAAACCCAAAAGAGTTTTATAATCTTCCTATATTTTGACTTTAAATATTAAATCTTTTTCAAATAAATGCGTTTGAAAGAACAACATTCAAGAAATAAGAAATTAATCATGAAAAGCATATTTTACTTTATATTTTAAAAAAATCTGAATAATTTTCTTAATATAGTATATAATTATTATTCTTAAAAATTTCAACATACCTTCCACCACCATACCTTGAGGTATGTACTGTATTTGAATAATACTTTTCTAAATCACTTAAATTTTGATTACGTTGTATTGTTTGTAAATTTGATGGTGACCATGTATTTTGATATGCTAAATCATCAATTTTTATTGAATTTAAACGTTTTATTACATTTTGTTCATCTTTTGGTAATGATGCATATTCACCAGCTAATGATGAATCATCAGTAAATAAATGTCTATTATAATCACGTGCAATTCTAATATCATGACGCCAAAATTGTTTATTTGATACAATTGGAGCAATTTCTTTGATCTTAAGAACAAAAAAATAAGTATTATTATTATTAATAAATAAAATCAATTTGAAATAAGAATATTTTTTTACCTTTAATATAACAACACCAACAACATATACACAAACAATATTTGATATAGTAAGTAACATACTAATTAAACCCAAAATTGCTAATTCAGTTGCTAAATCATCTGAATGCACTTTAACTTGTGCAAGAATTTTTGAATTTTCGTCAGGTACATATGTAATAAATATACAACTTAATGCCCATAATAAACCCTAAATATAACAAAAAATTCAAATAATTAAAATTTATTTTTTTAATTAAAATTTGTTTTAATACCGCATTCACAGCTGGTGGAAGTAAACTTGCTGATATTGCAACTCCAACTAATGATCCAACATTTCCTCCCAGAATACCTTGAAACAAAAAAAAAATATATATAAAAATAATATTTAGTGTATCATATTAAAAGTTTATAAAAATTTTTTTTTTTTTTTTAATTATACCAACTGCTGCTGCTGCTCCAGAAACTGTTGCTGTTATTATACCAACAAATACTGAACGTAAATTTGTTCTTGATAACATTTCATCTGTTAAACCATTATCTTTTATATCATATAAATGTTCAATTGAACAAACAATTAAACCAAATAAAAAACCAACAAATGTTGCTATAAGTAAACCAATCAATTCATTTATAACACCTAATGATGTTAATGCACCGTCCTTAATAACAGTTCCAAAAATACCAGCAATAATTGGACCCATTAATGGAGAAATTAACATACTTGATGTTAAAAATATTACACTGCTTTCAACTAATCCAAATGATGCTAAAACACTACAAATAATTATTATTAAGAAAAAACAAAATAAATAATTTTTTTTTTTAGAAAAAACATGACTTACGCTGCTGAAATAACTAATATTGTAAAATCAAATGTTATTGTTGCATCTTGTCTTACATCTCTTACAATTTGTGCAACATTTAAACGTGCTGTTAAATTATTCATAAAACGATTCCAAATGCCACCATTTTTTGTTGTCGAATAATCCCTTTAAATATTTAACTATTATTAATTTTTTGGATATTTTATTAAATAATTAATAAAAATTATCTTACTCCGTTGTTGTTGAATCTTTACGATCATCCCATTCATTTTTATATGAATTAAATGTACAATTTGCTATTGATAACGTTGATCCTTTTCTATGTCCGATACCCCATTCATTTAACATTATTAAAAGATTTTCATATTTAATATCACATTCCATTGTGAACATCACCTATTGTTTTTATAAATAGAAGAATTTAAATATAATTTTATTGAATGTAAAAATACAATATACATACATACTTGTAATTAATTAAATAAAAAAATTGAAATAATTCAAAAAATGGTAATGAAATATCCCTAACTAGAAGAAAAAGTTTCTTTCTTAAAAAAATTATTTAAATCAATCTTTAAAATTTGTTTCACACTAATGTAGCCGGTATAACATTATGTTAGATACCTATTTATCATATTATGATATTTTAAATTCAATTTGAATACAGGATTTACAGGAAGGACAGGATTCAACAGGATTTAAACATTGTATACATTAGCAGACCTATTCAAGTCTCTTGTATAGTTAAATTTATATAGCCTAGAATGATTACATTTTTTAATAATTTAGAAGTGGAAGGTTCTTGAAACTCTTTTAACTAATAGTCTTTTGATTTTTTCTATCTTTATTTGTTATCTTTCCCTTCTCTGGTAAACTTCATAATTAATAGAATTCAACTGATTCTTTATTGATACTTCATGAAGAATCATCTAAGAATAATGCATATCTGTCTGACTTAATTTCTCTAATAATATCAATTCTCTTTGTAACTTAAATCATCCCTCATCTTTATATTACTTTTTTAATTGAATTACTCACCTGATAATATTTATCATCTCTAATTTTACTCCATGATATATCTTCAACTTTTAACTTTCTTAAAATCTCTCTTAAAACTGTAACCATTTTTGATTCAGTTGGTAAATCTAAAAATAATGACGACGCATTTAATTTCTTCTTTGTTGTATGATTATTTAATTCATCCTAAAATAAAATTTTTATTTTTATTTTTTTTTTTGATTTAAATTTTATTTTTAAAGATAATTTTGGCTAAAGTATTCAATAAAAAAAAATATATATAATTACTTTACTATTTGTTTCTTTTGTTGTATTATAAATATCTTTAACATCATCAGCACTTTTATTACGTTTATTATTTAAATTATTATCAGTTGTAAATTCCATATCAATTTCAAAGCTTCCATTATCGATTCCATCATTTTTTGTATTTTTGTCCAAATCATATGGCGCTGTGTTTACCTAAAACAAAAAAAAAAAAAAAGAAAGTAATGTTCAATCAACTATTTAAAACATTTTGACCGGTACTACTTAAAAAAAAAAACAAAAAAAAAACTTTTCATTTCTTACGCAAACGCTTACATACTTTTAAAGACGTGACTTGAATATTGTTGTTTTTAATATTGGAAAGGTCTGTAAAGGAATAACAATAATTGATGTCAATTGAAATTTAAAATTCTAAGTATTTCACTCAAAATTAATAAGAATTAAATGAAAATTAAATCTCTATAAAATAATTAAACATTCAAAACAAATAATACCTTAACTTTAAAATAAAAATTTTATAACATCAAGTCATGTATAGTTTTTATGATTTGATTAAATATGAAGTCATGATCTAATTTATGATTTTTTTTTTTTTTAAATATAAAGAATTTCTTTAATTAGAATTCAACACAGATTTTTGAATTAATTTTTTTTTTTTTTTGTTATAATTCTAAATAATTTAATTGAATCGAAATTAAATTATAAATATTGATTCTTAACATGATACGATTATTTAATGCTGTTTTTACCAGTTGATGACACTTTCAAACTATATATTGTACATTACAATAGACAATAATTTTATATGTTTATAAAATAATAGAAATGAAAAAAAAAAACTAAAAATTAACTACTGAAAATGTTGAAATTAATATCTAAACATTAATACTCAAAACGGAAGTAACTAAAATATGTAATGAATCCACTCGCTCCTTTATTTCTTATATCTGAGGTTATCTTTTGTATTTGTATTTGGGGCAAAATTTTATTAAAATGTGAATTTACTATTTTTACAGAACTTAAACCTAATTTTCATACAATCGATATATTCGCAATTTTATTAGAGAACGAGGAAGAATACAGTTGCCTTTGTCAACTCTTAGATACCCGTACGAACCGTTAGTATGTTCACAGCCTGTCACTCTGCTTACAATATTATTATTTTTTTTAATATTTTAGTATTTTAAAATAATTTGGGTGAATTTTATAATTTCTAGAACTATGGGTTGTACATATATTCAAACTATATGTTTATATGTACATTCTTCAAAAGCAGATTCTAACCTTCCACATAACGATTATCAATCCAAAACTTTTTCAAATATAATACTAAGCGGTAAATGTATATTAAATTCACTTAGTACAAAATAGTAAATATAATTTTAAATATTATATTATATTATATTTAAATATTCCATTGACAGAATAATTTCTTATAAGTACAATAAAATACATATATGTATGTAAATATGGCGCTATATAATATACATATATACTCTTATCATTCATTCACTAGCGAACATGATATTATATAAGTATGTATATATATCAATATCATATAAATAAAAATAAAAATTCTTCAAGCAACCGTAATGTTGTTTATTTATTTACATTTTTATGTACTACGCATTATATCCTCAACAATTTCAAATTATCGAGTAAAACAAATGCAAAAAATTTGTTGAAGAAATTTGTTAGAAAATTTGAAAAAATCAAGTAACACTTTCGTCAATTATAAAGTAACCCTATATTATTAAAAAAAGTTGTTAACAGAAATAAGAGTATAATGTTGAAAGTTTAAGTTTTGTGTATTACTTCAAAAAAAATGTTAACAGGTGTTCAAGTTACAAGTGTTTAAAAATAGGAAATTTTCAGTTTTTGACCCCTTACAGCTCCTAAACGGGGGGTGATACAAAAAAAATTTCTGAAATAACTCAGACTTATTTTCAAAGATCTAACTTCTGTCAAAACTTCAAGTTTAAACCGTTTAGAAGATAGAAGGGTTAAAGGATTTTGCAAAATTTTAGTTTCGCATAACGGTAAATTAAGACACCGTATGCCACAAAAATATATTTATTGTATATATACTTTTAAAGCTAATAAATGTAGTAATCGTTTGGCGTTTTCAAAAATGAAGATATACCTTATACAACTTGTGCTATAACAATTTAAATATAGAGCTTTTTTGAACCTTTGGGGAGCTGTAGCTCCGTAACGGGTGGGGCTACAAAAAAAGTTATTAAAAATAAAATTAATATTTTTGTGAGATCTATCAGCAGTTAAAATTTCATAGCTCTATTTCAAAAAAAATGTGGGGATCTAAAAGTTACGTGTTCGATAGCTACCCTAAGTTTTGATCCAAACTCAACCAAAAAAAATAGGGAACCTAAATGGTATAGTGGTAAAGTCACCATCCTTTGAACCGAAAGATTTTGATTTTAAATACCGCATCAAGTTAACCAATAGTAGTAATTTGTATCGTAATAGTTTTATATCGTAATAATTCATATCGTAACAAGGGTAAAAATATTAATACTTCACTTCATGTATCACAATAATAACCAAATATAAAGCATAAACAAAATATTCAATATAAATATAATAAATAATTCATAAATAAAATAATTCTTCTACAATAAAATAATATATAAAAATGTTAGGGCCTTAAAAAACTTGAGAAAATCTAAAACTTCTGACCAAACTATAGTAAAATTTTTATACCCGTACGATAAGATCGGGTATAATAAAATTACTCCTCCGTTTGTAACACCTCGAAATAAGCGAGCTAGATATACCTTCAAAGGTATGGATCGGATCAGAAAAAAATTCTAAGACTTTTGAGCCATGTCCGTCCGTCCGTCCGTCCGTCCGTCAGCACGCTAACTCAAAAACTAAGAAAGCTAGAATCTTGAAAATTACACAAAATATTTTGGGAGTAATTTGTAGGTTCCCTATTTTTTTTGGTTGAGTTTGGACCAAGCCTTAGGGTAGCTCTCGAACACCTAACTTTTAAATCCCCACATTTTTTTTGCAATAGAGCTATGAAATTTTAACTCTTGATAGATCTCACAAAAATATTAATTTTATTTTTTATAACTTTTTTTTGTAGCCCCACCCGTTACGGAGCTACAGCTCCCCAAAGGTTCAAAAAAGCTCTATATTTAAATTGTTATAGCACAAGTTGTATAAGGTATATCTTCATTTTGAAAACGCCAAACGATTACTACTTTCATTAGCTTTAAAAGTATATATACAATAAATATATATTTTTGGCATACGGTGTCTTAATTTACCGTTATCCGAAACTCAAATTTTGCAAAATTCTTTAACCCTTTCATCTTCTAAACGGTTAAAGTTGGAAACTTGAAATTTTGACAGATGTTAGATCTTTGAAAATTAGTATGAGTCATTTCAGAAATTTTTTTTGTATCACCCCCCGTTTAGGAGCTGTAAGGGGTCAAAAACTGAAAATTTCCAATTTTTAAACACCTGTAACTTGAACACCTGTTAAAATTTTTTTGAAGTAATACACAAAAATTAAAGCTTCAATATTATACTCTTATTTCTGTTAACAACTTTATTTAATAATATATAGTTACTTTATAATTGACGAAAGAGTTACTTGATTTTTTCAAATTTTCTAACAAATTTCTTTAACGAATTTTTTCCATTTTGTTTTACTCGATAATTTGAAATTGTTGAGGATATAATGCGTAGTACATAAAAATGTAAATAAATATACAACATAACGGTTGCTTGAAGAATTTTTATTATTTATATGATATTGATAAACATACATACTTATATAATATCATGTTTATTTACATATCGTATATGTCACTAGTGAATGAATGATAAGAGTATAAATGTATATTATATAGCGCAGTATTTACATACATATATGTATTTTATTGTACTTATAAGAAATTATTCTGTCAATGGAATATTTAAATATAATATAATATAATATTTAAAATTATATTTACTGTTTTGTACTTAGTAAATTTAATATACATTTACCGCTTAGTATTAAATGGTACTATAGAATATTTGAAAAAGTTTTGGATTGATAATCTTTATGTGGAAGGTTAGAATCTGCTTTTGAAGAATGTACATATAAACATATAGTTTGAATATATGTACAACCCATAGTTCTAGAAATTATAAAATTTACCCAAATTATTTTAAAATACTAAAATATTAAAAAAATAATATTGTAAGCAGAGTGACAGGCTGTGAACATACTAACGGTTCGTACGGGTATCTAAGAGTTGACAAAGTCAACTGTATTCTTCCTCGTTTTTATCTGAAATTTCTTACAAATAAAAATTTCATGAATTTATTTAAGATACATCATACATACAATTTAAAATCTTCAAAACCAAAACACAGATATACAGATATGAATCTCATATTTCAACAAAAAAAAAAAAGCAGAGTGTAAAACCAAATATTTTTAAAGTTATATATTTTCTAAAAGACAATAAAATCAATTTAAAATATTGTGATTTGCATGAAAATTTCTAAATGTTTTTAAAATTTTATATATATATAGAAAAAATTGTGAAAAATTAAGAGACACTTTCTTTGAAGCTTTAATCAAAAGACACTTTGAAGCTTTAATTTTTGTGTTTTATTTTCAAAAAAGTTGTACACATGTCTAAAAATAGTAAAATTTCAAAATGTAACTCTTAATAGCTCTTAAACAGAACGAGGTATAAATAAAAATGTTTTAAGGTATAACTTATGTTAACTTCAAGGTTTTAACTAGAAGTGTGCTGGAGTTATGAAGAATGCGAAATCTTCCAATAAATACTAAATTCCAAAACAATCTATAATTTTGACATTAATTTATCAAGATAAACAAAATCCTGTTGTTTGTCATTTTTAAATTGAAAAATTGTTAAGTAGGACTTGGAATATACACATTTCAATATAAGGCTTTCACAAAATTTGAGGGGCTGTATCTCCGTAATGGATAGAGTTACATAAAAAAAAAGTTCTTCTACAACATTAATTATTTTATGAGATCTACCCACGATTAAAATTTCATTGCTCTATCTTTAACAGTGTAGAAGTTTTTTAAAATGGACAGACGAATGGACGGACGGACAAAGTTTAGTTTCACTTTTCAGCAAATTTTTCTTTAAATTTAAAAATTATAGTTTTTATATTTAACAAAAATTTTTATTTTTTTTTTGTTCGAACCTATACTATTTTTATATTTTAATCGAGTATCAATCATTAAAATTTATTTACTTACTTTCCTAATTAGGCCAACACTTGTGTATGGTGTGCCCGTATGGTACAAAATAAGCGCAAGGAGAAACTATGCAAATGGAGAAACTACGCAAATTTGAAAGAAAGTGCATGAGTTCGTATCAATAAAAAAAACCGAAAGCCCGAATCCGACTACAAACATTTCTACTCAAACAAATATTGTACGAGGAATCAAACATAAATAGAATAGACAGTTTTATGATAAAACTTGTTCGCAAACATTATGAGAGAGCACAAAACACTCCAGAAAATGGTTTTATAACACATATATATTACCACAACGAGGAGTACATAGAAAAACTTTGCTCACGGGATTTATTTACCCTGAGCATTTTATATTTCTTGATAAAAATTGTTATATTCAAAACCAAAATCATGTACCTATATTATTTCATTATAATAGACGGGCAATTAATAGAATATAACCCAGGCAATATTAACGGAGTAAATTTGTAATATGACATGTCTATACCCGTTAAAGACAAAAAACAAAAAGAGATTATTGGTGGTCGGATAACACACATTCATCAGAAGTTAGTACTAGAACTACAAATTAGGTTTTAATTTAGGCTAAGTAACTCAATTTAGGATAAGTAGGGTAAGGCATATGTTAAGTTGTTTTTATTCTAACAACCAGATTAAATATTGATTTTTATAACAGAATTTTTGCAATATAAAAAAAAAGAAGAATAACATATTATTTTGATACAAAAATTATTTTGAAAATTAAATTAAGAATTAGACACAAAACTAACATAAAAATTAAAGATTAATTTAAATGTTAATATAAAAAAAAAACAAGCAAAGATGCCGTTTTTTATAAACATTTTCTAGGCTAAGATATATTTAAGATTGTATTTAAAGGTATAAATAAAAGGTTATTAATAAAAAAAAAAAAATTTACTTACTTTCAATATTTTTTTCTTTTTGTTTTAACTAAACTTTATTAGTGTCAAATTCTGTTACTATTTATATAATAATACACATAATTTAATATATAATTAATTGGGCTGTTAAACATAATATTACCACCTTTTTTATTTATTTATTCAATAAATCATCGAATGTTAGTAAAAACAAAAATAAAATAAAAAAAATAGTTTAAAAATTGATATTGGAATTCTTTAATGACGAAATTTTCTCTAATTAATTCCAATATGGTTATAAACTGTCTTAATATAAAATCATTACATTGTAATTATCGTCTTTAAAATTAAAAAAAAAAAAAAAAAAAACTTTTCATTATAGGCACTCTTTAATTGATTTTTATGAAATTTAAAATGTGTTTGTATAGTGCATCATTAAATCAATTAAACGAATAAAATATTTTAAACTGTCAACAGCTTGCAATTCACTAACAAAACTAACAACATAAATAACAAAATATAACATTATAACAATAATTCTATAAAAAAAACATAATTTAATAATTAAAATCAATATAATGGTTAAATAAACCCTTCTGTAGTCAGTTTTAATCTGTAAGAATTTATATAATATAATAAGTGTGAATGCATTAAATATATTGATTGACCACATAATGTAAGCTATATATAATGCATTTTTAATTATATTAATTACATTTTTATTTATTGATAACATCTCACACTGTATATTTTTGGTATTTTTATTCATTTATTGTTGAAAAAAATAACATGACATATGCTTAAAAGCATTTACAATACATAAATTCTCAAGGTTTTAGTTTTTTTTTTTTTTATATATATATGTATATACATATAAAAAATGTTAAAATAACATAATTTAGTAGAAAAAATTTAGATCTTAAATAGGTAACAGTTGTAAAATGCGTTTTAGCACAAACAATTTAATAGATTTTTAAAACAAAATACAATTATGTTATGAAAAGAATATTGTATTTATGATACCTAACCTAATTCCAATTACAAGAAAGCATTAAATATAAAGCTCTCCTATTTGATACAGTTTTATTATACTCTACTAAATAGTTAAAATATGTATATTTTTTCCCGTCTCCCACTTCTATAAAAAGCATAGTGGCATCTACTAACTCATTTATTATTCATATTTCACTAAGCTTCAGTTTCTAAAATCATTAATATCACTAAGCCGTTAATTACTCAGCTGCAGCTACATGCTGTATAAGAAGTATTATTAGACGTAGACATTTTTATTTGTGCTCCATCTGTTTATTTTATACAAAAATTATTTCATTATTATTTTATTATATATTGCAATATGATATTAATTATAAGATATACATTATATACTGTTTTTTTATTTAATCATATTATATACTAATTGTATATTATAGAAAACATCTATATTATTTTTTATTAATCTACATGACCGAGCCGGAGGATTTAAAGGCGAGACTTTTCGAATGAAAAACCGATGTCTTTACCACTCACTACACCATTAGCTGGATAAAATATGTATACATATTAGAAATTATTAATTTAATAAAAATAATTATTTTGCCGTTTTCTTTTACCTTTCTAAAAATAATAATTTATCATACCTTAGATAAAAGTGTAAAAAAAAATAATACCAGATACTTAATACTAATATGGTCTTTTGAGGTATATATGGATATATATATGGATATTTATTAAAAATTCCATTTGTTTTAAAATAATTAAAAAAAAAAATATTTTGCTTCTTGATATTATATGATAATTTTTTAAAGTAGTGGTATTTTTAATTAAGAATTTTTAATACAACTTCATGAATGAAAATGTCCAGTACTTTGTTTTTTTACTATTTGATTGAAATCAATAACTGTAATATGTACTTTTAAGAGTTATGAAACGATTTGTAACATAATGTTTATTTTTATAATACCTGAATACATTTTATTGAATAAAATTTCTTCTTATCTTCTAGCAAGTTCCAATAAATATATTGAAAAAGTATTAAATATAAAATTGCAACTTAACTTGCAAGTTAAAAGTAAACTAGTATATGATTCAACAACCACTAGTTCAGTCTGCAAATATATTTACATTTCATACAAAACGAAATTATTTCGTTATCGTTATTTTTGTAATTAAACGTCAAGCATTTTCAAGAAAGAAGTACATAAAGTAAAATGTTATTTCTTATTAATTATGCTTTTAAATTTAATTAATACAAATATAATCATTTGTTCAATGTACTCGAGATGTCACTGTCTCAAACAGTGACATCTAGAGTACAAACTATCCCTACTCCCTAAACAATATACTGCGTCAGAAGGTAGGGGTTTTATCCCATTATATTGGCTAAAGGTGGAGGTGGGCTTAGTCGCAGTAAGAATCTGACACTAGCAATGGGAAATTCTTGGTGTTTTTGGAAGATTCTCACCTCCCTTATGAAAAAAAAAGAAACTTTGATTTAATATATAGAAAATAACAAATGCAGATAATAAAAAACCTATTTATAAGATATAGAACAAATATTTTTAAGATTCAGCTAAAGCTGGAAGCGGGTTGGTAATTCCTAAAGCCAAAAAAGAATTTAACAACAAAAATATAAAATATACCTAATATATGTTAATAAAAGTTAGCAAAAAGTTACCACGGTTTACATAAAAGTTATCTATTAGTTAAGCCTATACTGAACAGATTTTTTTACAAACTATACGAGTATGTGTAAATATTTATTTGCATGACATGCTAGTCAAGGCAACAAGATTTATGAGTTACTAACTTTTCAGATGCATTTTTGAATCACTTTGTTATCTTTTAAATATAAATGATAAATCTTATTAAACTTTAATTTTTATTATTTATTTTTTATCATTTTATTGATAAATTAGACAAGTTTATTTAATTATAATTCTAAATTAAAAAAAAAAAGAAGCTAGTGTTCTCTCACTTTTAACACTTATAGTACAAGCATATACAATAAAAATATATTTTTTTCTTTTCCATTTTATGTTAAGATTTGAGTTCTTAAAAAAGCTTTACTTTTGGATATTTCACTGGTGCTTTTTAATATTAAAATTAAAATTTAACTTTATGAAATAATAATCATTATCTAATATTATGCAGATTAAAGAAAATATTTTTTTTTAAGTAAATGCATCTACATACATATAGTAAGTAGACCAATCGTATATCTTTTTTTTTTAAGTTGGAATTAAGGATTAAATTTCTATTATCTTAATAAAAATACTTATTAAATTATAATAATTATCTTTCAACTTATGAAAGTATAAAATATACATCAAGAATAAGTAAAATAAAATAAGAAAGAATCAATTGCACATGTATTAGAACAAGAAGTGAAAGTACAAAGAATATTTCTAATCAAACTTGTAATTAATCTCCTTCATAATTAACTAATTATAATAACTTCCTTTTTTTGCCACAATATTGTGAAAATTATATAAATAATAGGTACTTTAAATATAGGAATAACAAATTAATATTTTTTCACTTTTTTTTAGCACATTTTCAAAAAATTTTGAAAAAATGTGCTTATTAGTTTCACTCTGTTCATCAGTCCATCCGTAAGTCTGGGTGTTTACAAAACTTCTAAACTATTTGTAATAAAGGAATGAAATTTTAACTACGGATAAGAATCGCCAAAAAATTAATTTTGTGCAAGAACTTTTTTTGCAGCCCCATCCGTTAAGGAGCTACAGCCCTTCAAAGTTCGAACAAGCCCTATCTTTAAATTGTTATAGCACAGGTATATATACCTATATACAGGTATACCTATAAGGCTTATTTTAAATCTGAAAACGCCAAACGATAGTTGGTTTTATGAACTTTATAAATATATATAAAATAAATATGTATGGCTTTGCCATGCGGTATTTTAATATATCGTTATGTGAAACCGAATTTTTGCAAAAATTTGGACCCATTCTATTTTTCAAATGTTTTAACTTAGAAGTTTGAAATTTTCGAAATCATATCAAATACTTTTTACTCTAGGTTTATTATGGAATATTTTTTAATTTTAGAAATGTGCTTTTTTGAATACTCTTTTTCCATTACTTGTTTCTTATTTATTCTTATAATGTTCCTTATTTCATAAATTTTACAATTTTATTTGAGGTCAATACTAAATATTTGTTGGAAAATGCTGAATAAGTACAAAAATTAAGCAAAAATTTTAATTTATGAAAGAGCAAACTTTAATCTTAGTTCTAATTACAGTATAATTCTAAATTCTAATATCCTCTTATTATTATTTATAGGAAAAATTGAAGATAATAATTGGATATTATTCAATTATATATGTTTTCAGTAAAATTTAATGAGGAATGGATTATTCCAATTTTTTATTTCGAAAACTTAAAAAATAACATTTTTTTTATCTGAAATTTATAAAATCCCATCAATAAACTGAAAAGATTTTAATGGTTTAACAGAACTGAATGGTTCTTATTATTTTATTTATACTTGTAAATAAATATTTACTTAATTTATTTATTTTAAATAAATATATAAATTTAAAAGAAAATTACATTCCTACATAAATATAATCTGTATAATATGTTCTTTTAATATGTAATCAGATATAACTATATAAATATATAAATCAACTTGATCAACATAAATAAATCATTTAATTAAAACAAATTTTAATTGTTTATTTAATTAAAAATCTCTATATAATATGTTATGTATGTCATATGCTATTTCTTTGAAAATAAAAAGAAAAAAAAATTTAAAATATTCAAGGGGTTGGTTGTTCCCTGATATATTTTCAAAACAAAAAAAAAAAAAAACTTCTTACCCTTTCTAAAGTTTCATATTGATTTTCATATGTTATATTTGGATATTTATCATTCACATTATTTTTTACATCATTATTTGTATTTAGTTGATTTAATTTCTTTTCATTATTACCACCATTATTATCTTTAATTGGTGTTGTTGATAAAGTTTTTGTTGATCCTGTTGTTAATAAAAGTTTTTCATTTTTTAATTGTTGTATTTGAAATTCTTCATCTTCAGTTGGTATAACAATAACACACAGAACACCGGAACTCATTTTTTTCTCCTATATATTTATATATTTTTGTTTTTTTTATTTATTTTTATTGATTTTTAAATTCACTTTTTTTTTTTCCTTTAATTTATATTTTTTTTTTTAAATATATTTTTTATATATATTTAAAATTTTTTCATATATATATATATATATATATATATATATACATATAATATATAATATATATATTATGTATAATTAAGTATATTAAAATTAAAATTATAAAAAAAAAAAATTTTTATGTTTTTCAATTGTTTTTATTTTATTTGAAACATTACTGATAAATGTCAAACTGACTGATTGGAGAACTTTAGAAAAACTGAAAAAAAAAAAAAAAAATCATAAAATAAAAATTATTTACAATTTTCACATTTTTTTTTTTCTCTTTTTTTTTATATATATATATATTATTATTTAATTTAACTTTTTAATTTTATTATTATTTTTAGCTTTTTGTCAAAAAATTAAAAAAAAAAAAAAATTATTATATTGTAATTGTAATTAATGACTAAACAAAACAAACTAAAAACTTGACTATTCCAAAATTAGCACTATATACTCATATTATGTACAAAACAAAAAGCATTACATGTGTTGATTTGATATGTAGTTACATACAAAAAAAAAAAACAAAAATACAAACAAAAACAAACGAAAATTTAACAGTTCTGTTACAAATATTCTTCAATAGTTTGATCACTTTTGTGGTTGTGTCGTCATTGTTATTGTTTTTCTTTTTATTTTTTTTTTATAATAAATTCTGCTCATATCGTTTACTGAATAACAAATTCTGATCATATGGTTCTGCTCTGATATGATTTTGTATAGCATAAAAACCACAATGAACACCAAAAAATATTTTACTTAGTTTATAATAAATAAATAAGGTAGGTATTATTGAATTCATTTTACATTATGAATGATATCTAGATTGGAAAATTTTTAATTCATTGTGTTCATACTTCATTGTATATAATAAAATTATTTGAAATTTTGATGTGCAAACGAAATGTATGATGTACATACATATACATACAAATAAACTTTATTTAAATAATATCGTAAATAAAAATTAGGTATAAACAAATAAATAATAATAGAAATTTCTCAATTAAATTAATTACCAATAGATTACTCTTTTTCGACAATAAAAATAATAGGTATGATATTCAAAGCCAATAGAATAACTTTAAATTTTTCAACTAAGTAACAACTACTGCTGCCAAACGTTACAATCCTTCCTTAAAATACCAGTGTTCAATATTTTATTACCAGCTTTGTATCGATATATTATAAATTAATAATAATAAAAAATTATAACTTACAATCTTTAGAGATTATTCGAAAGGTTTACTCTCTTAATGAGAATTTTGAGCAGTAAAATTTTTGTAATTTTTTGCAGTAAAGTAAAGTATTTTATTTTCTATTATTTTACTTTAAAAAAAAAGGAATTTAAGAGAAAAAAAAAATGGTAGAAACTGACTACATTTCTAAAATTTCTGACAAATCCGTTAAAGTTATAAATTCTTCTAAATGTTAATTAACTAGAAATTCTATAGTTATTGATAGTTATAAGATTTTATAGTTAATTAAAATGAAAAGGTACATTTTAATTCAGAGGACAGGAAACGTTACATTTTCAAAATGCCGCTTTTTTATAATCTCACTTTTCAAATATTTTTAAATTTAGGAATTTTTCAACAAAATAATTAAATTTTATTAAAAAACAAAAAAATACAATTAAAAGTTAACACTTTGTTAAATCAAAAGAATAAAATAATTTAAAAATTAAAAATTATAGATAAAAATAAATTATATTTAATACTGCAAAAATATATTTTAATTTGTGAAATATAAAATCATAATGCGTATCTCATCTTATCTCTAAAAAGATATTATCTGTTATCCGAATGTGAAATAAAATCTTACAGTGTTTTAATAAATCCAAAATAATTAATGAACACAGAATATACATACATATGTATGTAGGTTCACGAGATTCTGAATTTGGCGGTATATTTTAGTTTGTTACAAAATCAGGATTGCTCCATTTCAGCGATATGTAAATTACAGGGTGTCCGTATATTTTTTCAAAATATATACATATAATATATATGTATACATATTCGAAATTGTGGATTAGGAGGGGGGATTTTATAGTTGGTTACAAAATCAGGGTAATACGTTTTTCCACATTTTTTTTTACGATAATTTTTTTGACAACATTCTGTATTTTCTTCATTTGACTTTTAAACATCATTGTACCTTTTTATTTTTGAGAAACTTAAAAAAGGGAAATTAAAAATATTGAAATTTGGTACCCGACCCTTTTTGACTATTTCTAAAAACTAAGACTTTTATTTTATTATTATTTCAGTACAAAATTTATTTTGTAAGAGTTTAAAACCGTATGAGTAACAAATTCGTTTGCAAGACGAGAATATGGCTTGCAAAAATTTTAAATGTAAAAAATATTTAACGATAAATAAAATAAGTTTTTACGTTTTTAATAAATGTTTAATATACTTTTACTAATGTACTATTATTCCTAGACCCAAATTCTTTATAGTTAAAACTATATATTTGGAAACTTAATTATGCGGCATATAGCTGTTGTTGCAATTAAAAAATTATCGCAATCGCATATATAAATTTTTATGCAAAGATTTTGTCATTAACACCTTGACTGATTAATCCATTTGATTTTCTTGTATAACCGTGTTTTCCAACAATGTTTTTTCATAAAATAAGGCAACATAATCTGTTCATATATTAAGTTGAATTTAGAATTCGTATATGAAATAAAATGAATATACGAGATGACACATTCATGAAAATATTGTGACACCTATAATTTTAGTTCTTATTGCCATCTTCGCGGTAACTCGTGCACATGATGTTATAAGAAAGTTACGATGGTATAAAAAACTAACACAGAAGATAGTGAGCAGTCACAGTATTACTAAAAAATTAAATCAGGGCTATGGAGCCTATTATGGATAGATTGTTTTAGAAAATCAAAAAATGATAGAATGGCAATCATTTAAGATTAGGTTTTATAAAAAACATTATCCTAAAAATTAAAAAAAAAAATATCATGAATTAAGAATTGTTGAAATACATTCGACAAAATACCAAAAATGTAAATGTTGGAACATATAGAATTTATTTGAATCTCATCTTACATTTGTAAAATATATCTAAATATGAAAAACAAAATTTACGTTGAATATGAAAAAAAAAATTTATAGTTTAAATTCTCATAAGAATTCTAAATAACTCAAGTTTAGATCAATTCAAAAATAAGCTTAGAATAATACACTTTTTTTAGTGTTTCAAAAATAAAATATATCACGACTGAAACATAAAGTATATTTTCTTAGTACTCATTACCCATACCTACCCTACCCAAACCCATATATTTTGTAGGTTAAGAAAATGATGATTCTTAGGAATAATAAAAATACCTTTTAACGAATTTGACTGATATATTTCATAAATTCAAATATGGTACTTTCATCATTTTTCGGTAACTTATGAGCAAATTAATACATTTTCAATTTTTTTTTAATTATTCAAAAAATTGTTTTTCTTTAATTATTGTTAAGTTATTAATTGGTTAAAACGTTAATGGTTAGACCACAATCAAAATGTAATGCTCAAAAATTTCATTCAAAGTGAATAATTCACAATGATATTCTAAACTTCTTTAAAAATTTAATATTTATTAATAGAATCAACCGCGTTAGTACTACAAAATTCATGCTATTTTAAGGTTAAACTTAATTGGGTTGCATTGTTTGTATTACTAATATAAAATAACTTAAAATTAAATAAATTATGGAAAAATACTAAAAAATTTTTTAAAACTGATTCAACCGAATTACTACAAATTAAATTACTATGTAATAAAATGAAAAAAAAAAAGAAAAAGTTTTTTAACCTTTTTTTATCTATCATAATAACAAAAAACGTAAACGTAACTAATTTTCTTTAAGCCGGAAACTACTTAGAGAGTAGTAAAAAAATAAATATTTTATAAGCATACGTCATATAGAAAACGTCATACCTAACCTAATTCATGTTGAACATAAATTTAAAAAATTAAATTAAATTACATCTACCTCGTAATTAAATTTAAAAAATTAAATAAACAAAATAATTTGATAATTACTAAGTTTAAATATTTCAAAAAGCTATAAAAAAAAAATTATATGGCATCGAAATTAAGATGTCAAAAGTTAAACGCAAAAGTTATAATTTTGGTAAATTACTTTAAAATTATAATTATAACTTTTTCAAGTCAATTATAATTAAAAAGGATTTTATTTTTTAATTTTATGATCACTTAAATATAAAATTTATGAATTTCTAATTAGAGTTTACAATTTAATAAAGTAAAAACTCTATAAAAAGAAAACATATTAAACCAATAACTAAATAAATTTGTAGTGTTATAAATCAGTTATATATAGTAGAAAAATATATCTTAGAGTCTTTGGTCCAAATTGTCCTGTAAATCAGGGCTGTAATATATATCTCTGATGTAATAGGATTACTCTTTTTATTTTGTTAAAGATTATACATCCCTCTTATACCACTGGTATATGTAACTAGAGTACTGAACTCTTATTTCATATTATATAACATACTGTGTGACATAAAATTTCATGACTAAAATATTCAAATTAAACAATTTCATCCATTCATCCAATACAGAATCGGATTATCAGCTTAATAAATAAAAACGATTTAATTTTTTCAAATAAAGAGCACAAATTTGATCCAACTATATCTTGCTGTAGAAATAGTGGGATAAAACTTACAAAAAAAGATAAATATATATCCATACAGTATAATAAAAAAATATATCCATAAAGAAGGGTATAGTCTTTAACGAATTTTAAATGGGCTTTATATAATGTTATACAAAAAAATTAGGATATGAATTTTTATATATTAGGTCCAATTTCTAATAAAACGCCTTTCAATAGACTTTAAATTTTTTCAAACTTTTCAAAATAGGTTTATGTTTTCAAATTTTTTCATCTTACATTCGTTTTGATATTCACAGTCCGATTAGACTACTAATATTGAAAATGTAAAGATACAGTATAACCCGTTGCCAAATTAATATTATATATCAGAAATATTGTAATAATATCAATACGAATAATAATAATTGATGCTGCAATGGAGTTGTCTTTGTATATTATCTCATATTGGAAGCTCCCATATTATACTGCAGTTACTTAACTGATGGCGACGTAAATAATAATAATAACAACAGCTTTGCTTCTGTTATTACCTCATGCAAGACCGTATTATATTCTACTATTGCATATAACTGTCGAATGTCGAATCTTAACGAAATAGACTAATAATAATAGACTGATTCATTGTTTTTTTTTATATAGCCCCACTTTCTAATTAAAAATTTCTGCTTCCCACTTTTATTCTTTCATATCCCAACTCCCTTGCAGTTAAAAGTTTAATACCATTATATTGGCTAAAATAGAAGGTATATTTAAACAGTAAAAATCTTACACTATCAAGAAATTATTCTTGGTGTCTTTTGGAAGATTCCATTCTCCGTTAGGAAAAACGTTGCATAATACATAAATAGCACTAAAATTTATTCTCTAAAGTATGTAATACAATTTATTTTATACTCTTATATTATGGTATGAATTTTTTAAATCAAAATCTTTTAACTTGACACAAAATTTTTTTTAAATATTTATTGATAATTAAATTGTAAAAACTAATAATCATTAATTAAAATTACAGTCATTAATATTAGAAGAAGATTTTTATTTTATTACTTTACATTTTAAACAAACAACAATATAAACAAAACTTTTTATTTTTCAAATTTTAAAAATTAGAACTAATTTTAATTGTTAAAGTATAATAATTTTAAAACTAACCAGTTATTTAACTTTTAAACAATTAAAATCATAAAAAATATTTTTTTTTTTTAATACATTTATGTGCCACATAAATGTGGACAGGAAATTACACAGCCTTTCCTGTTCAGGCGTGACTGTAAATGTCGTAAGGGGGAATAACTCTTACGACTTGTGTGGAATTCGAACCCACACTCCCTCGGTGGTAGTAAGAGTTATTCTCATAATATTTAAATGTTTATTTTTATAAAAAAAAAAAATTTAACAAAAATAAACTTATAGGTTTGTAGTTGGGAAAAATTTTGAATCCTAATGTCAAAATTTAAGTAAACTTTGTTATACCGATATCAAAAAATAAAATTGGTTAATACTTTTTTGAAGTGTGCCATAGACAAAAAATACATAATAGTTTTCTCCTTTCAAGCAAAGGAAATAAAATCTTGTTTTATCTATGTCCATACTCTTTGGTCAAGTTTTAATACCGAATCTTATCTTCTATAATTTTTTTTCTTTTAAATTCTATTGTAGTAAGGATTTTTATATTATTTATTACTTTTAAGTTTACTAATTAAACTACACTATTTCTTTTTTGCGTTTATTTCCCTGCTACATAAATGTTGTAATTATGATGAGGATTATTCTTATAACATATGGAGGATTCGAACCCACACTCCAGTGGTGTTTCAATTAAAGCGTATATTTTATACGATCTTACTAGGCCGCCTTCACTGTTACTGCACCTCACCTAAATAACATTCTTTCTAAAATATGTGATTAATAATTGATCCAAAATGCAATCAATTACACCAAAAAATTTGCTAACAGGTTAATTGTCTGTTAGCAAATTTATGATAATATTAAGCATATTTTTAACTTTTGAACACCTCTCCGAAAATATATTGAAGAAGAAATTTCTAATATTTTTGTATTACAAGAAAATTAATTGGATACTTTATGCATTGATTTGTAAGTGTATAGTTTTTGAAATTAAATTAAAAAACAATTAATTTTATTTCAATTTTACATGATAGCAATTCAAATATTGGTTTTAATTTTTACTACTAAAGTCTACAATTCAATGATCTACATGGGAATATTACTTTTTAAAAAATACTTAAAAGATTAGAAAAAATTGTGCTAACAAATATACAGTCTATTTTTGTTATCAAAAAAAAAACATCGATTAATTTAAAAACATATTTAAAAAAAAAAAAACTTCAACTTACTAATAAAACATTTCGAAGTACCTACTTAAGATATTTAAATTACAAAAACATGTACCCCTGATTGATTTTATTATATTATCATTGAAAAAAATTTTTATCTTTAATTTTATATACATTTCTGCGATGTTTATTTGTATGATAAAATTATATTTCTGCGATATTTATTTGTACGATAAAATGATTATCACTAGTAATAAGTAATTACATACAATGTTTTACATTTAATATTTTTGAAATTCCTAGAGTGGGTTTTATAATACATAGAAAGTTCTTTACGTCATTACAATTTACATTCTTTAAAAAGCCAATACAGATGATTGGCCAAATTCTTACCTAATTTAATCTGTTTAAGTATTCAAAGTACATTTAGGCCTCCTGTATTTAAACAAGGCAGAATGTAAACCAACAGTTTTTAAAAGCGCACATTTCCAAAAGATAATACAAACTGTTTAGAATTGTGACTTGCACCAAAATTGGAAAATTTCGTATAAAAAAATGTGAAAACAGGACTTTTCTGCAATTTTGAAAGGCTGTAAGTCCGAAACCCTATATAAATAAAAGACGGACGTAAGGACGGACAGAGCGAAACTCCTAGGCACATTTTTTCAAATTTTTTTTTGGAAATATGCTAAAAAGCAGCTTTAAAGGCCAAAGTGTCTAATTTTAATGACAATTTTTTTTTAATTGCAATAAAGTTATAAGTTGTCATTTTAGACAATGGAGACATATTAAATATTATACATTTTAATAGACATTTTAGAATACTAATAAAATACCCAAAGATTCAATGACAAAATATTCAAATATCAAACTGTCACAGAATTTAAAGTAAAACATCGAAATGAAAATTCTTTAATTCCTTTGATTACCTCAGGTATTTTTTTGTATTTGCTCTAATGCCGTTAGAAATAATTTAATTAGTTTCACCTGTCAAAGCATTCGCGAAGGAAGCAAAGGAAACATTGGTCAAATGTCTTGTATAGAAGAAGTCAGTCATATTTCTGATTAAAATAAGCTAAAAATACAACTAAATATTTGATGTAATTACTAAATGAATCTTAAGTGTTAAAATGATAAATTTTAACTAAAATAAATAAAGTATTTTGTTACCCTTAAACAAATAAATCAAATAATTAATTAGAGTTTTTATCAGGGCTAAAATATTCAAATGTATTATTGTACACCTGTAATAGACAAAATATTTTTTGAAATTATGAATACAAAATATATTCAATTTTGGTATTTAAATTTACAGTTATAAAAAACCAATAATTTCGTAAATAACAACGAATCTCTTATCTCCCAAAAACGTAATCTTAAAAATCAATAAGAAATAAAAAATCAATTAAGACTTGATGAATGACTTATGCCTTAGAACAAAGTTTTACCCCCAATATATGTATGTAGAACATATTCGTTTTTTTTCTAGTTTCAGTTTCAGACAGTTTCAGACAGACACTTAGACAGTTTCTAGCCTAAGAAGCTCTAATTTATTGTGGTTTAATCATTTATTCAACGATTAAAATCAATATCTATCTTGTTTGAAAAACATAATACTTATACTACCCATTTCAATAAGTAACAACTATGGCAACACTAAATTTATTTTATAAAATATTCAAAAATAACCTAAAAATAAATAAAACATTAATAAACGTAAATTAGTTAATTGGTAAAGTATTATTTGGGCACAATTGATACTATTTTTAATTTTATTTTAATATGATTTTTTTTTTGTTTTTTTTTTTTCGTAACTTTCCAAAAAAAGATGACTAATTTAATAATTTGTCAAAAATACCTATAAAATTAAATCATTTATCATATTATTAAAAAATTTTTAACACATACGAAGGTAACAAATAATTCATTCATTTTAGCAAAATGAAAAAGCATTGATACAAAATACTACCAAAACAAAAAAGGTTTTTAGTATAATAAGAAAAATATTAGTAAGTAATTGCAAATATAAAAAGTAAATAAAAATATTTATTTTTTAATATTTAAAGATATTTTCCTGTTAATTATGCTTATATAATTATTTAATTTTTAATTGAAAATTTAATTATAATATCATTTTCTGACCAATGACGAAATGTTTAACGTTCCAATTTTCAACAGGTTCAGATCACATCTTTTCAGTTTGACCAAACTAACTATCTTGGCTTTAAACCCTGATCTCTTCATATCCAAATAAATAATTCAATTAGTTATGTAAAATTAATAATAGTATTATGATTATATTATAGGATAACAGATTTCTTGTCCAAAAATTATCATATGACTTTTAATAAAAAACTATAAAAAAATATAAATAAATAAAATTTCGTATATCAATTACAGTTCATGCAATTCTACATATGATAAGATTTAGCATTTGTCTCACATTTGAGTACGAAATTATTAAGATTAATTCTAAGATTAATTCCAAGATTATGCAGCATATTGTCATTTTCTTAGGATACATATTCCATTTTAATCTAGCATGGGCTTGCGTTGCATACAGGCGGGATATGAGGTACCATTGATATATATGTTATATGTATATAGAAAAATTTTATAATCAGTCCTCACAGTTTGTTCTATATCTAACGCTATATCAATTCTTTCCATTAATTTCTTTTTTTAATTCATCAGTTTTCAGCAATTCTAATCTTCTCTGTACTTCCGAAAAGCTTTTGTTAACGACACTACTTAAAAAATATTGATACAACATTTATTATTTTTTTATTATTTTTAATATACCACATGACCTCTTACATTACATATAATCTCCTTCTCATCCTCTTTTAATGGTGAATCAAACCACGTTATGTGAGCATTATTTTAAAGAAATGTTAAAATTGTTGTTTTTAATTTTTTGAAAAATATTTTTATACCTATAACGGTACATTTCAATTTATTTATTTATATTTGAGTTCTTTTTAAATTTCTAAAATAGGGATTAATTATTTTTCTAAGTTTGATATTGTTCCAGAGGTTGGTTGTCAAAAAATTTCTAATAAATTGATTTTAAAAAAATGGGTTCAAACCCCGGTCAGGTCAAAAATAATATATAAAATATAATAAAATAATGTAAACAAAATATTAAATATAATTATAATTGAATACTTGTACCGAGATGGCGCACATGCTAAAAGCAAAAGGGTCCTAAAAATATCGGAAGTATATTTATATTTTTTTTTAATTTTTATTTTGTGAAACATATTTAAGTGTTAGGTGTTCTAATTTATGCATGTAAAAAAATAATTTACAGCTGGAATATTACAGTTTTTTACGAAATCAGGGTGAAACCGCATGTTAAATGCTTTTTTCAGAATATTATAATAACATTTGGACAAAAATAGAAAAATGAAAAACTAAATAAAAGCAATTTATAAATCACATCACTTAGAATATAACTTTGTTAAATAACAGTCATATAAAATCAAAAAAAAAAAAAAAATAGTGTAAAAATGTTAAATAAGAAAGATTTTAAAATAAAATTTAAATAAAAAAAATATCTGATATTAAATAAAAAAGGTTAAAATAAATGCTTTCATGTCAACTTCAACTACAAAAAGTTAGACAATAAACAACTTTTTTTCTGACGCAATTATTTTTGCTTCAATTCAACGACTTTTTGTCGGATATAACCATTTTTTGTTCGTTTCATCGACTTTTTATTCGGATACAACCATTTTTTTTCTGAAAAAAAGTCATTCTTTCGTCTATATCACACGCATTCATTTTTTTGAATTTTTCATTACTTTTTCTCGAAAGAAATCATTTAGACTTTCAAAACAGACTATTGGAGCACGTCCTTTTGATATTTTAGGTATGTATATAAAATATTAAAGAGTTAAGTTTAAAATGAATAAAAGTTTAAAATATTTAATCCATTATTTTGCAACATTTTAATTTTTATATGTATGAAAGGCAAAATAAGAACATACATATATATATATATAAAAGAATATAACAAACAAACAAGTTTGATTATAAATATTACATTACGTTCTGAAAACATTATTTTTTTTTTTTTTTTAATCTATATCTTTTCCCACAATTAATCAATTTTTTTTTTTTTTTATTTAATATTTTCTTTTCTACACTATAATTTTTTTTTTATTTATATACTTTTTTTTTTAATATTAATTTTTAATATAATTTTTTTTCCAAATCAATAAACAATGAAATTAACTAAATAAAAAAAAAAAAAATGAAGAACAAACAAACAATATTTTTAATATTCATACTAAATTTAATTAATCAATTTAATTGAATAATTGTTTTTATTATTACTATAATAAACTTTAATTAAAAATTTAAAAACAAACAAAAAAAAAAAACTTAATATATATCACATATACGTATATTTTTTGTAATACTAAACAATATTAATATTATGTTATATTAAAGTGAAATTATTTTTAAAATCCATATAAATTTTATGTGAATTAAAATTATTTATTTTTAAAGTAAATTTTTAATTATTTTAAAAAACAAAAATTTAAAAAAAATATATATATACATATTTGAATTTTTTTTTATTAATTATTTAATAATTTAAAATTTATATTAATTTTTTTTGCGATAAACACTACAAATTAAAAAAATAAAAAATCTACCTAGAATAAATGAGTGATTTTGTCACTAACTTGTCAATTTACCTTAACAAAATTTACAATAATACTGAGAAAATTTTACTGAAAAACAAATATTTTATTAATTTTTTTAACCATTTTAGATTTTTTTATA
Organism: Poecilobothrus nobilitatus; assembly: GCA_947095535.1. Classification (NCBI taxonomy): domain Eukaryota; kingdom Metazoa; phylum Arthropoda; class Insecta; order Diptera; family Dolichopodidae; genus Poecilobothrus; species Poecilobothrus nobilitatus. Next base: position 60,606,758 of record OX352774.1, read on the forward strand.
TGTACTGTTTTTCTTTTTCCTTTTTTTTTTAAATTAATTTTTGTTTTTTTTTTTTTTTTTTTTTTAATAATGAGAAAATTTACAGCGGTAAAAGTAAATGACATACGGTAGATATGTAATAGTTATATTTAATAAGATAAGATGTAATATTAAAAATAAATAATAAAATCGTAATATAAATTAATTATTAATTATATATTATATTTAACTAATTAAAGTTTAAAATTTACAAATCGGATTTTATCAATTAGATATTTATCTTATAATGCAATACAATATGATTGTAAGTAAGTACCCTGTACTTATTATATTTTGTGTACTGTGATTCGTAAACGAACGAAACTTAAATGAAAAGTTTTGTTTATATAAAAATATAATTTATTACTTCGATGTTAAATTTCAATTCAATTTTTGAATACCAATTCAATTTTATTTTGGAGTCTCGGTGGCCTAGTGGACAAGAGCGTATAAAATACGTTGTAAACACCGAAGGAGTGTGAGCTGGAATCCCACACACGTTGTAATAATAATTCCCCCCTACGACATTTACAGCCACGCGTGAAAAAGAAAGGCTGTGTAATTTCCTTGTCACATTTATGTAGCAGAGAAATACACTAAAAAAAAAAATTTTATATATTTTATTTTTATTTTGTATGAGAGTAGGTAGAAATCATCGAAAGACGGTAAAGAGGAGCAGTATGTGAACGATATATTTCTTCTTCTGAGTTTCAGAAGCGGTCACCAATGTTTTCCTTTGTAAAACTTTGAGTGAAGGTATCAGACTTTTTATTTTTTTCGATCAAGTTGCCACTTCCCATACTTCTACTAGTTATCTGTAAGCAACAGAGTAAAGGAATCTACTAAATGTTGGAGGCCCAGTAGAGAGAGCGTTGAGGTGACGGTGGTTGGAATCGTTTAAACAAATAATGGGCTTTACACTTTATTAAGAAATCCTAATGGTCATTTAGAGACTATTGTCCAAATATGTGCATTATATTCCATCATGAGGATAATTTGAAGAAATTGTGAAGATCTGAAAAAATTGTGAAGATCTGAAGAAATTGTTGATCTGATTGAAATTGAATTTGAAGAAATTGTGAAGAAGCTGCCAGATTACCATCAAAAAAGAAAATACGGCCTTAAAATCGAGGTTACTAGGTTCTGTTGTGTTGAAGACAACCAAAAGAGATTTAGTAATAGAAGTGTTAGAAAGAGTATTAAAATATAGTAATGTAGTTAATAGTAAGTTTATTATTCATTTTAAAAATATTACAAAAATTATTACAAAAAATTTTGTTATTTTATAAAAATACAAATTAAAAACTTTGAGTACTGTTATCTCAAGAAACATTTAGGAAAGATTCTTTTATCTTCTCTCAAAAAATGTTACTGCAAATTCTAAGGTCAATATAAAGCCTTTAATTTTTCTATACTAGCAGTAAAATTATTTTATAATATTAAATTATAAAAAAAAAATTAACAGCCGCTCTCAAAACCTGTAATTTTTCCCCTGTTCTGAAACACATCTCTGTCATATTTTACAGTTCACAATTTTTTTTTCTTATACTGAAAGAAATATTAATTTGCTTTTCAATAAAAAAAAATTCTTTTATATGTATTTTTTTAAAAAGTGCCCGATTTTATAAGTGTAGCACTGTACATAATTTAACTGCTCTAGTGCTTTTGGTTTTCTTATTATTATTATTCTTGTGATTATCTTTATCTTTTTTGTAGAAGTACTAAAACTATAATAAACATTTTAAAAATCTTAATTTTGATTTTAAAATTTTATAGTAATATAATACAATTAATGACCAGATATGTTTTAGATAAAAATATGCAATTTATAATTCGCTACGGTATAGGTTGTCTGCCTTATTATATCATTTCAAATATGTAAACGTGTTCTCTGATTCGAATGATTTGTATAATTTCAATTTTAAAATGGTCGACATTTTTGTTTTTAATGGCTTATTTAATTACGTTTTGTTCTCTCTTTTTCTTTGATATCCTAAAAAAGGTTTCCACTATACAAGTATACTGTATATTTAATGAGTAAAAATCTCGTGCAACATAATTTCAAAAAAAAAATTATAAGAATATAGACAAAATCAGAGTAAGGGGGCAGTTCTGGTTAGTTTTGAAAGCTACTTCTTTTTGCTATTTTTATCACATCTCTTTAAACCAATGTGTTTTTTATTTTAGAATTTCCCTTTAAATAACCTGTTCAAGTATGATGTGCTGCCATTCCAAATTGTTGGAACTCTTAATTTTGCCATATTGTTGTTTTTGTATATAAATGTAATGCATGTTAACTACAATGTTTTTGATTCGGACCTAAATAGAAAAATCATAAACTTTCTCAAATTTTTAATTTTAGAATCTTAATTTTTAATTCAAACACGAATAAGCACCGAAACAAAATTGTTTGTTCCGCAATTTACTTTAACTAAATAAGCCTTAAGATTCTTTAAAAAGGATACAATCAAACAATATTTAAAAATAATTTCTTCCATTTACTATTTCTTACGATTCTTAGATACAATTGATATTATTTTTATACATTTATCACAAAAAAAATATAAAACTATCATTATTTAAGTTAGATAGTGTTTAAAGTAACACTAAATTCTATTAATTAGAATTAAAATGGATTAAATTTAAGTATTTATGTGCACGCAAGGGTAAAAACTTTAAATTTTTGCAAAAAAAAAAAAATCTCCAAATGAAAGTCTATTTGAAAACTTATTAAAATTCTAATATGTTCAATAAATTAAACAAATTATGATTACTGCGATTACAAGAAATGATTAAATCACTATACTCTAATGTTTTATTCACATAATCTAATTTACTTACAAATGCAGCTCTCTTTAAGAGTTTAAATGGTGCTTCAAAATTCAAAATTACCTGGGTTCACAAAAGGTTCCATACAAGAAAAAAGAGTCTGTCAGTATAAAGAAGATTATGTGTATACATGTTTTAACGTTACCTCGTTTCGCGCTATTTCGTTATAACACTCTTTTAAATCCATAGCGTTGTTTCGTTATAGTGTTCGAATCGGTTACTTTTTTAAAATTGTATACGTATGTTTTTTTGTTTTTGTTTTTTATTTTATTGAATTCTAATTTATTAGGAATAAATACACAATATGATACTTATATATGATACATGTTGTCAAAATTTCTTTTTATTATTAAAATCTGCCTTAATAATTCGAAATTATAGAATGAATGGAACCCCATATTTTAGTACAAATAGTGCCTTTATTAACGGTGTTTTTATTAAAGCTTTTTTTCCAGGAACACATCTTGAGCTCTAATTGAGGTGTCCCATATATGATTTATGAGATGGAAACGCCTTTATGTATGAATATTATAGTGTATAGTATAATATAAAACCTACTTTCTCTGGTTTGTTTTTTGAGACAAAACAATCATAGATTTAGATTAGATAAAAACATTTAATAAATTTCATACATGTATTTTTGATAAAATGGTGAATACGGTTTATATAAAAATTTTAACTGAAATACTCCAGAAACAGTAACCGATGTACTCTTGTTAGATTTAAAATTTTAACCGACACTATAGAAATAATCATAAAATAGTTTTTAATTATTGGTTAGAATTGATCAGAATTTAGAATAATATTTATATTACTTGAAATAATCCGTACATTACCAATATTAAATAATATATTTTAAATGCTACATATTATTTACATTTCCTACATGATTCCTACATTAATTTAATTTTTGCGATAATATGATTTTATTTTTATCATAAAATAAAATTTAAAATTACTTTTAATATAATTTGACGGAAATAATAGATTTTCTCAAATGTAAAATAACTTTATTTTACTCATAACTTACATGCATTACAAAAATTAGATAAACATTAATTTTATATTTAATTTTTTTTTTAATTTTTTTTTTATTTTTATAACAGAAAAAAGTGTCAAATATCGTTAACATCCATTAAAGTTATAAAAAATTGTTCTACATTATTTTTTCGTATAGTTGTTGTAAATTATAAATAAATTATAAATTTAAATTTATCGAAAAAAAAAATTGTTATAATAATCTGTATATTAACTTTTTTTGTCAAATATTAAATTTGAAACTAATACGTTTTGAATGAAAATTTATAATTTAATTTTAATTTTATATTAACGTAATTTTTTTTTTTCTTGGTTTGTCTCATAATTTTTCGAATTTTATAAATTCTGTTCTCAACTAAAATTGAATATTTAACAATTTTACGAAATGAAAGTCCGACCAGCGTAGATATTGAATTTATTACAATAATCTGTTCGTTTGCATTTACATTTTTAACGGGATCTCACTAAAAGCATCTTGGCTACCTTTGCCAACCTAAATCCAAATCTCACTATAAGTACCTTCCCAACCTAAGTCCAAATCTCACTATATTAGAATTTTTCGTTCTTCTCTGATTCTTTTACTTCTAATTTTGTCTCAAAATTGTGAGTTTGGTCTGTAAGTCTTATCGGTGAATTCTAACCGTTATTTTATAATAATAAGTTCATTTCCGTTGTACTTTTAATTTTCCAAGTTTAATCACATCAAATAAAATTTAAACTTTCCATAATGAAATTTTATTAAATTTGTAAAAATTTTTGTTTCTAAAGAAATTTCTCAAAGTAAAGAACAAAAGATACCAGTGTAGTTGTAGATATAAAATGACTTAAGAATTTAGAATTTAAATTTGCTGAAAATTTTATTTTTTAAATATTCAGTAAATAGAAGATTTTGTAAATTCGCTTTAATTTGCTATAAATGTCGGTTTAGAACTCAATAAAATGTTAACAAAAATACGTATAAGCTCCAAATATTTTAACTTTTTCCAACAAAATTTACTGTCAGTTATTACCGAACCACCGCCAGCCAGAAAGTAAATGTAATTATTTTATACTTACATTCAACCATTGGCAAATGTTTATTCTTCTAGTGAATCAAATCACATCACATTACCCTAATTTTTTCATCATTGTATAATAAAAATTTAGTCCTAAAGATACAAATTGAGGTAATAATTAACTTTACTTTTATGATTAAAAAATAACAAAACTCATTACTCACAAAAAATTTTAATTGTTTAGTTGGAAATTATGTTAAGGATAATTTTAATTTTATAATACCTACTCGAAAATATTTTTTCTGTGATATTTAAACGTGCATTTAAAATATAAAATAATAAAAAGCATTTTTTAGTTTAATACCTTTAATCTTACCTTTATTTAAACCTAACATAGGTTTGAAATGTGGTTTGAATAAAAATTTTATCACATTTTTCGAATCTTAAAATGTGGTCTAAATTTAGACAAGCATAATTTATATTTTAACCTACCTATAGTATTATAGCGACCAATGATGCAGTGCTTAAGTCGCTAACCTTTCAATTAACTCAAGTCTTTATTTAAACCGGAATAACAGTATTATAACTACATTCTAGCGGAAAAGTTTTTTTGTTACTTATTAAAACTGCCAAAAACTGTCAGATTTACCCTATATCAAATATTTAAAAAGGAATTATGGTAACAATTAACAAATTAATACATTTAAAAAAATTTGGAAAAAAATTTAAACTAAAATGTACTTTACTTTTATTTTGACAGTGGAATATTTTTCTTTTGGTAGCTAGTAGTGGAAATTTTTTAACAATTAGTACATTTTACTATAAAATAATTGCTAAAAAACATATCACGTATACTGACAAAAAATAAGAAACAAAAAAATTAAAAAAAGTACTAAACCTTTGCGTAGAAAATATTTTTGATAATTAATTTTTCTTATCATTGTTTTAATTTGGTCGGATCAATCTCACGATTTAAAATTATATTTATGGTAAAATTAGTTATATTAGTCGAAAATTATATGTAAAAATAAGCAATTTTAAAAGTAACACTTCTTTAAATGTAAATCTAAAATTCTTTAAAAAAAATGGATAAAAAACAGGTCAAATTACCTCATTAAAGGTTAATTTAGCTGCTAAATAAGTTAATTCTTTAGTTTTAATCTTTAATGCAATGAAATGATATAACAATTTTTTCTTACATAACTTAAAATTTTAATTAAGGTTTTATTTTAATTGATTTTCAAGTCGAATTATCTGTAAATTACGTCAGTTTTTTTATTTGCAAACGATTTCAAAAATTTATATAATTTTTTAAAAACTGATTGATTTTTTTTGTAAGATATAAACATCGCTAATAAATAAATAAATAACTCTCCTTTTAGTTTTAGTAGAAACTAAAAACGAGGTAACAAATTATAACGAAAAGATGAGTAGATCATTGATTTACATCCGTTCGAACATTTACATCAGTTCAATAGTATAATAATTTTGCCACTACTATTGTGACAATGCATTTGGCATTTTTTTCGATGAGTGCATTTATCCGTCTCTCTAACCGACCGGCCGAAATAGTAGATCAATGATACTGAAATTTTCACCATTTCAATTTTATACGAATGTCAATTTTGCTATTAAAATTCATCAAGACATATTTAAGTAGCTACCATACAATTTTTTTTTATACCCGTACTATAAGTACCGGATATAATAAAATTACTCCTTCGTTTGTAACACCTCGAAATAAGCAAGCTAGATATACCTTCAATTCAAAGGTATAGCTCGGATCAGAATCAAATTCTGAGTCGATTGAGCTTTGTCCGTCCGTCCGCACGCTAACTCAAAAACTAAGAAAACCGGAATATTGACATTAACACAAAATATTTTTGGATCAATTTGTAGGTTCTCTATTTTTTTTGGTTGAGATCCCATTAAATCTTCGAGTAGCTCTCGAACAACTAACTTTTTGGTCTCCACAAATTTTTCAAAAATTCTACATCGTTTGAAGTAGACTCATTAAATTTTATTTACGATATCCTGAAAACATTAAATTTATGGAAGAACTTTTTTCTGTAGCCCCACCTGTTACGGAGCTACAACCCCCCAAATTTCTAAAAAGCTCTATATTTAAATTGTTATAACACACATTCTATAAAATATATCTTCAATCGGAAAATGCCAAACGATAGCTAAAATTATGAGCTTTACAATTATGTACATAATAAATATATATTTGTTCCATACGGTGTCTTAATTTACTCTTCCCTTAAATAAAAAATTAACGGTAGTTTGAAGAATTTTTATATATAAGATACTTGTACGCATACTTATATATCATGTATATGTACATATGGTATATATCATATGAATACTATGCGATATATAATAATGAATACATATTATGCATATTACTATATATTTGGTACTTTGTAGTAAGTTTACTATAAATTAATATACATTTGCCGCTTAGTATTAAATAGTACTAGGAATATTATATTTGGAAAAGCTTTGGATTGATAATCGTTAGGTGGAAGGTTAGAATCTGCCTTTGAAGAATGTATAAAGATATACTTTGAATATATGTACAATACAAACCATTAAGTTCTAGAAAATTCAGCCAAATTATTTTAAAGCACTTAAAAAATTAAAAAATAATATTATAAGCAGAGTGACAGCTTATGAACATACTAACGGGTCCGTACATGTATCAAAGAGTTGACAAAGGCAACTGTATTCCTCCTCGTTTATATTAGAATAACTAATGGTAAAATAAGAACGGAAAAATTAGAGATGAAACAAGTACATATAAATGCGTAGTCACATTTGAGGCTCTATGGTTTATCGATAAAAATGGTCCTCACAAGCTTAACGAAATTTCGCCTTTAAAAATATAGCATCGTTTAATTTTTAAAATTGTGCAAACTAAAAAGTGTGCAAATTCTACCTTCAATTTATCTTATTTCAGTAATTCTATATTTATTTAATTTCTTTACTTAGCGAGAGTAAATATCATTTATCATTGCTACAACACACTAAACAGTAGTAGAACGAACAGTAATCAACTATGTGAAACTGTCACTAAATATTCATTTATCTAAATATAAATATATGTTCTAAATGTCTACTACTTTTTGAACATATCACAATTTGCCGAATATTTTATTATTAATCGTCCTAACACTTTCTTCAAAAACACGATTTTTCTGCATCAAGTAATTTATTTTTTACTCCGTACAATTTATTTTGTATTTTTAAATTAAATTGTAATTTTTAATTAAAATTTTAATTATTTTAAGTAATTGTAAAAATTTCATTTATAGATTCCAGAATAAAATTTAGTTAGTCATATTATCTACAGTCATCTAAGTATATTTAGTCTCTGATATTACTATATATTTATAATCAAAAAAAAATACTACTTAAACTTAACATGATTAATATAATATCAAATTGGGTCAATTTCATTTAAACATATTGTTTTGTCATTTAAAAAATGTCTGACCTTTATTTTATGTTTAGTAAATAAATAATTTAATTGTCAAGTTTGAAGAGCTCATCGTAAGCCTCAAGGTTGTTCAATAAAATGTTGGTCAAATTAAACTTGAAAATTTTATTTAAAACAATTTAATCGTAAACTTAGGGAATTCCATTAATGACAATTTTTTTTTTTTTTATTTCAGTTCTTGATGAATACAAATATTAATTGATGTATCAAACTTTGAAATGCTAAATGAACTGTTAAAGATTAAAGTACATTGTTTTATAATGGCAAAATCTTAAAAGACCCAAAAGTAAATCTATATTTGATTAATACACTCTTCTGTAGTCCTTTTCTAATAATCTAATTTTTAATTCTATATGTTTATTTGGATCTTTAATATACACATATGGATTTTGGAATTAACTTACAAAGAAATTGCATTATAGGTAAGAATACTACTTGGAGGAAACAATTCAAATGATTCTACAATTTCTACAATCCGAAAGTTAGTATTCTGTTAATCGATCTTAACTCACTTTCTTCAGTTTTACGGTAACTTTATATAATATTAAGAAAGTTGTTAACCCATAAAAAATATAATATTGGAGCTATAATTTTTATGTCTCTACTGACGATAAATTTGTGCAGATGTTCAAGTTACAGGTTTTTAAAAATAGAATATCTTGATTTTAGACCTCTAATAGCTCTTAAACGTGGGCATGTAAAAAATTTTTTCTGACCTAACTTATTTTAATTCTCACGATCGTACTATTCTCAAAATTTCCGTTTCGAAGATGCGAAGAAACCGCATAATATTGCAAAATATTGTTGAACTCTACGGTAATATTACATATTAAAAATAAAAATTATTATAATTTATTTTTACATTTGTACGTAAAACTTAAAGAATATTTTGTCTTTTAACGATTTCAGATTGAAATTATTATAAAATAATTAAGCAATATAACGGAGCTTAACGGATCTTAAGATAAAAACTTTTGAACATAGGACTTAGCTGCATAATCGATTGGGCTACACAAGGAAGTTGTACCACAACATTAATTTAATGAGGCTGTTAAAATTTTATTAATCCATCTTTAACGGTATAGTAAACAAACGGTTTGTAAACAGATAACCGGAGCTATGGACGGACAGAGTAGAACTAATACGCATTTTTTTTTTTGATGCTAGAAATGTGCTAAAAGTAGGTAATTCCTAAAGAATTTAAACTAAAAGTAGATAATTTTTGTACCAGTGCTTATAATTTATAGTTACAGTATACAGCCACTTCTCCTGTACTTTGGGATGTATTATTTTTAACATAATTATATACTTGGCTCGTATCAAGTAGGATCGGTTATCTTATAGTTCATTTTTCAAACTAAACTCACTTCAATAGAATTTCTCAAATTACTAACACATTGTGTTAAAGTTCTCAGAATTCTCATTGTGTTACAATTCTCAGAGTGCTCATTGTCATCAGACACAACCTGTTCTCAGAGTAATCATCCATTAGCGTTTTAAAATAATAGTGCAATAAAAGTATAACCATGGAACTTATTTTTAAAAATAGTATGCATTTTGTTGCTTCTGATGATTTTGTAAAATTTATTTAAGCAATTTATTTTTTTAATAAAGCCAAAAACTTCAATATGCTTTTCAAGAAATGTCAAATAAAATCTTAGAGATTATCAATTATTATACTTCATATTTAAGAAAATTGGTCATTTAATGGTTTAATAAATTTTGTGAATGATTTATTAAAATCTAAAGGGTAGTTTAAAAATTCGGTTTCTATTATTAACTGTTTGATTTACACGTCATGAAATTCTAAATTTATATAAATCATGATGTTTTTACTATACATATATCTTTATTTCATCTTAAAAATCTCAGATGTCATTCACAGAATATTAATTCCTTTAAAATCATTTAAAATATTAATGACAATAAATTAATTGTTATTTCACTGAAAATTTAGAATTTTAATTCAGTTCGGCAGGATTTTTATTCATAAGCAGTGTAATCTAATTAAGTCCATATTCATAAGAAACGGTTTGCACAATGACTTAATGTCTTAATTCAATTTTAAATAAAATAGTATATTATGCTATACCCTAGTATAATTCAAAATTTCAACAGCAGAACAAAACTCACATTCATACACATCTACATCAAAAATTAATTTAATAAAAATTCATCTAAATTTTCATAATAAAGTATAGACATTTGACATAAAAACATGTAAAAATGTAAACACATAATTTAAAACAATTTTTCAAAAGTTTTTTTTTTTAAATATTCAGCCAAAATATAGTGTCTTTCAACCTTTTCGATAGTAAAATTTTGTGCTTCTAAAGGAAGCTAAATGTGTTATATATTACATGCATATGTATATGCATTTGAATTATATTTTAATAAATAAGACCTGTTATAATAAGTTAAAAATAAGAGAAAAAGAAGTTTTTCAAAATTTCTTCACTCAACAAAGTCGCGGAAAGGATTGTTCATTCACTCAACGAAGTCGCAGAAGGATTGTTCATTATATAAAGTAGTTAATGTATTAATTGAGATGCAATGGAAACTTCAATTAAGAAAGTGTTTATTTCATAGAATGTCTCCTACATATGTATATGTATATATGCCTTCTACATTTTTTTTTAGATTTACTCTTATAAAAAATAATATTTTCTACGACGAGCTTTTCTAAAATTTTTAAAACACTTATACTCCTATAACCCACTTTGCTAATATTATAGTAAATCTGATGCATTTTTATACTTAATATTTAACTACTCCACATAAAATTCCTTTCTACTACATAAAATTCAATTTTCAAACATATTAATTACACTTTTTTTTTTTTTCACTGCCATCTAAGAATCACTAATCGTTCATGAATAATTTCAAACTTATATATAATATGGTAATTTTATTTTTTAAATTGAATATTTACAAATTTCGAGTAATAAAAATGTGATAATAAAACTTAACAACATGAAATTTGCTATCCCAAATTATTCACTATATTTTAAATTAAACCAACTGCAACACTATTTGTAAACATTAAAAAATTCAGTAATTAATTTTAAAACTTATATTATAATTTTATGTTTTTACCAACTTTTTGCTCTTAAAATTATTGGTCAAGAGAAATAAGAAAACCTCCCAAAAATATGCAAAAAATTACATTAATGATTTTGTTTTAAAACATTTTAAAACATTTACGTTCTTGCTTCGGCAGAACATATACTAAAATTGCAAAGATACAGAAGAGATTAGCATGGCCCCTGCGCAAGGAGGGCACATAAAATCGTCAAGCGTTTCACATTTTTTCTTGTTCAAAATGTGGTCACACACAACATTTTCCACAAAGTATCCTTTCACTTTAAAAATTTTAGAAAACCATAATTTAGACACACAAGACCTTCTTCAACCTCACCTCATTAGAATAGAACTAATTCAAAAGATAGCCAAAGACTTTAATATTTCGAATACAATTTAAAGAATAGAAAAAGAAGAGAAAAAATAAAATTGTTGACAGTAAAATTTGAAATTGAAACCTAAAATAACTTAAAAGCGTAATAAAAATATAATGTGAATATAATAAATATAATAAAACTGGGCAGAAAGAACTTTTAGAATTAGTATGAGTTTGCTAAGAAAATTTTGTTGTACCACCCCCTGTTTATGAGCTATTAGGGCTCAAAATTTTAAAATTTGTTATTTTTAAACACCTGTAACTTAGGCAACTGTACAGATTTTTCTTCGGCAAGACAAAAAAAATTAAAGCTACAGTAATATATTTTTATATGTATTAATGGTTTATTTTAATTGTATAGGGTTCCAAAGTTACAACCCCTTAAAATTCCAGAAAAGTCCTATTTTCACATTTTTTCTTATTACAAAAAAATTTCTTAAATTTTCAAATTTTGGTGCAAGTCAAAATGCTAAACAGTTTTGTATTATATTTTGGAAAGGTGCGCTTTTAAAAACCATTGGTTTACATTCTGCCTTGTTTTATTTTATTTTAAAAATTACAAACCTGTCTAACCAATTATTATCCTGTCAATATAACATTCTATCGTACAATTTCAAACGAGTTATTGATGTAAATTAATAATTATCTTCAGTTAGATCATACAAATAGCGTCCAACACTGAGATACTTTTAGATTTTTAAAATGGAACAAATTAGTTAAAAACAAGGGAAAAAGCCGAAGAACGACATAGTTACTTTTTAACTTTTTGAAACTATGAATTAAATTTTAGGCCTACCTTTTTTTTAATATATTTGCTTACTATAATTACTACATTAAAATACTTATAATTTAATCCTATTAAAAATTAATGTTTTATTTATAAATTTCTTTGAAAGATGATAAAATATATTTTTAGTTTGAATGGTTCATTCGAATTAGTGTTTTTAAAATACAATTAAAACCATTATTAAGTGCCATTCATTAATTTTTCGATATTTTATAAAATGTGACAAATTTGTTTTTTCTCAATATTAAAATCTGTCAAAAGAGAAAATATTAGTTTTAATATCATATTTATTTTAAAATCAAAAATAATTATTCAAAACATAGGTACATATATAAAATAAATAATTAATTAACATTAAAAAACAAAAATTACAAATATTTTAGACATACATATCCATGGACATGACTTTGGTAGAAGTCAAATGTATAGGGGTACTTTAAATAATCACTTCAAATGACCTCAACCTTTGACATCGAAGATTTTTCATATTTAACCAATAATGCAAGCAGTTTGAAAAATGATATTTTTTTTCAATTAAAAAAAATTGTTTACTTTTTTATTACCTATTGAAACAAAAGAAATTAGAAATTAGCGGCAAAAAGATTAGAAAATTTGACTGAAAAAAATGGTTTATACGATATACGATATACGATGAAAATTGACATGACATTATAATTAATAAATTCGCAAAAAGTTACTGTCTACCTCTAGGAAAAGCTCTAGGTTAATATAATATGTCAAGATATTTTTCATTTTTGTTTTTTAATGTCAATTAATTATTTTGTGTATTTAAGGTATAGTTACCTAAGTTTTGAATAATTATTTTTCTTTTTAAAATAAATACGAGATTAAAACTTTATGTAAAAGTTTTTCTCTTTTTGACACAAAAGTTTCTTAATATTTATTTCAATATAGAGCACAAAATATTATAATTCGATCAAATTTAAAAAGTATACTAAAAGTATGCAATTTATTGATCGATATGTTTTTAAGTCTCCATGACATTTAATAATTAACCAATGGCTGTCAAACTGATATTTTTTTTATATTAAAAATACTGTCATCTAATATATTTTACAACAAGATTAAATTTTTTCTGATTTTTATTAATTTCAGTTTTTCTTTAAATATTGTTTAATTTTTTGTTTCTGTAGTTATTGTAAATTTGTACTTTAATATTTGGTTAATTGTTAGAAGAGAAATTTAAAATATTAAGCAAAAACAATGTAAACCTTGTTTTAAATTAAATAGGCAATGATGAAAGATTGCATGCTAGTAGTTATGTAAGATAATAATTTTTTACCTAAAAAATCTTATTTCAAACCACTGTAATGGGAAAACTAATTAACTCAAATTGATTATACCAACCAAGTTATTTTTAACTCACGTTATTTAGCAGCAACGTTAACAATGCTAAATAACATCAAAAACTTAAATTAGATTTTTATTTGGATTCGGCGATTATTTAAAATACCATTTTTATTTTGATATGATTATTCTAGAATATAACTATGATAGTTTTAAATAGATCCTAATTGCCTAAATCAGGTTTTCAAAATAAATAGTATGGTAATTAATAAAATGCAAATCAATTCAATTATAAAAAAAAATTAAATTCCAATGTTAATTTGTGTTTTTCTTTTCTTTTATTTTTAAAATTAAAGAATATATTTTTATATTTTTAATATCTACCTTTTTTTATCTTAAAATAATTTACCTTAAAAAATTATTTACAAAATATTTAAAAAAAAAAATATTTACATTGTAAATATTTAAAAAATTGATAATTTCTTTTTTTGTTTCCAAACTACATTCAAAAAATTTGTTTTTAAATTAAAATTTTCGATTTATTTATAATTTTTTTTATAAATATTTTAACCATTTGCTGTACACAACTTATTCCATTATATTTTATAAATATTAAAAAAAAAAAAAAAAATTGTAATAATTTAAAATGGACAGCACATTTGTCCAATATCATTTGGATCAAAACAACCCCATGGTGGACAAGCTCTTTTTGTCATAACAAAATCATGAACTCCAACATTATTTGTTCCTAAAATCATTTTAGTCCATGATAATAAATTTTTTGAGAATACATCATATGTGGTCATATTCTGTAAAAAAAAACAAAATAAAAAAAATTAATTAAGTAAATTTAAAGGATCTTATCATTACAATAAAATAATTATTATGAATATGTTATTAATCAATTTTGCGTATTCAGGAAATATCAAATCTTAAGATTTTGAAACTTTAAAGTAATTTGGCAGTATAAAATACATAATTTGATACCGCCTAAAATAACGACAACGTAATCGGAACATAAAATTTATTTTTACTCCTGACATTTTTTAATAATTTGTCTATGCTTAGATTTTTGCTAAATAATATCCATTAATTAAAGCAGTACATTAATCTATTCAAGTAGAACCATTAAAAAAGCTCTTTTGAAATCAGACTAAGAACTTTTATCGGAATTCTAAACTGCCAAAATTAATTAAATTGAAATCTTAGAATTTCAAATCAATTTAAAATAATCATCCCTTAAGATAATAATTCGTTCATATTATTAGGCCCATATCGAAAAGGATGATCTTCATAAAATGTAGTCAAGTAATACAAACAAACAAAAAATACAGATAATAATCTATGTTTAATTAAATCGACTTTAGTATTATAATGTTACTCTGTACGTTGTTACTAAAAAGTAAATTGATATTTTTGTTTTATAAAATTTTTCATTTAAATTTTTTAATCCTTAATTCATTTAGCTCATGTTTTCCTCAAACCACCCTTGTACAAAAACATTTTATCAAATCTATTAGGACAAAAAAAGCACACACCACACCATTTTCAATTAAAACTTATCACATCATCCTTAGTTCACTAGGAAATAAGAATAAGTGTACTAAAGGTTTATTATTAGGTTATAAGACTAGGGGTATAAATGATACAGTGAGCTTTTGAGGTCGATCTCTTGTGATCTTCCTGTTACTACGTGTTGTGGATTTTATTATACTTCTGTCAGCGCTTCTTATTACATTTCTGTCAGCCCTTCTTATTATACTTCTATCACTTCTATTGCTTCTAAAAAAGTTAAGATCTGTTTAAAATCTGATCTAAGATAAACAGTTTAGTTTTGGAAGTTTACTTTCGGCAAAGAGCATATTGCTCACATATCTTGTACACATAACTTGTATTAAAGGCTTAAAATGATCTTTTAAATCAAACAATACGATTTAAAAAAGTTTGTAAATTTAAAATGGAATAATTGTTAAATAGAAGTAATAAAATAATTTTGGAAATAAAGATAAGAAATGGTAATAATAACAATAATATTAACTACATTAAAGAGGCGGTATTCCCAATATAACTTTGAATTTAATTATAATTGCGTTTGCTTAATTTTTGTTTCTAAAAGAAACGCTTATGCTTATTATACATACATCTATTATAATAGTTTTGTTTTTACTTTTATTATTTTATTATTATTTTGCTTTCGTTAAAAATTACTAAATCATCTATTTTATGTAATAAAATTCAACTTGATAGTAGGAATAATTTTGCATCTTTTTTTGTTCCATATGCATATTTATATTTCCATATATTTTTCTCACTCCTCACAACCCTGAATCAAATATTACATCTATACGGAAGCGTTAAATCTAACATTTAATGTATAATAATGCAATACAAAAATTTAACGAATTTATACTTTATTTGTTTTTTGAGGTCCTTTTTTCTTTTCAGCTTTTACATTTATTTCTTTTCAGCTTTAAAAGTATTTTCGATAATGATAACATTATTGCTTTGTTTTAAATTGACACTTTTTTTGTTTTTTTAAATTAAATATTAAAATTTCCTAAAAATTTTGTAAAATTTTTTCCTTAAAAATATTTAATTTATAGAATAGTATTTTTTAAATATTTTTTGACAAAAATCCTTATTTACTATAATGACGTTTAGAACATATTCTGCTGCTGCTCTCTACCATATTGTGTTTTAAACAACAGAATTCGATTGCTGTTGCTGTTGCTGATCTCTGCCCTTTGCCCTCTACGAAGTTCTGTTTTAACTTTTATTCTTGAAAAAAAAAACATAATTTCAAAACATTTGGTAGTTTGGTAATTTGATATGTATAAAAAATTTCATTTTTTATTAGCTAATAACCGGTGCGCGTTGCTGCGCCCTTCAATTGTCGTGCCGATATGGGTTAAGAAATTTTAATTCTGTTAATAGAGTCAACAACACTGTCAAAGAGCAACACTAAGAGAAAATTTGAAGTCAACCGATCAAATCGAATTTATTTTAGAGCGAAAATTTTAAATATTTGCACCACAGCCCTAACTTGGCGGCCCATTAGAGCAAAATTATTAGCGCAGAAACATATGAATTTTAATGATGATTGGCTAAGCAGTTTAGGAGTCTATAAATCAGAAAAAGACAGACAAACATTCGCTTTTATATATATAGATTATGGTTAAAATAATTAGGCAATACAGAAAGAGGTACATACCTTTTAGGGAGGTATTTTTTTTAAAAACCAAAAATATATTATTTATATCTAAAAAATTTATATACTTTCCTGAAAGTTTACCTTAAGTTTCACATTTCTTTATCCCAAATTAAAACAATTTTAATTCTATTTAATATTAATTAAACAAAAACTTTAGTAAATATATAAATATAATAAGTCCCCATATAGCTACTGCTTTTAATAACTTATTTATTAATAAAACCTCACTTATCAAACTCTCTCCAATTAATTAAATCTATTTTAATCCTCTTTTTACTATGCCAATTTACTACTCATACAAAATATAGTACTTGGTATCTTTATTAGTGTTTTTTTTTTTTTTATTTTATTTACACTTGTAATAAAATAATTAACTACTTTTAAATATTATTATGTAGTTATATTTTTTTTTAAACATTCAATGAACATTTTATATTTTTACAATCTTATCTAAACAAATAATACCATTTTATTCATAATTCTGTGAGTTTTGATCAATGTTTATTTTTATAATCCATTTGGTTTTTTTTATTTTTATTTTTTACTTTTCAAGTTTTCTGTCCTAAGAACTTTGAACTCCTTTTGATATTTAAAATTTTATACATAATATTCAATTATTACAAATTATACTTTAAAATTAAAAAAAAAAATCGATCAATAAATCGAATAAAGACAATTAATGCAAGTGAGAAAAAAAAGTCCATTAAAAAACTCACTCACACTCACTTATTCTTTCAAAGAAGTTTTTTTTTTTAGAAAAATCACGGTTTTAAATAAACTTTTAAACTGGGTTAATTATCAAATAAAAATATGAGTTACTATTATAAAATTTAGATTTAAAAAATTATAATATAATAAATAATTAAACAATAGAATGAATAAAATTTTTGATTAGTTATAAAAACGAAAAAACAGGTTATTGACATAATTTTTATGATTAATGGAATTTAATCAAAATAATTAACTCTATCGTACAATTTTTTAAGTACCATATCTACCCAAACGAATGAGAATAAACCCCACCTCCAAAAGAATTTTTTGTTTATTTACAATCTCAGAACAACCCTTAGTTCTATGGCAACCCTTTATTCTATTATTGGCGAAACATCCTGTGTATTTTAATATTGGAATATTTAATTACCATGTTTGTATACAATGCAGCAAAAAAAAATTGATCGTATATATAAATCTGACTCATGGCGTAGTGGTTAAGTCGCCAACCCTTCAATCAAAGGGTCTTGGGTTCAAACCCCGGTCAGGTCATATAAATAAAAAATATATAGTAATTTAATATCGTAATAATGTATATCGTATAATTAATAGTAATAATAATAATAATAGTAATAATAATAATAGTAATAATAATAAAAATAATAATAATAATAACAGCTGCTACAGTGGAGCTATGTTTGGTTATATCATGCTGGAACGTGTTATATAGTACTACACGTTGTAATCCATTGATGACCCTGACTCTGTAGTAAAAAAAATAATAATATTAATAAGAATACTAATACCAATAATAATAGCTACTACAGTGACAGTACAGGCTGCCTTGAATAATTGCCTCATGCAGTAAGGTGTTGTATGCTACTGCATGTTGTAACTGTTGTAACAGCTATAGCCTACTCCCTAATATACTGCGTTCGCTGGTAAGGGTTTTACCCCATTATATTGGCTGAAGGGGGAGGTGGATTTAGTCAGTAAGAAGCTCACACTACTAAGTTTAAATTCTTGGTGCTTTGGAAGATTCCCACCTCCCTTAGGAAAAAACAAAAATAATTGCAAAATTTTCAATTTTGAAAGGTACGAAAAAATGTATTAATAAAGTAAAAAAAAATAAGTATAACAAAAAGAAATCGGTTTGTTGATTATTTTGACTTCTGAACTCTGTTGGTTATTAAAGTTGGTTATTTCGGTTTTTAATCAATGTTTTATTAAAATTAAAAAAAAAAAACAATATTTTTTAAAAAAAATTTTTTATTTTTTAGGAGAAATTAGAACTTTCTTATTTTAAAAATTAATAGTAAAACTGTTTTGCATATTTTACATAAAAAATGATCTGAAACATTAACAAATGGTTAAAATTCAAATTCAAAATTGATTCAAAATATCTTAAGTAAGAATAGGTTTCAACAGTTTCAATACATTTTGTTTTCTTGTTTTCTATAATAAAAACACAAAATATTCTTTAATAATCATTTTTTTTTTTTTTTGAATATACATATATTATTGTATATGATCAATTGGTTGAGTGACAAAATTTGAAACCCTGAATAATAAGATTACTTCTTATAAACAATAAATCAGATTATAGATAATGAAAACAAATTGACTTTGATTTACTTAAATTTAAATTTGATTGTTTCTAACATGATTGACAATTATTCAAAACTCAAAAGTTATTGTTGATATGTGTAGTATAAACATTTAAAAAACGTAAACTTTTCCAGATCTGAGCAACACATGAAAAGTGATTTAGATTGAAAGGTAAATGACACAAGGGTCTACATCGAAATTTTATTATTTTTATTCTTATTTTTTTTAAAATCATGTTGTTCAAAACCTTATTTTTCAAAATCTTATTCTTGTTATGTTTTTGAAATTTGATCTGGATTATACATATTTATCTATACACATATATATACATAAATATACATACCCTAGAATACGTGAAGTACCCTGATTTTGTAATCAATTATTGAAACCTTCCTAATTTTTTTGATGTAAATATATTTACACATTCAACAATTTAAATAGTGAAGACGGCCGGAAATAGAACCCGGATTTTACCAAAATTTCCCAAATATTGGAACCTTGTAACCGACTTGGATTTTGTAACCGACTATTGTCCTAATTATTTTTCTACATATATATTTTAACATTCAAATGGAGGTGGCCGCGCCTACTGATTAAGTGAGGATGACCTGCCCTAAAACCCTGCTAAATCAAATTTTTAGCAAAAAAGTAAGATTTTGAAAAAATAAAATGTTAACAAATAATATTAAAAAAAAGTAAGATTTTAGTACGATTTCTAAACTAGTTTCCAAAACCATAAGTTTTTAAAACTAGTGTATTAGAAATATATGTAAATTTAAATTGTTTCGTAACATTTATTATGTCGTTTAACATTTTATTAACAGTTCAACATTTGTCATTTAACATTTGTCATTTAACACTTTAAAACTAACTGAACAGAAATTTCAGCTCTTTAAAAAATAAATCTATTATAATTATAACTGATTTAAAGCTCATATAAATTCCAAATTATATAATAAAATCCTAGGTAAAATTCCCACATTTATATTTAAATAATAAAATTTATTTACAAAATATTTAAAATTATGTAAAGAAAAGAAAAACTCATAAACGTCAAAGAAAAACTTTTACAAACATTTATTGTTTTTATTATTATTATTATTTTACTTTGAATTGATACAATAATAAAATCATTTTTTTTTTTTATAAAAATAAAAAAATCAAATAATATTAAGTAATCACGCTCTTAAATTTTTTTTATATTTTCCTTTGTCACCTAAAGAAAAAACCTACGTAAAAACAAAATTTTAAACTTAAAAAACAATAATAGATCTTTTTTTTCATTCATTAAAATACCATTTCAGTCAGTCAAACGAAAAAACAAAAAAAAACAAATATTAAATTATTATTAAATCATAAAAATGTTTTAAAAATATACGTAAAATTAAATATATACTTATAGATATAATAAAACAAAAAGTTAAAAATTTTTCAATTTTATTATTTACCTTAATTTACGCCTAAAGGTAGGCAAAGTAATTAGATTTTTTTTTGTTTTCATTTTATTATAAATATGAGTCCAAGAATCTAGGTGACCAGTGGTTAAATGTATTAACTAGAGTAATGCACTTTAAAATTCTATACAAATCAAAAACATTTTTAATTAGAAGAAAAATTACTAAAAAAGTTCTCCTTGGAGCCAAATATATGTAAAGATAAACATAATGAATACTATAAAATAAAAACAATATTCCACTTTATAATAGGCTTAATAGCCGATGGTTTAGCAATATATTACTCTTTATTTGTATAATAAGTAAATGGTTATTACAAAATTCCACACTCCGCAGTAAAAAATAAGTGACAAATGTACTTAGCCCCCGATTAACACAATAGATAAGTTATACGTTAATTTCTTGGGACTAAGCAAAAAATATTTGGTTCCTACCTAATTCTTTGTGATTGCAATATCAAAAAAAATAAAATAATTAAACTTTTCAAATGACTAAAAAGTTAATACACAGTGAAACTTCCCTAACTCGTACCTTTCTAAACTCGAACTTCTCCTGAACAAAATAGTTCGATTTGATGCATTTAAAATTTTGTTTCAATTGTTTATATAAATTAGTTTCTCTTACTCGAAAATCTCTTTAACTCGAACATTTCTCTTACTCGAACTTTTGTCATTTTGAGTAAAAAAGTTTCCTTAACTCGAACTTTTTGTTGAATTAAATTCAAAACAAAATATAACTTTTGTTATTCTTTTTGTTTTTTTGTTATCATCCTATAATTTCTGTTTTAGTTTTCATCATTATTTGTTAACATGATGTGCATGTAGGTACATACTTGTACATATTTATATATTTGACAGTTGTAAACATTCAGTTCAGGCAAATAACATATTTTTTTTGCGTTCGTTGTAAATTTGAAAATTAAAATGCCCGGTGGAAGATTAAAATGTTTATCTTAAAAGAAAAAATTAATTTACGCCTTGTGCAATTTTTTTTAATTCGAACCAATTTCCGAACATTTAGAAAGTTCGAGTTATAGAAATTTCACTGTATAATTTATTGTCTCGCAAAAATTTTTTTTAAATCATTCCGTTCATTCTTCCTTTTCATTTTCCATTTATATCAGCAACAATAACCTCAAAATTTTTTATACTTAAACTAAAATAACTTTATAAACCATAATTTTTTTTTATTTTAAAATCATATTTTAACATTTAAATTTTAAATGTTTTATCCTTTTCACTTTAACATAATTATAGAAATTTAATATGCACGTTGTAAATTGATAAAGAAAAAAAAAGAGAAAAAAAAAATGAAAATGCATTCAAGAACGAAATTTAATTTCCGGAGTTTTCTTTAAATTAAAAAAAAAAAAAAAAAATCTTTAAGAAGTTCTCAAATAAATACAATTTTTTTTAAACGATTTCTTGCAAGAAAACAAAAAGAAAAATCAATGCGAAAAATCAAAAAGAAAACGTACGCTTAAAAATAAGAAAAAGGAGCAGATTTTTTATTTGATATTCAATTTTCTTTACGATTATTTTTCTTTTAAATGAAAGAAAATAAGAATTCATTTTTAAAGAAACGTATAAGTTTGTACAGAGTGTCCAAATACGTAAGATTAAAATAAATAAAAATATATATAAAAACGGAACAATTATAAATAATTGTAAGTAATGAAAGGATATTTTAATAAAGTTTCTTTCCGCAATAGATTTTGTTTATTATGAACCTATTCAATCAGGCACTCTGTATATTATATATGTATATCCTTAATAAATATAAATATGTATGATTGTAATTATATAGTAAGCAATAAATAAATAAGTTGAAAGCAAACACCTTTAATGTGCCGACCAATTTTTATTATTATTTGTTTTTTATTTTTTTTTTTTATTTTTCTAATTGTGAAAACAAAATGAAGGATTCATTTTTACTTTTTTAACTATATACCATTTTTATTTACATAGAAGAAAAGAAAGTAGAAAAAAAAAATTAAAATTATTTTTCTTTTGATTTTCTAATTTTTTTTTTTTTTTATTATGTTGTCATAGAAAATTAAGAAACAAAAAAAAAAAAACTTAAATGATAAATAATAAAGAAAAATAAATAAACATAAGTACATAGTGTAAGAAAATGTTTACGATAATTTTTGTTTTCTGGTCATTTTAATAGAAAAACATTTAATACAGAATGGTTTAATTCATATATCAAGTTTTTTTGATCTTGATCCCTATAACCTTAAAGTACAGTATTTTAGCTGACTAATTTTTGCTTTAATATCATCTTAAAATTATTTTTTAAATTGACCTACCAAATAGAAATCTTTTCAATTGGCTTTCTAATAGAAATCTTTTCAAAGCATTATTAGGTAATTTTTTGCCTAATTTTAGTTTTCTTCTGATTAGAAAAGATAATAACCGTACGATCTTATTCGCTTTGCTTCATAAAATTAAATTAAGTATTAATATTTTACCATATTATTTTACAATAAAATAAAGTTCCTTTAGTAAATCTGAAATAGTTTAGTTAAATGGATTTATACCATTTGAGCTAAGTTGATTTTTTTTTTATCATATAAGAGCTAGATTAAAAACTGCTTACTTTAACAGTTTTACAGATTTTTATCAATTTATTTTCATCCACTCCTAATAAAATTTACTTTAAGCTAATCTATAGTTCTAATTAAACTATGAACTAACCTAAAGATAGTGACTTGTGATAGTTCCCTATCCTCTGTGTTTTCTCTGAATTTTTTTTTCAGAAATTTATAATATTTACAAGATTACATTTTGAGTAAAACTTCGTTAATTAATTCGAAAATTATAAAAATATTAGCATATCATTGAAAATTAAATTTGTAATAATTTAACTAGGTATCCTTTTTTTTTACCACCGTGTATCTAATTTTTATTTTTTATACCGGTACTAAAGTACTAAGTATAAATCTACAACTCGGACAGTTGCAAAAAAAAAATAATGAAACTAAATAAATAAAAAACTCATTTTTGAAAATATTCCAACACCTTCATAAAAAAAAGGATAACGAATAAATTAACAAAATGTAAAAAAAAATATACATATATATCGTAAAAAAAAATAAGAATTAAAAGGATAAAAAAAGCATAAACCAGCCAGCATAAATTTATGCCATTTTATTGCTTTAGAGATTTGTTTTAATGATTAAAAAAATTTAATGGAGGATTTTTTTTTTTTCAAAACACCAAAGGCCTGCATAAAACTCTTTATGAAAATACAAAATAAATAAATAGATATATACATAGATATATATTGAAGGGGGCTGCCTTTAAATAGAAGCTCACCTCGAATAATGATTGGAACAAAAAAAAAAAAAAATTTTTGAAATTAAAAACAAAAAATGAATATTTTTAAAAATTTATTATAGTTAAAAATAATTGTCAATGATTTTTTTTTTTATATATATATTTTTTAGTCCTTAATTGGTGTAATCCTTTTCTATCAGTAGTAAAAAAATATTTTATATTATATTTACTTTTGACAGTTGTATATTTCATAACTATTAAAAAATTATAATGATGATTAAAAAAAATGTAAATACAATGGCGATAACATTAGCAAAGAATAATAAAATTTTAATTACATTTTATAAATGGGAACTTTAGAGAAATTAAATCTCACTGCAGTTTTTTGAAATATTTAAAAGTATCTATAATTTACAAAAAAAAAAGTCAATTAAAGATCGCTTTAGACTATATGTACTTTACATGTGACATTGCTGAGTAACAAACAAAAAAAAAAAACAGCTGATTAGACAAATGTCGATTTTTCCATATCGTTTTCATTTTCTGCATTGACACCTATCTGATAATTTTGACAGTTGTTTTACATAAATTTTATAAACAAAAAAAAAATTGTTTTAATTTTGTCAAATTTATTTTAGAAAATATTTAAAAATGAATCATGAAAATAATATGAATGATGAAGAAAAAATTATTTTGGGCTGCCTCTTTGGTATAGTTATGAGAATTATATGCCATCAAACACCAAACCAATGAATGTACGAAAAAAAAGTACATATAATGTAACATTTTATTATTAGTATAAAATCTGGTTCTAAAATAAAATTTACATTTGTGATGTCATCTGACATGTTAAATATTCGTTTTTATTTCATTCACACTATTTGTTTTTACATCTGACATACATATAGTCTGAAGCAACCTTAAGATATCAAAAAATAAAATGTATATCTTCTGTGATTTTATCAAAATTAAGTATTTATTTTCACTAAGATAGTTTTCCTTTCACAACTTCTATTTAAAGCATAAAATATCTACTTGGCATTTGTCATTTGGCATTTCTATTTGCATTAGTATGTGTTATTTAAACGATCATTTCTTCTATTGTACCTTCACAATCTCATTTAAAAACTCACAAAATTATGTTGTTTTAGGTGTCTTAGAATTACACTTTCTTCTCATATGCAGCATACCATTATGTTTTTTTTGCGAGACAGTATTTAAAATTTATTATAGCAGATTTTTTTAAGTTAGAATATCTTACAAATTATACAGTGGTATTTTATTAACTATAAAGGATACTTAAAGTACCCTTTTTCAAAAATGTTTATAATCTCAATAAATCATTATCACATTTGTAGTCATAATTTCCAATTTAAATGTTCCAGAACTAGTTTTTTATAATAAATTATAAAATTATCATTAATAAATCAATCAATTCAAAATTTTTTGAACAATTTTCCTTTAGGATGTAGGCCATCTATTTCTTTATATTATTGTTGTACTATAAGACCGAATTTTAAAATAATATCTCGTATATGTCATATATTATATACAAAGCGGAACCAAATGCACAACTTCTTTTATACATAAAAAATATTAGGTAAGGACTAGAACCTATGGACAATAGTTTAAAAATCGATATAACGTTTATTTTTTAAAACTAAATTTGCTTATACTCGTAAATAATATTAATACTAGACACAGTTTTGTGAAGTTGTTAGCTAATGCTTAGTCATATTTCTTATGTAAATCTTCATCACATTTTATGTCAAAATTTTACTTCGGAACGTTAAAATTTCACATGGCCTTTATATCAAAACTATTTCAAAAATCTTAAAATATCTTTACCATTTTTTACAAAAACTATTTTAAGGTTTTTGAACATCTTTTTGAATTCTCAAAATCTAAACAATAAAATTCAATTTTTTTTTTTTTTTTTGAAACTAATTTAATTTAAATTCCAAAAAACTTAACTCTTAAAAACTTTCAAATTATTAACAAACAATTACAAACAAAAGTGTTGTATAAAAACGTAATTTTACTTCCATTTAAATACAAAATATCTTCTCTTTTATATTATTTCTAATATTTTAACTTTTCTTATTCAAAATTTCATATTAAGAACAATACATTATCTAAATATAAAGTAACACTTCTTAAAATATTTCTATTCAAATTACACTCAATGTATTTTTTTTTTTTTTTTGTGTTCTATAAATGAAGAATTTTACATCTAAGGAATTTCTGAGATTTATCTTTTGAGAAGAATTCTAATGAATAAAAGCAGTTTGGTATACTAAATTTGGCTAGACATAGAAAAAACTTATAATTATTATTATTATGAAAAAACAAAATTAATTGAAATTTATAAAAGAAAAAATACTATAAGAAAACTATAAATTTTAGAAGTGAAAACTAAATTCGTATAAAAATTTATTTAATTAAATTTAAATACAGAAATGCTCGTTAGAGGAATTTAAATAGACATAACTGAGTGACTCAGTAGCACGTCCAAAGAAAAAAAATTGCAATTTTTTCCAAAGGACAAAATAATTTTATCGGAATTTTTAACTGATTCAGTTACCCAATCGTTTGTTATTGAGGTTAATTTAAAAATAAGTTAATCTCAAATATTAGACTAAATACATAATGTTTATATCAAGAATATGCACATTAAACATACAAACAAACCAATATAAACAACAAACTTTTAACTTATTTCTTATAACTCACAGCAAAAAATTTAATTAATTAGTATTAAATTATGCAAAATTTCATTGTAATAAGGTATGTAAGTCTAATCTAAAGTTAAGACTAACATCAGGAATATCAAAATTTAAAGTGACAAGTTGAAATGACAAATAATTATCTTCTTAGAGCATTAAAATTCCTAACTAGAATCTGTGCTTAAATTTATTCAAAAGAAAAATAAAAACATATACAAAATTATTTCAGCTATTTGCAAATGAATTTATTAAAGGAAATTTTAGCCTTTTCTGCACTAATTAATTAAAATTTTTTTTTTTTTTGCACTAAACAACTTTCAATTTTATCACTTATAAATGAAATTATAACGTGTCTATAAATTAATTTACATAATATTTTTGTATAAATCCCTTAATGGAAATATTTAGAATTCCCTCTTTTTTCTTCTTCAAATATTGCAAAAAAAAAAATCAAAAAACCATCAAAAAGAAAAATTTATTCTACAAGAATTCAGTCTGAAGTACTTTAAGTTTTTGCTTTTTTTTTCATATGATTATTTCAAAGTCCTCTTGTGGGATTTCACACTTGAGAATATGTTGTGAAGCAGTCAAGATATAAATATGCTAAAAAAGAAAAAAATAATACTCTTTACATTTGATATTCTCCGGAGAATCCTTAAAATTTTTTTGCGTTTTTTTTTTTTGTTTTTCCCCTTGTATTACAAAATAGAATGGAATTTTTTTTTTTAAATATTTTCTTTGAAATGCAATGAATTTTCAAAGATATGAATTCAAGGGAATTACACTAAACTTAATAAATAAACCTTTGATGAAGAAAATATAACAAAATAAAGATTTCAAGTTTTATTAAAAAAAAATATAATAAATAAATAACTTATATTTTAATTAAATGTAACAAAAAGTATGAAGTTTTTGCATACTTTAAAAATCTTCTAATCAGTACAGGATTTGAATTGTATTATAATTATCAATGTCCTTATTTAAGGTAAGATGTCGATTAAATTTTGATTTAAAAGTTTAAATAAGCGCAAATATTTAAATCAAAAGAACGAATTTATGACATTAAAACACACAAAGTTTTTAAAAGATAAGCTAATCTTACTTAATTGTAATTTAGACTAAATTAAATGAAATAAAAGTGAAAGAAAATAGAACCTAAGGTGCGTAAGTTGTTGGAATTTTTAACATTTTAAACACAAGGTCATCAATAGAACAAAAGAATAGTCGTTCTGTTTCATTTTTTCCATAAAAATACTCGATTACTTTGATTATAATTCCTTCAAATTTTCACCTACAATTGTTTGCGATGTTACATCTCAAATACATCTACTAACTGTAAAGATCCTTTCGAATTCTTCACATTATTGCAAATGTAATATTAAAAAACTTTCGAAAAATAAAACCAAGATTTTAATTTAGTAATAATTATTATGGAATTTAATTTTTCCTATTAAAATGAAATTTACACAATTTTCCATTAAAAATTATTATTAATTTTATTCATAGACTTCTCTTTTTAATTTAAAATTGTACAACAAAATCAACTTTTAATTCTTCAATTTTTATTTTTTCTTTTGTCATAAATTCGTAATAAAATTTTATCTAGAAATCATTACCGTATACACCACCAATCATCGTATACTATTAAATATTTCGATGTAATAAATACCTTGTACGTTTTTTCACAGCTTCTCTTTAAAATTGTATATATATATATATATATATATATATATATATATTGTACATATCATTTTCATTATAAAATTTTTGTAATTTACTTTGCATAAATAAATCCAACGATCTGCATAAATATCTTTACATTTCTCATAATTTATTTTTACAAATACATATATACATACATACAAAAAACATATCTGTAAACACATATATACATACATACAAAACACATACACTATAGTAAATAATTTACTTTTTTTATTATTACATGACTATATTACTTGTTATTGTTATTGATGTTGTTGCATTTACAATGATTACACCAAAAATAATGCACTTCAACTTTTTCATCAATCACTAATGTTTTTTCATCGTCAATATCATCATCTTTACTATTTTTATCATGATTTTCATTTATTTTTTTTGTATAATTTCTTTTAATTTTCGTCCCCTTCTTAATTTTATGATTATTATTTGTGTTTATGTTAAAAATAAGTATTTAGCCGTCTGAGTACCCACTATATTCAACATTTAATGATGATGAAATTTTTTTTTTTATCTTTTATTTTATTTATATTTTTTTTTTTTTTGCTATAATTGTAAAATGACTCTGTTGTCGAAAATATACTTTAACCTCTCCTGATGAGAGAATAAATTGAATTTTCTCTCTTTCCAACTCAATTGTACAAAGTCATAAATTGTCGAATGATTAATTTCAACTGTCACTTTAAATGTAAACACCTGTCAGTTTTTGTCAAATTACGCATATTAACTAAAATATTTGACAATTGCCAACATTTCACTTAGTATAGTCAGGATCATTAAAAAATTCTAAAATTCTATTAAATATAAGCAGGTTCTTGTCTGCCAGCATAAGTTTTATATATTGTAAATTTTGTTCTTTATATTTGAATATAGGTGATCTTTATAAGATATATATTTATTTAGTTTTATTTCTAGCATTAAATTAAGCCATTTTTAACCACTTTAAACCTATAACGTGAAAAATAAATCACCATCGAATATAATTTGATCTAAAATCAATTTAAATTTCAAAAAATAATATTTAATGTAAAATAACAGTAAAGTATTTTATAATATTTTTTATCTTCTATATTTTACTGAAAGAGCAACAAAAGTATTTAGCGAATCATTAAAAAGCATTAAAGAATATTGAAGATTCATTCAGATCTGTAAAAGTATTCATCAATTGAAAAAATTTATTTTATAGTTTATTCTATTACTTCTGTTTCGAACAAAATTTTAATTATCTTTTTGTTTTTCTTTCATTAATGATTGTATATTTACTACACTATTTTCTATCCATTACAAAAAAAAAAAATTAAATATATGCATATTATTTTTTATAAACTCTACATTAAAAATTTAATTATATTTTATGTCCTGACTGACTTTTTGCAAAAAAAAAAAATATTAAAAATTAGAATATTTTAAAATATACGTTTTTTATTTTATTTTATATAAAATTTACATAATACTAATGATCTGTTTGAGCCACAATTTAAAAAAAAAAAAAATCATATAAAAATGTTTGTTTTAGGTGTATAAGAAATGCAAGGAAATCCTATGACCCGTAGAATAATAATTTTTTATCATTCTATACGAAGATATATATATATATATATTTTTTTTTTTTTTTTTGAGGGGTCGATGACCATTCATTTATACAGAACTTATCTGTTACTATTTTCATTAAAAAAGAAAAAAAATTATAATATGTCCTTTAAAATATATTGAAAAAAAAAACACTCAAATATATTGTAACTCTAAACTTGTATAATTTTCATTATTAAAATATTTTTACAATATTTACTTCTTCGTAGAAAATTGAAATGTATAATTACATGAAATATAGTAATAATGAGAAGTTTGATGTTTTCGGTTGTTTATTTACTCTTTTTATTAATATATACTAAATAAAAAAAAAAAAAAAAAAGAATTCAACCTGAAGCAATCAAAATTATTTTTTTTTATACACACAAAAACGACGAGTGGAAAAGAGATGACAAACAAACAAAAATAAAAAAGGCTTTTTCTCATTGCACTCGAATTCTGTTCTTTTTAAAATAGTTTATTTTTGTCGCTTATTTTAAATAAGTATGTATATTATATAAACATAGGTACATACGCAAACTTTTAATTATTTTCATATACATATAACGAATATGAAAGGAAATATTTTTAAATTTTTTTTTTTTTTTGTTGTTTTTAGTTCTGCAGTGGAGGAAATACATATAAATAGGTTTTATTTTAAACAGAAAATTTACATATCCTTTATTAAAATGAAAATTTTTTTTATTCAAAATAATAGAAAACGAATAATTATAAAAAGAAAAAGAAATATGTATAAATTTTTCGATTAATGATTTCCTCTTCCTTTTATAAGAAAGTTAAAAAAAAAAATGATTGCATATGTGTAGAGGTTTTTTTTTTAATTATTTGAAAATGATTTTATTAATTATATTTATATTTTATATATAATTGACAGGAACTTGAAAAATTTATTTTTAGATAAATTATATAATAATATTGGTGATAAATCACAATTTTTAAAAAGATTATAATTTATGTATAATTTGTTTTATATAAAGTATGTATAATTGTTATGTAAAATTCTGCTTTATTGGTTTAAAAATGCAAGTTCTTAAGCATAAATTAATTATTTCAATTTCGAGGATTTTAATAATTCAATATAAAAAGAATTAAAATATATTTAATTTAAAGTTTTTTTTTTTTTTATTTTAAGGTTTCAAATTTCATTATGAAACAAAAAAGAAATTGGATCACAATGTTATTTTGTAATCTATTTAATGCAATTAAATACGGTTTGAAAATTATACGAGTAAAGATAATTTAAAGGATTTTTAAATTATAATAAGACCTATATTTATCTTAAAACATATATACTTTTTTATAAAATTATAAAAGATATAGAAGAAAGGAATCTCTATTACTGAACAACCTTTTTTTTTTTTGTATATAATTTTTTTTTTTTTATTCTTAATTTAATTAAAATGATTTTTTTTTTTTTAATATGAAAATGAATAAAAAGAAAATGAAAAAATAATGAACTGTAATTAATTATAATTGCATTCTTGATAATTAATGATATAAAAATAAAATAAATAGTTATTTTCTAAATAGTCTTTTATAATTTTTTTTTTTTTTTTGTAAATACTTGTATTGAAACTGAAAATTGAAAAGATTTCATAAAGAATAAAAACCATAAAAAACAAAAAAATCGATAAAAATATAGAAAAAATTTCTTGTTGTAAAAGTTCAAGTAATTTATTTTGTAATATTCGATACAATGATGAAAATGGATTCATTTCCGCTATTGAAAGTATACTTAGAATATTTTTTTTTTTTTTTTTGTATTGAAAGAAAACTATATAACTTAAACTATAATTGTAAAATTCTATAATAATAAATAATAATGTAATCTATAATGATCTATATTATAATTTTTTTCTTGATTGATTTTATTTTATTTATCATTCATAATTTATATAAAACTTTTAAGTAGCTAAAGATTTTTACAAATAAAAAAAACTCGAATAATAGGTAAAATTTTAAAAGTAACCGGAAATGAAGAGCTCAAAATTATTTAATAATTTATTTGAAGAAAAAAAATAAAAAAACTTTCATAAATATTCAATTAATTTTGTACAAAAATAATATATCAAACTTGAGATGCTTAATTGCATTTAAAATACAAAACAACAAAAATAAATATTATTAGATTTTAAAAATAAAACTTAAAAGAAAAATGAACGGAAAAAATAAGAGAAAAGCTAAAAGAAAATAAAATGTAACAATATATAGACAAAATCGACTAAAATAGTTGTAAAAGTCATGTTAAAAGTCATTAAAGGTTCAAATCATTTAAAATTATAAGAATAATGCTAAATTTTCAAATATAACTTATTTTTAAAATATTATGAAAATGTGAATAAACCTCATTTTATGTAGGCCAAAACATTATGGAGCTATAGCTTTTCAAAACTGGAAAGGCTCTATTTTGAAATGTTTCTATCTCTAAATAATTTGTAATATAACAAATTGAAAACGTCAAACGACAGTAAATTTTTTAAACTTTGTAAATACCATTTTTTATTTTCCAATTTCTTATTTAAATTCACTATAATGTAATTTTTTTTTAAATTTTGGTTCAACCGTATAACCTGAACGTTCGAAGACCTGAACAAAAATTAAATCTCTATTATTATATGTTTAACTGTGTTGACGACTTCTCTTGATTTTATAGAGCTTTTCTAAAGTTAAAGAAAGTGTCTTTTGATTTTTCAAATTTTTTGTTAGATAAAATTATTTTGATACAAAATAAATTCTCAAGTGTTTTCATACCTTTTTAGAATAACTGCAGCTTTAAAAAAATTTGTTTTCATATACTGCCTAATGTTTTTTTCTTTCCAGTAAAGTAATTAAAAAATTGGATTTAGTTTTTTTTTTCAGTTTTAAAAATAAATCGTGTACCTAAACTATTCCATATTCAATATATATTTTACCATTAAAATTTTTATTTCATTTTCCTCCTCACTTATTCCTGAAACACTACATGTAGGCAATTAACCAATGTATTGTATAGTTCTATTATGATTAAAATATTTCGCATTAATTATCTTAGTTTATCGAAACTATGTTTTGTAAAATATATGTAGATAGAATAAAATTTTGCATATGACATAAATAATAATTTTTCTTTTTTATTTTAAAAAGAAGTGACAGTCTTTTTATTGAAAAAAAAAAACAGTTTATTGTATCCCAAGAGACAAAACCCAAAAGAACAAGACATTCTGTCAGAATATAATATTCTCATGAGACATCATAAATTCTCATTAAATTACAATAAAATCAAAACAGAAAAAAAAGGACAATAAACAAATTTCCCAAATTCTTTATTTTTTACCCCTATTTGTAAATAAATACTTCTGTTTTTCTTTTTCTTTATTCGACCAGAAATTTAAATTTTAGACAAATAATTAAAAAATAAAATTCATAAAGGACATTCAAAATATCATATACCTATATATATATATACACATTTTTTTTTTTTTTAAGAAGGAAATTCTATCTTTTTGGTTAAGACAACAAGAAATCCGTTATTACAATTTAATATTCCAGTTTTATGCAATAAAAAAAACTTTGGTTTTTTATTTCTCATTTCTTCTGACATTTATTTTATATTTTTTGTTTTTGTTTGAAAGCAAATAAAATACAATTTAAATAATTAAATAAAAGTTATAAGTAAAATTATAAACCGTTATTATAATTATATAATTTTTTACTGTACTTCTTTTAGTTAAAACAGCCTTTTTTGATGATTTCCAAAATGTTATGAATCGTTGCTGCGCTGTACTACGAAAATCATATTCTTAGGTCTTTTTATTATGAAATTATATTTTATTTTAATTATCTCTAATTAATTTCTCAAATTCTTTTTCAGGTTATAACAACTTTCTCATATTATCACAGTTTTTAACAAAAGTATGGAAGTGAAAAATAATTCAGAAATAAAACATCATCTTTACACTCTTGATAGCAAAAATATTAGGTATAAAGTGAGAACAAAAAGTGTGACTACCAATGCATCAAAATTTAAATGTTAGTTCATTATTTTTACATCAAAAATAACTTTAAAAAAAAAAGGCAATAAAGAAAGAAAAAACTTTACAATAAATTAACTGTAAAAGGACTCTGTTGAATGTCCTTCAAAACAAAAACAAAAAAAAAATAATTCAATTAAGGAACGAATGTAATGTAATAACAATTCAACTAACAAAACCAAAATATAAAAATTCAAAATGTTTTAGTCATCATCAGCCGCTGTTTGTTGCCAACATATTATTTTTTTTTTTCATCCATCTGTTTTCTTTAATTTTTTTTTCTTTTTCGTCCTTTTGGTTTTGTTTTGTTTTTTTTTTTTGTGCTTCGAAAAAAATAAAAACAAAAGTAGGCAATTATGAAAATGAACTGCAAACATAGAGTACATTTTAAAGCTACACAAAAAAAAAAAGATAAAGAAAGGGATTGAAAAACAGGATGCAATCTAAAATAAATGATTATAACATAATTATGAGAAAATGGTTAAGATTTAATGTTTGAAATCAAAAAAACTCAAGAAAAAAAATAAAGAAAATGAAATTAAAAATTCAAAATTAATATAAATTCAAAATTTTAATTTAATTATGAAATATTTAACTTTTCAAAATATTTTCCACAAAATTTAAATAACCCTATAAATGTTATTTTAGATTATTAACTGACATTATGAAAACATAACATTGAATTAATTATTAATATTATTTGGTAATTCAACAGCTGTAAGAGTAAATTTATGCTTGTTATCATTCATTCAAAGATTCATTCATCATCCATTTTAAATACTTTAACTCGCCTAATATTGCCCTGATACTATGAAACTTTTATATGATAAGAATTCATCTTTTTAAAACAGTGGAGTAATTATCTATAAATAAACATGACTTGCATAAAGTAAACTTATATTGCTTGATATAACAAGATTTATAATGTTAAATAATTTTCTTGTGAAATATGACAACATTAAATTGTTCATTTAGGTTCGAAATTTTGTTTAAAATTGTAAGTTTCCGTTTTTCAAATCTAATACTTCTTCTGTAGTATCTAATCTTGAAATATACAAAATTCATGATAAAAATTGATTATATCTTAGAGTTGTCATTTAAAAAATTTTATCTATTCATTATTTTTATTTTTCCTTTTTTAAAGGATACAAAAACAAAAATTTAGTTGTTTTAGGCTCAAATTAATTTTAGATATAACCTTGTGAAATTTGATTTTGTGGTAAAACAAAATATTTAATTTTTTCTTTTTTTTTCAAAATTTTATTTAAACTACAACCATAAAATAAAAATGACACTTCAAAAATGACTTGATAAAAACTCATCATATTTTCTTATTTTGGATCTGTTCCGTTTTTATAACTTAAAACTAGATTTTTGTTGTTAATTAAAAATTGTGAATTAGTTAGTACATTGTGATTGATTTTATTTCGAAACCATTTTGAAAATTTACAATTAAAATTTTTTAACAATAAGGTAACTTAAGGCACAGTTTAAAAAAATTTTATTTGTTTTAAATAAGAAAGCAATTTTTTTATTTTTTAAATTTTTAATAAAATTTATTCATCCGTAATTTCTAATGATCATTAATATTCATTAAATTTTTTTTTTTGAAACGGAAAACCATTCTTCCGTATTATGTTATGACACTCAATTATATTTTAGTCAATCTGTTGATTGATAGATGTTTTTTCTATTTTTATATTTTCATTAAATAATTTTGAATTAGATAAGGCTTATAGACGACTACCAGGATTGTTTCATAAATTATGTATAGCCTAACTTTTTTTAAATTTTTTGAAAGAAAAAAATTAAAATTTATATAGCACTGGCATTTGAAAAAAAACGAAAATATTAAGTGGAACTTAGGGAAATTAATTCAAATATCCTTCCTCATATTAAATATAATATTATTACGATCTATGCTTTATGTCCTACAACATACTTTCCAAGCTGATTTTATTAATAAACTTCAACCATTTATGTGGACTTGATTATCTTATGTCTTTTATTGATGATCACGTCACAAACTGCAAATTATTAAAGTTTTAAAAAATAGAAGTATAATCCTTTAATTTTTTTCTCTATTTTCTTATGAAAAACAAAAAAGAATCAAACTTGTAATCGCAATGTATGATATCTGCAACTTATTTATTATAAAGAATAATTTTTTTTTAATTAAGAATAACAAATTAAGGACTCTTTAAATATATTTTATTTAAAATTTGAACCTGACATAAACATAAATATCAAAAATTGAAATTTTTACCTAAATAATCTCTTAGAAAAATAGTATATAATTCAATTTAATTACTTAATTATAAAAGATTTCAGAATTAAAAGTTTAAATTAGTAATTACATGCAGACTAAAATAAATAATAGACAAAATGGAGTTATAAAAAAAAGAAGAAAATTCTAAAAATATTTTTTAACTTAAAATGAAATGTTAAATAAAATTAATAATATCATTAATAATTTTTTTAATACCAACAAATTTTGAAACATTAATAGCTTAGCGCAAAAGAAAACTGCATATAAATTAAACTAATATATTTAAATCTCCTTCAACTTTATTTTTAGGTTTTTAGCCCATTTTTAAAAAAAAAAAATTTGAAAAATTTACTTATTAGTTTAACTATGTCCATCCGTTCATTTATCAGACTGTTTTCTTCTAACTTCTACACCGTTAAATCGAGAGTAATAAAATTTTAACAAAAAATTTATTATTTTATGAGGTTTAATTAAAATTAAGTCTCATAAAACAATTAATACTCTGGAACCTTACTTATTTATGAGTCATTGCTGACCTTCAACCCCCCAAAATATAATCTGATTTTTAATTTACCGTTATGTGAAAACAACAACACTTCTAGATAGAGCTTTCAAATTTTGAGAGAAGAATGATTTTTGAGAATTAACATAAGTTACATCAGAAAGAAGCAAAAGCTATTTGGAGTATAGGAGTATCTTTCTGCAAAAACTAATGCTTCAACACTATATTTTTACATGTGTTTCTTAATTGCTTTTTTAATTATATAGGATTACGTTAAAATCGAGGAAAGTGTTTCTTGATTTTGCATAATTTTTTCTTACATATAAAATTCTAAGGAAAAATACAAAATTTGCTGCAAGTCACAAATATTCTAAATTTATTTTCTATTTTTATTATCTTTCAAAAAATGTGCGCTTTTAAAAATCTTAGTTTTACATTTGATCTTATTTACATTTCTAACTGGTATTAAATTTTTTTCTTTTTTTGGCAAATATATGTTTTGTTTGTTTTTTGTTTTTTTTTTTTTTAGAACACAAAGCAATTATTTATTCACTAAAAACAACCCCGCATTGCATAACTTTACACTTTAACCATTAAAAATAAAATTTAAAATTCTTATGCAAATCAAGTCTACCTTTTACCATACATACTCTTAGCTAAAAAATATTGTTGAACAAAAAAATAACTGTATACTAACTATATATAAGAAAAATATAAAATCTCTTTTTCAAATTACGTTGTTCTATTTAGTAAAATATTAATGACAAAATATAAATTTCTATTTCTATTATAATATAATATAATATTTCCTTACTATCCTGGGAAAATTTTTCAAACAATAATAAAAAAAAACATTCAAGAAATTTCGCAACGGTAACGGTAAAAACAAAAAACTGAATTAAGTAGATAGGTACCTTCTATGTTTACTCTACATAAGATTCGTATTGTCCGTTGAATGGAATAGTTGTGATAAAATGCTCTAAAGTAGTCTTTTATGTTTGTATATTATTAAGATTTTCTTCATAAAATAAATGGTTTTCTTTTTTTTCCCTGTTTTCTTGATTTTGGTTTAATTCTTGTTAAAATAAATCTTTGCCAAAATCCAGTTTTCTAAAATGAAATTTGTTTACATAGTAATCTGTTTTCCTTATGATTTTCATTTCTAGCATTTATATAAGAAAATTTAAATTTATGGAAAAAATACAAAAAATATTAAAAATCATATTAATATAAAATGCTAAAATTTTTTGTAAGAATTTGTAAGAAAAAAAAGATTGATTTTTTTTGATACTATTATGTATAATAATAGAAAAATATTTATAATATTATAAGAATTAACTGAAGAAATCTCTAATTTCTATTTTTTTATTAACTCAAAAAAACATATAATTCAAAGGTTCTCTCAGAGTCTTTTAAGATTCCCATATAAACATAAAGTAATTGAGTGGTTTCATTAATTCAAAATATTTCTAAATTAAATAATTCCAAAATTTAACCAGAACTACTAAATTTCTAAAGCCCTTCAAAGCACACAAATCATTTGATAAAAAAAAAAAAACTTTTTTAAATATAAAATAATAAACACTTTAACATGAACTTAATTTAAAAATCCTAAATGTTAAAAATCTAACAATTCAGTATCCCAAACTTTACGATATAACTTAATATTAAGCTCCTTCTTTATTATATGTCCATCTTTAGCTTAAATATTAGCTGCTGAAACATCTTTCGCTTAAAAAAAAAAACAAAAGACAAATAATAAAAAACAAAAAAATATTCCACTGACAATTTCTATATGGCGTGGAAAATAAAAAAAATTTCAACAGGACCTTATGTTTATACAAAAGAATGTTTTTTTTCTTATTTTTTCTACCCATATTTCTCTCTTTTTTTTTTTCCTTCATTGCCAAATTCTTAGAAAAAAAAAACCTCAAAAAAAAACAACAAACCGCGAATTAAAAGAACAACAAGAGGAAAAATCCTAAACAAACCTCAAGTCCAAACAGTTGGAAAATTAAAAAGAAAAAGAACGAAAAATATACAAAAAACTGGTGGTGGAAAAAAAAAAAAAATTAAGTGTAGACAAAAACATAAAAATTATTTCACCGTATAATTTATAACAGGCCAACAAAAAAAAAAAAAATTTTTATTAAGAATCAAACAAAAACAAAAATGGTATAAGTGGTTTATGAAAATAATGCCGGAAAGAAAGAAAAGCTAGGAATGCAAAAAAAGAATAAAAATATAAAAAAAGAAGAAAATTATATTCATTTGTTTTCCATTTCCTTACTTTATTTTTACTTCTTATAAAATAACATGTTTTAATGAAAAAAAAAGAAAATTAATAGTTAATTTGCAGTAGAAAATATTTCATAAAATGTTATGAGGTTCTATTTTTTATTGCAAATTTCATCAGTAATTTTTTACTTAAGGTTTTTGTAATACGTGATTTTCATATTACATGCTTGTCATAAATATTCCACATTTATTTGTGCAGCATTTAAAAATTAAACTTCATTGTATAACTTCTATACCTAATTGTGAGACTTTCTTATACATTCATAAATTATTTTAATAGTCTATCAAAACGTAAACCAGCAAATTTAAACTGTTTCAACCGACAGCCAATTTTCAATAACAATTATAAGCACACTAACAATAAAATTACAGATATATTTTTTCTTATTTAAGCCTTAAAGTATGCAAAGTTTGCTTAAAAAAATATTTTTTATACTTCTATACCAGGGGCCTCGGTGGCCTAGTGGCCAAGCAAGTGGCTTATTAACCGAGGGAGTGCGGGTTCGATTCCTGTACAGGTCGTAAGTGTTTTTTTCTTTACATACCCCCCTTACGACCAAATATAATTTAAATATATAGTATATAATATAAACAAAATAAATAATATTAGTACATAACTTAATAATAGTATAAAAACCTATTATGGCCTTAGAGTAAATAAATAAATACTTTATTATATAATATGTCACTATATTAATTAGATAAAACTTGTTTTAAATAGAATTAAATTAAATTCGATAACTAATTTTGCTTAATTTATTTTTAATTCATAAGATTTGCATTTCACGGTACTCAAATTGCATGTCCTTATTATAATTAAATTAAAAAATCAACCCTACATAGTTTAAAATGCAACATACCAAAAAAAGAGTTATTAAATTTTCACAAATTTTGTTTTTAGAATTTTATTTATATTTAAAAATTTTCAATTAAAAACCAGTTTAATTAAAAATTTTTTTAAAAAATATATTTTTAATTAAAATTTTTTTTTTAAGTTATAGTTTTGTGATTAACAATTTATATTCTTTATATCTGGAATCTAATAATGATAACTAGGATTTCAAAAAAAAAGAAAAAATTATAATCCAGAAATCAAATAATAGAAGGTATTAATTATATATATATGTAATTATAAACCCTTTTTGGCGAAAATTTAAATACTCCACCAATTTAAATACATATATTTATGTAGACTTAGAGAAGACTTATTTCGAAAATCCTCAAAGAAGTGGTTAAAAATTATTTTTAATTTAAAAAAAAAAATCCAATCATGCAATAGAAGACCATTCTGATAGTTATTCATGCGCGAGTAAGTAAAATCTGGAACTATATAAGTTAAATAGAGTTTAAAGACATTTTACAGATGCAATAGATTGAGCATCAAATTTGCAACCTAGAGTGCTATACTATAGTTAACTTAATGATCAATTAGCTTGAAACTTATAATAATATAAGCTAATCTCGAACTGATATATGAGCTCAATGAAATGATTATTAAGTACGGGTCCACAATAGATTGAAGGGTCTAGAGATGAAAGTAATTAGATATTTTTTCTAATCAATATTTTAGAAAGGAATTTAACGAATCAAAAATCCTTGCTGCAATGTTAAAACAACTCTCTTTTTTTTCTTTAAACTATCTAACTAACTAAATCAACTTAAAGAATAAAAAAAACAATACAGATAGTTAAAATAAAATTTATAATAATTTGTTTTTTTGCTTTTTTCATTCTTAGTGAAATAAAAATAAATTTTAGAATAATGAATTATAACATCATATTAAGTTAATCATTCAATGTTATGAAAATTTCATTTTCATTTTTTTGAGCCAAAAAAAAACAAAAACACCCTCAATTTTATTTATTCTAATTTTATGTGTATTTATTCTAAAAAAAAAAAAAAAAAATCATCATTACTAACAACAAAAATTCTCTTATATTATTAAACATAAATATAAAATTATATAGACAGCGACAAGTAGCACTTTAAATAGGCATAGAGGTCTATAAAATTTCAAAAAAAAAAGATTTTTTTTTTTTTTTTAAGCTATTAAATTGAAATCAACCTCATTTTATAGATATTAAAAAATTTTTAACCTCATTTTTCTTTTTTATTTCGAAAAAGATAGAATGCGATAATAAAATTTTAATTTTTGAAAGAATAAAAACTGATCTATTATTATAGTTTGTAGAACATTTACATTTTAAAGGACTGGGAATAATTATTCCAAAGAAAATTAAATTTTTTTTCTTTCCAAATTCTTACAGTATACTTAATCAAAAATTATTTATATAATATTCGAAAAAATAATTTTTTAAGTATTCAGTGAATTGTTAATATTTTGAAAACGTGAAATCTATAAAAATTCTATAAAAATTTTTTTATTAAATTCTTTACAATAGTTTTACGAATCAATGGAATATAATAAAAGTGTTTTAATTAATTTTTTTTTTGTAACAAATAAAAAAATTTTCATTTTTATCCTTGTATCGCTGCACCCTTACATGATCACTAGTGAACACAAAAATTATGCAAAAACAATGAACATTTATGTATGATCTCTTATACTGTTGACTTACATAGCAATACATCATATCATCATATCTATCCTACACAAAATATTTTTTTTTTT
Organism: Poecilobothrus nobilitatus; assembly: GCA_947095535.1. Classification (NCBI taxonomy): domain Eukaryota; kingdom Metazoa; phylum Arthropoda; class Insecta; order Diptera; family Dolichopodidae; genus Poecilobothrus; species Poecilobothrus nobilitatus. The sequence goes on from OX352774.1 coordinate 60,648,706, forward strand.
TACAGAATCGTTTTTAGCACATTTCCAAAAAAATTTTGAAAAAATGTGCTTATTAGTTTCACTCTGTCCGTCCGTCCATCCGTCCGTCTGTTTACAAAACTTCTACACCGTTAAAGATAGAGAAAAACAATTTTAACCATAGGTAGGTCTCATAAAAAAAATAATTTTGTGGAACAACTTTTTCATGTAGCCCCTCCCATTACGGAGCTACACCCCCTCAAACTTTGAAAAAGCCCTATTTTTAAATGCATATATCTTATGTTCTGCTTAAGATTTTTTCAATCTGAAAACGTCATTCGACAGGTATTTCTTTTATCTTTGTAAATTAATATCAAAATTATACAATTTTTTTAAATTTAGTATTTAAATTAACCGTTATGTGAAAACCAAATTTTGCATGATTTTTCTACTTTCATAACTCCGGCACGCTTCTAGATAGAAGCTTGAAATTTTGAGGCAAGAAAGAACTTTTATAATTGGTATAAGTTTGCTCAGAAAATTTTTTCGGACCACCCCCTGTTTATGAGCTATTACGGCTTAAAAATTGAAAATTTGCTATTTTTAAACACCTGTAACTTAGGAACCTGTACAAATTTTTCTTCGGAAAGACATGAAAATTAAAGGTTCAATAATATATTTTTACGTGTGTTAACGGATTTTCTTAGTTATATAGGATTCCGGACTTATAGCTCCTCAAAATTTCAAAAATGTCCTATTTTCACATTTTTTCTTATTACATGAAATTTTCAAATTTTTGTGTAAGTCACACTTCTAAACAGTTTGTATTGAGTTTTGGAAATGTGCGCTTTTAAAAACCGTTGGTTTACATTCTACCTTGTTTCTTTTAGTTTTAGTGACAACTTTTAAATTTTCACAGCTTTATTAACCATATAAATGGACCACATAAAATACAAAAATCTCCTACTTTATATTTAAATTCTAAGTTGGTACTCAAAGTATAATTAAATTTCTAATTTTGAAAATTTTATAAATCATTTTTGGTGATATATTTACTTTATAAACCAGTGTTATTTATATATAACTTGTAAAAATGAATTTAACACAGAGAATATCTTAAAAATAATTTTTTTATTTAATATTTCATTCAATTTCTCAAAAAAAAAAAAAAATACATGTAACTAACTGTAAAGAAAAGTTATACCATTAATGTTCCATCACAAAAACATTTTTAAGAAGATATCATTATAATATATCCAAAAATATTTCTTATATATGATAAAGAATACATAAACCCTTGTGGTTTAATTGAAGTAAAATACACACCTGTGTATGTACTTACAATAAGCAATAAGTTACTTTTATTATTACAGTGAAATCCGTAATGGACAGAAAAAAAAATGCTTTCAGAGTAATGTAAAAGACTAAATTTTTTTAAAAGTTGAAAAATCTATGTTCCAAAATTTTAAGAAACTAAATTCAGATAAATTAAAAACTCTTGAAAAGTAATTTTTTATTTATTTATTTATATTAATATTACATACATAAATGTAATGCAATATTATTGAACCATCGGCTACTAAGGTCATTATAGGTTTTTATACTATTATTAAATTATATACTAATATTATTTATTTTGTTTATATTATATACTATATATTTACATTATATTTGGTCGTAAGGGGGGTATGTAAAGAAAAAAACACTTACGACCTGTGCAGGTATCGAAACCACACTCCTTCGGTTAATACGCCACACGCCTACCCACTAGAAGGGTAGGCTACCGAAGCCCCGGAAAGTAATTAAAAAATTATACCCTAAAGGACACAAAAGATTGCAGCCTTTTAGGCAAATATTTAAAGAAAAGTCTGAACTACAGTGTCAGTTCTTTTTACTTTGTTTTGAAGTCATAAATGACATTCTTTTTGCAGCCAAAAAAATATCTAAAATTTAAATTGATCTCAGACCTTACTGTATCATACAAGTTTACTTTTTTTTTTTAACATTATACTAAATATTATATCCAATATTATATTAAAGGATAAAATATTTTATATTATGTAAATTTTATTTAATATTTGTACAAATGCATATTATAAAGCATAAATATGTAAATATTTATTTTATAAAAATTGTTATTTAATGCTTTTATATAAATTGTTATAGTATTTCAAAAAAATGTAGTAAAATTTTGTTTGCTCAATTTTATTATAAAGTATCTAAGAATAAATATTTTTGGTTTTCTCTTTTAATAGATTTTATAGATTTAATTTCAAGAGTTGTCTGTTTCCTGTTTTTGATCTGTGTACTAAAAATTATCATAAAAAAAAAAAAGAAAAACAAAAATTATACAATCAAGGATAGAAATTTATGCAAGTAATTTTAGTAGTTAACTCTGAGTAGCCGGCGGCTGTATTCGTGAATAAAGATTTATTCTTACATTTAAGCGGTTGTACTACTTTGCTCAGCTTATTATAGTTTTAATATAAAATTAAAATGAATTGTATTTTTCCAATCAAATATCCCAAAACGAAACAAAAAGAGTTACAGCAGCTGCAGATCACGATTTTACACTTAAAATATTAACATATTGGAATACAGTGTTAAGCATAAGTTATTTGTCTTACCGATATATGTAATTCATGCTTTTCTTTAAATGTATAATAAATTTGGCTTAAAAATTGATATAAAAAACATTCACATCTTTGATGATAACATCTTATCAAAGAACATCTTACATGTTTATTATTTCGTTTTCCAGACTGTGAATATATAGCATGTTAAAAATCATACACTATTCTTATAATGTTTGTTTCTAAATATTTCCCTTAGATTCAGTTTAAAAAATTTTTTTCTAAATATATCAAAAAATAAATAAAATTTCTGGACTTTAAAGAAAATAAATAATATATTGGCCTAAATATTAATAAATTTTTTCTTTTTAAAAAAAAAAAAAAAAACAAGTACTAAAATAAAAACTTTAACTCTATGAAATTTTCTGGGATGTTTTGTTTTTTTTTGTTAGAAAAATTTCTCAAAAGAAATTTTCTAATATTTTAATTATGCATATATATAAAATTTTTAATTTATCCTTATAATATAAATTCTTTATGAAAAAATCTTTTTTATTTACACAAGAATTTTATAGATATATAAATCAAACCAATTAATATTTTTGCTTCTGAAAAATTCTGGTTTGACAAGAATTTTCAGAAAACTGTAAATCTTATGCTGAAGTATTTAACTTAAAAAAAAAAAAGAAAATCAAATTCTAAAAAAAATTTTGAACTTACCTTAAATTCTAGAAATTTTTCATATGGAATATCTGCTTCTCTAGGTAATCTAACTTCGATTTTTGGTTGAATTGAATAAACATTTAATGCTTCTGATAAATGGTAAAGTATAAAATCTGCTCGATCTGTTAAATATAAAAATAAAAAATTAATAATAACAAATAATATTTTTTTTTTTTTATATTATATCGTCCAGATTATATCTATACTTTTATAATTCTAGACTACCCAAAACGCGATTATATCGTCTTAAAAATGACTATGACTAAATTACAGCTTCAAAATTTTTTTTAATTCTAAAAAAAAAATTTTCGAATATTTAATTGATCTTTTTTTCTTGTCCATTATGGAATAATAAAAACGAATCTAAATTTAGTATTTTAAAATCTTTTTTATAATTATGTCTTTTTTTAAATCTCGAGTCATATAATTTCTAGTGTTAAAATCTTTTGTGTGTTTCAATATCTGATGATTCAAAATCTTGCATTTCATTTATTTTACATAAAAAATATCACGAAAAAATAGAATTTCATTGCTCCACAATTTAAATTCTTTAATGTTAAAATATGTATGTAGCAAAATAATTAGAAAGGATTTTAAAGTTAGTTAAAAAATCAGGGTTATACGCTTTTACCCAAAATATAAATGCATATACAAAATTTTAAACTCTTTGATGTTTAAATATGTACATATATAAAAGAGCATATTTAGAAGAGCTTTTAGAGTTAATTGTGAAATCAGGGTTTCAATAATTTTTTAGCAGGGGTTGAGAGGTTGAGAGCTGCGAGGAGGTGACAGCCCCTACTATTTCTCTATCCAATTGATATTGACTTTAAAAATAGGAGGGATTTTTTTTACGCAGCTATTTACAGTTAACTTACAACAAAAAAAATTTCAAACAAATATATTTTTAATAGTGAATTTGAACAATATTTCTTTGTCACCCACTAATTATTATAAAAATATTGTCAATGCTAATTACATTGAAAAAATTATAAATTTATAATGAAAATAGAGTATTCCCCTTATGGGTTTCCTACATTATTTTTTACGTCAAAATCTAATGCGACAAAATCTTTGTATCTTACTTTCGAAAATCTTTTAAAACAAAATCTTTTTTCCAAAATCTACTAGGACAATATCTTGCATGTAATTTTTAAATTAAACAATTTGTTTTTCAATTAACAATTTTTCTTTAAAAAATTAAGAAATTTTTACACATAAAATTTATTTCAAAAAGGTTTTTTTAATGTAAAAAAAAAAGTTTAATTTCAATGAAAAATGGTTTCATTTGACTGTAAAAAAGTATATAAATATTCTGGAAAAAGAGTATAACCCTACTTTTGAATCCAATTCTAAAATCCCACCTAATTCAGAATCTCACATATACATACTATATATAAATATTCTGGAAAAAGCGTATTAACCCTGCTTTTGAATCCAACTCTAAAATCCTCCTTAACTATTAGTTTATACATATTTTAAAAACAAAGCCACAAGCTATTCCTTTAAAAATATTTTGCAAATTTTGTCCGTGAATGTAATGCAAGATTTTAAAGATTTTACAATACAAGATAAAAACAAAAAGCAAGATTTTGTCGCACGTTGATTTTGGCGTGCAGAATTGTGATCCGCTTTCCCTCTTATTCCAAAATTTTTATTTTCGCAAAATTTCGCGATTTGCGTAATTTTCAGATACGAGATTTTGACACGCAAAATTATATGATGGAAAATTTAACGACACAAGCTTTCGTACCCGACCCTAATAAAAATTTATTAATAATATCTGACAAATGTCACAGTGGGTTAGTTACCTAGTCTTTCAGCTGAAAGGTTCAATTCCTAAGGTTAAAATATTATATAATGAAAAAGAAATTATTAATATAACATAACATATAATTTAATATTTGTACCGTAATTATATCTGAAAGTTTAATTTATTTACTCATCACAAAAGAGGGGAAGGCAACCACAAAAAATACACATTAATATTTCGAGCAGAGCACACATTAATATTTCGTTAAAAAAAATTTTCAAACTTATATTATTAATATTATAAGTAAAAATAACTTTTGGATTCTATTGAGTACAAAATGTATTGAACACCGTAAACCATTACAATAAATTAGAAAGACATACCAAACTTTAATTTAAACCAATACCATACCATTTATGAGTTAATATTTTTCAATATAGCTAAAAATTTTTTACTAAATTATGGAACTACCATATTATTTCAATTATTTTTATTTTTTTTATATTTTATATATATGTATAAGTTTTATATTAAATAAAATGAACTAATAAAAAATATTAATTTTTGAATATCTTCAAAATTTAAAATATTTTACAATAATTACTGCGACAAATGAATATGATGTGGTAACTATCATGGTCTGTTCAAAGTTAATTCTAAAAATATTTACTAAAATTCAATTATAAAATAAATGAATAAAAAATTCCTGAAATTTTTTTTTTTTTTGTTTTTCATTAATCATTACAAAAATATTTTCAAAATATTCTAAATTTTTTTTTTCTCTAATAAATTTTTTATCAATTCCCAATAACTGATACCTAAACCTAAACACATTAACTATGCAAAATTTAAGACATTTTGAGATAAAAAAAGAAAAGTGCTGATATAATTAAATTTCAATTTTCAAATAAATGAAATATGAAATTCTGATAATATTTTTTTTCTATAAATAGTTAGAAACCAATTATTATTTGTTTATCTGAATGTGTGCTATATGTATATATATATATATATATATATATATATATATATATATATATATTATTTATATTCATAATAACTAAGTTCTAAAGGATATTATTATTCATTTCCTTGATCATCATCTCTTAAAGTATACGAATAATAATAATAATATTACATAAAAACTTTAATTTGATTTTTTTTGATGTCAAATTAAAACCAATTATAAAAATAAAAAAAAATAAAAAAAAATTAAAACTAAAAGAAAAATAAATAAAATATACTTAATTTATTTCTGTCAATAATAAATAGTATCAAAAAGTAAATAATATCCTACCTAAAAACGACAACAAAAGTTCACTTAAATAACCAAAAAAAAAAAAAAAAAACAAAAATTAAAATGAAATTCAAACTATTTCAAACTTTTCGATTCAGTAAAATCTGAAAATAAATATCCCTATTGTCATTATCAATCCCTAAAGGACACTTGATCTTAATTCAACTTAACTTCAATGTTTTCAAGTTAATATAATATATAAATAACTCTTCTTATATAAAAATAAAATTATATTATTAAAATATTTATTTGATACAGAGTGTTTCAATTAAATGAATCCTCATTATTTTTTTTTTTTTTTAATAACTCTGCATTGTCAACAATACTCTTACAATACGTGATTCTTATCCTTGAAATTTTTCAATTTTTAAAACTTTCTATAGAAACTTCTGTAGATATAGTAATAAACATGCAGTAACCTCAAGAAATAAATGAATATTGAAGAAAAAGTAAAAGCTGTGCAAACAAACAAAGAGGTACTGAAGGTCTAAAATAAAAGCAGAAATGAACAAATCAGAGAAGGATGTAAAACTAAAAACCTAGTTATAAAATTATTTAGATCACAAAAACAAATCACAAATCCCAAACAAATCAAATTCAGCAGAAAATCAATAATCTCATACAAGAAATACTCTAAGTTGATCAAGAAAAAATAGTATCAGAGTTTTAAATCGAAATAGTTTTTTCGGAGGTCTACAGAGATCGTTAAATATTATAGAAATACTAGTTTAACATGTTCTTTTCCTTTTTCCTATATAACGTGAACCTTTTCTTAACGTGAACATTTTAATATTTTCGTTTTCTTCTACAACTTTTTAAAAATATATTCCTATAGGTGTTTGAATTATGGGTTCAATAGTGCCGAGCAATGTTAGATAAATATTTTCAATTAATTTCAATTTTTTGCAATATATGTAAATGATATAATTAAACAAAAAAAGAAACAGATCTTTATGTTTGTTCTATTCTCTACAATAAAACTAATATTATAACACGTATTTTTGATACCTATATATAAATAATAATAAGAATCAAAAAATTAGAATATTTATAATAATAATAAAAAAAAAATAAAAAATTATATTCCTATTGATAGAAATTTATATTTTCTTTATTAAATCGAAATAAAAAAAAAAACATTCTTAATATATACTCTTTTTATTAATACATATATATTTATTTTCATAGATATTCATTTATATATTATTAAAACGATATAATTTATAAATGGATATTAAATATCAAATTTCCTAAATTTATTAGTTTTTGTTTTTTTTTATTTTTGGTTCTTTTATTTCCCTTTTTATGTCTAGTATTTTTCTCTTAAAATCTATTTAATATTAAAATATAAATATGTGTGTTTTTTTTTCTATATAAAACTCACAAACTCAAACTCTTTTTTTTTTCTTTCTTTAATAAAAACCATTAACAAAGTCTAGTCTTTACAGATTGTTCTGTAAAAGAAAATTAAAGAAGAAAATAAAATAAGAACATTCGAAACATTTTATCAATCTAAATGAAATTAACAAACCTATACATTACAATTTAATGGACATATCCTTTAAACCTCTTCTTTATAAATATATACACATTCATTTTGTATATAAAAATATAATGAATATACTCAAATATATTGTACATTTAAAGTGATTGATCGATAGATATACAATTGTAACAAACAAAAATTAACTTTATATCATTTATAAATAAATTACAACAATGAATTTAATGAACAAATATAAATATAAATATATCTTGTACTTATTTCAACGGTTAATTGATATTAATGGTTATAAAAAAAAATTAAGATGAAAAATAAAAATAAATTTTTTTTTTTTGCAGTTATCACGGTAATTGAATTTCACTTTTTACACATAAAAATCATGTAAAATTGTATACTGATATATCGTTATTGTAACATTCTTTAGCTTCTCGACAGTCAAGTTCATTACGACTTTGAGTATTTATTAAAAATTCTCAGTTCAAGTTCAGTTCTACGTAGCTTAGAAAAAAAACAAATACATATTGGGAAATGAAGTTCTAACCTCTAAAAATATAAGGATGTTCAAAAGCCCAAAAATTTCAATTGCCTAAAAGTATGCAATTTTATATAAAAAAAAAATTAATTGGATATAAATGGAACCTATTTAGGATCTAGTGGCAGAATGAAAATACAGGTTTATTTAAAAGGTGTTTTTGAATCCTTGCTACCTCCCTTGCTATTCTCCCCTTGCTACCAAGCATATAATATAAAATATAAATCAAAATAAAAAAGAGCCTCGATAACCGAATGGTTAAGCAAGTGGCTTATTAAATGAAGGAGTGCAGACAGTAAATTGTTTTTAAATGAAAACAAAGCGATCTTGCTACCAAATATAGTCGAAATATATAATATAATATAATATAATATAATATAATATAATACAAAATAATAGTATTCAATCTATAATAGTTTTAGTAGTCTATTGTTTAAAAATACTGCATCATTTTATTTGATTTATAATATTAATGTAAATAAGTAAATAAATCCTATTATTTGATGGAAGGAAACATAGTATAAATATAATATTAATCACGAAATGATCAAAAGGGAAAAACAAATTTATTGTATATAAAAATTATTATAGAAGTAGTTCAATTTGTAATTTAAATTACTATGAAAATTTATTACTACTTCTAAATATAATAAACATTTGTTTTTTTTTACTTAAACTTATCCTTTTTCAGTCTCGTTAAATATTATGGCATTATTCCCTATTTAGATCTTAAATATTTAAAAAAAAAAAAGTTAAAAATTTAATACATTGTAATATATACATTTAAATTAAATAACTGAGCTGAGAATAAAAATCAATTTTTTATAATTTTTAGTTGTCACCTCCTATTATAAAAACAAAATTCAAATATTTTTTTATTTAAATCTAAGAAAATTTCAATATCTAAAAATAAAAAAAATAAATTCAAAATAAATAATTTTTTTTCATAATATAAGCAATTATATTGCAGTATCTTAAACATGTAGATTCCATTAATACAAATTGATTTTTTTCTCCTTATTATCTTAATTTCTACTAAAATAAAATGCAATTTTATCATTTTATTAAATTTTACCATTTTATACAATTTCTATTGAAAAACGAAAAATCATATAAATACTAAAAGCATTTTAATTATAATTCAGTCCATTAAATTTATTTTTAGATATATATGCTGACCTTAAATTCATCAAAGTCTTATGATACTTGAAAGAAACATTTATCTATAATGTAAGTCTAATATAGCATCAATATACTACCAATGGTTAACAACATTCAACACAAGTATATATATTAAATTAAAAATTTTTCTTAATATTTTCTAATATGTTCTGAAATGTTAAGGATTATTTTCTAACAAATTTTTCCTCAAGGTTTTGGATAATCATTTCATCATAATCATTCATTCATTCATTAATTTTTCTTTAATTTTCATTCATTTTCATTATATACGTACATGAATTTTCAATTTTAGTAACAAAAAAATTTTGAAATTTTTGATTAAATCAAAATTGCAATTCAAATACAGAATTCTTTTTTTATATATTTAAAATACACATAAAATATTAATACTATGATTGATTTATATATATATATATTATGTTGTTCAAATTGCATGTATACGCAGTAGGCATCTCAAGATTCTTTTTCTTTTTTTTGATATTTATACCTATCTAAAAATTATATAGAAATTTTAGAAAGCATTTGCATGTCATATTATTTAAACTAAATTTTGAAAGTTTAAAATAAAAAATTCTCAGGTGTTTAATTAAATATCAATATCAGCTTTTTTTTGTTTTAATAAATTGGACACCTGAAATACCAAATATTGGTAAGATAACTGTAAAATCAATAATGGGTTTTTTCTCGTTTTTTTTTTTTTATAAGTTTAAGAGTTTAAGAGCCATATCAGATGAATGTTATTGAAAAATAAGGATTAAATACATTATGTATATATGTATATATTCATTCTAATTTATACAGCAAATGATAAATATGTATTGAAATAGGAACAAAAATAAATATCCAATTTGAAAACATTTTAATTATTTAATGGAATTTTTCAAAATTAATTAAATAAATTGAAAAAACAAAATAAATCCTTTAAATAAATTAATTTTAAGGATATATATGTATGAACTATGTATAACTAAAATCGAATATCGCATCACAGTTATTTAATATTATTGGAATAATAAATACAAAATTCAAAAAAGACCATTCCATTACACTAAAAATAAGCTTCAAATATTTTGATTTCTTAATTAGGTGCATTATAAATCTCAAGTGCAAATCTGAAGTACATTAAAGAAAAAGTGATAAATGAAATATTAAAATATTTAAAAAGAAAAAGAGAGATTTAAGCTGCCAAATACTAGGTACTACCTATACACCCACCTTGGTATCAAATGGATACAAATACTGGTACCACCCATACTAAAAAATTTCATATAACCGAAATAAAATTGCTTTGATTGCCAGTTGATGTCACGCTATATATTTAATACTATCTACATACACTTACACATTCATTTATATATTTTCACATACATTTACACATACATACATTTTCAAAGTAGGATTAATAGTGAAAAAAAGTCAAAGAAAATAGTTCGAACTGGCATGCATATAGGAGGATATTTCTAAGTAAAAAAAAAAAATCGAAAAAAGTATTTTAAATGTTTATTTTTAAAAGTTTTAAGAATGGCAGACCTCCTTGAAAAAGAGAATAGAAAGAAATTTAATAGCTTCCAAAAAAAAAAAAATGAAACTATCTAACAACATAATTTTTCTTATGGCTCGACAATCCTTTATTACCAGTGTAAAGCTTAATTAATACTTTCAAAAAGTGAATCTTTTAGATATAAATAATTTTTTATATTGAATATTTTTTTATGTACGGTGCTTTTACAAATGTTTATGTAAATTATATATTTTTATTTGATTCGGTTTTCCACAGATTAGTCGAACTGAATCAGAAACTTTTAAACATAAAAATAAAATTTTAAACACATAAAAAATTCGAAAAAGTAAATCTAACTTTAATTATTCTGTATAATTTTGATTAAAAAAAATAAAACAATAAATTTAATAAAACTCTAAATTTCATTTTCATTTGATTTTACTACAAAATCACATAATCAGCCAATTTAAAAAAAAAAAAACTCACCAAAAAAGAAATTGGATCAAAAGAATATAAAAAACAAACAAAAACGAATAAAAGCAAAAGTTTTTTTAAAAAATTTTTTTTGTTTTTTTTTGTCTTTTACTCTAAGTTATTTTTAAAGTGAAATAAAAAAAAAATAAAATAAAAATACCACACATGCCAATAATTTAAATCAATTCCTTTTACATTCTCTTAAACATTAACTCTACCATTACCATTTTAATTCCACAAGAATGAATCCTGATATAAAAGAAATATATAACTAAATAAGTACCTATATACATACATAAAAGCAAAATTTTAGGAATTTTTTTTTTTAACCCTTCAATGATTACCCAAATACCACAAAGAAATCAACCATATTCAGAACGATCTTAAATTACAGTTCCAATAAAGTAAATACCATTAACGTTATCATCAAAATTCCCATTTTTACCGCCATAACAACCACGACCACGACCATTCTTTAAAGAAACTCTTATAACACAACCAAACTGCATAAATCTCTTAGCGACAATAAATTCAAATCTAATTTTCAAACTGTTTCGTTCAGGTCAATAGTTTTTTGTAAGAGGGTTATTTACTAACTTTTAATTTTATTTTATATATTATGTCTTATAATATGTCTATATTCCTTATGGAAGGATCCCAGTTTGCCTAAATCTAGTTTGCAAAAAGATATTTTGCCTAATGTCATTTTACAAAAATATATAAGACTTATTGCAAAAATATTTTTAACAAAAGGACACTTCGCAAAAAAACTTTTATTAAACTAATATTTAACAAACAAATATGTTTGTAATAAGTATTTATTAAAAATATATACACAGATATATATACATATTAGCAGAGATTTTAGTTGGTTTCAAAATCAGAGTTTTAGTAATTTGTTTAGCAGGGGTTTGGGCGGCAGCCCTCACTAATTTAAAAGTTGTGTAGTTGAAATATATATGTAGAAAATATAATTAGGAAGGATTTTAGAGTTGGTTACAAAATCAGGGTATTTGCTTTTTCCAGAATATTTATATATGTATATATGACAGATTCTGAATTATGAGTGATATGAAGTTTGTAACTAAATTCCGTGTTTCACATACATAGAATTAGCTTTTCCTTTTTGTTGAAAGTCTGTATGCGAAGTGTTCTTTTTGTTAAAAGTCTTTTTGTGAAAAGACATTTTTCAATAAGTCTTTTTTGTCAAATGGCATTAGGCGAAATGTCTTTTTGAGAAATAGATTTAGGCCAACTGTCATGTCCCATGGCTTATATAGTTGTATTTATGTAAATATTTAAGAATATTATATAAATTATACAGCTGTAGACATACGTTTCAAATACGTAATTTTAAATTATCCTTAAAAATCCTTTTCAATATTTGAAAAATTTAAATTATTTCAGTCATTAAAAATAATGTTAAGATTTTTTACGATAAAAATACGGAATTACAATTGATTTGGAATTATATTTAAGGTAACAATGTATTTTAGATATCTTTGTCGGATTTTTTTAATTTTCGTTGGGCAAACAAAATAATAAACCTAGAAAAAGAATATGGATTCAACATACCTTAAGGAAACCAGACGGTAATATTATATTGCAAAACATTATGCAAATAGCCTTTTCAATAAAATTCACAGGATGCTAGACGCAGAAAGTCAGATAGTAAGACAGAGAAAGTCATAAAGAGCAACCGTTCTAAACGTAGTAATTACTTCGCCTTAAAAGAATATCAAATAACAATGTCACAAATGGAAAGAACTTGTTGCCGCCCTATGTCCCTCTTAGAAGTTAAAGGGTCAGACAAATAATATTATTTAAATTAATGGATTTATTTAAGTTACGTTTATGTCAGTTATTCCCAAATTGAACTCCATACTATAATTAATAACAAAGGATTTTAATAATTCACTTTAGCCTGATGTTTAAAGGAAAAAAATCTATCACTGTAGTCAAACTCATATTCTTCTTGTAAAATTTTACTTAGATAAATAGATCAATTTTAGGAACATTAAAATACTAATAAGAATTTCGGCTTCAATTTTTTTTTTTTTTTTACATCATTTAGCTCTACCATCAATATTACTACTAATACTATGATTCTATAAAGTTGAGGTGATGTGACATGGATAAGATTACACATTTTTTTTAACTTTGATCCTTTTTGATCCCAATCTGTTAGAAACTCATTATTTTGGATTGTATCATTTAGTACACCTTAGGCTTATTGTTAAAATTTATCTAAAACTATTAATCTGAAACTAAAACCCTTATATTACTAGAGAAAACTATAGAATTAATTTAATCCGTACAATTATTGAATCTGCAAAACTTTCAGGATGAAATGAGTTACGAATTATTTTCCTAAATAGATATGAAACATTAACTAGTTTGTATTACAAACAAACCTCAGGCTTTTGTTAATAGTAAAATTAATTTTCTTAACGCTGAATTTCAAATGCAAGTGTCGTTATCATTTATTTCACTCAAAGTATTTAGATAAAATTTAATGTCCGCAAGTGCATATAATATAAAAATATAAATATATAACATTTAAAGAAAATGTCACTCAATTCTATAAATTATTTTTTAGGATAGTTTAAACTTAACAATAAATAACTAAATAAAAGAAGTTTTTAAAAAGATTTTTAGAATTGTTAATATAACGCTTATCCGTAGAAAATATATGTGAAATGCATATACTTAATTATTATAATAAATAGTAATTATTTAATTTTTGTTTTTGTTAGATTTTATATTAGCATATAATTTTAAACGAAAATAATATAAATGCTATTAATTATCCAGTCAATGGCATAGTACTTGAGAAACCGATCTTTGATTCGAAAAATCTCGGATTCAAACCCTGGCTATTGATGTTTCTTATAATATATATATATATATATATTAGTAATATAATTATTAAATAAAAGTGTAAATAACCTATCACATTGTCATAAATAACTAAATAAAAATAAAATAATGTCGTATAGGATAAGAGATGGCGAACAAATAAAAATATTTGTGTTTCATAGACTTGTATTTCATAGCTATATGTTTTCATATAACATATTTCATAGCTTGTGTTTCATAGCTATACAACCGAGAAATGAATGGTTTAATCAAGTCAAATATAAGTAATAAATGACTTAATGGATGCGCTATACTTCTATAATTGGAGTGGAAAGAAGAAAAAAACCAATATGCTATACTACAGTTAGATACTTTCAAAAACACACTGAAATTTAATACCATAAACTTCAATTAAATGTTTGAAAACTAGGATCTAATGAGTAAAGTTATCAAATTAACTTTTTTTAAATTCATTACTACTTTACTACTATACTATTTTGTACATTTACATTTTCTGAAAAACAAATCTGCATTATTTATATAATCAGAATCTTAATGTTCAATCATCTTTTTAATACTGATCTGAAAGTTAATGTTATTGCAAAATATACATATTATAATGAAAAATTATGCATGCATTATTTTGAATTCTTCATCCCTCTGATGAGAGATGTATATTGATAAAATTCTTGAACGTATAGGCAAATTTTTAGTTTCTTTAATGATTGATTTCACAAAGTCATTCATTATCTGGCTGTAGTTTTTTTTTGAAATGACTTAAACCGAAATAACCACTACACATATTGTCGAAAGAGAAACATATAAAATTATTAAAAACCTGAAACTGATAGCCTAACATTATCGGGAATATTATAAATGCACATTGTTGTTATAACGCATATTTAAATAAGTAATAAATTTTAATAAAAAATTGCGTATTTTATAAGACTTTACTTTAGGAGACATATAGTAATTAGTGACTTAAGTGACCGCATCAACGAACACTTCACAGCGTAAGCGTTAGGTAGTATAGAAAATTTGAAGGAATATTATTGTAATTAAAGGTCTTTTTAATGAGGTATTTTTAAAAATACTCTTTTCACTTTTAGAAATACGCAAAAATAGATAAAAATATGCTGCTTAAATTTGAATTCAAAGCTTTTAAGATAAATTCTTATGGAAACGACATATTATATTAAGAAAATCTAAAATTTTGAATTATAAATGTAAAGAAAATTCTTTAATCATCCTTGCATTTTTATTAGTTTCAATTTTGTGTGAATTATTATTTTCGTACTTTTGACTCATTAAACTTAAAACGTAATGCCGCACTGTTTAAAAAATGACAAAAATGACAAATCGAGAAAACGCATATGAATTCGACACACTTTAAGGAAACTGGACGATAATATGATATTGCAAAACAATCTTTTTAATAGAACTGACAGAGTGCTAAAAGACTGAGAAGAACGTGAAGAACAACGGTTCTAAACGAATCAATGCCTGCAGAAACATTACTTCGATTTGGAAGAATGTCAAATTAACGTCACTGATCGAAAATTTTAAGACTTAGAGCCACTATTTGAAAATCATTAGGTATACAAAACCATTTATCAAAATCCCTTTGAAAAATATCAACTTTATTTAAATATTTAAAAAGGAAAATTTAGCTTTAAATATACTTAAAAATTCAGTACGATCCCAGGTATAATATTATGTTTGGCTGATATGAAAGTCATTAAATAAAACTAACACATATGTATTTTATACATATATATATAAAAATCAGCCAATAAATTTAAAAACCAATAACACAATAAAAAATTAAAATAAAAAAAAAAAAGCACAAAGTCTATTATTATTTCACAGGATATAGTAGTTGCATTTTTCTTCTATACAATATATTTTATATCAATATTTTATAGTAAAAATAAAGAAAAAAAACAAAAGTTTACTTACCTTCTCTTGGTATAGATTCAATTAATTTCATTCCTGGTGTCCTAATCCAAGATTCTGTATCTAAAATTTTTTCATTCTCATATCCATTCGTATCAGATATATCCCTTTGTAAAATGTTAAATATTTTTACATTATCATTTTCAATGGTATCTGCTACTGCGATTCCTTCTGCTTCTACAAAAACTGGATATTTTTTCTCTAATTCACCAACTTTTGTTATGATATCAAGTGATTCTGATTGTATAGATGGTATAACAACTGGTGTTTGCTGTGCCAATTGAATTGTCGCCAAAAAAATACCAAATACCAAAAAATTTACCATTGTTATAGATAGTACCATTTCTATTTTTTGATTGCACTTTTTTGTTTTTTTTCGTTTTTTTATTTTTAAATTGTTGTTTTTATTATTGGTCTTCCGTTTTTTTTTTTTTTGTTAATTTTACCTTCGTTATATTTTATAACGTCTGACACCGTTGTTAATTCTTTTATACTTTTCTTTTTATTTTGCCTGTGGGTCTTTATTATAAAGCTGAAATTTAGAAATAAAAGTATTTTAGTATTGAAGTTATACTTAAAGATTTAAAACTATTTTAAATTGGAACCTTTAATATAACTCTATCGAATTTTAAAGGATTTTGAAATATTATAATAGTGATTTTAAATATTAAAAAAAAAATACGCTAACTTTTATACCATAACTTTTATACCATATTTAGATATCGGAAATATATAGAAAGTTTATAAGTCTCTTCCTAAGCAATAAATTATTTTAACTTCTGAACAAGATAAATCTGTTTTAGCTTATAATTCCACAACATATTAATCTAACTACTGATCATTAAATTTAAACTCTTTATTAAATTAAGTTGAAGTTAAATAAATTGGTTACTTTACAAACCTGTTAAAATGTATTCGTTCATTTGCTACTAAGACTTAAAGTTTAAAGGTTTTTGTACTTTTGAACATTATGTAACAGTTTCTTTAAACTTAAATACTTATCAATATAAGAAGAGAGAAATTATTAGAATCATTTGAATAGTTATGCATTATTAATTCACTAGTAGGCAGTTAATAAATTAAAAAGTATAAGGTTTTAATAAGCTACACCCCTGAACTAGAACCCTCTGATAGAACACAAACACAATCTTCTGATAGAAACTTCTGCATCTTAAATTAATAGCTTTTCATGTTTTACACAACGATTTCTTTAGACTTTTGTCTGTCTAAGGCCATAAAGGCCTGTGCTGCTAATGTTAATAAACCTTCAACAAATAGGCCTTCAACAATAGGTATAAAAGTATATTTAATATATATGTGAAATACAAAAAAAATTAGTTCTATAGTTACAACAATTTTTAGATGTTGTGGTATGACTGCAACAAAAAACAAAATATCTCTATAGCAGATGCGTACTTTCGTCAGCGACATAAATAACTGAATAAGGTAAATTACAAGATAAAATAAACAAAAAATAGCCATCCTTAAAAATATTTCAAGTATAAATTCCGATACTTGCAAACTGGATTCTTGGCCTAAAGAAAAAATAGTTTAGATTGCGATCTCAATACAATGAATGCGTTTAACAAGAAAAACGCTAATATATTTGTATATCTTCCACAATCTGTAAACTTGTATAATAAATTAACATGAAAAAAAGAAATATGATTCACTGATTTTTGATTTATTTGAAACAAAGTACAAAATAAACCAAACATGTTTAAACAATATCGTAAATTATTTTCTATTGTATCTTAATACACATTTTATTCTTAAAATACGTCATTAACATTTTGATAACATAATTATTACCATAACATTGTGAATTAATCATTGATAAATTAAAAAAACTGTTATCAGTAATACATACATATTGTTGGTTCTATTATTAAAATAATTCCGTAATAAAATTTTTATCATTAAAATGTAATAAATTGAAATTTTCATAAACATTATTTATAATATTACATGTTTTACATATGTTGTAAACAACTTTGTCATAAACCTAAAATGTACTATAACCATAACAATCTGTTATTGTAGTCTAGACAGATTTATGAATAAATGTTCACAATTTTTTTGTTCACAATTTCTGTAATGGTGTAAATAAAAATGTTCTTTTTTAGATAATCGATATCTATTTGGCAACAATGTTTCTAATTTTGATATCAGAGTACTGATACTTGAAAGAAACATTATTTCTGCGAAAGGCAGCTAAATATAGATGCGGTTAAAATTTGTTAATAAATATAAGTTTTATTTTTTTTAATTTTGATCATAGATTTTAAATTGCCTTTTGCAACAAATTTTTCTTATTTGAAAAATTTACCTATATATACATAACTATTAAACATAATATGTCAAAGTGGAGTAAGCGTTTTAGAAAAAAATTATTTTTCGGTATTAGTTCACGTCCACGAAAGCAAAAAAAATATCTATTATGATTTTTTTAATCACCTTTATATTAATCACTTTTCTTTTTATGACTTCAGATATCAAAAATTTATTAAAATCTAAAACATTAAATTTTTTTAAATTGCTTTATACACGATAAATACGTTCCAAATATTTATATTAGTCACTTTTCTTTTATGACTTCAGCTATCAAAAATTTATTAGAATCTAATAATTTTCAAAATAGAATCTTTATTTTCTTTGATTTGGATACGGATAAACGATTCAAAAAAAATTAAACCCAAATAAAAAATTTCATAATCATAATCATAAATTTTCATAATCATAAATTTCCTAAATTCAATTTTAAAAGTTTCTTTCCCAAATTCTTCTTATCTCCAAAACCAAACTGTACATTTACAATAAAGATCATATCCTAAAACTCATTTCATCTAGATAACTTTGGATATTTTCAATCAAATCAAATAAAAAATTAACGTCCGAACGATATTTTTTTGATGTTTAATGGATTAAAAGCCTTTTATAATGAAGGGATGACTTAACTTCCACGGGCATAAATTCCATGGAGCTCTTAAATGAACTTAAATTTTATGGAAATAAAGTCCGCTTTTTTAATGTACTTAAATTTCCATTAAAATAGAGACAAAAATTTCATGAAACTTATGACGAATTTGCTATGAGATATAAGTTCCATTGAAATTATGACAATTTTGTTTGAGTCATAAGTTCCATCGAACTAAACCAAGCCATATTTAAATTTTTTAACTTAAGTCCATTTAAGGAGAGATTTGAACTTAAGTCCATTTAAGAGGAGTTTAGTTCCATGAAACTTATGTCTGTGGAAGTTAAGTCATCAACTCTTTATAATACCAATTTGTTTTTTGTTAGGGATCAACTGCAATAAACACTTTTGAAGCAAAATTTTAAAAAAGCAATATTTTCAGTATACATATATAGTAATTTTCTCAATTGAGATAACATATTATTGTAACTCTTACTTTCATATATAACTTGTCAGTTAAAACATTTATATTCTATCTCGATTTTTATTTTAACTAAATTACAGTTATAAGGGATGGCGAAAAATGGGTACTGTTAATCAAATATTTAATACAAATAAAATAAACAAATATATTTATATTATTAATGTGTAGCTATACAAATTAGGGAATTCCCCATAATAGGGAAAATTTTTCATGTACTGAATATTTCCTATATAAAATATTTTCGTAAACAGAATGTCGTAAAAATCGAGTCTTAGGGTAAATTCATATCTCTATATATATATATATATATATATACATATATATGTAGTATATTATATACTATAATTTTATATTTTATAAAAAGTAATATAAGAAATAATTAAATACAAAACAAAGTATTTTCTAAACCAAAAAAATTAATAAACCGGAAAAACATACATATTATCAAAATTTTTTTTTTGTATATTTTCCTTCAAATTTCAAATTTTATTTTGATTCAATTTTTATTTTTTTTGTTTTTATTTTTGTTTTTATTTTATAAAGAAATTTTATAAATATCATTATTATTTTTATTAATTAATTACTATTATTGATATGTATTGTTATTTTTTAATAACCTTCATTGTTCCTTAGTTATTTTATTTATTATACGATTATTGTTATAATAAAGAAAAACCTAATCCTAACAAATAATAAAAGCCAAGATTAGTCAATAAATGACGTAAAAAGAATTAAAGTGCAATTTATGAACCCCTGCCTACTGTATATTATATTTATTTAGTATTTAAAAAATAAACAATAAAATATAAAATAATAATTTTTTTTTTAAACTTGTGTTAATATTTCGTTCGTATGTCTATTGTTTGTTTTATATTTATTGTTTGTCTTAATCTTGAATGAAAATTCTGAATAGTTTTTTAATATTTCTTCGTTTACTTGTTCTTATGACTGAATTTTTCGATGAGAAGTCAAATCTAATCAAATCAAAAATATAAAATCTTCCAAAAATTTAAATTTCACTTATACATTTAATCCATTTAAGTGTATTTTAACTGAGGTTATGACAAGGTGAATGTAAAGAATTCTATTAAAATTGCCAGAACCGGAGATATTTTAACATTAAACAATCATAGAAATTCTAATTTATCCTATTTTAAATAAACAAAATCAATAAAGTTCTAAGTACACTTCTTTCCGATTATATACTATTTATGATATTTATTTAATTGTAAGTTAAAAATCTTTTGGTTGTAAAAAATGAAAACTTAATAACTATCTTAATTATCGAAACAATCAAATTATTATTTTTTGAAAGTTTTTCAATAATATTAAAAAAAAATTTTAAATTTAAAAGAAAATATAAAAATTATAAAGAAAAATATTTCCTTTTTTAAAAAAAAAAAAAAAAAAGAAAAGTTTAAAAAGTAATACAATTTTTTCCTCAACTCCTTTCTTAAAGAAAATTTTTCTTTTTATTGAAATAAATATATTTTAAGGTTGCCAAACTTAATTTAAAGCTAATTACAATATAACTGTAAATGTAAATATAATTTTCTTTAATTTACTAATAAGATTTTTACAAAGGATAATTGAAACGTTAAAAATAATTAAAATATCGAAAATAATATAAAAATAAAAACAAAACACATAAGAGACATATAAATAACGTAACTTAGATTAGAATTTACAGTCTTGCAACTAAAATACTATCAGTTTGGTAAACGAAACTATCTTAAATCCAATATAAATAACCTCAAATATATGGTAAGAATAATATATAAATCTCTTTACTATCTTTTCAGTAATTATGTATGTAAGTATATTTTAATGAATTAAAAACTTTTATAAATTTAGAAAAATAAATAAATACCAACGAATATAGTCAACTAATGTGGCAACATTAAAATACTTTTGAAATGAAAATCAAAGAAATGAAAAATGGTAAGAAGTTTTTAAAAAGTAAATTTTCT
This sequence comes from Poecilobothrus nobilitatus, assembly GCA_947095535.1. Classification (NCBI taxonomy): domain Eukaryota; kingdom Metazoa; phylum Arthropoda; class Insecta; order Diptera; family Dolichopodidae; genus Poecilobothrus; species Poecilobothrus nobilitatus. The sequence continues at coordinate 60,670,389 of OX352774.1, forward strand.
AAACAAAAGAAACTTTATTTATTTGTGGTTAATATTCCATAAAGATTGTTTCTTTCTTTGAAATTTCCTTTTTCTTATATAAGAATACTTTATATAATATTCCTTTTTTTTTGTTTTTTCTTTTTTTTTCATTGCGTTTCAATGACATATACTTTTTTCTTTTTTTTTTTTTTTTTTTGTTATTAAGTGAGTGAAGTGATAAAGACTAGTGAACCAATATTGCTCAATTAATTATAAGATATCAGTATTTTATTATTTGTTTGTTTGTTTGTTTAAATGGTTTGACTGCATCTTATAAAGATACAGCCAAGTGCAGGACTCTTTTCGTTTCGGATGTGGGCTTAATTATTAGTTTAAGAACATTTATATTAAAAAAAAATATATAATAATCTAAAACTAATTTTTCCACTGATTTAAAACATACTTAAAGAAGTTTTATGAAATACTTTCTGATTTTAATCTTTTTCATATAATTGTTTTTTTATTTTTTAAACATTCTTCTAAATATTATTGCAACTTTTAACTATTAATACATTACATTTATTGCATATATATACAAATTTTTCAACTTAATCTGGTATAAGCTATAAAACTACTGATTTTTATTAGATAAATATTGTTAAAATTCATTAAAAGTACAGCATAATTCCTTTGAAGTAATACAAAAATTTTAAAAAATAAAGAAATTTATCATCGAAAGTAAAATTCATTATTGAAAAGGTAGAGAGAAAATGCTGCTCACTAGATGGGCTGATCAAGTAAAACGTATTACGGACAAAGCAACAGTGAGAATTAGGCATTTTGACTTAAAATAAAAAAAACCTGGTAGCAAGATGAATAATATTAAATATCAAAAATTTATAATGTTACCGCATCCTAAATAGACTAATAGAAAGAAGAAACTATAAATCAGCTAAGTAACATAATATTATGTATTAGACAAATAAAAAAAATAATCTTTGTTCGACTAAGGATCAAATTAACAAATTTTAATTAATTAAAAAAACACAAATTTAAAAGTTATATTATCATATTTTTAATATAGTAACTGAACAGTATTTTATATACATATATGGCGGGAAAATGAGATTCATAACAAAACTTTTTAAAATAAAACTTTTATTACTTTGAAAGTCAATTTTAAAAATATTAAGTAATTATAAAATACCTTTTTTTTAAATTTCCGTTTTTATAAACAAAAATTTTACTTAATAAGTTAACTTTATTCTTTTTTAATAGTTTTAATTAAATAATTATCACTTTCCTTTTTTTTTGTTTTGTTTTTTTAACTTTTTTGTTAAATATTTTTAAAGAAAATTTAAAAAATTACTTGATAGTTTTCACTAATATAAGATGAATTACAAATTTTTAACGAATTTTTTATTTTTCTTCTATTTAACTTTTATAAAACGTTTTTTTAATTATTTTCTTTTTTTTAATAATAAAATTTAAAACCGATATAATTGAAATTAGTTCAAAATCCTTTTAAATACTGTTAAAAATATAAAAAAACATAACTGCTTTTATTTAAAAAAAATTCTTTTTTTTTTATTGTTTATATTTCTATATTTTTTATTTATAAATTTTCGCTTTTTTTTTTTGAAATATACCGATACCCCTATTAATTCATAGCAAAATATTATTTACGATAACAATAAAAGAAAAAAAAAATAATAATCTATTAATATTTAAAAATATATGTACATATGTATATATATATACATGTATATTAAATCTATTAATATTTAATTATGTATAGCCATACATAATAACAACAACATTTAAAGTACTTATTCCATATACTTATAATATTATCAAATAATTATAACACTATTTATAAATTATAACTATATATTCACACATATTTACACACATATGTATGTATATGTATATTTTGTTCAATCAGAACGCGTTCCGTTATATACATATGTAAATGGCGGTTTTATTGTTTTTTTTTTTAAACATTTATCTATAAAATGATAATAATCAGATATAATTAATTATTTTACGATATGATCAAAACAAAACGATTATAATCTTTTTGACATTATTATATATACAGTTATATTTTATACAATGTTTATAAAATATATATTTTTTTTTTTTTAAATATACAGTTGTATACAAAATTTGCAAAATTCTTTTTTTATATAAGATGTAAAAACCATCTTGAAATATAACATCTAATTTCAATAAAAAAAAAACATTTAATTTACTATTAATATTTTTGGTAGAAATTAGTAATCAATTTTTAATTTTTATTCAAATTTATATTAGATAGGTACTGTCATTTCTGACATATTTAGAAAAAAATTATAAGAAATTATGTCGACATTATTTATTGGGGGAAGACTGTAATGACTTTAATGAAATTTAATTAAAGTATTAAGGAATTAAATTAATTAATAAAAATAATTAATTATTACCACTTGAAGATGCTATGAGAACTGTTTGACATCCACAAATTTACGACACTATAATTTACCTTTTAAAAAACAATTGTTTAATATGAATTTTCTCGCTTTTCTACCCAACCTGCTAGATAGAAAGGTATAGATCACACAGAGGTTAGCATGCTCATATCTCATTTGACGCGTCATGCCTTTTGAGTTAACGCAGCTACTATTTGTTGGGTTCAAATTAATGACAATAATCAAAACAATAACGATAAGGATATATATATATTTTTTTTAATGCATTTCTCTGCCACATAAATGTGGACAGGAAATTACACAGCCTTTCCTGTTCAGACGTGGCTGTAAATGTCGTAAGGCGGAATAACTCTTACTAGGGAATGTGGGATTCGAACCCACACTCCCTCGGTTTTTACAGAGTATTTTATACGCTCTTAACCACTAGGTCACCAAGACCCCAAAATATAAATATGTAAATAATACAAGAAATATCAAATGTTAACAAATCATTTTAGGTTATGATCCACAGATATCAAAATATCCTACTGTAAACAAACAAATATCCAACAATTATCATTATACCTTATAATTCAAATATAAAGTTTTAAGTAAATATAAGTAGATAAAATTGTATCAATAAACGCATTGAAGCAGTTCTACATGTACACTACACTACACTACACTAAGGAATAGAACTTTACATCTAACTTAGTAAACAAGTGCATATTATTGATATTAATTCTAATAAAATAAAATAATATTCTCAACATCTGCTCACTTCTCTTCATCCATCATATTGCCATTTTCTTACCATACGTGATCTAACATATATAATAGGCTTATTGGTCTAACAGTTGAATAATTAACAAGCAATTGCATATAAATACTTTCAAACTAATTCTTTTATTCAATTGCATACATAATTTTGGGCACAACTGTAAACAAAGTTTAATTTTCTTTAAGTAAAAACCAACAAAAGAAAAAAAACGAAATTAAGAAATCCTCAAATAATTTTTAAGTCGCAATGAAATAAAAATTTTGAAATGCACTGGTTATTTATAGCAATATAAAATCAATTATGATGACATTTATATTTTTTACCGTATTTCTATTTTATAATTAAAAGTCTCAAAATTATAACGGAACATTTTTTTTTATTAAAAACTGCATGCATATAAAATTAAAATTATTGTATTTCGAATTACAAACAAAACTCTCCCTTTTTTTTAAAACCTTAATAAAATAAATTCGGCATGAAAAATATGCAAAGGCAATACAAAAAAAAAAATGTTATAAAATAACAAATGAAAAAATATGAATGTAAACAAGTTAAAAGTTTGGAAAATTTTTAATTTAAACCTTTTAAAATGATTTTGACATATTAAATAAACACTATTAAACAATTAAATGTGGAAATCTCTAGTGCAAAAGTATGGAAAAATACGATTAAATATAAAAAAACAATATTAACTTTAACCACTCCTTTCTATACTACATATGTATTATAACTAGTTTTTTGTTTAAACACTTGCCAAAAATTCGAAAATGTTTTGTATATTTATTTAAATTGTAGTTTTAAATTAATAGGGTAGAATAAAAGTCTAATAATTATAACATGAAAGAAGTCAACTGAAAATAATAGGTACATTTAATAGAAGTATTATTTAAAATATTTTTAATAATGAGATTAATCTAAAAATTATTTTCCATAACATAAAATGTCCTACTCACTGACTATAATAATAAAGGAATTAGGCTAGAAACTTGATTTTTTTTTAATTTAAATATAAAATAACTTAAAACTCTAAATACTCCACATCATTTTATAAAAATTTAAATGGCGATTATAATTTGTTTTTCCTTGCAATTATAATACCAACAATAATTCTGAAATTGATTTTATAATAATCGTAAGTTCCATTAGAATAAAAGTTGAATACATGGATGTAAATTAGCGCATTTAAATCTTGAATTGACTGATAGTATGACCGATATGCATGGACTTAGAGATTAAGCAAATATTAAACTGACTCAAATGATAAGCCGACTCAAATATGATGGGCGAGTATATTTCTTATAGTATAATTCATGCAAGATTTAAGTTAGGTGATTCATAATTTGAGCTTTTTACATAATACACTTTTTTTTTTTTTTGTTTTTACGAGGATTGGTAGAAAACTCGAAAGTCACCAAGAGGTACTGCACGTGCTTCCTCAAGGTAGTGTTAGACTTTAACCAACCAAAACCACTCTCCTTTTTAAAACCAAACTTAAGGATGGGACCTTTAATACAAATGTACAGTTTGGATTTGGGGATAGGAATGTGGAAAGGATAATTGGGGAAATTGGAATTAGAAAATTTGGATTATATAAAACTTTCTTTACCCACATTTTAAATCTCTTAACCTTTTATTATCCTTTATTATTATTTAACCTTTTTGTCTTTAAATCAAAATTAATAAATTTTTAAGATTTGAAGATATAAAAATGTTCATGATTAAATCAAACATTTATTTAACTTACAAAATGATGATAGTTCCAGTTATTCAATGAATTTTAGGGGTAAATATTTACGTATATATTTACCGTATCAATTTTTATTATTTTTTCTTTAATTAGCTTTAAAATTATCATATGATATTGTTTTTCTTTAAATATCCTTAGATTAAAAATATACTTCTAATGTCGTTTTCAATAATTTTAAAATAACAAAAAAAAAATCACCAAAAATGTCAAAATTTTGATTATTTATCATTTAATCCAACTTAATAAAATAAAAAAAAAATTTTTTAAGTTTCTGGTGTGATTTAATCTAAAAATATTTAGAATATCGATTATATTTTTTATGTAAAACCGACAATGCAGTTGATATGACAAATACTATTTAATAAAAAATACAGGGTGTAAAAGAATATTGAAAGTTAAGTTATTGGTAACATTAATCGTATATATGTATACATTGCTATATAATAAATATATATTATACGTATATGTTTTATGAATGTTGTTGATTGTGGAAATTTTAGTCATGATAAAAGTTTCCATTTTTATTATCATGGCTGTTTTCTGTTATTCATTTATTTGAGACATAGGATCTTTACATCCTAAAAAAAAAATCAGTCTTATAAAATACGACTTAAAAAAACAAAAAAAAATTGTTCTTTAGTTTTTTTATTTGAAGAAAGTTTTTACGCAGTTTTATAGATTAAGCGTGTATTACATTAATAGCAATTTTAATAAAATAATAATGATGCGTATTTTTTAAGTTTTATTTTTTTTTTTTTTATTATTCGGCTTGAACAAAGAGTTTTTTTTTTATTTTAATAGTAATGTACTCGATCTTAAAAGCCGTAAAATAAAGAAAAAAAGAAAAAGAATAAACATTTTTAACACTAACTATTTTAAACTAATAGTTGTATCAAAGATTTTTTTGTTTTTATTTTGTTTCGACAAAATATCAGAAATTGAATGACCCACTTCCATAGCTCGCAACTATTATTACTCATTGCCCACTCTTTATACAACCGGTTCACTTTTTCAGATAACTATTTAAAATTTCTAAACCTGTCTCTGACAATACATAGACAAATAGCAAATACAAATCTAATAACTTTCCAAGAAATGTTATCCAAGAAGTGTTGATTAATCACGTAAATAATTATCTATAAAGCTTCATTATTTGAAACAATGTCCAATTTTTAGATATGTTATCACACGAACAATATCCCATAATCGTAAAAAAGTGGATGGATATAATTAGAATTTATTTTATATTTAATGCAGAATAAATATGTATACTTCTCTAAGCTAAACAATACCCTATGCAAAATTGTCAAAATTTTTATTATATAGCAATTAAAAAAAAATAGCAGAACTAAAAAAAAATTTTTTCCGTAAGAAACTATAAATTTTTTATTATATTTAATAAAACATTAAAAGGTCATTTTACTAATAACTTGACCACATACTTGAACCTTAAATCAAATTTTAAAAAATTTTATTATGTTAAAAATAAAAATAGAATAAATACTAACTACAATATCGTAATAAACAAAGTATAACTCTACCATAAAACCCTTATTAACTATAATTATTTTTATATAAAAATAAAATATAAAAAAATAAACAATATTAAACCATATTAAAAGTAGACAGAATATAATATTATAAAATTTAAATTAATAATAATTTCAAAATAATAATATACTAATCTGGACATTTCTATGGAAAAATAAAACTAAAATCAACAACAAATGCCGGAAATACAATAATTAGTATATAAAATTATAACAAAAAAGAATTTTTACAAATATTATAAATCGTTTAAATCATAAATTTGTACTGTATAATCTCTCACTAAACGCTTTTAATTTTAAAATACTAAATACTAATTTATGTCTAACTCTATGTCTCAGTCTCAACCTATGAAACAAAAACTTCTAATCTATACGCGTGTAAATAATGTAAAGATCGTAACAAAAAACTAATTCAACCATGATGAATGTTTCTCACATATGGTGTAGAAACTTAAAGAAAAAAGAGAAGAAATCTCCATCACTTTCTCTGTATAAATCCAGTCATAGTTAGAGTCAAACAGAAAATCTGGTGATGCTCAATAATAATTTGGTTAAAATTCTTTATTCTTTAATTCCTGAATATATTTTAAAATAAAAACCATGAAAATTATATTATGTTTTCATCAATTTTGATAAAAACACAAAAAAAAAAAAGGTACAAACTTCAATCTATAAATTCCAGTTTCCGTTTAACTTAAATAAAAATCTTAAATTTACAGTTTGATTTTAGTACATTTTACTAATCTGGTTTTTACTAGATTGGCTCAGGTTTTGTTATACTTAACCTGATATGATAATTTGGCCCGTTATTATGCTTATGTCGTTAAAAAATCTTCATATTTATAATTCATTAGTTTTAAAGAATTTTGGGCATTAAAGTTGTTGGTAATTAAAGTGGTAAAAAAAAAACCATCTACCATATATAACTGTAACTTAATTATAAAAATTTTGAACAAAATTTAGATTGCAACTTCAGTCATCATTTTGATTTTATCATATTTTATATTTTGTTATTTTATGTATTTTACCAAACCTCCTCAGGGCTTTAGGTAGAATGTCCGAAATATTTTATTCATATTTTTTGTTCGCAGTTCGAATGACCTCTGAAAATTGAAACACTCTAATTTATTTTAGTACCCAGTAAATGGATAATTCTCAAGTTTTTAAAATTTTATAAAAATGTTGCAAAATTTTCCGAAATTTTATTTGTTTTTATATTATGAAAAATTAAAACATAAAAAAACAACCTAATATTTATTTTTGTTTTTAAATTGATGACATATGGGCCATCTCCCTTTACAAGTATTGCATTATAATTATATTTAATATTTTGTTCATATTATTTTATTATATTTTATATATTATTTTTGACGTGACCGGGGTTTGAACCCGAGACCTTTCACCTGAAAGACCGTTGACTTATGCACTGCACAATTGGTCAGATCTATGGGTTTTTATTTATATTATATATTATGGGTTCGGAGAATTAACACTCCGAGTCTTTATTTCCCAAGAAGTCATAGCTTAAGTTGAAAGACAAATAACTACTCCAAGGCTTCATTTCTCATATTTTGAGGTCTTATTTCTCTATTACCTATAACAAAAACAGCCCAAGGTATTATTTCTCATTAAATGTGAAATAACGCTTCGTGGATTTTATTTTGCTTAATTCATTTCATTTCTAAATTGATTAGAAAACAATGTCTTACCATTTTTACCACACCGTAAATGCATTAATCCAATATTTCATTCTATAATATTCTATATTATATAACAAATTTTTTTTAATTATATTTTTTAACTCTTTTTAAATAAATTGATGTATTAATTCTTTATTTTTTTTAACATACTGATAAAATTTTCTAAATTTAAATCATATTGAATTAAAATGCAATAAACCTTAAGATAAAAGTTAATAAATTTCTGTTATAAAATAAATTTCTAACATTCGTTCACAATTACTGTAACATAATCTAATTGAAAATTACTATAATTTTTTTATTACAAATACTTGCACACATTCATATATAATACACTTTTATACCCATGAGCCATGAGGTTATAACTTTTAATAATTTCTATTTCTGATATTTCATAAAAATGCCAAAAAATCCGGCATGCCAATCAATCACAAACAAACAAACAAACAAAGCAAAGAAAACAAAAATCAAAACAAAACTAATTCGTATGAACCCACTATAAATAAGAGGGTAACAATGTAACATAATACGTATACAGGTTACTTCTTTACAAAAGGAAATTAAATTGAACAAGAAAATTAACGCATATACAACAAAAACAGAATACAAAATCAAATAAAAAAAAAACATTACAAAACACCATCGTCAATCTTAATATATACTTAAAATCCCTTAAGATAAAAAGAAAAAGACATTAACAAAAAAAAAATATTATTTTTACATTTTAAGTAAAAGTCAACCATAGGATGTTACTTGATATGAAATAAAATAATACAAAACAGAACTCTATATTTTCAAAACATTTTACAACAAAACGTAGAAATAAATTATTTACCATCTTAAAATAGTATGGCTGTTTGCAAGGGAGATATTAGCAACTATACTTAGAAGCTATTTTTTGTTTTTTGCGAGGGTAGGAGGGAATCTCTAAAGACGCCAATTTAATCAACATTCGAATTCTTTTTGGTAGTGTTGGACTTGAACCATCCAAACGTCACATCCATTACAATTCGAACCTATAATGCAATGTAATGTTTAATTTGGAGATTGGGGAAATAGAAATAAAAAAAATGTTTAAATATGTGAAGTTATTGGATATTGAGAAGAATGTTCAATTTTGGCAATCCTAAAACAATCCTAGCCATCCCCAACTTTTGAATCAGTTGAAACCTAAGACATATATCTTCAAGACTACTTAAACTACAACGCAGCAAGAATGATACACAAGTGACAATTTAATTGAACCTAAATTTACATAAGAAAACAAGTTTACATTTTTTACGTTTACTGATAACCATACATATTTTAAGAAACAAGTATTTAAAAACAAAAGAAAAATCTAATAATAATAACTAACAATGATTATTGCATAAATATAGGCGTTCTTATCGTTTTAACTAATACATCATACATCAAATTAAAATAAACAATTCAATTTTGATAAAAATAATATTAAATTTACACTAAACATTTTTTGAAAAATTAAACTGTTATTTTATTTCCTTATTTTTATAAAATTTATATGAAGTTGTGTTATTTCTTAAGTTCTTCCGCCAAATAATAAGTTATATTTTGTAAATTATAATTCCAACAATAAATGTAAAAGTAAATTGAGAATTAAATTTTAGTGAAAATTCTTCGAAAAGTTGTAAAGTATGTATATCAACAAAGAAGAATAAGTATGATACATTCGCTATTATTTAAACATTCCACAATTAAAATCATCTTAAAACTGAATTTAAGGGCTTGATTTCATTAAACAACAATTAAAAGAAGTATAGACTTATATAGACTTAACTTTGTATATAGACTTATTTTAATGTATGCAAGGAACAGAAAAACATTTAAATCTTAATAATTATAATATAAAAGGTCTTTGAAGAAATTTAAGAAGAAAAGTATTCGAACTGTAGTCCAATTTGTCTCAAAAAAAAAATAATTATTTCAAATGATAGTTTCAATAGAAATTTGAAGCTATTTCATGATAAAATGGCATATGTACATATTATATAAACAAAAGTTATATTAAACTTTCAAAGCAAAATTTTTCCAGTTCTTTTGTATTTTAGTTACATTTACCTGCATACAATTACAATGCTTTATATATAGGTGTAAGTATTAATTATTATATAATTTTCTTACATTTTTAAAAAAAAATTAAGTTTTGTAACTTAAAAATTAATAAAACTCTTTGTATTTCAGCTTCAACATATATCAAATAAATAAAGACAATTAAAAAACTTATTTCAAGATATTTTAGCAAGATTTATTTTATTTAAAAGTACTACAGGACAATTAAACCAATCATGTAGTGGTTAAAACACCATGTGAAAGACCACGCGTTCAAACCCCAGCTTAGTCATATAGATAATAAAAAATAATATAAATTTTTTCTATAATATTATACTAGTATATTTAAAAAAAATTAGTATATATAATTAATATCATATCGAAATATACAATAAAATAAAAAGAAAATTAAATAATTCTTGTACAAGATAATAGATTTTGTTTTTTTTAATTTTTTCAAAACGAGAATTCGTGTAAAACTCGAAAATCACCAAGAGAAACTGCACGTGCTTCCTCAGCGTAGTGTTGCACTCTAACCAACCAAAACCACCCCCCTTTTAAAACCAAACTTTAGGATGGAACCTTTAATACAAATGTACAGTTTGGTTTTGTGGATAGGGATGTGGGAAGGATAATTGGGGAAATTGGAATTAGGAAATTTGGATTATGGGGTAGGATATAGGTAGGAAAATTTGGAGGGTTATTTTAAAGAAAGATGTTAATGTTCTTCTTAAACTTAAGTAAATCGTGCACATATGAATTACCAACTTTAGGGAATACATGCAATGGTATATGGCTCCACAAAAGGAACATGCGCATGACAAACGAATTTCCATAAGCTGTATTTCGCCATCTTGATGGCACCCTTGAGATGGCGCACAAATAATAATATTTATTTGCGTTTAATAGTTTTACGTATAATAGTTACAGCCAAATAATCAGCGTGAAACTAATGATTCCAGAATCTGATGCTTAGTAAAATATAAATATAAGTTAATGCCAAATACTTCTTATATAGGATTGAAAAGACGAAAAACAAAACTGTACAATAACCTTTTTTTTTTACATTGAAACCTAATTTCATTTTTCTTTTAAATTAAAATCAAAAATTCATTGAAAAAATTGTAGATTAAATTTGAAATTTTTTAAAATTTTATTTTAATCTTTTTGTTGTCAGGTATTCAACACTACTACATGTACCTATATGTATGTATGGATATGTTTTTAAATATTTCATAAAAATTTTTATAATTTTATTTTTAAATCCAACAGATTTCAGATTATTTATTTTATTTTTTATTTTTGTTGTTGTATTTATTATTTTTGTCTTTAAAGATTAAAAATAAAATGACAAAAAAAATTAATAAGAAAAAATAACAATAATAATAATCCTGGATTTATTGCCACATTCTGATAATGAAAATTGCAACAAAAATATTTAGTAATTTAAGTGAGTAAACAACAATAAAAACAATATAACAGTAATAATTTAAACACAATAATACAAACAATAGTAACAATACATAGTAAATAAGATGAATGAAATTCTTTTGTATTAAAATGAGAGACCATTGAAATTGTTTTCTCCTCATTAATAATGTATTAAAAAAAAATGAAATCATATAGGCTCTCTTTATGTACATGCTTTCCTTATGTATATGCATTCACTTATATCATTTACCCTATAGTCAGAATAACAAAATAAAATTACTCGGAATAATTACTCGGAAATTATAATTCAGGAGTTAGGAAAGGAAAAAATTTTAAATTAGAATTGAATAGAATTGTATGAGTTAATATTTACCTATTGATTAATGAAATAATATAACGGTACAAAGAAAGTAAAATAAATTAAAACAAAATTACTTAATTATGATTAAACGTGACCTTAAAGTTATATTAATCTAAATTTAAACAGGCTAAGCTATAAAACTTGAAATATTTGAGTAAAAATTTGACACTTAGCCTGTTATGCAATCCAAATCTATCCAACTAGAAATTAGAAAGCATAATATTATATTGTAATAAAATATTTCGTTTTGCTTTTTTTTTTTATTATTGTTTTTTTTTTTTTTTTTTTGTTTTTTAGATTTTTCAAAATAAAAAAGTGACAAAAAACAATTTAATGGAATGTCATTTGTCATTTTATTTTGTGGTCATTTTTAAGATAAAATTATAACAACAATAATAAAATGTTTTGTTATTTTCATAAAAATATGAGTTAAGATTAAATATTTTTGTAACAGTCAACCGCATAGTCTTGTATTTATAAAAAAAAAAAATTTTTTTAAAAATCACATATTGTTAATTTTTTTCTTAACTTTATACATTTTTTTGCAGGAAGTTTCTTAAATATATTTAAAAATTTAAAATGATTAAATTTATGAAAAATTGTTATAGGTATACCTAAAAATTATTATATTTTAAAGAGATTCACAAATCCAAATGTATATAATATTGTTCATTAATCTTGTATCGATATTTTTGGAGCAAGAATGTTATAATTCATAATTCAATAGAATATAATTTTTATATTATTTATAATTTATAAAATATTTTATCAGACAAAATAAAAACTTCACAAAATCATGTGACATAAATATGATAAGGAAACACAGCCATTTCCTTTCCAGGTATGCCTGTAAATTTCGCAAGGGCTTTCACTAAATATCACATATATTAACTATAATAGTAATTTTTTTTTTTTTTGTTATTTTCCCCTTTTATACATGTTTCTTTTTTTGGTCAAACATATAACATTTGTATGATGATGTGTCACTTCTTAATTACTTTTTATTAATCATTGATTTAATTTTTTACAAAACTTTTTTAGAAACTGACAATATTATTGAGGACTCATAGAAAGTCCTCATAACATAGAAACATAGAAACTGACAATATTATTGAGGACTTACCGTTGGATTTCTACTTTCCCGGAAATACAGTTTACATTCAGAATACATTAAAAATTAATTTTATATAATGCTTGAATACATTCTATGATTTACATTTTGCAAAGAATATATTCTATGATTTACATTTTGCAAAGAATGATCGATGACGATGTCTGCCTGCGTGATAAATTTCCCCTTAATATAAAATAAATGTGATTATGGCGGATGCATTTAAGAAATATTCACAGAATACATTTTAAATACATTCGTACAGTACATTGGAATAATATAAAATAAATAGTTATACTGATATGTAAAATCCAAAATTTTTACTGATATGTAAATTTCAAATTTACGAAATTTTAAATAATTGGAATCGAAATTATTAAAGAAAAGCTTACATCGTTTAAACTTTTTTTATTCTTTTATTTTGTATTTTACAACAACAATTATATGGTTAAAACTAACTGAAAAATTAAATGGGCAATCAGCGCCATTTATAAACGATTACTTTGACACTAGCTTACATTATACTAGGGTTACATTATTATGCAGTTAATCTTTCTCTTCCAACTTGTTTTTTTTTTTTTAAATTTAATTTTCAAATTATAGTACTAAATTGTTGTTTCCTCCGAATTTTTAAGCATTTTACAAATACATTATCCAGTAAATGGTGTAGTCTTTCATTTGTAAGTTCTCGGGTTCAAACTCGAACTGGATTACACAGATTAATAAAACATAATATAAATTTTTATTGTAATATATAATTGGTAATATTATAATTAAATAAAAAATAATTATAAAAATATAATCATTTAACATATTCAAATACTGCAGAGCTTTACTCCGAGCAATATAGTAGCATAATCGTAAACAGATCTTTGTTTTCTTAGAGGCAGTAGGACTGACAGAAGTATAACAAGTAGAGATAAGATCCGCTACACAAAGTAACAGGGGAATACAATAGATATACATCAAAAGATCGCAGTTTCACGTATACCCTTTAAATAACAATAATCTAATCATTTAATTAATATCATATTTTAATATATTATAATAAAATAAAAATAAAATAATTCTTGTATAAGTTAAGAGATGGCGCAAAAATAAAAAAATATTTACGTTTCAGTGTTGTACAATAGCTATACAGCCAAGTGAACCAAGTAAAACTAATGACTCTATAGAAACTAAAATTTAGTCAAATATGAATAAGACATTACTATTAGTGAATGTCCTATGCTCCTTAGAGTTGTGGAGAACAAAAAGAAAAAAAACAATATTATATTTGATTGCTTCATTTTTCAATTTAATTTAATTTAATTTAATTCCACTGCTAAAGTAATAAATTTCCATAAACATCGTCAACCTGACCTATAGATATTTTTAATTGATTTTAAGATTTTCGATACTAATATTTTCTTTAAAGTGCGAAAGGAACTTTTTTTATCAGGAAATTCTTATTTATGTTTTTTAAATATAATATTATATTCCAAATATGGCAAAGGTTTACCTAAGTTTTTAAAGTATTTAAGTTTTAATATAGTTTTCCCCTCAAAAAATTTCCTCACGTACATGCGCTTACAATTACCGTGATTTAAAATAAAATAAAAAAAAAACAATCCAAACCAAAGATTTAAATCTGTATTAATCCCTTACATAAATTTATTTATTAATCAAAACATACAATAAATTAGTGATTCTAAAATCTAAAACATAACAAATATTAATCATTTATATATAAGTAAATATGTCTTATTAGATGTTAGAATGACTGATTATTACCAATTTCATATTTGAAAATATTTAAGATAAGGATATAGAAAACATATGTATGTAAATAATTTTAACCTAAACATATTAGACAGACAAAAAAGTTTCCTAAGTACTTCGCGGGTTATCGGTCATTCTCACAGTTTCTGTTTTTAAACCTTTTAAAATTTTTTACTCAAATTTTACTCAAAATCTTTAAAAAAATTTACTTGATTGTTTATTTTTCAATTACCGTAAAATTTAAAAAAAAAAATAAACTAGAGCTTATTAATCCGGTTGAAGTAACAATTCAAAAACGCTGATTTTAAATTAAATCATATACAACTGTACATATATATATAATTATCTATAAAAAAAAAAAAAAAAAAACTTTTAAACAAACACTTGAATTTTTTAATTATAGCGATAATTAAAAATCTGAAGAATTATAACAAGCGTTTAGGACAATTTAAATAATTTTGAAGTTATAAGTTGTATTTTTTTTTTATGTTTTTTGCGTTTATTAAATTTAGACGACGTGCAACAGCGGTATAGGCAATAAGTTTATAATTTAATATTATATTTTTAATTCCATTTGATAGCGCATTATGGGGGAACTGGTCACAATCGTGCACGTTAAAATCCACCTACGACAAAATTTTGCTTTTTTTTTTATCTTTCAAAAATTACAAAACATCTTCCTAAAATCTTGCATTACAAAATCTTTCAAGTACAATTTCTTACATGTGTATATATATAAACAATAGTTAAGGAGGATTTTAGAGTTGGTTTTAAAATGAGGATTATACACTTTTTCCAGAATATTTATAAATGTACATATATGTATATTTGAGTTTCTAAATTAGGAGAGATTTTAGATTTGATTGTAAAATGAAGATTTCAATAATTTGTTTAGCGGAGATTTGAGGACGACAGCCCTCATTGTTTAAGTACTTTGTAGTGACATAATTAATATGTAACATGCAACATTTTGTTCTAGTAGATTTTGGAAAAAAAGATTTTGTTTTGAGAGATTTTTGAAAGCAAGATTTTGTATGCACGATTTGTTCGCATAAGAATTTGACGTATAAGATTATGACGCAAACCCGAATAATGTCCTTTATATTTAGTATTAAAACGATTGAATGAGAATTTCAGCCCATCATTTATTTTTACTTTTAAAATCTTATCAAATACTTGTTTTCTAATTAATTTATTATTGTAACTGTAACAAGTAATCGATTTTAGATGATATATTGATAGTAAGTCTCATCAATCAGTGCTATTCCACAAATCCCTAAATAGATTTTTAAAATCTAAAGGAATTTTCTAATAAAAATCTTAAATATATATTTATAACGTAAATATATCGGCGTTTTCCATGTTTCGATGTTAGTTGGAATTTTGCTTCTGGTGTGTTAAGATTGAAAACTTAAAAGTTAAAATAAACTTTAATAAAAATTGAGAGATATTACGATAGAGAATAGCGAAAAATAAGCATATTTTTAGGATATTTATTGAACAAATAAAAACTGAACATTAAAAAACTTTTATGGGGGATTGTAAAGCACTTTATAATTTGAAAGAAAAACATTTATTGTAAACAATTATAAACCAATAGTATTCATATAAATATCTCCAAATTATACTTGCTATATAAAAAAAACTGCAAAATTAGTATTGTCTTATTTTAAAAATAGGTACTTTGTTATGTCGAAAAATTAAAAAAATATGCCTTATATGTAAAATATCAAATGCATTACCACTTGCGTAATATGCTATAAAAATTTGCGAAATATATTACTCCGACCTTAGACCTTACAATAATTTCAAAGTTAGCTTACAAATGATTTGATCTGTTTTAATGTGAAAATGTTAATAAAAGAATGTGGCCGATTTTGTGGCTTGTTTGTATGTAAATTTTAACTAATTCTATTCAAGTTTTTTGATTATTAATTATGTATTATAAGTATTATATTATATAAATATAAAAATAATATATGGTAGTCAATAGAATATACATAATACATATATATATATATATATATATATATATATAAATATATTACAATACATATTATATTGACAGTATTATAAATCATTAATTTCTTTTCTTAAAAGTTTTGAATATGCAGCAAAATCCCCATTGGAAAAAAAGACCAAAGGGAAAGGGAAATTATTAATTCTCAAAGGGGTATAAAGTCAAAAGTATTTAATAGTAAAAATATAAAAATGAATTAAAAGAATAATTGATTAATAAGTAAATGGCACTGTTACAACTCTCTCCCACTACAATTCATTTCAACTGATTCTTCAATTCAAATTTGCACAAAAAAATGAACAGTTGCTTTGTATTTGCTTTCTGTTTTTGTCACAAAAGATTTTAAGAGTCAGCTTTGTTTAAAAGGAATCACAAAGACCATTACTTTACTTTATTTGAGACAATAATCTTCAAGTACAATACCAGATTATTAATATTTAGTAGTACGGTTGCCTTTCTCCGCAGGCTCTTTGAGAATGTAGCTGTAATTTCAAAATATCTTTTATAATCATTTTAAACTTTTGAAATCGGAAGATTAAAAATGATTCTGCATTCCAAAACGTTTCCTTTCTCTATTTAACTTCTTGTAACTTTCTTTCCTTTTCGTTCTTTGAGATATGTGTATATTCGTATTTTTGGTTACGAATTTTTAAAGAGATCTTATCTATCATGTTTAGAAACTAAAATCTTTTAGAAACTAAAATCAGATTTTTTTGATCAATTATACTTGATCAATTTTTATTATAAAAAAATTAAATTACGGTACCTAATTAAATCTGAATTTCTACGTTTTAGTTGAAAGATGATATGTAAAAGAAAAAGGAAAAAAAATGGTTAAAAATAAAATACAAATAATAATATTATTTCGATGAATCATTGAATTTTGTACAAAATTAATCAAATTTTTAGCTGAAACTGATAGTAAAAATTAACATAAGTGTTACCTTTTGTGAAATTGAAAAAAAAAAAATCATTTTTCAACACCTTAGCTATATGTATATCAAACAAGTAAATATAAAAGAAGGAAAATTCAATTTATTGTCGTTACTAACTGTTGTTTTTTTTTTTTTTGTTCCCGTTATTTAAAATTTTAAAAATTCCCAAAGGATGCATTAAAACGGAAAATACATGAAAAAAACTATAGTAAAAATATAAATTTAATTGCACTAATGACTCTGTCCATTATATTTATGGTGCATTGGAGGCTTCAAAAGATAGTAAATTATTTTACTACATATATGCAAGGACATATCTATATTATGTAACATATTTTATTATGCACATCATATCTTCATTAAATATATCCCTTTTAACATTTCTGCTGCTCTACTTTTATTATATAGAGAAGAAGGCATAACTTTTATATAGTGATGATTGTTTTTTTTTTTTTTTTTTTTTGTTGCGAATAATTTATAAACACAACTTCATATGTACATATGTATATGTATATAATATATGTACATATGTATATATATATGGGAATATTCTAGGAAAATGTGGAAAAATGAGAAAATCTAACGTATGTATTACATATTATGTAACATGACTTAAATTTATGTTATTAAATCCATATAAAATTTTGTATTCTGTTATATGTTATACAACCAAACATATTTTATATACTATAGGTAACTATCATAAAATTTTAATTAAGATTATTCAAGTAAATAATGAATTGCAGTCTGAGATGAACTTTTTAATAAAATGAGAGGAATTTTCATTTTTTTTTTTTTTTTTAATTTAAAAGCATACATACATATTAAACAATTTACTTCACCTGGAAACAAAAAGAAAAAATTAACTTTTTAACTTGTTTTTAATTACTATAAAATTATGAAGAACTATAAGACAAATTACGATCTTAACAGAAAAAAAAATTATTGTATTTAACAATAAAATAGATGACAAATTTAAAGTTTTTTTTTTTTTTGAAAAATCTAATTACAAAGAATAACTAATAACTAATTGCATTCATAAAGATTAAATCTATAAAAAAAATTTAAATAGTCATAATTTAAAAGTTACCTTTTAGACATATTACTTCAATCAATTATGCCATTAAGACAAACTTTTAAAAAAATCGAAGCAATTTTAATTTCGAAAATGTCAATTTTCATGTATACTTCATATTTTTTTCACTTTATATACAAGTATATAGGTATATATGTATGTATTAGCTTTAAACAAATAATATACGATAATACGATATACATAATATATAATGTGACTAAAGAGTAAGAAACAGAAAAAAATATTACATTTAAGTCATTTATCAATATATAGAAATCTATAAATATCAGAGCTACAGATAAAAAATTTTAGCAGAAATGTATTTCCTCCCTGCAAGAATATTTACCTACAAAGAATGATTATTTAGATAATTATAAGGACTGACAAACTTAATGTTATATTCTAATAAATAAATTATGACTTATAAGGACAACCTACCAAAAACAAAAAAAAATAATAACAATGGTAAACCTTCAACCCATAGCTACCATTAACAAGCAACAAATAGTATATGTAAAAAAAGTTCAAAAAATATTTATTTCCCTAAAAAGACAACTAAAACTAAAAGTTCTAATTTCTATGTTTAGGGTATACTTGCAGAAACTCGTTTAATATAGGAAATTTTGAAATTGTATACAGCGTTATCTTGAAAATGTAAAAATTAAAATTACAACCAACAAAATATAAAAAAAGAAAAAAACCATTATTTCTCTAAGCTTTAATTATGAATACAGGAATATGTAAATATATACAATGAGAAGTGCATTATAAAATAGGAAATATATATACTTTTGTTTATAATTATCTTTTTTTTATTTTATTCACTATTTTTATTTTAATCTTCTCCAATTTTATAGAATGTTTACCTTGTTTTTTTTTTTTTTTAGATTTTTTCCTGAACACAGTATCTTAAGTATCCTTCTCCCGCTATCAAACAGAATACATCCTTTCTAAAACAAATAAAAAAAAAACGAACAAGCATGTTAATATTGAGAGAACTTTTTTTTTTATCTTATTGTCTTTTTATTTTTTCCAATTTCACTTTCTCTATTATTTTTTTTTTTTTGTTGTTTTGTTTTAATTTAAAACGTAAATGTATCTATAGTATTTATTTTGTTGTTTTTGTTCCTATAGTATTTAGAAAAAGAAAATTTTTTTTCTGTTTCTATAGTAAAAACATTTTACCTAATCTTGTAGTTCATCCTTTCACTATTAAAATTTTTTATCAAATTTTCTCCTACTCCTTATTCTTCCTTTTTTTTGGTGTTATATAGGACTAATAGTAATTTTAAAAAGCTTTCACATGAATTTTTATCAAAAAAAAAAAAATATTTTGGAAGTTTCCTAGAAATTTTTTACACGTTGAATTTTTTTTTTTTTTTGTTAAGAGGTTAAGATCTTTTTTCGCGCCCCCATCTTTTTCTTAACATTATATTTTCCTGTACTTAAAAGATTCTATTGCAGATACCTTATTTTTAATAATTTTAGAAAATGAAAATAAGTATAGAAAAGAATTTAAAACTACTGCAAAATAATAATCATAACCACGTAAAAGAAAAAAACAAATAAAAAAAGAAAATATATATATATAAATTTTTAGATTTTATTTAAGAAGAAAAAAATATTTACAAAAAATTAAATTTTAAATAACAATCATAAAAAAGCAATATTTAAAAGTTGGCTTGTATTAGATTTCGCGAAAGGTTTTCTTTTCTTAACAAAAGACATGAAATGCATTGAGTTATACAAGGAATACATCAAATTTTTACTTATCTCAAAGTTGTCACATACACATTTATTTTATGTTTACTTATTTTTAAACAGTATACATATACATAGTTTTATTTATGCTTAAAAAGGAAAAGTCAATATTTTTTCTAAAATTTTATAAAAGTTGACAAAAAATGTAAGCACTTAAACCCTTAAATTTTCTAGCCTTTGCACAACACAAAAATGTTAAACTAAAAACGCAAATGAAACATACAGTGAGTAACATATATACATAAAGTTTATCATCCTGTTGATAATTAAATTTAGCTTTTAATATTTTAAGTAAATGTAGCTATTAGCAACATAAAATCTGTTATATATGGGTTGGCCATGAAATCCCAAATACAAAATCCCAAAATGTCAAAATCCCAAAAATCAAAATCCCAAAATCCCAAACCACTTTCATTATCATAATTCGTTTTGAATTTTTTTATTTCAGATGTGGGTCGATTTAATGAAAAATAAATATTGATTACAAAAACTGTAGAAATAAATTCCAACAAAAAAGATTTAACATTTTATACAATATTTCAACTCTTTTAAATTTTTTAATTTGCTTTTTTTACAACATTATTTTTTCCTACATTTGGTATTCGAGACGGGTTGGGTACGTAATTCCTAAAAATAAAAATCCATTTCCAAAATACCATTTGCATAATTCAAAAAAAAAAATTCCAGAAAAAAAAATTCAAAATTTAATGGGAAGCATTTTAAATAGCGCTCAAAACACCCGCTAAATAAGTTATTGAGACTCTATGATTTTGTAACCAACTGTTAAATTGCTCATAATATCTTTTTAGATACACATTTCAACAACAAAGCATTTAAAATATATAATCAACTATAAAATCCCACCTATTTCTGTTTTTTTACATACATATCTATTTCAACAACAAATTTAGAATCTCACATACAGATATATAAAAATATTCTAGAAAAAGGGAATATCCTGATTTTGAATCCAAATTTAAAATCCCTCCTAAATTAGAATCTGGCATATACATATATACATGAATTTCTTGTAGGAGGGTGTACTTGTTCTGATTAGATTAAAAGTATGATTCCTCCATTCAAAAACTTTCAAAAAGAAACTAGGAGAGCTTCACCTGGCTATCTGAGACGTTATAAATCGGAAATTTATTTGTGATACGAAAATCATCATTAAAAAACAATCGTCCACTCCATATATTTCCTAAAAATTGTCGTTGATTAAATATACAAAATTCAAAGATTTTAATTGAACACTAACTACTTCGTTACTAATAAATATTGCTTATAATTTAATAACAATTTTCATTCTGTAACCATAATTTTTGCTTGTCAAAACAGTAAATCAATACTAAGAGTCTTGTAACCAGAGGAATTTTACTCATTTAACTCCTCTGTATTGTATTTCTATAATTCTTTCCTACTTTCACAAACAAAAACAAAAAAAAAATTATACGACGTGTGTGGGATAAATCATACGACGTGTGTGGGATTCGAACCATACTCCCTCAGTGTTTCCAGAGTATTTTATACGCTCTTGCCCACTAGGCCACCGAGGCCCCTTTATATGTTCAATATTTTTTACTTTTTATTTTGATAGTTTAAAACTATTTTATAAATATGTTACTTTTAAATGTTAGCCGATATATCATATACATATCAATTAAATCTTTGGGTTTCCCTAAATTCCCTAAGCATTTTCTTTTATAAATCAACATGTCTTTTAAACTGAAATATCTTTTAATTTAATTTTAAATTAAACTTTTCACGAAAACTGTAAAAAATGATCCATTAAAGTTTATAAAGTGTTTCCGTTTTCTAAGAAATCAAAACCAGAACAAAAAAAATTTTTTTTTTTTATGCAAATAAAAAATTTGTAAAGAATAAATTTCGTAAAAACTATTTTATAACTTTAGGCACTTTAGGCCTATTAAAATGTCACATGTCTAATTTCTAATACCGCCGCAAAGAATTTTTTTTTTCTATTCTTTAATTTACGGTATATCTGTACCATTATTTTCTATTGTAATAAAAATGAAAATGATATATTGAATAATAATTGCAAGGACAAACCAAAACTGAACTTTTAAATAAAACTAATAGAAAACTAAAAGAATAAAATATGTATCATGAAGAAAAAAACTTGTTCATTTACGACAAGTTAAATAGAACAAAAAAAAAAAAACCAACTTTCCATCATTATGAAAATAAAAAAAATATTTCTTATACATATATGTATGTATGTACAGAAGTGCAAAAAAAATTGAACCTTTATCTAAGATCTATATAATAATATGTACTTGTATACTTATATAATACATATACCTATGTATAACGAGATTCGAAAAAAAACTACTAGACAAGATAAATAGAATGATAAGAAACAACACTTGCATATTATGTCTAGCTAGAGGCATTCTTTAAAAACAAAACAAAATAGAAAAGACCAGAAATTCAAAATAAATATAAAAAGGATAAATTATAAAACATTTATATACTATCTAATTTACATATATATGTATATATGCATAGTTGTAGCGTAGGAACAAATTTAGTTAGAATTTTATACATTGATGTACATAATACATACATATGTATGACAGGAAAATACATGCCAAATTGTATTTTTGAATGATAAGAAACAAGAAAGTTTAAAAGCAGCTCTATGATATATATACAAATCTAACCAATTGGGTAGTGAGTGGTTAAGACACCGACCTTTCATACGAAAGGTTTCGATTCAAACCCCAGCTTAATTTTATACATAGATTCATAAAAATTAATATAGATTTTTCTTAAAATATATAATTAGTATAGTATAATTAAATTAAAAATAAGTATATATACATATACATATGTCTTATAAATTATAATAAATACCATATTGTAAATTGTAATATGTATATGTATTATGTATGTATATATATAATAAAAAAATAATAATAAAACATAAATCTTGTACAAGATAATAGATGGCGTAGAAATAAATTAAACGTCTCAAAGTTTTGTACTATAGCTGAGTAATCAACGGCTTAGTGAAATTAATGATTCTCGAAACTGAAGCTAGTCAAATATATTATTTATAATAACTAAATATAAATGGATAATATAATGGATGCTCTACCTATGGATGCTGTACCTATGTTATAGGAGTGGCAAGAAAAATAAAGAATAAAAAAAATTATGTATGTATATAAATACACATTCTTTTTAAGTTCCTAGAATTTTCTGGCAACTTAATGCTACTAACTTTAATTTATGATCTACCTACAGATAAGAAACGTAGCGCAAAATTAGCTTAAAAATCTTAATTAAAATAGGACAAAAACTATTGATGAAAAATCTTAATTATAATAGCACAACAAATGGGATTAGGAAAGACATTGGTATAACCATGTATAACGAAAAAATAACCATAAATTAAATTTTGACGTCCTAAAATTTTACTGATGTTCGGGTGAAAAATTGTGAAAGTCTTCGTGCTTTTTAAAAGGAAAAGAAGTTTAAATTGTGATATAACTTTTTTATATTTCATCCGTCTGTTTTTAGAAATACATTATATGTATCTATAAAACAGAACAATTGAGTGAAGCATTAATATAGCATTAGGATACCTATAATTTATGAATATGATCCTTATTATGATCCTTGTTTGTTCCATTAAATAAATTGTTCTATTACATTAAAATCACAGCACTTTATTAAAATGTCTGAATATTAAAGAATTCGCGCTTAATATATTTATTTATTTTATTTCGTAACTTTTTAAATTGCATTTCTTTCACGATATCTAGTGAGCAATAGAAAATTACTCACTAGAAACGCATTGTGGTGTGTCGCGTAACTTTTTAACTTGCATTTCTTTGCGTTTGTTTGTTTAGTCATTATGAAAGCAGCATAAAAAAGCTTATTGCCATTTGCCAGTTTTCATATTACAATTGGAATTGAAAATAAAATAGTCGTATATAAAATATTCGTAAATTTGTTTTATTTATATTTGTTAAAAATAGCTATTAAATCCAATGAAACCAATCATTAAATCAGCGGGTAAACTTCTTAAATAATAAAAACTTAAAAAAATACTTGAATGTTAAAATAGCGTTGGCGAATCACATTTTAATTTACCGATAAATAGAGTTTTCAATTATTTTGGAATTATTATTATTATTTTATCCAGTGCAATAATGTCAAAAACATTGTCTGGTGCTCAAAAAAGAAAAATTAACAAGCAAAAACAAGAAGAATGCAAATCAATGTCGCAACAATTTGTTAAATAGCTGAGAAAAGACCCACAAGTTGAAGAAACTAAAAAATCTAAATCTAGTTCTCATTTACACGATGAAGATACCGTGCTACAATTGCAACCTATAAGTTTAAGTCATAATAATAATGGTATTATTACAAATGTTAAAGATACGGCTACGAATGTCGAAAGAAAAAATAAATAGAAAGGACTAACGTTGAAAACAAACAAATAGTACTAATATCGGAAACACAAATAGTACTAATGCCGAAAACACAAATAGTACTAATGTCGAAAATACAAATAGTACTAATGTCGAAATCGAAAATATTGTTCTAAATTTGTCATCTGTTACACCAAACGAAGAAATACTGCTAAATTACAACGATCCACATTCTTGGCCTGCTATTACAAATAAAGTAATATATTCCCTTGTCAAACACGGCCCAGAACAAGGCGATGATATAAACGTTAATACCATTGTATCAAAAGACAATTCAGGACGAAAATTTAAAAAAGATTGGTTTTATGTGAAACATATTAATGGAGAAACGGCTAAAAGAAAATGGATGTTATATTCTATTAATCCAAACGTAATAATTTGTTTCATTTGTATGCTTTTTGGAGAGAAAACTCAATATTTCAGACTAGCATAAAGGCGTGATTGGCGACATCTTCATCCTGTTATCCTGACATCTTCATCCTGTAACACGAAAATTCGTCTGAGCACAAAAACAATTATGTAAAATGGAAAGTGATGGAAACAAATATAAGATCAGGGAACACACTCGGTGATTATTTAATTGATTCAATTAACGAAAAAAAAATGTAATGGCGTCAAATATTAAAAATAGTTGTAGATGCTATTCTATTCTATGCCAAAAATAATATTGCATTAATTTTTTTCATTTGAACCTCTAAAATCAAATGAAAAAATTGGAGATCCAAATTGTGGAATTTTTTTTTGTGGAATTTGATAGAATTTGCTATAGCCATTATAATAGTACTTTGAAAGAACGTATTGAAAAACTTAAAAAAGGTTCTGTTTCATAATTTTCACCCATTATTCAAAACGAAATAATAAAATTAATTGGTGATAAAACCAGAAATGAAATTATATCCAGAATTAAGAAAGCAAAATACTACACAATTTTATTCGACTGCACCCCTGATATACCAAAGAAAGAACAAATGAGTCAGATGATACGATACGTTCATATTGATTCTAATGGTAAGGTAATGATCGAAGAAAACTTCATCGACTTCATTCACTCACATGAAAAAACAGGAGAAGGTTTAACGACTAAACGCAAGAAAAAAGTTCGGAAAATGGCAAATTATAAGGCAACGGATGAAGGAAGTAATATGACTCCAGAAAATTTGTTCAAATTGCAGATTTACAAGGTTTTTGATACTCTAGTATCTGAATTAAATTAGCGTTATGAGCAACTATTTGCAACGATTTTGCCTTTCTGTATGATTCGCCCTTGAATTCAACCAGCGTTTTTGATCTAAAAAAGTCGGTGTTAATCCTTACGTGATATCTATAAAACAAGGTTAAGGACCCAACTGTGCGACGATGGCTGAGTGGAGTGAGCTTTAAAGTTACACTGGGGTCGTTGATAAGACGAATAACTCTGTTTTGCACATTATCTAAATAACCCAGCGCTGTTTGAGGGCCTGCAGCCCATATGTGTGCATTATACTCCATTTGCGGCCGAATGTACGTTTTATAGATATTGAGAAGATCAGATGCGGAAAAGTAAGTTTTGCAGCGATACAAAAACCCAAACATTAAGCTGCATCTTTAGCTATACCAAAAATGTTATTTGACCAAGTTAATTTTTGGTTTAACCCGATACCCAGCATGTTTAGATCTGTTGAATGCTGCAAAATTTCTGCCTGAAATAATAGGTTGGGAATAGCAGTCGCAATTTTGCGCGAGATCAAACAGCATTGTGTTTTTTTGGTGTTGTAATCAACTCTGTTGACTTCACCCTATTTTTGAAGTTTTGCTAAATCGTTATTTAGCTCACTAATAGTAAAATTTTTTGCTGTTGTATTAATCTGGTGATTGATACAATGAAAGTATGGATCGGATATTCATGAAACTATGGATCGGATTGGAGGTTAATGAAAGTAGGTCATTGATAAATATTAAGAGAGTGGGGGATAAAACTGATCCCTGTGGGGACACCAGCATTTATTTTGAAATTGTTATATGAATATCAATCGACCAGTACACGAATCGTACGATTCGAAAGGAAATCTCTAATCCATTTTAGAAAGACAGTACCTAGACCTAATGCTTTGCATTTTACCAATAGAGCATCGTGCCAAACTCGTTCGAAAGCCTTAGAAATATCAAGAGCGACAACATCACTCGACGGTATGAAAATTCGTTTGCAACCCGCGTATGTTACAGAAATCTATAATATAATACACAAGATGTTGGCGAGACCTTGCCAACATGTAAAAAAATATATTTTATATCTATAATAAAACACTCACACTGAATGTAAACTAAACTGGCAATGATGATATTTCTGTATAGTTATTTAATAAATTAAAATTTTATTACCAGAGACACAAATCTTTGACTCAAAGTAATATCAAGAGACACAAACAGTTCATTAAAAATATAAATAAATTTAGTAAATATTATTACCGGAGACCAAATTTCCCACTAGAAGTATTACCAGAGACACACACCGTCCATTAAAAGTGAGTACAGTCAAAAAAGGAGAAGTACATACTTAAAAAACATATTTTCAATAAAAATAAATTCAGCAAATTTTTAATTTTTAAATTTGACCGCCACGTCCATTATGAACTGGTCGCAGCGGTAAATTAAAAATAAATTATTAATCTTCTGTTGGCGTTCTATCTATTGTTTTGAAAAAAATAAAAATTGGTACTCTTAATAAAATTAAAACGTCTGAAAGTGAAAAAGTGAGAGTGAACAAAGTTTATAGTAAACCTCATATTTATAAGAAAAAAATAATAGGCCGATTTTATTCTTGATTTTGTTTTCATTAGTATAAAAGCTGGTAAAAGCTTCGTAACATACTTTAAAATAGTTTTGTTTATTTAGGTTGAAATTTGGATTTTTAAGCTAAATTTTCTGGTATAACATAAAATATTCGGAATTTTTTTATTAATATAAAATTCGGCAGACTTAAATAATTATATTTCATAACAGAAGTCAGAAAATTACTAAATATTATAGAAACGGATATTTTTCTTAATAAAAAAAAACATAGAAAATATCATTTTAGAAGCCTTCTCTCACAAAAGATTCATAATTTTGTACTAATTTATTATTAGACCATTAAATTAAAAAGCTGTTGAAAATGACCGTCACAAAAAAAAGGCCCCGAAAATTTATGAAATTACATTATCATAGACATGAATCTTTTATTAAATATACCAAAGACCTCTTCTAAAGTACATTTAAATAAAATAAATTCAGCAAATTTTTTTCAAGCAAAAAAAAATAAACGCAAAAGACTTGAAAGTAGTTTTGGTAATTAAAGTAATTCGCGGCGAAAACAACTGTTTTTCATCGACATAAAAATTTTTATTTAAAACTAAAGAAAAATAGAGAGTCTGGTAAAATTTTAACAAATATTAAAATTATTTCGATTATTGGTATTGTTTTAAATGTAACAAAAAAAAAAAATGTCGTAGCGGTTGGTGTTGGTTGGTTTTTCGCCGGTTTTTATTGTGCACTTTTATACATGTGTTTCAAACAATTTTTGAGATATCGGCACGAACTTTTACCCTTTTTTTTTTGAATGTGTTTTTAGCTTGGACCATTTTTTCTCAATGATTAAAAAACTGTCAAAAATTACCGCCACGAAAAAACGGCGAGAAAAAATTAATAAACTGTACCTAACATTTTTAATTTTATGTGTTTAGATTTGTTTTATGTTTTTTTTCTATTACAAGTAAGTAAGTGATTTCAACATTTTTTTAATGGTGCTGATGTAAAAATGAAATTTTTAGGTAGTTTATTAAGGGAGTCAGTATGCTACCGTAAATGTTTTTGATGTTCTATAGTAAATGTTCCGTAAATGTTCTATAGAAATTGTGCAATTGCACAGGGGATTTTCTAGTTAACATTTAAATTGGTAATTTTGTTGGAATACAATTAATATAAAACAAAAAAAAAATTAAAACAACATTAAAATTGAAATCCAGTTTAAAATTAAAATCAGAATTAAAATAATCAGAGTTGAAATTGCAATTAAAATCAAAATTAGACTTAAAATCAATTCTAAAATTAACCAAGATCAAAATCTGAATTAAAATAAATTAAAGTATGTAATTTAAGCTTACAGTCAAATTTAAAATTAATAAATTAAAATTTATTCAAAATTAAAATCACAAGTAAAAGTGTACGATTTTAAATAACCCGAGCTTGACAACACTTTACTATTATCAATATCAATACTTTAATATCAACATTAATATTAATATTTTAATATTTTGCCTTGAGCAAGCAAAGGGTTTATAACAACGTTGAACAGTTTTTAACATACACTTTTAAGTGACCTATATTGAACCCAAGTACAACCACAAACTCACCAAAAGCAAAACTTATATATAATCTTTGCTTTGGCTTAATTGAATCTTATCCAAACATTATTGTTGCTCTGCGTATATTTCTCACTCTTCCAATTTCTACTGTATTGTTTGAATTTGAGTGATCTATTGAATATAACATTGTAAAAAATATTAGTTATGACGATGTTATAAACGAATTCGCGGAAATAAAAGCTGGAAAAGAGCAATTCAAATAAAAACATTTATAAAAAAATAATAAATAAAAATATTTCTTTACGTTTTATATACTATGTTAATTTCTTCTGCTTAAAATACATTGTAATTATAAATTTTATGAATTTTGTAAAAAAAAAATTGAATAAAAAAAAAAGTAGAATTGGACTTATATGAGTCAGAATCTATAACATTCTGTATATAGACTAACCTTAAAAACACATTATAAGGAAGACTTTTTTTATGTTTTCGTTTATTTAAGGTTAGAAATACTTGACCATTAGAAAAACTTAGCTTTAAAAAATGTGGGTAATGTGGCAAAGTATAGATTAACTATACTTACTAAAAACCAAACTGTTAAAAAGACCCCAAACGAAAATATTTTTATTAAAACTTTATATACTTTTTATTTTAATCATTTTAAATTTTTCTAAATTTTTTTTAAACTTAAATACTTCTGTATATTAAATTTCATTTGTTCTCAGATAGTCATTATCTTCTTTAACTGGTTTCTCTAAAACTGTTTCAAAAAATTCCTGTACTGTATCTGTATTCCATTTTGTGATTGATAATGTTTCTTTCACATTACCATATTTATCTAATAATTTAACCATAGGATCTAATCCTCGAACATATTTTATTGTTAAATTTGGAAATTTTGATGGTCGATCACTTTTTATAAAAGCTTGAATTTGTGGATAAGCGCCAAATTTGCATGTACATACTTCCAATATAGCTTTTGCATACCTTTTTTCAACAGAAGCAATTTCATCTTTCTGACAACATTCCAAACAATGTCCCCTAACATTAAAATTAATTTTAAATACATATTAAAAATTCAATTTACACTTTTCATACAATAAAAACATACTTTAATTGGTCTAATCCAAAATCATGTAATTTTTCACAAGATGAACACAACAGCTGTGATCTTATAAATCCTAATTCTTTACAGTCATGATTTGTAAATTCGCCTAAAACACATACCTTGAGAAAATGTTTTTCAAAAATTAATTAGCTATAAACTTACTTAATTAAAAACAATTAATTGATATGAAAAATAAACTTACCAATGATATTGGTAATATTGCCAATATTAGTACATATTTCATTTTTATAAGGAATTTAATAGAAAACAAAAAAAGAAATTGAATCAAATATATCATAAGGTTTGTTATGAGTTTGTGATTGTGACCTATACTATAGGTTGTTTGATGATAGAAAGGATAGAAATATGTATTGTAAAATGTCAATTTGTCATACGAGCCCAAACTCAAAATACCTTAATTGTTGTATAATATATATGGGCAATACGATAAACAAAATAAATGACACTGTATCTTCATAAAAATATCTAAAAACAATGGAAATATTGAAATGAAAAAAAGTGGTTTGAGATGATCTATAACAAACGAAAAGTACAACAGCATTAAAGAAAATAATTTACTGAAAGCCGTCCTGGAAGTACAGCTACAATAATAGCAAAGCAGAAAAAATTAAAAAAATTACAATATAATTTTTATAATGTAATTTTTCGATTAAATGCTGTTTATTCAGAAAAGGATTGAGAATATGATGAGCTATACAATATGAAGCCTGAACTTTGTTTGCCAAAGGAACAATTATGGAAAAAAAAAGCAATATAAGTTTATACCCGTAATAATGATTTGTGGTTATATGTTTGGTTAAAGAGTAGCTAAAAACTTTAAAAAAATTTTAGAATTCTTTTAGAAGATTGTGAAAATTTTGTTGAAACATTGCTTAGAAGACTTATGAAGTAACTTTTCTGAAATATGACGTTATTAAATTTTAGATCAATACTTATGCTTCACTTATTTAATTTCTAATAGGGTTCAATTTTTCTATATTTAATTAATAATACTGAAATAGTTAGCGGAATAGTAATAAATCAATATTTTTTATCATTTATTAAATTTTAATAATTATACCAATATTTTTGCATTCGAGTTCGTAATTGTTAAACAAATAAGTTGTCATAAATCATAATAATAATTCTTATTAGAACTGTCAAAAATGAAAAATAAGTCAATTTTTGGAGACATCTAAGACTAGGACTGGGTAGTATACCATAAGTATAACAGAAAGAGAAATAGATAAACAAATATCAGTTGTAATAATTGGTTATGGTTATAACTTATAACTGCTTATAAGCTTTTATAAGTAATAGTTTATTTATTTTATGATTTTAAGGAAAAGTGAGGAAGTAAGGGACAAGGGGAATAAAATTATGTTTGGAAATGTATTTATATAATAATAAATCAATTATAATTAACATAATTACATACATCACAATTTTATTTTACATTATACCAATTTAAATTAATTTTAAAGTTATTTTCATATAGAAAACAAATAAAAAAAAGTAAAAAACTTTATCCTTTACTACTAGTTTAGTTTCATACAAATAATGCTATGATTGTCAAAATGTCTAATAGCGCCTCTATAGTCTGATATTATAAATAAATAAATTAAACGATATTTTAAAATGTTTTTAAAAAACCGATAATTCAAGTTACAAACATCATTTTTTTTTATTAAAATTTATTTAAAAATTGAATGAAAATAAAATTTAATAAGTTACTACAAGTCCACAGTCTACTACCTTAAGCATATAAATTGAATTCACCAAGTACTCCCTAAAATATTACAATTAAATATTTGTAATAAGAATTCTATGAAAAATTAAAATACACAAATTTACATATTTAATCTATTATATTTTTTAAATAAATTTCCTACAAATTACATAGAAACAAGCCATTTTTTGATTAATATTATAATCAGAACAAAAAAAAACATTGTTTAAACATTAATTTAAAATGAGTTTAAAAAAAAAGTTTAAATTAGAATAAATTGTAGCAATGAAATAAATTGTTTCTATAAATAAAGAATAATATTCGAAAAATTATGTTTTAACTACAAAATATCATATATCTAATGTACAACTAAATACACCAGTCTTCATTGCAGTTTTTTCTAATTTCATTTTCAAAAATTATTAGTATTACCATTTAAATCTTCCCATTCTTCCATACTAGAATTTAATTTTTCCTTAAATTCATCTAAATTAATTTTTTTAAGAGCAAAACGTTTACCAAAAATTCTTTTAATTTTTTGTCTACGATTTTTTATTGTTGCTTTTGTTATATTAAGACCATCTGAACATGATAAACTACGTTTTAATTTTTTGTTACCTAATAATTTTAAATGATTATTTGAATTATTTTCCAATGGTTCTTCAAAAATTGTTTCTAAATTGGACGGCTTAAATTTACCAAGTTTTTTTCCACTATCAATATATAACTTTTTTATAGCATTAGGTGTTAATTTAAATTCTTTTATTAGTTTCTTTGGTTTTGTTATTGTTCTACGATTAATTCTCATTATTGAATCAGTGCTACGTGATGATCTCAATTCACGAAATTTATATTTTAATTGATTATCGCGATCGTTGAATTTTGTTGCAAATTTTGAATAATTTTCATATTCATTTTCATCATCTGAACAGGAACTAATTGGACTATTTCTTTGTTCTGGATCTGAAGATACCGATGTTGATGTTGATGCTTCTACAACCAATGAAGGTGAAAATACTGATGCCGATAGGAATGTAACAGAATTCGATGGTTCTAATAATGATGTTGATGACGATGATGGCTGTGGTGGTGATTGTGATATTGATGAATTTAAAGGTGTTGTATTATCCATTTTTAAAGCAGACATTATTACTGGTAAACTTTGATAATTAATACTACAATATATAAAAAATTAAAAATAAAAAGGATTCATAATTTTATTTTAAATTTCAAGCATACATACATAAATCATGCAATATATATACAATACAAACCTCCAACTATTATTCTCATCAAAAAATCTTCTATTGTAATTAAATAAATCTACTTGATGTATTTCATTTTCCATTCTATATTTTTTAAAATAATATCAAATATATTATTTATTTTGTACAAATATAATAAAATTAAATCATTACTATATTTAAGATAAAGAGATGAAAAGAATAATTCAATGTAGGAGAAATTAAACAGACATGTCGCAAGCAAGAATAAAATTTCTTTTCCATCAAGTTTCCAAAAGTTTGCTGTGCTGATTTTTAGACATTTGACAGTTGACATTCGGTCAAATTTGAAAATTTTTATAAACAAAAGAAAAGAAAAATATGTCAAATCAAATCAATAGTTCAAATATTTGTTTATGGAAGAGAACCAGTTGGCAGTTAATTTAACGAAGAAAATTTTACAAAAGTACTTTGACATAAAAAAATTTTTTATTATTTTATGCGAATTCAGTTTTAAATTAATGGTCGCGTTCAGGAGAATCTAGCGCTATACTGAATGGGCCTTTCCAGATGAGTAGTGTCCTCTTTCGTTTCGTGACTACTTTCCTCTTTTTTTTATTTCCACACTGTTCCTCTCGATAGTCGTTACTTTTATATGTGTGTGTAAATATTTCATTTTAAAACAAAATTTGTTGCGAGAGGTAGGTAATAAATATTAAAAAAAAGCACGCATAAAACAAATAAATTTTTTTTTTGTATTTAAGTAACATAAGATTTTTTTGCCTGAAATTTTTAAATAATATATATTATATATGTATGTACCTAGAAATAGAATAAACTCTGTACTGTGCACATAATTTCTTTTTGTCAATAGAATATATCTTAATAATTTCATCAAGTGAAAGATCAAAATTCACTTTACTTTTTTAAAAATTTGCTGCGACCGTTTCAAAAACTTTTTTCTTTAATTTTCCAAACGAGAATGAAACGTATGTACACATAAAATTTTTTTGACCCTCATAAAAATTTTTATTTGAGTTTTTGTGTTAGTGGACTAAATTTTTAAACTCTAAAATTTTGGTTTAAAAAATTACTCCTAAAAATCCCAACCACAAATTTAGTTTATAGGCAAGAGGGTATGAAACGAAGGTAAAAGTAAAAAATGACGAAAGAGGACACTACTCGTGTGGAAAGGCCCAATTGGAGCAGTGTAGTATTTAGCGCTGCATGTTTGTACTGAACGATTTGCAGCAAAATTAAATAACATTTAATTTTGTGTGACATTTCGTAAATTTTTATTTAATTTAAATCGTATTTTTGTTTTTTAAATCTTATATTTTTTATCTCTCAATTTATCAATTTTTAAAAAAAAGCTTGAATTCCAAAAATTCTCACAAAATTTCTGCATTTTTTTTTTCTCTGCGCTAGATGCTATCGAACGCGACTAGTAAATATTATAAAAAAAATTAAGAAATTAAAAAACAAACAATTTTTATTTAATATTAATTATTTGTAATACATTTTTTGTCATTTCATCTCATTTCATTTTAAAAGTGATATTTAGATGTTAGTCCTCAACCATTGCTCAACCTAAATAAAAGTATAGGGCGTATGTCGGTACGTCGACGTACACTGAAATTGGTATTATATGTCACTATTTAAAAAGTAGTAATAAGTACTACACGTGTCTTTTAAAGTTTATAATAAATTGCAAAATTTTACATATTAAAAATTTTGCTAAATAAAATGGATCTTGATGATATTGAACTGCTAGAAGATTTAATGGTTATTAGATTGTTACGCAAAAAAAAGGCGCAATAGTAACAAAGAACTCTTAAAAATCGCGGGAAAGTATGAGTTCTGCAATACTGCAATACTGATTTGGACATTTTAAAAATTCCAAAATTGTTTTTCAAATCGATATGGATTACGAACAATTCAAAACATTATTATAAACAATTTCTTAACAAATTATTTCTTTACATTTTATGTATCTTTTTATTTCACATGCGATTTCTTTCACAAACATTCATTAACCGATACTAATTCAATCAACTTTTCATTATTGTAACTAATAATAAAAAAAATCTTGACTAAATCTATTTAAAAGTAAAATACACCTATAATATAGTTCCAATTTTTTATATTGATATCAAAATATAAATTTTTTTTTTCAAATTTATTTATATTTTGTAAATACAATTTAAAAAAAAAAAAACAAGTCTACACAGCACTTAAATTTCTTCAAATAATATCAATTGTCAAAATAATAAAAAACTACAACAAATTTTTTGTACGCCGTGTCAATTTTTAAATTTTAAAAACTTAACGTACTATACGTCGCGTATTTCGATGGTTCTCATTTGAATACATATGTTTAAAATTATTTTGACAGAAAATATACGCCGTACACTTTTATTTAGGTTGAGCACTTAGTCTCTCTTTTATTTAAATACAATAGGTGTGTTTATTAGTCTGTCCTAGAACGATCTAGAACAACCAAGAACAGGTTTTTGCGTTCATTAGTTTCAGAGCTGTGTTTTTTGTTTTTGTCTGAAAGTGTTCTGATTTGTGTTCATTAAGTTATCTGAAAGTGTTCCATCTAGGTTGTACTTTTCTGTTCTAAATTTTTTTAAGAACTGTTTTGGACAAGATTTCTGTTGTTTTTTTTTTAATTTTGACAGATGCATCTATATGAATGTTTATTAATAATTTTTCTTTTAGTGAAAAATGGTAGAAAAAGTGAATTTGTGAAAATTGCAAAGAAATTTAAACATTAAAGATATTAAACAATAATAACAAAAAATTTTTGACAACTGAAAAAATAGAACAAAAAAGCGTTCATTAGTTTTTCTGTTCTAAGTTGTTCTAAAGTGTTTGACGTTTAATTGTATGCTGTTCTGTTCTAAATCTAATAAACACATCTAATTATTTAAATTCAGCATATAACGTATTTAGGACAGAATAAATATTGACATTTGCTAACATCATATGTTATATGAATTGATGTTTATTTTTGACACTGTGTCACATTGCTGACTGCCATTGCCATATGCTGAACTGGAAGTATGCTGAGTGCTGACCATTGATTGCTGACAGCTGACTGCTGCAGCTGCTAATTGCTAAAGCAATCTATAGAAGCAATCTGAATCTTTTTGACTTTTAATTTAAACAATTAAACCATAAAAATGTCTGTTATTAAATATATTGGGCGGAAAACTGATTTTCGTGGTAAAACACTGTGGGAGATAGTTGGAAATTTAAAAAACTATGGTATTGGTAGAGTTATTGCAAGAAGCATGTTTGAAAGATATCCGGAACCTTGCTTTTATAAAATACTTAAAGTGGAAGCTTTACCAAATGAAGTAAGTTTGTACAAAATAAACAATATATTTAATAATGCATATTTTATATAATAGGAGTGTCGTAAAGTAAAAGTAACAGTTGAAAAAACGTTTAGAGGTCATACATATCCTAAACCAATAGTAATAAATAGTACGTCATATAAAGCTGATTATCGATTAATTCCAAAAGATGAAGAAATAGATTATTGTAATGTTACAGAAAAAGCACCAATAAAAATAATTTCAAGAGAAATGGATTTTCCACCCTTATTAAAAGAATTCATAGAAGAAGAAACTGGTATTAAAAATCCTAAAATGCTTGTAAAATTCAAAGAAACTCGTGACAAATTATGTAGACTTGCAAATGAGAATGAAAAGCCAACAATAGAAGTAGGAATTGGGTTAGGTAAACCAATTAATCAACAATTTTATGAAAATTTATAATATTTATTATAAATAAAATATATAAGATTTATTTACATTAGTTTTGTACATTTAGTTTTTTAAATATATTAATATTACAACAAATATTAATTTTAAATATAGTAATTTTTGGAAGATAGAATTAAATGTATCGATCTCTTAAAAAATTATTATTAAAACAATTTAAAATAAACCATTAACAAAACAATGTAATGGCACAATAATAAGAGCTAAACATTAACATGTACATATGAATAAACCCAAAATTATAAGTGAGCAGAATGTTTAAGTTAAAAGATTTCAGTCTATTTTCTATACCTTTGCAACTCTCTCGTTAATTTATCAACTTCAAGACCAAGAACATCTAAATTTTCCTAAAAATAAAAAAAACTTGTATAATTTTTTTTTTTCTGTTAAAAGAAAAAAACTACTTTTAATGTAATATTTTTCAGTAAAGTATCCTCAAGAACTGCTTGTAATTTTTTATTTATTTCCAATGATAATTCTAATGTCATACTTGTTTGATTAGCTCCTTTAATACCACCGTAAATTGCTGACATAACTCCCCCATATTTCGCCAATTCACTTTTATTTTGATCACTTTTTGATGATGTTAATGCACCAACTTGATCTCGTAACATGTAATACTGTATTAATTTTGATTTTTTTTGCAATTCTGCTACTAATTGCATTGTATGATTTTCAAGAAAATCAATTTTTTCTGTTTGCCTTGCAGATGCTTTTTGTAATTTCAAAATTCTATTTACAAGATATTCTTTGGAGGGTTCCTTTAAAAATCATACTATTTCAAAATTCTCATTTTGATTTATTTTAAAAGGGAAATACTACTTACAATTGGTAATTGACCAATAGATGAATTACTTTGAACATCCGATTCGCTATCACTATGTTGACTTTGATTGCTACTAGATGAAGGTTGACGTAAATTAATTTTATCATTAATATTTAAATCTTCTCGATAAATTTGTAATTCACGGTCATGGTTATTAGTACTATTAGTTACCTCCCCACTAACATTTGTATCTATTTCTGCCTTTGATGATTTTAATCCTTCATAAAGTCTTTTATATTTATGTATTTCTCTATTTAATTCTTTAAATATCTGGGAATGTTTCTTTTTTGTTGCATCTAAATCTCCTAATACATCTTCTAATTTTATTTTTACCGATTCATATAATTTTGTCTTTTCTGACAAATGTTTTGATAATAAAATTCGTTCTTCATTTCTCTGTTCAACTTCTTTATTTAAATTTATTTTCAATGTATCATATTTATTATCAAAATCGTGTTTTTCTTTTCTTATTATTTCACATTCCGTTTCGGCAGCTAAAACTTTAGAATTTTGTAATAAAATATGATTTTGTAAATCAGCAATTTTTGCACTCATTTCTTTATTAACACCTAAAAACTCTTTTTCTTTAATACGTAAATGTTGTATTTCTTGAGAACAATCTTTTAATTTTTCTTCTAATTCTAAAATTGTTTCATTTAAATTTGAAATTTTTTCTTCATTTCTACAAAAAAAAAAACAAAAATGAATTCATAATAAAACAAACAACAATATATTGAATATTTTTTACATTGTATTACGAGTTTGTAAAACACTCAATTCTTCTAATTGCCCACGAAGTTTAGCTGAATTTAACATTTCTTTACTTAAAGAATTTTGAATAGACATATGTTCTGTTTTTAATTTTTCTAATTCCAAAGACAAAGAAGTTTTCTAAAATAAAATTCAATTATGTACTAAATTAGTAAATAATATTAAGATTTTAAATGATATTTTTGAAAGCAACCCACTTCTAAAATTTCTTTGCTTAAATTTTCTTGTAAACTAGCAACCCTTTCAGAAATAGTTTTATTATCTTTTTTTAAATTTTCCAGTTGCTTTTCTTTAGTATCGATTTCATGTTTCAATAAAATCATTGAGGCTTCATTTTCTATTCGTATTTGTTCTGCAATAACATATACATTTTTTTTTATATAACGAAATTATATTTCTGTATTTTAAATACAATTATTTTTTAAATTACTACAAACCTTTATTTCTTTCTTCTGCTTTTGGCCCAGCTTCAATTTCTTCTAACTTTTTTTCAAGCGCCTAAAAATTAATAAAAGTATAAATAAAAAAAAATCTATTTATATTTTTAAATTAACTAATTTTGCATCTGTTTCGTGATTTAACTTTACTGTGTTCCATTTTAACTTTGTCTCTAAATTACCAACATCAGTTTTTAGTTTTTCAATTTCTTTTTGAAATTTTCTTATTTCAAGGCACTAAAATTGATATTTTATTAATATGGTAATTCAATTTAGAATCTTTTTTTATCTCTTTGTTTACCTTTTCCTCTAACATATATTGAATTCTTGATTTTTCTTCATTTAGTATCTGATATTTACTAGTGATATTTTTTACTTCTTTCTTACTTTCATTTAATTGTTTTTCTGTATGTTCAGTATCTTTTTTAGCATCTATTAGAGTTTTTTCATTGTTTGCAAAACGTAATACAATACTTTCTTTTTCTCGTATTGCCAATTCTGTTTGTTTCTTCAGCTAAAAAAAAATAAGTTAAATAATAAAAAATAACCTTTAATTTTAATTCTTTTTAAATTAAATTTCTACCACATTTTTTTCTTTTTCTAATATAGATTTTTCTCTATCATAAAGTGCTATAATATTATCTTTTTGAGCTAATGCTAATTTTAATTGTTCAATTAATTTTTCATAATTATTTAATTTTTCATTTGCTTGATTTAATTCTTCTTGATGATTTAAATCGATATTATTGATGTTTTCAATTTCAGTTTTATTTTTACATTCATTTTCGTGAATTGATTCTATAAATTCTGTATTTTTCCCCTTAATGATATGAGAGTCCAAACTTATAGAAATGATTTCTTCATTATTTTCTTTGACTTTTTCTACATTTTTTGTAATATTTTCATTTTCATTCAATTCCATTTCATATTATAATTAAATTTTAATTTTTAAAGAAAAACAAGAAATTATATTTTTCTAATGCTTTGATGGCACGGTATACATCCTATAATTTTTTCTTTTTGTTTTATATGTATATAAAAAATTAGACAAACCTCAGAATTGATTGCACAAAATAAACTAATTTGACAATTGAAATTAAGAGCTCCCAAAATTTTTGTACAAACAAAACAACAAAAAAATAGGGCAGTTTTTTTAAGCAAATTTTTATTGATAATTTTCAAATGTCAAAATGACAACTTTGTTGAATTTTTATACGGACTTACATGGGCATGGCATTATTACACTGTATTATTTATAACGTCATAAGAACACAGGAGTGCGTTCCGTTTCTAACTCTCTGGTGTTTATTTAACACTATATAGATTTGTTTCGAATTACCGGAGTAGGGTAAAATAAACTCTCTGACGTCATAAATATCGCTTCAAAACACCAGAATCGAGTTAATAGAGTTAATTTTTTAAATTCTACTCCAGGAGTGCGTTTCGTTTCTTAATCCAAAGTCCGAGTAGAGTTTATGCTTTTATAGGATTAACTACCACACATATATCCAGAGTTAATTTACTCTGCCATTTCGAAACGACTGGAGTTAAATATGAATTTGAACTGTCAAAATTATATTGGAACATTTATTTATTTCAAACAAATAATGAAGTTACCGTGACTAAAAAGCATTCGATACGGTCAGCCAAGAAATTATGCTTCAGAGTCTGGATGCTCTCGGAGTTAGAGGTATTCTGAACAATCTTATCAAAAGTTTCATCAACAATAGGCCAGTTAGCACAAGAATCAAATGGGGTTGAAAGCGAAGCGAGGATCCTTCAGTGCGGGGTCCCACTGGGATCAAATCTGGAGCCTACCCTTTATCTTCTATATAAAAATAACATAAAATGCGCCGAACTAAAATGAAGGTACAATATTTTTGCAGACGACACGTGTCTTTTATATAGTGGAAAAAATAAAGAGGAAATAGAAAAACAAATTAACGGTGATCTAAAGAAATTTGGATTATGGGCAAATGGAAATAAATTAACCGGGTGACGGTTAAAATCCTAACTTTCAAAATCCCGACACTCAAAAACATCTCGACAAATGCCGCTTTTGATATATTTCGAAAACGGAAAGAGATAGAAAAAAAATGTAATGATTTTAAATGTTTTTTAGAATCAATTGAAACTTAAATAAATTCAACTTTAAACTTTATAATTCAAAGTTTTAAAACTTGAATGGTATTATTTAAATGCCTGTCAAAAAAAACTATTAATAAGAAAACAATATTATGGTGGTACGTTGTAAGATCCAAAGTTATAACTATGATAACGAAAAATGACATTTGGAGAGGTTTTATAGTTGGGTACAAAATCAGAGTTATACACCTTTTACAGAATATGTATAAATACATATATATGCGAGATTCTCAATTAGGAGGAATTTTAGAGTTGGATTCAAGATCAGGGTATTCACCTTTTCCAAAATATTTATCAAATATGGTTACAAAATCAGAGTTATATGCCTTTTGCAGCATATTTATTTTTGTTGTTTTTATAGATGAAACATGTGCGAAAAAATAATTCGGAGAAATTAAAGAGTTGGTTTCAAAATCGGGATTTCAATATTTTGTTTAGCGGGGGTTTGGGGCGGCAGCACCCACTATTTAAAACTTTTATTGTTGAAACGTGCATGTAAGAAAAAATAATTCGGTGAGATTTTAGAGTTGGTTTCAAAATCAGGGTATTCGCTTTTTCCAAAGGATTTATATATATATAAATATATATGAGGGATTCTCAATTAGGAGGAATGTTATAGTTGGTTACAAAATCAGAGTTATATGCCTTTTACAGCATATTATGAAAGTTTTAAAATTTAGTACTTTGTTTTATCCTATTTTATATAGTCCCGATTTTGTACACCAAAAACTAAATTAATTTATTCTTAGATTGAAAAAAATGTTAAGCCCTCATATCTCCCAAACCGTGGCAAATAGACTTTGCCCTCATATAATATTTTTTATTTGTTTTGATCTCCTGAATCATTTCCTGCTTTATTTCAGCTTAAAAAAGAAAAAACACTTAAGTAATGTCGGAATTTTGAATGTCGGGATTTTGATATGTCGGGATTATGAATGTCGAGAAATTGAACGTCGAGATTTGGATATGTCTGGATTTTGAACATTTACGCACCCAAATTAACCATTAACGAAAACAAAACTAAAGTACTCATATTCGCAAATAAGAAAAAACGAGAAATTGATTCGACCATCAAGATTAATTATGTAAGGATCGAAAGGGTAACGGTGGCGAAACACCTGGGGATTATTCGGCACCAACAACTACAATGATCGCAACACGTGGATCAATTATGGGGGGAAATCGTTCATCTAATTGGAGTATTCAGTAGGTCTAATACCACGCTGAAGCCTAACATAGCCAAAACGATAATTAACGCTCACGTAATTTCGCACATTTGACACAAAATCATCAATTGGTCTTCTTGCGGTGACGCACTAATTAATCAGCAAATTTTAACAAAAGCAGTGAAATGTGCGCTTAATTACAGCAGAGATTTACAGCACGCGAATATTTGCAGAAACAAAAATTAAGAAAATAAGTGAAATCATCATCCTAGAGAAGGCAATATTCGTTTACAAAACCTCTAATAATTTAACAAAAAATAATATTAAGTTGGAATGTAGGTTTGGTTTGGTAGGTTTTTTAATCTCCAATAGAGAAACTGAAAGTAAAGAACTTCTGGACATACGAAACAGCTGCACTCAACTTCATAAAAAAAGCTTGTTCCCAACTGCCATAAAAATATATAGCACTATACCGAAAGTAACAAAAGAGAATAGAAATGTTGCAGAATTCAAGAAAAAGGCGATAAAGTACATAAAAGTAAATATAACTCTATTTACTTTATCTAACAAGCTGTCGAAATTAGGCTGGGACTAAAATATTTAAAAAAAAGCAACTACACGAAGTAAAATGGAGAAACGGCAACTCCACACCAGTTACTAGAGTAACTAGACTCAGGAGTCAAGACCACCTGACCATCTATATACTGACTGACAGTGTAGCCTATAGATGCTCTTGCTAGACTGTATGAGTTGTCAACACACAACACACCTACATGTAATTAAATAAAAGATAGTGTATTCCAAAAAAAAAAAGTAATGCATACTTTCTTCTGTAATAAATAAATAAATAAAAAAAAATAAGTTTTCCAAAAAAAAAAATTAATTTTAAGGAATATTAAGTTCAATTATTGTTGGCTCTGATATTAATTATCAAAAGATCCGCGACCGATTGAATTTTATGTCCACCTGTCCACCTTTGAAAGAAAAAATTTATAGTTTTTGAGTTATAAGCATTTTACAAAGCCTCCTATGCAAAAGTCCAAAAATACGTGTAAATTTTTCTTAAATTTTTTTAAAAATTAGCCTCCTAAAACGCTTTTGTTCTCTTCATGTCATGGTCTGAAAAAAACTATTGTCATCTGTTGTATGTACATACAATATACATATGTACCTAATAAATGTACATGATCTAAACACATGATTGATTCCATGTGCCTGCAGTTCCATGTCATTATGAATTATTTTATTTCTGTTCAGAATAGTGTAAGTGTACATACATACATACATAAGTATTTATAAATTTTAAGCTTTTGAAATTTTTATCAACTTTATACATATGTATTTATGTTTAACGTTGGTTTCACTCTTTTTATAATCGTATGAACATTGATGAATATCAAGGGTATAATAAATTTACCATTACGTTTGAGACATCTTAAAGGAGACGAAGTAGATATAGACAAGTGTAGGAATCGGATCAGAATCGAATTATGAGTCAATTAATCCATATACGTCTGTCCATTCGTCCGCAAGATAACTTAAAAAATCAAGCAGCTAGGATTCTGAAATTTTTCTCACGTCATTTTTGAAAAATTGTTGATTTCGCTATTTAAATCCAGTAAGTTCGACCGGCGGATTCGAGTAGCTTCCGTACAACTTTTTCCTTTATATGCAAATAACTCAGTACCTATACCTACCTATGTATGTATTTATATAGAAATAACTCAGTACCTAAGCTAGGAATCTGAAATCTTGTTAAAAAGTGTCAAGTTCTATGCCAATAACTTCTATAAAATTTGGTAATGCAGATGCAATGAAAATTTAAATTTTTATATGAAAATTACTGTGTCCATTGAGCTACTTAGGTACTTGAAATTTTTATGAGAAGATATCGAGTTACATATCAACAACTTCTGTAAGATTTGGTTGTGCTAGAGTAGTTGGTTGACATAGCTTGCATATCTTGGAACTTAATTAAGCTACAAA
The DNA here is from genome assembly GCA_947095535.1 of Poecilobothrus nobilitatus. NCBI lineage: Eukaryota > Metazoa > Arthropoda > Insecta > Diptera > Dolichopodidae > Poecilobothrus > Poecilobothrus nobilitatus. The sequence continues at coordinate 60,715,070 of OX352774.1, forward strand.
TCTGAAATCATGTAAAAGATGATTAAGTTTAATGGAAACAGCATACATTACGTTCATACTGGTATCCCAGAGTTAGTATATGTTCATATATATGTAGTCTACTCTACTGCACACTTCTTCGTTTTTCTTTCAGAAAACATAACATAACCTTGCCTTGTTTTTTTTTCCTATTCAACCTTTCAATGTTTTGTTTAATACATTTAATGAAATGTTTAAAAGGATTGTAAGTTTTATACTCAAGAAATAAGTTGCTCTAAAATCTTATTTTCGATCTTTTCAATTTCAGCTCACATTTTTTTATCTTTTAATTTCATTGGATTCGAAAATTTACTTAAATACGTTTGGATGTACATACATACATGTGTATACATATATGGATACATTTTCATATGCATATCTTTTCAATTGTTGAAAAACAAAGGACTCATAAACTATTTTATCACTGTAAATTTAATGACAAAAAAAAGAAACAAGCAATTCCACTCAAATAACTATATATTTAATGTTTTATTAAAATGATAGGTACAATATGGGGGAATTTTTTTTTTTTTTGTTTATCAATAAAGAAGTAAATATTTGTCAAATGTGAAATGCAATCATAACTTTTCCTTTCTCTGTTAATTATTCTTATTATTTCAACAATATCGTCTCAAATTCAGATATTAAATAGATGTTTTTTTCGGTTCGTTTTATATTTTTCATATACTTTAAAAAATGTTCAAATTTATTGATTTTAATATAATATATTTGTCCGTCTTTATTTCACGCACATACAAATATCCAATTTTTTAAATATAACTGCTATAAAATTTAACTTAAGATAAGAAGAATATTTTTGTTGGTTTTTTATAATTATGTTTAAAAATCTCTGTTCATTGGTTGGATAATTTTTTTTGTTTTAATAATGTATTGCCGTTCATTTAATAGTTTTGTAAGGTCCTGTCCGTACCATTTATATTTAAAAAAAAAGTCCATTTATTTCTATTCATTTCATTTTTCATATTTCAGTTGGTTATCAGTAAAATTGGTTGTGTTGAAGTCAAAGTGCCCGTCATTAGATAAGAGGATATTATTACATTTAATCTTTTCTGTTTATTAATTTCTGTGAAAATAATAACTCGTATTAAAAAATATGTAAAATTCAATTTTGTACTACATATATATATACATAATTAAAATATACACATATAAATATATTGCTTTTTTGGTATCTAAAATATTTTTGATTGCTTTAATGTACTTACACGTTTCCAAAAACATTAATTTTTTTTAAATATGTACTTACTTGTCTGACTTCATACGTTTTCCTTCTCTGGGTTCTTCGGCAGTCATTACCTGAAATTCAATACAAAAATTTAGTTATTAAACAATATAATTAAAAAGAAGTAATTTGATTTACCTTTATACGTACACCGTATATTTCAGCCCCATTTAAAGTTTTTATAGCCATATCAGCGCTATCTTCAGAAGCATATTTTACGTAACCACAATTTTTATTAGGTAACAAATAAACATCTATCAAGGAACCAAATGTGCAGAATACATTTTTCAAAATCATAATTGGAACATTCTTAAAAAAATTAAAGCACAAAATTATTAGCTCAAAAAAAAAAACAAATAAGAAAATGTATACGTACTGAAGAAAGTACTATAAAGCATCGTGCGGAGCATTTTATATCTGAACCGAGAATTGGTTTTGCTGAAGGAAGAGGAACGCTGCAAAATGAATCTTTTGATAATTGATCTAAAACAAAAAAAACAATTCATTTTTCTTTATACAACTAAGTATGACTAATTAAAATTAGTAAATTATCTTACGATTCACAAAATGCATATCATCACAAGGGTCAATCGAAGATAATCGTACGATTAATCTTTCACCCCGTGGGTATTCTAATCCATGTAATTTTTCTCTAAAAATATTATAAAATAAATTTATGAACACATACATTGACACGTTTTTTTATTTTCAATTACTTTGCATATACTGCAGAATCTTGATTTGTGTACACAACTGTAGCGTTTTGATTTCTTGGACCACCAGTAAATTGTAACACTATAAAAACAAAAGGGTATTTGTATTAATATACATCGACGAGTTTTTAAGAAAAATTTACATTCTCTTGTAATATGACAATAATCTAATCCTGGGACAATATCAAATAAGCGCCAAAGTTGATCTTGAGTAACTGAACTACTACAAATTACTTCTAAAGTAGTTGGAGATGACTCATCATGTTTCATTCTAACAAAACTAGAAATATCACTTATTAAGCCACCACTACTATTATTACTTAAACCAAAATGACCAAATCCGGAATTGTTCCCATAGCCACCACCACCTCCACCACCACCACCACCACCGCCTCCTCCTCGACCACCTCCTCTTGATGAATCTCTTGAATATCCATCATCATAATAATTGTCATTTCTACCAGGTCTTTTGAGTGATCTTGATCCTTTCCTATCATCATAATTATCATTAGAGGACCTTGGAGTTGCGAATACGGCTTTGAATTTTTGTGGACAGTTTTCAAATGCGTTTGCAGCACCAACAAAACTATTTATAAAATGTATAAAAAATTATTGTAGTTATTTTAATAACAAAATCCTTTTTTTAAGTTTACTTCTTATATTTGACATAAGCAAAACCTTTAGATTCTCTAGTTTCCTTATCTTTAACAACTGTTACAAATTCGATTTCACCATATTTTTCAAATTCATCCTGAATTTCATCTTTCGTCATAGATTTGTTAACAACAATAAATAACCGCAAATATCTCTCTTCATTTTCTGAACGTCCAGAACCAGATTGTCGACTATTAAATAATATAAAAAAGAAAATTTTTCAGTGAAAGATTTTTTTTTGTTTTTTTTTTTTAATTACTTTGACGCCACCAAGACTTTAATTGGACGTTCTTCATTATCAATCACTTGACCATTTAATTCATCTTGCGCAGCTAAAAATAATAAATAAAAACATTATATTAGCACACAACGATGAAAAAAATTACAACAGTAAAGAAACAAGTTAATGTATACAATGGGTATAACTAATGATTTTTCTTTTGCATATAGTTTAAGATAAAGTGAATATAATCAATGTGTAAAATTGAAAGCGTCTTATACATAAACCAAAAATGTTAAGTTTAAAAAAAACCTTTACTCTAACTTTAACCATTTGAAAAACATTAATGTTAATGACTTTCAAAACCAGTTTTTAATACAGGTCCTAAAAACAGAAAAATGCTTATACTAATTTGGAAATTTCCTACGCAATTGTAAATCTTATTATGGAATTAAAATGACAACGCCCTCTGCGACCTTCAAGAGTCCGATGTACGAAAAACAAACAAAAATAATAAAAATGCTTTTAAATTTTACCAAATAGATTCTAAAAATTTAATTTTTTGAAAATTTCAATGCAAACAGATTATGTGTGTATTCGTTAATATATATATTCTTACCGGCAGCTTCGCTTGTTTTTGCAAATTTAACATATGCAACTCCTTTATTCTCTCCTGACTGTTTATTTTTTACAATCCAAATATCCTCAATGGAACCAAATTTCGAAAAATTCTTTCGAATGGAATCTTCAGTTGTACTACAGATTAAAAAATAAAAAACACATTAATTATAAAACACATTAATTTGATTAATTTACCTTTTGCTGCAAAGTACAAAAAGACGCGACATTGGTGGTTCATCGTCATTTTTCGGCATATTATCCCTCATTGAATTTTTTATTAAGTTACAAAACTCGTCTTTATATATTTTTAAATTAAATACGAATTTTTTTTCACAGAATAAAAAAATTATTATATAAATTTATTTATAATTAACTTCTTTTTTTTTTTCAAATTTTCTAAACTTACTAAAGTCTAAAACGTATAGAAGACACACTTTAATATTGAATTGTAATGTAAATGACAAATGTACTATACTAATGTATATGTAGTTGTGTTGGGGATTTGCGTAGTGTAGTGTATGCACTATGCATGTAAATATAGCTAAATAAGACCAAAAATGTTTTTAGTATTGCCATGTCATATTTAATTTTATGGAGCTATAATTTTATATGTTACTTCAAAAGGTTAGCAGCGACACAAGTGATTATTTTATTCAATAGTTGTAATGTTGTGTTATACATATTTTAAATGATAAAAATTTGAAATTATAACAAATTAATTATTGTTACTAATTATAGTTAATTTGGCTTAATTATTTCAATAAAATCTATAATTAATAGTTTTTGAAAACTAATTTGTATAAATATAAAAAACTAAAATTTAATTTAGAAAAAAAATAAAATAACCCTAACGTTTATACAACTATTACAATTGATTTTTTTTTCAATTAATTAATTAATTAATTTCAATTTTTATCTCTATAATTCTGTTCTATTCATTTTATAAATAACACAAGAGAAGGGTCATAAAACAGGGTATTTTAAATATATTTATAAAAAAAATTTTGATCAAAAATATGTCTATTTTATTTAAAAAAAGTAAATGACAAATATTTATAACAGATGATATTTTAATATGTATTTATTTGTGTTTTAATATTTAAATCTTATATGTGTTTTAATATTTAAAATCTATTTTATTGATATATTTTTTAATTAATTATAATATAATAAATGACAAAATACAATTTAGGTCTAAACAAATAGACTATAATTTTATTATTTTAACCTGTTAAAGCAATAAAAAATTTTATCAAATAGTTATAATTTTAAATTTTTTATGTTTTTTCAAATTATTTTGATTCTAAATATGCACGAAATATATTAAAACTATTATTAAATTTTTTATAAATTTTATTTTATTTTTGATTACGTCAAGCTTTTTAAAAAGCTTGAAAAATAAAAGAAAAAAAAGGATAGTTATATAAAAGATGTAAACAATATATATTTATCCTTATTACTTTTGGAGACATTTAACTTCAAATTTGTTTTCTTTCATGTTTTTACTTCAAATTATTATTATTTTTTGTTTTTGTTTTTTTTTTTTTGATATTTTAATGTAGAGATTTTGGCAGCTTAGAATTTTTCTGTGGATTTGGATATTGGAAGGGCGAAGAAAATTATTTTTCTTTAAAGAAAAGCAATATAAAAAAAATTCACTAAAAAAAAAATTGTTATAAAATTATTTAAAAAAAAATAAATAATTAATACATTAAAAAATAATTGTTAATAAGTTTTATTGTGTAATAGGACAATTTAAATTATTGAAAAAAAAAATATAAAAATTTTTGGAATTGATTAACTCTTTAAAACAATAAAAGTAAGAAAAACGGTGAGTGAAAATTTTTTTTTAGTAAGTTTTTTTTTTTTTTTTTTTTGTACAAAAAACTTTGGATGTATACTTGAAAATTTATTAAGTGGAAAGCTCTCCAAATTCGAATATTCCGAGTTGCCCATAAAAAAAAAATGTACATATAAAAAAGAAAACCTTTTTTTTTTATAAAAATTAAAAAAATGGAAAATTTTTAATTTTAAAAATATATGAATGATCAGAAAATTATATATTTCTTATTTTTTTATTTCAAATTCCATTTTTTTTTTTAATAATACTTCATATGTTTTTGACTTTACATAAAAATAAAAATTTCCTTAAAATATTTCAAAAGTGGGTTAGTATGTCATTGATTTGATTGGCATCGTCGTCGTCGTCGATGCAATCATTCAGGTGTCTTTTTTTTCTTAACAATTTTTAACTATTATAAACTAGAAAGTTTGGAAAATAATAGACTAATTTTCAATTTAAAAAAAAAATTGTAATGTACATTTTCTATACTTCTTATTTTTAAATTTCGATTATTGTGAAGTAAAATACATTTTATTTATTAAATTTTGTAGGTTTGTTTAAAGTATTTTATTATTTGTAGATTTAAAAGGAAACAATTTACTAAAATAAAATATTAAAGAATTCTTTTATATTAAGATAAAAAAAAAAAATTAACCAAAAAAAGTTATAATTCAAAAAATCATAAAATTTTGTTAAAACGATTGACTTAAAGAATAAGTTTTTAACTTAAAAATTTTTTTTTATATTATCGATTTTAAAGATAAAAGAGTGAGTTAATTGTATGATTTTAATTTATTTTTCTGAAATATATGCATAACTCATTTTAATTTTATATATTGCAATAAATATTTTTAATTCTTACAAATTACAACCAATCCAAGTGCCTTTGTGAAAAAAAAAGAAATACATACATATATGTATATATTTTTCTCCATTAATTAATTTGACTTAAATAAATATGAATTATATAAAAAAAAAAATAATTTGATAAATAATGTACCTATACTGTATATATTTTTTATATTAGCTAATAGTTAAGATTTTTTTTTTTACGCTGTAAAGTTAAAATTTTACTTTCTTACGTACTCAACTCTATATCGATATAAACCATGAACATACATATATAATTTTTAATGAATAGTGGTGTACATGAAAAGGACTTAAAAAACAAAAACAAAACGAGAATGAATTGGGAAAAATCGTTAAAAAGATTTTTTTTTTAAGAATTTTATATATATCATAAATTCATTTTTAAATATATATATGTATGTACTAGGATATTTCTTCTTTTTTTTTTTTGTCATACATATTTTTTTTTTTGAAAAAACCAATTTTTTTAAGTAAAGTTACAATGATTGATGATTGACGGAATAAAAAGCATGAATTTTGATAGTAACAATTTTTTGTGATTTGCTCCTGTTTTTGTTTATTTATTTGCATTCTATTAAAAACTTCTGTCTTTTTTTATTTTTGTTTTTAATGTATTGGTTGTTTTATTTGTGCTGGTTTAATTTACCACCTACTGCCTACTTCTAATGTCAAAAAGTTTTCTTTTTGTTTTCCTTAGTATAATATTTGGTCAAATCATTAACAACAATAAAAAAGTAATGTCCTTAAAAGAAGAAAAATAAAATACATTTAATGTATTTATAATTATGCAATAGTTTTTCTTTTTTTTTCTATATAATTTATATATGTATATGTATATATAATTTTTATAAATACAATGTAACTATTAATCCTGTATTTATTTTATTTTTTTTATTTTCTTAAACCAATGAGAAATGAAAAACGAAAAATATAATAATATGTAGAACATGTATTTAGAATTATGTAGAACAAAAAATAATAAAAACAAAAAAAAAAAACATGGAATAGAGAGTTTCACTTTCGCTTTAAATTTCGCGAACTTGAAATACACTTATGTAATAGTTTTTCTTTTATTCTTCTCTATACATATACTGTTTCTGTAATAAATGTTTAATGGCTTTTTATCTATTATTTATATGGTAATTAGAAGATAGTTTAAACAGTAATATTTTAATAAATTTTCGTTCAATGATTTAAAATTTAAATAAAAAAGAAAAACAAAAAAACAACATTAAACGAAAAGTAAGTTAACAAATTTAAAGCAGTTAGATAGTTAAAACAAATACAATTCATATTATTTAATATTAAAATCAAACATTTTTTATTTTCATAGATTTTTTTTCAATAAAAGATACATATATGTAATGTATATACCTATGTAGGTATATTTAAAAAATTACAAGTTTAATTTAAACATTTATTTTAACATTAATTAATTTAAAGAGAAACAAATAATGTATAAAAATTAATTATTATAATATAAAAACTGTATTACCTATATTAAAGCTATTTATGTAATTACTCTGTATTTAAGAAATTATTTTTGTATAAATTTCTATTTCTAGGTTTAAAATTTTGTTTATATAACCTAGAAGTATGCAAAATTATATTTGTATACATGCAGGTTTGATATCAATCAAAATATTCTTCAGCTTTTCTTTTATATAAAAATAACTTAATTTAACTTTTTTAGAAATTTAAATAGAAAATTAAATTTTTATTTAATTTTCCTATAGATTAAATGAAGAAATAACAGGTTTTCTAAAGAACTTTTCTTTAATATAACCAATAAGAATTGTTTTAATAAGATTCAAACAAAAATATAAATATTTATTTTAATTATGAGAATTTTTTGCTTATTCAGTTTACGTTATCACAATGAAACTGAATTTTTCTGTGAAAATGTAGTTGGATTAGTTACATATCTAAATTTATAATTTCTTTATTTCAAAAAGACGATGAATAATTTTTCGACAGTATTTTGTATATTAAAAGTACATATACATATTTATAATGTTTGCAAGGATTTTTTTTTTTAATTTTCAAAGTTTAAAGTATCCATCTAATAATTTGCTTATATATATTAGACAATATTTAAAAATTAACATTTTTTTTTTAAGATCGAAATTTGGTTTAATACATTTAATAATGCGTAGTATTATTTTTCATCTTCTAATATCTAATATTTAGAAATAAAATTTTATATTTTTTATATGTATTAATGTAGATCAGTGTTATGGTAACAGATTACTGAAATACGTTAATTAAATAGTTTTAATAATGTGATAAATGTTGTGATTAAATCTTACTCAAATTGTAAACTTAAATCTAAAGTTAAAAATACTTATGCTTCTTATTGTACTCAAATTGTAAACTTAAATCTAAAGTTAAAAATACTTATGCTTCTTATTTTTATATTTAAATTTTTATTAATTTTATTGCATTTGCTGTAAATAATAATAAGTAGGGCGTTCAGAAATAGGTGAGTAATATAATAAAAGTTGTTATGGGATGTAAGTACATGCAAAAAGTTTCATTACAAAACGATTATATTTACGCGTAGAATCTTCCGGTTCAATTATCTCAAGAATTGTTAAATTTTTCTTTTTTTAAACATTTATTATTATGGCATCTTGCAAAACTCTTTATATATTACAAAATACCCTGTATTTTAAATTACAATAAAAAAATTTAGAATTTTTTTTTTTTTTAATAATAAAATTCAAAAATTTTTATAATCAAAATTATTTATATAAAAGTATTCTTAGTAGCTCAATATAATTTGGTCTGTCATGTCAAAACATAAAAATATATAACAATTTTTTTTCGATTAGATTTTGTTTTGGGTTGCGTTTTTATTAAGTTTTTTTTCTGATTTTCTAATTTTTATTCTGAATTATTATAATTTTTGTTACATTTAATTAATTTTTCTTCTGAAGTTGCAAATTTTTCTTCTCAACTTTAAGATGTAATATAAATATTATTAAAAAAAAAGTTTTTAAATTTTTATACATTATACAAATTACCATTACAGAAAAAGACTGTAAAGACAGGAAAAAATTGTGTTGAACACAAAAGAAGACTACAACCTTTAAAACAAAAAAAAAAAAAAACAAAAAAAAGGCAGAGTAAATTTTTAAAAACCAATTGTTTTTTTATTTGATTTCTGTGGTGTAATAAAATAACATTCAAAACGGCTTTCCCAATGAATAAAATGGCAATACCAAATGCGTTACCGGCAGCAACGCCGCAAATAGAACCACCATTATCTGCCCCGAAATATGGGACTCTAATTCCAAATAGAATATTTGTTGGTGGAATTAGGTAATGTATAACTTATAAATTGTTTTTTTTTTTTAATATAATTAAAAATTAATAAGCAAATTATATTAATTATATATTTTTTTGTTTGTTTGTTAATTTTTAAGTGGGGATACAACAGAATCGGAACTATGTCGTGTTTTTTCGGCTTATGGAAATGTCAAGTCAACGAAAATAATTGTCGATAGAGCTGGTGTAAGCAAAGGTTATGGTTTCGTTACATTTGAAACTGAACAAGAAGCTCAACGATTACAAAGTGATGTAAGTTTAAAAAAAAAAAAAAATATTTTGTATTTATTAATTATAATGGATATATTTAACTAGTAAAATATCTATTAAAAACAAAAAAAGAAACAAAAGTCTTATAAAAATGATTAATAAATAAATTTTTGTCTTATATAGGGAACTTGATAATAAGAAATGTAAGAGAAAAATTTTTGAGGAGTCTTTGTTTTTTACGTTTAATTTTTGTTCTTAAGCCAATTCTATATTCGTTTTGTTCATATTAGTTATGTTCTTTTTCAAAAATATATTTTATTATTTTGTTTTTAATTCTGCTCTTATAGTCCTTGTAAATATTTATAAAAAAAAAAAAAAAAATTAAAATTTTGCTAATGTAACTTTAAAAATTTTCTTATAATTTAATTTTTATTTATTTTCATATCAGTTTTTGATTAAAAACAATTAAGTTTTAAACTTTTTTTAAACAATTTCTTAAACAAATGACTCGAAAATTTGTATTATCTTTTCATTTTTTAAAATAGAATTTGTTTTCTTATAAAAATTGCTTATGCTTTTAAAAAATAATTAAAATTTATTATTAAGTTAAATTCATCGTTAAAAATTTGTGGTGGAATAAAGGTTACATTTGCGAAATTTTAATATGTTTGTATATCCTCATTTAATATATTTATAACACCGTAATTTTAAACAATTTGGTCAAATGTTTAATATATATATGATTGCTTAAGCTTTAGTTATTAAATATTGTAAATTTTAAAAATAATAGTTTTTATGCATTCTAAAAATAAAAAAAAAATAAACACAAAAAACACGAAATGAGGTTATACGCACAACAGTATGTATAGTTTTTACAATTTTCAAATTATTTTATTTATGATTTTTATCAATCATAACGTATGACACAAAAATAATAAAAACAAAATAAATAAACATTTTATTATTAAAATTTGTTTTAAATAATTCATTTTTTTTTCTTACATTTAAATTATAAAAATTTATTGAAATACAATTCATGTTGCACCTCCTTTTTAGGATATTAAAAAATACATACACACAAACAAACAAATTATAATGCACTAAAATTTTTATTTTGAAACATTAATTTTATATAAATTAATATTTACAATGGTCTTTACTAATAAATAACATTTTCTTAAAGTCTACTTTATTTTAGCAGAAACTTATTTTTATATTATTTTTAAAATTGAAATCAATTGCCATTTGATGAAAGTGACAATGTCTTCTATAAAATAATATAAAGCTTTTCTAAACGTAAAATTTTGAGTTTTTCAATTTATTTTTATTGAAAATTTGTTTATATTTTCAAATAATTATATTTAGATATTTAAATGAATATTTATAAATTATAAATACAAATAGCATAAAATATGTAGAAGACATATTATAAAATATAAATAAAAAAAACTTTACCAAAGTCAATTATGTGCTATTTTATATCGAAGTTTGGTTGACGGGTTCGTAAAGTGTCGAAACTCTTTTTATTATAATTCACAATAACTGCTCTACATATATATAATTTTTTCTTCCAATTCAGAATTTAATAAAGCTTTTTATTTGTAAAAAAAAATTTATATATAATTTAATTTTAAAAATCATGTTTACTTTTGGACATTGAAAAAGATATAGCCGTACCTTATACAATTTTTTATAAAAATAAATTTAACAAAGTTTATTTCAAAAGTCTAACCATTGCATATTTTAATATCGGATGTCGCTACTAAAACTGTTTACTACAAGCTTTTCTAAAATTAAGAAGACTTTAAAAGCGTGATTAAAAGTTTAACGATTATTGTGATTATTGAAACATTAGTAAGGACTAATCGTTTTTATTTTTACCATATAATTTATATATATTTATATGTAATAATGTGTTTAAAATGTAATTAAAATATTTGAAAATTGTAGTAGCTATTATATATATATATATATATATATAGTACTTTTTAAAGCAGAGTTAAGATTGTTGTTTTATTATTCATTTTTTTTCTTAATACTTTAATTTAATTTTCTTTAATTGAATTATTTCCTTTGCACAATATTTTGCAGAGTGAAATTTAGTACGTTCTAAAATGCGACATATTAAATTATTAGCCATAATGATTGTTTATTTAAAAAAAAAAAAATAACTCCTTAATTATTATACATTTTTTTATATTTGGCAAAAATAGACTACACAAACTTTACGACATGCTATTTATCAAGTTTATTATTATTATTGTTCATCAAACATTTTATAATATATTAATTTAATTTAATGTAAATTATATATATTTACAGGGGGAGTGTGTAGTTTTACGTGATAGAAAACTGAACATAGCTCCAGCTATTAAAAAACAAGTAAGTAAATAATTAAAAGTATATATATACATATATTATATATATAAAAATTTTTATTAATAAAATTTTGTCATTTCTTTATTTTTCTTTTTATTTTTAGTCAATTACAACCGGTGCTGTTTATTATGCTCCAACACCACCAGCACCAATCAGTAATATGCCCATTGACCAATTTACTGCTGTATATCCACCTGGTACGTTATTTATGCACACATATTTTTTATATATTAAACTTTTATAATAAATCAATGTGAATTTTTTTTCTCATATTTTATTTATAATATATTCTAGCAGCAGCTGGTGTGCCAACGTTGTATCCACCATCAATGCCGTATCAACCATTTTATCAATACTATAGTGTGCCAATGGTAAAATCTACTGTAAATTTTAATTATGTTTTATATAAAAAAAAAAATGTATTTTTAATATATTTATTTAAATTTTTTTTCATATTTTTTTCAGAATGTACCCACCATTTGGCCGCAAAATTATCAAGGTAATTAAAAAAATTTCCAGTAATTTTTTTGATTACAAAAAAAAAGTAGCATGTTTTTGTTGTTGTTATTGTTGTTTTATCGTTTGTTGTATTTATAAGAAATTATATTGTAATTTTAGTTAGTTAGTTATGTTTTAATTTTATTTGAAACAAAACAAAAAAAAACATTGATTTTATTTGAGAAAAAAGAAATATTAATTTTGTCTACATAATTTAATTTTTTCTGTTTTTAATTATTATTATTATTATTTCTATAAATCTTGTTTTTTTTTTTTTTTATTTAATTTGTTATGTATTTTTTTTTTTTTTAAATTCGTGTAAATTATATTTAGAAAAATCGTATTATAACTAAGATAAATAATTTACAATTTCAGGTATTTATCCGTGTTAATTTTATGGAGATTATAGTTAAAATAATAATGTATTTTACAATGAAAATATTTAAAAAAAAAAAAAAAAAAAAAGACAAAATTTTTTGACATAATTAAACAAAATAAAACAATTAGCAAAAAAAACAAGAAAACAACGCTAAACTATAAGATATAATGTTGTGCATAATACTTTGAGGCTACACCAAAGATATTGGACATATATAATATATATATTTTTTTTTTAAATATATTAGAAAAAGGAAATAATAAGTATTTGTATTACAATAAAAAAAAACAAATAGAATTAACCTAATTGAAACACGAAAGAACAAAATGATAAAAGTATTTAAAACTTTTTACTATAAAAAAAAAATACTACAAAAAAATAAACGAAAAATAAGAAAATTTTCTTTTTAGATAAATATAAAACGTATTCTTATAGAAAAATTATATATATATATATATATATATATATATATATATATATATATATATATATATATATATATATATATATATATATATATATAAACAAATAATTAATTGAATTAATTAATATATATACAAAAATATAATTATATATATATATATATATATATAAATATTTTGTCATAAAAAAAATACAAATCAAAAATAATAATAGTAAATTATTCAAAACTACAACATACCCATTTAAAATTAATTTTAATCGACAGTAAGCAATATTTGAAGAACAAAATACATATAATATATTAACTGATATATATAATTATATATATATATATATATATATATATATATAGGTATATATATATAATATATATATATATATAAAATAAAATAAAAATTAGAATAAATTAAAAAAAAGCACTATTAAAAACAATAAGTTCTAAATATGAATAAATAAATAAAAAACAAGAAAAAAAAATAAACAATAAAAGTTTAATATAAAAATATATATTAAAAAAAAAAAAATTACATTAATTCATAACTTCGAAATTAATGCTTAAAATACGAGAAATTAAAACAATAAAAGTAGATGGGAATTCATTTTATTCATTAATTTCTTTTACAATATATCTGTACTCTACTACTGTACATTTAAATTTAATTTATTTAATTTTGTTTTATAAAATATAATTCGTATTCTGATTAAAAATTATAATTTAAAATGAATATTATATTATATTTTTTCTATTTTTCTGTTAATTTTGTTTTTAAATTAAATTAAAATAGTTATTGGGAAAGGGGTTAAATTAAAAACAAAAAATTAACTACAGTTAAAAATGTTTATAAAACAAAATGTTTTTCTTTTCGTATTTTAAGATTAATACAAATATTAACATAGTACTATATAATGTACAATATTATAAAAAAAAAAAAAAAAAAAAAAAAAAAAAAACAAAATATAAAAAGATACATTGTTGAATTTTTGAAAATAAGAAAAAAAAAAAATTGTATTTATTTATATAATATTTTTTAAATTATTAAAAAAAAAAAAGAAAAATAAATAAAAAAAAAAACTTCTTTTTTGTTAACAATATTAATTTTTCTTACAATATTAAAAAAAAAAACAATGGTTATTTACGATAAACGATTGCATTTCTTTTGAGATGCATATTTTTACGTATATTTAATATATATACAAAAACATATTTAAAATGTACTATAAAAATTATTATAATGGATCATAAAACAAAAACAAAAAAAAAAAATTATTAATAATATTAATAAATAACTTGCATTAAATGTAAAACATTAATTAAAATATATGTAAATGTAAATCTCGTAAAATCACAAAACAAAATAAAAAACAAAAATTTATTGAACTTTTTATGTATAATTATTACATAAGGATATTAATAAAATAAAATTATTATGTATATTTTAATTAAGTAATAAATAAAAACACTTGAAAAACAAAATGTATATTAATATTTTTAAAAAATAACAAAAAAAATTTATATTATATAAAATTTACTATTCAATAATTAATAACAAAAAATTGTAGTGTAACATACATACAAAACAAAAATATTGTTAGAAAGCAAAAAAAAAAAATCAAAAGCAATACTACTAGTAAAATGCAGACACAAATACCAATTGTTAATAAAACAAACGAAAACTTTTTTTTTTTTTTTTTTTTTGAAGCTTAAACACAACTTGGTACATTCAAAAAAAAAAAAAAAAATATAATTTAGATTTAAATAAAATTCTTAACAAGTTCACTTTTCGATCTTATTTTTGAAATGTTTAAAAAATTATGAAAAATTTGGTAAAAATCCACCGATTGTGGTATACGAACTGCCGAGTTTAATGTGTGTTTAAAGATTTTGTTTAAAGTTTCTTCAAACTTTTAACTAATTTCAATCATTGATTATCTAAATATTATAGTTTTTATAGTTTATAGTTTTGTAATTTTTTTTTTTTTTGGTCGAATTTAATATTTTTAACAATAACATAAAAAAAATTTTTTTTTGATTAATTTTTACATTCGACTTACATTAAAATTATATTTCAGAGGTATACCAAAAATTAATGAAAACCTATTAATATAAAGTTAATGTGGTTTTTTATTGTACATTATTCCATAATTTTAAAACGATTTATTTAGCAATAATGTACTCTCTAAGATTCGATAAAATTTAAACACAATATAAACTCTTAAAAAACATCCTTCTTTATACATAATTAGTAATAATACAAAATCATAATAATAAATGAATGTTCATTAAAAATTAAATAAAAGTCTGCATGTATTTTATATTTTGAAAATTACACAGAAATACTAAAATAATATTAAATAACAATTATCTATTTTTCTTTTCTTAAGTCTACAGATTATTTTCTGTATGCAATTAAAATGAAATAAAAAAATATAATATAAATTAAATAAAATATACAAGTCGTGATATTTTTAAAAAATTTATTAAAAATAAAACTAATAAATAAAAAAAAAACACCTTAGAATATACTGTATTAAAAAACATTATTTTCGAAATAATTAAAAATTATAAAAAGGTGAAACAACTTAATATTAAAAATAACTGGTAATAAAATAAAAAAAAAATAAAATAAAATAAAACAAATTAAGACAACAATTAATATACATACACTCATATTATATAAATAAATGCAAATAAAAAACAAAAAACAAAAAAAAAAAATCAAAAGAATATTGGTATTTATATATATTTCTATTATATTTATAAAATATATTATAGATATTGTGCTATATTAAAATATTAGATCAACTATACTTAAATCAAGAAAATACAACAAAAAAAAAACAAATCTATAAAGATAAGATAAATTAAACATTTAAATAAATATACAAAAAAAAAAAATTATTAAAAATAACTTAAAAAAAAAAAAAAATATCTTATATATATATATATAAAATCTGATACAATAAATATTATTTAAGTAATAAAACTTTCTTAAAGTAAAATATTTGATTATACACATAATAAATATGTAGGTAGTAGTGGTAATCTCTCTAATATTATGCAAATTTATATTAAAATAATTGTTATGATAAGTTAATAAAATGAAGGGAAGCACGATTCATTGTTGCAAAAGAAGTAGTTTAATAAAATTGTTATGGCAGTTATAGAAGATTGTAAAGGCGATTGCATTGTGTTATAAGTTAAAAATTTCGTTTATTATTAAAAACTATGTCTGAGTTGTTACTGTATGGAATAGAATAACAATTAACATACGGTACAAATAACTATAAATGGATGTCCTTTTTGTATTGGGGGCAGTAAAATGTTTAAATCTTGAAATATTTTTGTTAGATAGAAAAGCAATCAAAAATGTTTGATCGCAGTTAATAATTTTACCCATTTGTTAATTCTGGTAGCATAATTTTTTTTTTCCAATAATATTGTTTATCAAGAAAAAAATTTAATCGCTGTTTAAAAAAGTTATGTTTTAAATATGCTAATGAGAATTATTTCCACCCCAAACATAACCAAAACATTGTTTTTCGATTAATATTTTATTCATGTTTATTTAAAACATATTTTAAAAAAAATTCAAAAAAAAAAAATGAAATTTGAAGATTTAGTTGTTATTTTTTGATAATAAAAAATTTAACTAATGTGAAATATATTAATTTGTGTGTTTTGATTGATTTGGCTTCCAACGAAAGTTATCAGTTTTTTTTTTTTTTATAAGTATAGATAAAAGATAAGATAATTTTTTATAAGTATAGATTCACATAAAAACAAAAGAGAGATTACTGCATATTTTATTATTATTTTTTTTTTTTTTTTGTATATATAAAATGTATAAGTGATAATAGATCTTTTTTCTAAATTTAGTTTTGTTTTTTTAATGTAATTTTATTATCAAAAAAAAAAAAAAAATAGAGGCAATCTTAACGCAATAACACCTATTTTTAAGATTATTAAATTTGTTATAGAATGCAGATTTTATAAATCTGTTAAAAAAAAAAAAAAAAATAAATAAATTTATAATATTTGTTATTCTATATTTAAACGTACACAACACAATTCATTTAAAATTCATAAATTGTTTATTTTTTTTTTAATTTAATGTGCGTTCATGATATTTTTGTTTTTCTTAATACTAAAGAATTAAATTAAATTCATTAAATTTTCAATGCAACGAACTATTTAAAATATCCTAATATGTTTAATATTTCGTTTTCCTTTATCTAATTAATTCAAAAAATTTCATTTAGATTAATAAAATATTTTTTTAAATTTATATTTTGTCTTCCTATTGCTTAATGATAATAAAATAACTAATATAAAAATAATAAATAATATATAAAAAAAAAACAGAAATTTCATTCTCTTTACATATTCTTTTTTTTTTTTTTGCCTTAATTTAGTAATTTATTTTTTTAATTAATTTCAGAATCTGATTTTGAGTATGATTGACACTAAAAAAAGTAAAAATGAAAAAAAAAAATGTTTACATTTATCCAGAGAGAAGAAATCAAAATAATGTTTTTTTTTTTTTTCTTAATATATAGTAAAAAAAACTGCATAAAATACATAATATATATAAATAAAATAATTTAAAATATTAAAAATTAAATAAAATAATTTATATATATAAATAAAATAAAAAAAAAAAAAAAAAAAAATACAGCAAATGATATAAATATATATATATATACATATAATTTTTTAAAACTAAACTTTTCTTTATTTTATTGTTTATAAATTTTTTTTTGTTATACTATTTACAGAATATAACTTTTATTAATTGTTTAAGGTTTGCACAGAATTACCGATTTTGAATAAGAAAAATAAATAAATAAAAAAAAAAAAAAATATGCTCAAAAATATTTTGGAAAAATAATTTAATTTTTGTATATTAAAAATTAAAAAAAAAAAAATTTATATAGAAAATATAATCAGACTGCCTCTCCCGTTTTGGATTTGATTCAACTTACAATATTTTTAATTATTTTTTCCACTGCAAACTATTTAAATTTTGTATAATAAAAAAAAAAAAAATACATTAAGTATACATGTTTCACAATATAATTATAATTTAACAAGTAATCATTAATAGTATAAATAATTTATATTAAAATCAGAAATTGAAACAGAAGCCTAATAAAGACTTACTTTATTATATTTTTGTAAATATTAAGTTAATTAACAGATTTTTAATAAATACTAATATATATATATATATATATATATAAATTAATTAAATTTAGAATTATTATGGTGTTTAATTTATAGGTTATGTAATACTTTTTTTTTTAAATTTTTGAAAAAAAAAAAAAATCGATAATTGCGATTGTGTTTTAATTTTCATTCAAACTTCAATTTAGCTTTAAATTTCTTATTAGTTATTTTTAATTTTTTTCTTTTTTTGAATTTAATTTTTACTTTTGAAATAAATTGTTAGTGGGTGATATATTTACGCCAAATTTAATTTAATTTTAAATTATACATATGTATGTATTTATAAGTATCGCCCAATCATTTTTTAAACACCATATTTTCAATAAAATACCTGTTAAAAACATACTAATTATAAAAATTTGTTGGAATTTTATCTTGTTTTAAAATTAAAATTTTGTTTTATAAAATTGTTATAGAAACAAAAAAATAATTTATTTAATATGTATATTGTATTTATGTAGAATATAAGTTATTTTCCTTCACATTATGTACTTTATATATATATATATTTTTTTTTTCACTGGAGAAATGTAAAATAATATTTATTTTCGTTTAGTATGCAATTCATATATCCTGAAATTGTACTTTTTTAGTTGACTCATTTTTGTCTTAAAATAAAATTTTTATATTTTTTTTTAAATTATTATATTTTAAATTAAAAATTGACTATATTAATTAATTCATATAAAACATGAAACAGTAAATGAATAAACACATGTAAATTTACTTTAGGAATATAATTTTTTTTTTTTTTTTAATTTATTATTATTGTTTTTGTTATTTGAGAAATTTCTCGTTATTCCACATAGAATTTTATACCTACTTATCTACTTAAATACTTGCAGTATACTTAAAAAAAAAGACAATTTAATAAAATTAAAAAAAAAAATTCCTTTATATGATTAATCATACATTTTTTCCTTCTTAATTAAATAAAAAAAAAAATAAAATATTTAAAATATTAACAAATAAAAAACTTTGAAATTTCTCAATTATTAAAATTAATAAAAAAAAAAAATACATATATATATTATATAAAAAAAATTTTAATATAAAAACAAATATTGCTAAGTAAATACAAATAAAAAAAAAAAACAAATATTTAAAAGTAAAATAAAAAAAAAAACAAACTAATCGTTGTTATAGGTACAGATTTTAAGGTTGTGTCAAATTAGATTAATTAAAATAATAATATATTATTCATATTAAAATATTATACTATATAAAAATTAAATATAAATATAGAGAACAAACAAAAACGATATTATTAACAAAGAAAAAATGTATTTAAAAAGAAAAAAAAAGAAAACAAAATCTTAGATATAGCAATTATATATACAATATAAAAAATATACATTAATAAATAAAAAAAAAAAATAAATAAATTTAAGTCTTTTTTTTTTTTGTTTCTATTTATAAATTTTATTGAGTACATTTTAAGAGATAAATGTGTGGAAAATAAAGGGAATTCAATAAATATATTAAATTAAATAAAAAAAAAATAAAAAAATAATAAATAATGAAAAAAAAAACTTTGATAATATCCATAAATTTAATCATATTAAAAAAGGAAAGGGGGGGGGGAAGGAAATTCGGTAATCAAAAAAACAAAAAAAAAAAATGTGTATTACATACATAAATTTCAAAATACAATAATATTTTTAAAATTGTTAAAAATTCCAAAATAAGATGTTAATTTTATTCTATGTCTTCTTTAATATCATCCTAGCAAATGAACACAAAATGAATTTTGCTACTTTTGAAACCAAAAATTTTGCTAATAATTTAAATATTGAAAAAGCAGTTTTTTTTTTATAGAAAGAATCTTTTTACCAATAGGAAATTATATAAGTAAAAATAATAATATTAAAATGAGAAAACTTAAAACAAAGAAAATGTATTAAAAAAAAAACAAAAAAAATACGTGTTGAAAATTAGATTAATATCTTAAAAAAAAAAAGGTTTCATGTTGTTAAAATTGTTTTTTTTTTTTTTATTTTTTTTTTTTTTTTGGAAGGCGCGCGCGCATATATAAAATTACTTAGACATTCAATTATTTATATATGAATATATATAAATATAAAAAAAAATTGGAAATATTTTCCATATTTAAATGTTTTCTCAGGTGCTATTTTAAAGATTCAAGTTCTATTTCACACAACCAACAAAATATTAAATACAAAACTTAAATGTGAAATTTTTCTTTCAAATGTTTTTTTTTTTTTAGCATTCGAAAACCCATTATTCATAATACATCTATATCATATACAGATTTACTAACAGATCTGTATTTTTAAAAATGGGTAATATTAATTTGTTTAAAAGAACAGAAAGAAACATAATTCATAATTTAATAAAGAAAAAAACAAACTTTAATGGGCTTCATAATCCTTTTTCGATTATTTTTGATACATAATCAGATGTGACAATATATTCAAATGTACTCATTTAAAAATAAAATATCTAAAGTAAAAATACTTTTGAATTTTTATTTTTTTTTTTTTTTCAAATTGCATCTTATCACATCTTATATAGAAGTAAATTTAGTACGTAAAAGAATCCATTAAAATTTCTATAACAATGGTCAATTACGTATTTATTTTAAATGTGGTTTCAAAACTTCATTCAAATTTTTTTGACTGAATATTTTAATATGTAAAAAAAAAAAAAAACAAGGCATAGAATATTCAACATCTTTTCTTAGTAATAAAATCTGTTATCTTAATTATAATGTTGTTTTAATTAATATTTAATATATTAATTTTTTTATTTTTGGTTTTTTTTTTTTGTAAATTATATTGTTGAAATTTGTAAATTATCCTAAAAAAAAAAAAAAAAAACAAAGCAAAAATAAAAAAAAAACAAAAACAAAAAACGTGCAACGAAAACTGTGCATAATACAAATAAATACATATATTTAACCTCATAATTAATTTATTTTGTTAAACATATTTTTCATTGTTTTTTAAAATTTTTTTTTTTTTTTCGAAATACTTAAATTCATGTTGTTGTTAATATCTATCAAGATGTTGTTAATTCGCGGAATATACATAATACTAGTTAATTCATTTCGTTATTTTTTTATATTAGAAAAGGTACATTGTACAAGTTTTTTAGGTGGCAGTGGTTGTTCTAATTTTTACAATAAAAAAACAAAAAATAAATTTTCATTAATAATTAATTCGGGATAAATTTATATTTATCCTATAATAATATATAAATTTTTTTTTCTAGAAATTAAAACAACCTCCAATTTATTAAAAACAAAAATTAGGAAAATAAATACTTTTTACACGAAAAATAAATAAACGTTTATTATATTAAAAATTCGTTATGAACCGAAAAATCGTTAAATTGAAGAAAAAAAAAATTTTTGTCACAAATTTGTGTATTTATATTCTCAAAAAATAGATACAGAAAATAATAAAATATGCATTTTAATATATTTCTTTTTTTTTTTTTTAATTTAGATTAAAAATTTTTAAATTATCTAATTTAAATTGAAAAAAAAAAAAAAAAAAAAGAAGCAAAATGTGATTTTTCCAAAGTACATAGAAAGTTTATTATTAGAAATAAAATAAAATTACAAAAAAGAACGTAATGAATTGAAAAAAAAAAATTAAAAAACCTGTATATAATTTACAAAAATAAAAATAAAATAAATAATTAATAAAAATAAAAAAAAACAAAAAAGAAAATATTAAATAAATAGAAACTTAATTATTTGAGGTTGCACCAGATTTTTTATTTTTTTTGAGAATTTTTAAATTTAACTATTGTTTAGTTTTAAATTTTTTATTTTATTATTAATTTAATAATTAATATGCTCAGTTAAACACGATTATTATATATTTATATATATATATATTATATTTATATATATATATATATATGTATATATAATATATTCTTAATACCTACTAAGTACTAACATAAAACAATTATTAAAAACAGATAAAACATTATTTAATACCCCTATAATAATCTATTACGAATTTTTATATCGATTTTTCTTTGATGATATCGACAATAGAAAATAATTATTTGGTATTATGATTAAAACAATCGTTTAAAAAATTTATAATTGTACTATTGTGAATTTATTTATTATGAATTTTTGACAGTTGTGGAGAGTTTATAAATAATAAAGAAATCTGTTGCAAAAAAATTAGTTTTGAAAATAAAAATAAAATAATTTTATTAAGAATTAAAATAAGATAGATCGTGATAGAAATTTAAAAAAATAATTTCAATATTATTTTTTTTTTTCTCTTATTAGAAATTTGTCTTTTAGCACTTCTTTATATTATATATTTCATTAAAAAAAACTTATGTCATACTCTGTGTAATCACTTTATTCTAAAACTGTATACAAAACAGCCTTTTTTTTGTTAAAAAAAAGACGATGGTAAACATAATAAACTCAAATATATAATAACAACAAACGATTTAATCATAAAATAAAATATTCGTAAAAAGGGACAAATACACTTCATCCTTGTTTTATATAGTCAATCTATATTATCTATTTGAACAAAAATGAACCGTATAATAGTATGGAGTGTATCCCATATTATAAATGAAATTTCCAAAATTTCCATTAACCTTCATATAAAATCATTTTTAAATATTAAAAAAAAAAAAAAAGAAACATATCGTCGTTTAGCAGTGAGCGTAGATTTTTCTTATTTTTAAACTATAATTTTAAAACATATTAAAATAATTTTTAACAAAAGTCAAAAATAAATGGAAAAATTAGTGAATAAATACAACACAACTTTTAGAACTCAATTATATTAAAAACTAAATACACATTTAAGAAAAATAATTTTTTAAATTTCTTAAACAAAAAAAAAAAAAAAACAACAAACAAAATCTTAAACACAAAACAAAAATCCGTACATATTACATATATAAAAAATATTCTTAGCCATAAACCTAAAATAAAATAATATAAATTATAAATTAGATAATAACACAAAAAAAAAAAACTATCAAAAATAAACAAAACAACCGAAAAATAAATTTAGATAATAAATTTTAGTAAATTTAAGTATATATATATAAACAGTACATAGAGAAAAGTTTACTTAAACTAAACTTATTAATACAAAAAAAACATTTATAATTAATATAATATTATTAATGAACATAAAAAATAAATATAAAAACAAAAAATAAAAATATTTACATATTATAGTAGACAAACTATATTATACATATACATATATATATAATTAACTAAAAAAAAAAAACAAAATTAAAATAACTCTTTAAAAATAAAAAAAATTTAAACTACATCTTTATAGACATTATTTTATATATATATTAATATAAATTTATAAAATAAAAAAATAAAAAAAATAAATATACTTTACTATTATACAAAATGGCCCGCCCTTTTTAAAAAAAAATAATTATATGTATATATATGTTTTTAATAAAAACATTTAAAAATTCAACAATTACTAAAAACAAAAAAAAAACAAAACCATACTTTATTCTATTTATATAATTTTATTAATAATAATAAAAAAAAAAATAATATCAATATTATATACTATATTTATAGATTTATAAGTAAACTTATTAATACTGTATACATATTAATAAAATAATATTTTAATAAAGTAAGAACACATATTAATAGTAATCAATATTAAAAAAATTCAAATATTGTATTACAAAATATAATAATAAATCAACAGTTATATAATAATAAAAAACAAAAATACTAACAATAATAAATAATTTATAATAAAATTAGTATCTAATGATAATAAAAAAAAAAAAATTATTAATAACAAAAAAAAAAATGTAATTAGTTTTTAGTCAATTATACACAAGATAAACAAATAAAAATAGAAAATATGACGACTGTAGCATATATATTCATATTTAGTATATAAAAAATCTATATATATATATATATATATATATATATATTTATTAATATAATTAAAAACAAATTATTAAAAAATTGAAAAGAAATAAAAATAATTAAAAAGAATATTGCACAACATAAAAAAAAAAAAAAACAATTAATATTAAAAATAAAAAACTTAAAACGAAATTTATAACATTATACACATTTTATTTTAAAAGGTATTCATTGACTGTGAATTAGAATTATACATCTTACATTTTAGTAACACAACTTATAAACATAAAAAAATTATTATGTAGACATAATTTCGAATAATACAAATAATAGAAGAGCCACATAATGCAAAAAAATCTTAAAAAAGGCAAAATTTCCAAATCAAAATTTCCAAAAATTATAAAATATAATATATAAAATAAAAAATACATATCTACATATTATGAAAGATCAAAAAATTTTATTAAAAAACTAATTGTATTACTATTCGGAGTTCGAGTAAATTTTCTTTCGCTGAACTTTTAATTCAATTGTACATATATTACATATGGTTATACTGGTGATTATTGGTAAGTACTGGTAGTACTGGTAAATACTAGTAGTATTGGTAAGTACTGGTAAAGTACTAATAGCTTTCAGTACCAGTATTGTTACTGGTTCCTGTATTTTTTTAAATACCAGTAAGTACTTAAATTTTACTGAATATTTTGTTCAGTATCAGTAGTACTGGTACTTGAAAAACGTCAGTTCTGATAGTTAACACACATATTAGAAATGTCTGTAATGAGAACTTCATATGAAACAATAAATTTCTCGCATGTTTCCTTTACCAGATCAGATTTGATTTATTGGCCTAGTTATTAATCTGGCAATTTTTTTTTTATTAATAAACTACATTACAATATTAATAATATCTTAAATCAGATTTTTTTCAATTTACAATTTTAAACCCATATTTACTGAAAATTAAATTTTATCAGTTTTTCCCGAAATTTTAAATATTCCTAGAGAGTAAATCTAACGCAACAATATTCAACATTTCTAACAAGATTATTTTTATTACAAAATTATAAATATTAATTTTCAATTTAATACTGTCCTATTTTATTTTGTTCGAAATTATATTACATGTTATTTTTATATACATATATGTATATATGTAAATTTAATCTTCAGTTAATGAATATCATTTTTTTTTTTTTAAGTTTTATTAATTTTAAAAAAGTATTTAAAAAGAAAAATCTAATTGACCTAATGCATTTTATTAAAAAATATCTTATAAAAAGATTTAACACTTATCCTTCGATTTTCTCAGAAAATTGTTATACATGGTGTATATGTAAATATATAGATAGTGTAAAATGAAACATAACATTTATATATAAAAAAAAAAAAAGAAGATTTTCTTAACTAAATAAGTTACTTAAAAATATGTATGAGTATGAAAATCGAAGTATTCTAAACAAACGAATCAGTGTAATAAAATAAATAATGAATTGATTTTTCTCTTCAATATTTATGTGTACAATTTAATAACTTAGAAAAAAAAAAAATAAACAAAATATAATAGATAAGATAATTTTATAAAACTAAAAAAAATATAAATAAATAAATATATTAAAAAAAAAAAACAAAAAAAAAAATTAAAATTTTTAAATAAATATTGTTGGTGATATATTTGTAGTTAAATATTAAAGCAATGCAGATTTTGCTGCCAAGAAAATAACATTTTTTTTTAATTTATTTTAAAGAAATCAAAATCAAATTATAATTTAAATAAATAAATAATTAAAATAATTAAAATTTTTGAGATATAATATGATATCCACGTTTATAACTTTATATCTTGTAAGCCTTAAAATTGTTAAAGTTTTTTTTTTTTGATAATATTACTTTTATTCTTATTATAATTAATTATAAATCTGATTTTTTCTTTAGATAACTGGCGATTTTTTGTTAAATAATTAATCCAGAAATTGTTAACTTTCTTTTTTTTAAATATATTTGAAAAGATTTTTGTTTTCAATTGATTGATAATTGCATTTTATTAGCTTGTTTGTAGTTTGCATAAAAAACAGATACCTATACATAATATTTAACATATATTTATAGATTTTGCTTATAATAAGCGCTAAACAGGCCTAAAATATATTAGAAAAATATTCTCAAAGGTTGTCGCGTTTTTGTGAATAATATCGATTTTTTACTTTAAGTGAGAATATTTTAACATATATTTTCACTTAAAGTTAAAACAGAATTCTTTTCTTATCAAAGAAAATGTTATGAAAAAAATGAAAAAAAAAAAATACCGTTATAAGTGAAAACTATTTTATAGATTTTCTTTTGATATTTTTTTAGCAGATTCGAGTCAGAGTGGAACTATGCAAACATTATTTTTGTGTCAAAATTTAAATTTTGATTTTTGTTCCTTTTAGTTGAAATTTCTATTAACACAAAATTATTATAATGTCCCCTGTATTCATTATCACTAAAAAGTGAATGAAAGTAAATATGAATGAAAAAGACTATTCAGTGTCATGAATATCATTAAATGAACGAACCTTTCATTTTTTAAAAAAGTGAATGAATGAACTGTCATTTTAGTTATGTCAAATAACTGTTGAGAATTTTTTTTTGTTTTTAAGTTGTTTAAAAATGTAAATTTTAAAATTAAATGAATAAATGTGATTAAGGGAAAAAAAAATGCACAAAATTTTCAGAAATTCTATTTTCAGAATTTTTTTATTTAAACTTATTTTTTGTCACTTTTATTTAAAATATTTTTAAATTCTTTAATGTTTTTGCTAAACCAACTAAAATAATAGTACCTAATTATATTTGTTATCTATTCATTCCCGATTATACACTTTTTAATAATAATAATAATTTTTGTTTCAATTATTTATTTATTCCATTTATAAAATTAAAAAAAATAAAATGATCTCTACTTTAGTTTAAGGATTTAAAAAAATTTGTAATTATTTTTTTAATTAACTTAAAACCTCGAATAATCCACTTTGACTTGCAACACGCATTAGTTATGATTTGCGGAATTTTTGAAACATAAAAATTAAAAATAAAATAATTTTTAAAAATTTTTTTTTTATTTTGGTAGATTATAAAAAAAAGAAAATGTCAATTGTCTTCCTTTAATTTTTTACATGCAAATAAAAAGATGAAAAAAAAAAAACAAACATGATATTTTTTATAATATTTTATTATTCTTATTCTCTATAAATAAAATACGTTTTTTTGTACACATAAATATAAAATATATATTTATAAATAAATAATAAAATGCATTTTGTTTAAAAATTATCTGTCTAATAAAATTAAATTTATTAATGTCTTTTTTTTTTTTATTTTTTTTTTGGTTTTTAAAATTAATAATTAAAATAAAAAATAAATTAATTAATAATTAAAATACAAAAATAAATTAATTAATATGTAAATTGAAAAAAAAAAAAAAAAATTAACAAGCAAAAACAAAATTGTAATAAAAGCCACCGATGTAGTCAGGCGAAATTAATAAAAACGATTTATCGAATTAATATATACAATATTAAATAATTTTTATTATATATTAATTTTTTTTGTTTTTTTTTTCTTTTTTTTTTTTTTTGTATAGAAATATATTTTTTTTTTTAAATTAAGATAAATTTATAAGTAAAATTAATGTATATACAATAAGCAATTGTTAAAAACAAAAACAAAACAAAAAAATATTTCACCGATAGTGTGTAAAAATCAAATTAAATAATAATTATTAAAAAAAAAAAAAAAAAAATAGCAATATTTAATAAAAATCATATGTTGTTTTTTCTTTAAGTATTACAAAAAAGAAATAAATAAAAAAAAATATGTTAAACTAAAATAAAATAACTACAATAAATAAATATTAATTAATATACAATTCAAATTTGTATTTTTTTTTTTTTTGTTTTGATTTATATTTATAAATTTTTCATAAATTTATCATTCCGATTTTATATACCTACTATTAAAAAATTTTTTAAATGCAGTGAAATCATTTGCAACAAATAGACATTGCAAGTGCCATAAATTTTTTTTTTATAAGATATAAAAAACAAAAAAGTAATATTTTCGTTTTTAATGCTCGTATTAAAAAAAAAAAAAAAAAAATTGAAAACACTCTATACGTATCATAAAAATTATTTAATACCAGTGCATTTTTTGTGTAAAGGAAACCACATAAATACTACCAAAAATCACAATTTTAAAATATAATATAGTTTTTAAAGATACCTGAATATTGATTCCACTGATACATGATATAAAAATAACGCAATGAAATGTTCTTCAGAATTTTAATTTTAAATTAAAAAAAAAAAAACTACAACTTAATGTATTTTAAAATATGCTAAATTTATGGAGATAAGCTGAGAAAACAAATTTAAAATTAATTTATTAAATAAATCCATAAATATAAAGAAAAATCCATTTTATTTATATTGATTGTTCAAATTTATACCAGTAATATTTGCTTGGGTATCGATTTAACATACATATGTTAGTTGTAAACATCTTATTAATGTATATTTTTTTTTTTCTTTTCAATGAATTACAATAAAATAAATAAATAATATAGGTATTCCTTTAGTACTTTTAAGCTTAAAATTTATGAGGTCTAATTTAAAAAGAACAAAATATGTAAAAATAAATAAAAGCGATAAAAACTTAATAAATACAATAATTTTTTTTTTTTTTTTTTTAGTATGGAGTCTACTTTTTTTTTGTCAGCAATATTATTGGAGTTAAATTTTATTTTTTTATAATACGAGTAAAAAAAAATTTATTTTAAACTTTTATTAAATTTTGGTTCATAATGCATAATGGTCAAATTGATTTCAATTGGCTCTTTATTATGTATTTTGAAATATTGAATTTATTTATTATGTATATATTAATTTACCAAGGTATCATTTAATCATAACTATAATATAAACATATTCTTGGTGTTTTAAACAATTTATCTATTGTTGTATTTAATTATTTAATTGTTAACCATATATTTTCTTTTCCTTCTATAAATTTAACTTAAAAAAAAAAAAAAATTTAAAATACCCTATTATTAAAAGAAAAAATTTGATAAAACAAAAAAAAATTACGAAAATTATATTAATATTAATAAATATTTTTTAATTTTTATTGTATTAATAATATTTATAGTATGGTCTTATAATTTTACATTACAAAATTTCGTAAAAAAACAAAAAAAAAAAAACATTACCAAGAAAAATGATATTTTCGAGATGTGAAAAACCAAAACTAACCAAAATTATTGAAAACCTGATTTTGTGGCCTAACTTAGATACCCACAATAAAATAAAGTTTCTTTTCTTTTTATATTTTATTTTTAAAAATACCATTTTGTATAATTGTTTTTTATATCTATAATTATGTATTCGTGTAAGATTTTGGGGGCACTCCTTCCTCCAATATTAATTAATAAATATAATTATTATATGATAAATTCATATTTCAAAATGCATACACAATACATACATATATTTGACAATACTTTTTTCAATTACAAAATTTATATTTTTATTTAGAAAAATTTAACAGAAAAAAAAAAAAAACTACAAAATACCCAATTATTAAAAGAAAAAATTTATAATAAATAATAAATACTATTAATATTTTAATATATTTAATATAATATTTAGTAAATATTATAATCATATTACAAAGTATGTATTATATGAGAAAAAAAAAAAATAAAAAATTTAAATAAAGAAAAAATTCAAACAAAAATTCCAAAAATTTAAAAATTATTAATACAAATTATTAATAATAAATTATTAACAATTATTATATTAATTATAATTATTATTATTATTATTAATAGGTGTATAAGATAAGGTTTCAACCGAGAAATAAAAAAAAAAAAAAAATTGTTGAATATTTTTAGTAAGACAAAAAAAAAAAAAAAACACAAAGGAATACAAAATAATTTATTAAAAATTATTAAAAAAAAAAAAATAAAATAAAAACCAAGAAAAAATCTAAAATATTGTTTTCATATATATATATATTAAAATATACAATAGAAATTATATTATCATATTAATATATACATATATTATTATTATTATTATAATCTTTTTGATAAAACAAATTATAGTATTTTATATATTATGCATATATTATTGTGTATATATATATATACAATTAATAATAACGTAAAAGTTGTTGATAAATATTAAATTATTATATTATTAAAATAAAAAAAAGGCATATTTATAATAAAACAAAACAAAAATAAAAAGTATTAATTAAAAAAAAACAACAAAAGGTTCATAATTAATTCAATAAATTATAATAAAATATAATCAAAAAAAAAAAAAAACAAAAAAAACCACAAAAACGAATTACAAATGGTCTAATAGTTTTCTTTTCTTTTAAAATCTTTTTTTTATTTATTTTATTTATTGTATTGTTTTTATTTTTTATTCACAATTGTTAAGAAAAATTAAATTTACAAAAAAATAAAAAAAATGGAAATGAAAAAAAAAAAACAACTCTGTGATTAGTATACTACGTATAATTATTATACAAAAATTTGTTTTTCACATTAATAAATTGAAGAATTTTAAATTTATATTTAAAAAATATTTTATAAATTTACTAAATTAATTAAAAAACAAATTTTAAAAAACAAAAATTACAAAAAAAGTCTTATTAAAAAAGAGGCATAATATACCATAAATTATGAATGCATAAATAAAATACATAATTAATTATTATTTAAAAATTGTTATATAATTTTCAACTTTTATACTATTAATTTTTTGTATTGTATAGTTTTGCTTAACTCATTGTCGTCTGAAAGTATTTTTCGATTCCTTATTATACAGTTTTTTTTATAAGTGAACATAAAAAAAAAATAACTAAAAGTGGCATCACTGAAAGGAAATTAAAAAAATGCCCATTGTTCCACTATGAGAAAGAAACTAAAGAAATGTTAAAAAAATAAAGAAGAAAATGTTTTGCAAATGTCATTTCCAATTTTAGCTATAACTTTTTGTTTAATTTACCAAGGTGTCATATAATAAGCTAATTAAGGGGTCAATCACGAAAGTCTTGTGAGTTGAGATTTTTTCTTCTCTGAAAAGTCTTTCAAAAAAAGTCACGCAATTATGAAAGTCTTATAAATTGAAACAATAAATTCTTATCTTAATTCTTTATCTTCTTTACCGCGTACTGCTACTTTCGTTAAACATAAATCGCATTCGAAAATTTGGAACTTTGAAAATTGAAAATCGCAGGGTTGCGAGTGCAAAATTAATTTTTTTATACTATATAATGTTTACAGAGTTAGGCACCAGTATTGAAATTTTAATTTCCCATTCGCAACCCTACGATTTTCGATTTTCAAAGTTTCAAATTTTCGAATGCGATTTTCGTTTAGCGAAAGTAACACTACGCAGTAAGACACCTGTATTATATGTAAACTACACAAGTTGGATGATTTTGTAAGAAAAAACAATTTTGTAATAAAATAAGCTATAGTATAACATAATCTAACTATTTTCATTAAACATAATCTAGCTATTTGTCGTATTTATTAATAAATATATATCCATTATATCATTTTTATTACATATTTTGGTATTATGCAAACTATCCATATTAAAAACATGAGAGCTATTTTAATTTATTCAGTACTTGAACATCTACTGAAACGTAGAAAAATGTACATTTATAAAAATACTTCTAAACCTAACCTAATAATCTTTTATTTAACCAAAAGTATAACCCAGTTTTTTTTTTTGCCAAAAAATTGGAACAACCCAAAATTATTTATTTATGTATTTTTCTTTTTAAATTAACATAATAAATAAAAACCAGTTTCTGGTGTCTAATCTAAGAAAATAAAATATTAAATAATATTTTCAATATTGTTCACATAATAATAATGTAGTATGTATATACAAATTTATATACAGAAACGAAATTAAAAAAAAAAATTATGTTAGTTTCTTAAATAACTAAAACTTAACTGACACCACAAAAAAGAAAACTAAAGAAAAGCCCAACCTAAAAACAAAAACAAACAACCTAAAAATTTAAAACACGGTTAAAATAAAATATAAAAATAATGCAAAATACAAAAAAAAAAAAAAAAAAAAACAAAACACAGTCACACAAAAACAAAAATACTTTTATTAATAATAAAATATCTTTAGAATTAAGAAAAGCTATATAAAAATAAATAAAACTTAAAAACAAAAAAAAAAAAAAAAATAAAAACAAAAACTAAAAAAAAAAAAATATAAAATATAAAAAAAAACATATAAATTATACAAAAGTAAATATATATATTAATTATTTAATTACTATACATATAAATACATACATTAAATACATACAAACATATTTATATTTTATATATATTAAAAAAAAAAATACAAAAAAAGAAAAAAAAAAAACATCAGTAAAATATTTATATTTAATGGGCCATAATGTAAATTATATAGAAAGAAAAACAAAAAAACATTGGATTTATTATAAATCAATATTAACTTACCTTATATCTCTAAATTATTTCTATATTATATAAATATATAAAAAATGTATTTAAAAATTATATTAAATATATTTATATAAATACTATACATACATATACATATATATATATATATATATATATATATATATATATAAATAATACACTACAAATATTTAACGAACGTATTTAAATATAAATATTAATAAAACATAAAATAAAATTAAATTAAAAAAAAGATAAGAAAATAAAAATAAAAGAAAAAACACAAAAAAAAAATGATACAAAATAAAATTAAATGTAACAATAAAGCAAAAAAAAAAAAAAATAAATAAATAAATGCTATTAAAAAATTGTAAAAAAAAAAGGCTGTAATTTTAAGGATATAATTATAAGAATGATAAAGAAATTGAAAAAAAAAAAAATAAGAAAAATAATTTTTATTGTTTTACTTAAATTTTTTGTCAAACTTTGATTTAGTTTCTAATTTTCTTCATTCATCATCAATTATTAATTTTGTTTTTCTAATTATCCGACCATAAAGTCTATTAATTAATTATCAGATATACAACAATCTGTAATTCATTGGCAGTGCAACCATTTGCTTTAGATATCTGGAGATTTGAATAGATCATTTTCTCAAATACGAAAAAGAATTTAAATTGAGACTATCGTTCGGATGCATAAAACTAAGCTTGAACTCAATTTTTCAAACAACGCTACATTTTAAACTCGTAGTTTTTCTTATTTTAAAAAATTGAGATTTGAATTCAAGATCAGGTTTCGACACGGTTTTGGTGATTTCGACACATTATTTATATTGTATTAAGATTTTGAAACGAAAAGATTCTTTATTCATGCTAATTTTAATAGGCTCTGATCAAAATCACTCAAAACCAAATCGCTCAAAAATTCAAAATGAAAAATGACCCAAACTTTTTTATAATTATGAAAAAAAGACTAAAACTAAAGGAAAAATCAACCAAAAATAAATGAAAAAAGTCCCAAAAATGAAATTAAATTAAATTAAAAATTACCCAAAAATGTGTGATTTTTCATTAAGAAAAATCATCTAAAAATAAAATGAAAAATCGTCCAATTTTGAAAAAAAAAATAAATTTATTTTATTTATTATAATTTTCAAGCACAAAAATCTCGAATGAAAATATTTGTTTTTGTAAATATTCTGGAAAAAACGTAAAACCCTGATTTCGAGTCCAACTCTAAAATCCCCCCTAATGCACAATCTGACATACACATGTATATATATATATATAAAATCCTAATTTTAAATCCAATACCAATACTATTAAATCAATAGTAAAGTGTCAACGCATACAGAGTTTCATACAAAAATATTAAATTTTGGCATTTGACTGTAGAAAATAGTGAATTACATATTTGGTGCAGAAAAACGAGATTTAAAAAAAAATAGACATTTTTATAAAACGAGATTTTAAGAAACGAGATTTAAAAAAACGAAAATTTGATAAAACAAGATTTTGATACGAACATTCGTAGGAACATTCGCTCCCATAAAAATGACATAAGAACAAAATTAACTTTTTTTTATATTTTTTTAATATTGTGTAAAAGAAAATGACATTAATAGTTCGAAATGAAAAAACAATACCTACATATACATATATATGTATATACTGTACAAGGGTAAATCTCTGATTTTGAATCCAACTCTAAAATCAATACTAAAGTTTGTCCATATACAGGTTTCCATACAGAATGTAAGATTTTGATTGTGTACCTATGTCATTTTGGCGTTTCGTACTTATGACTTTTTCGACTTTATGACACACGTGTTATTATTAATAATAAAATAATTTTATTATTGTTGTTAATCATCGTATGATCTTCGAAATTTTAATCAACAGTTAAATACCAATTGAAGAATATTGTTTATTTAACTAAAAATTATATTTTACAAAAAAATGAAAAATGGCCCAACAAATAATTTTGGGTTATTTTTCATTTTTAATATTTTGGACTTATTTTCATAATGCAAAATCACCCAAAATTTAAAATTTTAATAAATTAAAAATGGCCCAAAAAATGTGACAATTTTCCACAGAACTTTAATTTAAAGCTATAGAAAATATTTTGTTTCAAAAAGAAATTATTGTAGTTATAGAAGGCGAACAGATATTAGATGTTTCAATTGATAAGGATATTTTATTTTTATTAAGTAAAGAATAAAAATTACAAGACAAATGAATTATTCAGAAAAATTTTAATCTGTCAGACCACTTTTAGCTAACACAAATGGTTAAACGAAATGGTGGGATTTAGTTAGTATGAATCTGACACTATCAAATGAATATTCTTTATAATTATTATATATATATTTGCAAAAAAAATATTTATAATAATATTCTAATTAATATTCAATGAGTATACATTTGGCAATACACAACAAATACATTTGGCTTTTTGACAAATACAAAAAATGTTATACTAAAAATTATGTATGCTATATTTTTTGAAGTTATGCTTTATAAATGCTTTTGCAAAACTTGCGAAATTTTTAGAATATGTACATTTTTTTATCTTCTCATCAAAACGCTGTAAATATATCCAATCTAATTTATCTTTGAACCATAAATTTTTCTCAAAATAAAATATACTTTTTCGCAGATCTTATAATTAACTAACGCCATTGCATTATGAATAAAAAACACTTATATAAATTCTATTCTAATACTTTTTTCTCTTTAATTTCTTTTCAAATTAAAACGTTTGTATACATTTTAATAATAAATCCCTTAATTTTAAACGTAAAGATTGTTTTCCACCACATACAATATGTGTACTTTTCATATTAATATCAATTTTTGTGTCCTCTCCAGGAATAAATATTGTGACATTACCATTTAGACCTTGTTCTACTTTGACATCAGTAATACCATCTTGTATTAATTTCTTAACAAACATATCAACATCTACTTGGCCAAATTCATATTTAGCTTTTTTTAGTGTTTGTTCTTTTGAAGGTGGAAGATTACTTGATGAAGACGATGATGTAGAAGCCTTTTGTTCATCAGTTTTTTCATCTTCAATTGCTTTAATATTATGAACATTATCTTTAACACTTAATATTCCAGTGATTGTTGAAAAATTAATACCAGCAATTATTTCTCTAGGCATAATTGTTTCAGCAAGTTCTGATGTTAAATAAACACGATTTTTTTTTCGTTTAAGTGGTAACTTAACATATTCACCAAATTTAAATGTTATTATTTTGCGTTCGGGAGTTTGATCAATAACAAGATCAAGTTTATGAGGTGCCATTTGAGGTGGATGCGTATAACTTTCTGGTATAACTAAGACATTAGGTTTTAGTTCTTTTACAAGTTTATTTGCCTGTTGAAAATTTAATGATGTTTCGATTGGACAATAAATTGCTTTCATAGCCAATGGCTGATAAGGTGCAAGTGCTTGAAGATATGGATAATCAGGTTCTAAAAATAATGATAAATTCTTGTAGTCAAATTTAAATATTTGTTAAACTTGTTGCTTACCTGTAAATATAATTGTATGGAGAGGATTGTTACCCCAAAGTTCTATAAAATGTACAACATCTCCAAATCTTAAACTTGGATGACCACAGAAAACTACACAAGGCTAGATATATGCCATCATTAAAATTTCGAAATAGAAAATAATTCTTATTAGTTACCTGTCTAAATTCAGTACTGAATCCTTCTGAATATATTCGTTTATAATGTTTAAGTCTTGCATTTTTCACAAGAAAAGCATGTGGAAAAGGATCATCTGGAATATATACTTTGTTTTGTTTTACTGAGCTTAACCATTCTGCTAAAATGTTTGAATACGCTAAAGAGCTATCAGCTACAGGTGAAATAAAGAACATTGGTATATTAGTTAAACCTGCATTATCAAGATTCGTTGAAAGGCATTCAAACAAATCATACACTACACCAGAAGGATAACACGGAATTAAGACTGAACCATTATTTCGAAGAGTTACAGCTGCATTTAAATAAAAAATAGATTTTAAATTTTTTAAAAACTTTATTAATATCTCGAATTTGAAATGACATACCAACATTCATACACAATTCTCCTAACATTGTATCTGGATTAACGTGAGGTGCTTGAGTTAGTCCAGTAAGTATAACAACATCAGCATGCTTTAGTACTGTTTGATTAATTGGACGCGGATGAGTTGTTAAAGTTGATGAACCACTAACATAACAAATCTTTTCATGTCCTGTGCTTAATACCCAATTGCTTGATCCTAAACAATATCCAGAACTGACAGGTGTTACTTGAAGTGCCCCAAAAATATCCTAGATTTTTAAATATAAATTTTATTTTCTCTTGCCTACATAAGAAAAATATAAATAAAATTACCAGCTTCTCATCGTATCCAGCTATTTTTACTCTGGATAAAGCACTTTTCACATCTTCTAAAGAAAACATTTTTTTCCATTTTTTAGGTTTATATAAGTCACATAAAGGAGATGGTAAAATTTGTAACATATCTTTCCATATATTTGCATTGTTAGGTTTTGGCACTGCTTCAATATATTCAACTAATTCTTCCATAAAAAATTGCCCAATTTGTAAAGTGGGTTCTGTTGCATAAACTGTTCCTTTAAAATCAGTTCCTTCAGTTATATAGGGCAAAGCAAGCATATTTAAATAATTTGATATTAAAATTACATCGATTTCACTGAAATCAATAAGTTTATCTAATGGTAATGAAAATTCTGGCGCTGAATCAACAAATACTCTTCCACAGCATTCTTTCAATTCACCATCCATTTGAGGATCATGTTCTCTATTTGGTATAAAATTAGCCAAATTAGCTAATTTAGAACTTTGTACAAGAGGAAGAGGTAAAAAATTCAATACTGATTGAGTTGATAAACCACAATCTAACATTATTAACAATTCTTTAAAACCAATAACATAACATGGTTTTGCCGGGTCACCACTTAAACAGTACTAAAAATATAATATAAATATAAAATGAATTCATTTTTAATTACCTGTTTTAAATAGAAAAAAAATCATTAATTGTTTTATAGTTACCAATTTCATTATTATATTTGTTTAAATATTCTTTTATTTTAATTCAAAAAAAAATCTTTTTTGTTTACTATTTTCTTTTACCATTCAATTCAAGTAAAATAAATTTTAAAAATATTTTATTACGTCTGAGATACACAGGTCATACTAGTATGACATGTCACATGATAAACAAAAGGTTATTGAATAATCATCATCATATGGAATTTAATGACAAATTTGTTATAAAATTATTAAACTTTATGCAGAATATATTCACTTTATTAAAAGACGAAAAATATAAAAAAGTTAAGATAATTTAAAAGATTCTTTGTTTGCCAAAAATAAATTGTATTTTTAATATGAGAAATAGAAGGGAGACATCTATATATATTTTTCTAAGTTCATAAGTTATATTTTTAAACTTGGCAAAGTGTCTTAAAAAAAATTGACATTTATCAGATTTATTTCTTTGATTTGACAACAAACAAGATTCTCGTAAACAAACAAAGTGAATTTTTTTTCAACAAATATTAGAGAAAATTATTTTTGAAAAAATTTCATTAAATGGCTTCAAATGATTCTGGAGTAGATACAAGTAATGATAGTAGTGATGTTAATTTAGTTATCAATCCAATTGTATCAATAATGGGCGTAGTACCAAAATTGTTGGATAATGATAATAAATTACAATGTTTTGCTCTGCCACAACCTGTTTCATCAACTTCTTCCATTGACAATAAAACACATTTTGGTACATTACCATCTGGAAAATTCAAAATTCAAAGTCATTTACATTCACAGAGGAATAGAAGAAGACAAGAAATAAACCAGTACAAAGAACGAAAATTAAGATTGGCAGCATCAACTTGCAACATTGAATTACTTACAAATTTATTGAAAGCTGGTGTTGATCCAAATTGTTCAGATGAACATAAAAGAAGTCCATTACATTTAGCTGCATGCCGTGGTTATACTGATATTGTATCACAATTATTAAAATATGGTGCTAATCCAAATATTGTTGATTCATTAGGTAACACACCATTACATTTAGCCGTCATATCAGCAAGTTCAACTAATTTTAATTTAGTTGTAAGAATATTATTGCAACATGGAGCTAGTGTACATGTTATTGATAGAAGTGGTAAAAATCCACTTGAATTAGCTGAAGGCAGATTAAGACTGATGCGTTCAAGGTGTCCAACACCAGAAATTATAAAAATAATTGAAGATATGTGCTTGTTAATTGCATTAATTTTAAGGTATTTTTGCAAACAAAAAAAAGATCTCGAAGACATAAAAGGTATTGAAGAACGACTACAAAATTTAAGTACTAATGATCAAGTTGTAAATGAAGCTGATAGTTTGCTAGCTAGTGTTGAAAAACTTTCAATAACAAAATAAATTCAAAAATATATCTTTACATATATGTATTAATTATATGTATTTATTTGATTTTTGAATGATATTTTAATTCAAATGCAAAGTTTAAATAAAGGTTTCTCCTATTTTAAAATAATGTTAAATAATAGTTTAAGCTTATAGAATGGTAGATAATTTTAGAATTTGAGATTTCTTTAATTTTTAATTATATTAATATGATTATATTGGACCACTTATATGTATTATATATATATATATATATATATATATATAAAATATCTAACGTTTTTTTATATTTACTTTTATTTTTAATTTGTTTAAGAAATTATTAATAAAATTTTTAAGTACAAAAATTTTTACATTCTCTAATTATTTACAAAACATTTAAAATATCTGAACAAACTTTGTTAATCATTTACTCTTGTGTCTTGTTTAAGAGACTTTCCAATATTTTCTGAAATTCCTTCGCTACACTGGAAAACATGGTATAAAATCCATATAAATACTCGTTCCAAATATAACAGGGAAAATACTAATAAAGAACCAAATGGCTATAATAATAAAAATTAAATTAAAATTTGATTAAAAATAATTTATTTTAAATGAATATTTACCTTAAATAAAATTAGAGCTAAACTGAATATTTTTTCTGAAACTATAATAAATAAGGAAAAAGCTGTTAGCACTCCCAATATAGTTATTAACGTTAGAATTTCAACGAGATGAACTGCAACTGGCATAATTTTGTTTTTATTTTGGTTATACCGAAATAATTATCATAATTTATTTACATAAAAAAAAAATATATTAAAAAAATAAAATTTTTTTTATTAATTTAAGTGTAAATAATTTAAAAACAATATAAACTTAAAGAAAACTTTAGGATAACTAGTCAGAAAAAAAAATTTATTTTATGATTTTAAAAATTTTAATTAGTTTTTCCGAATTTTTTTGTCAAATATTTTTCTCATAATATGAATCGGTGGTGCTGTCTCCTTGTCTTTAGAATTCTTAAATTGATTCATCGATATACATATATATATTATAACTTTTTCAATTAAAAATAGCAAAAGTTTTTTAAAAATAGGAACTACTTTAGATTTTTAGAGAAGAATCACTTTTGGTTGTTAAAAGAATCACATTCGGTCCTCATACCTTTCCTAGTATTTAATAGCTAACCAGGTTTTTCTGGCAACAAAATATAAAAACAAAAAAGCCATTGCTATAGGATTTAGACTTCAATGAAAATTTTTTCAAAACTAAATTAAACTTTTTTTAAACAAGATAAAAACCTTTTCAATATCGTTTTGAAAAGGATTTTAAAGCTTTCCAATATCCTTTTCAAAATGATTAAATCTTTAAAGTTTTTTGATAACAACTATTTTAAATATAACTATTTTAATTTCAATAATGACTAAAATAAGAGGATATAGCTCCGAAATTTCTGCGTTGATTGGCACTTAGGTTATTAGCAATAAAGTCACTTTAAAAACTTCAGAAAAGTCTTGAAATTCCCGTTCGGAACGAAGGTAATTTTTAAAATATGTAGTAGTTTGAAAAGAAGTGGAATAAAAATATAAAAATTTATTACACAAAATAAAATGTACTGTATTAGAAAATACAATATTATAGATTTACTAAAATGCATTATAAAACACTGATACTAAAAAGATACGAGGGAAAGTTAGTTTCGAACCGTGGAATCGTTAGCACGATGGATTTTTAAGGTGTATCAGACACTAAGGAGACAAACAAAGTTATCAAACTTAATATAAATGATTTGAGGTAAAAATCACTCGATTAGATGGACTAGATGAAATTTATGAATAACGAGCAGAAGAGCACAATTATTTGCAGAACCAAGATGCAAGCACAGTTAAAAGTCCCTTCTTCCAAACATCCACAAAACAATACTCCAAGTGACTTTATTTGTGGCACTAAAATACAAAATTTGAATATAATGTAACTTTAATATGATTGGTGACCAATGAATTTAAAAAAAAAAATTGTTTCTTTAATTTCATCTAATGAAATACAATAATCAAAGTGATGGGATCGTGATAGTGATACATATAGCTGATGAAATTGTTCAAATTAATTTAATAGGAGTCGATTTCTCTTTAAATTAAAAATAATATTCCTCTCCTATTAGATTATTATTATCCTCTTTTATTATTAATCATAATAAAAATTAGTAAGGTATGAATATGGAAAAAATAAATGGTTATATTAATAGTTCTGTTCAAGTTTGTAAAATATTCTTGGATCAACGTTTATTTCGATTGTAAATATTTTATAATTTGTATATACATATGTATGGTAATAAATTCTAATGATCCAATAGCTAGTATATTCCTTAAAGAACCAAAAATCTTAAATTCTGCTAAAATTAAAGTATAAAAATCTGTTAGTTCAAAAAATCAAAATAAAATACAGCATCTTCTTCCTCCCACTCCAACAAGAACTGGAATATAGTAGATGACAATAATAAAGTAACCGTATCTGATAAAACTGATCATACAAATAAAAGTAATCCAAATTTAGTAATTCCGGTAGTTCATATATTAATTACTGTGATAAAAAAGATGAAATTCCTGTAAAACTAAAGGAAAAAATTGTTAAATTCACAGATCCCTTTCATTAAAAATAAGGGGTAAAATGTTAACCTTGATTTTCTTAAGATAAAATCATTATACCATTTTCTACTATGCTATTTCACTATAACTACTATAATATTAAGATAATATTAAGATATTTTTTTCGAGAGAATTGTTATATTTTTAATTAAAGACATAATTGAATGAGAATAATCCTTCAGGAAAAAGAGTCATAGTAATGTAAGAAGTAATAAAAAAATTATCTTATAATTTTTCATTATTAAATTGACAATTCCTAAACTTAAAAATTATTTTAAAAAAAAATTCTGAATATATTAAAATATTAATGT
Source organism: Poecilobothrus nobilitatus (assembly GCA_947095535.1). Classification (NCBI taxonomy): domain Eukaryota; kingdom Metazoa; phylum Arthropoda; class Insecta; order Diptera; family Dolichopodidae; genus Poecilobothrus; species Poecilobothrus nobilitatus. The sequence continues at coordinate 60,757,494 of OX352774.1, forward strand.
CGTTTAAATGTATAAATACTAAACGATATTATTTTTTTAATCCTATTCAAGCTTCTAACCAAAAATTTCCTGGTTTTGCTCTTAGTGGAATTAGAACCTATGGAAATTATAATAAGTTCTATTTTTTATAATTAAAATGATTAAGTTTTAAACTTCGGGTCGCAGGGCCTAGGTGTAAGGGCAGTTAATTGTTCCCCATGAAAAACAACAACAACAACAAGTTTATAAACTTTACTATTAAACTCAGTTAAAATAGTAAGATGCATTTTGAATTATATTTAATAAAATAAATACAATTAGAGAATGAGGAATAAGATACTTTGGACAGTATAAGAATAAAGTCATTTTTTAAGACTTATCTCGAGATTTATTTCTTAAATAATTTCTTGTTGACTAATTTACGTTTTTTTATAAACATCAGATACAAACATTTAACAAAATTTGAAAAAACCTTCATTTTAAGGGTAAAAAAACTTAATTACTACATGCAAAAAAATAAATTTTTGGGTTTAAAAAACCTTAAAAGCTTGGCCAACAAAAAATTTATTTTAACTGAATACTTTTATGCATAGTGAAATTTGTTTTTTTCAATTAACCTTTTGGAAGATTCAAGTTAAATAATTGATTGAGTGAACCTGACCATCAAATTGTAATTTATCTTGAATAATTAAAATATGGTTTTCCATTAAAAATAATTAAAATAATTATTAAAATACAATTTAAAAATATTTTGGATTAAATTTTATTTATTTTATTTATGTTCAATTATATGATGAAGTGATTTAATAAAAATTACAATTTAAAATTAAACTATTGTTTTGTGACTAATCTTGATATTAGTATTGAGGCTCTAAAGCAAATTTCTTTAAATATTTCAATAAATTTTGGAATAATTTCTTGTACATTCGCATCTTTAATGCACGGAAAAGCAATCTACAAAATAATAATAATCTTTACTTTAAAAATCTTCAATTCAAAATTTAATATTATATTTTTTTTTACTGCAAATAACACCGCTAAAACTATTGGCCAAATTATTGCTAAAATAAGTCTTATCATCCATCCAATTATTAACCATGCTGATACTATTAATATTGCTAAGGCAAGTAAACTTTGAGTATCGCCTGGAACACGAATATTTCTGTATATCCAATCTGTTAGCACTGTTCTTAATGTTTGTTGACCAGGCTTTAAAATAAATTATTATCATTATTATAATATTAATAAATGTTTTAATGTTGATTTAATATTATAAAAATATATACATATATTTAAATATTTTTACCTCAGGATGGGTATGACATACATACTCGTAATCTTGATTATACACTCGTGAATTTAAATTGTTCATTATATACGAATATATATATATATATATATAGATATATATATATGTGTGTATTATATATTAATTCTTTTTATAATTTTTATACTATTTTTAATTTAGATTTCAAAAGAAAAAAAGAAAGATTTATTATAATGAAAATAAATAAATAAAGAAATATATTTAAAATATGGAGAATTTTGTTATTTTTTGTTATTTTTTATAAATAAAAATATTAAATTTTATTATTTTCAATGGCATCCTTGATAAAATTAAAAAAACGATGGGATAAAATTGAAAAATTATTCTTTTATTTTAAGGGCATTAATAAACTCTTGCTTATTTAATATGACTTCTTCTTAAATCGCCTGAATATATGCAATTTAAATAATAAATGAGTTTTAGGTTAAATAATTTTTATTTAACCCGCTATCAGTACACCTATTCAACATCTTCATATCTTCTTTGACAACAGCTATAAAAGAGATAAATGGTCTAAGATATCTAATGTACGCAGACAATATACTCTTATATAGCATAGCAGAAATAGCGAACATAACAATATTCTGCAACTAAGGCTTAATAAACTAAAGATGTGGGCGGATTCACATGGGGTTAACTTCCCTATCAGTAAAATGGAAGCAGTTCATATATGCAGTAAGAGAAGATGTGTAGTAGAACATTACTCATATTGCAATAGTGACATAAAATTAGTAAAGGATATCACAATACTGGGACTTAGCTTCACTAATAAGTTCAAATACGATCCACATGTGAACAAACTTCTGAAAAAATTAAAAAATACAAACAATCTTCTTAAACTCATTTTTCGAAGCAAATGTGGACTTCAAATTAAAATAGCCCTACAAAAAGCGAAAGCATTGCTTATTGGTAAAATTGACTATGCAGTCTCTATTTACGGCTTTTGTACCAAAACCCAGATAGGAAAAATTCAAGCGCAATTAAACCAAGGTGCTAGACTCGCTCTAGGAGCGTTAAGAATAACGAATGTGGACAGTCTCATGATAGAGTCGGGTTTTGTGACATTTGAGAAGAGACGTGACATGGTAGCTACGAAAAATCTGCACAAACAATACAGTGATAGATCCCAACCTCTAAATAGGCTTGTTAATGCTTTGATAAATGAAAAAATTATAGCACCAACAAGGTCATCATTAGTCAAAACCACGAGCATAAATACAAGTTTAGGGATCCGCTTTGACGAAGCTTTAAATACTAGTGAACATACTCCACCTTGGTCATTTAATCCCAGAAAATACATAGACACGACAATATCTAACAATCTCAAATCACAAACAAATAGTGAAACTTTCTTTCAGCTTTATCAAAATCTAACCCAAAAATACACAACGGCTTATAAAATCTTCACTGATGCAAGTAAAACAACGGAGGGTGTCGCACTAGCCGTAGTGGATGAGAGTAATTTAATTTTAAAAAAACAATTGCCGAATAGCTTTCAAATTTACAATGCTGAAATAGTGGCTATCTACGAAGCGCTATTATTCTCAATTGGCAGCGCCCAAGAATCCATAATAATCTTTTCTGACAGTTTAAGCGCCTTGAATGCAATAAAAAATCTTAACAATAAACAACCCATTGTTAGGTTTATCAGGAATGCATTAGAGAACTCTAGAAAAAACATCAAACTAATTTGGGTACCAAGTCACCAGGGCATAGCCGGAAATGAAAAAGTCGACGAAGAAGCAAAACGAGCCATCAAATCACCATCTACTCTCCAACTTACTTTCTTTTTAAAAGAAAAGACCAATGAATTAGAAAGAAAGTTGTTACTTTCCAGGCAACTGAAATGGAATACTTCCAACGGCTTCCTAAAATGTCATTGGCCTCAAGTTGTACCTCCCACTTATAGTGTGGGTAACAAAAGAGTCCTAGAAAGAAAAATTTGCAGAATCCGTTTAGGACACACTTTTTTTACTAAAAGACATGTATTTGAAAATAGTAACCCGCCAATATGCCCCTATTGTCAGAGTCAACTAACAGTCAAACATATGTTCTATGAATGAACATAGAACATATGAATGAAAAAATGGTACATTACAAAAAATTTTGCTCAGAGTAATTCAATAGATCTAAAGAATATCTTAGTTCCAACATTAGAAAATGCAAACAAAATCCAAATTTTATGGATATTTAAAATAGTACAATATTTAAAATCTGGGACAACATTTAATTTTTACCTAAAATAGTTTAGCTCTCAATTCTGTATAAACTGTAATATAATTGCTATGTTAATGTGTTATTAAACAAAATATTGTAAATAAAGTAAATAAATGTAAATAAATCTTAAATTCTAATTGTAACCACAAAACAACAAACCTAACGAATCCTAGCAAAATTATTGAACTAATCAAATATAATGTAAATATAAAAGAAAAAATTAACTTAAGATAACACTTATAGTATAATATAATATAATAAATATAAAACATTGAACTGTAAATAGCACTGTCTAGCCCAAAATGGCCTTAGTAGCCGAGGGCTCTACTGTTATTATAACAATTAATTGTATAATGTTAGACTTAAATAAAATAATAATAAAATTTTTATTCGTGATGGGCTAATGGTAATGGTAAAGCACATGGTTTATCAACCACAAATTCATAACGTAATTGGTTCATATTTAGAAAAAGTTCATAAAAGTAATTCACCCACTAATATTAGTTTTCACAAAAAAATTTTAAGCACAGTACAACAATTTAAACACCATACAGAGAATATGGAAGTCAACAATATTACGATTTGCAATTTCACCGACATCAAAGCCAACATTAATAAATCTTCTAATCAAAATATGTATCAAAAATAGCCAATTCACAAACCAAATAGAACTTTACCAAAAATTTAAATGTTTAAAAAGTAAATTATCGTGGGGAATCGATAAAATACCGAATTTATTTTTAAAAAACTTAAGCTTCTTTTTTATAAACAAATATGTAATTCTTTTTAATAATGCAATAAACAACTCGTATTTTCCAAAAATATGGAAAACAACGATAATTATATTGCTAAAAAACCTGTCCAAACATATATAAGGTATTTGAAGCACTTATTAACGATAAATTAACAAGGTTTTTAAATACCAAGCAGCTAGTTCCTGAAAATCAGTTCGGCTACCGACATAAGCATAGAGCGTTACACGCTATAATAAAATTAACCTCCGATATATGCTGGTCAATTAACAAAAATCTCGGCGTACGGGCCTGTCTGATTGATATGGAAAAAGCGTTTAACACGGTTTGGTTAGACGGACTTCTTTAGAAGCTTTTGAAGCTCAAATTAGCCACAAACTTAATCACAATTGTAATAGATACATTTTAAAAATAAAACACTAAAAAAAATTTTTCCAGTCCAGAACGGACTATTACAACGAACAGTTAATGTACCAATTCTCTTTTCAATTTATATATCAGATTTATTGCAACTACTACAACGGATCAAAAGTAATAACTTTGCATTAGCTTTTGTCTACGATATCATAATTTATTCTTCCAATGACACTATGCACTGTGCACAGTATTAAAAACACAGTGCAAACATATGTTTAACACATAATAGTAGATTACTACTAAGTGTGGCTTTTGAAAATTATTTTCTCAAAATGTGTAACTATACTATTCCGTAACACGGTCGATAAGACCAACGCGGATATAAGAAAACACTGGAAACAATTTTTAATTAGAACTCCAGATAGTTCCATGCTAGCCAATAAAAACGTAGTAAAATACCTCGGGATCCAATTACATAGAAATTTGAACTTTATCGATCATACAAAATATAGTATAATAAAAAGCGACAAAGCCAAAAAGTAAAAAGAACTCTTTTACAACAAAAATATTAGCAAAAGAGTTAAAATAATTTGTTAACAAAATAACAAAAAATAATGAGACCAATACTTGCTTATGATGCAGTAATATAGTACAACATTAGTGCAATCTTAATGAAAATAATTCGTAAATTCGAAAGAAAGTCCTTAAGAGTCTGTACCAATATTAATCGAAGGCCCGAATCCGACTACAAAGATTTTTACTCAAATAAATATTTGTACAAGGAAACAAATATTATAAGAATCGATAATTTTATCATAAAATTAGTTCGAAATCATTATGATAGAGCATTATCAACTTCTTAAAATAGTTAAATATCTCATATATTCTACCACAATAAAGATTACACTGAAAAGACGCTTCTCATGGGCTTTATCACGGGACTCTCAGTTTTTCATATTTTTTACACGAGCAAGGTTTCATTCAGAACCAAAATCATGTTCCTCTATTATATCATTATAATATACGGGCTACATGTAAAATAATAGACTATAACCCGGGCAATATTAACGAAGAAAATTTTAAATACGATATGTTCCGGATAAAGATAAATTCATAAAAAGACATCATTGGTGGTTAGAAAACACTTTTTAACTAGAATTAAGTATTAGATACACATTCGTTTTAGCTAGGTTAAGTAGGATAAGTAGTTTCAGTTTTATTTCACAAAAATTAAAAAATATTGGTTTTTATATTCCTTTCTTTTTCAATAGTTAATATCAGGTTTGTAAAAACAAATTTTACTTCTAAGATGAAAATTAATTATTATAGCGTAAAAATAACATAAAAATTATAATTTTGATTTAAATATTAATTATAATGTAAAGACGAAAAACCGTTTTCATTAATTTTTTTTAAGGTTAAGTTATTTTTAAGATTATATGAAGGATAAAATAAAGTTTAATTAAAAAAAAAAAAAATCTATAATGGTTTTAGTAGCCGATGATTTTGTAATATTGCAATATGCTATGGAATTTGTAATATTAATATAAATAAATAAATAATTTTTAATCCTTAAAAACATTGGCCTTTGACAACAGCACTAACATACAAGATATATAAAAGAATTCTGGAAACAAAATTCTGCAGAATACGCATGGGCTATACGCTACGAACCAAAAAACACATTTTTGAAACCACCAGTCCTCCACTCTATCCGCAATGTAACAACACATTGTCATTAAAACACGTAATCAAAAACCCAGTAATCAAATCCTAATTCCCAATTTTGAAAATATTAAAATTATTGAAAAAATATGCAAAGTCTTATGGGATTATTAATATAGTATTAATTTTTCCTCTTTTTCTCAAAACAAAAAAAAAAAATATCTGTTATACGACTGTTATAAAATATTTTATAAAATTTATTCATTTCAATAATTTTTTAATTCATAACTAAGTATAAAGGGATAATAATTTGTAAAAAGAAATAAAATAACTTTAAATCAATTTCTTATGAATTGTAAAAAAATAATAAATATTGTATTCTCTAATTCTTAGCTATGCCCATAATGGCTTTAAGTAGCCTTTATTTAGTGGCCTTTGATTGGATCTTTTTAAAATGAATTATAATTATAATTATTTATAGTACCGTTATGATTTTTAGCACATTTCCAAAAACAAAATTTGAAAAAATGTGCCAATCAGTTTCACTCTGTCCGTCCGTCGTTTGTCCGTTTGTTTACAAAACTTCTAAACTGTTAAAGATAGAGAAAACTAATTTTTAAGCATGGATAGATCTCATAAAAAAATCCATCCACTACGGAGCTACAGTCCCTTAAACTTTGAAAAAATACTATTTTTAAATATGTATATCTCAGATTTTTCTTAATATTTTTTCAATGTAAAAACGTCATTTGACAGATTTTTTTTTAGCTTTATAAATCAATATCAATATTATACATTTTTTTAAAATTTAGTATTTAAATTTACCATTAGGTGACAACCAAATTTTGCATGATTTTTCTACCTTCATAAATCCGGCACGCTTTTAGATAGGGACTTGAAATTTTGAGGAAAAAAAGAACTTTTAGAATTTCCTCATTTTTGAGCTATTACTTATTAGGACTCAAAAATTGAAAATTTGCTATTTTTAGACATCTGTAACTTAGGCTCCTGTACAAATTTTTCTTCGGTAAGGTGTAACAATTAAAGCTGCAGTAATATATTTTACATTGTTAACGGTTTTTCTTAGTTATATAGGGTTCCGGACTTACAGCCTCTCAAAATTGCAAAATATTCCTATTTTCACATTTTTTTTTATTATAAAATTTTCAAATTTTGGTGCAGAGTCACAATTCCAAACAGTTTGTAATGTCTCTTGGGTTCATTATTAAAAAAAATTGCTTCAAAAACTATATGAATAAGTATTTCAATAGAAAATTAGTGTTTAAATTTTTTAATGTATTAAAATGTTTTTTTATTTTTGTATTAATGTGTATTAAGAAATAAATTATAAATAATTAAGAAGAGACAAAAAAAAACTATGAAATAAATTCTTTTAAAACTTAATTTTAAGAAATTAAAAGATTATTTTGAAAAACTTTGCTCAATATTATAAATTCCAATCAAACCTCGATGACCAAATGGTTAAACGTATGGCGAATCAACTGAGAGAGCGTGCACAGGTCGCAATAGTTTGTAATTTATTATTATTTTAAAAAATTTCAAATTTAAAAAAAAGTATAAATATTATTACTACCAACTTTTTATTTGTTCTAATTTATTTTTTGATAATAGTATCTATGTATTTTTTAATTTAATTAATGAAATTTTATTTCTTAGAGCTATCATTAACATTTCTACTTTTAGTTACAATTCTATTAGATACTTTAGTGTAATTTTATAAAAAAAAAACAATAAATTCAATTTAAGAGAAAAATTTTAAAAACGAAAAGACAAATCAACAAATTTAAAACAAAAAATAACAAATCAGAGAAAATAGAGACAAAGTGAAAAACAGAGGCAGAGATTTAAATTATCAGTAAACAATTTACAGAGCAAAATCAGTAAACTTTTAATTAATCTAACAGATTAAATCGTTAATAATAGAGTGAGGACTGGGTAGCAAAATACAAAATCGAAGTTCATTCAAGGTTTCTTATATATGCTTCGAGTGTGTATTTAATAACTTTTTAAAAAAAGCATTTAGTTTCTAAAATAAACCTATAGTTGGGATTCTTTAGTTAAATATATGCTTAGTGTTTGTATAATTTGTATATTATAAATTAAAATTAATATCGGTGTCATTTTTATTTTTGGCAACAATTTATTGATTCGATAAATAATATTCAAATATTTTATTTTTTAATACAATTTACAATATTTAGAAAAGAATTTGACAGTTTCTTCTATTACGCAGTTTTTATAAAATGTATCAATTTTTTTTTTTAATTTAAATTTTGTTAATTTTTTCATTACATTAATATCCTGCAGATTAACGTATAGACAGAATATCTTTTCGTTATAATAACGCCTTACTTCGGAAAAAATTAAGTTTTTGCGTCTTAGGTTTCACTATAGAAAGTTATATGTAAAATATAATATTTGTAAAAAATATTTCAGAACATAATATTTATTTCGTTGTTTTAATTTATTTGTTATTTATAAGATAATGTATAATGTACATGGATCTAGAAATCTGGAATAAACTATTCGCAGAGGGATGACAAGTTATTAAGATGTCGTCATCACATAACGAACTATTCACATCATGACGTATACTTAAATCGTTATATCCGAAATCTGTTTCAGAATTAATGTAAATAGATCAATCAATTATGTTTGTTGCATTATAATGTACAACATGAAATTGATTAATGTTAATATTTTCCGGTTTAAATTATGACGTAAATCAGATTGTAGTTATTATTAATTTATTATTTTATTTACTTTAGGCGATAAAAAAAAACCTTAATTTTATAATTGTCTTAAGCTTTTAACATTTCAAGACAACTTTTTGATTTTAATTTTTTTTACGAATCATACTTTTATTATTTTCGTAATTATTTTTCGTTGGTAAACAAGTCATAAGAAAACAGAAGATTATTTTAATACATTTGCTTCCTGCATTAGTTCTAAACTTTTCTATATATATACATAAAAAATTACATACATATATTGACAAAATATTCTATGGATTTGTTAATTTTGATGACGAAAAATCAAGTAAAAAAAAATTAATAGATTATTTCTATAATAATTAAGTAAAACAAAGTATTACCGTTTTCTTATATATCTACATAAATATGTATGTATATAAATTATATATGTTGTATTATTTTCAATTTCAATATTTCATTTATAATCACATAAGAATCCACGTGAAAAATATAAATAAAACAGCGCAACTCAAAAGCCCTTTTTAAAAATGTGTGTAAAATATTGAAAAAGCATCCAACAGGTGAAAACAGAAAATTTATATTATAAACAAATTTTTTCTTTTTCCTTTGTTTTTATTCTTTTTTTTTTTTTGTATTCATTTTCATTTATGGTTTTGTTGTTTTTTTTTTTTTTGTATTAAGAAATTTGTATATAAAATACACGTAAGTAAAATTACACGTGAAAATTCTCGTAAACATTTTTAATGCGCAAGTGATTGTTTCAAAAAATTCAAAAAAACAAAAAAAAAAAAATTTAAAAGATAAAAAAAAAAAACAAATAAAAACTTACACATTCACACAATAAAAAAAAACAAAATCTGTAAAACCAGATTTTAAAATTTTCCGTGAAACAGAAGTATGAGAGAAAAATATATAATTTTCCACTTTGTTGTATACCATCATGAGAAAGAAAAGATGACAGACCGATTAATGAAGAGAGAAAAACAACATCACAACAAAATATAATAACAAAAAAAAAAAAAAAAAAATTGAAAATATTGCTATTCTTTTCTAATAACTTACATTTATATTTTGGTTATTTTAACTAAGGAGATAGTATTAAAGATTGCTGCATGCAAAATGACAGATAAAAAAAAAAAACAACAAAAAACTAAAAAAAAAAACTAATTGTTGTGTATTTGTTGTTTTTTTTTTTTTTTTTTATACGAATTTCTTTAACTTTCATTCTTGTCCTGCAGATTTAAGTGTATGTAGGGACGCCATATTAATTTTCCGTATTATTCGATGAAAAGAAATGAAAATTTAGTTTTTTGCAAATAAAAAAAAAAAAAATAATAATAATAATAAATATAATAAAAAATTAATATAGAAATTAAATTAAAAAATAGTTAAAAATTAATTTAATATTTTAAATTATAAACATTGTAGTGATTATAGTAAAATTAGATTTAATTTTTTTAGTAAAAATTTTAATTTAAAATAAAAAAGAAAAAAAAAAAGAAAAAGTAAAAGTAAAAAAAATATAAAATTGAAAAATATATATATATATATTTAAATATATATAGAAAAAAAAAGAAAAAAAAAAAAACTAATTTTTTTCTTTCTTTTTTTCTGGGTTCTTTTTTAATTTTAATTCTTTTTTTTTTTTTTGAAATATTAAAAATATTTTATATATATTTAAAAGTGTTTATATTTAAATATTTTCCTTTAAAGGAAAATTAAAAAAAAAAAGAAAAAATATTTTAAATAATATCTATAAAGTTTTTCCATTTTTCATTTTTTTTTTTTTTTTGTTTTTCATTATAATTATTATTTGTGGAAAAAATTTCCGAACAGATGAAAATTTTTATAAATGGTACAAAAATGAGTTAGCTTCTACTTTTTTTGGTGAAAAAGATAATGGTTGAATTTAAGAAATATTCTATTGGAGTTTTCATTTTTCTTGTGATATTTCCCAATTTTGCTGAGTTTTATGCCCAGCGAACAACTGCTGATGAAATTAAATATAATGCGTGAGTAGTAAAAAAAAAAAAAAAAAAAACTTTAATTTATGTTAATTACTTTTTTTTTTTTTTTTTTAAATAAAATCTAAAAAACACAAAAATTTAATATTAAAAAGAAAATTACTTTTATTATATTATATATGCATATATAATATTATTATTCTATTATAATATATTGTATCAGCCATTATCAAAATTTCTGTACAATACAAAATTAAATGTGATAAAAGTTAATTTTAAAGATTATAATTTAAAACAAAAAAAAATAAAAACATATATATATATATATATGTATATATATATAAAATAATATTAATTTATTATTTTTAGCGTTAAAACTTGGGCTGAAAAGCTTGGAGTTGAATTATGGCATTTGGGAGATTTTATTACACGAAGAAAAGATGTTCAAGAAGTGAGTAGAAATTTTAATGTATTTTTTTTTATTTATTTTGTGTTTAATATAATTTAATTTGTTTTTATTTAAAGTATAAATAATTATTAAATAAAATATATTTTAAATTAAATAAAAATATTCTTTATGAAATTTTTTATTTTTTTATTTTTTTTATTTTACATTAATATGTAGAAATAAGTGTGTATATAGTTATATATTATAATAAAAGGCGACCTATTGGCACAGTTATTTATCTTTATTGATTTTTCACAGAAATTATACAGAAACATTTTCTTTTTTTTTTTTTTTGGATTAGGTATTATTATTAAGTATATTATACATATATGTATATATATATATATATATATTAATTTGTTATGTTATTGTTTTTAATTTTTACTTAATTGTTTATTTTTGTTTATAAATTAATTAAATTAAATTATTATTATTATTATTATTATATACATATATATGTATATATACATACATATATTAATTATTAATTTTTGAAAATAATTTTAGAGTTTCAAGCAGGCTCGAGTGGTTGCAAGATCAGGTAGTAAAATTGCTGAAACAATTGCATTTGAAATTAATATGATGATGGATTTAAAAGTTAGTGCAGTTAGAGTAAGTTTCATCATTCCGTTTATAATACGGTTTAATTGTTGTAAAAGAAAACCAACAAAACAAAAACAAAAAAAAAAAAAAAATTATAAAATTATATTAAAAAATAGGCAAAAAGCCTTATTTATTATATTTCTAAAAAAAAACAAAAAAAATTAATAATAATTTCATAATTCATAAAAATTCAATCTAAATATGTAATGTAGTTGTAATATGTAATATTTATGTAGTGTAAGTCAAATTAACAATGCACTGACCTCATTTATTTTTATTTTTTTTTAGTTTTTCTTTTATTTTTGTTTTGTTTTTTTTTTCATTTTTACTTTAAATAATAATTATACATTTTTGGTATTACAATAATCGCACTTAGTTTTTATATTACATAGAAAATTAATACATACATAATATATATAAAAATTGAAATTTATGTAAATAGATCTAGATTTTTTTTTTTTTGTTTGTGTCTTTAGAACAAGTATTTTTTTTTATTATAGTTTTAGTTATTAACCTAGTAAAAGTAATTGTTTAATTATTTATTATTAAAATTTTTTTTTTTTTTTTTTTTGTAAGGACAATATAGAATATATAGTTGTAATAAAAATTTTCTTTTATCCTTATTCTATTAATATAATACTGTAATATATAGTACCTTATTCTATAATATACTTTTTTTTTGTTTGTTTTTTTTTTTTTATCATAGACGTATATTGTTTTTATTTAGCATATAATTATGAATTAATAAATTATTATATTATTTAAACTTAAAACAAAAAAAAAAAAAAAAGAAAAACTAAAATAATAGGTTTAAATACATTTAAAAGAAGATTAAAAGATTATATTTTCATTTGGTACTTTTTTTTTTAACACGTCAGCTACGAATATAGTTTTGAAACGTTTCAAAAAAAAAAAAAAATTTCGTCATATTTTTAAATGGATATTTATTATATTTATTATTTATTTGTATTGTAATTATATCCTTGCCAGTAACATAAAAAAAAAAATTAAATTAATATATATAATATAATATAATTAAAATTAAATCAGTTTTATTAAATAAATTTTAAAGATTATATTATATGACATATAGGACTTTTGTTGAATTTACTTAAATAGTCTCTTAAATGTCTCGTAAATTCTTTTTGCCTTAAAACGAAATAAAAATATGTAACATTATAGGTATATCGTATATATAAAATGTATATTAGGCGAAACTAAAAATTTACTTAAAGGAAACTTATCCCAAAGTAATTTAGACAATTATAATAATTATTACTATTTAACGCTTTGCTTATTTACTATATAGAAAAAAAAAAAAAGTATTTACATATATATTTATAAATTAAAGTAGTGAAAATAAAATAAATATTCACTCATACTAACTTGTAAAATTTCAAATTATACACAAATGATTCCGAAAAAAAAAAAAAATAAATAAATAAATGTTGTTATTTAATTAATTATATTATAATATTTTATGATATAATTTAATTTTTTTTTGTTTTTTTTTTTTCTTTATTTTTCCTTTTTCATTTTAGCGAATTATGGATATTGCTGAAAATACAGCTTTGGCTCATCAAAACGAAAAACTTCAAGCAAATTTTTCATATTATAATGCAAAAGAAATGTTAACACCTCATGAACCAATGCCCACCGAGCCACCAATCCCTGATTTAGAAGACAGTGGTGTACCTAAAATCAAATTGCCACCGAAACGGATTATTTTAACTGAAAAGGCTGAATTCTTTCAAAGAGCTGTAAATACCAGTTTGAGTTCAGTTCATGTTCCAACGAATGTATTTGATCGAGGTATATTTAATTTTTAATTTATTTATTTTTTTTTGTTTTTCATAATTTTTATTATAATACTACTATTTATACATATATATAAATACATATACATATATATATATTATTATTTATTTAGCATCGGAAGTAATTCATGCAATCAAATGGTCAGAAAATTTAGATGAAACATTTCGTGATAATTATAAAAAGGATCCAACATTATCATGGCAATTTTTTTGTAGTACAACTGGTTTTATGAGACAATTTCCAGCATCAAAATGGCAACAGGATCCAGTTGATTTATATGATTGTAGATTACGTTCATGGTTTATTGAAGCAGCTACTAGTCCAAAAGATATGATTATTCTTATGGATGGTTCAGGCTCCATGACAGGACAGAGGCTAGATATTGCAAAACATGTTGTTAACACAATTTTAGATACATTAGGAACAAATGACTTTGTTAACATCTACACCTTTGGCGAACATGTTGAGCCTGTTGTAAAATGTTTTCAAGAATCTTTAGCACAAGTAAATAATTTTTTTCTTTTTTTTATTTTTTTTTTAATTATTAGTTTTTTTTTTTCTAAATTATTTATTATAATTTATTTTTTTTTATATATTTTGGATTTCATCTTTAATTAGTTTTTTTACATATACCTATATAAAATTTTAAATTTTAATTTAAAAAATTTGCACTTGAAAAACATTTTTGCTTTTGGTTCATATTTTTTAAATTTTTTTTTTTCTTATTTTATTTTTATTTAAGTATTTGCTAAATGATTACAAAGTCAAAATTAAATTTGCAAAAACAATTTAAAAATTTTTTACAAATACTAATGATGGACTAGTACTATGCTTATTTTATATAATTTGGTGTTGTAAAATTTATCTAAAACTATTTAAAAAAAAAAAAAAACCGAACATGCTAAATTAGATAAAGCATATATGTGTATATAAAAAGGTAATTTAAAACAATTTTCGGAGGAAATTTTAAGAAAACTTAATAATAAAAAAAAAATGTCCTTTTTGTAAAATTGTTTACCTTTATTAATTAAAAAAAAAAGAAAAAACATGTTTGGTTTTTTTTTTTGCTTTATTTTTTTTTTTCTTTTTTAGTTTGTGTATTTGTACAAGAAATGTCCGTATTTAATGTAGACATACATAAATTATTAATATAAAATTTAATATTTTTTTTTTTGTATTCTACATTAAATTTAGTATCTATTATTGATTATTAACAACTGTCGCTGATTTTTTAGCTTCCAACGTTTCCTGTCATGCGAATTCTTCATTAAAAAAAAAAAAAATAAACATTATATTTACATAAAAATATATTAGAGATGCTGCTAAAACTATTTTAATTAAATTTAATTTTTATCATTAATGCTATAAAAAATCATTTCATTTCATTTTTAATTTTTTATATAGTATATATATACATGTATATACATATAGATTTATGTTTTATATTAAAAATTTACTATTTTTTGTAATAAGAACCAATTATTTTGATTTTACTTTTTTTTTTTTTTGTTACAATTAACATATAAAAATTTCTGTCTCATTATAAATTTTATTAATTTTTATAAAGTGTCGTATTCAAAATCTTATTCCTATTAAATTTAAGTGGCTCAAATGCCCTTTTCAATCTTTATTTTCTAATATAGAAAACCAAATCCGAAAAGAAACCAAACATTCAAAACCCAACCAATATCTATAATCTTAACATCTTTGAAATATTTTGCTTTAATGCTTTATGTATTTATATCCTTGGTAATATTTCTGTAAATCCCAGGCCAAAAAAAATCAAATTTTCTTATCAAAGAGCAAAGATCCCCAGTTTATTCTCAAGTTAATATTTGCCATTCCCCATTAAGTGCGAGGTTCCATTTAACTTTGAAACGACAAAAACACTTATAATTAAAATTTTAGACTAGCTTGACTTATATATATAATGTTTTTCGTTCTTTTTTTGTGCTTACAAGTAATTCTCTTATTACAAAATCCTTTTTTTTTCATATAATTTTATTATTTATTTTGATAGATTTTACTTATAGCTATTTTAAGTTGAAAGAGTACTTTTTAAATTCTAAAGAGATTCGATCATAAAATAAATGTTCTGAATTAAAATTTACAGAATTTTCTTTTGCTCTAATCCAAAATTTATAACATATTACGTTAAAAAACTAATAAACACAAACTTTTATTTGAATTATTTACTATTTACAAATAAACGATTTTCTAAATAGTAATTCGGTCATAGGACATGACTCATGTTAATTTCTTCATTTGATCAGTCACAGGACATGACTCATGGTTAGTTCATACTATCTTTCAAAAGTTTCTTGTAAAATAAATAGATAATGTGTATTTCTAGATACAAAACGAAATATAATATGATTTAAAAGTAATGTTTTGAGATTTTTTATCTGTTTTTAAAAAGGATATAAAATTTCTGAATGACTCATTTATTGACAATAATAAGAATTATAAGAAGATATCTCAAACCATTGTTTTTCTTTTTCTAAATAAATAACAATAATGCTATAATAATAATTTCAATTACGTATTTTATTTTTAAGATAATTTTATTTTGCTCTGAAGAATTTTTTAATATATTTGTTTTTTTATTTCATTTATTCATGTTTAATAATTTGGCTAGGCATAATTTTATTTATTCATAAAAATTTTATTTTTGAATCATTTCAAAACTTAAAAAAAAAAAAAAAATAATTATTCTTTGCAGGATAACTTTTTGTTTCTAAAATGGAATAATACACTCATTCCTCGATTTACATAATAGATGCGTTTGAAGAAAGATAATACTGAAAATAGAAACAATGTAAAACGAGATGTAATATAAATTTGAAAAGGATATATCTTTTTTTTTAAATACTGTCTGTTTAACCAAAAAGGGTACAAGTACAAGTTACATAAAAATCAAGTACATGCAAATCGAGGAATAAGTGTATACTAGAGTGCACAAAATAATATTAATTAGCATTTAAATTAATCGCACTTACAATTTTATTCTTATTTTAGCATTAAACATATCTTGGTTTAAAATCTTTGCAATATTGACAAAAAAAAATGGCAATTTATGCATACTTTTAGGCTGCAGGTTTTTTTTAGGCTTAGGTTTTATTGATATTTATTTTTTTTTGTTTTAAATTCTATTTAAAATTAAATTAAAAAAAAAAAAAAAAGTAATTAAAAAAAAAAACAACGACATGTTGTCATTTTTATTTTGTATAAAGGCAACTCTCGGTAACCGTAGAGAATTTAAAATAGGAATAGAAAAAGTTCAAACAGAACAAATGGCAAATTTTACAGCGGCTTTAATAAAAGCCTTCGAAGTATTAGAAATTTATCGTACACAAAGTTTTGGAGCTAGATGCAATCAAGCCATTATGATAATATCAGATGGAGCACCATTCAGTTATAATGAAATATTTGAACAATTTAATGGTCAATATCCGAAACCAGTAAGAGTTTTTACATATTTAATTGGTAAAGAAGTTGCTGATACAAAAGAGATTAAAGCAATGGCATGCGAAAATTCTGGTTTTTATGTTCGTTTAAGTGATTCGGCTGAAGTTAGAGAAAAAGTTTTAAATTATATACCAGTTATGGCTAGACCATTAGTATTAGGACGTCATGATCATCCTGTTATATGGACTGAAGTTTATGCAGATTCTGTGGTAAGTAAAACATAAATAATTAATATATTAAATATAAATTATATTTCTTTTTAGATAGCTTGTTTAAAAAAAAAATATATTAATTAATTAATTTTAGGATCCTAAAATGTCAGATTGGAGATGGGAAATTAAACAAAATGATGAACAAAGAGAAGATGTTGTAAATGTACGTTCTAAAGGTGAAGAATATTTTACAAAAAATGAAGAAGAAAAACGATTCCTACAAAAACAGCGAAAGGTAATTATTTTTTTTATTAAAAATTTAACATACAATTAAAATGTTTATTTGTTTATTTGAATATTGTACGTAAATTTTTTATTCTTTATTTTTTTTTTTTATATATAGAATTTACGTATTTATAGTGATGAATCCGAATTATATCATTTTATGACCACAGTGTCTATGCCAGTATACGATCGTAGGGAAAATGCGGTAAGTTTATTTTGGAAAAATTATAAATATAAAACAAGAAAATATTAAATGTTCTAAAAGGAAAATTATATCAAGAGGGTTAAAGAAAAGAAGTAAAAGAGAATTAGTCTATTAGGCAATAATCGAAAGAAATGCATTTGTCTTTTTTTCTTATTTTTTTTTATTATACGGAATAAAAGACATTTGCCTTTTTTCTTATATTTTTGTTATACGTAATAATTGAACAGTTATTAAATTCTATGGATTCGAAAATGTTTCTTATCGATATGCGAAAAAAACCTTTAAAGCGAAGTATCTAGATTTTTTGTTTTCTTTTTCTAGTGAAAATGGATGCAAAATTATATTTAGAACGATCATTACCATATACAATCTATAAAACCTGCGAGAAAACCTGCTTGGCCATGATCTATAAAAATTAATATTGCAACTGAAATATTGATATATTGAATATCAAAATAATAATAGAAATAATAATATTGATAAAATTGGTTAATAACTACAATAATATTTTAAATTCGATTAATAATGTAAAAAAACTTTCGTAGCAATTCAATTTTTTGATATAAAAAGTGTGGAAAGATTGCAATATAAAAGAAATATTGTATATTGTATTGTATGTAAAAATTTTTACCTTTTACTTAATAAACTGTTTTAAAGGTAAATAGAGATACAATTAAGAGGTTTATGTGGATATAGCTTTAAACGTGATGATATGGATATTAAAATTAATTATAATCCAATAAAATCCAATATCAGAGTTCGAATATTTAGATAAGGGTATATCTAATTATTAAATAAATTTTTATGGGATTTTTGTTTTGTGGAGAATTATTATTACATTTGATGTGGAAAACTTATTTTGACACAAAAATTTTCATATGTATCGGAAAATTTTTATTATTTAAAAAGTTTTTAAAAGAAAACTTAATTTTTAAATTTCAATATGATATCAATATAAAACTTCAATATATTATTGATATAATTTATTTTAATATTTTCTTGTACAATATGATTTTATTTTAAAATATAAATTTATATAAATTTAAAAAGAAAAAAAAAAAAAAAAAAAATTTTTGAAAATTGGAAGTGTTAAATTAACAATTTTTCAAAAATTAACAAAAAAAAAAAAAAGAAAGGATTCAAAATTATTATTTTTATCAAAAATAATCAAAGTCTTATTATTTCCAATTTTCAAATAATTATTTAAATTTTATTTTATTTTTTATTTTTTTAAAATTTAATTATATTAATTACAAACCAAACAAAAAAGTATATAAAAATTACTAAAATAAATTTAAATTAAAAAAAAAAAGGAAGAAAAAAAACTGAAACTATCACAATACTTAATATAATACAGGGTGTAAATTAATTAATTTTGTAAATTTAATATTAATTTCATTTTATATATAAAACTTATTTGAAAAAAAAAAAAAAAAAAATGGAGTAATTAATTTATAAAACATTGAAGAACCAATGCCATTTTTTTTTTTTTTTTTTTTGTTTAATTTACAAATTAATTGAAAATAATATAAAAGTAATAAAATTATAAATAAAAAACAAAAAAAAATTTTTAAACTATATATTAATTACAAAGCAAAAGAAAACTTTTAATAAATAAGTAAAATAAAAAAAGAAAAACAAATTTTAAAATAAAATATGTAATAAAAAAAGTAAACAAATTAGAATTATAAATGAAATCAAAAATAAATTTTATAGAATATCACCGAAGATGTCTTAATAAACGAAGCTTACTGGGAATCTCAAACAAGAGAGGTATTTTTTTAAATGGTGATTTAGGAATTTTGAAAAAAAAAAAAAAAAACCCAAAAAAAAACATAATTTTTTTTTTTTTTTTAATTCAATATTTATACATATAAACCTT
Organism: Poecilobothrus nobilitatus; assembly: GCA_947095535.1. Taxonomy (NCBI): domain Eukaryota; kingdom Metazoa; phylum Arthropoda; class Insecta; order Diptera; family Dolichopodidae; genus Poecilobothrus; species Poecilobothrus nobilitatus. Next base: position 60,777,351 of record OX352774.1, read on the forward strand.
AAATTTTTTATATATATACATAAAAACAAACATAATATTATTAAGTAAATTAAAAATAAACATATTAAAATATTTAACATATATTTTTATATATAGTCAAATTGTATTTTGAAAATATAATATTATATAATTATATATATATATATATATAATATATATTTAAATATATACAAAGGTTACTTAGTCAAATATGGTTTCTGAAATGACTTTTTTAACTAATACTGATTTTTTTTATATATATATACATTAAATATAATATTGTAATAGTGTCCTTTTTAATGAACATTCAATTTTTTTCTTATTCATAATCTTTTTTTAATTTTTGCTTAAAATTTTGGTATTATATACCGTTTTTCGAGTATTCGGCTAAACATTATTATATTTAGGTTTATTTAAAAAAATTTCTAATTTATTGCAAATATAAATGAAATCTTTTTCAAATTAAATAACATTTTTTTTCAAAGTAAATGAAAGTGTTTTCAAAATAAAATAAACTATTTTTATTTTAAATGGTATTTTTTTTTTTTTTCAAATAGAATGAAACCTTAAATTAAATTTACGTATTAAGAGAGAAATTATGTTATTTAATTTTTATAATATTTACATTACATATATAAAATGTTCTTAAATTTAAAATAATATTTTTAATTGTTTTTAATTATCAAAAAATAGTCTAAAATTAAATTTCGGTATTAAAAAATTAATACATAAAAATTCTTATTTTTATATCATTTATACATGTTTTGAATTACCTAATTTAAATTTACATGAGTTTTTCCGATTTTCTTTTTTTTAAAGTTTATTTAAATTTTATTTCAATTAATAAGTTAAATTTTATTATTTTTAAAATGTTACTGTTATAATTAGAGTAATTAATTTTTTAATATATTGTGAAAAATTTTTTTTGTTAAAAAATTAATGTTATTTGTAATTAGAATTTTCCGGGAAGTGATATTATGAGGTGTTGTTTATTGTTTGCATACTTTCAGGGGCAGAAAAAATTTATTTAGTATAGGAATTTAAAAATTTGCAAAATATTTGTTCTTTTATTTTTTCTATAATCAAAATTAAACGTGTGTTTAAAACATTTCTGATCTGAAAGATTATGATAGTTTCAAAAATTGGTAAATTTTTTTTTTTTTTAAATTTGAAATTTTTGATGTTTAAATTATTTTAAAAGATAAATTTTAATAACATCATTAGTTAAAAAAGTAAAGATCATTATTAGTTCAGATCACCACTTATACCCTTAAAAGAATAATCTAATCAGATCAGTAAAATTTAAAAATATAAAATATTGCCTAACTTTGCAAAAAAAAAAAAGAAATTTTCTTAAATTTCCAATATCTAAATTCCTTCAAAACAATTTATTTCATGTTTTTTCAGAAACCGTAATAATCAGTTTGATGATTGACGATTTGTAAGAACTTTTTTATATAATTAATAATTATATTCATACACATATATATAAATATTTATATATACATATAATTATATAAATATTATTATATAGTAAATTTTAATTTTAAATTTAATTTTTTTTTTTTTTTGTATTAGATAAAAATTTAATAATTTAATTAATTAAAAATTAAAATAATGGTTAATATAAATAGATTTTTTTTTTTTTTTGAAAGAAAAAGCCAGTTTATATCATTTACATGATTAATATACAATTAATTAAAATTTTAGAATTATTATATTATATTATAAATAATTAAATTTTTTTTTTTTTATTTTTTTTAACTTTGCATTATGTAATTTTAAAATAGTTTGAAGTGCTAATATTATATATTAAAAATAATTAAATTATATATAATTTATATATATAATAGTTAAAATAAAAAAAAAAGAATCAAAATTGTAGTTTAAAATATGTTAATATTTTTTTTTTTTTTTTAAATATTTTAGAGAATTTTGAAAAAAAAAAAAAAAAAAATTTATTTAATCAATACATTTTTTATCTAATAATATATAATATATATATAAATATATACATACATATATATATATATATATATATATATTGGAATTTAGAATTAAACTATTGAGTTAAGCATAAACTATAATTGACATAACAATTTAAAAACAAAGAAAGAAATTTTATTTTAAAAATATTTTTGTTTTTTTTTTTTTTGTTTTTATTAACAAATTTCTTTTACTTCTGATCCGATTCTAAAAAGATTTTTATTTTATATATATTGGTTACAATTTTTAATGTAAATAAATTATTAGAGAATATTTACATATAAGAATTATTGTAAATATTTAAAATAAGGATGTGTGCTTAAAAAATATTTTTTGTAATTCTATTCATTCTAATTGATATCAGAACAGAAAAAAATTTAAATTTTAGAAAAATTTAGTTAATTTTAATTCTAAGATAGTTTTTATTTCGGAATATTTTCTAATATAAGATAGTTTTCAATCCGGGATATTTTCATTATTGCTTATAAAAATGATTTATTTTTTAATAATGACAAATGTAATTCTGAAAAATAAAATTGGATTAAAGCTTGATGATTTTGCTCCCGACTTTATTATTACTCTGGAAATTAGAAAGAGATAGTATATTGAAATTTTACATAAGAAAAAAAAATAATTTCCTTTTTACATTTTTGTATTTTAAAGGAAAGCACTGACCCCAAATGTCAAAATTATTTATTTACTTTTTACAATAACTTGAAAAAAAAAGTTTTTATTTTGAAAAATTAAATATAAAAATTGATTGCCATTTTTTTTAAACCTGATTGTCAAATTTTTGTAAAATTTCAATTGACAAAATGTATGGATTTTGAATGTCAATTTGGCAAAATAATCCACAATTTTCCAAAAAATTTATCAGCCAAAGGTAATTTTCTGAAAATCAGGTCAAAATTTTCCCAAATCAGATCAATATAATTTTCAATATAAAAAGGTATATGCTGGTATATGTATTGTTATTCTTGTCTAATGTATACTGCATTCTTATAACAAATAGTGCTACTTATCGCTATCTCCCTTTGATTTCTTGATTAAAAGTCAATTCGGGAGAAAAACCGTTTAACTAAAAGCCACTTTAAGTATATTAATTGACAGCAAGTTTTAACAACAAAGTATTAGAATTTTCAAAGTATAAAAATTTCCAGTGCAAAACTACAGAAATGTAATTTTGTGTCATAATTATATGGAAAATATTTTATTTTTGTAAAACGAATAAACCCATTAATATTGAAATTTCTCGTCAATGGAAACAGATTTGCCACAGAATTACAAATAATTCCCTTATTTTGGAATATTGTAATAAAAAAGAAAAATTATGAAAAAACATTTGTTTAGTTTTTATAAAAAATTGAATATAGTTGAAATTATAATATCGAAAAAAATTTCTACCCATTCGATTTCTACGTGTAGTATAATTGTTTTTCATGCATCCAAAAGTACAGTTTTAGTTAACTTTTCAAGTGGTATGGGATTTATAAAAACCCAATAATTTTGAACCAAAAATATATTCCAAAAAAAAAAAAAAAATTGCTAACAAATACATAAAAATTCTAATAAATACTATAGTAACAAATGAATACTTTAGTATTTTTACATGTTTAAATTCGACCATATTAGAAAAATTTTTTTTAAATATTTCTATCAAAATACAAAGTTTCACAACAAAATTTTTAAAATTTAAATTTATATAAAGTTATAACACCCATTTAAACCCAAATATTTTGAAGCTTACAATACAAATTATATTTTCAATAATTTTTTTTTGCTGAGTTCTGTATAATTTGACTAGAAGAAAATTACTGTAATAGTGTATTTAATACCTTTTAAAAAATCTATATAAATTGAAATTAAAATTAATTGAATTATACTGATTACTGAAATTTAATGTTTTGTAAAAAAATAAATAATAATTAATGTATTGAATAAATAAATTCAAAAAAAAAAAAAAAATTAATATTAATTAAATCCATTTTAAAAATTAAAATTTCCCTCATTTCACATTAAAAAATTTCAAATATTCACAAAAAGTCAATTAATAACAAATTATTTTTTTTTTTATCCAAGATACCCACCACTATTTTGGTTTATTCTTTTTCCGTTACTTATTTTCTATTTTTCACTTTAAAAAATTGTTTTTTTTTTTTAACTAATTTTCTTAAATTTAATATAAAGACGTTTTAAATAAAATTTAATGTTGATTAAAAGAAAAAAAAAACAAATATTTTTATTGCATTTTATTAATAATATCTAATAATTAATAGTTAATTATTAATTATATATATACGTATGTCAATTATAGTTAGGCTTGTATTCCTTTTTTTTTTTTGTTTTTCTAAACGAAAATAAATTGTTTATTATTATAATTTCTTTTTCTTATATTTCAGACCAAATTAAAACTTATTAAAATATTTTTAAAAGAAAATTAAAAAAAAAAAAACAAATAAAAAAATCAATATTTATATATATAAATAAAATTATATTTAAAAAAAAGGTTCGTCCAGTTTTTCTTACAGTATATTTATTATATACTTATTTTATTATGCCATATACTTATATTATATGATTTAATTTATTCAATTTATTATAAAACGTTTTTTTTTTTTTTTTTGAAATTTTCAATAAATACTGCATGTACCTATATACAAAATCACTATATTGTATATTTATATATATTTCAATTATATGAAATGTTAAATTAATTGAAATGATTTTTGTTCTTTTTCTTTTGTGTCTGGAATTAAAAAAAATTTCAAATTTTTGTTATTAATTCTTCAAATATTTTTAGGAAATTATTCAAATATAAAATATAAATAATATTATGTTCATTAAATATAATAATTGTTTTTAAATATATACTTTTTTTTTTTTTTTGTTATTTATTCGATTTATTCGATTCGTTATTTGTTAAACAATTCGATTAAATCACAGTAAAAAATTTATAAATGATATTTTAAGGTACTTTATTTTTTAAAAGTATTCTGCCCAAAAATTTTTTTCAAAATTGTTATAAACTCAAAAAACAAAACAAAAAAAAAATATTATTTGATTTTATTAATAATAATATTTTTATTTACAAAAATTCTGCTATTTAAAAACAATATGTATATGTATTTGATATTTTTTTTTTAGAAATTTAAAACATAGAGTATATATATATAGGAAATAATTTAGAAATTATTTACAATTTATATTACACAAATTTTGTTTTTTTTTTTTGTTGTTGTAAATAAACACAGCTGCATATATACTTATTTCAGTTTATATAAAAATATTAATTTTTTTTCGATAAAAAGGTCGATATTTAATTTTAATTTTATATAATTCAATTAAATAACAATTTCTATGAAATTTTTATACTTAAAAAAACGTTATTTTTTTCTAAATTTAAACTAAACCTATTTTCGAAAATATTGAACATAAAAAATTTCCACCTTTTAAAAAGTATTTAAGGTTCTCTTACAATCCAACGCAATTTTGCGTCGCCATGATGCAAGTTCTGTCAAAAAAAAAGTTAAAATGTATTAAGTTGTAATCATGACACTTATTTACGCAGCTAAAGAAACAAATTGATAACTTTTATGTTTTCAATACGCTTTCAGCTCTCAAATGTCAAATATATTGTTTCGTCATATTTGTTATTCACATTAATTTTCATAATATTCATATTTTGTACTCTTTATTTAAATTTTTTACGTCAATTATTTTTTTCCCCTTCAGAGAATATGAATTTTTGCAGAGAAATTAATATTACAATTATTTTTGTTTAAAACAAATTTCAATCCAAAATTAAATGTCATTTTTACGCTTCTAAACGCTTTCATTCTGACAGCATTTTTTGTTCTCGGCATGAATCGCTGCAATTCAGAGCAAATTGGTGAAAGTGGGCGTAAAAAAAATTTTAAGTGAACTGGAAAATTAAACGTTACTCGTATATACTAATGGTAAAATTAATTAACAAAACATCACAAAATGATTTTTCAAATATGTATAAATTGAAATGAATTATTCAAATTTCATATTTTAAGCAAAATAGAAATTTTCCTTTCAAAAAAATTTTAACTTTTTTTATATAAATTAAAGTTTTAGTGTGTCTTTTTTCGAAAAAGTAAAAGTTCAATTATCCACTCAAATGTTACGGAAAACAATTGTAAAGTTTTCTAAAGTTTTCTAAATTGTTAATATCAGCCAAAAATTGTCATAATGTCAAATCAAACTTAACACAAAAATTTTATTTGAATATATAATTTATTTTTATAATTTAAAAATAATATTAATATCTTAGGATTGGTAATAAAAAGTTATGAAATGCAGTCTAAACTTAAGATTTCACAATTCTTATCAATTTTATTTTGTATAGTTTTTTCACTTTCACTGCTGTCAAAATCTGACATAATTTAACTGTTTATTTTTATGTTGTGTTAACTTCCATAAATCGAAATTTATTATACATATATGTATGGATTAATTTGTTTTATGTATTTATATTATATTTCTTATTTAATTTCTTAATCAATTCTTGACACCTATTAATTTTTAATAATTATTTGATAATTTAAAAATTTTACTTTTTGTTTTTCTTTAGTTAATTAAATTTATCTTTATAAATATGTTTGGTACAAGGTTATAAGTAGGTACCTGTAAAACCTGTATATGTAAAACAGATATAAAAAAAAAAAAACTGAACTATCCCAATAGTTACTAGAGGTGTAGGCCACATTACTAATTTTGACAATTTTGCAAAAAGGTATAGTAAAGAAAGAAGAAGTTTCATTTTGCAAAACTGAAGAGTATACAAGAAAACTGAATGCAAAAACTGAAGAGTGCGAAGTACGAGGAATGTACAAAAACTGAAATATACAAAAAGACAAGGATAAAATAAAATATGAAAATTAAATAAATGAAATAAACTAACGATATTAGCCTAAGTCTGTTATCACTTAGGCTAATATCGTTAGTTTGTTTCCATTCCATTTACTTAAAAAACACTTTATATGCGATATTTTATTTTTCATTTTTTCGTAATTTTTTTTTTCTGTTATTGAAACTCTTATTACCTAAATTGATTTTTTTTTTTTTTTAGTGCATTTTACTGCCACATAAATGTGAGCAGAAAATTACACAGCCTTTCCTTTTCAGGCTTGACTGTACGTAATGTCGTAAAGGGGAATAACTCTTACGACGTGTGTGGGATTCGAACCTACACTCCTTTGGTGTTTACAACGTATTTTATACGCCCTTACCCACTAGGCCACCGATGCCCCTAATTGATTTTTATTTTTCGCTGTTTATTTTTTTTTATAGTATTTTTCTATATTTTTTTTTTAATTCAAAGTTTCTTTTACGAAATATTCTCGTATTAATTTTGAAACTCCTCTTCCGAAAATCTTCTTTTTCTATTTTTTATTTTAGATTTTATTTGTTTATTTTTTTTTTTTTTTACAAGAGTTGGTGAAAATGGGTAGTATTGAATTTTAACCAACCAAACCCACCCTCGCTTTTTTAAACCAAACTTTATGGTTTGATTCTTAAGGCGAATGTACAGTTTGGATATGGAATGAAGGTCTAATATTCTTTGTAAAGTTAATTAAATCTTACATTTTCTTGGTAATTCATATACGAACTTAAGAGAAGCCATGTAATGGTAAATGGTTCCATAACGGCGTCTATGTGCATATGACAAATGAATTTTTGATAAGCTGTATTAACGATATCTTATATAATTTTAAAATACATAATTAAATTTTAAATTTTATATTTATTTTGGTTTAATCAGTTTTTTTTTTTTTATCTTTGCTTCTTTATTAATTTTTTATTTTGCTTTCGTTTCTTAATTTTATCTTTTATTTTTTTTTTGGTAATTATTTTTTTCTAATTATTAAATAATTAATTTTTACATTTTGTTTTAAAAAAATTATTTAATTATAATCATAATTTACATAATAATCTATTTATATATAATTATTATTAACAAAATTTAATATTAAAAGTATAATAACAATCATATTCTTTTAAAAGTTTTCCAATGATAATAAAGTAAATCAAAAAGTAGAGAATACATAAAAATGAAAATAAATAAAAAGTAAAAAAAAAATCGTATATTAATATAACTATAATACATTACAATACAATTAAATTAAAATTAAAAGGTTTTGCGAGCTAAATTCATAAAATAAACATAAAAACAAAAATTTCAATATAAAATAAAATATATACCTATTTTAAAAATAAACATATATATATTTAAATAAACATTAAATACAAAATTTTACAAATAAAGTATTTTTTTTTTTATTTTTAAATATAACATATACCTACATTAAAAATATAACACATTTAATACATATTTAAAATGCATAGTTTATAATATAGAACACAATATGTAGACAAAAAAAAATATATAAAATTGTAATTAAAATTAATTTAGGAGTTAGATTTTTTTTTTAATAAATAGTTAGTTTTTTTTTTTTATTTGTTTAAAAATTAATTAGATTTTATTAGTTTGTGGGAATTAAAATTTATAAAAAATCAAAAAAAAAAAAAAAAATACATTTATTAATAATTATATTAATAATAATTTTGTAGAGTGCGATTCTCATTACATATTTATATATTAATAAAATATATATTTAATCAAATAAATAAAATAAATAAAATATACACAAAAATTATATACATAATTTATATACGATACATATTATATAACAATAATTTTTTTTTTTTTGTAATTTATTATTAATAATTATTTTTTAATAATTATTATATATAATAGTTATGTAATATTAACATTTATTTTTATATATAAATTATATTAATTAAAAAAAAAAAAAAAAAATTTTGTTATGCTTATTGAAATTTTTTCTTAGAAAATTTAAGTTAAAATTAAATTTCCTTTTAAATATTATGTAGATCAGTTTTTTTATTTATTTTTTTTTTTTGTTTGTTTTTAATTAATTTTCTTTTAAGTAAAATTTAGGATTTTTATTATATATATAACTATTAACTATTATAATATTCTTAACTAAAAAGTTTTAAATAAATTTGGAAATTTTATTTACAATTTACAATAAAACTAATATACAAGTAATAACTATTACAAATAATGGTACTTCAATATAATTATCATATTGATAATATATTATCTCATACCCTTATTGATAATATATTATCTCATACCCTTATCTCATAAATAAAAATTTTTGTTAATCTACAAAATTTCACAGATCTAAAACTGTAATTTGCTATTTATGGTTCTTAATTTTTTTTTTTTTTTTATTGCAAAGGGTAAGTGAAAATCATCGAAAAACTCTATAGAGGAGTGGAAACAGCACGAGTTCTATACGAGTTTGAAGAACTTTAACCAATTAAACACCACCTCCCTTTCTCTGACCAAATAATAGGTTATACGACCTTTAGTACTTATGTACCGTCTGGTCAAAGGAAGTTGAGTTAGGGAACAAAATGGTTAATGTTCGCTTTGAAGCTTTACACGTTGTACATGTAATCATTACCAATTCTGAAGAACACATGAGGTGGGAGATGATTCCATTTTTGCGATTTTCGTACTACAAATACAAATTTCTATAAGCCGAATTATGCCATCTGGAAATTTGAGGTACTGACAGGCAGTAGAAACTCTTCTTGTTTCTCTTTGGAATGCTTTGAGAGGAGGGATTAAACTTTTAATCTTGTTAGAACAAAACCCACACCTATATATATCTTATAAAAAAGATTAAGGGTTCCTCTTAGGTGGCGAATTTCAAGTGGAATGAATGTTGAGGTGATATTGTGATCGTTTATTAGACGAATTGTTCTGTTTTGAACTTTATCGAGAAATTTTAATGCCTGTTTAATAAAAGAAATTAACACTTAAAAATTTCTATTGGTTTTTATTTCAATTTTAATAGTTTTTAAAAATTTTTACTAATGTTACATAACTTTAAATCACAATTTTGTACAAAAACAAAAGTCCTTATATTAAAATTTTCATATACGTTTAACATTTTAATTCGATCCATTTTAAAATTATTATTACTGGATTTTTTTTAGACAATTTGTTGAAGGGATCAAATGTTTTTTTTTTTTTTAAATGGGAATGTACGTACATCTCTTCGAAATCTATTGATGAATACAAAAATTTAAAAAATCCTTTAAAAATAATTAAATTAAATGAATAAGTGTGGCTCAAATGCAACACAAATGTAAACCTAAATTTTTTATTTTAAAATTTTTCAATTGACTTTCCTTATTTGAATCTCGATATTTTAAAAACATGAGATACTTATATACAACAATTTCTTTAAAATATTTTCTTTATGAGCGAAAATTTTCTTTCAATTAGCACGAGGTCTTGAAATGTAAACTATATTCCTTTCATGTTTTCTTCATAATATTTCTATACGATTTATATTGGTTCACACAAAAAATACGAAAAACTTTAATAAGGGTATATCTTGAGCATCTGATCACATAGAAAATGGTAATAGAGGCAAACATTTCACAAAAAAAAAAAAAAAACGCTCACTATGTTTTTTAATGTCTTTTTTTTCGTTTTTTTTTTTTTAATGCTTTTCTCTGCCACATAAATGTGGACAGGAAATTACACAGGTTTTCCTGTTCATCCGTGACTGTAAATGTCGTAAGGACGAATAATTCTTACGACGTTTATATAGGATTCGAACCCACACTCCGTCGGTGTTTACAGCGTATTTTATACGCTCTTACCCACTAGGCCACCGAGTCCCCATGTCTTTTAAATTCTGAGGCATTTAAGAACTATTCAGCAATTTCAGCGATTTTAACTGATTTTGAACTGGCAAATTTATAAAATTAAGAAATTGTTCTAATTAATAAATAGATCTAGAGATGTTAAAGAACGATTTTAATTAAAATTTTAATCAATATGTTTTTCTTATCCCTTATTTTAATTTCAAAACTCATTTATATAGATTATAATATAATATTATGCTACTTATATTAGTTTTTTTCTTTCACTTTAAGTTTTATTAAATTTTTTTTTAATTATATCAAAAGAATTATTTTCAATTTCTAGTTTATTAAAACATTTTATTCAAAGAAATTTAATTAATAATATAATATATATTTTATTTAATTGAGTAATAATTTATTTTATTCAAAATAATTCTTTAGTAGCTATAATTAAAATTGTTACTAAATAATAATATTAATTCATATAATAGTAGTTTCTGTTTCTGTTTTTTTCTTTGTTTTAAATTAAAAGTTAAATAAAAAGAGAAAATTTTCTTTTTTTTTTTTTTAAATTTTTGTTTAATAAATTTCCATATAAAAAAAAAATTCATTAATTTTGTATTATTTTATTATGTTGCAAAATTTTTTTGTGAAGCATACATTTTTATTTCTTATATTATATTTTTTTGCTATATAATATTAAGCTTTTTTAATAAAAAAACTTTTTTTTTTTTTATATTATAATTTAATTTATTTATTTTTTTGGTTTATTGTTTCCTCCCTAAAATCCCATAATTTGAATATAAAAACATTAGGTAAGATTTTAATAAGTTAAACAAAATTCTAAATTGGTATTTCATAAGCAAAAAAAAAAAAACAAAAAAAAATTTATACAATCGGTTTTAATATCATATATACAATATTATAAAAATGAATGAACTACGCTTATGATTTTGACTGAAAACTTAAAAAAATTAATATATATAATTTGTGAATTTTAATTTCAAACCATTGTTCAAAGGATTTATCTGTGGTGAACCAAATTCTATATGGTTGAAAAGATCCCTAAATATTGTACAGAGTGTTTCGCATAAGAATACAAATATTTTATCAGGTACTTTGTGAGACTAAAACTAGAAAAGACTAAGACTAAGACTAAAAAATTGTAGAGAGATGAGGATTTATTTTCAGTCCTTTTTGTGATATTGGAAATTTTCTTTTTTTTTTTTTTGTTTTATATTATTAATTACCAAATAACTCTTATACCACGCCCTCTATAGACTTTAATTTTTCAAGCTTTCAGCTGCTAAAGCATTTTTTATCCCGGGATATTTACTTTTAAAAATTGAAGCTAAAAACATACTAAAGTTTTATATTTTTTGAAATATTTTTTTTTTTCAAAGTAACGGGATTTTCTTTCAAAAATTAACTATTAAGTAACCGTTATTATGTAAAATTTGAAATGCTTGAGAAGCTCTGTAGGTAAAAAGTTATTTGGCAATCAATAATATAAAACAAAAAAAAAACATAAAAGTCCCAATATTTTGAAAACAACTAATAATAGACTCTCTCTCTCTCTCTACATATTTTTTTCCAGTTTTAGAAATCACCACAATCTTATAGAAATCACCTCCTGAAATATTTGCGCAGATTTTATGCGGAACATCCTGTATAACTATAGAAAATTTAGAAATTGGTACTTTTTAGTATAAAATAAACTAAAATTCAAAAAAAAAAGGGAAAATGATGTGAAAACTTATTTAAATTTGGAAAAAAATGGAAATGAATTTTTAATTTCAAAAATGTTTGATTTTATTATTATAAATAGCTATAAACGAAAATAATACTTGAAAATAATTCAATCATGTGTTTAAAATGATATCCAATAACTATAGCCGAATAATCAACGCCATATAATAGAAATAATAATTCAACAAAAAGAAGTTGAATTTAATATGAATAATAAGTGACATAGAGATGACATATGTTCCTAATAATGCTAATTATTCCTAAAATAAACAATTTATTTAAAAATTCAACAGTATAATATAAGAAAAAAACGAGGAAGAATACAGTTGACTTTGTCAACTCTTAGATACCCGTACGAACCGTTAGTATGTTCACAGCCTGTCACTCTGCTTACAATATTATTTTTTTAATATTTTAGTATTTTAAAATAATTTGGGTGAATTTTATAATTTCTAGAACTATGGGTTGTACATATATTCAAACTACATGTTTATATGTACATTCTTCAAAAGCAGATTCAAACCTTCCACATAACGATTATCAATCCAAAACTTTTTCAAATATTCTATAGTACCATTTAATACTAAGCGGTAAATGTATATTAAATTTACTAAGTACAAAACAGTAAATATAATTTTAAATATTATATTATATTATATTTAAATATTCCATTGACAGAATAATTTCTTATAAGTACAATAAAATACATATATGTATGTAAATACGGCGCTATATAATATACATCTATACTCTTATCATTCATGCACTAGTGACATATACGATATGTAAATAAACATGATATTATATAAGTATGTATATATATCAATATCATATAAATAAAAATTCTTCAAGCAACCGTTATGTTGTTTATTTCTTTACATTTTTTTGTACTACGCATTATATCCTCAACAATTTCAAATTATCGAGTAAAACAAAATGGAAAAAATTCGTTTTAAAGAAATTTGTTAGAAAATTTGAAAAAATCAAGTAACACTTTCGTCAATTATAAAGTAACCCTATATTATTAAAAAAAGTTGTTAACAGAAATAAAAGTATAATATTGGAGCTTTAATTTTTGTGTATTACTTCAAAAAAATTTTAACAGGTGTTCAAGTTACAGGTGTTTAAAAATAGGAAATTTTCAGTTTTTGACCCCTTACAGCTCCTAAACGGGGGGTGATACAAAAAAAATTTCTGAAATGACTCATACTAATTTTCAAAGATCTAACTTCTGTCAAAATTTCAAGTTTCCAACTTTAACCGTTTAGAAGATGGAAGGGTTAAAGAATTTTGCAAAATTTGAGTTTCGCATAACGGTAAATTAAGACACCGTATGCCAAAAATATATATTTATTGTATATATACTTTTAAAGCTAATGAAAGTAGTAATCGTTTGGCGTTTTCAAAATGAAGATATACCTTATACAACTTGTGCTATAACAATTTAAATATAGAGCTTTTTTGAACCTTTGGGGAGCTGTAGCTCCGTAACGGGTGGGGCTACAAAAAAAAGTTATTAAAAATAAAATTAATATTTTTGTGAGATCTATCAGTAGTTAAAATTTTATAGCTCTATTGCAAAAAAAATGTGGGGATCTAAAAGTTAGGTGTTCGAGAGCTACCCTAAGGCTTGGTCCAAACTCAACCAAAAAAAATAGGGAACCTACAAATTACTCCCAAAATATTTTGTGTAAATTTCAAGATTCTAGCTTTCTTAGTTTTTGAGTTAGCGTGCTGACGGACGGACGGACGGACGGACATGGCTCAAAAGTCTTAGAATTTTTTTCTGATCCGATCCATACCTTTGAAGGTATATCTAGCTCGCTTATTTCGAGGTGTTACAAACGGAGGAGTAATTTTATTATACCCGATCCTATCGTACGGGTATAATAAAAGTAACAATACTATTTTTTATTCCGTTCTGTGAAAATGTGATTTAATTGTGAATTGACTACTATTTCTTTTTAAATTTGTGTTTCAATATGTTTCTATATTGCTTTACAATTTTTTAAGACGTTCATTGATTTTAAAAATAAAAATTTCATTTATGGTTGAAAATCTAGAGTTAAATTTATAATTTTCTACTTTTGTTATTTTTTGGGTCACCCAATAAATACAGAACTTCATAATATTTTTTTTTTTTTTTTTAATGCATTTCTCTGCATAAATATGGAGAGGAAATTACACAGTCTTTCCTGTTCAGGCGTGGCTGTAAATGTCGTAATGGGGAATAACTCTTACGATGTGTGTGGGATTCGAGCCGACACTCCCTCGGTGCTTACAGTGTATTTTATACGCTCTTACCCACTAGGCCACCGAGGTCTCACTTTATAATATTGTAAAGAATATATTATTTAAAGATTATATTAAAATACAGATTAAAATAAAAATTATTATATACACCATATAATATTGGTGTGGGTTCAATCTATATATATATAAAAGCGAATGTTTATCTGTCTGTTTCTGATTTATATATTCCTAAGCTGCTCAGTTGATCATCATGAAAATTTGTATATAAAAGTGTTTGGGTAAATCCCCGTATCTGGGCTAACCATTTTACTATAACGGGCCGCCAAGTTAGGGCTGTGGTGCAAATATTAAAACTTTTTACCTCTAAAATAAAAACGGTTTGACCGATTTATTTCAAATTTTTTTTATACATGTTGTTCTTTGACAGTGGAGTTGAGTCTATTAATAGACTTGGATTTTATTAACCCACGACTAATGGTCAAAAAAAAATCTTGGAAACGTGACTTTCGTTTCTGGTTAAATGTTTTAATGTGGGGAAAGTTGAACAACAAAAATATCATCTTCAATTAAAAACTCATATGTTTTATTTATTATGGGGTGTAACAATGTGCACAGGGTATTAGCTATAGTGTTAAATAAATTTGGATAGAATTTTTTTTTTCTTTTTGAAAATATTAAAATAAATATTTATCTATCAGTCAGTCAGTCAGTCATTTACTAAGTGTAGTTCATTGTTTATTAAAATTTTTCTAAAAAAAATTTATTTAATTTTTATTATTTATTTTTTTTTATTATAATTAAAAACGTATTAATAATATTTTAATTAAGAAAAGAATATAATAAATTTACATTTAATTATATAATATAATTATGTATTAAAAATTACATTAAGTATATATCCATTTACACATTATATATTTATAAATATTATGTATACATATACTTCGTATAAGATGTTTGTTCTAATATTCATTATATATCATTAATTTTATATATATAGAAAAATAAATAAAAAAAAAAAAATTTAAATTAATGAATTAATTTTTAAATATTTGAGAGTGATATTATATTATATACATAGATTTTTTTTTTTAAACATTTAGTTAACAAGAAAATGTTTTTTCTTTTTTTTTTTTTTTGTAATAAAAGTAGCAATCGTGATATTACATACATATATTAATTATTAATATATATATATAATAATTGTAGTTGGTTATGATTTAAAATTTTATAATTTGTATTCAAAAAAATTATTTTTTTTTTTTGTTTTAATAGAATTTAGTTTTTTAAACAATTATTTATTTATTCAAAACAAAAAAAAAAAAAAAAATTTAAAAAATAATCCAATAAATTAATTTTGTTTTTTATTATTTTAATTAATTTGTTTTCTTAGACTCGGATAGCAAATTTACTCGGAGTAGCTGGTATAGATGTTCCAATTAGAGATCTTAAGAAACTATTAATGCCATTTATGGTAAGTTATATATATTTTTTTTTGACAATATAATTATAATAAATTATATATTTTAAATCTTAAACGTAACCCCTTGAATGATTCAATAAAATTACCCAATTCTCGTATCAGATATAAAATTAAAATATCAAAAATTTACATATCAAAATTAATAACAATGCAAACGTAGTTCTCTAGTATACATATAATAAATTTTCCATTACGTTCGTGACATCTTAACGAGCTATAGATATGACAAAATATCTTCAAATCCTGAATATGATAATGAATTCCTGAAGAAAATAAAGAAGGTAAGTTTCTGCAATTTTTACCATTTCACCGGTGCGTTCAAATAGCTGCCATACCACGTTCAAATTTAAATGAAAATAATTCAATGTCTATTGAAGCTTGATATTTGTGAAAAGATGTCAAGTTTTATATCAACAACTTTTTTTTAAATTTACTTTGTCTAGAGCAACAGGTTCGGGTGCCATATAATAGCTGGCATAAAACTTTCATATAAGTATAATTTATATCCTCATATCTTGGTACTTATAATTAAGATAGAAATCTAAAATCTTGTGAAAGATTATCAAGTTTTATGGCAATAAGTTCTGTGAAAATTTGTTAATTTGGTGCAAAGAGTTTGAGTAGTATTATTTATATTATTTTCATATTATTTATTATTTTAACTTTTAATAATAATTATAATTAAATAAATCTTTTATATGTGATTTATAAAATAATTTACGAATTCAGTTCCGAATAGCTGTCTGGTTCAATCTTTATGAATTTGCCATAAAAAAAAAAACTTATAAAAAATAATAAAACTTCTGTTAGGTCTCTATTGGCAATAGAATTATTAAGGAGTTTATATATCGGCCTTTAAAATATTGATACAAACTTTAGACTATTGTAAATATCTATTGAAAAATATAGGAATAAGTTGAATTTTCATATTGGGATATCAACTTGGAAAATAAATGTGTTCAAGCCGCCACAGTATTGTCAAACATCAAGCCAATTAATTGTCGTTTAATTTACCCATCCATGCAATCGAGTTATGAAAAGTAAAAATAAGAAATAGTTATATATATAAAATTAATTAATTTTATTCAAGATATTTTTAAATTTTATTATTCTTATAGACCTATTTTAATAATACTGTTATTTCCTACCTTACAATAAACCAGCTGCTACAATTGACATTCAAATTCATTTTCGCGTGAGGAATATCTTATATCTTTACTTCTCGAATCCCCAATATATGAGACCAATTTTATAAAGTTCAAAGCTGTCATTTTAGAAACTTTTTCAATAAGTTTGATTTTTTGTAATATTGTTCGCATTCATGCTTTCACTATTCGTTTTTATTTTATTAATATTCTCTTTGTTTTTTTTTTTTTTTTTTTTAAATAAGCTCGGACCAAATGGTTATGCATTTATTGTCACAAATAATGGATATATTTTAGTTCATCCAGATTTTCGTCCAATTGTAAGTTATTCAAATAAAAATTTTTCAAAAGAAAAAAAAATTCCAATTAAAATAAAAATTTTATTATTAGTTCCAAGGCGATATATTAAAGCCTTCTTATAATTCTGTTGATATGGTTGAAGTCGAATTAATGGATGATGGTAATGATCCTAGAATTTATAGTTCACATTTAATAGAGGTAAAATATTTAATAAATATAAAACAAAAAGTAAAAAAAAAAAAAAAAAAAATTAAAACTTTTATTTTTATTTTTAGATGAGAGATGCAATTGTTAATCAAACCACTGGAAGATTATGGCTCAAAACAAAATATCATTATGATGAAATGGTTAAATTATTATTATTATTTTAAATATATATAAAATTTTATTTCTTTAATTATAATAATATATTTATTTAATTTATTATTTTTTGTTTTTGTAGAGACGTGCCACCAAAAATAGTCGTAGATTATATTTTTGGACAAAAATTCCAAATACACCATTTACAGTGGTAGTTACATATCCTGAACAATATGGATTATATAGAATTGATGTTCAGGGTGAAGAAGAAATACATCGTGTTATTACAAAAGGAAATTCAGTTTTAAGTTTTTTCAGTGGCTCAAATTGGAAAATTCATCCAGATTGGTAAGCATTTCTTTTATATATAAAAAAAAATTTTTATTTAATGTTTATTTTTTTTTTTTTTTTTTTTTTTGTTAAAAATAATAATATGTATATAATATTAATTTTAGGCTTTATTGTAAACATAGAAATATGACATTCCTATCAAAAGAAGCTGAATTAGTTTATTTTATGGAAAAAATGTCAGAGCCAGGATGGAAATGGCCACTGAATCGAACGCCACATCCGCCAGAACATACATATAATACAGCTGCCATGTATTGTAAGTTTTAATTTATTTTAATTTTAATTTTTTTTTTTTTTTTTATTATTAAATATATTATATATAATAAAAAAAAAAAAAAAAAAGAAGAAAAAATTAAACAAATTAATACATTTATATACGTAAATGCATAAACATAATACATAATATATTGAAAAATTATCTTTTTTTTTTTTTTTTGGTTTTTTTTTATTAAATGACGCTTTTTAAATTGTTTATTGTTAAATATAGAACTGTTTTTGCCTTTAATTATGTTTTTAAAAACAAAAAAAAAAAAAAGAAAGAAAAAAAAAATAATAATAATTTTAATTATTAAAATATATAATTAGAAAATCATGAAATTTAATTTTAATTATACTTATAATAAAAATGCAATTAAAATCTTTGCTTTAATTTTAATTATAAGCGAGATTTTGCATGGCTTTCAATTTAAGTCTTTAAAAAATTCATAATATTTATAAATTTAAATTATTTAGAAAAATGAAATTTATATTTTTTTATTTCAATTCATTAAATTAATTTTTCCATTACTACAATATTACAATATTGTAAGAAGATACAAGATGAATTTAATTATTTTTAATTTATTTGTTATAAATATCATATTATATATAATTAAAAAAAAAAAAAACCGGGAAAACTTAATATGACATTTTGAATTAAAAAAGATCGGGAAAATTTAATACGACATTTTGAATTAAAAAAGAGCGGGAAAATTTAATACGACATTTTGAATTAATAAAGAGCGGGAAAATTTAATTTGATTTTTTTTTCATTCTGGTAAGAGTTAAAATTATTTTTATGATATACGAATTGCAAATTACAATTACCTATACATTTTAAATATTTTAATTAAATCATAATAGAAACAGTAAAGTATTTTATTATCTATAATTAGTAAAAATATATTTTTGTATGAAATTTTTTAAAATGTTAATTGATATAAGTATGATTTTAGTTAAATTTCAAATTTTCAATAATTTAATTATTAACTACGATATAAAAAATAATTTCCATTCAATTAAAATTTATATTTTTTTTTTTTTTTTTTTGTTTTTTTTTTATATTAATATTAAATAATATACTAACATAATTTTTGAAATATTTATATATTTTTAAAATTAATATTTATGTATATGAAAAATTCACAGATTAAATATAATATTTTAAACTATTAATAAATGCATAAATGATAAATTGAAAATTAATTAAAAATAAATAAAAAAAAAAAGAAAAGAAAAATTATAATTCGAACATTTCAAAAGTATTGTATTTTTGTAAAGGTTTTTAAAGGCGCATACATTTTTTAAAAGACAATAAAAATAATTTAGAATATTTTGTGACTTGCATTCCAAATTTAGAAATTATATTGCAAGATTGATATTTAAAGTTAAAAAAATATTTTGTTGTTAAAACAGAAATATTAAGCAGAATCTGAGATATACACATTTGATATACATTTTTGACACATTAGAGCTTTTTCAAACTTTCAGCTATATAAAAATGTTTTTCTATACATTCTACAATATTAATTTTTTTAAGATACCCTCTATACCCATAGCTAAAATTTTATTGTTGTATCTTTTATGTTTTTTTTTTTGTTTTTTTTACGAGGAACGGTGGTAAACCTTAAAAGTCACTTAAAGCGACTGCACGAGGTTCCTCTGGGTAGTGTTGGACTCTAACCAACCAAAACCACCCCCTTTAAAACCAAACTTTAGGATGGGTCCTTTAATACATAATAATATAATGTACAGCTTGGTTTTGGGGAAAAAGATGAGGGAAGGATTATTTGGGAAATTGGATTTACCTAAATCCAATCATGTATATATAAACATTCTCTGGTAAATTTTCTTTCAAAATGAAGTACTAATGCAGTTATTTATACTTCAACAGATAATGGAGTTTATACAACATATTTATTTATTGAATTATGATCCTTTGAATTATTACATTTTTCTTCTTTTTTTTTTGATAGAGGTATATTTGATGGTATAGCTATATCTATTATTACACATTAACGCTCCTCCAAATCCGTTTTGTATATGATCTATTAGGTTTATTAATTTAAAATTTTTAATTAATATTGTATTATACTAATTTAATTTTTTTATATAATTGCTGTATGGTAGATTTTCAATTGATCAAAAACATTTTTAAGAGAAATTAGAAAAAAATTTTTCTCCGTTAATTGTGAAATTAAATGATTTAGAAAATTATTATTTCTTCTATTTCATATTATGAAAATGAATTTCTTAATCATGAATAAAAAAATTTTTTGTATGTCTCATTTATTTGTTGACTTGTATATGTATACACAATAATTTGTGTAAAAATGTATTAATAATATTATTAATGTTTATTTTTTTTTTTAATTTTTAGGTTAAATTTATTAAAATATACAAATTTGATTATGGTTGTGATTGCAACAAATTTTAATTAGGTTTTTTTCCTTCTAGAATTTTTGGTCACGATTAAATTTTTGATGTTGTTCTTATTGTAATTTGAATAATTGTTAAATTTTATAAAAAATTAAATAGTAGTAGTAACTTGAAAATGAGCAAATGGCTCGAAATGCATCAGTAAAATTTAAAAATTAATAAAAATATTAAATAACGACGACTATAAGGTTGTTTAATTTAAATATATAAATTAATAAATAATATTGTATAAGTTTCGTTCGTTTTCAGAAAAACTCATATTTTAATAATTTTTTTGAATTTAAAAAAAAATTTTTTTAATTTTCTACAATATTGCAAAAAAAATCTTAAACTAGTTTTTATTTTCTACTTAAAATATAATTGTTCTAAATCTTAAATTTTATTATACTTATTTCTTTCAGTTTCAAATTCATTTAGGTTTTTAGCGCATTTCCAAAATGTTCCTCTTAACTTTTTTTCAATCTGAAAATGCCATTCGACAGGAATTTGTTTTACCTTTGTAAATTAATTTCAAAATTATATATTTTTTTTAAATTTAGTATTTAAATTTACCGTAATGGGAAAACCAAATGTTACATGATTTTTTTACCTTCATAACTGCGGCACGCTTTTTCATAGGGACCTCAAATTTTGAGACAAGAAAGAACTTTAGAATTGGTAGAAGTTTCCTCAGAAAATTGTTTTTGTACCACCTCCTGTTTAAGACCTATTAGGGATAAAAAAATTTAAAATATGCTATTTTTAGACACTTATATAACTTAGGCACCTGTACAAATTTTTCTTCGGCAAGATATAAAAATTAAAGTTCCGGTAATATATTTTGACGTGTATTAACAGTTTTTCTTAGTTATATAGGGTCAAAATGCTAAACAGTTTTGTATTATATTTTGGAAAGGCGCGCTTTTAAAAATCATTGGTTTACATTCTGCCTTGTTTTTTTTTTGTATTAAATTTTGTATTAATTGTTATAAATTTCAAAAATTCAAAAAAAAAACATTTTTTTTCAAATATATTTTAAAATGCATTTCATTTTCATTTGTAACGAATTAAATGTATCAAAAAAAAAAAAAATTTAAATTAATCGATAAAATATATCTTATTATTTATTAATTTTAAAATTTTAATCTTATAGCTGTTATAGATTAAAAACAAAAATACTCAAGTTTCATTTTATTATACATACTATATATTATATCTGTTAATTTCATATACATAAATTATTATATATATATACATATTAAAATAATTGGTTTTGATTTTAATTTTTTTTTTTTTTTTTATTTTATTTTTCATACTAATTTGCAATTTAAAACACATATATCTATATACATATATATATCATCTGAATTCGTATATATATATTCGTTTTTTTAATATTTATTATCCTTATAATTTTACTTATATATTAAAAAAAAAAAAATAACAAAAAAAAAAAAAACAAAAACAAAACCAAAACCAAAAAAAAAAAAATTGGCAAATCCACAGTTAACGTTAAAACAAATTCGAATTCGGGTCATCCTCCAACATCCACGGCTTACAAGGAAAGCTATTCACCTTATTTCTGTGAGTAATAAAAAAAAAAAAAAAAAAAAAAAACAACTATTAAAAAAAATATGACAACTCAATAACCTTATATAAAATCGAATTTCAATGAAAATTATTATATATTATAAATATATATATACATATATATATTTTTTTTTTTTTTTTAATTGAAATTCAAAATATAATAAATGCACCAAAATATATATATATATATATATAAATTATGAATTATACAATTTATATAAATATAAAAACAGTTTTTCTCACACCTCAATTAAATTTAAATTTGTGTTTAATATCCTTTAAATATAGATTTTTAAGTTATACACAAAAAAAAAAAAATTTATAATGCACAATTTTAAAAATTTTTATAAAATTCATAAAATTTAAATAAATTTATAATTTATTAATTATAAAAAAAAAAAAAAAAGAAACAAAATACCAAATTAATTTTATTATTAATTAATTTTTGCATGAAAAAAAAAAATGGTATTTTGTTATATAAATAAATTTATCAAATAATTTTATTCAATTCAATTACTTGGGCAAGAAAAAAAACAAAAAGCAAAAATTTTTTGTAAATTTATACACCAAATATTACGATTTACGTACCTTTTTAGAATTAAAAAATTAAAATGATCGATCGTCCTTTTAGAACAAAACAATAGTATAGAAGCATATCCTACTGATGAAAATGCAACTAAAAAATAAAACTATAGAAAGTTTAGAAAATTTTAAATAACATTTTTAAATATTTCTTTTTAAATAACTTAAATTTTTATTTATAATTATATATACAGTGTGGTGCGCTGTGAAAGATCATGAAGAAAGAAGATAAAAAGGGTGCTTAAAAAAAAAAAAAAAAACAAAAAAATTTTAAATTACAAAGGATGAAAACTAAACTTTATACTTTATAAAAAAAAAAAAAAAAAACGAAAATAATTATTTAAAAAAAATGAATTCTTCTTTCTTTTTCTCTTTGCACAGACTAACATCCTATGTATATAAGTTCTTATTTTTACAAAAACTAGCATTTTAATCAATACCTTAATACTTACTGGTAACGTAACAGAGAACCCAAATAAAATCATAATAGACTTTTTTTTCAATTATATTTTTAAATTGTCGAATTATACTGCAAAAATTGAGATATTGGTGTAGTTAAAGTTTTTTCATTAATTTCCAATAATTAAATAATTAAAATACCATTTCAAAACCGTAAATAAATTCCAAAAAAAAAAAAAAGAAAATTCTACTCACACTTTCCGAATAATCAATTAAAAAACAAAAAAAATTTTTATAGAAAAATTATTAATACTTTTTTCCCTCTTCCATTAAATAAAGAAATTAAAATTTTATTAAAAAATCTAAATTTAAATTTAAATAAAAAAAAAAAAAAATTTTTAAATATTATTAAATAATAATTTTTGAATTTTATAATCACAATTTTTTTCACTACAATTTTCCTGAAACAAAAAATATAAAGTTTCATCTAAAATTTTGTATAATAAATATACACATTTTTTTAAAATAAAAAAAATAGTTAATAATTTTTAAACGTATTTTAGAATACGTTAGCTGAGGAATTGCACTCTGTATATATTGAAAAAAAAAAAAAACAAAAAAATAAAAAAATTATTAATTATATATTAATAAATAATTTGTTATGTAAATTATTGTTTTTTTATTCTTTTCTAAGCATGCAATTTTTTATGTGTTTTATTTTAATTATTATTTTATATTGAAATTATGTAGTTAAAAAAAAAAGGCGCACTCTTTTAGTATTATTGTATAGTTAGTAATTTAAAAAAAAATAATTAAAAAAAAAAATTTTCTAATATTTAAATATTATATTAAATACATATTATAATATATTTGTTTTAAATAAGAGAAAAATTATTAAATAATGAAATAAATGAAATTATTAAAATAGTTTTTATTTTTTTTTGTTCATTGCATATTTTTAGGCGATCGTGATCTTGTTCAGGCATTGGCGTTCGATGCTAGAGTTACTGAATGGTTTTCAAAAAACACCAGTTATAATAAACAGGATGATAAAGGGTAAAATTTATTTTTTTTTAACATTATTTATTAATTTTTTATATTTTTTTTTTTTTTTTAATTATATTATTTTTTGTACCTATATATATACAATTTAATACATAGCTAAATATAATAAAATTAATTAAGTGACTGTAAAATTAAACTCAGAAATTTTTTAATTTCATTTTAAATGATAAAACAATGCATTTAATGCAAATTCGAATGTAAATATGAAATTTTAGTAATATAATTCTTATTTTACATATTTATACTTACTTACATATTTTTAAAAATTTCCATACTTTGCTTATATATATTATATCGAAGTAACAATTAGTGGTTATAGGATGTTCTAAAACATACATATTAATTGCAATAACTGGATTTTCTGTTGCATTGCAATAAATTTATAAATTCAAATCAATTTTTTTTTTTTTTTTTGTAATAAGTTGTATTACATAAATTTATTAACCAATAAGACAATTTGATGGAAATTTCTCAAAAAGAAAATAATGATCAATTAAAGAAAACAATTGAATAAACTGATTAACTTGAATCGTATGATACGAAAAACCAAATGATTTAATCAAAGTTCTTTAAGATTAATAACAAATTCTGATAAAATTTATTATATAACATTATTTCTGAGATTAAAGAGTCACTATTTTAGAATAAATCTATATATGATTATACATTTTACTTTTTATATACTTATTTTAAAATTTTAGTTTTTATAATTTAATTTTTTTAATTTTGCAATAACAAAATTTTTATTAATCAAAAATATTTTTGCTTACTGTATAATAATTAATGAAAAAAAATAAATAAATAAATGCACTTAACACTTATTTACTTTACAAAAACAAAAAAAAAAAAAATAATTAATATAAAAATCGCTAGAATTGCAATTATATATAAAAAAAAAAAAAAACAAATACGTATATAGTTTTAAAACGTTTTTTTTTTTTTTTTGTAGTTTAAAATTCTGTAATATAATTTTATATATTTTATAAATTTTACCTTATTTATTCATGTATTTATTTTTATAAATAATTAAAAAAAAATTGTATATAGAACACATAACAATTATTAGGATAATTTAACCAAATTGCACAGATTTGTCCAAAAAAAAAAAAAAAAAAAAATTTGCATCTATCAACTGCGTAGAAAACTGAATGTCAAATCCTTTTTTAATAAATTTATAACCTTCAAATTTTATAGATGATCAAAAACCGATTATACCTAGATTTTTTAAATTTAAATTAAAAATTAAATACTAATATTAAATGTAATAAAAAATTTTGTAAAATCTTTTAAATAATTTCAACTGTAAAAAAATGTAATCTTCAAAATTTGTATATATATTTTCACCATTCAAAAAATAACTTATTTAAATTTATTAATAAAAGAAATCAGTTCCATACCTAACAGATATTTTTCATTTTATTTTTATAGTATAATTTAATTTTTATCTGATAAAAAATTGTTATTTTAAAACTTTAATAGTATGGAATTAAAATTGTTAAAAAAGATATAAATGTATTACAGTATTTTGAATGGCATTTTTAAAGCAGTTTTTCTCCTTTTCATTTTTGTTTATCTTTTGTTATTTTATAAAATTAAAATTACATTACAATATACTATACACTACATTAGTAAATATAATTAAAATGGTTGCAAGTAACCATATATATGTATGTATATACAAGATCCCTAAATTACGTAGTTAATTTTTAAAAATCACAAAAAAATTATAAACAAAAAGAAAAACAGTATCACATTATTATAATTTTCAATTTTTTGTTTTTTTTTTTATATATTAATTATTTTTTAATTTTTCTTTAAAAACAAAACAAAACAAAACACATCCTATTTTATTTTCAATTAATTCAATAAAAGCAGCGAAAAGGAACACTTTTCTTTTATTCAAAAAAACAAAAAAAAAAAAAAAACCAACATCCAACAAAAATATATTAAAAGATTTTTTTTTTTTTTTTTAAATAAAAATTTTAAACTTTCCATTTGAATGGAACAGCCCAATCGCAGTATTAATGGGTTTACTGCCAAGGTAAATTTTTAACAAAAAAAAAAAAAAAAAAAAACAAATGGAAAATACATCAAGGGGAATTTATATATTGATTAAAACATAAAATATGTTGTCCGAGGATAAAAATAATATAATAAATAAGTTTAATAGTGTTTGAAGAATATTTTAAGAAAATAAAAATAATATTTTTAAAAATATTATTTGAAGGGGAAAAAAATTAATTAAATTAGAGAGTTATTTTTTATTTTTATCTAAAATTAAACAGTTATTTTTGCTTTAAAATAAGTCCTTTAAAATACTAATATGAAATAATATAGGAAAATCATTTTCAAAAACTAAATTTCTTTTTACCTTTCATTTAAGTATATAGATTCTCTCTTAACAATAGTTCCCAATTTGATAAAAAAAATTTTAAACTTCTAACTGAAAAGAATCGAACTTTTCTACACTGAAAAAATGATTTCATTTTCTGGTATGTTGAGGTTTTAATTCATTTTTAATATTCAAGACCAAAAAAAAAATGTAAAAATTATAACTATAATTCTTAATTCATTAATTTGAAGGTAAGCAAACAGTCATATTCATTGTTATTACAAAATAATGGCTAATTTTCGTTTTTTCACTGCTAGTAATATTCACTGCTTTAACAAAAAGTATTTTAAAGTTTTTATACTTCAAATTTATGTTTTTCTTCTTTAAATGCAAGTATTTATACTTTTTTTTTTTTTTTTTTGATTTGTTTATGTGGGTTTTTATTAATTTTGAAGTATTTGTTATCTACTTATATTTAAATTGAACAGTACCTAATACTAAAAATAATAAAAATCAAACTATATTTTTGCATAAAACCCTGAACCTAGAAACATAGAACAAAAGTATACATTATATTCAGCTTCACAACTACTTAAAAATGAAAAATCTGTTATCTATCTGAAGATGTATTAAACATTATATTGTAAATGTCTTCTATAATTTAACAAATATGAAACCTTCTTAATTCGTTTAATATACAATTCTATACGTATCGTCATTATTGAAATATAAACTGATGTATTCTTTAAATATAACTGATCCACACATCATCAATGCACACAAATTCTTCAGACTCACAGCGCACGCAAAGCTACTCAAATATATACATGTGATATAACTTTCATATATCGGAAAAATAAAAAAAAAAATAGTCAAATTTGTTCTACATCACAAATTTGTCCTATAAAAATTCGAAAAGTTTACAAAATTTTAAAAGTTTCTTTTTACTTAAATCAATAGTAGAGTACATTGAAAACAATTTTCCAAATTATATATTTGCATTTCTAACGTGTAACTGGGGTTGGGTACGAAATCCCAAGACAAAATCACCAAAGACAAAATCCCCAAGACAAAATCCCCAAAACCAAAACCCCCAAAACCAAAATCCAC
Organism: Poecilobothrus nobilitatus; assembly: GCA_947095535.1. Lineage (NCBI taxonomy): Eukaryota > Metazoa > Arthropoda > Insecta > Diptera > Dolichopodidae > Poecilobothrus > Poecilobothrus nobilitatus. Next base: position 60,805,372 of record OX352774.1, read on the forward strand.
AAAACCAAAATCCATAAAGCCAAAATCCCCAAAAACCCAAAACTTGGGAAAAAAATAACCCAAAATAACTAAATCGTTTTATACTTTTATATAAGTAGGGGTCTGGCCCGTAATCCTGCTTGAGCAAATCTCGCTTTTCCAAAATCTAGCCAAGAGAAAATTCCATTTTCTCAGTTATTTTTTTTATTGATTAGAAACTACAAAAAGCGATAAATATTCTACTCTAAAATCCCTCTTAATTCAGAATATTACAATATACTTAATAAATATTTTGTAAAAGGCGTATAACCTTGTTTTCAAATCAAACTCTGAAATCCCTCCTAATTCAGAATCTCACATAAACATATATATAAATATTCTGAAAAAAGCATATAACCCTGATTTTGAATCCAACTCTAAAATCCCTCCTAATAGACAATGTCACATAAACATATATATAAATATTCTAGACAAAGCATATAACCCTGATTTTGAATCCAACTCTAAAACCCCTCCTAATAGACAACGTCACATATACATATAATACATATATATAAATCTTCTGAAAAAAAGCATATAACCCTGATTTTGAATCCAACTCTAAAATCCCACCTAACATTATAGTTTTCAACATTTTTTCCTATTCCACATTTTTTTTTAACATTTATTTTCGGCATTTTTTTCGACAAACCCCAACCAAAATAATGATTGAAAGTCTAATTTTGAACGCAACTCTAAAATTAATACTTATAGTTAGTCAATCTATTTAGATTTTCATGCAAAAGAATTAAATTTTGACAGTTCCCTATAATATATAGTAAATTTTGCAAAAAAAAAATTGATATTTCTATGAATTTTATTACATAACATATTTTAACAAAAATTTATATAAAAAATTTTATATTTATTATTTTGGGTATTTTGGCTTTGGAGATTTTCGTTTTAGGGATTTTTTTTTTGTTGATTTTGTCTTAGTGAGGATTTTGTCCTCGGGGATTCTAGATTTTGGGAATTTCGTACCGTTCCCTTGTAAATGATATTTGTTTATCAAGAATTGATAAAATTGCAAAAGAAGTATGTTTGAAAATCAAAAGCATCTATTGCAATGTGGAACTGCAGAGACTATAGTAAATTTAAGAAAAAATATAATAAATTTTGCAGTGTCAAATATTTTTCTTTTATTGATGAATCTATTTTTATTGAGACCTATTAACATAGGAGTAGGATTAATGAAGAACTTTTTTTGCTGCAAAAATTTATTTTTGTTTTGGCATTTTTGCAATTGTTTGTTTTAACTTAGAAGTGTGTGTGCACTCTGTATTTTCAAAAAAAAACCGATACTTGCATTTAAAGTGGTAAAAATTTTGTTTTAATAATTAAAATAAGCGTGAAAAAGATCTTATGATCTTAATAAAATAATTATTAGGTATTAGTTAAAAACCAAAACTATTACTTTGGAAACTGAAGTTTAAGAGCTTTAAGAGATTTTGTTCAAGAAGATCTGAGTATAGAATGTCTAAAACATAATGAGTATTAATTAGTTTCGGCAACATTAAATATAATATTAATTATAGCTAAAATTCATATTACTCCGCCCTTAAAAAAAAAAAATTATAGTTTGGCACAATGCAAAAAAAAAAATCATTTAATAAACTATTAAAAAAAATATATATATACTACATTATATTTTGCACTTTTTAAAACACAAAATGCTTTTGAAAAATTATTATGCAAAATTAATTAAAAATCAAATATTTATTTTAAAATTTAAAATTCTTTATTTAAAAATTTTTTTTTTGGTTTAAAACAATTTTTTTTTTTTTTTTAATTAAAATTATTTTATTTTAAATGCTGCATTCTAATTAATACCAAAAAAAAAAACAAAAAAAAAAAAACAACGATAGGAATGAATTTAAAGAACGTTTCGGAATAACAGTAGCATTCTTGGCAACTCAAAGTGGTTTAACACGTTGGCAAGATTTTTATACAAATAATAATAGTGATTATAGACAAGAGTAAGTTTTATTAAATACATACCTACATATACCTATATATAATTTTTTTTTTTTTTTTTTAGTTATGGTTTTAGAGAAATTAAAACGATTGATGAAATTTGGTATAAAAGAGCAGTGGAACAACATTTTATAGAACCTCAAAGTTTTATATTTTCGGTACCATTTAATGCCGGAGGTAATCCAATGTTTTTTGTTTATATTTTTTATTGTTTTTTTTTTTTTATAATAAAATTTTTTATACTGAATTAAAATATTTTATTAGAAAATACATTTGATGCTTTAGTAACTGCCAGTCATGCAATATTTCATTCAAATGGTAAAGAATCAGCACCAGCTGCTGTAGTTGGTTTCCAGTTTGAACATTCAAAATTAATTTCATTATTTAAAAATATAACAAGTACTGTAAGTTAATATTTTATAATAATCTAAATACATACATACATACATATATAATATATTATATATTTAAAAATTAAAAATATACATATATATATATATATATATATATTTTTTTTTTTTTTTTGTAGTGTACTGATTGTTCAGCGACGTGCGAATCAGATGGTATTAATTGCTTTATATTAGATAATAATGGTTATATAATTATTTCACCAATTCCATCGGATATTGGAAAATTTTTTGGTGAAGTTAATGGACAATTAATGCTTCGTTTAGTTCAAGATCGTGTTTATGAAGAAGTTGTAATATATGATTATCAAGCAATTTGTTTTAAAGAATCAAGTCAAGATAATGGATCCAATTATTTATATTCGGTATTTAATTTAAAAAAAAAATTTTTTTTTTAATTATTTAATAATTTTCTTTTATTTTAATTTATAATTTTTCTATTTTAATTTTAGCCTTTAGTTCACATTTTAAGATTATTAAAATTGATTATAAAATGGATATTTTGGTATCTTGCACAATTTCAATTAGTTTCATCAGAAGTTTATTATACAGATGATAATACAACTGATTATGGTTTAAATATTAAAGAAATGTTAGCACGTGTTACATTAAAAAGAACACGTTTAATGGGATGTGATCAAAAACGTGTATTATATACATTAAATACAAATAAAGATAATATAGCATTTCAAATACCGGCATCTGGATGCGAAAGACAATTTGTTGTATATCCGATACCTGGTACTAATTTAATACTATTAGTTGTTGATGTATTATGCCCGCCGGAATGGGCAATATTAACTACAAATCCTACAGAAATACAATATGATACAAATTTTAGTTTAGCATGTCATAAAGTAAGTTCAGAGCTAACTAGAACGCGACCAACTAGTTGTATTAATAAACATATAAACGTAAGTAAAAAAAAAACAAATTACAATTAAATTTTTTAATTTAAATATTTAATTAGAGAAAAATTTTAATACATTTCAGAACATAAAAGTAGTTTTCTTTTTTTTTATTAAAAACTAGTTTGCTACTAAAACCAGTTTCCACTGTTATGATGACCAACACTGATATAAAATGCGAGATTTCCTTACATTTCCTTTTTTCCTTACTAAAATCCTACAAAATATAACTAATTATTTTTGATTAGGTATATTGTATTTATAGTGAAAATAAAAATAGTACTTAAAGTAATTAAATATGTTAAGCGTCTTAAATTAATTTGACATTTTTAATGACATTTTGACATTAAATTGATTGATGTATTGTGATTATATCAACAATTAAAAGATCAAAGATATTTTTAGTGATCATTTTGTTTTTGAAAAATTCCATCACAAAGAACCCATTATTAGAACTAAAATTGTAATGAAGCAACAATAGTTGAAATATTGTTTCTTTTTCATTCTTACAATGAAGAATAAAATTTTCAATAAAAATCATATTCAGGAAACCATCATGAATTGAATATGGATCGCCTATATAAGACATAGAATCTCATTATCGCCTGCCCAATTAATTGAATTTAATTGTCATTGTAGGAATAAAAGAAAGATTTTTTGATCCACTTAATTCTACTTTTGATCAAATATATTTAGTATATTAAAATAAATAATGACAGTGAGAATAATATGCGATTGGTTATTGTCATTTTATAACTAATATAAGGTCTGTTCGCGTACAAAAAAAAAGAGTGTTCGCGTACTGTGAGAATTATTATTTAAAAAAAACTAAAAAAAAAGAAATATGAGTAAAAAATAGATGGCTCTCTTTTTAAAATTTTTACAAATAAAATTTTTATTTGTGAAAATTTGTAAAAATTTACTGACATTTATTTTTTGTTGTTGTTGCTTTTTTTACTGTCAAAATAAACAAAGGAAAGTAAATAAAGGTAAAAACATTTTTCTAATTTCTTTTGTTTAATTGGCTTTTGAAGTAGGTAAAAACATAATGACAATTTATGACATTTATAAAAATGTTGTAAATTTTTGTAAAAAAGCTTTGGCGTATTTTTTTTTTTAAATGAGACCATTTGTTGGAAACGGGTAAATTTTTTTGATCATTCACTGAAATTTCAATTATCCTCTCATTTGTAAATTTATGCAAATAAAAGTACGCGGACAGATATATAGCCAGATGTAGACAACACATAATTGAACAATTCTTCTATTGGTTGTACTTTGTCCTCCTATTCGTTAATACATTTTTTTTTTTTTATTCAATTTACAAAATGAATCTCTAATTATTTTAAAAAAAGTTTTCAAGTTAATAAAATTTTATTAAAAAATTAAAAAAAAAAACTTTTTTCTCCTTTTTTTTTTTCTTTTTAGGAAAGTTCAATAGAATTTTGTGGAGATGCAACAAGTTTACTGGTTAATCGAATTTTAGTAATACTAGCTTTAATTCTATTTAAATTTCTTTAACAATTTTTACCAGTTTTTATTTTTTAATTTGTAAATCAATTTTTAAATGAAAAAAAAAAAAAAAAACAAAAAAAAATATAAAAACAAAAAAAATAAAAAAACTGAAATGAAACAATCTGGAAACATACTTAGATAGCTTTTGTATATTTCACAACTAAATATTTATACCTTAAACGTATATTATAAATAATTAAAAAAAAAAAAAATAAATAAATTGATAAAATTAATTAAATAATTAATTAAAAAATTACAAAAAAAAACCAAAAAAAAAATATAGGAAATTGTATTAAATTCTTTAGATAAGTTTCAGATAAATTTCACTATAAAAGCACATAATAACATAACATTACATATAAAAACATATAATAAAAACTAAAAACAATTTTCTTATACGTATATTTATTACCACACATTCAACATATTATATACAAAAGAAAAAAATTATACAACAACATCAACTTACAACATCAACAAACCAACAACAATAACAAAACAACAAAAAAAACATAAAATTAATAAAAATCTTATAAATATTAAAATTAGAAATTAACAAAAAAAAAAATAAAAAACAAATTCTTTATTCTTAACTGCCTTTAAAATTAAAATACATATATATAGTTTTTAATTAAATATATGTAATTAAAAAATTAAAACAAAATTAATAAAATAATTAAAAGGAGAAAAAAAAAATATACAAATGCGGTCAGAACAAGACTGACACTTTACATTTTTAGGATAATCATTAATTAAAAGTAAAAAAAAAAAAAAAATAATTAAGAAAAAAACAATATAAAATATCTTAGAAAACAAAAACATAAATTCATCAAATATACGAAAAAATAAAACAAACAAACAAACAAAAACGTACTAAGAAAGTTAATTATATTTTGAAAGGAATTCCTCTTTGATTTTATTTTAAATCATGTAAAGTTTACCTATACTTTATCCTAAAAAATAAACACATACATACATATAGATACTTCATTAAGAACTGAAAAAATTATATTGAAATTGAAAAATGACATTGACATTGAAATTGACATTGATATTGACATTGACATTGACATTGACATTGACATTGACATTGAAAAATTAATCATTTAGATAGCTTTCAAAATAAATAAAAAAAAAACAATTCCAATTACTTTATTTTTATCTTAAAGATGAATTAATTTGATTATAAGATATACGAATTACGACTACATCGCTCTTTACATTTCGTCAATTTTTGTAACAGTTTTATGACATTGGAATAAACATTTACCCGTTATCATTTTTTGTAACAGTTTTATGACATTGGAATAAACATTTACCCGTTATCATTTATCATTTACACAGCTTGTCATCTAAGCGGTACGAATAAGCCTTTAATTTTTTTATCTTGTATATATGTTTATATTTTATACTTTATGTTACTTTAGTTTACATGCTTTTCTCCGTCTTGATCGCTTTGCATGTCATATGATTTCCGGTAAGCATTCTTTTGATTTTATATACTTAATCGGAATTTTAAGAATTACACTTGATTTATATGTATGTATGTATATAGCATCTTCTTAAATTTGTTTAAGAGCAATAAAATCTACCAGAAAAACTTTTCTGAGATATGTAAGAAAAAAGAATATGTAAGGATATGTACTAATGTGTATGACATCGTTTCATATTACATAATATAATGGTAGATCTTGTTTTGTAGTTGATGTTACAAAAAATAATTTCTGATTCTTAAATTCTATATAAGATAAAATCTAATAAAAAACATTAACCTTTTTTTTTTTAGTTTTGCTTCATTCAAATTTTATTTTTATATTTATATTATATTCATTCAAACATTAGATATATAATGTATTATCGGAGAGGAAATTCTATAACTATAACTTTAAATGATTAACCAAAAAACAAAAAACAAAAAAAAAACAACAAAATAAGTAAAAAAAACAAAAAATTCTCAAATTATTAAATATTTTCGTTTTAAGTTATACTTATACATTACATTTTAGTCGATCGACACATATTTGTTTTCTTTTTTAATTTTTAGTCCCCTTTTTAGTCCTCCTTACCCCCTCCCCATAAAATCCTAATAGAAACATTAGATTTTAGTTATGTGTATTGTATATAACTAATTCAGAACAAAAATTACATATACAGAAAAAAAAAAAACAAACAATAACAATTTTATTTGTTATACAAGGAATTAAAAAAAATAAATAAATTAAAAATCAAAATTCATTTAATAAAATACAAAAAAAGAAAAAAAAAACAACATACATAATATTAAAATATTAGTGCCAAAATTTTATTTCTTCTGCTATAGTTAAAACCTTCTATAAAAGATTTTCCAAAGTAAAAAAAAAAAAAAACCAAACACCGACTAAGACCAAAAAAAAAAAAAAAACTAAAACAACCTGGAAATATATTTAACTATATAGAATAAAAAATTTATTTTATAATTATAGTTTATTTAAAATTAATTAATCTTTAGTTATGACATTTTTACATTAAATGTAGACATTATTAATTTTTTGCTTTAAACTTTAATTTCAAATAACAACAAAAAAAAAAAAAATGCTAAACTCCAAAAATTTCTGTAAAAGAAAATTTTTATCAAAAATTAAAAAGAAAAAAAAAAAAACCATAATAATTGTATTTTAATATGCCACCATATGCCTTTTCTAAAAAAAATTCCAATTAAATGTATAAAATATATTATAATTATATATTAATAAATGTTAATTATAAATTAAGGCAAATATAATTAAAAACCAAAAAAGAAAAAAAAAAAAAAGAAATACATTCATACATACATAACTAAAACTTTAATATTATTTTTTTTTTTTTTATTAAAATTTAATTAATAATTTAAAAGTTATTAAATCTTTTTTTTCACTTTTGTCGCCGCTTTTCTTTTCGAAAATTAAGAAAATAAGAAAAGTATATATAATATTATAGGTTTCCTTATCAGTTAAGTGAAATTGCAATTGAATTATGCGAAAAAATAATATATAAAAGATATAGTTTTTTTGTTTTCCATATGACTTAATTCTATTATGGAGATAGACGGATTTCGTTTACATGATATACAACCATTGAATTTAGACTATATAAATACATGAGAGTTTTGAGTTACATAAATTTCATTTGACGCGTAATCAATTATGAAGAGCCAATTAATTTGAAAGAAATATCTATTATAATTGATTTAAAAATAAAAATTTTAAAGTAATAAAAAAATAAATATCTAAAAATACTATAAAAGAAATAAAAATTTATAATTAATAATTGTGTTTGATTGAAATTTATAAAAAAAAATATGTGCACTTATCTTTTGAATTTTTTTTTTTAAAATTAATTATTTCAATAATACAAAATTTCGTATATGAGGATCAAAAAATTTATTTAAATTTTTTTTTTTACAAAATTTAAAATATTTTTTATAATTTAATAAAAAGAAAAAAATTTCATTAATAAATTTTAAATAATAAACTTATATTGTTTCATTTCTGTATTATAAAAATATAATTTATATTAAAACTGGTATATGATATTTTTATTAAATATGTATATTAAAATTAAAAAAAAAAAAAAATAATTAATGTTATTATATTAAATTAAAGTTTTAAAAGTAAGTATAGTTAGGTATACTTTAATTAAAAATTTTGTTAAAGATGATGATAAAAAAATACCCATTAATTGATTAAAAAATTATAAAATCCAATTTTGAAATTTTAAAATTTTAAATTATTATGCAATTAGTTTACCACTGCGTTCAATTTCAAATATATAATACAAAAAATGTTATGATTTTATATTAGAAAAAAAAAATATATAAACCCTTACTTGTAAAATATCCATCTAAAATTTTCATTAAATTGAACTATACTTGGTTGATATTTTCGAGAAAATAGTAAATGAACGTCAGATGTGTCATGCAATAAAATGTTATAATTTATCTCCGTAGAAGGATTAAAAAAAAAAAAAATTCAAAAAATTATACTAAAAATGATTTTCAAACGATTTTGGGTAAATGGTCACCTTTTTCTAATCGATTTAATTTTATTTGTATATATATAATATACATAAGTATTAATTTTATTATTGTTAAAATACTTTAAAAAAAAAAAATCTACTGTTTAATTTTTGATTTTTGATCATTGAGCAAATTATTCTAATAAAAATAAATTAATATACGTATACATATAATATGTAATTAATATATACACTATACATTTCCATATGTACATACAATATACAGTATATATGTATATAAATTATTTAAAATCTATTAAAAAAAAAAACCGTTAACTTTACTTAGTAAATATAAAATAAAACTAATATAAAAAAAAAAAACAAAAACAAAAAAAAATTAAAATAAATTAGGAAAATTCTTCTTAACTGTTAGCTGTTAATTATAAATTCTTAACTATTAACTCACTATACCATATTATCTAGAAAAGAAAAAAAAAGAAAAAACAACCATTAATATTTAATTTCAAATCTTTTTTTTTTTTTAAATATTCGTGTAAAAAAGAAATTTTTTGTTGGTATTTTAAATTAAAAAAAAAAAAAATTTGTAGTGAATTTTTTAACAAAATTTCATTCTGTATAAAAGAAAAATTAAGTAAAGGATATAATAAAAATTTATGTTTTTCTTTTTGTAAAGTTAAATTTTCATTTTTTTTAAAATTAGAATTATTTATTAAAATCAGTTTTGTATAGTTAATAATCAACATTGAATTGTAAATAATTATTTAAAATAAAAATCAAAGTATATAATTTCTATTATAATTAATAGTTCCACTTACCACGTGACTAAAAAATTTTCTTGCTAGCTCTTCCTATATACATATATAGATATGCAAACATTTTCTGAAATAGTATAAAATGTGGATAATAATAAGCAAGGGCAGATTAGTCATTTGTGGTGCCTGAAGCTAAGTATTTTTGTAAGCTCCAAAATCAACCAAATCAAAATATAGGTAAAATGTAAAGAAAAGTACATACAAATAAAATTTGGAAAAAATATATAAATTCACTTATTGTCTTATCAAAAGACACTGATTTGGTTATATCAAAAATTTAAAGAAAATTAAGTTTTTCTTCTAGCATTGTAATTCGATATTTCTTCTTAATATGTGTAAATTTTAAAAAGGGTCGTTTGGTTTCATAGACTGTTACTGGTAGAGTTAGAAATATTTTTAATATCGTATATAGATTTGGAAAAACATCTATCAAATTTCTCTCGTATATTAATTTCAGCATAGTGTAACATTTTGTTCAATCTTCTTTTTCAGTTGTAATTTTAATATATTGTCTAAATTGTGTACATTCATTAATTAATCCTGCATCTATACCATTATGGTAAAAAGTAAGAACGAATTTAATGCTTTCCATGTCTATTTCGGAATTATCATTTTTTTCCCATATTTAAAAGAAATTTAAATCTGCTATTTATTTGTTTGTATACGCTACCCTAATAGATTATACCTACTTTTGCATATTTTACAATTTTTGTTATGTAGGAAAATGCATTAATTTTTAGTAAAAAATAGTGCAACTACTTATTATAATAGGTATGTACTTTTTTTTTCTTCTTTATCACTCTTTGGGGCATAGGACCTCCATTAGACATTTCCATCGAACTCTATTAGGTGCTGTTGTTTTTGCACTCTCACAGGTTATACCTATTGAGCTTAGCTCCATTATTATTGTTCTGTGATGTTGCTTTGCCGACTACGTCTTCTGGAGCCTTGCGGATTTCATTCAAGAGTCATTCTCGCTATGCTTCTCGCTAGACGCATATATGTGCACATATATACTTTGGTCAAAATATTAAATCATTTTTTTTTTTTTTTTTCAATTATTTTTATATAAAATTTATAATTCAAATAAAAAATTTTTCCATCTCAATTTAAGCTTTTAAAACAAATTAGGCTTTTCTTAACAAAATAAAATCGAATTCTTATAAATTAAATTAAAAATTTCACAAAAATAAATTTCTTTAGATACATACATACATACATATGTATGTTAGGTAAATTGAATTTAATTTTAAAACTAAAAATTAAGGATTTATTCTTTTTTCTTTAAATTTTCAATTTTTTTTTTTTTTTTTGATTTGTAAGATGTAAATTGGTATTTCAAACCCAGTATTTTATTTTAGATACATACATGTAATTAGAAAAAAAAAATTAGCATTATTAGCATAATACTTTGTAAATATGTAAATTAAAAAAAAAAAAAATTTTTATTTAATTTCTGTTATCCAGTATAAAAAAAAAAAAAATTTATTACCGATACATAAAAGTTACCTAGTATATAATTTCAAAAATTATATTTTTAAACAAATATTCAAAAATTAATATAGATATGTATTTATTTTTATAAAATTATTTGTAAATTAATTATTAATAATTATATTGAAGATTCATTTCTTTCTATTTAATTCTTCTTAATTTCAAAAAAAACACTGCTATATATATTGTTATTATGCAGTGTTAATCCTTGCTAGTTTCTTACTCACTCCGGAAGTCACTTACTCACTCCGGAGCTTAGACTTCTACAATGTTCATCTTCTTTTAAACTAAATACCTTCTCTAATTTATAAAAGGTGTCCGCAAGTCGAAGTTCACGAAGAAAGTAGGTGACAGGAGAGGTCGAAACAAGCAAAAAATTCTTCCGGAGCGGAGGGAGTACGGATCTATTAACGGTTTCGTAGATAACGGTTTTCAAACTACTTTCGTTAAGTTTAAGTTTTTAAAAGCATAGTAATATCTCTCCCCTCCCCTTTCCTGGTATAACACAGATGATTCGTTTAGGTATCGATATACATATAGGCATTTTTATACAAATATCTAAACTTTTCCCTAATTTTCATAGTTTAGTAGTTATAAATTTTTAAAGTTGAAAAATATTGATATTAATATATGATTTTTATTTCATTTTTTAAATTATCAAAATTAAAACTTTCATATCCATAAATGAATCATAATTTTTATTGTATCTTTTAACTTTTTCGAAAAAAAATTAATATTACATTTTGTGTTTCATTGAAATTTTGTTAAAAAACGTTTTTGCCTATATATGAAACATTATTTATACAATATACGAAAATATTTTGAAGGCATCTCGAAATCCGTTAAGAATATGCTGCTCCACCCCCCTCCTCACGAACAATTTTTTGCTTATCTGCAACTCCCCTATCACTTCCTTTTTTTTTCGTGGTCTTCAACTTCCGGACACCATGTATATACTAGAATCAGTTTTCTTCTTATTAAAATCGGATTTATAACATATACCTACTATAATGTTTCTAAAAATTTTATTTATACCCTATTTAGTGTTGTTCTTATATTTATAGTTAACTTTTAATAAATATATATATAGTTTAAAATTTACGCGAATATATAATTATATAATCTATTAGTTCAATTTTAAATATATTATGTAAATAATTATTAAAACAATTTGTAAATTTGTAAAAAAAAAAAAATAAAAAAAAAAACAAAAGAAACACAATTGATTAATTTACCTAAAATTTTAATTATAAATATATATATATATATATATCTTTTTAAATGATATTTTGCTATTGTTACGTTTTAAAAACGATGATAAAATTTATAATCCAAATTCATTAATTTATTCAAAAAAAAAATCGTATATATATATATATATATTATATAATAGAATAATTAATATATAAAAAAAAAAGAGAAAATATTTCATTATTTTAATTAACGCACAAAAAAACAAATAATAAAAAAAAAAAACATTTAAAATCCTGCCCCACTGAATTTTTCCAATGTATAGAAAAAAATATTAATAAAAATAAAAATATATAAATTGCTCCAATAAATGATCAAAATTTTAATTTCGCTTTATTTTTTAATTTATTTTCTCATTATTAATTTTTGTAATTAATTAAATTTGTTTATTTTATTTATATAATATGTATATATATATACAAAACATTATACTTTATATTACTGGAGAATTAAATTAAAAATGTAAAATATTTAAAATTATTAAAAATTACCTTAAACATATTACAGATAAATATGTACATATGTATGTGTACAATCTACAACTTAAAATTAAATTTCACACTTTCCTATAATATTGAAATATTTGGTTTTAAATTCAATTTATTCACAATTTTGCAAGTTGTTAAAAACGATAGAAAAAAATCAACTGTAAAATATAGAATTTTCAATTCAATTAATTATAAGACATTTATATTTTATATTTTTAAACAAATTATCTTGTATTATTTAATCAAACACTATTTATACAACAGTTGTTTAAAATGACAAAATTTCAGAAAGAAAAAGAAACCATCTTAAGTCTTAAGTTAGACTTAAGTGCGATTCATTATTGATTTCACTATCGTAATCATTTTCATCCTATTTCGATTTTATTGAATTCCAAAATCTTTATACTATATATGAAAAATTGAAGTAGTATATTTATATGTATAAATATGATGTTTGATTTACTTTTAAATTACTCTGAGCAAGATATGTATAGATACATCTAAAAGGACATAATACACTTCATCGAAGATAAACTGCCAGCAATAAATCCTATACAGATCCTGACTTCCTTAGAGATAGTAGGGCTAAAAGAAATATTATAAGTGGAGAGAAAATCCATAACACGTAGTAACAGGGAGAGATATACAATAGATATACATTAAAAGAACGCAATCGCACTCACATTACACTACTTAAATAACAAGAATCTAATACTTTTGAATTAATCTTCCAAACATTTTCAATCTATACATTTTCAAGAATTTGTTGTTTTTTTGTTCAAAATCTTAAGATTTTATTGAATATCATATATGCAAAGAAAATTGAATGTTTTTTTTTATTAAATGTTCAAGTTTTTTTTTTTAAAGTTCATATATTTTAATTTATACTATACAATCTGTTCTATGTTAAAGGTTATTTAAATAAACTAAAAAAAAAAATAAAACAAAAAATTAAAATACTGTAAGAAAAAATATCAGCATTTGCTATAAAATCAAAAACAAAAAAAAAAAAAAAAATAATTTAAAAACGATCAAAATCTGTAATATAAAAAAAAAACAAAAAAACAAAAATTTTTAAGCAAATGTAACCATCTATGAAATTTATCTGAAACTTTATCTTTCTTCATTAATAAAAACAAAAAACAAAACACAAAATAAAACGTAAAATCGCGATATTTATACGAATATTATAAATAAAAACAAGAAATAAAAAAAAAAAAAAAAAAACAACCAAAACCGCAAACAAAAAAAAAAAACCAAAAAAAAAAAAAAGAATATTAAAAATAATTCTAGCTATAAAACTTTAAATTTAAATAAATTTAAAAAAAAAAAAAAAAAAAATGAAATTAATATAAATAAAATAAATAAATTGTATAAAGAAAAACCGTTGACTTTTTTATCTGATTATAAATTTAATTGAGTTTAAATATAAGTAATAATAATAATAAAAATAATATTAATAAAATTTATATTTAAATTTAAATATAAAAAAAAAAAAAAAAAAAACTATAACTTATTAATTATAATTTATGCAATGAAAAATAAAAAAAAAAAATCTAACAAAAATTCCAAAACATCTTTAAAGTTGTCGATCGAAATTAATTTTTACTACAAAAAAAAAAAAACAAAAATAATAAAAATTATGAAAAAATATTAATTTACCTGATTACTTCGTAATTAAACAAAAAAAAAAAAAAAATTTTAAAAAAATTTAAAAAAAAAATAATAAATATAAAATAATTTAAAAAAAAAACTAACAACTTAAGCTAGTTATATACATCTGTGTTAAAAAAAAAAAGCTTTCTATTAAAAATAAATTGAGTCCAAATAGTATGTTAGATTTTCATTTTGTTTAAATGTCACTTATTTAATAACAAAACAAAAATATGAACATCGGATATAGTACTAAATATCTTACAAGCTGTATAGGGTAGATTTAAGATAAGATCCTTTTTTTTTTATTGTTTTGGTTTTTAAAAGCAAACAAATTAGAGGTGCGCAATGGTAGAGTTGACACACATGCTAGAAAAACCTTTTGTTCTATATATAAAACCCAACAACACTATATATGCAGGATGGTTCAGGATATATGATGGATGGTTCCATGCGTATCAGCTTTTTAATAAAGGAAGAAGTCGTTATTTTAAAATATAAAAAACAAATTCATTAGCTAAGTCGTGGGTGTTCTATCGATTGGTGGTATTTTAAACTTCCGGAAAAGTCTGGAAATAGGTTTTGTTAGAACGGAAATTCACCGAAATCGAGATTTTCAAATGGGAACGGATACTTTTTGATGCAAATTTGGATTCTACATCAAAAAAAAAAAAAAACTTTTGCCTTAATAATTTTTCTTTTTGTTTTCTAACTATTTCGATTTCGGTGAATTTACGATCCGCAAAACCTATTTCCGGTTCTTTCCGGAAGTTTAAAATATCACTAATCGATAGAGCACCATCGCCCTTATAGATAATAATTTTTTTTCCATATTTTAAAATAACGGCTTCTTTTCTTCTTAAAAAATTGATAGACATCATGGTTTGGACCAGCCTTCGAGAAATAACGCTTATCCTAAGGTTGAACAATCGATAAAACCGTTTCTAGACAAGAAATCGAAAAAATAAAAAATATTTAATAGGCCGATATACTGAAAATTTTGTACCTAAATCCATTATTTATGTATTTATTTTGGCGTAATTCCTTTGCAAATATAGACTCCTTCTAAACATGAAATAGTTTTGATTGGCTTAACCCCCGTTACAATCTGTTACCATACACTTTCCATTTATTATTGTGTAAGTATATTGAAATTTCTGAATGTGTTATAAATTGAATTGTTGAATAAACACAGTGTTATAAACACAGATTTTCTCCATTATTATGGTGAAGTTAAATACATGTAACCTAATTATCACTATTGTGATATTTATCAGAATTTCTTTCAATATCTTTTAAAATCTTTTAACATAATGTATATAACAAAGATAGATTTTTAAATAATTTTGCATAGTTTTATAAATAAAATTTCAATTTTTAAAAATAATTGTCTTTTTTAAAAAAAATAGTGTAACCTCATAGAACGTTTAAGTAATTGTGTTTATTTTGGGTTCTTAGATTGTGATTTAAGTAATTTAGGCTCCACAGAAATTTCTTACAGACTTTTGTGGAATATAAAGAATGACAATTACTAAAATGTTTTAGAAGATATTCTACAAATCGTTTAATATCAATCGAAAAAGGCTATCGTTCCTTCCCAGAGCTGCATTCTACTATTTCAGTTACCATTGATTTTAAAGGAGTTTTTAATTAAAATTTATATTGAAAAGTTTTTGATTGATTTTGGTTATGTTTCGATTAGTTTAAAAAAAAATTTTTATTAAACTGTAAATGAATGATATATAAAATCGTTTTCTTTTTTTTGTTTTTCTTTTATTTCATTTTTTTTTCACTTAATTGTATAAAATAGAGCTTAATTTAATATATAACATATACATGACATTTTTTTTGTTTTTATTATTTATTTAACAAATATGAATTACCTAAAATTTAAATTTTAATAGAAAATATATAATATGAAAAAAGAAGAAAAAAAAAAAAACGAAAACGAAATAATAAAGTAATAATAAAGATAGAATTTTTTTTTTTTGTTTTTTTTTCTAAATATATTAATTAAATATTACAGATATCGTCTTTTTTTTGTTTTTTTTTTTAATTATTGTAATCATTAAAAAATTTTTTTTTGTTTTATTTTTATTTTCTATAAATTCTAATCAACTTCTAATCGTCTAAAACTGCCAACAACTCCAGCATCTAAATCACCAATACTATTACCACCAAAATTAGCTGATTCTTTTGTTATTTCAATTTGCATTTCATCCAATGCTAATATAGCAGCACGTCTCTTTAAAAGTTTTTGTTTAAATTGGGCAATCATATCAGCAATTGGTACTGTACCACCATATTCTAATGGTAAAATAGATGGGCTAATTTTTGTTTTTAATTCATCTACCGTTTTATGTAACTAATCAAATAAAAAAAAAAAAAAGAAAAGGAGAATTAAAATAAGATATTAAAAAAAAAATTTAAAATAAATTTAAAATATTGAAATCATATAAAAATTTACTTACAATTATACGTTTTTTTAATTTTTCTGTTAGCATTGATACGGCCACTTCAATTATTTTAGCGCCATAATGTGGTATACCAATAAAATGAGTTTCTTTATGTCTCATTGGTGTTGAATTCTAAAAATAATAAATAATTTTTTTTAAGTTTAATTGAAAATTGTTAGATGATGCTGCAAGAATCAAATCAATTTAATTGATTTTGCCACTTTTCCAAATCAACCAATTTGAGGTGGTAGTGTCGCGTATATTAATTAACTTAATTTCAATTAATTGAGCCAAATTGTTAATTTTCTATTTTAAAAATATTTTAAAAACAATAACAAAATGCAATAAACTGAAAAATTATATTGAACAAGAACCTTAATTCAAATACATAAATAAAATGTCAACGAAAAAAAATGTAGTTGATTTTTAAAGTCTATACCGTTTAACTAAAATAATCAATACAATTGTTGCGCGCCACAACTATTATTTGAATTAAGTCAACTTTAATTGAAAGTTGATTTAAATAAACTATAATTGAAATTTGAATTAAATCAACTTTAATTGAAAATTAAATCTCTCGACACCATTTTTTAATTATATATACATATATAGTTTAAATATTATGCTTTATTTTTATTACATACATATACATATTAATATTATATAACTCTTCATATTATCTAATGTCTATACTAACCTGAATACATTTTATCACATTTTTTAAATCAGTTAATGACCATAAACTAATAAAACCCATATTCATACCAGTTTCATCATTAATATAAACATAACCGGTAACTTGGGATTCTTCATCATCTAGCAATGCTTCACATATTAATGAATGAACACGTGCCATATGTGTTGATGTATATTTATATGGATCAAATTTACCAGCAACTGATAATATTATTTGTCTACCATATTCATCACGTTGTGATAATGGTACTAAATAACCATTTTCAAAAATTTCTTTTATAATTGGATCTTCTATATCTAATTTTTGAAACCACATTGGATATAATTGACGTATTGTTAAATATTTTTCTAACATTTCACATGCAGCTGGTACAGAAAATTTTTTTGTTCTTAAAAATCTTAAAAGAAATACAGCATCAGTACGACATTTTTTTATATGAGGATGTTTTCCTATCCATTCACGAAATTGTGTTAATGCTTGTTTACGTATATTTTCATCTTCACGTAAATCATCTTTTGCCATTTTTTTAAATTCTTGATTTAATTTACATACATATGGATCATAATCATCAGATAATTTTTGATTAAGATGAGCAGAAACAACTGGTTCGGTTTCCAACATTTTCTAAAAAAAAAAAAAAATTAAAATTAAAATTAAATGTTAATTTAAATTTTTTTTTATATTTAATATTTTTATAATAAATATTTTTTAAAGTAAGAGTAATTAAACTGGAATCTTATATTATGACCTGAGATTTTAATAATGTTTCTTCCATGATTTTGTTTTTTTTTTTAATTTTAAAATATTTAAAAAAAAAAAAAGTATAGCTTAATTGAAAATTAGGAGGAATCCCGCTTCAAACACTTTATTATTATACTTTAAAAAAAGTTAAAAAAATTTTTTTAATTTATTGAATTCTTTTTTTTTAATTAAACTTAATCCATTCATTGGTCATTCTAGTTCTCCTTTAAAAATTTTAATGGTTTAATAAAACACTGTATAACAGTTTTAATTATTGAGTATAGAAAAGTAAAAAATCACCACCATAAAAAAAAAAAATTACAAAATTTCCTAAATTGAAATAATGTAAAATTAACAAGAAAAAAATAAAATTAAATAAAGAAGAATATGTATATATGTGGGTATAGATGAAAAATTTTTACACCTGCTAATTGTAATTAAAGAAAAACGAAATTTTACAGTTTTAGTTTATTACCTAAGTTTTGGTTCTACATATATAATTATCAGGTCTTGTTAAATTTTCGATTCATTGATCAAATAAATTGTATATATGATTAACTGGAAGTGAATGGAAACCTTGATTTCATATATATTATGCAATAAAAATATATATATTATATATATATATATATGTGTACTTTGATTATTTTAATTAATCGAATAAATTTAAATTTCTTAAAAAAAATGTTATTAACTGTATTGAAATACCTTGAAAAATTATTAATTCTGTTCTGTTCTGTTTGCGTATTTTATTATTTTTATGATGTACAATGTACATAATATGGTCATAATATGGAACATGCTAATTTTTTTTTTTTTTTTTTACAATTTATTTGTATTAATTTCAACATTTAAATTTTTATTTTTTTAAAGAGATAAAATTAATTTAACATGAAAATTTTTAATTCTTTTGTTTATTTAAATTAAAAAGTTTCATTTTAAAGGTTTAATAATTTAAAAAAAAAAAATTAACTTAGTACCTATACAATAATTCTTTAATTATTTTTAAATTATTTTTATAGAACTAGCCAAAAAGTATTTGAAATTCCTTATTTTTATTTTAAGAATTTCTAAATTTTTGGTAGATCCTTAGGTAGTGTTAACAAATTCAAAAATTAACAAAGATTTTTATAATAAGAGGGGGTTTTTGTCGTTTTTTAACACTACTGAGCTCTTCAGTTGACATGTAGTCTTACATTTCTTAGATAATTCCCGAATTTCAAAATTTTTTGGCTAGTTCTATATATTATATAAAAAAATCACACAGAAATCTCATGTGAGTTAATAGAATAAAACTATCGTTTCCAGATTATGGTTCAATATTTTAAATAAATAATTAGAAATATTATTATATTACTTATTCATTAAATAAATGGGCATTAATTAGATTCATATATAGATATATCAAGATATTATATCCTATAACCAAAATACCCGGTGTGGCGTTTTTTTTTTATAAATAATTTTTGGTTAAGGTACCATGCGGTAGTATGTGGTACATAATTATAATATAGAAATAGCCAAAAAATATAAATTTGAAAGTTGCCTATAGGTAAAATTCAATATTACATTATTTACCTACTCAAAAGTTCTAGTATAGGTACTGTTGAAGAATCTATATTTATTCATATTTCATGTTATAACTTTTATTATACCTACCTTACAACAAAAAATATTTTATTTTACATTTTTCATTTAAATTTTACATACTGATAAGTGATAACTATATTATAGATATTTAGATGCAAACTAACACAAAAATGATAATATTTTGATTTTAATAGGTTCAACACAATAAACTAATATCCTAATATCTTTTATTTGTTGATTTCCTTAGTTCTCTTCAATGAAATTAGTTGTCAGTTTTTTATTTAGTTAAAATTATTTGTAAAGCCTGCGGCTAACATTCTGGCTTACATTTTACTTAAAAATAAAAGTCTTAAAATTTTGTATTTATACATTCAACGTACAAAGCCGGGGGTTTACGGCTTTAAGTCAAAATGCAACAATAGCAATTATACCAATCTTTTATTTGACTTTATTTTTTTCATCAATTTATTTTTAAGTCTGATATCTTGCAGAACAACATCTTAATCCGATCTATAGATAAGTTACCAAAATTTTTTTTATCAATCGTTACTTTGATGTAAATAAAATTTTTATATTAAAAGTTGAATGAACTATTTTGAAATAATTAAACTGAAAAGTTAACAATCTCTTTTCAACAGTTTTTTAACGGACACCAAATAATTTGCAAATATTGAAACAAAATAAATCAACAACATTTTAAAATAAAACCCACTGGCAAATGAAAAATTGTTTTTTTTGGTATAATGGAACAAAAATAAATTAAATATTATAGAAAACCACTTTCCATCCACAATATCAAGGTCTTTGTTTTATTTATTTTTTTTTTTTTTTTCCTTTTTATATAACCAACGTATATAGTTCCAAATCTGTCATTCTGTAATCGCAAAACGTTTTATGTTCAAAATTGACCAATATAACTGGAACAACACAAGGTCGATATTAATAGGTCAATTATCTCTTAAATATACTTATGTTACCACTTTAAAATTTTTTTTTGTTTTTTTTATTTTAATTTTGAACTCTTATTCAATCCATTATTTCCTTTATATAAAAATCAAAAAAAAAAAGAAACCTTCAATATTTTCTTTTTGGATTAAAAAAAACCAAAAAACAAATAAAGAAAAAAAACTTGAGGTATGAATTTTTATTATCTTTTCTTTACTCTTAAATACCAAATTACCCACAACGTAACCTTTTTTTGAGGAGGTTCCAATAAAACATTACAAAACAATATAATTTTTTTTTTTTTGTTTAACAAAATGTCACACTGATAATTAAATTTTTTATCTTTTTAATTGTGCATATCACTTTATATTACAAAAATACTAACAGGTTTAATTGTTTTGGTTGGTAAGTATAGCCATAAGGTAATCGATTTTCTTTTTGTATGTTTCATTTCAGAGTATCTCATTTAAATTAAAAATAAATGTCAGCTATAAAATCTTTAAAATACGGTTAATATTTAAAATTTTAATGTTAATATTTGAAGCTCGTCATAGACTGTTTGTTGAAATGGATAGTATGGTTTAATTTTTGTTTTAATTTCTATAGAGTATAAGGGGTAGCCACAATTTAAGCACTTTGAGATTTTAATCAATTAAGACTCTTTGCAATGTTTGGAAATTTAAACTTAGGTCTGTAAATATTTTTAATTTTCCAATTCAGTATATCTAATAGAAGTGTCAAATGAAATGTTCTTAAAATTAATAAAATTTAATAAAATAATTTTTTAATATAACAAATGAAAGATGTGAATGCCAAAAATTGAACCATTCAACTGATCCAACTACTATTCAAAATAAAAATAATAAATATTGACAAAATTTTGCAATAAATTTCTTTAAAGGACAAAAACTAAATAAGGACTAACTAAATATCTGACTCATGGCGCAGTGGTTAAGTCGCCAAACTTTCAATCGAAGGGTCTTGGGTTCATACCCCGGTCAGGTCATAAATAAAAAATATGTAGTACTTTTATATCGTAATAATGTATATCATATAATTAATAATAGTAATAATAACAATAATAATAATAATAGTAATAATAATAATAGCTACTATAGTGGAGCCATCTTTGGTTATATCATGCAAGTAAGGTGTTATATACTGCTGCATGTTGTAATTCACGGATGGCGCTGACTCTGTAGTAAAATAATAATAATATTAATAAGAATAAGAATATTAATAGCAATAATAACAGCCGCTACAGTGAGAGTGGGGGTTGCCTTCAATAATTACCTCATGTAGTAATATATATACTACTACTACATGTTGTAACTGTTATGACGGCTTTAGTTACTGTTAGCAAAATAATAATAGGCGGATTCATTGTTTCCTTACAGTCCCACTCCCAATTCAATGCTTCCGTATCCATTTTCCTATCCTTTCCTATCCCTATTCCCTAGCCAATATACTGCGTTCGCAGGTAAGGGTTTCATCCCACTTTATTGGCTAAAGGGGGAGGTGGGTTTAGTCAGTAAGAATCTGACACTACCAAGGGGGAATTCTTGGTGTCTTTGGAAGATTCCCACCTCCCTTAGAAAAAAAAAAAAAAAAAAGAGACGAAAAAAAAAATTAACTGAGGCCAAAAATATCGCTACAAAAAATTGGAAATTATATAAAACTCTAAAATATTTGAAACCGATCAGTAAAGTGATCTGGCTTTGACTTATAAAATTCTTCTCAAATAATTCTTACAGCCTCTATACGAAGAAGAAGATATACAAAAATTTTATTTTGCAAACTTCTTTCATAGCTTAGCAAGAGCTAAGAAAAACAAGTAAATCGCTATTTATGATTGATTGATGCTTCTTAGATATTGTAAAAGAGTTCTATTAAAATTGATTATTTCAAAACGTTAAATTTAATTTATAATGGCATTAAATTTTGTTTCTTTTTTTTTTTTATTTTATTTTCTTAACAAACCAGTAGCGTAGTAATTAACAAAAGAAAAAGACATAACAAACTAACAAATATTTTTATCATCGCAAAGTGTTAAATATAGCTGCTAGATTTTAAATTATCGTAACATATGAAATTAATCCATATATGCATGTAATGTTCAAATTTGACTGGTTTTCGTATATTTTGAATACAAAAAAAAAAAAACAACAACAATAATATGAAGAAAAAAAATAAGAGAAAGTTGTTTAAGTCAAAGTTAAAATATTTTTCTTACTTTTTTTTCTTACGTCATATCTTAAGTAATATTATAATGATAATATAACACAATAATATAGATATAGATACCTCCAATATAAATATACCTATAAATGTCTTTAAAATAATACAAAAAATGAAAAAAAAAATATTTACTATATAGACTGCAAGAAATTTGAATACGATATTGTTCAATTTATTACCGATTTTTCTTTAAAATTTCTTATATATGTTTTGTTCTTATTTGTTTGTCTGGCAGTCTTAAATTTTATTCTTCTTTTATCCTAAAGTTTGAAAAGTAATTTTTATGATACATTTAGGTATTTGAGGTATATTTGATTTAAACTTTTAAGTTACAATATTTAGATTATTTCTCACTTCTTTTATTCTCTCTTTGGAAGCATATATATTGAACTTCTATAATATATAAAACTTTGTCTATATGAGCCTCATTTTAGACTAATTATATTACTTTTATTCTTACTATAACAATTCTTTTTCTTGATTTTCTTCTTCTTTTCACTTTCTTTCGTCTTATTTCTATAGACTTTGAACTTTATCTGTGCTAGTATAGCTACATATTGATTTTGCATAGAACATTAAGTTTCATATTAGGTACTTAGCAATATTTTGAGTTACAAATAATGTAAGGTTATTGAACTTTAATAGACTCTTTTGAAAGTTTCTATAGAAGTCCTAATTTAGTGATAATGTTTATATGAGGATTTTGTCAGATGGCCTATATTTCATCTTAATTTCCTTTTTAATATTAGGAATACTTTAGAGATAATCAAAATTTACATTATTAATTATCTAAAGATATTTATTCAATAAAACTTGTATCTTTTGTATTTCTCTCATAAAAAATAAGTTAAATTTCACTGTTGTTCAACAAGATTTACTTGACATCACACATACATACAAGATCCCCATTTTTATTTTTCTTTTAAGACTTGCAAAAATTTTCATATTTTTGAGAGTGTTTTAAACACTTTTTTTGTTATAATCTGTCTGATGCGTTAGGGATTCCAATGTAATAAAGTTTTAAAGATGCACCCTCTCTTACATAACTTGAACAATTCAATTAATTTGTATGCGTTTTTCTTATTTATTCAAATTTATACTTTTTTTTTTTTTTTTTAATAAAAGCTTTAAATTAGCATCAATAGAAACTTTCAAAAGAATTCATTAAATTTTAGGCAATGGAGTTTGGAGTTTGTTTAGGCAATGCAACATTACGAAGCCTACTATGAAAGAATCCAAATAATGTTGTAGAACGAAACACTCCTAAAATTTTGATATTCAAATCTATTTTAATAATTATCACTTTAGAATTGTAAAATACAACTTAGCCTTAAATGCCTATGCCTTAAACATTTAGAACTCCTGCGTTGATTTTAATATCGCGATTTTTTATGCCTTTAATATCAATGAAAAAATGGAATAAAATAAATACTGACATTTCATATGACGAAATAAAAAATTTTATCATTTTTATATTTTTGTCTTCTTTTTCTTTAAAATTTTGGAATAAAAAAAAAAAAATTCTGCAACGCAACAAATTTATGCGGTATTGGTAAGTATGTATATTACAAGAAAGTATGTAAATATTTCGTAGGTTGAGGTTTGTGTTAATAAACGTCTCAAAAAATATTATTACAAAAAAAAACATTTTTGTTGATTTGTTGATTGTAAACCTTTAAAAATAAAAACGTCTTTAAACCGTTATTATTATGTACTATTATTACGCAAAAGTATTACAATAAGAAGAAAAAAAAACTCTGTTACTTTAACTATTAAAAATAAGTATTTTTTGTCTTTCTTTTGGTTTTCTTTTATTTTTCTTCAAGTGAGGTGAGGTGATAATATGTTGAGATATTTTATATCAAAGTCATGTGTTCGGATTAAAGTTAAACAAAACAGAAAAAGAAAAAAGAAAAGCAAAAAAAAAGTATGTCACTGTGTCACTAATACATAATTTCAATCTAATTTATACATTTGGTCAAAATATAAAGTTGCGTGAATTTATGATATATATTAAAAGTAAAAGTGAGCGACTTAACGTATTCATAATAATATGTATATCGTATAAAAAAATAATATAGAAAAAAAAAAAACAAAATTAATAATTTTGAAATGTATACATGAAATTATTGAAATTAAAGAAAAATTTAAAAATTTTCTTTATATAAACAATAAAAAAATTACCATTGTTGTTATATTGTTGAGGAAATAAATTAATTTAACTTTAAGAATTATGAAAATACATTTAACACAAAATTAGTCAAGCGTTTTTAATTCAAAAATATAATATTTATTGCCGAACAGTTAAACCAGCAAAAGCAAGTTAATAAAATAATATGTTAACTTATAAAACGGTTGGTTAGTTATTATAAGTGGTATGAATGTATGATGTATCTTTTAGTTTAATACCAATTAGCACTTTCGATTGTTTAACTTTATCATAAATTTTACCTATCAATAATAAAATGAAAATTGATTAACATTATGAGGAAAAATCAGTTATAACCATTTTTTGTAATTGAGAATTATAAGTTTAATTTGTACTATGTTTTAATCACGTGATTGTATGTCATAATTACCTGAAGAAAAAAAGTAGTGGTTATATAAAAGTAATTAAACATATAAAAGTAATCAAATATAATATAAAATACTAGTTTACATACACATAAACACAATATTAATAATGGAAGAATTTTCAACACAATTATGAGAATTCTCTCATTACATCTTTCCATTACAAATTTTTATTAGATAAATTAGTCATTAAGAATATGTAGACTAAATCAAATATTAATAAAAAGTCATTTTTATTAAAATATATATATATATTTTTTTTAATTTAACTGAAGATATTTTTACTTTAAGTGAAAATATTTTCAGTTTAGGTGATAATTTTTTACTTAAAGTGAAAAAATGTTTGCTTTAAATAAAGATTTTTTACTTTAAGTGAAAACATTTGTAATAAAAGTTAAAGTGAAAAAATACATAATAATATAATTTATGTATATATATGAACATATCAGATACAAAATTATGATATCCAAATATATAATATGTATTATGTAAATTAAATATATGTATATTAAATATGTATTTATAGAACATTATACTTTATTACTAAAGTAAAGATCCTTCATTTAAAATAAAAATGTCTTCGCAGTGCAAAATTTTCACTTAAAATTAAAATATTTTCACTTAAAGTAAAGAAGTCTTCAGTTAAAGTATATTTGTTTAATTAAATTTAAAAGAAACATGCGGATATTATTGCACAATGATTTAAAAATTAAAATTAAATTCTAAAATTTGATATATGTAGGTCTTTTCTTCAAATTTTCGCAAATTGCAGCATATTATACCTATATTTCCCATTATAAACGTGTATCATCTATATATTTTTTTTTGATGAATTTCTCTGCCACATAAATGTGGACAGGAAATTCCACAGCTTTTCCTATTCTGGCGTGGTGGCTGTAAATGTCGTAAGAGGGAATAACTCTTACGACGTGTGTGAGATTCAAACCCACACTCCCTCTCTTAGTTAATCTATTTCTATATATAAACCATGTTAACGTATGTATTTTCAATGGAGTTCTATATTCTATATAGTTTTATAGAGAAACTTTATTTATTTCTTTGTATATAGACAGTCTGTAATATTTTACTTTTTCTTTGCATATATATAAGATGATGTTAAGGGAGATTAAGCCTATATAATAATGCCATAATTTTTGTTTTGATTTGTATGCCATAATTTTTGTTTTGATTTGTAAAGAAGTCCTGTATTAAATTTTATTATATATGTAAATTTTATAACTAAATTTTATTATTTTCATATTAGCATTAAATTTAAATTGTTCCCCACAATGGCTCATAGGGCCTAGATATTATGAAAGTGGTTTATCCTTTTTACCAAACCAAACAACAACAACAAACAAATCAAAAGAATTTTTTTTTTAAGATGAAATGAAATCGGAAACTATAATCAGTTAGTTATGTTTTATTTATATGATCCCTTCAATATACAGATACTTTATTTTATATACAGATACTTTATTCAAACATAAATATATTAAAATTTTAAACTTGTACTTGAATTTTAATTAAAAAGTAAACAAAAATTAATTAAAAATGTGAATAAAATATACCAATTTCGAGAACATGTAAATAAACAATTTTGTAATCACCGTTTATAATGCATTTAAAGTTTTCATTTTAAAAATTCAAATCACATATTTGTAATTTAGTTTAAAATAAAAAAAAAAAAATAAATATATATATTATATACATTTTCGGTATATTGTTAAGTTCTACGAGTATTTAATATTTTAATATTTAAATGTTATTTAATTTTTTAATTAATTAACATTTTTTTGTGTATGTGTTCAAGTGTCTTTATATCCATTCTATATAACGTTTATCACATGACATTTTTTTTTTTTTACTTTTTAAAATTAACGTAATATTCCTTGAACTTTTCTTTATAAATTTTATTGTTAGTACATTCATATATATATATATATATTAAATTAAATTAAATATGTCTGTAGCGAATTAGAATATAAAAAAATAAATTGATAATTTTCATATAGTTTATTTACAACATTTTTTTTTTTTTGTTTATTTTACAATACAAAAAAAAAAATAATTCCGGATATTTACATAACTGAGAAGTAGAAGTGTAATGAATCTTTAAATTCCATATGCATTACACGATTAATTGAAAATTTTTAGGGTGTCATCAATATATATATACAAACAATAAAAAATAGTCATAATAAAATATTAACTATATAAAATTTAAGGTCAAATTAAAGTGTTATTTAATATAAATATTAATTTAAAATATATATATGTATATATTATATAGAAGGTTAAGATGTCATATAATGTCATTTTTATAATTTTCATTAAAAGCCAAAGTATGATCGAAATAATTAAAAAATAAAAAAAATCAAATAAACCATAGGGAAATAAAATATGAAATCATTTTTATCAAGGAAGCTAAAACAGAAATTTTAAATGGATATTTTATAAAACAAGTTAGTATATAGTTTTTCAAACTTTTCTAATTGTTTTTGTTCTTTAAAAGGGCTAATAATAGATGTTATGATCCTTATGTTCATTGTACATCTCAACGTGACGATCAATGATTGCGTATAATTATTCGTAACACAGTATTTAAAATAAATGGATGAATTAATATTCTTTAGGATAAAAAAGAAAATCGCACCATCAGTTATAAATCAAAAACTTATATATTCAGATTCTTAATGAAATGTGAATTTACAATTGAACGATTGAATTTAATCAGTTTTATCCAAGATTTTCTAATTGCAATATTATAATAACCAAAATCATATATTCTAATATTATATGTTTAATATACATATAGTTATAAATATTGAAAACAATTTTCAAAATAAAATAATCAGACATTAAACATTTATTATTTCAACGTCAGCTTTCAACGTCACGACGAACTACAAACGTCAAATATAAAAAATCTTTTTTTTTCTTTCCTTAATGCGTTTGAGGAAATTCTCACTTGTCATGTCATTT
Organism: Poecilobothrus nobilitatus; assembly: GCA_947095535.1. NCBI lineage: Eukaryota > Metazoa > Arthropoda > Insecta > Diptera > Dolichopodidae > Poecilobothrus > Poecilobothrus nobilitatus. The sequence goes on from OX352774.1 coordinate 60,834,111, forward strand.
TTTTTTTTTCATTTCGACTAAAATTAACTCATCACAATTCAAAATAAAATTACATATAGTATATTTAAGATAAAAAATATAAGAAAAAATAAACTTTTTTAAATTTTCAGAGAATCATGACTATATAATAAAAGAACGATTACCTGTATAAATTGTACATATTGTAAAAAAAAAATTGATTAAAATATAATGTACATACATAATGTTTTTAAATGACAGGAGGAAATTACAAATTGATCTATAGGGGCCTTGGTGGCCTAGTGGGTAAGAGCGTACAAAATACGCTGTAAACACCGAGGGAGTGTGGGTTTGAATCCCAAACACGTCGTAAGAGTTATTCCCCCTTACGACATTTATAGCGACGCCTGATCTGGAGAGACTGTGTAATTTCCTGTCCACATTTATGTGGCAAAGAAATGCATTAAAAAAAAAAATTGATCTATATGAAGATCTTAAACTATTTTAAAGATTATATATTAATTATAACATACACATATAGATTATATATAATATCATTCGAAATAATACGTCAAAAATTAAGACGTAAGATTTAGGCATCTAATATCGATCTCTCCGTTATGGTTGTTCCCATAATAATTAAAAAAATTAATACTAGAGGTCTACATGTAGCGATTACAAAATATATGAAAAATCATAAGATTTAAGTCTCTAATATCTACCTGCCCTCTGTTGGTTGGTTTCCAATAATTGAAAGAATTGGAGATCTAGAGATCTACATGCTAATCACTACAATATAATATATATGAAAAATCGTAAGATGTAAGCCTCTATAATATCGACCTCTCAGTTTATTATCCCCAATAACTAAAAAAATTGGATACTAAAAGTCTTCATCCTATAATCGCTGCAATATATATGAAAAATCGTAAGATCTAAGCCTCTATTATCTATACCTGATCTCTGTTCGTTGGTTTCCAATAACTGAAAGAATTGTATACTAAAGATATACATCGTAATCGCTATATAGAGTCGAAAATCATAATTAAATTTGGTCAATATATATTAGTCTATATATAGGAATAAAGCCTATTATTCAACGCTATATCCGAAAACAAAAAAAAAAAAACAAAAAACAAAATAAATTTTAATGGGTATAATTGTAATACAGAGTTCATTTCCTACCGTTGTTATACTTTTACTATTACTCACCTAAATTTTTATTAATTTAATCAGGTTTTATACAACAAAGTGTTAATTATAAATCTTTAACTGTTTTTGTTTTTTTTTTGTGCATTTCACAATGAAATCTTAATTACAATTTTTAATTTATTTTTTATTACACTCTTTTTATTTTTGCACAATATTGTTAAATTGTAATACTGTTACAAAATAAAATATAAAAGAGAAAAAACTATCCAATTTAAATGCAATTAATCTTTACGAAATATTAAATGAGGTTCAGTATATAAAAAAGAAAAAAAAGAAAAAACAACAATTAGTGCCCAATAAAATTTTCATAAGTTTTCTTTTATTTATATTTTCCTGTAAATCTGTGAAAAACAAAAACAAAAACTAAAACATATATAAGGATAATAAATAGACATATGGTATACAAAATTTGATAATAAAATTAATTATATTCGTTATATTTAAAAACTCATAATAAACATCGTGACTTCCACATTAACAAATTATACAAATTTTTTGTTTTTATTTTACTAACATAAATTTAAAAAGAAAATAAAAAAAAAAACGCTACTTATAAAAGTGAAAAGATATCGAAAGTTTTTCTTTTTTCTTTTTTGCTATTAATACCAATCTGCTAAATTTTGAATTGAACTCAAATAATTTTCATTCAAAAAATAAGAAATGGACATCCCAAAAATGTAAATTTATATTATGCCTATATGGATTTAATAGTTTCATTTTTGATATTTGAAAATTGTACCATAGCTAGACTTCAACTTCACTATAGTTTATCAATATTACTTTAAATATTTTTGTAAATCCATATATAAAAGCAATATTCTAACCATATGAATTTTGAATTTGGCCGAAAAACTTTGTTTATATCGCTATATAGTTATTAAAACCAAAGAAAAATATTTTCATTGCCTCAAAACGTCTTATTCCTAGATAAAAAAATAAAAAGCAGATTAATTACGATTGAACATTTAAACAAGAACGACGTATATCGAATTTTATGGGAATAAAATTCATAAAGTATCTATAAGTGTAATATAAATTATTTTCGTTGATTTTACGATAATTTTACAAAGAAAAAACTTTTAAGTTTGGAAATTGACTTTAGATACCTAACTTAACTTAACTTAAGAAAAAACTGTATTTACTATGATTTAATCGAAATTTAAATCGGTTTAACATAAAAAAAAAAAAATGAACTTATTATAAAAGGATCCAAGAAAACCAGTTTAAATTAAGATTTAATAAGTCATTATCTAGTCCTTATATGAGTTCTTTTTAAAAAAAAATTAGGAACAAAGATGAACCCATTTGATGAAAGATGAAAATTTTGTTTATTCCAGTAAAAATAACCCACATTAAAAACTTTGGCCAATAAAATTTCTATTTAAATGAATTATACATTTATCAATTAATAAAAGTGTAAACTTGTTTTGAATCGTAGGATCAAAGGATCGATGGAAAATTTAACAGAAAGTGTTGTGTTTTCATGTCTATAAAAAATATCAATCGATATTTTATACTATATATCGTATATATAATATAATATAGTATAATATCTATAGTATAGATTAACATATCCTACATTTCAACCCTATTATTTACATATTTTAAAAATTTATTCTTGCATATTTTTGAAATTATACCAATTAAAATTTTTTAAAAGATAGCAATCAACATTTCTGAAAAAACACAAATGAATATTTCTCTACTAAACTAATCAACATTTCTGTCATCATAGTAATTTTACTCGTAGTATAAATACTATGAGTGTTGTGATGGGTTTTCCATTTGTTCTGAAAAACCATGTGGTCAAACAAAAACAAAAAAAAAGTCTCGGATTTAAATCAAATTTGGTATACAGATTGGTGTTTCGCTCTTGCATCAGGACACAAAATTTGAAGTCTACCTATAGCTTCAGTATAGGACCGCCTTAAAATATTCGAATACGAATATTATTTGATATGTTCTAGACTAGAGCACATAGTAATTGTTATGCGAATTGAATGAAACATGGTATAAAATGTTACTCAATATAGTTAATGGTAAAATGTTGCATCATGAAAATGTTGCTGGAAAATGTTGCTGAACTTTGATGCAACATAAAAAAGTTGCGAAATTATGTCGATGTAACATGAAAATATTATTGGAAAATCTTGCTGCAACATCAGAATGTTGCTGAACTTTGATACAAAACATGTGTATTTTAAACTGTAATTGAATGTAATTTAAATGTAATAGAAAAAGCCTCTAACCAAAGGGTAGGCCAAAACTTGTATATTTAACAGCCTTTTTACTTCAAATAACCTTATAAAAATAAGAAAAATTAATTACTTTATAACTTATATAAATAAAAAAACTGTTAAATATACTACGAGTTTTAGTGTACCCTTAGGTTAGCAGCTTCTTTACTTTATAATTTATATTTTTCATTGGTTCGGACACGTAGTTTAATATTTTAAGATTTTATTTTTTTTTTTATGCACTTTTAATTGAAGATCCTTAATATTTTAGCCCTTAATTTACTGAATACAATTTATTTGTAGTAATACTTTAAAATACCAAACTAAAGTTCTTAAATGGTTGCTATATTAATGTAAATAACTAAAAAATTATATAATTGAACTCAAATTTAAACTATGTTTAAGAAAATTACATTTTATTTATATCTTTTATAAAAGTAATAGACGTACATTCATATTCCATTAAATGCAACTAGCAGTATATAGAATTAAAACTACTTAAGTTAATCTTAAAGTAATAAAAAAGTCAATATACCGTATAAATTACCGATTTCTGGTTTTTGAAATTATATTTTAAAATTGAGACTTAAATAAAAGTACCGATTACTAACTATAAACAAAACTTAAATTTTTGAAATTAAAAATTAAAGCTAACTTTATAATTGACTAATGGTTCAACTATGCAAAACAATTTACTAATTTATGTTATACATAATGTTTAATTTAGTGCGGAAAACAAAATTGATCAGAAATCATCCATTCATACATTTGAATAATAAAAAAAAAAAAAAAAACAACATAAAATGTGATAGAAATCAATTTTTACCATTAACCTTAATTTAATTATTTTTTATTTTCTTTTGTTTTTCATTTTTCTTCAATTTGCTCTTTATTTTTTTTTTTATATAAAGTGTGCCACTGACATAAGAGAAATTAGAAGCTCCTTCTTTTCGTCAGTGGGAAATATAAATTTTCTTGGATACATATACATATACAATTTTATACATATATACATTTAGATATTGTCATATTTTTCTTACAAAACAAAAAAAAATCTACATTGTGGTAAAGCTCTTAGTAAAAGGGAAAGTGGTTTGAAAATGATTTTCCTTCCGCAATTGAATATATTTTTGTTGTTGGTGTTTTTTTTTTTTTTTAATTGAAAATTATTGGGAAAAACAAGTTTTTCCTAAGTATATAATGTTAAAAAAAAAAAAACCAGAAAATTTAAAATAGATATGTGGGTTTTTAGATACTAAGCTTTTGAATGAAATGAAATTGAAAAATAGGAATAACAATTGAAAAAGTATTTTTTTTTTTTTTGTTTTTAGATTTTAGTTTTTTATTGTTTTTATTTTTCATCAGGAAATGAAAATTTTCAAAGTGTTTTTAAAAACATTTAAACTTGCATTATTTTTTGTTTTTGTTTCAAATCAAAACAAAAGATTAAATTTAGACTTTTAATTCTTGAATTTCTGTTTTTTTTTTTTTTGGTTAATTTAAATCTTATACCATCTTATACCATATTATACCATATAAATGATAGTTAGGTAATTAAAACATTTTTGAAACTGACAAATTAAAAGATTCAATAAGAAGAAGTAATAGGCTTCTACGATGAAATTTTTCTTTTTGTAAAAGGTGTTATATTAAAAATTAGCAAATTAATGAAATTGGTAAAAAAAAATGAAAACAAAAATTAATTTAATGGAAATAAAATTTTTAATATGGACTTCACATAGAGTCAGTAGACTTCACATATAAGATCGTATAAAATACGCTGTAAACACCGAGGGAGTGTGAGTGAATCCCACACACACGTCGTAAGAGTTATTCCCCCTTACGATATTTACAGCCACGTCTGAAAAGGAAAGGTGTGTAATTTTCTGTTCACATTTATGTGGCAGATTTATGTGTGCACTAAAAAAAAAAATAATTATATATAATATCAGATTTATGTGTATTATATTATATTATTTTCACTAATAATATATGGTTATGCTGGTATAATATGGTTATGCTGAAGTCCGGGTGAAAAAAATCCTTCGAATGAAAAAGTCCGTTCCGCATTCGAATAAATTGGTATGCTGAAGCCCATTCGGTTGTAAACATTTTTTGCAGATGTCAAAGTTATATGTTTCGTAAAATATTTTTTGTATCTAGGTAGCATTTTTTGGTACATATTTTTTTTTTTGTGTTTGTTCATTATAAAAAAACAACAATTCAAAAGTAAAATACGTTTTAAATAATTTTTATAAATTGATGATGAATTTTGAAGTGGCTTTACAATAATTGAAAAAAACGAAAATTACAAAGGGTTTGCGTTTGGAAAGAAAATTACTCAATGAACTGATTTTAAAAAAAAATATTTTTAAATTTATAATTTAAAAAAAAAAAAACTTATCAAAACAAAAATTATCTTTACTTTTTTTTCTTTTAAAAAATAAAAATTATTTTGTTATTGTTAGTTTTAATTATTATTTTGTTAGCTGCTTAGTGTTTGCTTTCGAATGATTAATTATGTCAAAAGCATTTTCATTAATTTTCTTTCAATTTTCATTTCGACCGACTATACAGAATACACAAAAAAAAAAATTTCAAAATAAAAATAACGTTTTACAGCCGCGAATAAAATTCTCATTTCATCATACCATATGTGAAATTTTTGTTAATCGAAACATTTCGACGAACTTCAGCATACTGCATAACCATATTAATTTAAACACTTTGGAAATGGTAATTTATAAAGGTTTGCAAAATTCAAGATTTTCATTAGTAGAAGAAAGAAAATCGGTCTTACGCAGTCTTGTTTGTGCTAAAATGAAAACCATAAACATTTGAATCAATATGTTAATAAAACTTGAAGAATTTTAAAAGATTTTCAGAATAAATACAGTAATAATAATAAATACAGTAAAGTATAGTAAAACTACTCTTGTGTCTAAGGTCTATTAAAATAAACTTTAAATTGCATTAAAAAAAAAAAAACAAATTACGAAATCATAAAAGATTACAAATAAAAAGATTTAAAAGATTTAAAATTTCATTTGACGCATAAAAATTAAAATTAAAAAAGTGGTAAACCAATAAAAACAAATTAAACTTATAAACATTTATTTGGATTGTCATTTTTTTAAATATACGTCGGCTACAAAATATTTTTTTTTCAATTATAGATTTAAAAAAAAAAAAAAAACATTAAAATTTTAGTATTATATAATTGTAAAATAAAATAAAAAAAAAAAAAACCAAAATCATTATTTTTAAATGTAATGGACATAAAATTGAAAAAAAAGATTTATGTCATATATTCTTACAACTCATATTTTTCCGAAATACAAATTAAAATAAATAAAAACTTATTAATATTTTAATATCATTGTACCGTATACAATGTATGCTAATATGTAGCATATACATATATACATACATGCAATTAAAATGTTAATATTTATTTTTGTAATTATATATGTTCATATAATAGAGTCTAGTGTGTAAATTTAAACCTCCCTTTAAAGAAAATCGTTTATTTTTTATTTTTTGGGTATACTTCTAAATGGGTATATGGGTATAAAAATTTGAAATGTTATATAATTGATTTGTATAATGTTTGAGTTCCTTTTATACGAAAAGAATAATTGAGATTAGTTGGGAGTAGTTTGTAAATGAGACGTTAATTTAACATAATCGAATTTACTCCTATATCTATAGCGTCTTTCTTAAAGACTGTTGTAGTTGGGAACAGAAAAGTGTAATTTACTCTGTAAAATGAACGCAAGCATAATAATGATTTGTAGCATTTATATGACTTTTGAATATTCATATTTTTAATAGAATTCAAATCGTATCAAATCAAGGGAGTAAAATTTTGACTTAAACGATTCATCGGAGTAAAATCATTTTTCATATATGTATAGAATAATTTTTAACATAAAAAGCTCAAATGGTAACACTTATACTATATGAACGTCTTTTTAAAACTACAAAATATTATTAATTATAATACAAAAATTTTAAGATTTTAATAAAAAAATCAACTCAATTATATTATTTACATACATAATATAAACATATACATTAAATACCTATATTTATTAAATATTTTTGATTTCTCAACCATAAAATTACTCAAAATATTTCATCATATCATTGATGATTATTATAACAATGACGTCTGTATTAAATAAAGATATTTGGAAATCTTTAAACATAATTCAATTATTAATATAAATACATATATATATATATATATATATATATATATACAAAACTGAATTGTTATATTTAAACTATCATCAACTGAACTTAATATATATATATATATATATATATATAAATTGCAATTGAAATTTTGGTTAAGTGAACAAAGGCCATAATACGAGTACAAAAAATTGCAATTTTAATTACCATTTAAACAGTCATTAACGTCATGAACATAATGAAAAATATATACATATCTTGAAAGTTTTAAAACAAGAATAAAACAAAAACATTTTCAAAAGTGCAATATTCAATAAAACAAGTTGTACTTTTTACGACATCATATATATACCTTAAAAATAGTTTAAGTCTCACCTTCATATAAATCAAAATTTCATTATAATACTGTACGGTTAAAACTTGAGCAGAACCAGAATATCACCGATTTAATTTATACCTTGGGGAATATACCGGTTAAAATTTGATTTGACCAGAACCAGAATATCACGAATTTAAATTATACCTTGGGGCGCATAAGTAATTGATTTTAATTACAAAAAATGAAAAAAATTTTCAAATATAAACTTATATTATATCGCAAATATATATATATATATAGACAAATATTAAAATATAAACAAGAAAAATTTTAATTTGCACTTATAACTCACATACAAATATATATTATAAATAAATACGTTTAAATACGATTGATAGCATTAATATGCATTTACTTTCAAAAAAAAAAAAAAACAATCATATAAATGTTAATTTGAAAATCATAAATTATTGTTATACTGTGACATACATATATGATAAACTATAATAAAAATAAATTCTATATAAATTACATGCTTGTAAATTATTTCCGCAAAATGTACTTTACAAGTGTAGGCTTATATTTATGATATGTTTAATCTTTCTCTTGTTCTTGTTTAACCCTTTTGAGACAAGCCCAACTATTGAAATGAGTGTTAGAAAAATAATAAATATTAAAGATTTTAAGATTTTAAGGTTAAATTAGGGTTGATTAAAGGGCAGAAAATTTCCAATTTATCTAGTATATCTTGTCATCACTTTCTCTATTTTTTCAACAACAAAGAATTATAATAAAATTTTTAAAATCTTTTCAAAAATAATATTAAAGTCACTTCAAATTTTTGTAATAATTCACTTAGTACCTATACTAACCACTAGTATCTATACTAACCACTAGTATCTATACTAACCACTAGTACCTATACGAACCACTAGTACCTATACTAACCACTAGTACCTATACTAACCACTAGTACCTATACTAACCTATAGGTACTACTTAGTACCTATACTAATATAATATTTAATATTTAATTAAATAATTAGTATTTAATTTAAATAAAAAAAAAAGTATATATGTACAGTATACGAGTACTTGTTTCTATTTTTGAAGTTTTTCATTATGCAAAAAAAAATCAGTCTACTTTGGGATTCGAATCTCAACCCACATTCTACTTTAATCATGTCTTTAATCACTACACCCAATTCCTATTACAATTTTTTTTTCCTTTTATTTCATATTTATTTTTTTTATTCTAGAACGACCAATAGACATTTTCCAATTATATATATTAGTATATAATGTCCTGAATAAATTTCAAAAAAAAAATTCGAAATATTTACAAGAATAAAAAATTATTAAAAAGAAAATTAATGAAAATAAATTGGAAAATATATCACTACTCTATATATATATATATAATATATCAACTACCCTTTAGATTTAATTATCCCAGAGATTTAAGGTAATCCCAAAAAATCAAAGCCAAATAAAACAGGAATAGTAATATTTTGTCTTAATTAAGGTATTAAAATAACAATTATAGAACTTTGTAACAATTCCAAAAAATTTCATTTTAAAAAACTCACAAATAATTCAAACTAACAGTAAGAAATAAAATAATTTCAATTGATAAGAATTTCTTTTTAAGATTTCAAGTTAAGAGTTTAGTTTAAATCCAATATTTATGTTTCTGTAAAGTTCTTTAAAACCATTTAACCACCATTAAAAACAAAAATTATTGAATATAAAATCTTTTATCATAAATATAATCCCAATAGTATATATATATATGTTTAATTTGATTAATATAAAAAAAAAACTCAATGATTAAAAAGTAGAGGTATGTGTTCTTATCACTATACCACAAAAAAAAAAAAAACAAAAAAAAAATACAAATCTTCAACATGTTTTATAATAAGTAAATACTCAAAAAAGAAAAAAAAAAAATTTATCCACATTATTTGTTTTAGTATGTTATATATTACTAAATATTTAATTTTCAAACATTTTTTTATATTTAAATATGTATTACATAATTTTTTTTTTTTTTTTTGTTTTTTTTTTCTCTTTTCTTACAAAAATCCATTTTATGTTCAAAAAAAAAAATTATCACTTTTAATAATATGAATAAATAAATCTCAATCTCATTCTCAATAAATCTCAATTTTGAATTATTTTTGTTTTTAATTTCTTAATTTATTATTACTTCTTTAATATGTTTATTATATTTTTAATTCTTTTTTACATTAAAATTATAAATTTTAAAAATCACTCACATTCCGTTTTTAGAAAATTCCTTTTATGTAAAATTTTAAAATAAACAGAAATTACAAAATATTATAAAGTAAAAAAAAAAATAAAAAAAAATCGCTTTAAGGTTGAATTTTGTAAATCGAATACACGAAATAATAATTTTTGTATTTTCCCCAAAATTAAATTTGTTTTTTTAAGAAGTTGTTAATTTTGGGATGGATAAAACCGAACTGAAATTTTTATTTTCTTAACATTAAACTTTTATTTAATGTAATATCCCACCACTGAAAAAAAAAAAAACAAAACAATAATAAAAACAAAACAAAATTTTTAAATTTTTAGAAATTGGTTTTTGTACAGGCTAACGCGATAAACGTAAGTAACTGACAATATTTAAAAAAAAAAAAAGAAAGAAAATATTTTTTCGTATAGGTTTTATTTTTTATTTTTGTTTTTTTTTTCTTATTTTTTGTTTTTTTTTGTTTTTGTTTTTTGTTTAATATTATTTTAATACTCAAATATTGTACTGTAAAAATACAAAACTTTTAAAGCATAATTTAAGCTTTTTTTTTTTTTGTTTTTTTTTTTTTTTATAATAGTTTGCAACTCTTTATGCAAAATTTAATAGTGATGAAATAAATATATTAAATTAATTACATATATATATATATATATATATATTTATATATGTATATATACATGTATATGTATATTTATAATAATTTTAACAAGATTTTATTAAAATAGAGACTAATCATAATTTTATTTTATAAAACTGTTAAATTTCACATAAATATGTACATACATTACATACCTATATATACAGTTAAAATTTTCTCGAAGTTTTTTCGAATTTATTTCTTAATTATTTGAGAATGATAAAAAAAAATAATTTCTAGATCTTAATGTAATTTATTGAAAAGAAAAACAAAAAAAAAATATTTTAAATAGTTTAAAAAAAAAATTTATTTAATAGAGAAATAATAATTTAATTAAATAAATGTAAATGTAATTTCAATTAAATTACATAAAAAAAAAAAATAATAAAAACAAATTACGATAATTAGAGTAAAAAATGAAAAGAAAACCTATTGAAAATAATTAAAAATTATAATAACACCTTGTTGTGCTTTTGATATATTACCAAATATTTTTTGTAATTTCACAAGAATGCAGATATAATTATAAATAATTTTTATTTTTTCTCTATAATTGGAAAATATTATAGCAGCGATATAATGAATGATTTTCAAAATTAAAAACTTTTACCGGTACTAAGGTTAAGATATACAAGCTATTTTTGATTCTGTTATCCTAATATAATAGTTAAAAGGACTTGGTACATATTTCGAATTGATTAACTTGGTATTTTTGGGGATACAGTTTTATAATTATTTTTTTTTTAGGAGGGTAAATGAGAATAATCGAAAAACACTATAGAGGATTGGAACAATCATGAGTCCTCCATGATTATATGGGATATTAACCCGCTAAACACCATCTCTCTTTTTTGACTAAACAATATAATGCATAGGTTATACGTCCTTTTGTACTCATTTACTGCCTGCTGTCAAAGGAAATTGTGTTAGAGGATGAAAATTGATTTCAATTTGACAGGCATATTGTGAATAAAGTTGTTAATGTTCAACTTGAATCTTTGCATGCTGTATATGTAAATATCGTTAATTCTGGAAAATATCACATGAGGTAGGGGATATAAGAATTAAATAAGAATTTCCATAAGCCGAATTATACCATCTGGGAATTTAAACGGCATTTGGAGTGGACAGCTTTGAGAGGAAGCATCAAATTTTTAATCTTATTAGAACAAAAATCCACTCCTTTAAGATATTTACCCACTCCTGTTAGACGGTAAAAACCAAGTAAAGAGAACTTTGAGATAAAATTGAATGTTAAAAGTACTTAGAACATAAATTTAATTCCAGAATTTTTTTTTTCTAAAGCTACGTTTTACTTACTTTGAAGTTTTTCATTACTGGATTGGCTTGGTATACTATATGGATCTATTATTATTATTATTATTATTATTTATAATTAAAATTAAAATTAACAAGGATTTAACAAGTGGGTACTAGCTGATTAGGATTATCGGCTTTTTATTATTTACAGTAATTTCTTTTTATTATAAATTTTGTTTTTTATTTTTAGTTTTTATTTTAATTCTTGAATTTTAAATTTATTTAGAGAGCCTATTAAATTGTTCTGACATTTTGGTCTATAGCAGAAGTTAGGGATTCTAATGCGTTTGTGTTGGTGTGATGGATTTGGCAAAGGTTCGTGCATTCGAAATGAATGTACTACAGTTGGAGTCGGCTACAAAATTGATAGATGGGTTAAATTTCGTTTCGTTTCGTTTTTCAATAGATGTGAGTAAGTGAGTTAAACTACACTCTAGGGTTTCCTAGTCGCGCATTCTGACAAAATATTTGTTCATTTTGACTGATGTTATGTTGCGTTTGATATTAATTATTTTGTATTGGTGGGTATATACGCTGATCATTCTACTAATATAGACCCTAATCTTACTTCTATTTATTAAAAATCGATTCATGTCAAATCACAGTATAATATTTAAGATAGCATAATTCTAAAATTATGTAATAATTAAATTTTATTGAAAATATATAACAAATATATATCTAATGTTTACCATTTCGCCATCTCTTTTAAAATTCAATAAAACTAAATGAAAATTTAAGAATTTGTATTAAAGTCTTTGAAAAATTTTCTTCCAATTAATTTTTAATCATAATTTTACTTTTTTATGCTTATTGTTTTTTTTTTTTTTATAACACAAACAAAAACTTTTATTTACTGATTTATAACAATATTTAATATATAAGTGTGTTATAAATTAATTGCAAATAAAAACAAAAAAAAAATATCATTCGCATTCACCCCAATCCCAAATATTATAGATGAATTGTTTTACTTTTTTTTTACTTAAATATAATTACATACTTAATAATTAGTACATAATTTTGTTTTTTTAGTATAATATAATATTTTTGTTAAATCATAACTATAATTGCAAAAGAAAATGAAAGTTTTTTTTTTATACTAAAATCATATTAAGTGAAAAGTTTTTTTGTTTTATATACAAGTACATATAAGATAGCCGAGTACTTTATTGAAATCTAAAATATGATTTTGTATAATCTATAAAACATTGATTTGTTCTTTAAGTATCGAACATGTTTGAAGGTTATGTTTAGTTATAAAAAACAAAAAAAACCAGAAGGATATCCAGTAAATAAATTATCAAAATACAAAAATTAAAAATTAAATGTTGAAATAACTAGTCTTTTGATGCATTTAGTTCTTGTTAAAAAATTATTTTATAACCTCAGGTGTAACAAAAAAAAATATTAACAAAATTACATAAAAAACAAAAAATAAATTGTTATAAATCACTTCTTTACCATTTGAGTAAAAAAAAAAATTTTAAATATATTATCCATCTACTTAGGGTAATATATGTATATATATATTTACTTTGGTTTACGACTATAATACCATTAGATTAGTTTCCATTATCGTATTAAAACTTTTTATTTTTTTAAATGATTTTTATTTTAAAATAAAACTAATAAATTTTCAATCATTTAAACTTATTATTTGCCATTTCTTTTTTTTTGATGACGGGCAAAAAATAAAAATAAAATTAATAAATGCTTTAATAAAATTTAATTCACAGAAACTTGAAGAAAAGAGGAAGGAATGAACAATCGATTACGTCTTATAGCGCCATTAGTATTTTGATAATCAGTTAGCTGTATTCTTATAATAATTAAATTATTAGTCAAAAGTAGTGGTTCTTAAATGTAACAATCGATCTTTATCCTTATAAAGAAAGCAGAAATTGGTCCTAAATAGAAAAATTAATTCATATTATCAAAATGAACATTATTATGTAATTTTTGAATGAACATTTCAATAATAATTTTTGTTCAAATTAAAATTTATTTTGAAGGCCCTAACAAAATAAAAATCAATATCATCCTTAAGATCCTATTATTACTTTTTGAATATAGAAAATATGAGGATATAAGTAAGTAGTATCCTCAGGGATATAAATATCCTCTTCACATTAATAAAACAAAGCAACAATTAGCAATATGAAGAAAACTAAATATTTTAAAAATTGATCTGTTAAAAGAAAATAAATAAAAAAAAAACTATGTTATTATAATAATAAAAACAAAATATTAGAATTAGGCATATACATTAAAGACAAACAGCATTACATATTCCACTGGGCATTCAAGAATTATATGGACAATTAGTAACAAGAAGAAGTTATCCAATACAAACTGTACATGATTAAGTATCTTTAATAATGCGGTCAGTTCAATTTAATGAGGAAGATTAATCGAGGTTGTTTGAATTCAAATAAAGAACTAATTTCATAAAGAGTAAAACAAAAAAAAAACCTTTTGAAATTTTTTCTGTACCCACTCATAATTGAAATATATAGAACAAGGTTTATTTTTATTTATACGAAATTTACCAATTACCGTTAACAATTAAATTACATTTAAAAAAAAAACCTTCCATTAAATTATTAAATTAAAGAACAATAATATGTTAAAAATTTATCAAATAAATAAAAAAGAAATTAGATAAAGACTTTAAAAATTTATAAATGTATTTTGCTTGACATGCAGTCAATTTTTATCTTAAATTTTCAATGATTTTATTTGCTTAAAAATTGCAAGGACAACTCTTCAAAAATATATTAAACTTGAAAATTTTTAAATTAAATGATTATTAAAATTCATATATTTTTTTTTTTTTTCAATGTAAAAAAAAAAAACTGTACACAATAAAAGTCTAGCATCAAAACATTACTTTTATTAGAAAAAATTATACTTTCAAGTTTCCCTCTTAAGTCTTTTATATCAAAAAAAAACAAACAAAAAAAAATGATATGTATATTCAAATTTTTTTTTCTGTTTTGGAGAAACTTCGGATTTGTGTCTTTGACATAATGAAAATAAATTCATATGTGTTTCGATTCCTAGCTAAACTAAAAGATAAATTAAATTACGCTCTGCAAAAATATTGAGGTTTACAATTTTTTTGAATTTTTTTGTTTTTTTCATGCTTAAACTTGATTAACTTGTTTATTATTTAGAGTTATTAATTATTTAGAGTAGAGTTATTATTTAGTGATTTCAATTACTTTTGTTTTTCTTTTAAACTAACTTTAATTAGTAGCTTGACTAATAAACTAGACCAAATAACTAAAGACCGAAGATGAAATGGCAATTGTTTGGAAATTCTTTTATTTATTTATTTATATACAGGTACCGTGGTACATAAATGTGCCAGGTAGCTATAGCCCCTGTTTCCTGGTAGGAATGTGGGGTGTACGAGATATTATATGATGTAGTATTTATATATTACGATATATGAATATTTTTTTTTTTTTTTATATTATAATTATTGTACCCAGTTAGGAATCGAACCCGAGACCTCTGATTCTCTTATGAATGAGAAGCGGTGCGTCAACCACTGCACCAATGGCTCGATGATTGGAAATTCTTAAGTTACTATCATTTTGTGGAATTCAAAAATTCTATAAAATCATTATTTTAATTTCAATATATTTTTAAAAATCTGTTATACTTATATGGTTGTTAATCCGAAGTTTGACCTAATTTTTGTATATTTTTATTTTTCATTTTTGGAAATGACATATTCCTGCGTGACATTATGTCAATGAGACAAATAGTTTTCAGAAAAAAAAAAAAAAAAACAAATAGCACAAAATAAAATATATCTTGAAAATAATTTACAATTACCAACTATGATTATATAATTTTGATAATGCACGTTATTAAACTGTACATAGCAATCAAATTAATATTTGTTTTTTTAGTGGTAAATTAAATTTAAACTTTTAAAAGATTTTTAATCTTTTGCTGTACGTTTTCTAATGTAATTTTTAACTATATAAGTAAGTTCCTTTTGTGTTTTGGTAATGTTTTAAAGTTTTTATATTAGCAACTTTTTTATACGAACATATGGTTCTAAGGGTATAATAAATTTACCATTAAGTTTTTGACACGTAGGTGAAATAGATATGAAAAAGTATATATATATTCAAGCTCAGGATTGAATTTTATATACATGCTAATTTTGGTATTAAAATTAAATAGGGGCAACCGGCACTTTGACTTCGAATAGCTCCAATACAACTTCCTTTTATTTATGGGCATAATGAAGCTAGATTTCTGAAATTATGTCAAAATAACTTCAGTTTTATGCTAACATCTTCTACAAAAAATTTATTAGTTTAACGAAATAAATTCGAGTAGCTGTTAAACAAATGCGAAATTTATATCCTCATATATCTTTGTACTTAATTATTTATTTATTTATTCAAACCAAAACAAGGTTGTTACAAATGTTCTTAAAATTAAGATTATATTTATTATTATACAATACAAAAATAATTTATTTTAATGACTTAGAACTAAAAAAAAAAGTTAAAATTTAAAAAAAAAAGTTAGAATTTAAAAAATAAAGTTAGAATCTAAAAAATAAGATATAAGAAAGCTTAATTATCAAAAACTAAATAGCAATAATACAATGTATGTATATACATTGTATATACATTTGTATACTTAATATTCATAGTAAAAATGTAATTTGATATCTTATTCTTAAGCATATATAAAGAATAAAAAGAAATTTTTACTATATTAATATTTAAAAGCATTAAATAACAATTTGTAAGAAGTAAAAAAAGAAAAATGTCACATATTTTGTATTAAAGATTTAATTGTTTTTGGGTTATTAAATTACAATCTAAAATTTGACTAATTTAAATTTAAAAATCTATAATGCTAATGCCAAAATTGATGACTAAAGTTAAATACAGTTTAATAACTTAAATGCACGTAGAATTATGGGTTTAGTAAATATAAAATTATAATTACTTTTTTGTGCATATTGAAACATAAAAAAAAAAATAATGTAGAAATGTTGATGTAATTTAGATTTAAAAGTGTTTCTTGAAATGGAAGTAAAAAAGAGGTGACTGTTTTTATTGAAATTGATGCAGCATCTGTTTATTCGTTCATTTCTTCCGTGTGTTTGAATACATAGTTCTAGGAGTGTGTTTGAATAAAAATCTAGTGTGTCTTGTATTCCTAATCTCCACATTAACTAAAAATTTACTGTTTAAATAAGGAACATGAATATTATTCTTTAAAATATCAAAGGTGAAGTAAAATGAAAAAATTTGTCTGTGAGCTGATAAGATTAACATGTTTAATGAGTTAAGTTTAATAGAGTAATTTAGAACATTAGCATAGTCTCTTAGGGCAAATAACAGAAATTCGTTTTGAACTGATTCAATTATATTAGAATTTATTTGAAAAGCTGGATCCCAAATAATATTATCATATTCTAAAATAAATCGAATTAAAGAACAGTAGAAAGATTTTGTTACTGCTGGGTTGTTAAATTCTCCAGCTTTTCTTTTAATAAATCTTAACATCATAGTGTAGGTTAAAACTTAGTATATCGTTAAGAAGGATTCCAAGATCATTAATACTGTATACCCTTTCTAAGGTAAGGTTTTGAATTGTATAATCGTGAAGAATGGAAGATCTTTTATGTGTAAAACTTATGGATTTGCATTTCTGTATATGCTAAATTCTACTAATTCTACGATATACTTAATTAAGTCAGACGTCAGAAATTTTGTAAAAGACAATTAAATTTTATGAAAACAACATATGTATTATTATGCAATTAATTTTTTTTTTTAGTTTTATAAGTTAATAGCAAAAACAAAGAATCATTTTATTTTAACGTTTCTTTTTTTTGTTATATTGATTGCACTTTAAATATGTATTAAATTTCTGTAAACTTAAAACTAATTATGTTTAATAAAATTATTCATGGTTTCGTAAACAATTTTGATTCGCACGTATATAATGCAAAATAAAAAGTTTATAAATTATTACAAAATCGGAAAACTAAATGACAAAATCTGCAGTGACATCAATATAAGTGTTTACATTCAGACTTATTAAATGACTTTTCATTGGCTAAAAATTACTTAAAGCATTGAATTAAAAAATAATATTTTTTTTTTTTGTTATGATAATAACTGTGAAAAATATGCACAACATATGAAAGTTTAACTTAATATAAACATCAGTTCTGTTATTTAATCAGATTAAAATTATTATCAGACGCGTTACTGAAAGAAAATTAAATAATGAATTGTCTTAATACGCGGCAGTTCGTAGTTTCAGTTAATCAAATAAACTGAAACTACGAACTGCCGCGTATTACAAATTCCTACCTTTTTCCTTGTATGTATTTAGAAAATACTATAAATTCTATTGGCATTTTGAAAAGATAAGTACTAGAAAGCTTCTATATATATTGATAGGCCCCCCTAAACAATTTTATGTCGAGAAACATATGTCTTTTATACATACACCAGAGAGCAATTGATATTATGTTCTATAATAAAAATTAATAATTTCTAAAAATATTATACCTATATATATATTAATCTATTTAATTTCATATGTCACTTGTCAGTACATCTTTTCAACTTTATTCTGTTTTTTACCTTTAATTGTTTTCCTTTTATTATTCTTATTCTGTTTTTGACCCTTATATTTTTATTTTGTAAACAAAAGAGTTAATACTAAGAAAATTTAAAAGAATAGGTTTTAAACTGTGACAGTAATTTTAATTAAATTTTAGATATACATATTATACTCTGTTTTGAAGAATATTTAAATTTTTGATCTTTTTATTTGTTTTTCTATTAATAGATTTCTATTTTATACTGATGAAGACTAAGCTAACGCTTGAGTAATCCCTAGACTATAAGTTATGCACCTTGAAAGCGCTAGGAGAACCTATTTGATAAGAGCTGATATTAAGTTTCTTTAGATTTATACCCCGATGATATCACTCTGACAGAGAATAAGCTTCTCATATTCATATCAGGGAGTTCATCTAAATTTTAGAAAAAGAAACTATATGAAAATATATCCGTATTTTTCTTGACAGTTTGCGCGAAGGTAGAAAAAGTTCCCCACGATCTCTATATATAGCATCACTTCCTTTGTAAAATCTACAGTTAAGAAAATCCACATTGCATACCTAATCTTCTAACTATTTATTTAAATTATCTAATAAATAAAGAAATACATATATATATTATACAATATTAAATACATATGTACAAATAATTAAAATATATACATAATTAATTTTTACTGATAATACTCATAGCGCATGCTTTTTTTTTTTTTGTTTATAATTCACACAGTGCTGGATTAACCTATACGGCATCATGATGATAATTGGGACACCACAGAAATTCTGTAATGACGAACAGTGTCACATTTTTTTTTTAAAGTAAAAATAATTTCATACAAATAAATTTTACTCAGATTATTCAATCGTATGCTTTAGCCTATTGTAAGCAAACCTAGTATTCTTGTACTCTTGTACAAGTCTATTTAATCTTTTAGTCTATGATATTGAAAAACACCTTTGCTATTGGAAAAATAGTCATAGCATATGTATGAAAATGCCTATAAAAATTCATATAAATATAAATATATGGAAATGATCGGAAAATTTTGTATGTTTCTTTATTTAGACGACATATTTTGACGATGAAAATGTCAAAAATTTTACATCGCAAAACTTCAAAAGTGCGTTCACAATGGCTAATGTAAAATTTTGTTAATTTTTTTTTTTAAGTGCTTAGGGTATTTCTTTGTCTGGCCCTGAACTCAGAGCTTTATACTAATATTATCATATTATTCGCTATTCAAATAATTGAAATTATGAAGTATTTTATCTTGTTCTAAACTTGCATTCATAATGTAAAGTGACCAGACGTCTCGGATTATGAGGGACGTTCCCGGATTTAAATCGTATGTCCTACATTGAAAATTGTCCCGGAAAGTGTCTCGTATTGTATATCTTATCTTATTATTGCTCTTCTACCTTACCTTATTATTTGTAAACTAACTTTTTCAATTAAATAACACTGATTTGGTTTAACTGGCAACAATTATTTAAATTCAAAAATTCAACTATTTTAATTCAAGTATGTCATGAGTTTTTAGCGAATTCACTTTGCTATTTAAAAAAAATCTATTTCTATAATTGCTATTTCAGTTTAAAAAGTTGAAGTGTACTAAATAAAATTGAAAAGTTTAAATTTATTCAATATTATTATTAGTTTATTTTTATAAAGTTTATTTCTTGTAATAATAATTTTATTTTTTTCTTAATTTTTTTTTTATTTTTGATATTAATTAAATTAATAAAATGAAAAATCTATGATATTTTAATTCGGAACAATTAAATAAACTAAGAAAATTATGTCCTGAAGAATGCGTTAAGCTTTTCTTTATATTTATTTGAACTTGTCCCGGATTTCAACATAAAATACATGGTCACTTTATCATAATGTATACTTTTTATTAAAGTAATAAAATTGCAAGAATTAAATAAATCTGTTTTTAAAATTAAAAATATTAATTCTTCGTTAAAAAAATAAGCAACCTTCATTAATTTATTAAATTGAAAATAAAACCTTAATATATTTAAATTTAAAATCATATACCATTGATTTAAATAAATAATAGAAAAATACTTTTTTTTTTTTTTACCATACACAACAAATTATATACCATTTAATTTTACTGTTATATAAACAAAATACAAGCATATATTTTGCATTTTAAACATTAAAAATTAAAAAAAAAAATTTTTCATTGTTAATCCAGTAATTAATAATGCACGGATATGCGCAATAAAAAGTTAAACTAAAAAGAAACCAATAACACCTGAATTCTTTGCAAATAAATCAAATAGATTTTACAATCCAATCTCTTTTTTTTTTTTTTTTTTTTTTTTTTAACGTTTAAAACTATCTATATTTGTATCTTTACATATTTGAAAATTTTCTTTGAATATTATATTTTATAACTAAAGAAATTATATATAGTATGCATGTATGTATGTATTTACTTTTTGGTAAATTTTAAAATTTTTGAAGAAAAAAAATTAAAAACAAAAAAAAAAAACTTAGTGATTAATTAACAACAATAAAACTAATTATATTAATGTTATTTTTTTTTTTTTGTTTTAGCTTACTAACATCTTATATAATATACTACTATTAAAACTTCTTCTTTTTTTTTATAATAGATATATTTAAACAAAAAAAATTTTACCTTTTAAAATATTTATTTAATTTTTTTTTTTCTTGTTTTTTTTTTTTTTTGTACTAATAGATACCTAAATCCAATTTCAATTCCGCGGTTTAGTTTATTCAAATTAACCGGTAACAAAAATATATAATATGAAATTTGAACAAAAAAAGTAAATTTTTATTTTCAAATGAGGTCAAGATCATTTTATTGCACTTTTAAACAGTTGTATATTCATATAAATAGGTTTAATGACACTTAGAAAGTTTTAATATTATATGGTTATAGGCATATATAATATGAATATTGAATACAGTGACTCTGAATAAATTTTAAATATTTTCTTTACTATATTTATGTATACTTATACATATATATGATATAACTAATTGTAATTGACTATAAAGTCAATAACAAAACGAACAATAAAAATGTTTTTAAGGCTATATTTAATTTCTTATTTACATAATTACTTGGCTTTGAATACTTTTATTTTGTTTGCTAAAATTATTGAAGCCATAAAATTAGTTCTATATACATAGATACATACATACGTATAAGTTTTTAAAAATTTTAAATTATTTATACTACATAATTGATACTAATATGTTTTAGACACGTCCAAGAAAATATGTATAGCAGAGATAGATATCACTAACCTACATACATATATATGCAAAAGTTGTTGTCGGTAGACGGAAATAGTATTTCATATTTTGTGTCAATGACCAGTCTTAAAACTCGAAAGAAAGAGAATCTTCGGTGAGAAACACTGGATTATAAATTGACTCAATGAGATGTATGTAAGTGACGAACAAACCACCTATCAGGAAAGCACGATTAATCACAGAGAGTAGGTGTAAGAACAATTTGAAGAACAAAACAACAACAACAACTTTGTTTACCATTTGTCGAAAATCATGTTGCTGTTTAATTATTTTTTATATTAATAAGTTCGGTTGCCTCTAACTTTTCTAAATACAATCGGATTTAAATTATAAAGAGTTAATGGCAAGTAAGTTGAAAATCAATTAATTGTCTTGTTTTATTTTATCAAAAAATATACATACATAGGGATATGCTCTTTTATAATATGTGTACATATGTATGCTGTTCCCGTTTCAAGTCCAACATTACTATACTTTAACTGTAGATGTTTTATTAAAAACCTTCGAAAAAAGAAAAATAACCCTATTATTCACAAATCATTTACAAACATTCTGACGTTCATCAAATTCGTCAAACACTTCTAGACAGTTACGAAAATGAAATGAAAATAACTTGTTAATGAAAAAGGGACAAGAATTTTAAACTACTTATATAAATGGAGTTTAAAAAAATTATTTATCGAACTCTTAATTACATCCTAATGTATCTAATCAATATCAAATAAATATATTGATCTCTCATTCGGCGTTTTTTATCAAGTTTAATTTTAATGACTTTTTTAAAAAAAAAAATTATATTATGCATAAAAATTATTTATGTATAAATGACGACCTTGAACTCAGACAAAAGTTTTTCTCAATAAACAACAACCGTTTGCAAAATAGGAAGAAAACCTTCTATAATGTTTTGAGTGCAAATTTTTTTTTTTTTTTCAAATATGCTATAAATGTATGGTTAATTGAATTTAGATCTTCATTCTATCACTGCCATATTAACTGCAATGATTATGTATTATTATGCTAAAAATATATATGTAGTGACACCTGTATACATAATCATAATAGGCATATGTATATACATACCTTATATAAAAGTTCATTCATACATGATGACATCTAAACTATACCACTATACTCTTCTCTATTATTCTAACATTTTGTGTGTGAAAAAATTTCGTAAATTATTTTTGAGTGACAAAAAAAAACAAGCCTAAAAGTATACTATTAAAGTTATATACTAAGTAATATGAGTAAAAATTGTTTCTGAGGGAGTACGGGGTCAAATCCTACTACCAGGTAGCAAGTTTTATTAATTGAAAACAATCCATGCTACCAACTATTTTTACTATAGTTTAAGATTTAGATTTAAAAATAAATAATATTGTATAATTTAATAAGAGCTGTATTCAACCTATAACGCTCTTAGTAATCAATGGTTTTATAATACTGCAATATCTTATGTGATTTGTAATATTAATATAAATAAAATAAATCAAAATAACAAATTCTTGATAGCTATCAGTATCACCACGTAATGGCCTAACTAGTCCAAAGTTTACTAATAATTTTTTTTTTGTAACATGTTAGCTTTTTAAAAATATATATTTCATTTTGAACAATATATTTATTTATGAATTATATTTTTTTATAATAACAATATATTCTTGATAACAATACTATTTATAAATATATATTACATAATTTTTAAAATTCGATTGCAAATGGAAAATATTTATGTTTTTGTGCCTTTATTAAAGCAAAAGGCACTAAACGGTCACCAGTTTGAAATTTATTAATTAAAAAAATATCTTCAGCATTTAATTCAAAATCAAATACATCAAAATTCTCTAATATTCTTTCCCTATTAGATGATTTTGGTATAGGAACAGTTCCAATATCAATCTTAAATAAAAATAAATTATTAAAAATAAATTCAATGCATATAAAATTAATTTATAAATGTCAATAATACCAAATATCTTAAAATAACTTGAACCGGTGTTTTATCATATTTCTCAGCTATACGTAATGTTTCTTCAGAATACAAAAAATCAGGTTTCTTTTCTTGTGGTCTAGGTCTACCCAATGGACAATATGCAACTATTTTTATATCACGTTCCGTACAAAATTGAATTAATTTTTTTTGATTAAGATTAGGGCAACATTCAACCTTTAAATTATTTATAAAAAAAAAATTTATAAAAAAAAACTTAAATATTTAGCATGTACCTGATTTACAACTGGTTTTATTTCACAATTTTCAAGTAATCTATCAATTTGTTCACTATTAAAATTCGATATTCCAATTGATTTAACAAATCCTTTTTTAACTAAATCTTCCATGGCTTTCCATGTATCTACATAATCAACATCACTAAAAATTTAGATATAATTTTTATACATAAATGTGTTTTTTTTTTAAAATATATAAATGATCGCAAAAATCATACTTTAGCATTAAGGTATCTGTATCATCTTTTGGTAATAAAATATTATC
This sequence comes from Poecilobothrus nobilitatus, assembly GCA_947095535.1. NCBI lineage: Eukaryota > Metazoa > Arthropoda > Insecta > Diptera > Dolichopodidae > Poecilobothrus > Poecilobothrus nobilitatus. The sequence continues at coordinate 60,858,695 of OX352774.1, forward strand.
ATCGACATAAACATAGCCTACTGGCAAATGCATAAGATAAAGATCAATATAATCTAATCCAAGATTATCTAATGATTTTTTGCATGCATATTCTACTTTATCTGGCTGATGAAATGTACACCATAACTGAAATATTAATTAAAGAATGCATTATGCAAATTAAAAAAATTATGTGTATCTTAACTTTATAATATTAAATAATTGACAATTTTCATTTTTTTTCTTGAATACATAGTTTAACAATAAAGCTAAGTTTTCAAGTAAAAATAACTGTCTTTAAACAAAACTTCAATTAGAAAACAAAACTAACTTTTGTTGTAATAAATACATCTTCTCTCTTAATAACTTTTTCATCTATTTTATCTAAAACTGCTTTACCAACTTCATGTTCATTTTCATAAAAAAAAGCTGTATCAATATGACGGTAACCAATATCAATTGCATATTTCATTGCTTCTATACCTTCATCAGCTGAACTCTAAAATAATAAATCAATAAATTTTAATGAAAATTTGAAGATATCTCAACTATTACATATTTTATTAAATTTGATAGACTACAATGAATCTTAAAAAATCATATGATTTTATTTTAGGATTGATCTTTCTAAAATTTCATTTGCAACAAAAATCAGACTTTAGGAATGAATATCCTTTAACGTTCTTATAGTCTTATTTATACATTGTTAATTTATTTAAATTTTACACCAACCTTATATGTTCCAAGTCCCAAAATTGGCATTTCTAATCCATTATTTAATTTAGTTTTTGGTGCTCTTTCTAAATGAGATTTTGGTGGAACTTTACATTCCTCTTCAGTAATACTACCATATTCACTCATTTTATTATATTTATTAATATAATAATTTGTTGTATAAAATGTGTTACAACCAATAGAAATTTGATTTCTTTTATTGTCAATATTATTTAAATTAATTTGTTTGGTAATTGAATTTAATCCAACAAATAATCGAATATTATGTTTAAATTTATTTGTTTGCAATCTTGAATATTTTAAAATCCAATACGAAATGTTCTGGCTATAATAATATAGTGAATTATAAAAATTAATGCTAGAATTGCCAAATTGTATAAAACTAAAGTAAAAATAGTTCCCATTAAACGAAAAAAAAAAAAACCGGTAATTAGGGTGGAATGAAATGTCAAATAAATTATTCTTATAACATTCTTAGCTCTTGTCTTAATATAATGTGTGTTGACAGTTGGACGAAAATAAATATAATTATGATGTAATGGTTTGTAATTATGTAGTATTTATAAATACTAAATTAAGTACATATTAAAAATTAATATTAAAATTAACTTGTTTCTATGACTTAAGAAACAGATTATTCTATTATTGAAAAATTTATTATAATTTAACAATACAGAATACCTATTTATAGATTTGTTTATCTTAATTTTCAAACTTAAAGTAAACATTATTATTGCAAATTTTATTCCTTTTGTTTTAATTATTAATACTCACCATTTAAAACTATACATACTTTTTTAATTGATATTTTAATTACTTTGCCTACATTTGTTGTTGTTGTTGTTGTATTGCCTACATTTAGTATTTAGATTTTAATTACCGAGGAAAATTGTTTGATCACACAATAATAGATGTGTATTTATTGAAAAATAAAACGGTACTATTGAGAAAATCAAAATTAATAAAAAAGCTTTTTAAATTACATATACATATACATACATATTTTTAAAAAATTCCACATAAAAAATTAAATATATTTTGGATTCGTTTTTATTCAAATCATACTTCGTTTTTCAAAAAATTAGTCAAAATATTAAAACAAATTTTAAACAAAAAAATTTTTATTTTAATTAAAACATGAAATTTTTAAATTTACAAAAAGGCTGAAAATAAATACATATGCATTTATTATTAATTAAAATTCAATATTAAATGGATAATATTTGCTTGTTTTAGCATGATCCATTGGAATTAATCTTTCACCAGTATTATATGAATCTAAAACTTTATGATCATTATCAGTTAATTTAAAATCAAATATATCAATATTTTGACGTATACGTTCTTTTGTAACTGATTTTGGAATTGGTACAGCTCCAATTTCATACTGAAATTAATAAAATAAATTATTTTTAATTATAAAATATATTTTTAATTTTTTTTTTACCAAATAACGTAAAACAACTTGTGGTGCAGATTTATTATATTTTTCACCAATTTCTTTAACTTTATCATCAAAAATATAATTTGGTGTTTTTTTAGCTGGATCAGGTCTACCCAATGGACAATATGCGGTAACAATAATATTATGTTCTTTACATAAATTAATTAATTTTTTCTGATTTAAAGCTGGATGACATTCAACCTACATATATATAAAAAAAAAAAAAGTATAGATTTTTAAAAATAAAAACTTTTAATTTTATTTAATTTTAATACTTGATTATGAATTGGTTTTATTTTAGCAACTGAAAGTAATCTTGCCAATTGTTCACTATTAAAATTGGAAACTCCAATACTTTTAACCAAACGTAAATCGACTAATTTTTCCATTGCTTTCCAAGTATCAATATAATCAATATCACTAAAATAAAATATTTATTTATACACAAAACAATTCATATATTTTTACTCTCATTTAAAAATAACTAAAAAATTACCTTAGAATAACATTTCCACTTGAATCAGTAGGAAACATTACTTTATCACCTTGATATTCATAACCATATGGCCAATGCATCAAGTACACATCAATATAATCTAAACCAAAATTTTTTAAAGATTTTCGACATGCGTCTTCAACTCTTTCAGGATCATGAAAGTGACACCATAACTAAAATCATTTTGTTTTTATTTTTATTTGGAAAACATATAGGCATTTACAAAATTTTTAAACTCACTTTACTGACAACAATAACATCAGATCTTTGAATGACACCCTCTTTAATTTTAGAGCGTATTGCTGCACCAACTTCTGATTCATTTTCATAAAAATATGCTGTATCAAAATGACGATAACCTAAATCAATTGCATCTTTTACAGCTCTTTCACAATCTCCACCTAAGGACTAAAAAAAAATAAAATGAATAATATTTAAGCATTCCAATCGTTTAATTATAACGAAATTTGATCACAATTTAATCCATATTTTAAACACTATATACTAGCACATATGTGTATATTATATGCACACATTGTAATCATTAATCAAACAAACACTTGTTGATTATTTTATTACATTACATAACGAAAAAATTAACTAATTAATAATGCACCTATCCCACTTTAAAATTTTTAAATACCTATAACTTTTTATGTATGGTTTTTAGTTACATTTATTAATATTATTGTATATGTATTTATCTTCAGCTTTTTGTAAAGAAAATAAAAAAATAAGTGCTTTGGGAAATATAAAACCTTTAAATAAATAACTTGTTAAGTCAATAAACACATTTTGCTATAGGTACACAAATATAGCATATAGTATTATTTATATCATATAAAGAAATATTTTCATATATAAAGATTGTATGTACTTATATTTGTTATGTTTGTATCATAAAATAAACCATTAGATTTTTATAATTTCTGAAAGACAAATAGGTACTATAATGTTCCCTTCCAATATATGTTAATTAAAATTTAAATAAATTTATTTCATAAATTTTTGTAAGTGTAATACAAATTACCCATATATAGTATATATTTACATATATTTACATATATTATCTACTATGTATCACATTTTTGTAAAAGACCAATTAATATTTTTTTTATCTTATTGAACTCACTTAAATTTTAAAAGGCTATTTAAAAATATACTATCAAATATTATTACCCTTCCTTAGTTCCTTATCACAAGAACCAAGAAAAGTATAAACAATTTCTGAAGGTCAACTTATATTTGGTTCTGTTTGCATAAATCTAATTATGTATATGTACATATATATATTCATATGTTTGATTATTTCCACATTCGTTATCACTCAAAATAAAAGGTATCTCGTGAAGAACACAAAGTGAAAAAGAAATTTTAAAATTGTATTTTATTTTTCAAAAACTCATTATTTTTTTTTATATACCTATTTATTATTAAAAATTAAGAATTTTTTGAATAATTTTAGTTAGATCACGACGAACAATAATATTTATAAATTATATACTATTTACATTTAAAAACAAAAAACAACTTACAGTATAGGTTCCTAAACCTAATGCCGGTATTTTAGAACCATCATTATGGGTAACAAATGGAACAGATTCAGCCATTTTTATAACTATGAATTCTAAAGGAAAAAAAAACAAATCCCCTTAAAGGTGAGCGAGCGGTGACAAAATTACTACTAATTTTTTAATTTAAAAAGAATTCAACATTTTTGTACTTTAAAAAATTCAAAACATGTTTAATTATAAATAAAAGCTTTTTATATAGAAAACTTTTACAATTTACAATAAAAAAAAAAAAAAAGCTTTCTGCAAAAATGCAAGCAAACAGTAAACACAATTGAATTGACATTTGAATTAAGTTAAGAGTTACCATAATCGCTGTAAATTTATTCGAATTAATTGCACAATTTACAGTATAAAGTTTTGCTTAAAAATTGTCCTATATTCTACAGAACAGACTACCTTATTTAATTTAAATTACTGTCCCAGACCAGATTGGCGTCCTTTTTGAAACCGAAATAAAAACTAATTAAATAAAAATAAACATTTCAGCAAAAAATACAATATATTATTATTAAATTTTAATTTTATAAATTACAATCTTAAGAGTAAAATGTTATTTATTTGAATTTGAGATTATTGAATACAAATTGATTTTATTTTAATGATCATAAGATTAAATTCATTAAACCTTTAATTTTTATTGATTATTTTTTCATGCAACATTCATATGAGAAAGGAATATACTTTGTGATTTCAATTCCATTTCACTTAAAGTCATAACAGCTGGTTTTAATTGATCAACATGATTCTGATAATTTGATGCATTATTTGCAACTTTTTGTCCATAAACAACTTTACCATCAAAATCATTTACTGGAACTTTCATATTTGTTTCTATTTGAGTAATTGTTACATTTAAATGTTCTTCAATATCACCTAAATAAGTTTTTTCTTTATACCAAATACAACAGCCACCAGAATCAGTCAAATTTGTATTCGAGCAGTTACGACCACGTGATGCACACCATTCACCATGATACCATACTTTTTCTGGAACTGTTGAAACAAAACTTATTGCAAGACCCATACGTTCTGCACGACCAACACGACCAATTCTATGTACATAATTTGATTTTTCATCTGGTAATGTTATATTAATCATATATGGTAAACCAGTAATATCTAAACCTCTTGCAGCAACATCAGTACAAATTAAAAATTTTACTTCTTGTTTTTTAAATTTTTCTAAGTTTCCTTTTCGTTCATGTGGTTTACGATCACCATGTAAACACACACAAGAATATCGATTACCCCCACGTTTTCGAAAATATCTTTCTAAATTATCGCAATCCAATTTAGTTCTACAAAAAATAATTGCTCTATCCATATTATGTTCATCAATTGCGCGAATACAATACTCTCCTTTAAGTATTTTAACTGCTTCTGATAAGGTTTCCGGTGTTCGATTTCCAGGACGAACATCATCTTTGGCATGAACACCGTCAGTCTGAATATTTTGTCGTGAATTATGCCAACTAACATCAATTTGCGGATCTACTTTACAAACAACATGATGCACTGTTTCCGGAACTGCATCTTCACCCTTCAAATCAACCCATGTTGGAAAATACATTAATCTTTCAGCCAATTTTTTTACTTCAAAACTGTGTAATGTAGCTGAACAAACAATCATTTGAAGGCGCCTTCCATCAGAAGTAATTTTTGGAATTTGTTTGTGAAGTCTATCTATTAAATCGGTGTAACCCTGTTTAAGAAGCCCATCTGCTTCATCTAAAACAAAAAATCGACAATGTGTTAAAGATACATGACCACCACCAATCAAATCTTCTAAACGTCCGGGTGTTGCAACAATTATATCAACACCAGCTTGTAGTTTGCCTAATTGTTCCTTAACATTTACACCACCAATCAATAATAATTCTCTTATTTCCGGATCTTTCAAGAACTTTTTAAATTTAACTAACTGATTACAAGTTTGTTCAGCTAATTCACGACTTGGTTCAATGATTATTGCTTGTGGTGCATTTGGTTTTGGTTTTAAGTCTGCCCCGGTACCAGTTGAAGAAGCTAGTGGATTAATTTTCACGTATCTTTGTTCAGCATTGCAAATAGCAGCAAATCCTTTTGGTGGTGGATATTTAAATTCAGTTTTACCAAAATTAAAAGCCATTTCAGCATTTTTTAAAACAAGAGCCGGATAAAATGCTTCCTTTTGTAAATTTCGTTCAATTCGAAATGCTACTCCTAAATCAACACCATTTTTCAAAAATTTTATTTCATAATTATCAAAATCTATACAACATCCTATAGCATCTTGCATACCGAAAGCTTCACCATAATCGTCAAATTGTTTATTATTCGACTTTTTACCAGTACCACCAAAACCAAAGCCAAAACGACAAGTACCCAAATCAAGTTTTGCCTGAGTTGTTGACCATCCAACTCTACACAAACCTTCATCCGTAACAATTGCTTCAAAAAAATATTTACCAGTTCCTTGAACACCGGTTGTGGATCTGCAACCATGCCATTCTTTGAATTCCCTAGATTGACAACGCATACCATCTGGTGTTACAGCTAATGCACTATTTCGATCAAAAAATGACATAGTCCATGGGGTTATAACACCATGTGCCTGAATTTTAGAATCTTTTCCTTCCATTATATCACGCATTGTTTCCCATGAAATTTGTACAATTGGTAAACAAAACGCACCCGTTTTTCCAGAACCTGTTTCTGCTGCCATCAATACATCTCCTCCACCCAAAATAAGTGGAATAGCTTCTGCTTGAACATCAGTCGGCAAATTCCATTCCATTTCATCAACTGCTCTTGCTATTTCTGGCATTACACCAAATTCTTCAAACGCTGTCATTTTTATATTTTTTTTTATTTAAATTTTTATTTAAAATAAATCAATATAAAAGCATACAGCCCGGTTAAACGAAATTTTTTTTAATAGGTAAACTTTTTAGTTTTTTAACTTTTCTTTTTTTTTTAGTGATAGGACTTTTTTTTTCTTTTAATGTTTGATGATTTATACCCTCATGAATTTATACCTACCTTTTAATAATTAAATTTTTTGTCGATCTCGATTCGATATTTTTAAACGATTTAGAAGGGCTATTTTTAGTGATTTGTTTGAGTTTCGCTGTTTGCAAATTTTATTAAAAATTTAATGCTTTTTAAAAAAAATTATCAATATAGTTTGCCTTCCTGTTACAGAGTAAACTATTCTTTTCTACTTCCAACTTCACCAATCTTCGAGAAAGAGTAGATAGCAGTAAATACGATTATGTTAAGTTAGCGTTCCAATATACCAACTACTCTCAACTACTCTTTTCGTGTAAAAGGAGCGCAAAAATAATTATTATATTAAAGAAAAGTATTTCATATATATTATCCCGTTTTACACTAAAGCATCTCCTAGCACAGCTGTAGTACTTTGAATTTATAGAAAAGGTGTAAAGGAGTATGAAACGTAAGAATATTTTTTCTTTCGTTTCATACTCCTTTCTGGAAATTTCAAAGTGCTGCAGCTGCGCTGCGGTCTGCGAGATGCTCAGTGTGAAACGGGGTATTAACAATTTGTTGTAAACTTGGTACGTGGACAGGTTTTAGAACCATACCACACACTTATCCAACCTATCATCCAACCATTGTAATTATGTACTTTATATTTTTATTATTTTCTCAAATCAAAAAATATCAATGTTAAAATGACATTTAAATTGTACAACTTGCCCATACACGATACAACTCAACTACAAACCAAAGACTCCGCCTACAAAAATCAAAATTTTTTGATGACTCACCAACTTTTCAACCATCGAAATGATTTTACAACTTGCCCATGCACTATACAACTTATCAAGTCTGTGGACCTGTTTTAAAACCTGGTCCACCGTGTATGGGCGCCATAAAGGTGAATTTCCTTTTCTGTTCTGAGGTTCGCATCGTTTACACATGATAAACAATACACAACACAACTAGGTACAACAAAAAGCCTTTAAAGAAAATTACTATCAGGCTCCATCCAAAGCATAAATGACATTACCCCATATACTTATTGCAATTTTGCCACTTTCTTCTAAATAAATCAGATAAAATAATGAAAATACAAAACACTTAACCAGATCAATGCGATTTCGTAATCAACAAAATATAATTGAACAAATTCATTAGGTGTTAGTAAATGAAATAAATAACTATTTTGAAAATAAGAAATATTAAATGGCATCAGCCTGGTCTTCTATTAGTTTGGCGTTAGGGTCTTTATGACGAATTAAACTTTATGACGAAACAGGGTACAGATTTATTTCAATGTACAGTTTCGAGTGTTACAAGGTATTTTTATTAATTATTCACAGCTAATTTTTATTTAGCGTGAGGTATTAAAATTGCTACATTTGTGAGTGATACGACTCTAATTACCTCATTAAAAATTCGTCTTTAACGAAATGTTAATTATATTTTCAAAGTTTTTAACATTTCATATCTCTATTCTAGTTGTGGAGTTCAGTAATTTTTTTTATATTTGACTGCACATAGAAAATAATATTAAATAGTAATAGTAATAAAATAACAATTGCTAGTTGCTACGTTTTTGTTTTTTTTTTTAGTTTGAAAAAAAAATTGATATGTACCTACGTCACGTTTTTAATAGAATTCGTAAATTTCCTAATTTTTAATTTATCAAATTTCTCATTTCAATTCATTTTTAACCAACCTATATTTTACTATTTTTAAATTATTATCACATTCAATTTCAATTGGTATAAGAGATTTATTTCACAACTTTATACATATTGTTTACTATTTACCGTATATTTACCGATCAATACCATAAACCATTGATCGAAATACAAGTTATCGTGTAATCATTGTCCCAACACTGTTTGTAAATTAATCCAAAAAGGCCAGTTGTTGACTTGTCAATTGTCATAAAATTGAAAAAAACAAATAAAACAATTGTTTGTTTTATATTTTGCTTATAGCTTACAACCCAATGCCAAGTTATTTTTTAATATTTTTTTTTAAATTCTTCTATTTGAAGTTTTGAATTTTCATTACTTCAAATATGTGAGTAAAAAATATTAAAAATAAAAATTTTTCTTTCAAAATATGTACATACTACATAAAAACGAAAAAAAAACAATCGTAAAATATTTGACGCTTTGAATTAGAAAAAAAATAGATATTTAATTTCAAATGTATTGCTAAAAACTAAAAAAACAATGGATAAGTTAAAGAACTTATATAACATAAATTCTAAATCTAGTAAGTATAATTGATTTAAATGTGTTGGTTTTTATTTGAGAAACCCTTTGGTTTTTAAAGGATGCATATCTAAAACACCTGCTCAAGACAGACTACAATCTTTACAAAAGCGACTTCAAATTGAACAAAAAAGTAACGGAATTTTGCCGATTAATAAACTTATAAAAGAATCTTCTAATCAATTAACAATAGGAAACTTTCATAGTATTAACAAAAATTCAAAGAATGAAAATAAATTAAACAAGAAAAATGTACAAAAAACGTCTTCAATTCAAGATAGATTAAATTCAATAAAAAAACAAATGGAAATTGATTCTTCTGAAAAGCAAGCAAAAACAAATAACGATAATAATGAAGTATCAAAAATAAAATTAATCAATAGTAATAGCTTTGAGAAAGAAGTTAAAAATAATGTTAACAAAACCAAATATAATAATTTAGAGGAAAAATCCCAAACAACAAATTTTACTGTTAAAGATAAAATTAATTCTGTATGGGAATCAATAAAAAGTGTTTGGAATTCAAATAAAAATATAGAATATAAAAAATTAGAAAACGTAAAACAGGAGACACAAAATCAAGACTTATTATTAAAATCAGCAAAGTTAAAAAAAGAAAAATATAAAAATATAAATTCAAATAGTAATTGTGATGAAAAAATATTTAGCAATAAAGATTTCAGTATTGCTAATTTAAAAAAAGTTAATAACAAAAATGATAATAAAAATATATTAGAACCATTATGTGCAAAGTATACAAATATACGGGAAACACCAAAGAATGACACATTTAATAAAAATCAGGATAATGATAAATCTATATTTCATTTCAATTATGAGTCTATACAAAATAAATCAAAAAAAAGATATAGTGATGATTCTTTGTTTAATGATTCCTCTAAAAAATTAAAATTAGCTACAACTAATGAAGATTTAAATAAAAAGTTAAATGAAACAGAATTAAAAAAAAAATCAAATTTAATTATTCCTTTATCTCCTTCACCCAATAAAAAGTTTTCAGCAAATAGCAGACTCCAAAATTTAAGAGAACAATTAAAAGTAAACCAACCATCACTTCAGCAGCTTCGTAGATCGCAGTTACCATGTAGTACCATTGTTGAATCAAATATAAATACTGCTCATTTAATTCAACATACTGTTAATAATAATAAAAATGTGAGAAATTATTTAACATTTAAATTTTTTGTAGATACATAATTTAATTTTACCATTTTTGTTAATTATCTTGTAGATAAGCAACAATGATGAAATCTTTGAAAGATTTGATGTAGTCAATAAAAATTTGGCAAATTTAGTAAAAAATAATAATGAAAAAAATGAATTTAAAAAAGATTATTTATATATTGTACCAGATACGAATGTATTTCTTAATAATCTATCGTTTTTATCTGATTTAATTAAATCAAAATTATGTGGTTGGTATTATGTTCTATTTTTTTATTTTTTAAATAATTCTCAAGTAATAAAAAAAAATATTTTTGTATTTTTTAGATACAAAAGGCTCTATTCTCTATATACCATATATAGTTCTACAAGAATTAGATAAATTAAAAATGCAAAAACATAATTCAATTTCTGTAAGAGCTGGTCGTGCTGTAAATTATTTAAATGAAAATTTTGAATCAAAAAATATACATTTTAAAGGACAAAATGCAAAAGAATCACAAAAATATTTAATTAATATTGAAAGCCCTGATGATCATATTATTAATTGTTGTTTACAATTAAAATCATATAATATTAAATATATTTTATTAAGTAATGATATTAATTTAAGAAATAAGGCAATATGTAATGATATTATATGTTCAAGTAAAGATAATTTAGAATCATAAAAATGAATTCTGATTTTGTTCTTATCCATCACGAAAATTTTTGAAAATAGTTAATTTATTTTATTGTTAAAATTACTTTAATTTCTAACATTATTATATAAATGTGTAAATAACATAATTATTTTTGTAATTTAATAAAAAATTAAATTAAAAAAAAAAAATGAATTAGTTTTTTTTTTAATTAATAAAAGAGACCCAAAACACCTACTTGTAAATCGATAGTTAAAAGTTTGAACATACTTTTGTTTAATAAATATATTTAATAAAAACTTAACAGAGTTTTCGATAAAGAATGAAAAAGACTCAAAATTTAACCTGAAATAAAATCAGTGCAGTAGAAACAACTACCTTGGACATTTTTATTTCTTTAACTGGTTTATATTTAAAATTTAAGTAACATAAAAAAAAAATAATTTTCATAATATTAAAAGTTATTCTAAAGTAACGTTTCTAAGCGTTTAAAATTTAAAATAAGATGTACACGTCATTTGCTATGTAATCAACGCATATTTAGGAACTTTTTAAACAAAGTTAAGATTTTAATTTATTAGCAAATTTATTCTAATAATTTTTCTAATCGTTTTCTTTCTGAATTTTTCTTTACCATCTCATAGTTTTTAAATGTTTTTCGTATTTCTCGTTTAGAATGCATTGGTGGCCAAAGCATGGTTACAGAAAATGCCCTTAAAACAAACAGAATTGAAAAGTGATTATTAATTAAAAATTACATAATATATATATGTATTTCAACCTTCGTAATCGCATTGCATCCCATCCAGTTGGTTGATTTTCTTCAATTTTTGAAATTTCTTTTAAAAATTGTTCATCATAAATTGTACTTGCAGTTTTATAACGTAAAAAACACATTTGAGCACTAAAAATAAGTAAATTAAAATTTTCTAATCGATTTTCAAAACTTACTATAAATGACGAGGAGAACTTTTTTTTGATGTAGGAATTTTATTTGTCGGTGCAATTTTCCGTGCTAAAATATATTTATACCATAATGTTTGTATTTTTGTAATTGGATTCTTTATTTTATAATTTGAAGATTTCTTTTCCATTTTTGTTTTGTTTATTTTTAAAAAATTATTAACTAATTTTTGCAAGATTTATTTGTTTATTAATGGTTTTTATGTCTTAGCAACAATCGTTTGAACCCTACAGAATAAATATATATAAACGTAAATATGTACAATGTACATATACATACTTTCTTTCTGTTTTTTTTTTTTTTATTTTAGAATGAAGAAGCTTTCTAGTATATAATTTCAACAAAGATCTTTACTGGAACTTAATTTTGAAATTGATCAATAATTGATATGTTTATAAGGAGCTTTCATATCAGTTGTTTTATAAGGTGTGTTGCCAAATCATTTTTCTTCTTCATTATGGTTTTATTTAGTTCTTGGCCTCTCAACATTCAAAATTTGTAGCTTACAACTACATATTTACATATCTAAAAGACCAATTATAATTATAACAAATGTTTTTAAAACTAGGATAGAATACAGTTCGAGTTCTTTGATTTAAATGAAACACATTAAAATTAAGTTTTTGATAAAAAAAACATTTTATTTAAATTACAAAATCAATTACAACTCTTTTTTTCTATTTTTTCTTACCTTTACCTTTAAACCTTGGCTTTTGTGTATGTTGTTTACTCTTTTGATTTTTATTTGATTTAATCTTTTTCCAATTTTTACCATCTTTGTAATTAGATCTACGTTTTTCTTCCCATTTTATTTGTTTTATTGAAGCTTTATCTTTATTAAAAACTTCTTTAGACGTACCATGATCTTTTGATTTACCAGCATCATCCAAAATGTCTGCAAAATCATCAACAGCAGCAAATAACGATTTCATGTCTAGAAAAAAATTAAAGAAGAATTTAAAAAAATTTTTAATTTTAAAAAACCTTGATTTTAAATTTTTTATTACCTTGTTTTTCTTTAAGTGCTGTTTTAAAGTTTTTAAACCCTAAATCATATTTAGTTTTCTTCTTTTTTGGTACATCATCTTTATCAGACTCTAAATCTTCAGAATCATCGTTACCCGAGTCATCATCGAAATTACTTATGTCATCTTCACTATCTTCTTTAGCATCTTCATCATCATCTTCATTAATTGAAATTGATCCACCGTCACTATTCATGCCTTCATCATTACCATCCATATCAAAATCATCACCATCATCTTCCCAATCATCCATAAGTTCGTCATCTGAATCTTGATTTTTTTTAGATTTTTTCGATTTCTTTTCCTTTTCAGACATATTTAAATCATTTTCTAACTCTTTCATATAATCAATTTCAAAATTTTCATCATCTTCAACTTCATTTTTATTTTTAGTTTGTTTTACTAGACCATCAAGATAATCTTCGAATTCATCATCATCGACATCATCTCCAACTTCTTCTTCATTGCTTTTCACTTTTGTTTGTTGTGATTCTCTCTTTTTCTCCAAATAATTAAATATATATAATTCATCTTCTGGACAGTTCTCTTTCGTAAGATTTTTTACACTTACATTACGTCCTCCGTATGGTATATAATGTTTATGATGCTTACCAGCTTCTTCTGTGTCTGCATTATGCTCGGTTTGTTTTTTAGGATTCTTAAAAGAAAATCTTTCTAAAAAATATGGTAAACCAAAATCTCTTAGGGGATCACCATAATAAGAAATCTTTTTTAATTCTATAATATTTTGAGCAAAAAGTTTTAATGAAGGATGAAAATGCTCCTGTAATTGTACTAATTCCCAATTTTGAATTGTTTCAGCACCACAAAAAGCAGGTACCCTATGAAAACCATTATAATGTAGTTTTGCAATATCATGACTCTTATTTTCTGAATCAGGTCCAAGTTTTATATGATGCCAAGAGGATTTTATAACATTTTTTTTATTTTCATTATCAGATAATTGTTGATTATTTTCTACATCCGATGTTTCGACATCTTTATAATTTTCTTCAATGTCATCATCAAATTTTGATAATGTTTCAGATTTAACTTCATCTTCAGTATCTTCTGATTTTTCCAATATTGATTGTGTCTACAATATATAGAAGAAATAATAAAATTTATTTGGTAACAAAAATAATATTGTTTTACTAACACGTTGAATATCTTTTCGAGTTTTTAAAACTTTATTGATTACAATTAAACATCCACAAGCAAAATTTGGAGGTAAATAAAGAGCAATTTGCAATAAACGTTTAATAAAAGCTTTAATTCTGGAAATATTTTTGTCTATGTAGATGCCTTTATGAATAATTTGTAAAAACTGGGCAGCCGTTGTATTTCCAATGTTCATTAAATCCAAATCACATAATTTTGAATATAAAGCATTATAAAATCTATCTGGTTTTTCACTTTTTATTGTAATTATTTCAAGTAATAAATTTAAAGTTTGAATAGAAATTTTTATATCAGCTAAATGCACTAATCGATAAATTGTATCTTCCATATCTTTATTTAAAATATTTTCTTCTCCTTTAATTGGTTTAGCATCTATAATAGCTTTTTGAAGACATCGAAGAATAGCTTGCATTGTTCTATTATTTACAGCTCCCTTTTTAACTAGAACTTTAAATAAAGAGAAACATATGTTAACAACTTTTGTGCTTACATCTGAATAACCTGGTGGTAAAATTTGACTCAAAAAACATAATGCAAAATGCTGCGCTTTCTCTGATATATTTGCACGAAATAATAGTTTTTCAGTTTCTTTTGTTATAACACCACACATATTAGGATGCTTATGACCAACATCAGTTAAGTGATGTAAAGTTTTTGCAGCAACTTTGCTTGAAGGATCACCTAATTTATTAACAAGCATTGATAGGACCATTTGTTCTTTTTCTGGAGCAAATGCAAGTAATTTTGATGCAGATATTAATGCTGAATTTTTATTATTATCTTGTCCAGATTGTAAACAATTTTGTAGATTTTTTAAAAATTCTAAAAATAATAATTTTATAATAATTTAGTTTAATGCAATATATTATTAGTTTTACCAAAATAAAGATCTTTTAATTTATTTTCAAAATGCCAATAAGCATATATTTTATTTTTTGTATCCTTATTCATATTTTCTTGTTTTTTTAAATTTTTCCAACTAGCTCCACGCAGTTGGATTGAAATTAATTTTCTATCAGATGGTAGTAAAGCTTCCATAAATAACTCCGTTAAAATTACTATAACTTCTGAACTTGCTTTATTGGATAATTTAGCATAACCAATTACTGTTTCAAGTGTAGGAATATTTCCAACTGGATTTGTAGTTAATAAAAGAGCACCAGCATTACATCTATCTTTTGATGTACCTTTATATAAAGCTGTTTCCAACCATCTTGCATCCGGAGGATTTTCTATGATTTTTTAATTATTTATTAATACAAATAATATTTATAAATTATTAATTTAAATAATATTTAGTATCATAGATATAAAAATATTAAGTATTACTTTTAAGAAAATGAGATCGTTCATCTTCATATGCCTTTTTGCAAACTTCATCAAGTGCTAATTGTTCGGAATCTTTCATTTCTACAACATCATCAACAATATTGTATTCTGAATACTATAATTTGAAACAATTAAAAGATTTATTTATTTTAAAATTTAATACAAAACTTTATATGTCTATACTATGATATATATGTATTATACTTACAATTTCATACCATTTTTTGCCCACATCATTTTGACTGGAATTATTTTTGAATTTTTTATCAGAAATTTCATTAAATTTTCTTTTTTTCTCTTTTACTTTTTTTTCTGATAATATTTCACCATCATCATCAAATATTAATTTTTTATTTTTAGTATTATTTAATTTATTTATTAGCATTTTTTCTTTAATGTGATTTAAAATCACCCATAAAATTAAAAATTAAAAAAAAAAAGAATCTCCACTCCACGTGCAGCAGACAAATAAAATTATAAACAAAAATTTAATATGTCAAAAATATTGTAGTATTGAAGTGTAGCCGTTCAAAAAGTAGTATTGTTTAGTACCTATACATTTTCCACATTTTCATAATAAATACAAATTGATGCTACATATACTCAATTTAATGTTTAAAATTTCGTCATCATTTCATAAAAAACTACTTGACAATAAAATAATGACAATTGTTTATCCCCGTCCCGATTTATTACGTCATCAAATTCTTCTTTTATAAATATTATAATAAATTACGAAATTCAAAACAAGTTAATTTCACAATTATTATAACTTTTGTCTTGGAAATACGTGCTCAGTGCGATAAATTTATTTTTTAAATATTTATAAACTTATTACAAATAATAAACTTTTTAAAGTGAAAAAATAATAAAATTAAATAAATTTAATAATTTAAATATGCCTTCAAAAAAGAAATCACAATCAGATGATTCTGGAAATGAGGATTATAAAAAGAAAAGGGAACGTAATAATTTGGTAAGTTTTTGTTTTTTATATCAATGATAATTAAGTCGATTGATAATTTCTTATATTTTTTTTAAATAAAATCAATTTTTTTTTTGTATATTATTAAATAAAAATAATTTTGGCATCAGTAGCCGATAGTTCAGTAATATTGCATTATATTTATGTATGTAATATTAATAATAAATAAATAAATAAAATAAAAATAATATTTTTTTATTTTAGGCTGTCAAAAAATGTCGAGAAAAAACTAACGAAAGAGCGAAAGAAGTAAAGGAACGAGTTGAAAAATTAAAAGAAGAAAACACAAAATTAGAAACTGATATTGAACATTTAAAAGAAAGTGTTAATTATCTAAAAGAATTATTACTTAAAAAGGTAACTGACGAAAAAGAAATAGCAAAAATATTAGAAGAAGACGATGACAGTAATTAAACCAAAATTTAGTCCCTTTTTTTTTTTTAGTTGTAAGTTTTAATTAAGCAAAAACAAAAATTTATGTTTTAAAAATAATGTATCAACGTTTACATTAATTTTTATTGTATATTTTTATAAAATTGTATATATGTACGTTATAATTTAAACTATTTTGTTTATTGCAAAATAAGATAATTATTTTATTTATTTATATAAAAAAAAAAAGAATATTTAAATGTTAAATCATTGTATAGTTTAAGAATCATCAAAATAATATTTTTTATACAAAAAATAATATAAAAAAAAAAATCACAATTAAAATGATAATTGAAAAATATTAACTATTTTTGTTTATTGATAAAGAGTTTATAATAATTAATACGTACCTATAACAGAGAATTTCAGACCAGAAATTATGAAATTTTTTAAAGGAAGTCAAAATGACTTTAAGGATCCAATAAATAGTAAAACACTTGATATGTATTACAGAAAAATAAAGTAAATCTCCTCTATGATTCATTTATTAGACAAAAAAAAAAACAAATAAATATTCACCTGGGAAATTTACAATATTCTTTAAACATTTGTTACTTCCATCTTGTTTCCGAGAAATCCCAATAACAATTTTCTTTCTGATTCTTTTATTTCTATGAATATATTAATCCGTGAGTTAACAGTTTTTAGGATGGGAAATCACAATTTTTTTTTTTTTGTTTGATTATCTTTTTTTTTATTTTTTGAAATGATAACCCCTGATAAGATAATAATACTTAATTCTTTGTAAATTTATTTTATGATACATACATTCATACAAAAATGTATTCAAATCATAACTTATAAAATTAATCATTTTTGATTAGAAGTATGTACATGCTTATATATGTATGTACATAGTTATATACTATATTTTTCTACCTAAAAGTTGGTAATTAATTTAATTTATTTTGCACAATAAAATTCATCCGAATTCAACGAATATAAAATACTATAAACAAAAACTAATCAGAAGAAAATCAACAAATTAATTTACACGAATAAAATATGTATATACGAGTATGTCATAATATCACTATAAGATTTAACCAGTTTTAATTTTGATCAGTTATTTTCCATTGAAAAAAAAAGAAATTTGAATGATACAAAGTTCAAAAAGTTTAGATTCTAGAATAAGAAGAATTTCAACATGTTTTCAAAGAAAAAAGTGATTTTAATCTCAATATTTCGATTTACGCTACTCTAGAAACTTAAGATAAAAGCTTTTTCCTTTGTAATACAAATATCTGTATTCTGTATTGATCTCAGCGATAAGTTATAGAATGATGATGTTGATGATGATCATATTTATCTAATAAAATAAGATAATGACGTAAATTGATTAAAATGAAAATTAATACATCATCATTTATCGTAAATGTTATTATAAAAAGATTAATAATTTAGAAAACTGGTATTTTGAAGAACGAAATATTTCAAATTCTTAGATATAATATACCCCTTTAATTAATAACATCATCATTTTATAATAAAAAAATTGTTATGTATGTACATACATATGTTTATTTTAATTTAGAAATCGGGGACTTTAAGCTGTAATTTATTTTCTCTTAAAATTAAAAATTTAAAGCGAAAAAATAAGATTAGATATTAAAATTTAAGTTAAATTTGCATGTATTCTAATTTGTAACTATATAATTTCTATTTACCTATAATACGTATTTATCATAGAAATAGAACAATAGAACCATCCAGATTCCAGAATTTTACATACTTGACACTGAAAGTACTTACATAGTACATATGTATATACTAATTAGTATTACTATTTTAAATAAATTAATCAATTTTAGATTTCGGTTCCCTTGTACAACATCAATACATAATTAAGATTTGACTTAAGTTTGACTTATTACTATATATTATCTATGCTTAAATGCTGCTTATATATGTATTACGTGCTGTTGGAGACATATTACGTTTCATGAAGGATATGGTTCGACCAGACGCCGTAGTAAGCGTTGTGTAAAGAAGCACAAGGGGCGCAGGGGCTAGCTGCAAGTGTGCAACAGCAGCCATATGCTCCCTTCGTAACAACAACAAGTGCTGTCGTCTGTAAGTCGTTAGTGTTCGAGCAAAAGTAACCAAATGCGGACGATATTTATGGAAATTTTTAATATTTAAGATCATCAGTCATCAGCTCTCAAATAAGTATCTTATCAAAAACAAAAATTTTTTTATAAGACTTGTATTTGAGTATTTTTGCCTGTAAAGAATATAGCCGAAGTAGAACTGATGACTTAAATGTCACTACTCAGTTAGTCAGTTCAATAGTCAGTACTCACTACTCACACATAACTAACAAAAAACTCTCAAATCACTTTCGAAATTTGAATAACGTTTGATCACTTTTGCAGTTTTGTCCGAATTCGACGAAGTATTTATTGTTTATAAGAATTTGAAATAATTTTTATTTATCAGTTTTTTCAAATTCATAGTACAATAACAAAAAAATTAAACTATTTGATTAAAAATAATTGTTTTTAAAAAGAGATATATTTTGTCTAAATTTAAAATATGGCGTCTGATTTAAAGCATGTTAGAAGAACTGCATAATTTATGAATATATTCTTAAGTTCTACTTTCTTATACAGAATTAATTTTATACCGCATCGGAGCTGTGGAATTTCTTAAAATATTTTTCTAATGATCAGGTACTTACAAACAAAGTTACATTATTATAAACTGATTCTGATATCATTATAATTTCTCAAAAAAACGTTCCACTCTCTGCATTTTTTTGACAGGGCTGAATTGTTTACGTTAAAAAAATTCGTTTGTTTTTAAAAATCCCTGCCTTTAAAATCTAAATGCAATGCAACATTAGGCCCAAAATTCTCGATAGTTGACAATTTTTTGCATTTTCCAATTAAACCATAAACCATAAGGAACCAAAAAAAAAATTAGAAAAAATACAATGACAATCAGCAACAATCACCATTTCGTATTGTGTTCGTATCATAGATATTTTAACTAATAGATGGGATGTTAGGTATAGTCATTTCTTTTCTTATTATGTGTTTTCCTATCTTAAGGTATTCAGTAAAAAAAGTACATATGCATTTTATAATATGTATACATTTCGTTCACTCAGCGTTTATATATATTAAAATAATGTAAAGCAGTTTTTCATAACCAGTTTTATTCAGAGATTTTAAGTTTTTATATTACTTAATAATTGATATACTTTGTTTTTAAAATTAAAAATGAATATAATTAAGGTTATTCAAAATTTTAACTACTTGTAAAGTAAGAAAATAAGTGATAAAATTTTTTTTAAAATTAGAAATGAAATTATTTCACCTTTTAGGAATCTATTTCTGAGGAAACTAAAGCAATACATACGCACGGTTCACTCAGCTGTTTCTCAAAATTGGCTGAAAATATTTTCTTCACTGTCCATCTATTAGTAATATATCTATGGTTCGTATAATGTATTGTTATGTATTTAATTTTCGGAAAAGTATTTTCATTTTGTTCCAATATTATATTCCATTCATTTTCTTTTAAAAATTCGAACGGAAATCTAAAAATTAAAAATATAAGTTTAATATTGCTTGGCAGTTATAATTCTTGGTGGTGAATTTCGTATTATATTCACCATATTCTAACTTCAGTTTTTCAGCCCTTAATCAAAAACTCTCAATTAATCAAATAAGAAAAAAATAACAGAATATCAAGAGAATTATTTCACCCATGACTCATGAGTCATGCATGACATTAAATAATTTGACAATTGACATTTTATTTGACATTTCAATTAAAAAATTATCTTGTTGATATTTTCTAGTCCGTTTTTTTCTCACAACAAATATATTTCTTTCTCTTTTACATATGTCAGAAAAGAACAACAAAGGTGTTTATTTTTCTTTTTTTTCTTTGAAAATTTAAAAAAAATTTTTATTCGTCGAAAAGTTGTTGGGTCAATACGATACAAATCGGTAATCGCAACGTGGATTTTTTTTTCTTTTTTTTTGTACTTTATTACAAGTTTTTTTTTATTTTTCAAATTTAATAAAAAACTTTATAATTCAATAAAATTAACAAAAATAAAAAAGAATTGTAATTAAAAAGAAATAAAAACATACATATATAAATTATATAAAGGGTGAATTTTGAAATAGAATTAAAAAAAAAAAATTTTTTTTTTTTTGAAGTTTGAAAATTTTTTTTCTTTTTATATGAAATTTGAATTGCTGCTTCTGCCATTTCGTTTTTGTAAAGAAAAAAAAAAAATAAAAAACAATTGTTTTATAAAAATCTTATCTTAATTTTTCTTTTATTGTTGATTTTCTAATTTTGGATTAAATTTAAAAAAAAAATAATTGCGTTTTAATTTGTGATTAAAAAATTTAAAATTTATACATAAAAAAAAAAAAACAAAAAATAATAAATAAAATTATAATTCGCAAATAATCGTTTTTGAAAGAAATTTTTGCGGCCATTATAATTAATTTTTTTTAATTGTGTTTCTTATAAAACTATAAAAGCAAAATTTGATTTTCAATAAAACAACAAGTTTTGAAGAAATTTATAAAAAGAAAAAAAACTTTAAAACATATACATATATATATGTATATGTATAGAATTATAGATTTTTTTTGTTGCTAGTTTAATATTTTGCGGCAACAACGACTACGAAGGCAAGTACAAGACAAGCCAAATTTCTTTTTTCAAACTTAACAATTTATGTACTTTTTTTTTAATTTCCAATAAACTATAAAAAAAAATAATTTTTAATTGTGAAAACTAATGAAATATTCGTAAATAAATTTTTCTAGATTTATATATATAAATACTATATACATATGTGTACAATTCTGGATAAATAATGGATTTTATATAGCAGAAATTTATTAAATAGAAACAACAATAATCAGGTATGTAAATTTATAACTTTTTTTTTTTTAACTTTAAAATTTAATTAATTTTTGAAATAAGTATATTTTTAAAAACAGCGATGATTTTTATTTTTTTGGGTTTTTCATATGAATAAATATAAAACTATAATTTTTTTTATAATAATATTGATGAACTATGAAGTCTTAGAGTGAGTAGTGACAAAAGTTTTTTTTCTTTAAGTATAGAAAATTTTTCTTGTTATGACTTTTGTATATGTATAGAAATAAAATTAAACGCAGAATTTCACCTACAAAAAAAAAAAAAAAAAAATTCATAAATTTAAATTTAAAAATATTTATTGTCCATTTTTTATTTAAATTTTGCTCCCATTTTTTTTTTTTGTATATAGTCAGTAGGGCGATAACTGACATTAAAAGATGTGAAATTCTAGTTAGAAAATATGTACCTTATGTACAAAAAATTAATTGATTATTATTCCTATAACAAATATATATATATATATGTATATATATATTAAAAGAAGTTTTAAGTTTTTTTTTTATTTAAATTATTTTTTTAGGAAATTAAATAACAAAAATTATATATGTTGATGTAGCCATGTAAAAGTATATATAAATGTATTTAGTATGTACTATTTGAGTTCAGCTTTCTTTCATTTTCATTATTTTTCGAAAAGGTTCTTTTTTATTCTTTTTATATGCTTTTATATTAACTCGTCAGTGTCGGTTTATTAATAAAAAAGGATCCTAAACTTAAGTTAAAACTAGAAGTATTTACATTTACATTATACAACAACATATTGTAAAGTTTACAATATATATTTGCAACTTAAATCATACTTAATCCAAAGAAGACGGCAATTGATTTGATTTTATGAATAAAATAAACAAAAAAATAAGGAAACAAAGTTCATCCTAAATTTTCATTTAAAACAGTAAAATCTTTGACTATTCAATTTTTTTTTTTGTATGCATCTACAAAAATCTTAACTTTTTTTAACAGTTTCTTCTACATAAATTATTGTGAAATAGTTATTTTTTTTTGTTTTCAAAATCGCAAAGGATTACACCATACCTATGGTAGTTACATACATATTCTTTCGTCATACAAAATATTGTTATTCATTCTTCTAAAGTTGTATAGGTATATGGAGCAGAACAAACTTTCACACCGTTTGTAATCATTTTTTTTTTATTGTATGATAAGTATTTTTATTTTATTGTAAATTTAAATTTCCTAAATTTCGATTAAGAGTAAGAAAGAAATCTTGTAAACAACTGAAATAGGTATTCTTTGATGTCAAAAATTAATATTTTCTTTATTCTATAAATTAATTATATAAATATGTATATGTATATTCGTATAAAGTTGTTACATTAAGTGTCTTAATTTTATATCTGAAAATTTATTTAACAACTTGGGACATATTATCTATATATACTTAGTCAGTTATAAGTAAATGTATTTAAGGTTGTATCAGATTTATTTTATGCTAAAAAGGGCATTGACATATTTTTATCTTTAAATACTTTTTTAAAATAAGCAGGTGCTACTAACAACATACATTCACCTAAGTGTTAAAGTATTTTTCGTTAACGTTTACTTTGATGTTAAATATTTTTGGAAATTTTCTGTCTAACTGGCTTCCTGTAACGATTTTTTTTTTTTTTTAGTAATTAATAATTATAATTAAAAGAAATCCAATAATAATTTTGTTCGGATTTACTACCTATACTGATTCTATAAAAAGGTATTGAAATTTAGAAAAAGAAAACATATGGTAGACATATAAAATTACACAGATCTTAAAATCATCAAAGTCTATAAGTAAAGTACTTAAGTATAAATATTAAAAGTTCAAAAAATTCTTAAAAAGTTTAACTGAGTTATAATAAAAATTTGTTTCAATAGAATAAAGATCAATATATGTAGATAAATATATAACAGCTTGTTGTTTGTAATTTGAATAAACCAGCTCTAGTTATTCACTAAGTATTATACTCTATTTAAAGTCTTTATATTGAAAAATTTAAGGAATAAGTATTAATTTAAAATGAATACAAACAAAAATCATAGGGTTGTAAAATTTTAAATATTAATATTTTAAAAAATTCAGCTCAAATTTATCCAATAGAAAATCGTTTTAATACATAACAGGCAATAACAAAAAACTTTTTTATATAAAAGATGAGATCTTTATTTACTTAACATTTTATACTCGTTTACAATTATTATTATACATAGTTGTGTAATTTATAATAGTATGTATTTTGATAATGTTTTTAAAAAAAGAAAATACTTATACCTATATAAAGTTTACATGAGTATGTATATTGTTTTATTGTTTTGTTGTATATTAAGCCACACGTGTATTTTCTTTTTATTTGAAATATTTAATATAACTACATATTTTTATAATATATAGGTACGTTTATATTTACATAGAAAATGAAATTACTTCAAAAAAAAATATAAAATATTAAGTATACTTAGTTAAGTAAATAACATTGTTAAACATAGTGTTTTCCACAATGTTACTTTTTACAAAATTAAATTACTTAAATTTTATAAACGAACTGAATATGGAAACTTGTATCCTTGTGATACGATCATTATTACTTTGATCAGATCAATTTTTACTTAAAAAAAATCTAACGTGGCACTTAATTGTGCAAATTTATAACAAGTAGATACCTACGTATGTATATAAATTTATTCGAGGCGTTAATTTTTCTTCAGTTTTTAATTTCACAAAATTTCTACCCAAATTCCTGTTGTTTTTTTTTTTATAACTATTTATATTATGTCGAATTGAATTGTCAAAACATTTCTAATTGTTCTTTTCTAAACGAAAGTTTTACATGCTTCAATCTTTAGAGAGCATTGCCTAAGAAATTGTATCCTGTTGGATAACACATTTTAAACATCAAGATTGAAAACAAAATCGTAAAAAACATATTGAAAATTACGTTAAGTAAATTTTGCTATTTTCAAAAGAATATGTGATATTTGTATTGTATCAGAAAAGGTACCTGATCATGTGACTTTACAAAGTTTATAAAAAATGACAAAATGTCAATGAATATCTTTATTTTTTAAAATTAAAATATTTTTTTGAAGTTTTACACTTAAGTATGTTTTTCAGAAATTTTAATATTTCAATGTATGGCGTGTTTTATAAAAATAATTATGCATTTTATCTGTTTTTTTTTTGAAGGAGAGGCAATTTGAAAAAAAAAAATGGCTTTTTGTTGAAAAAATCAATGGTAGTCAAAATTTTTCAAAGAGGTGCCATCATAACATATAGTGTTTTCAAAAATATTAACTGGGTCAATAAATTTATAGCATTAATAATTTATATTTTATTTTATTTGTATTGAGAAAATAAAAAAAAAATAGGAATTAATGTGAATGAGGCAATTTGGAATTTAGTTCTCTTTACAATATTCTTAATGTTTATATATTTTTGTGAGAAACTGAAATTCTCAGACCACAGTTAATCTTTCAAGAAATTGATTTTTAATATATTTCATATGTGAAAATGTTTACTTGTAAATATAAGAACTTCCATAATATTGATATTACGTTACTTGCAATTTTTATTTTAAACATTTGAATATATATGCATCTAAATTTTGGAAGAATTTAATCAAATTTTCTTCATTATGTGCATTTTTCAGTTGAATATTTTGTTGTTGTATTTTGTTGAATATTTTGTTTAATGTAAAACAGTATTTTACTTTACCTAAAACCTCTAACGGATTTGAATGACAAAGATCTAATAGATTTAGCTTATTGGATAATTTGGATTTTCGACAAGTCGTTTTTTTCTTTGGTCAATTAACTAACTTTTCCCTATCATAAAGAACGTCACAAAGTTCAGTACTAATTGATTTTAAAAATATCTGTAAATAAAGTTTATGATGGTTGAAATAATAAATCATTTTATTTAAATAATCGATTTTCTTTTAAATATTGTTCCTGCCTGACTGCCTGATGTTTAATGTAATGTATGTGTAAGTATAAATTTTTTGAAACTGACTGTTTCATACTCCATTTTAATTCGTATATTGAGAGCTATATTTTCACAATAAAAAAAATTAGTTTTTATCATTTTCTGAAGTTCCATCAATTTGTTATTCTATCTATTATTATTTTTGAATCTTTTAGAAAAATATTCTTTCCATTGGATGTCTCTTTAGAGCAAAACTAAAGCAAAAAAACAAGACTCTTTAAAGCAGCAAATGTTTTTAACTGTCTTAAAAGCCAAGTTTTATTTCTTGAATAAAAACGAGGAAGAGTGCAGTATAGTAGACTGTGTCACTCAGGGATACCCGTATGAACGTAATATATCCTGTTTTATAGAATTTGATCATCTTTTAAAAAATTTCAGAGGTTTTAGTACAGAAGTTATCAAAAGTAAGTAATCGTTTAGTAACAGAAGTTATTACCCTAAGACTTGATCATGTTTTGTAAGATTTCAAACGCTTAGCTTCATAAAGTTCCAAGAGGTGCAAGAAGCCTGAACCTACTGCTCTAGCCCAACCACATTTTACAGAAGTTGTTAGCATGCAAATACTGTTTTTTTGTGGGATATTGGGATTCTAGAAAATAAATAGCCCTCCATAATTCAATAATTCTATTCTTAAGTTGCATATAATCAACTCATTGGTTATGCTTTACTTTGTTTTACTAAAATATAATTTAGCAAAGCAGAAGTAGGTCTGCTGTACTCCGCAGTAAAATGCGTAACAAGTAACTGGACTAAAACTAGTGCTAGAAAAAGTTGGTTTTGATTCTCAAAATCAATAACACGAAAGAATTCTGCGGTGAACCAAACAACAAAAAGACTCAGAAAATTCTAAAAGTCAATAGAATGGTCTGAGAATTTTTACGGGAACCAGCACAGGCCATCTGATGCTAAGAGCTCACGCCGAAAAAATAGGCATAGCGAAATCGAATCTATGGGGATGCGGGCAAGAGGCAGAAACAGTATTCCATGTTCTATGCTAATGCCCGAACTCGAGGCCCCAAAGACGAAAAACTTTCGGCGAAGAACAATGGGAAAGCTTTTCTAAAATGAGAATGCTCAATCAGGAAGACATAGTACGTTTCATGAAGGATATAGAGTGGTTCGATGAAAAGCTGTAGGAGGTGAGCGGAATGTTGAGCAGGGGAGTACATTTGGTCGCAGGACCTGGGTGTAATGGCAGCTATTCGCCTGCCCTTCGTAACAACAACAACATATAAATTGATATAAAAATAGTTTATGTAAAAGATTTCCAAAAGGTAAAATTAAACATAACCCTTCATTAATATTTCCCTAAAAAGCAGAAATATTTTGTTATGTTATTTAAAAATTCTTATTTATTTTATAATTTGGTTAAATTTGCAAGAATTTCTTGTGAGTAAAGAACATTAAATATATTATAAATATATTATTCAATTTATTGAAGTTGTGTTGTTTGTAACGATAACACAGAGGATATAAAAGGAGGATATAACCACTTAATTTAAATATTTATATATAGTATTTCTAATTACATATTTGAAATTAGCTATCACTTTTATCTTCTATTATTTTTTATTCATTATTTGGGTTAACAAATATTTTCTACTGTTGGGCTACTTTTTATTATAACTTATAATTAAATTAGTCACGCTAAAAGTATTTAAAAAAAAGTGTATATATATATATATATACCAAAGTATAGATAGTTATATATACATATATAATTATATATTATTATGTATATTTTATAAATCCATTTTCTTTTATTATTAAAAAAATGTTTTATTCTTATAATAATCCAAATATTCTTTTTCACATTTTATTATCTTTTTTTTTTGTTTTTAAATTCCAATAATTTAAGAATTATTGTTTTTATATTTTTATCTTTTTATTGATAACAGACGTATGAAAATAATAGTTTTACGTCATAAGGTCTTCATTCATATGTTTTTTTTTTGTTTTTATACCTACAGTAAAAATCTGATAAGTAAACGATTTTCAAGATTTTTGTGTTACCAAGAATTATCAACATTTTTATGAGAATTTTTGAAAATTTTTCAATCTTATATAATTTTAAATAAAATCTAAAAATCTTAAATCAATTAGTGCTTATGTGTAAGATTTTATACTTATTAAACTGATTTTTCGGTTTTTGGACTGTATATTCGGTGTA
Source organism: Poecilobothrus nobilitatus (assembly GCA_947095535.1). Lineage (NCBI taxonomy): Eukaryota > Metazoa > Arthropoda > Insecta > Diptera > Dolichopodidae > Poecilobothrus > Poecilobothrus nobilitatus. The sequence goes on from OX352774.1 coordinate 60,886,969, forward strand.
ATATGGAATAAACAAGATCTGTATATTTAGTAAAATAGGAAATAGTATGATTGTCAAATGAAATTCAAAAACTTTTATTGAATTGATTTTTTTCCTAAAATGTAGATATTTTTCGCAAAAAAAAAGCTGAAATCGGAAACATTATTTACGAATCAATTCTTGCACTATAATGTTAAACGCAGACAACTTATAATAAAGTAATGGCTCTGCACGTATACATTTATTTTATTTTATTTTTTTTTTAACCTCAAAAAGAGTTCTTTAGCTCGTACAGAGTATATAATTTTAATATTATAGTACCTATATAAAATTTTATTTTATTTTATCAGTGAAAATTATGAAATAATAATAAAAAAAAAAAGAGAAAAAATTAAACTATATCATACTGACATATGCATACATTCTCAAATCTTAATTTACTTATTATATTGATAAAGAGAAAAGAGTAATTTAATAATTTAATAATGATTTAAAAATGACAAGAGAAGTACAGAAAAAAAATACAGTTTAATTCACAATTTCATTTTTTTAATTCACTCATTTGAAATTTCGAGAGATTTGTATTAAGTATTTTAATTAATATATTTTTCTATACTTAATATTTTAATAAGTTTTTTTTTGATTTTTCAGTTGATAAATTTTTTAGATTTTCTGGAAGCTCATTGTAAAATGCAATGCTGTTATTTATAATAGGATTTAGTTCATTTAAGTTTATGTTAGTGTCAAAGTGCATTTGAGTAGCTGCTCTCGTGTTATGTTGATGAGTATCATTGTTGGTTATTTATTAATATCGTGTTTAGATTTATCAGACTTGTAAAAATAATGATTACTTGGTAATACAATACTTGAAAATTTTGATTACTCGGTAATCGTTATCAAACATTTTTTTTATTACGATTACTATAAAAATCGGATTATTATATTATTTTGGATTACTTAAAAATAATCTAAAAGTAATCAGAATTATTTTTCAATTATTTTAGATTATTTCAATAAAATTTGTATAGAAAAAAATTAATTAAAAACTAATTAATTAGATTTTGTTTGGCTCTAGGTCTAGATGATCTTCCCTAAAATGAGAGATTGGTCATACCGAGAGGAGCAAAAACTTACATTAGAAAGGGGTCTATTTCCAATTTTTGTGAACTTATCGTTCCCTGATTTGGAACTTTTATGGAAGCAAAACTAATTAATTATAGTTTAAAAAAAGCCCCATAAGTTGCAAAGCAGTGGAAACCTAAGCGGTAGTGTTGTGTTATTCACTCATGAGGTGCCTCAAATGTCCCACTCATTTTCGAAAAATGTCACAATACCTCAAAAAAATAATTTGTACCACCTCATGTCACAATACCTCAAAAAGTTATTTGTACCAAAATGAGTTTTGAGTAGAAAAATAACATTTTATTTTTTGTACTGTTGCAAAATTTTCTACTCATAACTCATTTTGGTACAAATAATTTTTTGAGGTGTTGTGACATTTTCTACTCATAACTCATTTTGGTACAAATAATTTTTGAAGTATTGTGACATGAGGTGGTACAAATTATTTTTTTAAGGTATTGTGAAATTTTTCGAAAATGATAGTGAAGTATTACAAATTACAAAGTACTTCAAAAAGAATTTGCAGTAGAAAATGAGTAGTACAATTACAATGATACAAAATAGTAGAACGAGTAGACAAAATTGTAGTTTGTAGTAGTTTGTGTAGTGTAGACTGTAGAGGTAAAAAAGAGGTTTGTAGTAGCAAGAAAAAATAGTACAACGAAAGTTTGTGGAATCTTGAGATGCGTACCTCATTTCAGGTACTACATTGTACCACCTCATTTTGCAAAATGAGTGCCTCATACAAACTCATTCAAAGATGAGGATTTACCCAACACTATTAAGCAGACGCCCCTACCCATGTAAATTTTTATTCCCCTCGATATGACCAATCTTTCATTTCAGAGATGATCATCAAGAGCCAAACAAAAACTTATTTAGCTTTTAATTAACTTTTTCTATACAAATTTTATTAAAATAATCTAAAAATAATGATTATATAATCGTAATCAAAATTTTACAAGTCTGGATTTAATGTTACTGTGCTTTATATTGTGTATATGCAAAATTTTTGACATATCCCTGAAATCTTTTCTTTTAGTTTTAATATGTTATAGATTTTGTGTTATTAGATCAGTTGATGTTCTACCATTTAGACAAAAAAATATTTTTTATAATTTTATTTTGTATTTTCTGCAATATGTTTAAATATTTTTTCGAAGATGGTCACCCCTTATACAAATGCCATATGAAATCGAGCTATGGAAGAGATTATAATAAATTGAAATTTAAGAGTTTACATGTGCATTCTAATTCAGAGAAGAATCTAAATGATTCAAAATGATTCTACAATTTATAAGTCTTATTACCCTTAAAGCAGTCAAATTTTTTAAATAATTTAATGGGATAAGTTTCCTGTAACTGAAACTGCTTCTTTTCGATGTTTAACTGGAAATTATTTTTTAATGTATTTCTTAACTCTTTTTATCATTTTATCTTAAGTATTGAAGATTATTGCTTGGATTCCCTCGGAAATTTAAAAATTATAATAAGTATATATAAATATGATGGACATTATATTGAAATTACAATGACGTAATTTATAATGTAGGAGTATTTTTTTTTTTATGTTAACTTTTTAGTAATATGTAGTTAGTATTTATTTTGCTGAAAAGGATCGATACAATTCAAAGAAAATAAAACCAAAAAAAAACCAAAAAATTAAAAGAAAACAGATTAATCACCTTAACAAAATTAAAATAAAATCCCAAAATATCAATAAGTTTAGAAACAATAAAAAAAAAAAAAAAAAAACAAGGTAATTTTCAATAAATTTATGATTCACCTATATTTTTTTTTTTTGTTTTACGTTTTTAAATTTTTTACAAACTTTAAAAATTTACATAAGAGCAATTAACTTACAAATTTGATTTTTTAAAGTAAATAAGAATACATTACAGATTTGTTATTTGAAAATTAGATTTTCTCCTTAGATATTTACGCATCTAATTTTTTTTTTTTTTTTTTTAATTTTCATATGGTTTTGTTTCTAACTGCTATCAGGAGAAAAAAAAAATAACAATGTCATAATTTTTATGTTGAAAACATAATAAAGTAATATACAGAATAACAATTTTTTTTTTACTTTTGACATTTCAATCTATTTTTTATTGTAACTAAGGTTGAGATTTCGTGCTTTTTTTTTTTTATTAACTATGTGTGTTTATTGATAATAAATTTTTATTTTATATTTAAAATTAAATATTTCGTTTATAATACTTTTTTAATGAATCTGATAAGAAATTCAATCTAAAATTATTATGTTCTTTTTTAACAAAATCTAATATTTAACTTTGTTATTTTTTTTATGGCACCGAGAACCGAGATAATTATTTGTTTTAATGTACACTTTCTATAATTTGAAGATATTTTTTGATAACAATATGATATACCAATATGATTTGAAAGAAATCATTTTTTTGCTACCAATATTTCTCTTTGCAAAATTAATTACCAAAAATTTGTCTGTTTGAATCCGAATGAAATATCGTCTCAGTTAAGATCGAAACCGTAAAAAAATTGTACGGCGTTCAAACGACGAAAATTAATATAGGTAGAAAAACTGAACAGCCGTTAAATAAAATTTGCAAACGTATAATAATTCTATTTTTATTATGTCAATCACATTTATTTTTAGTTTATTGTAGAAATAATTCTGTGCGTAAATTTTCTTGCAAACTCTTCCATCTAGTTAGTTGTCCATTTCGTTTCTGTTAAATAATTTAGTACACAGTTTAAAGTTTTTGTAACTTCTCAAAAAAATTCTTTAAAATTTTTAAAACAACAACATATATACTAAAACTATATAAATACTCTTTTTCATAAGTATATGAACTAAATAATCATAACGCTCATTCTCAATATTTCCGCAATTTCTCTTCACATTTCAACTTTTACTTTGATATTTTCATATGTTTTTGATAGTTTTTCATAGAAAATATTATCAACTCTGAGCTCTGTTTCAATCAATTGTTTATCAGTATCGATTATTGTACTAGACAACCAGAAATGTCATTCATCACCGAAAAAGTTAAACATTTATTTTTTTCAATTTTATTTTAAACGTTGTAGATATAACGGCATCAATTTTGCTTAGGGCGTTTTTCTTTTTCTCATCAGATCAATGCTCAGAGCAGATGCGTTCAGAGCGAATAATGCTCAGAGAAAACTTTTATCTGTGACCGCTCTGAGTTAAAAAAGAAACGCTCAGAGCACAAAATGGTCAATTTTTATCCAAATTATTATTATCCTAACGTTATTATTTTTTATTTGATTTTATTATTTTAAATGTAATAATATAAGTAAATATAAAAGGAATCTATTTAGGAAATAAAATAAAACAAAGTTATGAAAAATTTCATTTAATAAAATTTAAAAAAATAATTTAAAAAAAAAATGTTTATCTATGCACGAGATTTTTTTTTTTTTTTAATGACGGTATTGTTATTTTATACTAAATTTGACGTTTTATTTTTTGACAACTCTATGAAATCTGAGAAATTTTTACGAGCTCACAGATCGCACTCTGGGCACACTCCGATTTAAAAAAGAAATACCAAAATGGATAATCTGAGCATAAAAAGAAACACAATTTGTTAGCTTGACAGCTCTGATGTAAAAAATAAAAACACCCTTACTTATATTATTTTTCATATCATTTAACGTGTTTTTGAGACAGTTCACAGAACAAAATGTCATACAAACCCCTCCGATTTTCTGTCAGGCATTAAATAGAATAGAGAATCATTGGTTTTACATTTTCCTTTGTTCTGCAAAAAGATAAAAAGAAGTGTTTGCAGTGTGTTTCAATCAAATTTTGTAAAATTTTTTTTTTTTTTTTTATTATTATATTTCTTCCAAATACTACCGATTTTTATACTGACGCTGCTACACTAAAAAAGTTTCAATATTTTTAGTTCTTTGATTTAATGATTTAACCTTATATTGAAATACTGATACTATCTTACAGACTATATTATGTAGTACATATACATATATATATTTATGTACTAATTTTATCAACATATGAAATGTCAATATTGTTGTTAACCTTTTTAAAAAAGTATTGGTGTTGCCGGTTTTTTTTTTTTTTTTTTTTTTTTACCAACAATCAAGTCATCTAACATCTTATATCAATTATTGATAAATCATAATACATACATATGTACTTATGTATATAAAAAGAAAATGAAACTCTTAAATTTGGATCTGTAATTAATAATGCATTCTTTTCTTAAATGATGACAAGTTCTATATAAGTTTTTATATTTTAATTGGGAATTTTTGTTTTTTAACATTTTGGTTTATTTAAATAATTTAAAGTGTAAGCAAATTTAAAATTAAATCAGATGACGTTTTAAACCAAAATAAAAAAATTTTGGATCAATTTTTATAAATTTGTTTATTTTTTAAAAAAAATTGTATTTATTATAATATATATATACTTACACGTATAAAAATCATTGATTTAGCGTAATACATTTTTAAATTGAAATTCCTTTTATTACCATATATTAAATTCTTTTTTTTTTTTATTGTTTATTTCTATATATGTATCCTACAGTTAGTCATACTAACTATATTTATTCTCGTGTTTATTTATTTTATTTTTTTTTTGTTTTCTCTGTTTAAATCTACTTATATCTACTTGTGTTATATCACCGGCTATTTAGTTAATAATATATCTATATATATCTATATATATGTGATATATTATTGTTTTCATTAATTTTTTTTTTTTTTAGTTTAGTTTATATACGCGATCTGATGATACCTAACCAAAAAATACACGTTAATAAATACCGTTAAATATTAAAAAAAAAAAAATGAATAACAATTTAAAAGTATAGAATTATGTATTAAAATTAAAAAGAAAATATAGGAAAAGTTTTTTTTTCTTTTTTTTTTTTTTTGGAAAATTAAATTAATAAAATAAATAATAAATGAAAAATGCATACTTCTCTTATCTTAATTAACTATCATTAGTTTTTTTTTTTTCGTATTTGTTTTTTAAATAAATAATACTTTACTTATTTTATATAATATTATTTAACAAAAAAATATATATATATATATTATATACATATACAATAAATTTAAATTAATTTATATTGAAAATAATAACAATTTTTATCTGGAATTAAAAAGAAAAAAAAAAAAATTTTTTTTTTGGGGTGGGAGGAAAAAGATTAAAAAAAAAATTGTTAATTTATTTTTTTTTTTCTAACTTTTTTTTTTAAGAATAGTTGATGACGTCACAAAGTAAAAAAAAAAAAACAAAATACTGTATGGTGAAAAATGATTAAAAAGAAATTTACTTTTTGTTTAAAATATAAACACTTGTAAATTGTTTGTATATATAAGAAAATTAAAATAATAAGTGATATATTTGTTTTTATTGCTAATTAATAATTATATAACTATAACTAATATTTAAAATTATAATGTATATTTAAATACTAGTTATTTTTTAAATATTGTAATTCAAATTTTTTAAAATATTTTTCAGTTGCAAAAAAAAAAAAAAGTAGTTATTAGCGGAAATAAGGTTATACATATTATTATTAAAGCATATATACCTATATATTCTAATAATAAAAGAAAAAAAAATATTAAAAACATTATCAAAAATAAAAAAAAAAATTTAAAGATAGTTATTCAAATTCATTTTATTTCTTATTATCTATAATTTTAATTACTTACGTACTTTATAATATTTTTTTTAATTATTCATACGTTTTATTGTTTGTATGTATGTATATTATTTGTTTTGCTTTTTCTTTATTTTTTTAATTGTAAATAATTAAGTTGTGAATCATTTTTAGTATTGTTTTTAACTTATATAATGGAATAATGTATAAAAATAATTTAAAAAGGCGAAAAAAAATAATAAGTGAAATTCATAATGTTCAATGTTAAATTTATTAACAATACTAATAATATATAAGTCATATATATATATATATATATATATATATACATTATTAAATTGAATGATTATATATATATACGATTTTATTTTTTTAACTACAGACATTTATTCGAAAAAAAAAACAAGTGAAAAAGAGTGGCATATTTTAATGTGAAAAAAAACAAACAAATCAAATAGGGAAAAATGAAAATAGTTATTAATTTTTGTATTCTTTTTTGATTTGTTGAATTATACAGTGAAACTTAGATAAATTGAATTTTATAGAAATAAAAATGTTATATGTAGATAATACATAATATGTAGGTACTCAGGAATAGGATATTAAAAAAAAAAAAAAAATTATTTAAAATTAATAATACAGTAGAAATCGATTATAATAACAAAAAAAATGGGTTCCGATTTATCGATCAAGAATGCTTTTCTAAAACAAAAAAAGAATTAAGTTAAAAAATTTTTTAATATATACCTAACTAACAAAAATTATTTTTAAATTAAATTTAAATTACAAAAAAAAAAAGAACAATTTATTGTTGACATAAAATGAAATAGAAAGATAATATTAAGTCACTAGCAATATGGCCATTATTTTCTTATATCAAAAATTAAAAAAATTTAAAATTTTTAACTTTAAAACATTTAAGAGCAAAAACTAAAAAAGATAGATATTAAAATAAATACATTTAGAAAAACTCCTTTCTCATGCTTTTAAAACCATTTCATCAGCATCAGAATGCTATAAACTTGTTTCTAGCAGAAGTTTTGGGTATTTTAATCAAAACAAAAAAAAATTGCACTAAATCTCCTTTAAGGCCCCACAGCACCGAAACTATTGGGCGCACAATATATAGCCCCCATACAAAAGTTTTGTCTTCACATTATTTCCTACATTATTTCCTTTTTTTTATCATTTTTGCTCTGCTCTCTTTTTATGGTATCTGGAATATGGCATTACAATTTTTTATAACTGATTTCGTGGCTTCGTTTAATGTTTCTTTTTGCTCGATTAAAAATTTTTGTTTTACATATCATATTGACAAGAAATGTCATCTTAAAAAATCGATTTCTTTCTAATCTTAATAACTTTATATTGTTTGGTAATGAAAATTTTCGATTTTACCATTGTAAAAGATTTATAACATTGTTTACAACGAAAATCACTAACATTTGTCTTGATATTTTCATAAAATTTCCTTATAATTAATTTCTACTGTATTTAAATTGAAAACAATTGATATGTATGTATTTAGAAAAATTCTGATTATTATACAGCTGTTTTAGGATGTAATGACTTTTTTAATGAAAAATTTTAGTAGTATGGAAAAATAAAAATACCTGATACCATCTCATATTTATAATATATTAACAGTTTATTTTTTTAAAAAAAGCTTTTATTTCTACTAAATAGTTAACTATATTTTGCATTTTTTTCCGTAATATTTTTATTATCTCAGGTTATTATTAGTTCCTTAATTAAAGTTCTGGAAAAAAAAATCAGTTACTTATTATAATTAAATGTGGTTATCACTTTATTAAAAACAAAAAGTTCTTTTTTTAAAATCTCTTTTTGATTTTTTCCATTTTAACTATTTTTTATCTAATCACTATTATTGCAAAAGAATATTGACATTAAACAAATATATGTAGTTTTGAATTACTCTGCTGCCAGTCAGTACTTGGAAAGGTGTCAATGTCAAATTAAATATGTACTTGTTTGAAATGTATACTTGTAAATATGTACTTGTTCAAACTTTTAAAGGCACACATTTAAAAGTCATTTAAAAGTGATAATCTTTTTCGTATTCAAAATTAAATTGAAATTTTCTTAATTATTTGCAATAAAATAATACTTCTTAAAATTCAACTGTATTTTAATTTCTTCATATTTATTTATAATTATGTCATATATTTTTAATATTTAAAATTATTTTATTTTTCTTTAATATACTTACATATATGTATTTCTTTTTAAAACTCTGTATTATATTATTTAATAGTTTGTAATTTATGTACAACAAATTTATATATAATATACAGAATAAATCTAAATAAAAGCTTAAAAACAAAAAAGTGATTTCGTCATTTATTAGACAAATAATTAGATTAAAGTCCAATACATACATATACAAAATCAAGTTAATTAACTATTATAATATATGTTACATTTTTATGTAAATAATATATAGTGACCCACAAAAAAAAAAAAAAATCACCAAAAGTTATTTTATAAAACTAAAATTTTATTATAAATAATATGTATGTATTAAATATTGTTTTTTTATTCATCACTTTCCTAAGAGCTATAATAGAGCATCGACGAAATCTTTATACTTAAATAAGATGAAATCTCCACAAAGATTCACACATATGCACAAATATGCACAAAGATTCATTTGCACTTATGTATATATTCATTATATCTTTATTTAATAAAGAAAAATATTTAAGAAATCTTCAAAACATAAATACACACTTCTAAATTAATAATATTACTATATGCCATCTATTGTTTGCGTTCCTTTTACACGAAAAGAGTAGTTGGGAGTAGTTGGTAAATGCGGAACGCTAACTTAACATAATCGTATTTACTCTTTCTCAAAGGTTGGTGTAGTTGGGAGTAGCTGGGACTTTGCGAGTAGAAAAGAGTATTGTACTTTAACCCAAACATTGTCTTCTTTATTTTCCAAAAATCAGAAATTAAATTAAAAATTTATGATTTTGGGGGTGTTGTGTGTCAAAACATAACGTCATATATAACTGTATTCTGTTTAATTTTCTAATATCTTCTAATCAAGAACAATATAAGATGGAAAAAAAGTAGCAATATTTAAAATTTCTCTTAAATTATTTTGAAATAAATAAAAAAAATTTTTTTTAATTTAAATATTTTTCTTTTGTGACAAGACACACATTTATGCAAAAATTTATATGGGAAAAATAGTGTAATTCATCTAATTTTTTTTATTGCAAACTTAGTACTTCTTTTAACTTTTTAAGAAAAAAGTTCTTTCAAAATCTTTGATAATTTTTACTTTTAAAGATTTTTTTTTTTTTTTTTAATTATATGTTAGTTCTGTATTTTGTTTCAATGTCAATCATTTATAATAACCTTAGAAATATAAAATAAAAATAAATATTATTTTCAAAACATTAAAACACCACTTATATAAGATTAATTTATACTCACGTGATTGAATATTTTTATTTTGTTTAAATTTTTTAAATGAACATATACTTAAGTATTAAAATTTAATTTATTAGGTTAGATTAAAAATGAATGAAACAGTAACGAGAATATATAGTAATAGTAAATATATTGTGCACGCTTCACTGTATTTAAAAATAAAATTAAAAATACTAAGAAAAATACACATATATACATACATATTTATATACATGTATTGTATAAATTAAAGATTAAAAAAAAAAAACAATTTAATATATAGGAAAATAAGACCGTGAAAATTCTTTAGTCGTTAATTTTAATCGTTTTTTTTTTTTTGTTTTTCAATTTAACTACTATTTTTTTTTTAAATATGTTTTGTACCTACTAAAAATTTTAATTTCGTCTGTAAAGGTATATATATAATATATATATATATAGATTACTTAGCCATTACTAATATTTTAATACACTATACGTTCGATTTATTTTTTTTTTTTGACAATAGTTTAAAATGTTTTGTTATTAATTTAATAACGTTTTTTTTAAGTGCAGAAATACGGGGTTCCTCTTTTAATCGGCATTTTTTTTTATTTTATTAGTAACTATCTATATTTAAAAATTTATTTTTAATATAATTAAATATTAATTAATATATATACATAAATTATTTAAAGAAAAACAAAGAAACAAAAGTGTCGTAATTTAAACTAATTAACTATTTAAAAACGATGAAATAAAAAAAACGATAAAATAAAAAAAAAAAAAAACTAATTAAAAGTTATTAACACAACAAAACAGAAAAAAAAAAGTTTATAAAAAGTATATGTATATAAAAAAGAAAAATAATTAGATAAGGATATTCAATAATTATAATTAATAAATTCAATAATATTTAATTAAAATTAAAATATAGTTTAATTTATTTATTATTATTTGTTTTTTTTTTTTTTTTTTAATAATTAAGAAGGTCAAAAATATTTTTTTTTTAATTAAAAAAATTTAAAAAAACAAATTAAAAGGGAAAATAAATTTTTTGTTTATTTTTAATATAATAAAATATTACAAAGAAAAAAAAAAAAAAAATTTAAATTAACTAAATAAAAAAAAATATAATATATGGTTTATGACTCATGAGTTATTTATTTTATAAAATTTACTTATTTAATTAATTATTTATGTGTTAGGAAAATTTTTACTTGAGATTAGATAATAAAAATACATATTATATACTTACTTATATATTATATATTTTATTTTATTTTATTTTGTATATATATTTTTTGGTCATTGTCTAATTTTTCAAAGTATACCATTTTTTTTGATACTGTAATCATTAAAATGATCCCTAAAATGGGATATAGGATGTTAAAATATATCTATAGATAAACATTTTATATTAGGTTCTATATATACAAATATAATTTGATTAATACTTATTTAAAGCAGTTTGTTTTCATTATGAAATGCTTTCCATATATCCTAGTGTATATATTAGTTCTTTAACCGGGATTTGAATTTTCAATAGGATACTCTACATATCCTGATCCTATTCTTTTATAAAATATAGTTTTTTTTTATAATTATATAGTTTCTATATAAATACATCAATAAAAAAATAATACTTCATATACTTTAAATATTCAACGCTTTCATATTTCTTATAAAGTATATAAATTTTATTAGAAGAAACTTCTCGCAGAAGAGGTTCAAGCTCATTACAATATTCGAATATGATCGAGAATTCTTTAAAATTTTATTGTATTATAAATTAACTTTTAATAAATAAATATTTTCTATATTTTTTTTAAAAATATTTAATTTGATTCACAAAAAAAAAAAACTTTCTTAGAAAGTATATGTATAGAAATTATATAATTAGTTATGTCTCATTTCATAATATCTTTAAAGTCATCCAGCTTATATATAAACAAAACATAAAAATTATTATTTTTCTTGCATTTTAAAGTTTTGTTTATTGTTTAATTTTATGATTTAATTAATTATTTAATTAATTTATAATTATTTTTTTTCGGTTTTTTTTAATTTTTTCTTCAATTATAAAAGCCCGGTCTCAAAAATATTTAATATTTTTTTTGTTTTGTTTTTAATTAATTTTAGCAGAAAATAGGATTTTAATTGATTTAATTTTAATCAATTAAAAATAGTTTTTGACCTGCCTTAGTTAGTATATATATAATTACAAAATTTTGGCATAATTTTTTCAAAAAAAAAAAAAAAATATTAGCTTAGGATATTATTTTCAAGAAAGATATTTTTGTTTGTAAAAAATGTAACCAAAATAAATCAAATATTTAATAAAAATCAATAAATTTTTATTTACTTTAGTTATTTAAAAGAAAAAAAAAAAACAAAAAGCATTTTATAATAATACATGACAGCAGCAATGACCTAATAATTTTCTAATATATATATGTAAAACATTTTAAAAAATCAATAATTTTAATTTTCTTTAAAATTTAATAATAAGTAATTAAAATTTATTAATATTGTCCTTTTTTTTTTTTTTTACTTCTCGTGACGTCATAAACTATTTTTATAATTTTTTTATTTCTTAAATTATTATTATTATAATCAATAATGATATAATATTTTTGACCTTTCTTAAATATTTTATATATATATTGAATATCCTTACAGGCTTCCTAAAAAAAATTTTAAAAACACAAAAAAAAAAAAAACTAGACTTTTAGACAACGTGATACTCATGTGAATCTTAATAAAAAAAAAAAAACAAAAAGTAAACACACAAAATAGAATAAGCAAATTAAAAAAAAAGAAAATTGGAAAAAATTTTTGGAAAATTATTTTGATGTAATTTGGAAAACTGACGAATGAAAAATTTCAATAAAAGGATAACAAAATTTTTTGTTGTGACAATTGATAAAAATAAAAAACAAAAAAGATTATAAAAAATAATTTTATAAGAAAACAAAATAAAAAATTCTAAAAACAAAAAATATATATTATATATAATATATTTACTACAAAATGGCTTCCGGTGATGGTTTAAACACAATTGAATTAGAACCAACAACTTATCATAATATGGCGAATAAAAAATTATCTTCGATACAACCACAAACAGTTACTACTATTATTAGTGGTGGCGTTAGTGGAAATCATCAAACAACATCCTCTAAAACAACAACATCTGATATATTAAAAAATATTGATGAAATAATTGAATCAAATGATCATGATCCAGATAAAGTTATTACAATAAAATCACAAAGTGTTGGTGATCGTAGTAGTATTGGTACTGTTACTGGTGGTACTGGAGGTGGTACTATATCAACTACAAATATGCCACCACCTAGTAACACATTAATAATAGGAGCAGGAAGTGCTGGTGGAAAAACAGAAAAAAAATTAGGTCATCGTCGTGTTACACAAGCTGGTGAAATAACATATAAACGTATACAAACATCACATATTATGGGTTCAATACAATTAGGTATACAACATACTGTTGGTAGTTTAGCATCAAAACCAAAACGTGATTTATTAATGAATGATTTTTGTGAAATTGAATCAATATCATTTCCACCAGATGGTTCTAGTATAACACCAGCACATCATTATAGTGATTTTAGATTTAAAATATATGCACCAATTGCATTCCGATATTTTAGAGATTTATTTGGTATACAACCAGATGATTTTATGATATCAATGTGTTTATCACCATTAAGAGAATTATCAAATCCTGGTGCATCTGGTTCAATATTTTATTTAACTGATGATGATGAATTTATTATTAAAACAGTACAACATAAAGAAGGTGAATTTTTACAAAAATTATTACCTGGTTATTATATGAATTTAAATCAAAATCCAAGAACATTATTACCAAAATTTTTTGGTTTATATTGTTTTCAATGTAATAGTAAAAATGTACGTTTAGTTGTTATGAATAATTTATTACCGTCTTGTATTAAAATGCATTTAAAATATGATTTAAAAGGATCAACATTTAAAAGAAAAGCATCAAAACAGGAAAGAAAAAAGGAATCACCAACATATAAAGATTTAGGTGAGTTTTTATTTTTCACATTTTTTTTATTTCTATATAAACAAAAAAAAAAAAAACAAATATTAAAATTCGATCACTTATTTTGTTGTGTAAATCTTTGAAAATAGACGAGATTATAATTAATGATCTAAAGTTACATTGGATTCTGTCTTTATCTTGACTCTCTTGACACGGAGATAGAATCATTTGTTAAGAGAACTTATCATTTTAAAAAGTAAAAAAAATACTTTAACTAATAATTCGTTTCATTATAGAAAGATTTAAATAGCAATACTATTATATTTCTATAAATACCAAAAATTGTCCTTTTTTACATAAAATAGAGTTTCCTATGCAATCTACTTTACAAATCTCAAAAATCCGATAAAAAAAAACCGTTATTTTTAATATGTACGGAATTCTTAAACAAAGTTTACGATTTTTGTTTTGTAAGAAAGAAAGAAGGAAAAAAAACCAATACTAACATGATTTTTTAATAAAAACCAATACTAACATGATTTTTTAATAATTTTTTTTCAAAATCTGTTAAAATATTAATACAATAAAACTTTGCTTTACAAAAATTATGTTTTTCAAAATCACTTATATACAGCAAAACTTTTAAAATAGTAGAACTGCCGTAGAAGCTAAGGGATTTTGTTACCTTATCAAAAAAAGTAGATTGTAGAAGTAGAAAGTTCAGATTAGATGTAATTACTTTGTTAATTACATTAATGTCTTTACAAAGTTTGTGACTCTTTTTCGTTTCGTTAAATGTCTTTAACAAGTTTGTGACCACAGAAAAAACAAATTTTGGAAAAGGAGTTTGGGTTTTTTTTTTGTCGCACTGTCACAGCGTTATTCAATAGCGATAAGATTAAGGAAAAAGATTTTAAATTAAAAGAGCTGAATTATTACAATATGTAAATATAACGTTTACTATATATTATTCAGTTTGCTGTATAATTTGCGAAGATTTGGTCTTTCTTTTCAATTATTGGGTAAACTGATACATGGATATATTTTTTAACATAAATCATAATACAATATTAACTAATTCATATTATTTTAGTTCAATTTATTTAATATTCAATTGACATATCAATAAACACAATATTTTTATAGCCTATGTATTGTCAAATATTTATTTTAATTAAAAATTAAACTACAGTCTTACAAAATACAAAACAAAATAAGAGAAAGAATTTCTTCTTTTTTTCCTTAAATTTATTAACTTTAAAAAAAATTTTTTTGATTTTAAATTAAACAGATTTTATGGAACATCATCCAAATGGTATTTATTTAGAAGCAGATACATATGCTGCTTTACTAAAAACTATACAAAGAGATTGTACTGTATTAGAATCATTTCAAATAATGGATTATTCTATGTTACTTGGTATACATAATTTAGATTTAGCAGCAAAAGATAGATCTGATCAAAAATCTCGTACATTAAGATTAAATACAAATCCAAAATATGATAGAACTGAATTAGACGATGCTCCGGAAGCAGATCAATTCATGATGGAACAACAAGAAGAAGCAGCTGCAGCTGCTGCTGTTGCTGAACAAAGACAAGCACAAAAACAAAATCGTGCAATAAATCGTAATAGTACAATATATAAATCATTTAATCGACAACGTTTAGTTGCACATTCAACAGCAATGGAAAGTATTCAAGCTGAATCTGAACCAACTGATGAAGATGATGATGTACCAATTGGTGGTATACCAGCACGAAATGAAAAGGGTGAACGTTTATTATTATTTATTGGTATTATTGATATATTACAATCATATCGTTTAATTAAAAAATTAGAACATACATTTAAAAGCATTATACATGATGGTGATACAGTTTCTGTATGTCGACCATCATTTTATGCACAACGTTTTCAAAATTTTATGGCAAAAACTGTTTTTAAAAAAATACCATATCCATTAAAACAATCACCATCAAAACGTAAAAGTTTATCAAAATATAATCAAAATCAAAAACAAGTTGAACAATCAACAAGTGGTGTATATTCAACACCATCAACTAGTTCACAATCTTATCATCCATATTATAATCAAGGACAACAACAACATATTACAACAGCAACAACAGTAATTAGTGAACGTGGTGGTGAACGAGGTAATATTGGTTTATCTGGTAGTGGTAGTGGTGTTGGTAGTGGTGGTGTTTCTGGTTCTAGTGGTACTGGTTTATCATTAACACATAAAAATATTATAAAAATTCCACCAAATTCAAGATACAGTAATACAAATTCAGCACCATCATGTTCATCAACACCACCACCAGCATTTGATGATATCTCAGAAAAAAGTTTACAAAGATCAAATTTTTCATATGATCAACAACGTAGTCAAGATTCATCAGAATCACAAGGAAATTATGATGATATAAATACAATTGATGATAATAATGATATGCAAATTATGAAATATACAACATCACAAAATTCAAAAAATCAAGATTCAGATACTGTTAGTATTTCACAAATTGTTGTTGAAAAAGTTTCTGTACGTGTTGAAAGAACAATACATTTGGATCAATCGGGTAATATAAGAAGATGACTTTACCTTGGATGATAATATATCGATGATGTCAATTAATTATTTTTTTGATTATAAAATTATTGAAAAATCATATACGTATACATATATTTATTAATCATAATATAATATCAAATAAAAAGTATATAATATATATGTATAAATATATAAAATAAAATTAAAAAAAAAATATATATATATATATATATATAACATAATAAAAAAAAATTCGATTGGTTATAAAAAAAAATTTCTCTTAAAATATACACTTTAACGAATTAAAAAAAAAAAAAAAAACAATAATTTTTGTTTAGAAAAAAAAAAAAAAAAACATTCTTTCTATTATAAAAAAAAACAAAAAAAAAAATTTAAACCAATAAACGAAGAAACGAACGAACAATTTAATTTGTAATAAAAATAAATTCTATATAATTTATATTTGAATTAACAAAAACAAAAAACCGAAAAAATTGTAAATTATAATATTTAACAATTTATTTAATGTATTGTAATTTTATTTTTTATTCACTAAATTATACTTAATATATTTATGTTAAAATATACAAAAAAAAAAAAAAAAAAAAAATGGAAAATATACAAGAATTTAAAAAAAAATTTTAATTTAAATCTTAATATGAATGAAAGTTTACGATTTTTGTTTTGTAAAAAAGAAAGAAAAGAAAAAAAAAACCAGTACTAAAATTTAAATAATTAATTAATATAAAAAATAATTAATTTTTTTTGATTATTAAAAAAAATTAATTCAAAATGCAATATTCTATAACTAATAAAAAAAAAAAAAAAAAAAACAAGAAAAAAAAAAGAATATGACTAAACAAACAAAACGAATAAAGAAAAAAAAAAGCTTACTGTTGCAGGTCCATTATAAAATTAAAATCTGAAAGATATAAACACAATTTCGATCATAGATCATTAGCGAAATTCGCTTCGCTTAACTTTTTTTCGTTAAATGAGATATAATTATAGCGAAATCAAAAATAAAAATACACCGTGACATCCAAATTTCATAAAAAAAGCGTTTGTGTGCACTACAAACACACACAAAACTTTTTAATGTATTGTAAAACCGATATTTTATGTCTGAATGCAATATACATGTAATACAATAAATAATACATATTTTAATAAAAATAATTAATTTCATTTAACAATATAAAAATTTTATATTTCAAATCACTTTAAATATTAATTTATTTCAATTCACTATCAAATTGTTAAAGATAAAATAAAAGTGTCCAGATAAAGATAAAAAGATAAAATAAAAAAACGCACATCCGTAGGCTGTGTACAAAATGTCAGAATGCAATTTGAATGGATGATGATATTTTGTAAAAACTTTTTTATGTTACAATTTAGATAATAATATTTTGCGTCGGACGTTTTTTTTTTATGCAATTTGGATGTTACGGACAAATAAAAATTTTCAAATTAAAAAATATTAAATACTGAATTTGTCAAAAATTGTAAATAAGGTAGAGACGTCTGTCACCCTCATATTATCTATTACCGGTGGAATTTTATATTTAATAATTTTCAAAATAAGGAAACGAATAATTAAATTCCGCCCGCAATTTTTTTATTAGCTGTTTTTTTTTTTTTTTTTTTTTATTAAAAGCATTGATATAAATAATGCCAAAAATAATATTATGAGTAAAAAATTCTAAATATAATAAGCGAGATTCTACTTCACTTTATTTTCATTAGAAAACAAAAAAGAATTTCAAAAAGAACAATTTGCTTAGAGATAAATGTCAAATTCGATCACCATTGAAAAAAATGACAAAATATCTTATCTGGGCGACAGCGAATTTTTGGTTGAACGTTGATAGTCTCAATTGTCAGTAAATAAATCATGAATGTATTGCATGTGTTTTAATTTTTTAATTGAGAATTTTTTTTTCGATGGTTGCAATTGTGTTTATAGCTTAAAAATTAATTCGTTTTTAATATTCATATATAAATAGATTCAATTTTAAAATAAATAAGATTAATTTTCCAATACAATACTATTAGAATGACAAAAAACAAAAAATTTTAATAAAATTTAATATTAATACAAAATTCTTCCTAAATATTTTTCCGCTTTAAACAAAAAAAAAAAAAATACACTAACAGTTTTATATTTTATAGTATATTGATGATCGTATATAATACAATAATAATTTTATTATTTAAATTTAAAATAAGACATAAAAATGATACTAAACATACACTATTTCAATGAAAAATATTGAAACTATATCTGATTATTAAGTTAACTGTATTATATAGTACATTTTTTAAAATAGGCTTAACATACAGTTATTGGTGTAATGGGGATCTAGGAATACAACGACTAGAACAGCGTGCTTTTTGTTATCATAATCAAAACAAACAAAAGCTCCCTAAATAAAATCGTAAAAACCTACTTTTGTTACGTCAAAGAAGGATATGTGACATATCAATCTTGGCCCTTTTTAATTGTGTTTTCTATCTTTATTTTCTAAGAGATGCTTTAAGAAACCAATTCCTTTATACTTTTTCTACGCAATGTAAATTAACATGGCTAATTTATTATATATATTTTTCGTTTCCAAGTCATATAAAAAAAAAAAATTATACAAACTAAATACTTTGGATCAAGATCACCAATTGTGAATTAAACTAACAAAACTCAAGATCCAAAAAAAAAAATTTATAAAAGAAAAATAAAAAAAAAAAAAGAAAATAAATAAATTTAAATATTTAAAAAAAAATAAGATTTTTAAAAATTAAAATTATTTTAAGTATTTAAATATTATACTTACTTATATTTAATTTAGTTTCATTTTTATTTTAAATGCTATTTATTTTATAATAACTAAAGTAATTCAAAAAATATTACAAATATTTTATTTATTTATTTTTACAAAATTTTCTTTTTAACTTCTACTTACTTTTAAATGATCCTTTTAACGGAATTAAGTACTTTTAAGCATTATTATGTTTAAACAATTTTTAATACCTTTAACCATTATATGACTTAAACAATTTTTTTCATTTAAACTAAATCATGATAATATGGTCAAAGTTCGGAAAAAAAAAAATCTCATTTTGGAATCAATATTTACTCTTAGACTTGTGATACAATATCACTAAAATTAGTCATTGAATGTGTTCAAACTATTGGTAACCATTTAGTATAAACAGCTAAATAACCATGCTAAATGGCTTAATGTACCAAAATATAACTAAAAGTACTTATACTTCAAGATTGGACTTGTTCACAAAAGTTTTGGTGATACGTATCACAAGTCAAACATGATATGTATATCGATAATTGTGATGCGTTCGGAAAAATCGAACTAAAATGTTTTTCTGTAAGCATAAAAACAACTGACAGAATTAGCATTTATCATTGAAAATTTCGATCAATCGGTAAAACTAGATCAAAATTGTGATACAACAATGATTCATTACGAATTGATGATTGAACCATTATTTTAAGTGAATTTTGAGTTATTAAAATTTAATGAGAGAATAATAAGAAAAAAAAATCAAAATCTCTTAATTTTCTGGGCGTGTATGACAAGAAGGCTTTTCCCATTGACATGGAATTTTTCCCAGTATCAATATTATTCCCCAAAGAACAGTTATAGTTAAAATACTATTTGAAATTGATATTATATGAATTTCTAGAGAAAAGTTGTCTTAAAATGATGTTATTAACCCCTAAATTTTAATACTCAAATTAGTTTCAGAGAGAGAAAAGAAGAACTTAAGAATAAATAAATAAAAAAGAAAAAAAAAAAACCTAAATGTGATGATTTTTGTATGTAACTATGTAGGTTAAACGAACACAAAAATACAAAATTTGAAAATTATGTGGACTGATTAAAAAAAAAAAAATTTTGAACAAAAAAATTGTTAAAAATGAAAAAAAAAAAAAAATATTTAAATAAATGTATGTATTTTATATTGTTTGTATTATTTGCTTGTATTTAATTCTGGATATAATAATTGCATGCATTTCCAATTTCTTGAATATTAATTATTTTTGTTATAATAAAATTAAAGGATTTAAAATTAAATTTATATATAATAAATAAGTGATAAGTTATTTTAAATTTTAATTTTTTGATTGTAAAATGTGTTAATCACATTTGATTTACTAAAGTGATGCAAGAATCATAAAACATCACGTTTACAACGAAATCAAAAATTTAAATATTGATCGGTGCATTTTGACCTTATTGCACCAATCACTTATCACTAATCAAATAATAATTTTTTTTATGAGTGAATTTTTTTTTACTTATCAAAACTTAATTAAGTTATTACCAAATATGGTTTTAGTGCAATAAATACTTATCAAACAAATAATTATTTGGTTATTCAATTAGTGATAATTTGGTGCATTAGGGCCCAGATGACTGTATTTGAATGATTAGTAAATATTTACAAAGATTATAATTTACAAAAAAACTTCAATCAAATGACAATGACTAAAAGATTGAAAATATGATAATTTAAAAATTCAATTTTTAATTAAAAATATAAATAGAAATTATTTCTTTACTTTTTTCATTTCAAGTAAACAGAAAATAATTTTTTTAAATAATTTGTTGCTGGCAAAAGCATAACTATTTCTACCTAATCTATAGATTATGCTTCTAAAAATCAATTTAACAGTTAACTGGCCGGCGTCTATCATATAATACAGTGGAATTTTTCTCTGGTAAATAAATAGTTATTATAAGTAAATAGTAATTATTTTCTGTCTTCTAAAATTGCTTTTTTATTTAAAAACCAAAATCATTTCAAACTATAATTAAATTTTTATTTATAAAAGGAAATTTTTTCACTGGAAAACCAATTTTTTAAATGCTGTTTTGGGGAAATGCTCGTTTAAATTAAATAGTTCTAAAGTGTTACAATTCTTTTAAAATGAATTGTTTTGATTCCTTTAATTTAAATTGAGCCATCACAGTTATTTGTAATTATTAAAATTCTTTGTGTATAGATTAATAAAAATTTAAAATAATGTAGTAACTATTTAATTATTTGGTAACTAGTTGGAAATAGAAAGCTAATGGAAAACTAAAAAAAAAAACAATAACAAATGCTTTTAAAAAGTACAAAAAAAAATATTTTTTTTGCTGCAAATTTAAAAGTACATACATACAACAATTTTTTGTTCAAAATTTATATATATTTATATAAATAATATAAAAATTAAATAAAAACAAAAATGTTCTTATGTACTTATACGTACATCATATGTATTAATCGAAGAATATTTATATATATATAAATGTATTAAATTAATCCATAATTATATAAAAAGAAATATTTTATATTAAACTCAAAAAATTAAAAACTCAATTATATAATTCTAAAATTGCTAAAACTATTAATTCAAAGTTATAAAATGCAACTAATTATAGATTAAAAGAACATTGTCTAAGGAATTTAATCACAATAAGGTTTTAAATCATCTAAAAATATGATAAAAAAGAAAATATTCCTTTGACTGAAAATTTGGTTTTAAATAAGTTTAGAATTTGATTAATAATATGTTTTATATTATTTAGTTAATACTTAACATTCAACTTCGATTAATATTTTGACCAAAATTATTCGCGGAGTACATATATGTATTCGAATACCAAAACATTTTTATTAAAGAGAGTTGGAATACACTTTATACAAAATATTTTGTTGTAAATTTTAATATAATAGGTAATTTTACATTTTTTTTTAACACTATAACTACCGCTACCCAACAATTATCAAAAATTAAATTATCGTAGACAACAACCATTGTCTATTGCACATTGTAAATTTTTTTTTTCAATTAAAGAATGAATATACCAGATCCGTACTATATATATATATGAATTTTTTTTCATAAGATTCCGTAGTGTTAGGGAAAAAATTTAAATTATAAACATTTTTTTTATATATTTTAATGATTCGCATCTCGAATAAGTTATTACATAATATCTAAAGGTTTTCTTTTCAAAATTACTTTGGAAATCTTACAAAAATTATTTTTATTTTTCATATAAACTATATTAGGTCATTTTGACCTATTAAATATGAATAAGTTAATTAAAAAAAGGATAGCAGATTTTTGGTGTTAAATCAATTTTTAAAATTGTAGTTGCAAATAACTATAAAAAAAAAAAGGTTTAAAACATTGCTTAAATGAAATATATATTCGCATTTCGAATAAGTTAGTAGTTATATAGTTTTCTTCTCAATCTAAACGTTTTCTTTTCAAATTATTTTCTTACAAAAACTGTTTTTATTTTTCATATAAACTATATTATTTCATTTTGATCTATTAAATATGAATAAAATAATTAAAAATGATAGCAGTTTTTTAGTGTTAAATCAATTTTTATAATTGTGCCTACAATTAACTATGAAAAAAGGTTTGAGACATTGCTTAAATGAAATAAATATACAGTTATGATCAAACGTCTCAAAAATATTTTTATAATTATTTTCTAAAAAAAAAATAAATGAAAGTTGCAATAAAAAAAATACGTTCGTTTTAGTTTTTTTTAGTACATATATTTTTTTTTTTTTTTTGGAACCCAAAAACTAAATATTCATATAATTATATACAATATTTTATTTTACTTATTTACAAAGGGCACATTATTTAACAAATTTTTTATATTCTATGTTAACAATTTTGTTCCTATATTTAATTGAAATTATATTAAATCTATATTTATTTTGTATGTCATATATTCTCCCCTTATTTTAAAATATAAAAGAGGATGCTATTTAGAATTTTTTTTTTTTTTTTTTTAGTTGTACAATAATAATTTTTTTTATATAATTTGTATATTTTTTAATTTTTTTTTTTTTAGTATTGTAGTTAAAATAAAACAACATTAAATGATAAAAAAAAAAAAAAAATTGATGTTGTTTAAAATGTAGTGTATTTTTATTTAGTAGAAAATAGTAAATTTATTCATACTGGTGGTATCTCAGTTAATATCTACTAAAAGAAAAATTAAAATATTTATAAATAAAGTCATTTTAACTATAACAATATCAATTATTATTATACTTTCATAATTCATACATATATATGTATATATATATATATATATATTTGATTATGTTCTTAATTATTTCTTATTGAATAATATAATTTAAATTTAATATAATTTAAGTTTGATAAAAATTTTATATGACTTAGAAACTTTTTTAAAACCATGTATTGTTTTTCTATAATATAGTAAAATTGTTATCAATATAACTTTGCTACACTTTAAAGAAGGAGAAAAGATATTTTTTTTTTTGTGGATGATTGATTTTCTAATAATCTTATCCATAACATATTTTAAAATCAGTCAAGAATATGATGGTGTGGCAACTAACATAATGCCAAAGCTGTAAATTAATTAATTTGAAATATAGTTCTGTATAGCAGAATAACAACTCAATTTTTTCTTATTATCAGTATTAAAATTCTTTGTATACTAAGGACTATTTTTTTTTTTTATTGATTTTATATACTATTTATTATATTTATTATTTATAAATATGGTTAAAAACCTTTAATTTTCAAAGACTTGAACACAATAAGTTTTATTTTAATGATAAAATTACAAAAAAAAAAAAAAATTTCAAGCATAGGTAGAGTTTTTTTTAATTAGAAATATTTAATAATCGTCCAAAGAAAAAGAAAAATATGCTTACATATATCCTGTGCGTGAGTCCTTCTAAAAATTCAAAACTTCATAGTGATTTCTGCTTCTGTCATTTATATATAACTATTATACATAATTATATAATATATATATAGGTACTTATATTTAAATATAAATATATTTACCGGAAAATATGTAAAATATAATTTTTTTTAAAAAACCTATGGATAGTATATACTGGTTATTAATATAAACTTCTTTTTATATTCTTCGTGTTTTCCTCAGTTCTTTAATAAATTGTGATTTTTTTTTGTTTTTTTAATATAGGTCCAAGAAAACATAATATCATTTCAATATTATGTTTTTGTCTAATTTTATTAAATATTTTTACAATTTTTTTAAAAATTTATTTAATTGTATTTTAAGAAATTGTTCGTCAAACCGTATATAGTAATGCAATACAAAAATTATTATTTTTAAATACAACTTTTTTTTTTAATTAAATTTTATTTAAAAAAAAAAAAACAAAATATAAAACATTTTTTTTTTTTTTAACATTGTTTTCCAAAAATATTTAGATTTAGAATGTGTTTTTTAATCAACTTTATTATTAATTCTGAACTGCTTTGTTTTTTTTTTTTAATGAACTTAAGATTAATTCAATAATTAAAAATTGAATATAATATATACATACACATATATATATATATATCAAAAATTGTATACTAAAATTAAATTATATCATATCATTCATAATTTATAAAAAGAAAAAAAAAGAAAAAAAAATCTAATCTTATAGTTTACATATTGTCATTTAAATTTTAAAATAATGATAGTTTTAAATCTAATATTCTCATCATGTTCCTTTTTTTTAATGTAGACATATAATTTTTTATATATGTATAAAATTCAAAAATTTTTGAAAATTTTAATTTTTACAAAAATAATAAAGGAGAATTTAACATTTTAACATATGATATAAAACGAATCATTATTTTATAAAATTATAATAATCAAATATATAAACATATATTTTTATAAATTTTATTTTTTGTGTTTCCTTTATTTCCTTTTTTCAAAAATAAAGATGAAACGCTTAATCGATTAGAGATATATTATAGCACAACGCATGCAATATTGTTGCACACGATTCTGTATGATATGGAACACCATAAGAAAGCTTTCTTTACAAAGATTGTATGGTGTTTCATTTCCAAAATTGTGTATTCAAAAACTTTAGATTCTTCATACTTTTTAGAGAGTTTTTTTTTGTTTTATAATGCTGCACACACACCCCCTTTTCCTTGAGAGACTTTTTGTTGAAATATATAAAAATATATTTATCTGATATAATTTTTTTTTTTTTATTAGTGCATTTAACTGCCACATAAATGTAACAAGGAAATTACACAGCCTTTTCTTTTCAGGTGTGGCTGTACATGTCGTAAGGGGAAATTACTCTTACGAGTGTGTAGGATTCGAACCCACACTCCCTCGGTGCTTACAGCGTATATTATACGCTCTTACTTCGGAGTCCGCTCCGATATAATTTCGGCATTATTAGTTTTATAAAAAGTTATTAAAACTCATTCGCATTGGAATCACATTATGTTAATTTAATAGCAATTACCATCATAGATTTACAAATATTTTATGGCAAAAAAATCTTAATATTAAGTAGAAGAAATATACTTATTTGAATTTTTTTAAAAAGATTACTATTTTTAAACTTTCTTTACTTTACTAAACTTTTTTAATATTTCTATACGATCATTTAATATGAAACGTAAATAAAATATATTGAAAATGATGCAACCAATATGTTTTTTGTTAAACAAAAACTGTGTTGGAGCACATAGATCTCAGTAAAACCACATATTTTTATCACAAAAATATCTCAATTGTCTTAAAGTTACTTTTTAGATTTATTTACAAAAAAACAATTGAGATAAAAAATTTACTTTTAAAATGGGGTTCACCCATTCAAAAAAAAAAAGAAAAGAATCATTTATAATAATGAGAGGATTTCCCTTAATTTTACATCACAACTTACTTATTTCAAATTTTTTAATCAAAGTTTCTTTAGAACCAGATTTCAGATTTAAAAATGAGTCATTTAATCATGATTCGAACCTTATGATAAATATTAATTTTCTTTTAAAATAATATTATTAGTATAAAGTATAATTTGGAATTTTAAGGCATACAAACTTTGATTTAGGATTATGATATTTTCTTTTATATTTTGAACTCTTCTCCTTAACAATATAATTATTGAAGATTAACGTTATACATATGTGATACTTGAAGTTATTTCCAAAATTATAACAATTTTGCCAATTCTAAGGTCGAAGATATAAAATTTAAAATAAATAATAATTTTGACCTCAAACGTACACATACATATGTATGATAGAGATTTCTTGCATAAAACGATTCGTATTTTTTAAACTCTAAAGTCTAAAATATTTTTTTAACTTTAAAGTCTGGGGCATCGAAAGTGGATAATTTCAGTTAATTTTATTGATTAATATCAGCTAACTTAATATTTTACATTCATTCAGATTTTTTTTAGATTTAAGCATTCATCTAAAATAAAATAAAAATAAATTCCACTGTAATTTTCCGAAATAAAATTTTTGACATTATTTTCTATTCATAAAAGAAAAAATTCTCTTAAATTGATTATAATTTTATGGTTATAACGATTCGATTTGTGCTATATAGTGTTACAAATTTTTAAAAATGATTTCAAAGTGATTTGTTTTATATCTCTTCTAATTTTAATATTGAATTTTTTTCTTATATACTAATAGTCTTTAATTTACCATTTTAGTATTTTAATTAAGCAAGCATGATGATCTTATTTTACAGTACAGATATACATATGTACTATCCTTAATTGTAATTAAAATCCAAAATTTTTATATAAATGTAAGTACATACAGTGAAACTTCTATAAAACGAAATAAATTGATAAAAATTAAATAAAATTGATATAATAATATTTATATGTATATGAAAAAATTAATACATAAGGAAATATTATGTATATATGTAAGTACTTATAAATAATGTTTTCATTATTCCATTATAAAGAAATTTCACTGTATGTATATATATATATATTTTTTTCTTTTCTACATACTAATAAAATATAAATTATAATCACTACACCCAACCACACAAATATAATAAATAAATTGCTACACAGAAAAATAAAAAGTACACTATACTATTGCTTTGATTAGGCAACACCATTAATATAATATTA
Source organism: Poecilobothrus nobilitatus (assembly GCA_947095535.1). NCBI lineage: Eukaryota > Metazoa > Arthropoda > Insecta > Diptera > Dolichopodidae > Poecilobothrus > Poecilobothrus nobilitatus. Next base: position 60,914,689 of record OX352774.1, read on the forward strand.
TATTTACACTTGTACTAGACAGTAGACACTATACTTTTATAAACAATATTATAACAATAATGTATGTATGTAGATATATGAACATAAACATATATCCAAATATACAATATTCCATAAATTGTTAAATTGTTGTATTATATTATAAAACACCATTAAATATGGCGATCGTGTAAAAATTAAAAAAAAAAAAAAAAAAAAAAAAAGAAATAAGTAAAATTATTTAAAAAAAAAAAAGAAAATACAGATTTGTTGGGGAAAAAGAAAAAAAAACAAATAATATTTTAAATTTTGAATAAAATCGAATAAAAGGCAAAAACAAAGAAAATAAAAAATTCAACAGACTTTTTTTTTTTTTTTTAAATACTTAAACAATCAAGTGAATGACATTTTTAAATATAATTTTGATATCTATATAATATGATATACAAGTAATCAACATTTTCATTCTATAATAATATCTTATATTATTTATATGCAATAAAATTAAATTTTAATATGCATAAGAAGTTATTATAATATGTACACTACACACTTATATACATAACCTATACGATAAGTATGTATGTGAATGAAAAAAATAAGTCGTGTAAACACAGTAGAAACATACGCAAAATAATAAAAAAAAAATAGCATAAAAGAAAATTAAAATTAAATCAGAAATGTCAAAAAAAAAAAATTATTTTTTTTTTTTTTTTATTTCTTAATAAAATATATTTACAGTGAATCAAAAAAATTTCTAGAAAAATGTGATCAATATTCTTATTTATTTATTTTTTTTAAGTTAGTTTTTCAGTCTTTAAATCGCTTGTGTTAACTCATGTAACAAATTCTTACTTATATGCTTAAATTATTAAACTTTCTTTTCATCAATTACATAATTCAATTTTTCTTCTTTGTTGGCAATATTATAACTGGATATTTAATGTCTGTCTGTCAATTTTATATGAGTTTATAAAAGCATCGCCTGCCCAAAAATGCAGTTATAAAAATTTAATAATCTTGCTTCTATTTATTTATTTATAATTTATTGTCATCAGTCTATAACTGTTCAGTATTTTTTTGCCTACTAGAATGTAATTCTTATTCGTGCTTTTTCAATGACTCAACTGTTCTGATATCTTTACTTGAATGAATTAATTCAATATAATATGTTAGTTAGTATAAAATTTTACAAAAATATTTCCCACACATGCATTATATTATAAACTTATAACTTGACAGTTATCATTCACAAAATCAAATTAGTTTGAATATTATACAAATTATTTTGCTTATATAAATCCGCTTAAAACAATTTTTCATGTTTTCATTAAATTTGAAAATCCAGAATGCCATTATTTTTCTTGATTGTATTGATTCAAAGGATGTACCTAAGTATTAATTTTTTTTTTTGACACAACAATTTATTACACAAAAAAAAATATAAGAATTAATTTAAAATACAAAATTTTTATGTGCCAAAATAATAAAATATTACATAAATATGTATTTGAAATATGTATATTAACAAAAATAAAAAAAAATCATTAATTAATTCATTAGAAAATAGCAATAGAAATAAAATAAAAAATATTCCAAAACTTATACTTAGAGATAATAAAGCGAAAAAAAAAAAACTGAACGAAAAGAAAGTGTGTGGAAATTTTTTTTTTCAAATTAAACAACATTTTAATAGTGTAGTATAATTTTAGATTTTATTTGTCCTATAGGTAGATATGTTGTAACTATACTTAAATTATTTTGAATGAAATATTTGTAGCTCTATAATAAAAATACGATGTTAAATTATGTATTTAACTTGAAACCAGAATCAGTTGAAATTTCGCGACTGTTGACAAATTTCTTCAAATGAAACAGAATAATGATGTTTGGCAGCTGTCGAAAACATCAGGTACAGTAATCAAAATCAAATATCAACAATCAAAATTTACTGGTTTCTTCAAAATTTATTTTTCAATATTAATTTTGAATACTTTTTTATTACTAATTTATTTTTCAAACTTATGTCATTAGTGTCAAAAAAAAAAAAAAAAATCACGGCGAAAAAATTTATTTTATTTAGAAAAAGAATTTATTTTATTTAGCTGTTAAAGAGAAATCCGCCTCCGTTCTGGACACTATACCATTTAAATACATTGGTAGACAGAAAACAAAATATGACAATCGTAGCGTAAATTCGACAAAAAACATCATTCTAGATTTAGCTTTCTTTAAGTTAAATTAAGTTATCTAGCAACGGTATTCTTAACAACTAGAGTGACAACTAACAAATGTCATAAATGTTCCTAAAATAAATATAAACTGACGAGTACAAAATATTTTTCAATATTAATAAAATTAATTTTAATTTATTAAAATTTTTCTAAATTTGATATTGATTTTGCTTTGTTTTTTTTTTTTTTTTTTTTTTTGACGTTTTGTTACAATATGCGGTCGAATTCCTCGCATTTATAGTATTAGCTCATAATTTCCATTTTAAATAATAATATTTTATTTCGTTTTAATTCTAGATCTTCAATTCTATTTTTTCTTTCATCATTACCATCTTTTTTTTTTTTTTTTTTTTATAAAAGTATATGTACCATTATTTGGACAAATTGATTAATAAATACTGTACTACACTATTGAATATTTTTACATAGTACTAATTAAAATTATTTTTATATAATTACGAAAGAAAATTGAAAACACAAAAATGTACAACATATAATATATATTAATATTAATATATGAACTCAAAAAACAAAAAAATAAAAATAAAAAGAAACAAAATGTAAAACAAATCCAGCCAATTTATATACTATATTTAATAAAATAAAGTTTTCCTTGCAAACAAAATATTCTAAATTTATTTAAATATTTAGTAAGCCATTCAAATATAAAAACAAAAACAAAAGAAAAGCATTTGTACAAAAAAAAAGCATAATTATATTATTAATTTTTTTTTTATTTTTTTGAAATTATTCAATATAATATAATTTTCAACTAATATTTTTTTTTTTTTTTATAAATTTATAATATATATACATACTTATATAAGAAAAAGGAGTGCTTTTTTTTATTTAATAAAATTATTTTTATATAGTTATATTTTGTATTTTCACTTAAACAAAAAATCAAACTAAACTATAAACTTTAAAAAGTGTGCGAAAATAAATAAAATGTTAAATAAAAAAAAAAAAAAATTAAAAATTAATTAAAATAAAAAGTAGTTAAGCAAAGTTTTAGGCAATAAAGAAAAAAAAAAAAATTAATAAATAAACAATAAATAAAAATATATTATGACATTCGTATATATTATAAGAAGAGAATCATTTTGTTTTATTTTTATATCTATATGTAGACTATCCTTTTTGAATCTTTATTCCCTTTATTTCTTTTTTTTTTTTGTTATTGTTCAACATCCTAATAAGGCTCGTAAGGGGTTAGTGTTTATAATATATATGTATGTTTAAAAATACATATATGTATGTTTAAAAATAATAGAAATACTATTATCTATTTAGATAAATAGATTCAAATTAAATATATGAGGTTAAACTTTTGCACATTTCTTAAGACTACTAGACTGTATATGTCATTTAGTGTTCAATTATCTTCTAATATTACTAATGTCGCTTATTAAATAAAATCATCAAAATTTAAAATATTTATAGTTAGCCAATTAGAATTTGAAATCTATAAAAATATCTAGAAATTAAAAAAAAAATATATAAGTATATAATTTTCAAATAATTAGAATGAAATAGGGGCGATCCGATAATTAATAATTTTACTATAATTAAAATAAATTAGTACCATCTTATCACGCGTAACCATTATTATTTTTAATTTCATAATGAAGTAGAGAGTTAATTTCTTTTTAACTTTTTTGACTGAGGTTATATATAATAGCTCAAAATATTATCGGTAGTACCTCGTTCTTTTTTCTGTCAGTTTCTCGTGAAATATTAATTTTAACAGATAATTCTCAATTACAAAACGATTGTTATATACGAAATAGTATCGCATATCGATTGCTGTATGAAACAGTTGTATTTAAAAAAAAAACAAAAAGAGTAGTTTAAAGGGCAATTCGCATTACAATACAACGGCGTCGTGACAATGATGTATCAAGCCAGCAAAATATTTCCATTCACATTTTATCGACGTCAGACGTGACGTATCTAAAAGAATTTTTTTTTATTAATAAAATTGTTTACAAATAATATTAAAATCACGTTGTTGTCACGTTGTCCTATTCACACATAACTACATTGTGAATTTGATTTTATATTTTTATTTATATTATTTTTATAATATATATAATATATTTTATAATAACTGTATATTAACACTATACAGACAACGTCGGGGTGAATTATCGTTGAGAACGATATTTAAAATCACGATATATAACGTATCGACAAGTCGTCGTTGATGTTGTTGCCCATTCAGTGTGATTATATTCATAAGAAATGCATATAATATAAATAAATATCACGTCATCTTGTCATAGTGAGAGTTGATTTTACTCGTTCTTTAAATCTGTATTTCTATATAATAATATTTAATAATAATAAGAATAAAAATTCAATGAAAACTCTTAAAATGAAATATTATTGTTACAAGCGTCGACTTGTAACTATACCAAACTTTTTAAGTGGATCATTTAATTGAAGTGGTTAACTTAATGTTTAAAGTTTAAGTTAAATTTAACTTAATCAATCAAAAACATTTAATAAAATTTCGACTTGAATTGACTAAAAAAAATTTTTATAAACATATCAAAATTGCTTCCAAATTACGTGTAATCACACAGTACATATTTCTTTCCCTACAGCTCGAATAGCATTATCAGTTATTACCGGACATAATATATTAGTTAATAAAATGTTCTAAAACAATAGTAAATCAATCTGTGACTGAATCATTTTTGTTATACACAGATACTAACTTTGTATACAAAAAAAAAAAAAAAAAAAGTACGTCCACAAAAAAAAAATTTCCATTAAAAACAATTTTTTCTATTTGTTTACCAAAATTTTTTTTATTTTTAAAGTTTTCATTAACAAGTAGGGCAAACAAAAAGAAAAAAAATATTTATATCAATAAAATCACTTCACTATAATATAATTTGTGCCCTATATAATACCTCAACCATGATCACAAAATTTGGTATTTCACTGTTTTTTTTTTCCCTCCCCCTTTTCTCTCAAATATTGTATTTATGAAAACAATTACGTTTAGTTGAAAAAAATACTATTAAGTAGGTTATTAAATTTTACCTTATTTTGGAATATAAGGTATTTGAAAAATATGTATTATAAATGCTTGAGACATATACGAGTACAATAAATATGTTTAAATTTAACTTATTTTTTGATAAAAACATGATATTAATGTACAAAAGAAAAATCTGTTAAAAATTTCTTACTTTCACTTATTTTGTAAAAAAAAAAAAAAAAAAAAAAAAAAAAAAAAAAAAAAAACACCACTCCAAAGATTCAAAATTTGATCTTTTAATGTAGTGTTCATACCAAGTATTATATATGTATAGAAAAATACATTTTTATGAAAGTAAGTATAGATATAAAAATCCGAACTTGCAGTTTTTCCGAAATTTATAGTCATAATTTCATAAGAGAATAAAATTTTTTTTGTTTTATGTAAATTAAAATTAAAAACGTCGTAATTGAAAAAAATTTATTTGGTAATAGCTGTTCTAATTTATTTGGTAATAGCTGCTTTAAAGTGTCCCATCACTGAACGATTTTGAATCTAATAAAAGTACTAAGTAAATACATTACATATATGAAAATGCTATAAATTAATTTTTTAAATATACATTTTAACAGCAAAATATAGACCACATTTTAAGAGAAAATAGTTCAATAAAAATTAGTGCTGTACCTCGAAAGTTTGCTCGTTTTATTTCAGAGTGAATGTCAAAAAAAAAAACTGTGGACAACTGATTATGTATCAACTGTATCATGTTTCATAGTATCAACTGTGTTATATACAAAACTTTTTTTGTCCCATCCGACAAAATTAAGATGGCTGTGCTAATTGATATTACAACTACTGTTCCAAAGTAAATTAAAAAAAAAAAGACATAAACAGGCCATATAATACGAATCACTTCAATTGCTTTTTTGTGACAAGTTATAGTTTTCTAGTTCAAAATATTAAAAAAATTATTAAATACTTGTAAATTATATAACTAAATTAATTAATAATAAAGAAAAAAAAAATTTTTTTTTAAATTTAATTAAAAACAGAAATTTTAGTGGGTTAAATCCGGAAATATTCGAGAAAATAAATAAATAAATAAATCATTTGCTAAAAATTTTCCTTTTGATTTTTAAAAGAGATTTCCTCTTTATAGTCACTATCACTAAAATATTAATCACTATTCACTATATTAGTGATTAAGAATAAATATTTAAAACGGAAATTTGGAAAATATTCGTATAATCATAAGTAAATGTCAAATGTATATTTGTTTGTCGTTATTATGCTGTAACTTTAATATTACAAAAATATAAAAATAAAGGAATTCCACTTATTTAAATGAAGTAATTCTTTTGAGTAATTTTGTTTTGTTAGTTAAAGTGACTATGATAGTAAATGACTATCATAATAAGCATATAACTAGAGTTTATTAGCTCGTTAAATTAAAATTTTATTTCTATTCTATTCTATTCCGTTCCTTCATATTTATATTTAACAAAAACAAAATTTGAATAAATCATCTTTCTTTAATTTTTAGGGATTAAAATGCATAGGTACTATTTACATATATATCAAATACCAGCTACATATATTTCTACATAAATTTTTTTTTTTTAAAACCTGAATGACAATTTGTTGATATTTATATGTAGTTAGTAAAAGTTTAAGTTTGCAGTTTTAAAAAATAATGTTAAAAATATATTTTGTACTTTGATTATTTTTAACAATGACGAAAAAACATTTATAGCATGTTTTTAAGTGGCTTGAAATAAAGCTATAAAATCCTTACAGGATCAAACCTTTTTTTTTGCAGGATTTTTAGTTTTAGTTTAGTTTAGTTTTAGAACGATTTTACAAACTTTTATAGTTTCGAAATTAAGAAGTAATATCAATTCAGATAAAAATGGCATATAGAGCTGCTTTTTCTTATAAAAGAGAAAAATACTTACCAAAAGAATAAAATTTTTAAGACAATTTAAAAGTTTGATATTTTTGTGATCACCAATAAAATTTATAACTGCTAATTCGATTACAGTTAACATATTTAATATGTATTTGAAAAAAAAAAATGAAATTAAATTGAGATGCAATATGAAAAAAATCTGAAACTCAAATTTCTTTTTTATAATTGCAAAACTTACTTTCGTGTACTTATATGAAGGGATTCATTAATAATTGAAAATATCCTGCAAAATGATAATATTTTAAATAAATTTTAACTACTTGTTCTGTAATGTAATATTAATGATCATTTCAAAATTGATTACCTATAAGTAACTAGCTTTTATGTAAATTTTCCTTCATATTTATTAATAAAACTAAATTCAGACATCATTATAAGAAATGTAAATTAAGGACCACTTTTATTATAGATAAGTATTAGTACCTATAAAGATTTTTTTTTTTTTTTATTAAAATTCAAACAAGATTTAAACATGGTAACATTGGTAACAGATAATTATACTTACTAATGTCTTACATTAAAATGTAAAAGACATGTTTCAATTTAACATTTCATTAAGAAGACGAAATTTGAAATAAACCATTTTTTAAAGGGTGACCATTTTTTTTTTATCAATCAATTATAAATTTGAAAATAAATTTTATGTACACACGATCATGTTGCCGAAAATGCAGTCAATAAAAACATAGTGGAGACAAACATACGCCAACAATGCAATAAGAGTGTCCACAGGACCAATTATAACTATGTATTTTTACACAAATTGTTAAAAATTCGAAAAATTGCCTCGTATTTGGTAATTTAGGATAAAACTATCTGAAAAATCTCTGAAAGAAAATGTTGATGAAAATTTTAAAATATTAATTATTTGGGGTTACTTATATTTGACAGCTTCAATAAACTAAATGAAATAAGTACTAATATAAAATAAATAAGACAGTATGCAAAACCATTGATTTTTTATTATTGATTTTATTGGCACACATTTTCAAAACGACAACAAAATGCATTCTAGACTTTTGACTATTTTTACACATAATATTATAACTATTTTAGATAACTTATAACTATTTCTTAAAGGTCTTTTTCCTCTCAAAAGTTCATTTAATATGTTCCGGAAATACGGAGGAACCAAAATCTTGAAACAGTTAATTTACATAAGTACTAAATTGAAAAAATTATATAATTTATAATGTTATATCAGCAATTAGCGTTCTTGTTTCGATCTCTATACCCAGTTTTTACACAACCTACAAAAAAGTATTCACTATTCGCAATAAAATTTGAATTTGAGAGGAAAAATTAAAAAATATATAATATTAATTCTCCTAAATTTTGGCTTTTTTTCTTAATTATTTTTTCTTTTAACTAATATTTATTTCAATATTTTGTTTCTTCAATATTTTAAATTGAATTGGAAATTATTTAAAAAATATTGCAATAAAAAATAAATAAACATACCTACTAAAAAAATCGCTTTTTTTTATTTTGATACAATTCAATTATTTGACACTTGAATTTCGTATATAGAAAGCGAAAAAAGTTAATAAAGTTAAAGAACTTTTTCCATGACTGCGAAACGGTTGCGTTTATTGTAAATAAGTACTTTCTTAAAATTTTAATCTAATTTATAGTTGTTTGCGTATAAAGATCGAAAAAGAGCAATCGTTGTAGATGTAAAATAAAGCTTAAAAATTAATAAGTATAAGTCCCAGGAAAAAATTATTAATTTCATTTCGATGCGGAATTAAAGGCGAAATCACAAATTTTGATAAAATAAAGCTTGAAAATTAATAAGTATAAGTCCCAGGAAATAATTATTAATTTCATTTCGATGCGGAATTAAAGCGGAAATCACAAATTTTGAGACTTTGATAAAGGTAATTAGACCGAATTCTAAAAATTCGTAATTTCGGCTTTATTTCCGCTTTGCGATGAGCTTTATTTTCTGGGGAATTATTTCTGGTCACCGTTTTTAGATTACTACGTAAAAAAGTTCCACCATTTGCATTCTTTAATGAGACATTATTCAATTCATTGTTAAAATATACTGCTTCATTTTGAACAGTGTAGAAGTTTTGCAAATAGAGGAACGGATGGATAAACTGACAGAGAGAGTCAAACTAATAAATAAATTTTTCAAATATTGTGCTAAAAATGTGCTAAAAAATGAATTATTAACAAGTAAAAGTAACAGTAAGTCGATGCAACCGATTTATTTATACCCTACACCTAAAAAATTCAAATTAAATTAAAAATCCATAAGTTATTTTAGTTAGGTATTTAATATAACTAAGCTAAAAAAATAAATGCTTTTACAACCTTTGTACAAAATTTCAGATTTCAATCTTTATTAAATTCGAAAATATGCTTGTTAGGTCTTAGGAAGTGTGTGAAGGCACGCAGACCACCACCCCAATTCATCTCAAATTTTAGAGACATCAACAGGGTAGAACATTCTTATATCAAATTTCAAGTTTATATATTTATTAATTTCGAAGATATGCTTGTTTGGTCTTAGGAGTTGTGTGGCAGATACCCGAACAACCATTCTAATTCATCTTAAATTTTGGACAAATCAGGGGTTCAGGAAACAACACCCTCGTACAAAATTTTAAGTTTCTATCTTTATTAATTTCGAAAATATGCGTATTAGGTTTTGGGAGTTGTATGGGAGGTACTCGAACGCATGGTCCGATTTCGCCCATTTACAATCCCCGCCTTACCTTAGTCATTGTTAACCTACAGTATAAATTTCATCAAGATAGCATCATTATTTTTTGAGTTATCGTGCGTACGGACGGACGGACGGACATCGCTAAATCGACTCAGGCGGTGATCCTAATTCAGAATATATATACATGTCTATACCTAACTCGCTTCCTTTTGGTGGTTACAAACACCATACCAAAGTTAATATACACTATACTTAATGTGTAGGGTATAAAAATGAAAAAGTTGTTATATGAACTCAATTTTTGTCTTTATAATATCTATAATTCGGGGACTATTCTGTTCCTTATTCTAAACAACAAAAATAATTTTATTATATTTAAAATATTGAAATTTTGTTTTGCAAAATAAAATTCTGTAAGTGAAAATTAACTATTTCCTAACTTATTATTTTTTAACTGAAATTATTAAGAAAAACAAAAAAAAAATTAAAAATATATAAAATAAAAACTTATACTCGTACATCCTGACCTCAGATAATATTATCCAAAAAATCATAGTAATTTTATAATTCATGAAAAATGGTTTAGTTTTCACGTTTATTTTCACTTAAAAATTAAATTACAAATTGAATTAAGTATTCAAAAAATACACTTACATATATCGGAGAACACTTATTTTAATTAGGTTAAAAAAAATTAAAAATAAGATTTTTGGAATTAAAAATATTTGTCTTAAAATTTTGTTTTGTTATCTAATTATTCTGTTTTAATGGTAAATTGAGAAATAATACATAAATTTTATTAAGACTTATTATCTATCAATTAAATTAAATCTAAAATTTTATTTGTATTATTGTCAATTAATGTACATGCCTTTATAGATGAAGTATAAATAATGTACATACTTAAGTACATATAGTAATTGTTTTGAGTTTAAAGAATTGATTTTAATAAAACATAATTTTCAAAAAATATTCTTTTAGTTATATTTAAAAGAATTACTTACGTAATTAAACAGAATTTATAAGTTTTATTAGATAACTACAACTTGTAAGATATACTGAAAACTTCGATTTGCGTACAATTAATTGAAACTATCAACACAAAAACCGCAAAACGACTTTTTTTTATACTATTTTTAGATTTTCAAAATAAAAACGCAGTCCAGAGAATTGTTAAAAATCTAAAAATAGATGTAAATCTAAGTTTGAGTATCCATATTAGTACAATTTTTATTAAAATTTATAGATTTTTTTTTTTTAATGTTTTTAACTTATCTTTAATTTTTATTTAATATCATTTCAGATATGCCTGCCAACTTTCAAAAGAATATTTTATATGTATGAAAAAAAATTTTTGATTATTATGGTGTAAAACAGACTTCAAAAAAAAAAAAAAAATAAATAAAATAAAATAAAAAAAAGAATAAAAAATACAAAACTATTTTTCACATTAAAATATTTTACTAATTAAAAAGAAGTATATATTAAAAACAGAAAGAGAGAGTTATAAAAGCACAAAATACACGACACAAAAGAAGACAAAAACAAATTTTTTTTTTTAATGGTTTTTTAAATAAGTAATGAGTCATCAATTAACAACAAGTTCATACAAAATATCTGCTACAGGTAGCAGTAATCAAAAACAACAACAACAACAATCCAAGTCATTTAATACTAGACAATTTACAAATAATATTGGAGGTGGTGGTAATGATAATGTTAATGGTAATAAAATGATAGTTACTCGTAAACAGCCTGAGCATGAAAGCGGTTATTATGAAGATAATTCATGTATTGTAGATATTCAAACAACATCTGCTCTTAATGACAACAATAAACAAGAAAAACAACAACAAAAATTAAATAATCAAAAATATCCTAATAATGATTATTATAAACATCATAATTTAAATACTACCTCAAAAAATAATAAAAATAGTGATAATAAAAATTCTCATACTTCTTTAAATAATAGTAATACAGTAACATTCGAAACGTCATCATTGTCGTCATCATCTAATTTATCATTGTTAAAAGTACCAATAGATATAAAAACAGCAGAAATATCACCATTAGAAACTTTAACAACAACAACAACATCTTCATCATTATCATCAAATAAACGTGGTAATAATTGTTATCAAATAGATATTTTTATAAAAAAATCAAATAAACAAGAAAAAGATATAAAAGCGGACGTGAACGCAATAACAAATACGATCGTAGAAAATTTTGTTGATGAAGATCAACAAATACCTAATAAAAAACGTCGTGCTAATTTAAGAAGTGCAACAGCAGCAGCAGTAGCAGCAAATTTAAATAATAATAATATTAAAAAAAGTAATAAAAATACAATAAATAATAAACAACAACAACAACAACAAACATCAATGATATCAACAATAACAACAAATTCAATAAGTGGCTTCGATACAACAAATATAATAAATAATAAAATATTAATTTGTGATAAAAATCATTTAAAAAATAATTCAAAAAAATTATTATTAAATAAAAATAATATTAAAGACTGTGATTTAAATAAAAAAATGTTATTAGCAGCAAATGATAAAACATCTTCTGATAAAAGTGCTATTATAAGTAATAATAATTATAATAATAATAAAAATAATTATATTAATAATGATTTTAATAATAGTAATAAATTTGTTAAAGATTATAATAATAAAACAATAATAAATAATTGTAATAATAATTATGGTAATAATATAAGTGCAAGTAGTGGTGGTATCGGTGGTGGTGGTGTTAATAATTTAAATAGTAATAAAAATTGTAATAATGGTGGTGAATATAAAAATTTTATTAATATGACAGAAAAACAATATCAACAACAACAACATCAACAAAAAGAAACAATTAATAAAGAACAACAAATAAATTATTCAACAATAACAACAGTACATCATCATATATCAGATGAAACTGTTACATTAAAACGTGATAGTAGTGGAGAAATTTCAAAAGCTGCTAAAGATAATACAGAACGTAGTGATTCAGTTGTTATTGTACCAAATGATCGTGATATGCAATTTGAAAAAGAAATTGAAGAAATTTCAAAAATTCGTACAACAAGTGAGTAAAAAAATTTTGATTGTTTTTTTTTTTTTAATTAAATTAAATTTACTTTATTTTAAATTTATTTTTTTGTTTTGTTATCACAAATCAGAAACAAATTAATCGAAGTGTCTAGATTTTGAATTTTTAAGAAGTTTTGCATAAATTTACTGTTGATTTTTCCAGTATAAATATTTTGTCAAAGAATTTCCAATAGTTATTTTCTAAACTAACATTATTTGCATTTCTGCTTCTATAGGTATAATTTCACATATTATTAGTCAAAAATCTGAAAAAAAAGAAGAAATATTGGATTCTCTAGGAATAATTTATTAGTTATTGGATTTCTAGGACTTATTGTATGAGTATATGTATATATAAATACAATAGTAACAGATTTAGATACACGACTATGTTTTACATCTAACAATACAATAATATTATAATAAATTTTCTTTTATCAAATAACAAATGTTATATACTTATACAATTTAAATAATAATGAAACTAATAGATAAAAACAATAAGGTGTTTTCCAATGTAAATTTTTTCATACTTATTTCTAAATAGATAGCATGATATTTGATTTAATAATTTTTTTAAAAAAAAGTTATAAAACATGAAAATTCTTAATATATATATTTCTTTTTTAAATTCAAACCTTAAATCAATTTTTGTCGAATATAATATTAAATAAATATGCATATCTTAAAATTTGGCACTGTGTTTTTTTATTATTAATGGTGATGTATACACGTTTCATATTAAATTCTCAAATCATCTTTAAGTTAGAAGAAACATCTAGAAATTTTATTTTATAGAATCTCTTATAAAATTCTATAATTATGATAGTTTTTTTTAGGCATTAATGTCAACTATTCTGTTAGATCTTGTATTAAATACCTAATCTAACAGAATAGTTCAAATTTTGTTTAATATTTAAGAAAATACTTATTTTCTTAAATATTAAACAAAATTTGAATTTGATTTTCCTGAAGTGATATTTTTATCGCTTCTCTTCTGATTTCGTCCTTCAATTCACTTTTTCAAAAACTTTGTGGTTACTCAACAATTTGTACATTTTATAATTTTCTACAGAAAAGTTATAAAACTAGTCTAGGATAGTGCTGGAGGCATCATTCCTTAAAGATAAATTTCAGTTTATAAAAAAATGGGTTAAAATTAATTTAAAAGTTATGATGGGGGGTAAAATATATTTTCCTAAATTTTTTTTTAGCTATTAGGAAGTTAGTTGTCATAGTAAAGTTCTACTTTTTTGCCCATTTATTTTGTATATTATACATACATATTTCATTTTTTTACTGTTCTAAATTTTTTAAAACCAAAAGAAAGCAATTTAAAAAAAAAAAATTGAGGTTAAATATTTTTGATGTTGGGAGAAACAATAGCAATAATATGTTTGTACCTAATGTATGTAAGGTTTACAAATTTTGATATTCTTATAAATATCAAAAGAGATATTAATACATATCTACCTACCTACATAAGTTCATATTATACTTAATTTTATTAAGTTTTTTTTTTTTGTTTTATTTTATTTTTATATAAAAAAATTTATTAAAAGTTTAAAACAAATAACAAAAAGTCTTTTTTGTAAGTCAGACTATTTACCTATCAATAAAACGTTCTCGTAATCGAACGAAAATACCAAAAATATAAAGTTAAAAGTTTTCTCAAATACATATACATCCATACATACTTCCTTACATACAATTTATGAATATTGACATATTATCTGTATATTTTATCACTAATACACAATATAAATATATAAATATATATATATTTTTTGAAATAAATATAATTTATTTAAATATAATTATATAAATGATGAGATATGTATACTAAAATAAATAAAAAGAAAATTAATAATTTTTTTTTGTTTTCACACACAGTGATGTCTTTCCCAAATTATAGTATACGCGAGTAGCGAATAAAAATCGACGTGTATAAATCGAAAAAAAAAAAAAATTAATTATATTTCATAAGTATTTTTGATTTGTATTGTATTTTGCGTTGCTTTATAGTATTTTGGCAACGTTGCTATCTCCATGTAAATTATACTTATTATTGTTATAAATAATAATAAAATACAAACTAAAAAAAAAACTAAAATATTGATGGGCAACAATTTTATTTTATTTTAATTTTTTATTGAAATTCTTCATTATTAGAAAAGTGGGTAAAATAAACAAGAACAAGTTCAATTTTAAGAGGAAAGAAAGAATATTTAGTATATGTATAAATCAATACTTACTTACTTATGAATTTTTTTTCTTAAAAATGTCCTTAAATTTTTTAAAGAATTTTTTTTTATTTGAAGTTTTTTGTTCCATGTCTTAAAGTTAAGAGCAGTTAAAAGTCTTTATTTTATCTTTATAAAAGTAAAACCAGGCAAAACTATTTTTAAAGAAAATGTGTTTTCTTTCTTTTTAGCACATTTTCAAAAAAATTTGCTAAAAAGAAAAAAAAGGTGCTTATTTATTTCACTCTGCCCGTCTGCCCGTCCGTCTCTCTGTCTGTCTGGCTGGGTGTTTACAAAACTTCTACATACATGTTTGAAATAAAGCAATGAAATTTTAACTACGTACAGACATGGCCAAAAAACTAATTTTGTGGAATAACTTTTTTCGGTAGCCCTACCCGTTACGGAGCTACAGCCCTACAAAGTTCAAAAAAGTCCTATCTTTAAATTGTTATAACACAGGATCTATAAGGCATATTTCAATCTGGAAACGCCAAACGATAGCTGGTTTTATAAACTTTATATATATTTATATTATATATATATAATAAATATGTGGCTTTGGCGTACGGTATTTTAATATACCGTTTTGTAAAATTAAATTTTTGCAAAAATTTAGACCCCTTCTATCTTGAAGTTTTTAGAGGATTTAGATCTTTAGAAATAAGTATGAGTCATTTTAAGAAATATTTTTGTGTCGCCTCCCGTTTAGGAGTTGTACGGGGTCTAAATCTGAAAATTCTCTATTTTTAAACACCTTTAACGCCAAATTTTTTTGAAGTAATATACAAAAATTAAAGCTCCAACATTACATTTTTGTTTGTGTAAATAATTTTCCTTAATGATATAGGGTTACCTTATAATTGACGAAAGTGTGATTTTATTTTTCTTAAGTTTTCTTATTGTTTTCATTATTATTCATAATTTGTATTAATCAAATAAGTGCGTAATTTATAAGTATTATCATAAATTTATTTTTCAATATATCTACTCTTTATAGTATGTTCATAAACTCCGAAATCGAGTTGATTATCATGTACAAAATCAAGTAAAATGTCAAGCGTTCACAAACCGTTTTTGAAAATCAAGAACGTAATTTGACATATTTTTGTTTATATTATTGTTTCAAGTAAATAAAAAGTTAAAATACAAATAAAAAGTTAAAAGTTATTGTTAAAGTAAAGTTATTGTTAAAAGTAAATAAATAAAATAATATTTGAAAAAATTTAAAATAGATTTGGAATTCTCATTCCAATTAAATTTTTTTTTATATCTTCTTTCTATTTTTATTTTTCCGTCCACACAATAGAAAATATTTCCTTTTTGAATCTGCTGCTTTCAACAAAATTTTTGTTTTGATTTTTGACAACAAATTCAAAAAAGCAAGGGTTATGAAAAATTTTTTAAAATAATCTAAAATCGAAAATTCATGGACGAACAACGTGATTTTGAAGTGATTTTCAGAAAATCAAGTAACGAGCTGATTTTCTTTGACAGATAAATTTTTGAAAAATGTACTTATGGGAAATCAAAAAAAAAAAAGAACGAAATCAACTTAATTTTCGAAATCATCTCGATTTCTCAAAATCAAGTGTTTGTGAACGTACTATTACTCCAGTTTTTTTTTTTAATTTTTGGAAATGTGTTTTTTTGAAAAACCCTTAGTTTTTTTTTTCCATTACTTGGTTTTATTTTTTTGTTTTTAAAATAAAATTAACAACTTTTTATCCCTTTAGAAATTTATCAATAAAATTATTCCTTTAGAAAAAAACATAAGTATAAGTATGTATTAGATAAATTTCCCTAAATGATCAACAAATCGAATCAGATAGAATTTAAATTATGATGAGTACATATTTAAACAACAAAATAAGTTAAAACATTCCAAAAAAAACGTTTGCGTTAACCTGAAGATACCTGTATGATTCTATCATTCATAATTAATTTTTTTATCCATAAAGTAACATCTAATTTTTATACATCTAAAAACAAATAAATTTGTATTTTATGAAAAATTCTTTAGTAACAATTGAACATAATTGTATAATTTCAAAAAATTTTAATGAAAACGTAAATTTCTAAAAGTCTGAACTATAGAAGAACTTTCGGTTCAAACCTTCTAACTGTTAAGTTAATTATATAGTAAAGATTTTAAACAGTATTAAAAAAGTGTATATAGATTTCTCCTCTATATATAATCTTAATTTTCTTCTTTTGGTGGAAAATATTACCAATTTTTCCGATTGAGAAGTGTAGGAGCTTTTTTGTTTCGGGAAGTTCCAGCTTTCCGTTCCTCTACCATTTCTTTTAAATATATTCAAATGTTTTGTCATTCAAATTTTTTACTTTATTTACGTACAGCTTAACACTTTAGTTTCTATTTTCTTTACATTTGTATATATATATTTTTTTATTTTTGACTTAATATTCGATATATGTACGTGTATAACAAAACTTATTTTAAAAGTATTAAAAAGACAGCAGTTATACATTTCTTGTTCTTTTATTGAATGCGCCACATAAATTAATAAAAAAGGAAAAATATGTTATTTTCACTTTGTATTATATTAAATTATTTTTCCTTATTGTGTTTTAAATAGTTTTTAAATGTGTTATGTTATGATAAAAACAAAACATCTTAAAAATAGTATTATTTAAATGCAAAAATATACCATTACATATTTAGTTCTTTTATTTTTTTTTTTCTTATTATTTTTTTTTGTTAATTACATATTTAAATTTTCATTGCATGTTTTATTTTTCATTGTAATTTTATAATAGAATTGATCGGCACAAACTTAACAATGCTACATAAAAGGACAGAAATTTAAAAAAAAAAGAATAAAAAAAGAAAAGTAACTAAAAAGTAACTAAAAGTACTAAAATAAAAGTTAAAATTAGAATTCGCTTAAGTATTTCTTACTTTGTTATATATATATATACATATGTATATGCATGCAATAAAATATATATATAAATGATATGCATAAGTAACAATTTTTTTCTATGCTTCTTTTTAACTGTATAATAAATATACTAATAATGCACAGGTATTTATTGAAGATAATAGCTACAGCAATCATAGTTAAAAAAAAAAAAATATTACCTATATTGAATAAAAAAAGAAAAAAAGAAAAAAAACAAAAATAAATAAATTAGATCAAGGTCGTAATAAATAGTTTCTTTTTTCTTACTATATATAAATAAGTATAAATAAAAACAAAATCTATAGAATAAAAGATAAGCAATAACAAAGTACATAACTAATTAGCTATATATGCAATGTATATGTACTATTCAGTACATAAGTAATAAAATTTAAATTTAGAAGAAAAAAAGATAATTCAATTAAATTTTTAATACTTATTGTTTTGTAGAAATTTTTTTTTTTTTTTTACCTAAGTAACAAAAAGATGGAACATTATAGTATTGATGTTAACATCGATGTAAAGAAAAACATTAAATACTAACTTTGTATTACTGAACGTGGATTTATTAAATGAAAATATTTAATGAAAACTTAAGATCATTAAATATAGTATATAAATATATTTTGAGAAAAGCTATAAGAAATAGGCAAAAAATTTTTTTTTATTTTTATTTTACCCGTCCACTTCCTAACAGGCTATAACTTTATACAGGGTGTTTTCTAATTAAGTGCACTGCTATATAATACTGTATACTTGTGAGTAGATACATTTTTTGTATGGGAGCTAAACTAGAGAAATTTTGAAACTTTTTCATGTTACGTTATGACATAAATATGAGTTTTTTAAAAAACAATTATTAAAATTTTTAGAAGCTCGTAATTTTGAAACTGTAAATTATAGAAAATTGAATAGGTACTTATTTAAAAGATTATTTCTTAACCATATTTGAATATATTTTACAAAATTTTCATAAGTAGTCTGGAGGAAACAGAGTTAAACGAAAAATTACATAAAAACTAAAAACAAATATTGACATTTTATTTAAGTTCCCATATCTTACAAACTAAAAGAGTTCTAGCTTAACTTTCATACTAAAAATGTATCTACTCATTAGTATTTATGCTGTGATATATTATAATAGTGCACTTAATTAGGAAACATCTTGTATATACGTTTATGTGTTGATGTTTGAACTTATCTTATTGATAAGTTATAAATTCTTAGTTATTGAAAATCTCAAACATATTTCAAGTTGTGCGTGTAATAGAAATAATTAAAAAAAAAGAAAAACAGCGATATTTTAATTCAGATCTTATAACTCACAAAATAAAGTTATAACTTAGAAGAGCTCTAATTAACTGTTTAAAAATGCAAATAATTACTGATTCATGTTAAATTAAATATAAATTAGAAATTCATCAAGATAAATTCTACGAAAAATTTTCAAAAAAAAAAAAAAACAATGTACCCCCTAACCTATTCGAAATTGATACATATGTACTTATTATACTTAATAAAAAACATTCTAATACTTTTTTTTTTGTATAAAATATTTGTATGTGTGTGTTAAAAGTTCTTTTTATAGTTTTAGACTTTATAATAATGAAATTAACACATTGATATAAGTTCGCACGTGTTTTTTATAAAATTCTTTTAAAGATTAAAAAAATTAAAATTTTTATTAACTAATTTTAAAAATTTTTGCCTTCTAAAATAAAGTATATTTTCTCTTCTTACCTAAAGTATATTTTTGAAAAACATTTTTAAAGAAATTTTAGTCAATTCAATACATATTTTAAAGAAAATCTAATTTTTTTGTTATAATAATAATAATTTCTCTTAATCATTAACTTAATTCACAAATTTAAGATTCTTTAAATAACAAAAACTTTCTTTTTTTTTTTTTTTTTATTACACAGGTATTAATTGTATTGTATTTTATTTTTTATTTTTAATTTTATATATGGGTTCATTTAAATATATATTTTTTTTTTTTATATTTTAACTTTAAAAGTGTGCGCGTGTGAAATATAAACAGATAATATACAAGTACCTACATAAAAATTTTTTTAATAAGTATTCACACGTTTAAAAATACAAGAAAATTTTCATATATATAAGGTTTCTATATAATGGGGATTGGGAAGTTTTTATATTGAGCAAAAAAAAAAAAGAAACATTTTTTATAATAAAAATTTATTGCGTTTTTTGGTTTTTTTTTTTTTGAAATTTTTTGTTCCGGCTACAAAATATTTTCCTCATTCTTCTTGTATAGATACTCTTTTTATATACACACATATATATGTATATAATATACTTTTATATTTCATTTGTTTTTTTCACTCTAGTTTTATTTCTCCTATATATAAATTAAAGTAAATAAAAAATAAAAAAAAAAACTAATAAATGAACAAAGCACACAAATGTTGGCTGGCAACCACTACTTATTGCTAAAACTAAAAAAAAAAAAAAAAACAAAAAGATGAAAAGAGATAGAAAATAATATGACTATGTAGAAAAAAGCTTTTGCTTTTCTTTCACCAATATATTTAGAGAAACAAAAAAATAAAATCTACTAAGATATTTAAAGTACATGCTGTATAAGTAATTGTTAATTTTTCATTTTATTTTAATACTTTAATAGTTTTATACTTATATACACTTTTATTTTTGTGTATGCTGTTTTTTGCTTGAGATTGTAGTTAGAAAGTTTTAATGAAACTAAAATGAAATTAAAACTATAAAAAATTCCAAAAACAAAAAAAAAAAAAATTTAATAAATGATGATAGTAAATCCAATAAGTTCATCGTCTACAGTTTTTCGTCAGTATAGGTACATTTATATAAGTATAGTTAAATATTATAATTTAATTCTAGATTACCAATAATGGTTCATTTATAAATTTATAAGATAAATGGATCTCTTATATTATTTTACATTTTCATTTTTCTGGTTGCATTGCGTATTATAATATGGGGGGAGTCCACCTAAATTTCAATTGATACAAAATCCACAAAAAAGAAAAATGCCAATATAGCAAAATTTTAAGTAACAAATAACGAATATCTTTTTTTATGCATTTAAAAATTAAAAATAACAGCAGTTAATAACGAATAACGAATAACATTATAATTATTATTTTGTTTACATTTTTTATAATATATTTATTATCTTGAATTATGTTTTGATATTGATATCAGTGGTGCATTAAGTACACCAAATATAAAATCTCTGCTCTGAATTCTCGGATATTTACTACTTTAAATGTTTTATGGTTGAAGTATGGATCTTATAAAAATTATTAGGAAGTAATTGTAGAGTTGATTACAAAATCAGGATTACAAAAATTTGGTTTGCGGAGGTTTAGGGGCGACAGTTCTCACTAATTGAAATATTTTGTTGTTTAAGTATAGGTGTACTTAATTGGGTTGGCTTAAAAAAAAAAATTGAGTTGAATTTTACAGTTTATTTCCAAATCAGACTAATGCGCTTTTTACAGAATATGTACATATACATATATATATTTATAGATATTATACATATATTTATAGATATATATTCTGAATGGGGTGAAATTTAACAGTTACAAAATCTAGGTTTAAATCATTTGTTTGGCGGGGGTTTTGGAGCGGCATCCCTCACTATTTTAGATGGTTGTTGTTGAAAATGTTTATAACAAAAATAATTAAGACCGAGATTAAGAGATTAAAAATAATTAAAAATAATTAATAATTAAGAATTTTATACACTTCGAATTTTTTTTTTTTTTTTGGATTTCGTGCATTTACAATTTTTTTTTTGCGATTTTGTGTTTGGGATTTTCAGTTTGAGATTTTGATTTTGAAATATCGCCCCAATCCTATAATAATCCCAATAGTTTTTGTTAATTAACAATTAACTATTGTTAAAATGTTTTTGAATTTTACAATTTTACAAACATGTATGTCATAGTTAGTTATTAAAAATTCATAAAACCTAGTGGTTTTTGGTTTGTTGGTTTTTTAAAAAATTTTTGAAATCCTTTAAATAACTGCTAAAATTCTTTAGATGTCCTTTTGGTAGATGTTATAACAATATGCTTTAGCTTAATGATTTATTATCATCATACTCTTCAAGTCGTTAATTTAACAAATATAAACAGATCCCTCAAGTTCCAAATTTCTGGGACCGAAAAAATCAAATACCAAAGAAAAAATTTTAATATGTTATAAATAGTAGACAAATATCCTGTTTTTGAATTGATAATTTCGAATAATAATTTTTCTGCAATTTTTGAATTTTAATTATAAATTTGGCTTGAAAGGTGTGCTGCTGTTAGAACTGATTTAATTTCATTCAGTACCAGCTATTATTTACTTGTGATAAATTCGAATTTTGTAATTATTTTTTTTTGTTTTCAAACATCGATGTGTAAAAAATATTTAAATTAATTGCAGAAATTTATTTTTACATACTTATGTATGAAAATATATGTGACAATATAAAAATTGTAAACTTTAATTTTTTAAAAACAAAAAAAATAAATTGCATTCTGACCTTAAAAAGTATTTTTTGCTTGAAGTTTTTATTGTATAAGTTCTTAAAGGATTATCAAATTGTTATAATACAGTACAGGGACAGCGGGATTATATGAAAATTCTACAATAAAATATGACGTATTTGTATACGCCTATATTATAGTAACGTATACTTATAGTAACGTAGCATGGAGATTATTAAAATCATAAAATTGTAAAATGTAAAATAATAAAATTGAGTTTAATATAAATTTATTACAAAATTATTATAAAATAATTTTTTATTACTTAAGTTATATTATTGCAATGTACTTAGATACATACATAGATATACAGATTTTGCAATATTTTCATGACACATATTCTGTTTTTTTTTGTGTTGTTTTTTTTGTGTCAAGTGCAAACGCGAACGTTCTTGAAATCAATTAAAACTTTATCGCAAATGTATGTATCTACTTATTAAGTTTTTTTTTTTATAAATGTTGTGCAAAAACAAAAAACATTTGTTTTTGGAGCGTTGTTCGATTTTATTTCAGTAATGGTTATTAAATTTTTAAATTTTTGTTTATTTTTAACATAGTTTTTTTTAAAGATTGAAATTAATAAATTAAACGTTTTATAACCATATTGAACTATGTTGATACATGATAAGAATAACAAATGCTTGACAATATCAGTACCTGCAACAGTAGGTTTCAAAAAGAAGCATTATCTTTCATTTTTCAATTGCGTCTCGTGAAAGTTGATCTGAAGATCTGACAATTCAATGTTAATTTTTGTAAAAATGCTGTTAACTGTTGGTGTATAAAGTTCAAGAAGAAAATTTGTTTAATAGATGAATAAATATAAACTATTATGGTTATACTTATGTACTTACGTATATCTCTTAACTATAAGCACGCCTCAAAGTTACTTAAAACTTTTTTTTTTATAATATACTTAGTTATAATTGAAATTTGATTTTAAGTGGTCTTATCCTAGTGAACTTGTAATAAATTCGAAAACGAACAAATGACATAGACCAGACCAAGGGAAAAAAACATAGTTTTATTTTTTTACAAGTTTTAATAAACTCTCGATTGTTTCTCTTTCAATATATCTCTTCTCTTCAAAACATCTTTTTATATTTTTAACTAATTTCAAAACATCCTGTATTTTTATACATATATGAAAGTTCTTATAATTTCCAATATTCTATATTTGCATAAGTATGTACTTAATACGCATATATTATATATGTTTTTATCATATCTCAACGTTTGTGCTTTTAAAATAGTTGTATAGTTTTAGTTGAAATTTACACCCAATCATTTTTTTTATAGTGTAGTTATAGTCAACTGATCATAGCTAAAATATAGCTAATCAACTTAAAAAAAATATTCTACATTTATATCATTTATTATTTAATAACATGAATTATATCATAAATATATAGGTATATTCAGTCAATGGTGTAGAGGTTAAGACACGGGCCTTTCATTCGTAAAGTCTTGGATTCAAACCCTGCCATAACATAATGGTTAAAAAAAAATATATATTTGCTTCTTATAATATTTCTTGTACAATAGCTACAGCCGAGTAATCAACGGCTTAAGTGAAACTAATGATTCCAGAAACTGAAGCTTAGTCAAATATGAATAATAAAAGACTTAGTGGTTGTCCTATAATACGCCTTAGAGGATTGGAAAGGAAAAAATACATGAATTATATATAGTATTTAAAATATTATTTGATTAATTTTTTAATATTATTTTAGTATAATTCTAATGTAATATTCTTCTACAAATACAAAATCTTTTTATGGATTTTCTACATCATTAATTCATATTTTGATAGCTAAGTAAATACTAAGTTTACTATACAACCTTACTTAGACTATAGTTACTATAAGGAAAAACGAACGACAACTAACTACATATCTATATTTTAAGCTCTTGGCTATCACTAAAGACAAAATATGTTCTTAACTTTTAATTGAATTTTCAGTTAAAATTAAAAATAATTTTACTACTTACTCTTGTTACGTTATTAAAATTTGGATGTTCATATGTATGTAGATACCTATTTAAGATTCATTTTATTTAAAATTGTAAATAGAATCTGAAACGCAATTGCTCTTTTTTTTTTGTTGTTTTTACACATAATAAATAAAACGTATGTACGAATATTTTCTATCTCTTTTCAAAGCTCATATCTACAATTTAAATTTTTCTTTTTATCATTGTTTTTTTTTTTTTTTTTAATTTTTCTAGATTATTTCAAATCATCGCAATGAAATATCTAAAAATAACCAATGTTAATCAAAATACAAAAAATATATAAACTTACATATACAATAAAAATATTTTGCCTAATTTTTTTTTGCATTTAATTGTGTAATAAGTATAACAAAATAAAAATTAAACAAATAACAAAAAATTTTCCACTTTAGTAACTCTTTATATTTGCAAATAAAATACTTACATGTTTTTTATTTTATTTACTTTTCTCTCTATTGTCTAATCGGGACCAGCTGGCTAGTAAATTAAGCTGATATATGTTCAAAAGAATTCTACAGAAAAACAATAATAAAAAAAAGAAAAATAAAAAACTATAAACTTAAATAAACAAAATAAAAAGAAAATAAAAACCTGGTTAAAAAAGTTGTTGTGCAATTTTAGAAAATTAAAAATTACTTTGATTACATATGCATTGTTTTATTAAAGTGACCAGATAAACATATTATTTTTAAAAGAAGTTTCAATATACGTGTTGCAGACAGAGGTTTAATTTAAAAATCAATTTCAAAAAATTTGCATTTTCGCGCATTTTTGTTTATATGAACTGACAGAAAATGGGTTAAGAAAAAAATAGTATAGACCATTAAGTTTCTAGGCACATACGATATTTATTATTATTAATAATATATTATTAATAATAGATCGTTTTATATACAAAAAAAAAAAAAGATGTACTTAATTATGTTTTATACGATAATTATATTTATTTGCACACAATTTATCCCACTTTACCTTTAAATATGTATAAAGACAAAAAAAAACTCATTTGAATAAAAAATAAATGCAATGTTATTACCTCTTTAAATTTCCAAAAATGACAAACTATTCCTTTCAATTTGTAGTCCTACTACTGTAAATGTTTTACTTTACAAGTTTATAAGTTTACTTTTCCTTTAAAAATTAATTTTTCAAATACAACCCATCTTTGATTTGAATCATTCTCGAAATTAGGTAGATATTCATAATCTTTTTAAAAACATCGTTGATGACATAAATCGAGGTTTGGATAAATATTTACAAAACAATACTAAAAAAATATATTCCACATTTTTATAAAAATCCAAAAAAAAAACAAAAAAACTTCCAAATGAATTTCATTTAATAAAGATTGAAAGTATTTGGCAACTTTTATTTTTTTATCATTTTGTTTGAATATGAATCCATAATAATATCTATGACACAATAAAAATATACAACGGCAACACAATTTGTACCACATTGTATTTTGTATGTATGCTTGAAATTTAAACTGAATGCGATTTGAAGAAAAATTGCACAGCAAAAAAAAAAAATAAATGTGTGAAAATAAAGTTTTTTTTTTGTTTTTTTTTTTTTTAGATTTCCAATGTCGTTTTCTTTTTAATCTATTTTATTTTATTTTTTCGCAATTTTTGTAGAGTCAAAGCATTTTGTATTTGTATTTAACTTATACAATATTCAAAAAAAAAAAAAAAAGAAAATATGTACTATAATAAAAAAAGAAAAAAAGAGCAACAAAACGATAAGCTTTTTGTTTTATTTTTATTTGTGTCACGTGTTATTTGAGTGTTCTTTTTTTTTCTTGCATAAGTTTAAGTCCAAATATCATATGAAAAAATGAGACAAAAAACAAAAAAACTGAACGTGGTAAATTTTTAAAGGCGATTTGTGCTGTTGTTTATTTGAAGAAAGTATGAAAACTTTGAAATTTATTATTGTAAAATTTTATTCCTTGTCTAATAGGGTTTAAATGTATAGGAGTTGATTTTTTTTTTTCTTTTTTTTTTTAATGCTGAGAGGATAGGAAGAAAACTTATGAAATACAATGTAATAGAAAATTGTAAAGTGGAATTGATAAAAAACAAAAAAAAAAAAAAATTCGGTGAAAATTTAAATAAACTTGGCTGGCTCACCTTAATTATTTTTGTTTTTTTATTTTTATTATTATTGTTTTTGTTTTTCTTTTTGGGTTATTTTTAGTTATTCAGTATAATCTTATGAATATTTATAAATATTACTGTATGTTACTGTGTTTTTTTTTTTCATGTACTTATAGAAATATATTTATTTTATTTTAAGTTCGTCTTAAGATATTTAATATTTTTTAAATTAACATTTTTAACTTACGGAACAGAAAGGTGCCTAAATTTAGACACTATAATGTAAATATATATTTGTAATCATTAACACTACATATTACAAATATTTTTGAAGATAATACATATGTTTAATATATTTCGGCAAATATATTATTAAAATCTACCCGAGTTAACAGAATTATTAAAAAACAAACCCAAGTTATGCAAACTTTATTGAAAGATTCTTTACATTATAAATAAATAAGCTTTTACCAGTCATTTGTTCAATTAATAATATATCATAAATTTTTGTCAACCTAATTGATGGTAATGGCACCAAAATTTCGAGCGCCAGAAATGTTGAAAGCTTGACTAAGTGGTTTTTGGAGTCGTGTCTGTCTGTCTGTGAGAACGTGTACAGCCCAATTAACTGAACCCAATTTAATCAAATTTAAAATTTAATATTTTGATGGAAATATAGCTATATAATATATATATATAGATAATAATATACTTAGCTATAAGTACATTTTTATTGTTTCTTTTGAATTTTCCTGAGCATTTGTTTTGTAAAAATCCTATTAAGTATATCTTTTATATATATGTACCTACTTATTTCCAACAAGGATAATGGTTTTAGGCTACGTGAGCGTACCACTTTTACCTAATCTATAAATATTTGTAAATAACTTAGTAAAAGAGCAATATTAAGTTTTCCTGTTCCTGTGATCGGTTCTGTCGGTTTCTATTGGTTCGAATTAGATGAATTATTTTTATTTTTTTGATAAGTATAAACTGTGTAAATTTTAATTTTCCCAACGAACTTTACTATGTATTTAAATGGAATTCACTGTATCGAAAGTTAACTATTGTCAACTTTACTGTATTAACATAATATTAGATAACGTTTTTTATATTATTAAATTAATCATATTTTTTAAATCAAATATGTACATATATATGTATTTTATTAAAGCATTTTTCCCAATTTTTATAACTTACTTCTAGAATATAATAACAAAATTGATTTAAAATGATACTTTAGGATTGTATAAAAGTAATATTGTGAAAAGTAATAATAATTTTATCTTAACACGATTATATACGATTAACTAATATTTTTATATAACAAAATAATAGAAAAATTTGAAAAAAAATTTGTTGATATCGTCCTGCGTACAGTTAAAAAATTTATGCCAAGTATATAAGTAAATAAGTATATAATATTATATATGCAATTTAAATATTGTATAAACAGACGACATTACGCTATTTATAACTGTTTATTTATATTTTGTTATAAATTGTTTTATAACTTCATAAGTATTATATTTATTAACTTTGTTTAAAGGTCAGAAGAAAAAGGATATTTTTATCTTATCACTAATTTTTGATATGTTGTTTTACATTTTTTATTTTATTGTTCTTGTTTAGTATGTATATTTTTACATCAAGAAAATACAATCAAAGAAATGCTTTAGTGAAAAAATAAAAAAAAAGGCAAAGGATATGTCGTTTCAGGGACATTTTAAAAATAATTATATATGTTTTTTAAACTGTAGACCAAAATCTAAAATGCAACGGAAAAAGATATATGTATATAAATTTTTATATTCAATTTTAGTTTCATATTATCAATAAATATTCTGTAGATTTTTAGTTTCTTAGAGGCAATAAGGCTGACAGAAGTATTTTAAGTGGAAGCAAAATTTACAACACGTAGAAATAGGGAGAGTACAATTTAGTTCTACATACATCAAAAGATCTCACTGTTACTTACATCGCTTTTACACCTAACTTTAGGAGCTATAAGAGTATTTTATTGGTCTGTCAACATTACAGTTTTAAATAGTTTTTAATAATTTATACTAGTAGAAGTTATAGTGCCTACAAAAAATTGTAGAAATTCTCAATATATATAACGGCGCATAAAATATAAATGCTTATTGATCGAAGTAATAGTAAAATTTGCTACCGCAGCTTTTTTGTTTTTAGAGGTTAAGTAATATTTTACAAATTTTAAAACAATTATGGGAAACATTTTAACATTTTTAGGTTAGAATATTTCTGAAAAAAAAAATGACGATCAGCTATAGAATATTATTTTTTGGAAATTATATATATATTAAGGATAAGGAAAACTATCTAAATTTAAAAACATAATAAATACTTATATTTTATTTCAATTACTGTTTAGGGCCTCGATGGCCTCAATTAAAGAGAGAGCGTATAAAATACGCTGTAAACATTGAGGGAGTGTGGGTTCGAATCCCACACACGTCATAAGAGTTATTCCCCGTTACGACATTTACAGCCACGCCTGAACAGGAAAAGCGGTGTAATTTCCTGTCCACATTTATGTGGCAGAGAAATGCATAAAAAAAAAATTACTGTTTTACGTTTCAAAATTTAAAATATAATTAAAATTTCACAAGACAAAATACTACTTACACTTTTTTTTCAGAATCAGAATCCATTTCAACATAAATATATTTATATTTCTCCTTTTGTATGGCTCATACCAAATAACAAAACAATCAACAATAATCATAAATTTTTACCATGTACAAATTTAACTGACATTTCGACTTTTTTTTTCATAACCGAAAGAATGACGCTTGTCAACTGCATAATCGTAAGTTCGATAAAAGTTGAATTTTTGATGGTTGCAATACAAACGACATTACCAAAAGCAGGGTATGTTTTAAGTTGTTTATAGTTTGTAAATTTTACATTGTATATATGTATAATCATAAAGTTTCTACCCACCCTGTACATATATTAAAAAAAAGACACGTGTTTAGATCATATTACACAAAAAATCTTAAGTATAAAGGAATGAAATATTCAAATTTATTGACCTTTAATTGAATCTGTAGTTTATTCAGATGTTCTAAATTTTTTTAATTGCAAACATACATAATTTACTTATTTATATTTAATACGTATTATATTATATTATTATTAAAATCTAAAATTAAAAAAAAAAAACGTTAATAAAAATTAGCAATATAAACAAACGAAGCAAAACAAAATAAAATAATTAATGAGATGGCATTTTCCAATATAAGTACATAAAAATAAAAAACCAAAAAGAACAACAACAGGCATAAAAAACAACATACTATCGATTTAAATGAAAATCGAGAAAATTGTGGGTGATTACAATAGGGTGTATTATATATTTTATAAAGTATATGATTTAGGCAACTATAAATACTCAGTTTTTTTTTTTTTTTGTTTTTGTGTTTTTGCATAAGTATATGTACATTGTTTTATGTAATGCATACATTTTTTTTTATTTTATAAATAAAATTTGGTTTTATATGAAATATATGTATAATATATATGTACATACATATATATATACTTGCCTATAAGTAAAATTATTTAAAGTTAGTTTTTTTTTTTTTGAGTTAGCTCACAATAAATATTTATGAGGAGAATTCAAGTCTATTTTTAGAAGAATTCAATTGAAAAAACAAAAAAATAGACATAGAAAAAACGAAACAAAGAAACAAAATTATTTTCTATTTAAGATTTTTTTTCAATTAATAATAAGTATTGAGGTCGTTCAGGTATTATATATAGATATAAATAAATAAATAAAAAAAAAACAAAAAAAGTATTAAAAAGATTCTACCAGATTCTTCACTCTAATCATACAATATTCATCTCCAAGAATAAAATTACTCCTATGTGAATTTTTTTTTTCTTTCAATTGATTGGTTTAATTTTGTTGATGACGAACAATTTTGGATTTTTCTTTTTTCTTTTTTTTCTTCTTTTGTTTCAACGTAAAATTTTGGAAGAAGAATTTTTGGAAGATAAGTGAAAAATAAAAAAAAATAAAAGGTTAATAAATTTCTTATGACAATTTCACAATAATTTAAAGATGACGAATTTTAAAAATATTATTCATCCACACCAATAAAACTGATATTTAAAATTAATATTTTTAAAATTCAGTATTATTTTTATTATTGTAGAATAGAAAGAAGTATGTCTGAGATTTTAAAATGATTGAATTTTATTTTTTTGTAAAATAAAGTAATAGCAAAAGTTTTTCCTTACGAAATTTCTATAGTGTTTACTTTATTTTTCTATAAAAACAAAAACAAAGGCTACTGTCATCAATAATGAATAAAAAATCGTTTTTAAAATGGAAAATTGAAAATACTTAGCTATATGTACATAAGTAAACATACTTCAAGTACATATAAAATTAAAAGTAATAATATCGAATATAATATATATATAATATATATATATATATGTATATATATATGTATATATATATTAATAGACACCTTATAAAAATGATAAAGTAAAATCTTACACCATTTTTAATTTCATGACATTTTGTAATTTTTATAGTCGCGGAAAATATGAGATAAGAATGAAATTATTTTTTTTTGTATGAAAAATAAAATTAAAGTGTTCTGATGAGAACACGAATTTTTCAGAATCTACATCTATAAATCTTCCTTAAATATGTTGTTCTATTGGATTGAAGTTTTTTTTTAAAAATTGTAGTAGTTTAATTCATATTGTCTTTGTCTTACAACTTCAATCATTAAGCTCACAAAAATTTTATTATAAAATAATAAATTCGTCTATGTACTATAAGTACTTATGTCCTTTATCTTTTCTTGTGTATCGAAGAAACTGAAACTAAGTATACATAGTTTTGATATCTCCTCTAGTAGTTTTGATTTCTTTTTTTATTATGGGCGATGTTTTGCTTGATTTTGTCTTTCAATTACCATATCATATCAAACCTGAAAAATTAATAAATAAATAAACGAATTATGAATGATTTTATTATTTTATCACACGCTACACTGCTGTGTTGCAACAATACATCTAATTGAATTACCAAATTAGTCTATTTTTAATTAATACATAATTATGTAAAACTAAATTACCTTCCATTATTTTTTAAAGCATGTAAATCCAATTATGATTTTCTAGTTAGTTATTTACTTACTTTACTAAAATCATTATTTACACTTACATTTTTTTTTATTTTTGTGTCCATTTTTTTTTGGTTTTTGTGTCCAATTTTTTTTAAAATTATTTCATAATAAAACAGTCATTTACTTTTTAAATTTAAAAGGAGAAAAATAGACGATTAAAAAAATTATAAAATTTAAGTATAACTAGTCATAAAATGTTTCTATCGATCGAAATCACCATGTTTTTGTTTTTTATGACCAACTATCGAAATGAACAAATTAGTAATGTCTCCAAAATCACATTAACTACCAGGAATCGATACCATAATTTTTTGTGGATGGAAAATTTCTGTAATCGTTATACAAGTTAACAAGCGTAACAAAAAGGAATTTACCTTTGATGTCTGTTTGTTTTTGCATTACATTAAAATTAAGAAAATAATTTAGTGTCAGATTACCCTAATAATTTCAAGATTTTTTGAACCGCCCTAAACTATTTTTAAAACTTCAAGAACTCATTAAAAAGTGTGAATAATAGTATATTTTTTCTAATTTGCTTCAAAAATTCGATTTGTTATAAGTATGTAAAAATATGGATTAAATCAAAATATTTTAAAAGTCCAGAAATAAAAAATTTCGTATTATGGTTTATTATCTATTGAAAACTTCTACTGTCTTTTTTTTAATATGTTTGTTTTAAAAAAAAAAAATGTTTGTTTTAACAAAATTTGTCAGAAAATTTGATTTTCATTCGATTTATATATGTATGTATGTATGTATTTAAAAAAAAACCTAATAAAAACTTTATGCTATGGAATGTCGTTATTTATGTTTTTCCATTTTGCGATTTTGATCGATATTATCTTATGTTTGTATGTTATCTTAAGTGTAATGTAAATACTTCTTATACACCTTTGTTACCTAATATCGACTATTTGAGTAAAATTTACAAAATAGTAAATTTCATTATTTTTAGTAATGTGATATAAGTACATATATATATATAGGTATTAAAATAGTAAAATAGTAAAATTCAATTAAAGTTAAGTTTGTAAAAGCCATTTTAAGAAATATCAAAATTTAATGTGCCTAAGTATACATCTATGCATGCATGAATATGTATGTAAAATTATTAAAATTCAGGGTTAATCAAAATAAATTGATTTTTATTTTATATTTGAAAAAGAAGTAAACTTTGAAAAAAAAAAGTAAGTATCACAATAAACAAAAAAAAAAAAATTATCAATTTTTATTTATGGTTGCATTTCTTTTTTATGCCACATTGGCAAAAATAATTCTAGTCATTTACATTCAATGTTTTTATAATAAAATAATTGACTTTTATTAAAAGTTCTTACAATTATTATTAAAATCATTGCAAATTTTTCAATTTTAATTCAAGTATAAAAAATTTAGTTATATATGTATGTATTTTGTTTTTAATTAAATCAAGAAAAATACGTAGAATACAAATAATTATAAGAATAAATAAAAATAATAAAATAAAAACTATACCTTATAGTTATAAAAAAAAAACAAGTAAATAATTAAGAAAATTTGCTTGAACTTGAAATATAAATTGAATAAACAAAAAAAAAAAATACATAAACAATAACAAAATGATAATAATAATTTTACTCTCTCACCTTGAATTTATAGATTTATAACCATTGAAAAATGCTATTTTAGATAATAAAATATAATATGATTGTATAAATAATATTATGTATATGAATTGTACTTGTATAGTTATAGTAACTATTTGTATACATATATGTATATATAAGTATATATAATATATATATATATATTTGAAAAAGAAGGTCAATAATTTAAAATTTTTAAAATAAAAATAAAAATTTATTTTTATAAAATCTTGTTAAATATACTTGGGAAGTTGGGAAAATAGTTGAGAGTAATTATTACTGTAGATTGAGAGAGACTGTAATTTGAGAGAGGAAAAAAAAGATTGTACTTATATAATAGTACTTATCTATTAATTTTGCATACATATATATAAATAAAATTTATACCTAGATGTAGTTTTTGTATACAGTTTTCTATTATAATGTTTGTGTAAACTATTCTTTTCTACTTCCAACTCCCAACTACACCAGCTTATGAAAAAGAGTAGAGGAGTAAATACGGTTATGTTAAATTAACGTTTCATTTACCAACTAAACTTCCAACTCTTATTTTTTTTCCTTCCTACTCTTTCCGTCTAAAAGGTACGGAAACAATACCACTAAGTAATTATACACAATTTTTTTTCCCTATGGAAGGTGAGAATCTTCCAAAGACACAAAATTATGTATATCCCTTGATATAGTGTCAGATTTTTATTGTCTAAATTGTCTCTTTCTGTAGCCAATATAATAGGATGAAACCCCTAACTGCTAACGCAGTATATTGGCTAGAGAGTAGGGATAAGATATGAGAGGCTAGGATAAGGATGCGAAAACGTTGAAATGAGAATGAGATTGTAAGGGAATAAGAAATCCGCCTATTATTATTACTATTTTCCTATAAGTGACTATAGCCATCAATAATTACAACATGCAGTAGTATATAGTATAGCACCTTCCTGCATAAGGTAATAATTGAAGGCAATCCCACTGTCACAGTAGGAACTATTGTTATTACAAATAATAGTATTAATAATATTAATATTATTTACTACAGAGCGAGGATCAGTGTATTACAACGTACAGTAGTATATGATATTTTCTTGCATGATGTAGCCAAAGATAGCTTAACTATTGCAGCTATTATTATTTATGTTATTATTTTAAGTGTTTTACATTTTCTGTTTATTTGATGTGAGTAAAGTACAAATTATAAAATAAAAAAATTTAGTAGAAACAAAATTTATTAATCTAAAGGTTAAATTATTTATTTTTAAGTAAACTTTATACATATATACCCTTTATACAACTAAGTATATAAATATGCCAGTATATTTTGTGAGTTGTTTTGATCTGCTTTAATTTCAAGTTTTTTATTGATAAGTTTTTTAAATTGTTGAAAATTTGAAATAGAAGAAGAATTAATTTTGATCTGTTACCCCGTATCAGCATTCTATATAAATTTTATAATCTTAATAAAAAAAAAAATTGTGTTTACTATTATAAAATTAAATTAAATTAAAATTTTGTTTACCTAATAAATTTTCTTAATTGCTATATAAAATTAAGCATTAGATTAGTATAAAATTAAGCATTCATAACAAGTAGATAGACGAAAATTGTTGTTTTTATGAATATTCGCTTCCTTTGAGAACATTTTTACAATTCATTAAAATTTTACAAAACGTTAGTTTGAAGAATAAACGAGAAAAGTATGTATGTACCGACATATGTATGTATGTTTCTTTATAAACAAAATTTTCAGAAATATTAGATAACTTATCTGTCACGGGGTTTTAATTAATTAAACTGAAATTGAATGAACTCAGATTTCGATTAAATTTTTCTAGATTAAATAAAATTCTCAAATAGCTTTGGGATATTTGAGGAATATACACAATGCACTTTCTTTATATTTTTAACACTTTAACTGTCCAGTCCAGTACAGATTATTGATAAGTAGATCTTAATTAAGTCGTTTGTATTACATAAATCATTCACAAAATAATATAGTACCTCGTATAGTACCTACATATATTTAACACAATATGATGCGGTCAATAAAACAATTTGTTATTATTCATATGAAAGTGTAAATCATTACCAAGGTATTGTTTATTTATTTTATGCTTAGATTATCCGATTTATAAAACATTTGATTAGAAAAATGTTTAAATACCTAATATTAATCTGTACATGGGTAGATACTATATGAATAAAAAAAAAAAAAATTCTATGGTAATCGAATAGCAGCAATCATCCAGTTTAATTATCACATGCCTCTCAAAAAAAATTTTGTATTAAGTACATTATGTATGCAAGTACATCGTCATTAGTACAATATTATGTACGGATACATAATGTTCTTAATTTTTCTTAGCCTAGGTAATATATCCATGTATAGAGATAGATGTAAACATATTATATGTATGTATGTATTATATAGGTTCTTTTATACATATTATGTATATACATACATGTATTTAATAAGTAAACACATATTTTGGTTTTTTTTAACTAAAAATTACTTTCTTAATTTATGACTTTCAATTTTTACTTCAAAAATATAAAAATTGGTAAAAATCCTTTCATTAAAAAAAATCATTATAGGATTAAATACGTACATATGTATGTATACATTTTGGCGTGTCTCAGCTCAGACGTTCATACATATTTTAGTGTTTGATAATAATTATGACCTTATCTAATAAAATGTTCTGTATTATTTTTATGATTTTTAAAATTAAATAAAAATCTCCGACTGGAATTTATTTTATTTTTATATAGGTACAATTTATGTATGACGTACGTATATACATACATATCTACCATGCGTAATATAATATGTATAGTTAAAAATAAGTATATTATATTGTACCACATACCTGAATATGTATGTATGTATATTTTTTTTAATTCAAAAAAATCTTTACTATTTTGCTTTACATCTTGTAAGTACATACATAAGGACATACATACATATGTAATTTTTATTTTTATTTGAATTTACAGTTTATTTTTTCACGTTTCTTTGCATTCAGTATCGTAATTTTATAACGTACCTATTCGAGAAAAAATTTATATACCGTTACATTTATTGTATATCCATATACAAATATATATATGTATATACATACATATATACATATGAACATAGATAAATGTTTGAATGTACATTCATACATCATATGTTTTTGCATAAAAATATTATTATGTACATACATATGTAGGTACATATATACATATTTTTATAATTTAAAATATATTATTATATATTTATATTATTACATATTTGTTTTAGTTTTAACATTCCATATTTAATATTTATTTATAGGTATCTACATTCTACATTTCTCACTGATTTTTCTGTTTTATTCTCCGCAGTCCGCATATGTATCTACATTTTACATATATATGTACATAGTACACACATGCATACATACATACATACATATATACATACATATATAACACATAAATGTAGATACTATGTAGATAAGGTACATTTTTATTTTTTTTATAAGAAAGTTATAAATTTGCCAATATGTTGTGAATATGTTCGTTTTTTTTTTGTTATATTTTTATTACTTTGTATCTCACCTGTTGCTTCACTGTTATACTAAACTAAAAAAAAAAATTACCAAAAATTAAAACAAAAACTATTGAACAAAAAATTTACAACACAACAAAAACACCTTATTTGATAACATTTTACTAACTCATTTACAATTATAATTTGTATACGTATAAATAAAAAAGTTCTATGTGTTTCCAAAATACAATACATTTGTAAGTACATACATAATATATGAACAATAAATAAACATACATTCATATACCAGAAAATTTAAAATAAAATGCAAACATTTTGTAAATAATTTTTTTTAATTAAAAGTTAAAACATATCTACAGTCTACTTAATAAATATGTACGTACTCACTTTAATAAAATATTGTATTATATGAATAAACTGTTATACATTATCTTTTCATTAATTTAATTTTTATTCAGCCATTTCTGTAAAATATTGAATACATTTATACAGGACAGAGGAGAGGCATACGTCCATATAACATAAAATTGTCTAGTGTAGTGATAAAATATGATTGTGGTGTGAGTGATATTTGTATATGTATGTAAAAAAATTATAACTGTATTTCTTTTTATATACCTACACATCCCGTATAAAAAATAATATAAGCCATAGCCAAGCCATTAGCCAAGCAAGGTAAGACTGGAAATGGCCTATGTTTGATATTACATACTTTGCTGTCAAACAAAATAAACAAATAAATTGCGGTTTTATTTGTTTGTGTGGTGAAACTATAGTATGCGAGATTGTATGTATTGTGTAGTTATGAATGATAGAAAGAAAGAGAAAAAGTTATATATTTATAAAAAAAAAAAATAAAGAAAGAAAAACATGAAAATGAAGACTGCTTATGTCTGTCTGTTTTTAACCTACTTTTCCAATTTAAGAAAATTTTCAAATTTTTTTTTGATGAGAAATGAAAACGTGTGTAGTTTAGAGAAAAACTAAAAAAAAAAAAAAAAATTATATTTTTTGTTTAAATTTATGTTAAGGCTGTTTTTTTTTTTTTTTTTTTTTTTTTTTTTTTGATAGAACAAAAAATACATTCATATAGGAATGTTCAATGTACAATAGGTACACACATATGTACATAGTAAATAATATACATCATTGTATGGATGTACAAGAAATAGAAGAAATAAAAAAACTAATTGAAAATTAACATGTTTGAAAAGTTGATATTAAAATTTAAATAAAGTATGTATGTATGTGCATGTTATACCTATTTTACTTTATAATTTTATTTTTATTTAAAAATTTTAAATTCAAAGCAATACCGTTATACAAATTTTGTGTAACAGTGATATCTGTAATTCTGTACGAGAATTAATGGTTTTATAACTTCCATATCATTCCTGAATTCAATAATTTTACATAAAATAAGTACCTATTACTCTTTTATTAAATTTTCAGTTCCATTTACTAGAAACAAAAATAAAATAATAAGTGCATACAGGCATAGTATATACATAGCTATGTAATATGTACATATTTACAATATATGCATGTGTATGTATATCTTAAGGATCGTTTTTTGTAATAATCAGTAAATTTAGGAAATTTGTGTAAGAGGCTAAAGAAGTCACCACAATATTTTATCACCATTCTATTTTCAAAAAAATAATAGAAATATTTAGGTACATATCAATAATATGTAAAGATATTCTCACTCAACATTTTGTTCGTTGTTTTCCAATTTCTTCAGAAGTAATTTGAATTTCTTTTTCTAAAATTCCTAACTTCTTAATTTTTTTTAATAAAAAAAAATCAGTTATGTCCATCACCTTTTGCAAGAACATAATTGATATTTGTATTTTTGATAGGGTAAAGTAAAATTTTACAATTTTCTCATTTTAATGTCATTTGTAATGTAAGAAAAAGTACACAGTCAGAAAACTGACTAAAAATGTAATAGTTGACAGTTGTCATTATTATTATTTACTTTTCAAAATTATAGTGTAGCGTATACAAGTTTTTTTATACGAATTTTTTTTTAATTGTTTTAAATAAATTATCAATTAAAAATGGAAAAAAAAAGTAATTTTAATGGAAAATTCAACATGAAAAGTTTATAAAAAAAAGTAATTTCAAAATTCAACATGAAAATTACCTTCAGCGGCGTACGTAAATTTATTTAGAAAAACATTTGTCAAAACATATATTTTTGACGTCTAAAAAACTTTATAAATTTATAGTTTTTACCCGATGAAATTTCTCTGGCTAAAACTTTATAAAAATTTCATAGGGAAAATGTATCACGTGATCAATATTTTTAGTCAAAGAAATAGTCACTCTCCAGTTCGCAGACAGTTTTCGGGGTAAAAATTTATAAAGCTTTTGAGTACGCAGATAAGATTTATATTAATAGATATATACATATATATGTATGTGAAACATGTATGTATGCAGCTATATTCACTGTATATTTATACATTTTTTATATTATCTTATTATATATACATATATTTGATGCACAAAATTATTAAGTGTGAAATGAGAATAACTTTTCTTTAATAACTTTTTCATATTTTTCTGTTTCAAAATATTGTATTGTAAAAATTGTTCCAATAAAGTGGCACTTGGGTTTGACAGATATCAGAATCTTTTCTATTTCCGTCAATATAGTATGAAATTTGATCAAATTCCATTCCAACATTTGGGCTGTACACGTACCCATAAACACACTACTTCAAAAACTCTTTCAGGTTTCTATCTACCGGATTAATGCATAATATATGCATAATACATGCAAAAGCCAAATTTCGAAATTTTGATGCCATCACAATACATACATTCCTTATACATTACATGTATGCGATTGGTAAAACTCTTATTTATACAGAGTTCCCGACAAATTTTAGTGAATGAATAATAACGTATAAAAAATTCATTGATATAAAATTATTCCTACTTTAAACAGTTTTAGCTGAAATTTACTATCATATCAAGCGAAGTTTTAAACATGACAGTATATGACAGTATAATGGACATAAATAATAGGTATATTTTTCTGAAAGATTAGATGTAATTTTAATTAAGATTTTTATACTTTAACATACATTTATTTGTTTTTTCTTCTAAAATGTCGACATTGTTTTTATTTTTTCTAAAATTTTATATGAATGGTACTTAGTTTGACAGATTAAGGCATCATTTTTAAAATTTTAATAATTATCATTTTGAAGTAAAAAACAAAACTATATACGTATATTATATATTATTATAATATGAACATTTATATAAATACATTTGTTTAAATATTTTGCCTATTATCTCTTTTTTTTTTTTCTTAACAAAATATTTATTTAACAGCTTAATTACTACACCTATAAAATATATCGTCTATATAATACTAAGAATTAAATAAGAACTGTATTGAACCCTTAATTAATACCTAAAAATTGTCTAGTATTTAATTAGAATATTTTTTAAATGAAAGGTACATGTACAAACTTTTCAATTTTAAATTATATTTTCAATTTCTCAGAATGGAAAATACGTGTTATGACGATTAAATTAAAAAAATATCTTTTCGATTTTGTCGTAACTAAAAGAAGTAAAAACTGCTTAATTACATACTAAGAAAAAATCATTTAGTATAATTTTTAAAATAGATTCACTTTTTCGAGTATTTTTTTTGTATTAAGTAGGTACCTATTTACACTCCTTCGCACTTTCACATTCTTAAAAACTCTTTTAAAATCTTTTACCTATAAGTTACCATTTAATTTTTTTAAGACAATATTTATAAGTAATTTACTTATTTATGATTTAATTAAATTTAAAGAAACGTTTGGTATAGGTAAATAATACATTAGTACTTTAAATTTTGGTAATCGTTAACGAAGAGAAAAAAATTAAAATCAATGGTTTAAAAATTCTATCCTAAATTTTATTTTGTATATATACATAATACATATACATACGTATACGTATACTTATGTGAAAATCACAAATAATTTATATTTAATTATTTGGATTATTGATTTTTTGTTTTTTTTTTTAAATATTATGTAGAATATTTATTTACTTACTTATTATTATGTATATACGTATTATAAAAATTGAAAGAAAGTTTTTTGCTTAAAGAAATAAATAGGATTAGTTGCGAATTTATATGGTGAAAGTACAAAATAATCATTTGATTATTTTTTACATATTTTGACTCTTAAACAAAAATAAAAACATAATTATTATACCATTAAATTTTACGTGTAAAGGGTATAAAATTAACCTGAAAATATAATGGAATGAATTATGACATAATTAACATTCTAATGTTACTTTTAGGTTTTTATTATTCCTTTTTTTTTGTTTTACTGCTTAATATAATATAAGATATGTACCTAAACGGTTAAACCTACATTACAAATTAGGAATTTGGAATTGAAAATTGTTTGAAGAAAAAATTTATTTTAAAATTTGAAATTAAAAAGTGATTATAATTAGAAGCATATTTTCATTAAGTGATTATAATTAGAAGCAATCACCTCAATTGTGTATTCTTAATGTAATTTTATAAAATAAACAGAATAACAAAATAACAGGTTAGAGTAAAAACAAGTAGCAAAGATGTGCTAAAATTAGGATTACTTCCTTGTTCTAGATGTGAATCAATTTTAATTTTTAATAAATGCAATAACTACAACTGAGGCGCCTCGTTGGCCTATAGCTGTAAACACCGAAGGGAGTGTGG
Organism: Poecilobothrus nobilitatus; assembly: GCA_947095535.1. NCBI lineage: Eukaryota > Metazoa > Arthropoda > Insecta > Diptera > Dolichopodidae > Poecilobothrus > Poecilobothrus nobilitatus. The sequence continues at coordinate 60,956,539 of OX352774.1, forward strand.
ATTCGACTTCCACATACGTCATAAGAATATTTCCTTCATATGACATTTACAGCCACGCCTGAAAAGGAATGGCTGTCCAATTTCCTTGTCAAATTTATGTGGCAGGGGAATAAAATAAAATTAAAGAAAAAAAAAAAAACATTACAACTGACAGAATATTATGGGTGAACTAAACTTTTATTAATTATTTGATAAAAATTGTTTAATCGTCAAAAAAGAGCTGTCAAAAGTTGTCTTAAGTGTACCTAAATTTTTTTTTTTTTTTTTCAAAACTGTCAAAACTCAATATCAATTACAAGATATATCGACATTGGTAAATTGTTACTTAAACAGAAAAACATATTGATAATTACATTGCTTCTCCATTTGTGTATGTGTGTGTTGGTCAAAATCAGATAGATTTTTTAATATGTATACCTAAGTATACTAATAAATAACTATGTAATTAATCTTTAGATTTTTTTATACGTTTTTCAATCTATGAATATTGTTATATTCCTCAATCTTTAATATTAGCAGTTAATAATGGCTCTTAGTAATGTATCAATATTTCAGACGGAATTTTTGAATATAAAAAAAAACCCAAAATAATCAAATTATTAAAAAAATAATAATAATAATACTTAATAAAATACAAAATCAAGATTCATTTACCTTTTTCAAGGATTTTTGATTAAGTTTTGTATTTTTTTTTTACCTTTGAATTTTTTGATAAAAATTTTTGTATAAAGCAAACGTATAAAACGACTAAGTGAAGTGACTTATTTTCTTCTATTAAATATAATTATACTGAAGTTTTTAATAACCTTGGTGTAGATTGATGATTATGTTACTAAAAAAAAAAAAAATGTTTTCAACTAAAGCTATTATTTAATTTTTTTATTTTTTTGTAAAATTTTAGTGATGTTTTTTTTTTTTCTCGTAAATTTTTTAAATGTATTAACATTATAAATAAATTGGTACTTAAACAGGAAAATAACCTTTGATTTTAAAGTACATACATACATATATACTTACATAATTTACTATAAAATTCTAGTTACTATATTATGTATAAATGTATGTAGCAAGAGATCTCGAATCTTGTTTTTATTAAATAGTTATTGTCAGATCTTTGTATAAATAAAATATTAACGTGACTTTTGACAATGTTGTATTGGATAGTAGTAGTACTGATTGAAAATCGTTCGAACTTTTTTTTTTTTTTTGAATTTTATATAGGTACAGTTCTATGGCATTTAAATAATAAAAAACAAAGTTGGTCAAGATTGAACAATCTCTTCCACCTAAATAATTTTTTTTAATTTAATTTTAATATGAATGACAAGTTTAAATATTGAAATACATACATAATGATTGTTCCTTGTCCGTTTAAGCTAACATACTATATGGTTTGAATTAATCTCAGAGACCATTCTTGTCTTTAAATAATTAAAAATCAATTTAAACAAATTCAAATGGTTTTTTTCTTTTCAAATTACACCTTCGCGATCTTATGACTTCAACAAATACTATATGAAGTTTTCTTCAGTAGCATTACTGTTACAATGACAGTTATATCTCGGAATTAGCTTTAGCCTTTTTTACATACATGCATGCACACAGTGTCATAAAATTCTTTCTACAAGTTTCATATATAATTTTATCAAATCTACAAAAATAATTTTATCTTTCAGAAGAACATCTTATATAAGTGAGCTTTTGAACCCTTTCTATACAAGTCTGATACAATTCGGTCAAATCTACTACTAATTAAAATTTGGTATATCAGTGTAACGCCATAGTGATCTTGAGTCCAATTCTTTTTACTAAGTATACTATATAATTCGATATGTCATTTCTAATTATGCAAAATGTTAATTTCTGTCACATTAAAAGTAAAAAAATTATGCAATTTGTATTTATATTTTTATATAATTAAATTAATATATAATGTATAACTAATTAAATTATTTTAAATAATAAATATAATAAAAATATTGTAAAAATTTTAAATTTATGTAATGATTAATTAATAAACAATTAAATTTTTATATTTCAGGTCATTTATCATCAGAAGATCGTGTTGATAGTTCTCATTTTGAGACAATTAAAGTGCTTGGAACGGGAGGTAAAATAATTAAAAAATTTATATAAATAATATTAAATCTCAAAAAAATTATTGTAAGTAGTTACTTTTAAAGTAGAGTGTGGTTTAGAATGATTTTTGTTTTTTTAAATTGGCACAAAAGGTAACAAATCTAACTCGAGTTGTTATTCAACTAAGTTACTTCGTCGAATTTTATTTTATTCGAACCAATACTCTTCTAATTATAATAGACATTAACCATATTAATTTTCGATAAGTTTTCGATATGATTATATATGATAAAAAAAAATCACAACCCTAATTAATGATATGCATGGGCAGTTTCATAAGTAAATTGCGATACATGTAAAAATTTTATTCGGTTTTATTAAAGAAGTCCATATGACTTGACAAATGATTTTAAATTACAATGAATGATTGTTATAATACTATTGTAGTTAGTCATATGAAATGTAATCAAACGTATAGCATTCTTCACATCGTTTTTCCTAAAAGAGGTGAAAATCTTTCAAAGGCACCAATATTACCCTCTTGGTAGTGTCAGATTCTTACTGAATACATCCATTTCTCCCTTTATCTAATATCATGGGATGAAATTCCTAATTTCGAAGGGAGTAGGGATAAAAGAGAATGGGACAAGCATCCGGAAACATTGAATTGAGAGCTGTCCCTGTGAGCGAAGAATGAATCTGCCTATTATTATTACTATTTGCCATCAGAGACAAAGCATCAGTTACATTACAACATCCAGTAGTATTAAACTTCTTCGTTGCATGAGGTAATAATTGAAGGTAATAATTGAAGGCAATTATACGGAAATTCCATACATAATTTTATCTTTTATTTTAACGTTAGAAGTGAGCTTTTAAATTCTTTTTTAAATTCGAATACAAATCGATCTCTGTTGAACAAATTTAATTCATGGACTTATGCCGAATTAAAAAATTTCAGTTTTGATTTATAGTGTCTGTAATATTAAATTTAATATCAATAAGTATGTTACGTAAAAATAATCGTTAAAAAAATTAATTAAAACTTTATCTTTTAAGAAATTAAAAACGTGTCATTATAAATTTGTAAATTAGCTAATAAATTAAGAAATATATGTAGGTATGATGTAATGTACAACAAATGGAAATAAAATTTATTGTAATTTTTTATATTTTTATTATTTTTTACAATTAATTAAGTTATCTTTTAACGCTGTCTAGTTAGAAATAAAAAGTTATGTTTGTAAATTGTTATTTTAGTAATAATAAAATATTGTTTTTATTTATGTTTATAAATAAAATATAAAATTATTATATTTTAAAAGTGGAGTGGGGTCAAGTCATCCACGTGCTGAATATTGTTTTTGCTAGTAAATATAAAATTCTTTTTTTTTTGTTCTATTAAAAATTATATATATACATATATTATATATATAAATTATAAATTAGAGCTTTATAATACTGCTTATACTGAATACTGTTTAAAAGATTCGTTTTTTTAAGTGAAAGATAGTAAACCACTATTAGATCTGGTTAAATTCGTTCGATCGCTGCTTTAAAAATTTATTTATTTTAGTTAAGGTAAATGACAAAGTATTCCATGTAAAATTTGATAGATTTTTCGGAGTTCTTAAAAAATTAATTTGCAAATGAAAGTCCGATCTATCGACAGTTCATCATTGATGACAGTTCGAAAGGAGATCTATGTATGACAAAAATTGTTTTGAACTTTATATCAAAAGACGTTTCTCATAAAAATACAATTTGCAAAATGGGTATTCGAACAAAAAACGATTTATCAAAAAATCCATTTCATAAAAAGAAATAATATAATAAGGTATTAATAGTACCTATAGTGTTAGTTTTATTCAGAAAACTCAGATTATTAAGGTTTTGTTTTTAAATTTTACTTTTTTTCAATTGATTTGGAAGAGGGTAAATAAATAGGGTATTACGTTTAAAAATAAAGTATAATTTTAATCTTCAAAGTTTAGTTACAATTTGGTTTAATATTTTACTATGCGAAAATATAAATTTCAGCTAAAAATAATTGCGTAATATTCTACTTTTGACGATAAAATATTTAAGAATAAAAAGAAAACTTTACTGTGTAAATTAAGAGTTAAGTATTTCACAAAATTAGAATTTTAATATGATATTGGTGGTTTGACAGGTGGTTTGGTTGTGAAAAATCTTTGATTCGTAACATAATTATGATAAACATAATTTTGTCAAATATCCTTTAATCAATAAAATAAAAAAATTTGTGAAACGAATTTTGTAAAATATGCTCACTTTTGCCAAATGGGAAGTTTATGAAATGTCTTTTTTTATGGAACGAGTGAAAATATAATTTTTTGAAAGGTAGCTTTTAATAGACTTTAGAATACACTTTCCTCGATGGTAATATGTCCGAATTTCGTTTAATTTTTAAAAGTGATATAAAATATGTACCTTTTTATATAACTGGTTCTACGGAAAAAGTTCACAATTTCGAGGCTATAAAATATGATTTTTATAAAAGTCCCCAAAATAAACGAAAAAAAAACTCGTCAATTTTATAAGTATATTGCAAATACTAATATAATAAAAAAAATTTTCATACAAAGTTTCATTTTTACTTTTGGGGACGTTTTTCTTAAGGAATGTTTTCATGGAACTTTTTCTATTGAGCTTATATAACTCTATATTCTTCTATTCAGGTTGTTTTATATTATATTACAAGCATAACATAAAAGTTGACATGTTTTTTTTTTTTTTTTACAAATGTTTTGTACTTATTATCATCCGTACTTATTATTAATTTATTTATTTACTTTTTATTTTAAATACTTATCACAAAAAAGATTTATTTTAGTTTATTTAGTACCTTTTTAAAATATACAATACAAAATTCAATTTTCTAAGAATAATTAGGTCACTAACCAAATCAATCAATCTCAAACAATATAAATTTAATGAACAGGGTGATTGTAACATGAAGAAAAAATTATAATAATTTATATTCATTGGTTTTTGTACCTTTTTAAGAAAAGCTCATTGTACTTGTATTCAAAATTGATTACACAAGTTTTATTTTAACAAAAAAAAAGCAAAAAAAAAAAAAAACTATTTAATTTTAACCTGAATCCAATCAATTTTTGGTCAGATGACCAAACTAACAGCATGTTAATTTTATTTTATTGTTACTATAATCAAAAAAAAAAACTATATGTTTAACACTATTTTAAGTACTTTTTAGAGTAATTATCTATAAAGTACTTTTAATATTATAACTTTTTACTGCTACTAAATTTGTATATTTTATCCAATTATAGGAAAAGGTAGTTTTTCTAGTAAAGTAATAAACAAAAAACTAAGTAATAATAATCTGACTTTAATATAAAAATAGTAATATTTACTTTTGACAGTGAATAATCGACCTTTTATTATTAAACATAATACGTATATGTATATTTATAGGATTGTCAAAAAAATTAAACAGTGATAAAAAAAAAATTTAAAAATTTTTAAAGTTAAACTAGAAAATCCCGATTAACAACTTTTAAAATTTTTAATATTAATTATTTATTTTTTTGTTTTTATTTTAAATTTAACCCTGAATTTGTGCCGACAATGTGTAAAATTAACTCTTAAGCATTCATAATTTTTAGTAATTGTTTAAAAATTATAACTTATCAGACATCTCTAAGTAAAACGTTGATACGTTATAAAGTATAAGATAGAATATTATTTCTATATAGAAAAAGTACAATTCGATTTAAAAGTACATATATATAAGTTCGCGGTGAAAATCATTGTTGGCACTTCAGGGTTAAATATTTTATATTATAAAAATTCTATTATTTATGTAAATGTATTAAAATATAATTCCTGAAAAGGTAATTGTACTTTTCAAGGATTAAATTGAGCTTTTTTTTTTTTTTTGTTTAATACAAATATGTTCAAGTGTTTATAAGAAAAAAATATAAATCGTATTGAATTTATATCATTTATAACGTCAATTCTATAATTAATTTAAAATTTTAATTAAAAATTATGAATTTGGTATATCTTAAAATTAGTTACTTATTTTCATATATTGATATATCTTTTTTTGTTTTGTATAATTTGAATTATCTGTTGAGTCCTGATATGTATAGGGCTTGGACTAATAATAAATTTATTGTGCTTAGTTTCTTTTCTTTTTTCTTTCCTAAATGGAAACTTCAGAAAACTATTTAACAAACGGTTAGAAACGATCAAGATAAAGTATCTAATGAAATGAAACGCATGAATGACACTCTAAAAAAAAGTTAATATTACTTACATATATTCCAAAATGAAAGCTTAGACTTATTCGATTTTATATATTAACCGTAATAATAAAAAAACGTTTGCTTATAATTGATTTTATTGCACAATTAAATATCATTTAAAAAAAAAATAGACAAGACGCATAGTAGTTTTTGCAGATTCTGGGTCAAAAAATAAGATCAGGGCTTTTTGACTTTGCAATAGTTACTTACTTTTTTTTAGGAGATGTTTCAAAAGATTAATGACGGCTGGACTAAAGTTTTTTAAGCTCTTTGTAGTTTCAGTATATGCATGGAACCGACAAACACTCCAAATAGGTGAACCACATAGTAAAAATGGACTGATGGATTTAAAGTTTAGAATTTTTATTTATAAAAGGATGGAGGGTTCTTTACATCAGATTATTTATTTATTAGTTTATTTATTTTAATATTACAAATCGCATAGGATATAGCAATATTACAAAATCATCAGCTGCTAATATGTCAAATACTGTTATTAAATTATACATTAATATTATTTATTTTGTTTATATTATATATTTACATTATATTTGGTAGCAAGGATTTGTTTTCAATTAATAAAACTTGCTACCTGTGCAGGATTTGAATCCGCATTCCATCGGTTAATAAGCCACGTCCTTAAATACTAGGCCACCGAGGCCTCTGTACACCAGAATAATTTTATTAGCTAGAAATGTTATTTTTAAAAGTTATCAAAAAGCATTCTAAAGTATCTGATAATTTCAGACCAATTTCTATACCATGAGAGTTTCATTTGAAATTGTTGTTGAGCAACTACAATTATTCCCGTTTTGTTGTATAATATATGTATATATTTTGTCTTCATTTCAATTTTCCATCTGCACAAATATTTATATATAGTGCGTATAAAAACGACTAAAGAATGTTTTTTGCAATGTTAGCTTTTGCATCTGAAAAATAAACACTGCCAGTGTTAGATGTGGTAATATCAAATGTTTAAATATTATATACAAAAAATGGATACAATAGCAAGCCTCGAGGAACTTCTCCTTCAATTGAATAAGTTTACAGAGGTTGTGTCATTGAAAGAAACCTTTACTAAGGAACATTTACATAGGAAATTTCGTACAATTTTAATAATATATAGTTGGTAGGAAACTGTAAATTTCCTAAGTAGAAGAACAAGACAAGAGTAGAATTAACTAATATCAAAACTAATATCGTTAGCAAATATTCCTACTAAAAATGGTACAATTTTTGTTTATTTTACTGTTAAATCTTAAAGAGTTGAAAAAAAACGGTACTTTAGTAATTTGCACTTTTTTTTTTTTTTTTAAATGCATTTCTCTGCCACATAAATGTGGACAGAAAATTGTAAGTGTCGTAAGGGGGAATAACTCTTACTACGTGTGTGGGACTCGAACCCACACTCCCTCTTACAGCGTACTTTTATACGCTCCCTCCACACTCCTTTTTATACACTCTTACCCACTAGACTACCGAGGCCCCTTTTTGTTTTTTGTTTTCATAAACAAATTTCTTGCTTTCAAGTTACTTCTAACAACTTTGATTAAAATTTTAATACCTACCTAATTTGTTTTTTTGTTTTTTTTTTCATTTTGACTAATTTTTAGTTATTTATTTAAAAAGTCAAACAAAAAGAAAAAAAAGCAAAAAAAAAATGATGACTGACATTTTATTTACTAAAAATGTTGTCTGAATTTTATATTAATTTTTAAAATACCCCTTTGTTTTAGCGCATTTTGTACAGTCTACAAGTTAGAGGAGACAAAATAATGGATTATTAAAAAAGTTGTCTACAAATAAAATAAAAAATAAAAAAAAAAAAACAATTAAAAAATTCTTTAAATTCAAATTTTTATAAATTATAAATAAATAATTAAAAGTATCTATAGAATGAAATTATTTATTTACTTAATACAATATTTTGTTCAGTCATTTCAGTTATACATACATACATATACATATACGTGTACAGTTGTTGAGGTCAAATGGAACTTTTGAACTCATTCAAATTAAAATGACAAAAAAAGAAATGTGTTTTTTGTTTTTTTTTTTTTAAATAAAATGAAGATAATTTGATTTTAAATTTAATTAATTTCTGCGTTATACATTTTGAATTTAAAAGTTTTTAAGTTCCATTACCGATAAAAGTTTAACATTTTTTTTGCCCGTTATCTTTTAATTTTGTTACTAAATGTATAAAAGACGGTTTAGGCAAACTTAATAATTATTTTGGTTTTTTTGTTTTACCTTTTCCATTTCTGCCATTGAATGGTTAATGGTTCATTGTTTATATTCTTTTTGTATGACTCAAAATTTCTCTTGCTAAAAGTTTATTTTTTTTTTTATATTGAAAGCTGTATTAGATTCGAATCACCTTATGGCGAAATATTTTTTTTATTTGAGATGAATTTCAAATTTTGGTTTTATTTTTAAAATGCGAAAGCTAAGACTTAACTAAAAACATGACGGTTAAAGATATTTTTACCTTGTTAAAGCCCGACAATTCTCTATTAGTTATAAAACTAATAAATTTTCATAAAATTTTTTATTGAACATGGGAATTATTTTTATGTAGGTATTAATTACCACTTGTATTTGGTCAAAGGGGTAGTAGTTAAGACACCGGCTTTTCATTCGAAAGGTTTCGGGTCTAAATGCCAGTTAGATGGGTCATATTGATTAAAAAAAAAATATTAAGTATATAGAATTTAATTGTAATATAATATGTAGTCAAATAAAAATACGTATATATGTACATCATAATGTCGTAATACAGACATATACAATAAATAAAAAAAAATAACTAATTCTTGTATAAGATAATAGATGGCGCACAAATAAAAATATTTACATTTCATATTTATATAATATAGTCTTGTACAATAGCTAAAGACAGCAGAGTAATGAACGGCTTAAGTGAAACTAATGATTCTAGAAAATGAATCTTAGCAAAATATGAATAATAAATGATTTAGTGTATACCCTATGCCAAGGTGTTCTATATAAGAGTGGAAAAGAGTAATAAAACTTACCACTTTTAGGAAATTTACTGAAAACGTTCAACAACAGGAAACTTCTAAAACTTAAACTAGAACTTTTAAAATTTCAAATTTTACATATTTAGAAACTTGTCATTAAATTTTTTAAAGATGTTCTATGTAAAAATTAAGATCCTTTTATTATAAATCTCTTGTAATAACTTTATAACTTACTTTAGAAGTACTTACAAATAGGATTTCATTTAAATAAAAAAAAAGTATATTTTTATTTCCTTCAGTTATTCTTTCAAAAAAATTTTTTACGTACTAAATTTTCGGAATGGATCGTTTTCAACATTGTAAAAAATATGCTTTTTTAAACAGCCCTTTTGTTTTACATCTGCTTTTTTTTTTTTAATATTTTTTCAATAAACAAGGACATTAGATTGCGTTTTCTATTTATTATGCTATAACAATATGTTATATGCATATATATTGTATATTATATATATATATATATATTATAAAGTATGTATTCTAAAATGTAACTTAAAAAATAAATCAATTTTCTTTTGTTTTTTTTTTAAGGACATATAATTAATATCAATTATTGTTCTTTTATTTTATCATTTATTTATTTAATGTTTTTTGTTTTTTTTTTTTTTTGGTTTTGCATAATAATTTTTTTTTAAAGTACCCTTATATTTTTTTACTTAAGTGTAAGGACTTACAAAATACAATAGTCCCTCAATTTGCACGTTACTTTATTTCTACGGTTTAAATTTTACACGGTTTTTAAATTAAAAAATTGAGTTGAATACATCCTTGTTTGTTTTTTTATATGCACTGAGACGCATTTCAATTTATACGATTTAAATTTACACTATATAATATATACATATTTGTTGTGAAATGTATCTGAGCAGAGGTACATATATATACAGGGTGATTCGTAAGTAAGCGCATTGACATAAATCATCTTGTAGGGGATAATGTGTAGACAAAAGTTTTGTATATGGGTTAGATTGTGGGCCCAATAGTTTTGAAGCTGTGCGATCTTGATGGATTTATTACATCTTTGTTTTGATTAAAATGACAATAACTTCTGTTATAAACTTACGAATCACCCTGTATAGTTGAGAATTGATGATAGATTTTTTCCTTCACTCTATTTAATCAATATAATATAGAAATGGTTTACATGGCAAATGATGATGCACATTTAATGCATATAGAAATAAAAAAAAAAAAAACTTCTGGAAAATAGAAAAATTTTTATAATTTAGTTTTCAAACAATATAATATTATTGTTTTAATTTATATACATATATGTGCGTATATATATATAATATATATTTGTGTTTTCTATGCAAGGTAATAGAAACCTGTGTAGGTGTAGAAGGTTTTGTTATTTAAATGACAAATCAAGGTTAACTATATAAAAATCGATTCAATGGAAATAAAAGATGTTATTATTCATTTCAAGATTTTATTTGCAAAATGAAAAAAAAGAAAAAAGGAGTTAAACATAGAAATATAGAAAACTGCAAAAGATATCTCTATTAAAAATATTATCCTTATAAAAGGATCAAATTGTTATTATACGTTTTATTCGTATTATTATTTTCTTTTCAAATTTTATTTTGTTCAGTTCTTTTTTTTTTTTTTTTTTTTTTTGTTTTTTAACTGCTTCTAAATGTTAAAATTTAAAATTTTATTATTGTATTTTAGAGACAATACATGTTGTTATAGGATATTAAGTTTAAAAAATGAATTGAATTATATAAAAGTATTATAGATAAAGTTTTGTATTATACTATATATATGTATATATGTGTGTGCCTTGCAATCTTTTAAGCTAACGTGAACGTGTAGTTAACGTGTGTAATGGAATTTTTTTGTTCCAATCTTTTTTTGTTATACTAGATAATTTATATAAAAATATATTCTTTGACCTGTCAAAAAAAGAGAGTAATCGATATATGTATCTTGATTAACCTATAGGACTATAGAAATGCATTTGGACTATAGAAATGCATTTCGTTTCTTACTATGTTGGAGTTACAGTTACTCTATGACAGATAAAGTCATTTCGTAATGACATTACAAATAGAATTTTTAAATTCTAAATTGAGTTAACGGTGTTAACCTTTTTTAATACTACTCAGGGTGTTGAGTTACGTAACGAGTGTTACAACTGTCAAAGTATTATAAATTGACATTAGTGTTTTTTTTTATTTTAAATTTTAATATTATAAACTTACATATTAAAATGATAGTAAACGAAATCGTATAATTATAATTTCTTTTCAAGGACTGATTGTTTCTTTGAAATAAATAAATTTTCTCATCTGATTTTGATAATTCAAATTCATATTTAGCTGTAATCGTTTCGATATAACAGAATAAAGTTAACAGTACATGTGAGGGTGGTACATAGTTCTAAATTCCTATAACGGAATAACTCTTCTCAGAGTAAGAAACGAAAAACTTGTATCTGATTGCGTTTTTCAGTAAATAATATACTAATGTTTACTAAGTACATTTATAAATTGAATATTTTGGTTTATGTAGGTTTGATTTATATGTCTTTTTTTGTCCCAGAAGAATATGGCTTGATTTAGTTATTCGATGTTTGTATAACTGTAATTTATTTTAAAATTCAATTACTTGGTCATTTGTCAGATTTAATTTGTAAGTCATTTTCTTTGATTGAATTTTATAAGTGGGGGAGAGGATAGTCTGCAAAAGAATTTACCAATTCTTCTCATAATCAAAATAAAACATTGAATACTTTTAACTGCTTATTTATAGATACATATATTTAGTATAATTATTAATTAAATAAGTACTCATATTTATTTTAATATTTTTTTATTTTTTAGCTTATGGTAAAGTTTACTTAGTTAGAAAGAGAACTGGAACTGATTGTGGTAGATTATATGCTATGAAAGTTTTGAAAAAGGCTGCAATTGTTCAAAAAAAGAAGACTGCAGAACATACTAAAACTGAAAGACAGGTAAGAGATTATATTTAATAAATTAATTATAAAATTTTATTTTTTGTCAATAAAAAAATAATGTTAAAATATAGGAAAATATAAAATGTATACAAATAAATATTTAATAAAACAGACAATTTTCATATGAACACAGTAATTAGAGGATGAACATCTATGGATTTAGTAGTATAAAAAATGTCTTTTAAACATAGATTGTGATTATGAATAGTATTCTAAGTTTTAAATTTATAATAAATTTAATAATGTATATAACTATGAACATTCTTTAATAATGTATATAACTATGAACATAAGTTATGTAAATTATTAAAGAATGGGTTTTGACCTTCCGATATTAAAATTTCAAATTTGAAAAAAATTAAATTTATTAACTCAAACGTTATTTCTTTTGAGAGGTTTTAATATTAAAACATTCAAATTTTTTTTTTCCGTCTTTTTCAAGTGAATTATTTAATGCTTTATCAAAATCTTCATAGATGTATGCTTCTCCATAACTCTTTCATATTTTGTTGCTTTTCTTTACGTGTTAGTTCGTTTTGAAACCGCCAAACCGTAGAGAAGTTATATGTATATAGGAATTTTTTTTTTTTTTTTTTTTTAATTAAAAGCAATATTTTATAATCCTAAAAAAGATAGCCATATATAATTTTTGATACATTTTTAAAATTCAATGTATGTATAACTAAACATGTGAGTTTTAATATGTACATAGTAAGTGAAAGGTTAAAAATTTCAAAATACAAAATTACATGAAAATTTTCGAAAAGTTTTAACAAGGGCTAAGGGTACAAAGAGAATAAATAATCATAAATTGAAAAAAATTCTTTATGAATAAATACGTGTATGTATAAGAAAATTAGATTTGTCACGTCAATTAAAAATAGCTATACAAATATAGGGATTATCAAAATGAATTTAAGAAAATAAAAATTTTGTCTTTTATTTCAATAATTAAAAAAAAAAAAAAGAACTTTTAATTTTAGTTCTTGAAATGAGGGTTAATTTAAATAGAACGAGCATTGAATTTTTTTACCATTTTTGACAAAAATATAAACGAACATGTAAATTGTTTTCTTTTATTTTAAAATTCTTCATACTTAATTTTAAAATTTCTTTTTTTTTTCTTTATTTTAACATCTATACAAATATTTTTATTAATTTACATTATTTATTATTATGACAGAGACAACCAATTATGGTTTGAAAAAATTTTTTTTTTATATTAATTCTAAAATCATTTTTATTTAGATTAGGTAGGTATAACAGTGTAGTGACAGAACGTCCGAGGAAATAAAGCCCGCGGGCGTTAATTCTTTTTTGAATTGGAATTAAAGCCCATATATTAAAGGAATTAAAATCCGTGGGCTTTAATTGCTTTTGAATTGGAATTAAGACTTACACTATTTTTTGTTATTAAAAGAAGAGAGTAATAGAATATGTAGAGCATATAGTTTAGAGTTTTGGTAAAAATTGGGGTATCCACTTTTTCCAGAATATTTACGAATATGTATATGTGCGAGTTTCTGAATTGGGAGAGATTTGAGAGTTGGTTACAAAATCAGGGTTATATACTTTTTCGAAAATATGTATATAAGTAATACCCCTATTGTCAGGGATTTTGGGAGGGATTTTAAAATTGAATTCAAAATCAGGATTATACGCCTTTTACAAAATATTTAGATATATGCATATGCGAGTTTTGAATTACGAGGATTATATACATATTCTGGAAAAAGCTTACAACCCTGATTTTGTAATCAATTCTAAAATCGCTCCTAATTCAGAAACTCGCATATGCATATATCTAAATATTCTGTAAAAGGTGTATAATCCTGATTTTGAACTCAATTATAAAATCGTTCCCAAAATCCCTGAGGCCCTAACATTGAGACAAAAGACAAATAAGACTTCTGGTTCATTGAAGTGAGTCAAAAGTTCCAATGGGACTTCTGACATGGCACCAAATAAAATCCAGTCAAATGAAATACAAACTCATGATACTAACCTTTGTGCTACTCAATGGGTTTTAATTCTTTTTCGAAATGGACTTAAAGACCACAATCTAGTGGAATTAAGACCCGTGGGCTTTAATTCCTTTTTGAAATGGATTTAAAGCGAACGGGCGTTAATTCCAAAAGTTTTGGAATTAAGGCCCGCGGGTTTTGTTTCCTAAGGTGTTGTGTCACTGCACCAGGTATAACATTTGTAATATTTTTATAATATTACAGTAATGGTTAAAATAGTTCATCAGTTATATTATTTTCGATATTGCCTAAATATCGAAATATATTCGATATTGCCTAAAAAATATACTTTTGCTAATTCTTGAACTAATGCCTGTAACTAAAAGATGGTATAACACATCCTTTGATGTCATACGCTCGTCACTCTATATGGAAACATATGCCATTTCATGTGTTCTCTGTATGACGTATAGTAATATTTAAGAAGAACATTAATATCTTTCTTTAAAATCTTTCTGCAAATTTTCGTACCCATCCTCCATAATCCTTAATCTCTGAAAACTTCATTTGGCGAAGAACTATTTTCCTTAAAAGTAAATTCTATATCTATATTAAAGGTCATATTCTACAGTCTGGTTTTAAAGGGAATGGTATTTGTTAGTTAAATTTATTTTCGAATTTTTCGCAGAAATAATACTTCTCTACTCTAAGTTTCATTTTGAAAATATTATAGAAATCTAAAAACTGCGATGCTTGATTTAAATATAATAATAAATTTTTAAAAAATGGTTGTTTAAAATATTTTTTTTACCTTTAAAAATTTTATTCCTTTTCTATTTTCTATTATCTTGTAAAAATTCCTAATGATTTGGTTAAAAAAGGTTCTGATATTTTTGTCCATGACTGTTGTAAATAATATTTCTTTCTTATTATGTATGCAAAACATTTGTATAAATATTTTGTATAATATGTACATACATAATAACAAATATTTATATATGTTCTAACTTTTGAATATTTCTAGCGTATCAACATTTTTTATCAAAGTAGACATGTACATACTTTTTATAATACCTATTACCTATACTTACTAATTTTCTGTTTCTGCCTTTCCATTCTTTCTTAAATTTTTTGGTTCTTTTTTTTTGTTTTTTTTTTGTTTTAACAGTCAATACTTTCTTGTATTTTACAATTTTCAATTTCTCAAAAGTTCTTTAGTTTTTTTTTTCCATTCTGTTTTGAAATGTACAAGAATATCTTGGACATAAAAAAAAAAAAGAAAATTGAAATTCCGGTTTATTTATTCCCAAATCCCGTTATAAAATACCGGTAAATTTTGTTGTGGGATATATTTTTTTTTTCTTTTTCTTTTGAACTGTTAAAATACATATAGCCTATATGTATGTAAAAACACAGAGAAGTATTCGTTATTATTTATGTAGGGTAAACTGTAAAGAATGAAGATTAAGATGAAAGAAATAAAAATCAAGAATTTCAATAAGACGAAGAACTGATGAAATTCTATCGTAGGGTAAAATATTTAATAATTGGCAATAAAATAAAAACAGTTGATTTTTAAACCTTGAAACATCCTACAAATATCTAAAAATGTTGACAAAAACATTGATGTAAACATTTCATCTTCAACATTTGCACCTACAATTAATAAGTGGATATAAATGAGTTTTTAGTTATTTCATACTATATACTTATTTATATCTTAATCAAAAATTTAACATAAAGTAATTTTCTAATGAAATTATGGTGATTTCTAACAACATTTTTGAGGGGCATTTAATAATTAGAACTTCATATATGTATATATAATCCAAAATTTAAAACTATACAAAATTCTTTTTTTAATTCTCGATAATTTATACGCCTAAAATATGTTGAGCCTACATGAAAGTGACACAAAGAACGTTAAACATTTAAAAATATATACATACGTTTCATTAGTTAGTTAGTAAGTCTATAATTACTCTGTAAAAGTAAATTTAGCAAATAAATGTTTTGACCCTGTTGACCCTTTCAGATATGACCCGGAGGTGTTATAATTTTTCTCACAATTATAAATATTTATAATGATTCCCAATATGCGATTTCCAATCGCACATATGTATATGGTGAGGGTATGTATGAGTGAGGGTACTTTACATTATCTCTTAAAGTCTTTAAGCCACTTACTGTACACTTACTGAAACTTTTTAATGTCAATTAGATTGTCAATCAAAAAAAATTTCAATTACTTAATATGCAATTTGACAACAAATGAAATAGACTGACACTTTGTTTACACTTAAATTGACAATATAATAAACATGTTACTTAATATTATAAATGTATTTGAAACATTTTAAAGAGTGAAAGTAAATGTTTTAAGAAATTCTTTCATTAAAAATTCAATAATATACTGGTACATTTTTTTTTCCATAATATACCCAATGCAAGGTTTTCTTATCTTATTATTTGTTTTTATTTTATTTTTTTTTCTAAATGGTTTGTTTGTTTGTTGGTTACATTATTTGGCTTGTTTGTTATGGCTGGTATTTTATAACTACTATTTTTTTTTTGCTATAATTAGATATATGTACATCTATAAGTAGATAAATATATGTATATACGTATATACATATTTATTAACTGGGGTAAATAAATAAATAAAAGAAAAAGAAAATATCGAACGAAACATAGAAAAACTAATTTTGTTTTAAATTTTTCCTTTCAATTTTATATTGACTTGTTGCACACTATAAAAATTTGTTTATAAACTTTATTTTAAAGTGTTTTTTTTGTTGTTGTTGTTATTATTTGGTTTCATCATTACATGATCTTTTTAAATATTGATTATTTTTTTCTTTTTTTTTTTTGCTAATCTTTACTAATTTGGTTTGAGGTTTTTCAGTTTTTTTTGTTTTGTTGTTTTTGTTTTTAGCTTCCTGACAAACATCAAATGATTTGTTTTTTTTTTTTTGTCATTATATATTATTTATGTAACATGTATCAATGTATGTATATTATTATATGAATAAAGATAAAGGTTACTATGTACATATATTTATGTAGTTCTAGTTACTAATAATGTTCGATCTACTGAATTTGATAAGCGGGTTTTACATTTATGTATTAGTGAATTTATATATGTATGTTTGTTTTTATGGATTTTTAAGCTTGAATCTTCAAAACACGTTTCGATTTAGACTTTGGAGGATATAAAAGAAAAACAAATAAAATTTAGACATCATTAAAAATTTTAACTGTGAGAATAACCGAGTTTTTTTTTTTTTATCACTGCGAAAATTTTAATTCTCTGTTAAATTAAAAAAATTATATTAACAATAGAGAAAATAAAACAAAAAAAAAAAAATAATAAATTTAGTAATTTAATACTGACCAAAACCAAAATTTTTGCAATAACTATTGTTATAAAAATTAAAGTTAAAATAATTTATATTGTTGCAAAAAGATTAACGGATTTTTAATTTTTTTTTTTTTTTTTGGCAATTAAAAAAATTATGCAAAATTAAAATATATTTAGAGAAATTTTATATTTCCTTTTAGTAACCATCACAATCTTTGTATTAAATACATGTGTGTATGTGCGTAAATATTGCGTAAAATGTAACGACTCTGACTCGATGGTATAGTACACAATCATGCAAAGTGAAATATTTCGAAAATTCTGATTATGCCACATATGTTATTTTATAACCATTATGTTTTTTTTTTTTTTTTTTTTTGTAGAGTACCTATCCTAGATATCGAAGGCATCCCCAAAAAGTAATTTTCGAGATTTAGAGTGTTAACGTAGGTTAAGTGAAAACGTTAGTCTTCTGAATATTAGACCTAAAAAAAAAACTGAGTACTTGTTCAACACAAATATTCTAAGTGCTTATAGTTAGCATATTAGAGCTACAAAAAATAAAAATTTATCCAACACAAATATTCTAAGTGCATCACTTAGTTAGTATAGGTATTAAAGCTACAAAAATATATATGGTATTATATTCTAAGCGATAAATTTGAAAAATCTATTACAAAAAATACAATATTAAAAAAGGGAAAATCATTTCTGCACAATTACAACTTTGCGACTTAGCATTAGTGTGCTCTAAGCCATCGTTGTCATCCTTAAAAATTCAAATATTCGGAACAAAAATATTTCAATTTTCGAGCATCTTACTACTAATTGTATAGAAAATATTTTGTAAAATTCTGAAAATAGCGATAAATCTCCACCGGTTTTACAGACAAAATGTGGCTATGTACAGAAAAGTAAAAAACAAATCTCATCTAACAGTCGGTTGGGTCATAAAATTATGGTATTAGTAATTTCGTTAACGAGGATCACTTTACATTATAATATTATAATCATTTTTTCAACAACATTTTCTCAATCAATATTCTCCATCATATCCAGTATAATCATCCTTTAATCATAAATTTTTAATTAGTACATTAAAAATGCCGTTAATCAGATTTTTAATTATTATCCTACTGGTTCCGTTAAGAAAATTATTCTGTCCAGATGTTTACTCTATCGATTCCGTTATGGAAATTTGTTTTTTTTTTTTTACAATTTTTTATAAAAATGATGTCATAACTCATAAGTTTCTTTTATAGTAAGACCATAGAACTATTTTTATCATCTTTGTTCTAAACTTAGTAACAAATTTAAATTATTTACTAACTTTCAAGCTCTAATCTTGACAATTAAAAAAAAAAAAAACATTTTATAAGAAATTTTCTACATGGACTTATTATTTAAGAGCAAAATTTATAAATAGTAAACATTTATTGCAATAGTAAACATTTATTTTTTTGCAGAAAGTTTGTTAGCGCAATATTCAAAGCTTAGATTTTTATGAATGCTATATTTGTGGATGTATATGTATGGATGGATGGATATGTATGAAGTTATTCTGTACATATTTAATTTTAGTTTTTCGAGTTTTTATTAAATTCGAAATAAGCTGTGTGTATAATCATTTTGTCATCGACCGACTATATATATGAAACTGAGATTATTTTGTGGTAAAGAAAATGTCAATTTTCTTTTTTAGCAATCGAAGCTATACAGAAAATAAAAAATGAAGTCGTTAAATTAACATGAATATTTCTATTTAAATTATTATGCAGCCGTTGCAATATTAAAAGTTATTTGTATAAGATAATGTTGATTTTTTTTTTTTAACTAAGTTGTTCAAGACAACTCATAATTAGTACATATATTATTAATAAAAAAAAAAAAAAAAACTGAAATTAAAAATGGAAATGAAAATTTTATTTTTTCTTATTAACTAAACAAAAATACTAAGTATGTGTTTGAATTAAACAAAAAATAAAAAAGCAGGTTCATTTAATTTAAAATTTTAATTAAAAAAAAATGTTAAAATTTAAGAAAAGTTATAGAAATGAATTAAATAAAAATTAACAAAGTTGTAGTAACTACATTGTGTGTATCTTTAATTTTCAATTTTTTTTTTTTTTTACAACATACTTATATGTATATATATAAAATTTTCTTTGTGGTTGCACATCAGCTGAGTTGCTGTTTTCAATATTATTATTATAATTGTGTAATCTAATGTTGCAGAAGCATTTTGTTTGTTTTTATTTCATTTTCAGGCTTTATGTTTTTTTTATTTTTATTTTGTTGGTTTTCTTTTTTTTTTTACTAGATAAAAATATAAATATTATCTTTGTTTACTAAAATTAAACATACTATAATAAGAATTTACCACCACCACAATTTATCTTTAATTTACTTTCGTTTAAAAAAATTAAAAGAAAAAACAAACACTTTGTATATATATTTTTTAAGATATTTATATGGTATTTAATCTTTTAAATATATATTTAAATATAAGTATGTAGTATCTATGTAAGATGTTATATAGTAGCAGACTAGCATAACAGTAATGTTTGTTTTACAACAATTCATTTAATTTATTTAATTTTATTCATTTCTTTCTCAATCGGAAATGACATTTTATTCTGCAAAGTAAAATTTTAACTTAGCGTAGAAAATTTTTGGCATATAGTTGAAGAATATCTACTTATGCCAAAATTTTACGTAATTTTACACAGGAATGCGTTTAGTTTTTTACTTTCAGAGTGTTAGAGGTATCCCATATGACAGATAAAGTCGTTTGACTTTATCATCAAATGATCGATGTAGAGTTTAATTTACTTCATGACGTCCAATTAGGGTTTCCAGGTGCTATCATTTGAGTTAACTCAATTAAACTTTTTAATTCTTCTCGAGATCAGAGTAAACGAGTATTACAAATGTCAAAGCTTTTGAAGTGTTATTATTGTTTTTTTTTCTTTCAAATTTTAATGTTATAAACTTACATACATATTGAGTTAATGATTGTAAGATTAAATTTGTCAAATTTAAAATAATTCGTAAAATTAAAAAAATGTTTGGAAGATTCCAAATATGTTAAAACATGTTTGAAATAAAACAATATCCCCGACCCTGTCGATTGTGACAGCTTAAATTCCTTTTGAAAAGACTATACAAAATGGCTGAGTAAAGTTTACTTTGCATGTAAGTGTGGTATTTTATCCTTTAAACGTTTAAACTCTATTTAGAGTAAGAAACGAAAACCACTCCAGACGATAAACTTAAGGCGTAATGAATTTTGATTATTCATTTCATTTACTATTAAGTATCAGCTGAGTGAAGAGTTAACATCTATATTTAAATTGACAAATAAAAATAGAACTCTAGACACAAGATAAAGAACTTAAAAATATATGAAGTAATGTATCGAAAAAAAAACTCCAAAAAATGGTCTAAATGTAACGACTTTTTTTTTCAAATTTTATATAAAACTAATAATAAATCTTTAACCGAGCTTCAATTTCTATTAGAATTGAAAATACAGCAGCAATGGAAAATAATTTAATATTCTTTTAAAAACAATTATCTAAATTGTTGACAAAATTGAATAATAATTTATTCAAATTGAATCAATGTCCAGATTGTGTAAAGGATCTCGGTACCGATTGATGAATTCTAAAGTCAAGTGATATTTGCCTTCATTAATACAAAAACAAAATGATTTGAAAACGTTCATATCTTCAGACAACCTATTCAAAAATAACTGAGAAGGCATCATATTATATATGAAAACAAGGAAAATGTTTGAAATGAACAAGGAAAATAGCATTATCTCTAAAGAATCGTTTTATAATAGATTGACTCATTCCGTTGAATATTTTTTGTTAATACTTTGACCTTCCTTACTATATCCTGTCATATAGTCTTCACATACATATTTCGAGACAACGTTTAAATTACTTTATCATATCCTTGATTCGTTTTTTATTTTTTTTGATTCTGTTATATGATTGCTATTGAGTTTTATACATACATACATTCATATACGTCATATAGTATTTATTGAATTTCATTTTATTTTGTAAATTCTATCTTTATAAATAATTCGAGTACTGATATTGTTTTATTATATTGTTAATGAATTTAAAGATTATAAAAAATAAAACAAAATAAAAAACTTATCAAATTATAAAAAATGAAAAAATCTGGAAGTATAAGTACTTATTTATTATTTTGACGAATCTGACCTTTAATTTGTGACGCAAATAAATAAAAGGTTTACATATACCTATTTCAAAAAATTATGTAATAAGACTGCGTTGTTTTATCATTAAAAGAAAAAAAAAAAAATTAAATTGTTATTATTTCTATAGTAAATATTATTTTTAATAATTTATAAAAGTTTTTAAGTACACGGTTTATAGCATTTTTACAATTTTTTAATCAAAAAATTATCTGAATTTATTTAGTAAAAATCGTAATTCCAAAAAAAAATCTGAAATTATTTAGTAAAATTCTCAATTCATTTAGTTATTCTTATTCTTATTCATTTATTCATTCATTTTAAAACTCTGAAATTCAATCAAAAAGAAAAATCTGAACTTATTTAGTAAATACCTGAATATATTTAGCAAAAACTTGAATATATTTAGTAAATAGCTGAGAATATGTAGTAAAAACCTGAATTTGATCAAAAAATGCTATATATATATGTAATATTTATGTATATATATTGTACGTTATGTATAAATTCATTTAGGAAGTTGTAAGTTTTATGATGTTAGAAATAAGATTACTTGTAAACCTGTATAAAGGGTTAATTTTACTATACAATTATTATTCAACAGTTGAATCTATTTGCAACATTAAGTTTCGTACGATGTTGTGTTGATGTAGCGTTGTTAAAATATACAATATAATCTGATGACAATTTTGGTTCAATAAAAATATTTATGTATAATTTATACATTCATTGCTTAACTTCTAATGAAAAGGTTCTAAAAAGGTTTTACAGGCTATTTACGAAAAATATATTTTAATTAAGAACACCCATAATCGTGGTTTTATAAAAATAAAAGTAAGAGAAATCCTTTATTTACAATATGATTTTATTACTTATTTATATAAAAATAAAACATCCATGTTTAACATTATCATTTAAAAATTAAAACAAAATCGGTTCAATTGTTTAACAATTCAAAATATACTTTTGCGATATCATTCAAACCATTTAATTGGTTAATATTGTTTCAATTGTTGACAATAGCAAATATACAATTCTACGGTTATTCAACGGTCGTTTGATTTTTGCAAATTCATGTAACAGTTAATCAACCGTTGTATAGTGTAATAATCGCTTAATAATAAAGCTGGAGTTGTTGTTAGTACCTATGCCTAACAGTTTAAAACTGAGTTCCTAGTTTCCACAAAATGAGTGTTCTAATGAATTGATTTGAAGGTTAAAAAATAGAGACATTATTTTATGTTATACTAAAATGAGTTGATATATATACCAAAATATGTTAGTTTAAAAATTTAAATTTATGTAAAAAAATAATAGCGGTCTTTAAGTTTTGTGACTTTTTTTTAGCTTGACATTTTTCCTATCCATGAAATTGTTGTTGTTTTTTTTACAACATGAATTTGTCAAACAATATTTCCAATGGTTGTGTCCTAAACTAAAATTTTCTAAACTTCAGCTTATTGGAAATGTGTCTGAGAAATTTCATACTGTTTTATTAATTTTAATTAAATACCGGAAAATTTCTTCTTTTGCACTTTTTCTTGGCATTTCGAACTATAACATTATAATAAAAAAATTTATTTTTGTGTTTTTTTATTTAGATATTCATTTTTATGTTTTTATATTTTGACACTTTAAAAAATAAATTGACATTTTAGAAATGCCGTTTATTTTCCCTGAGTAATATTTAGTCTTTCCAATAGGTCTTTCACGTGATATTTAAATTTACAATCTTGGAAATTTATCACGTTGGAAAAAAGTCACTAAACAAAACCGCTAATATAAATTACACTGGTTTTTCCTTTCCGGTTTCTTTTATTAATTGTCAAATTAATAATTATAATTTGATAATTAATTTATTGTCAAACTTTTTAATTAAGTAATATCTATTAAATTGGGCTAGGCTGTATGAAATTGAGTTTGGGTTAGGTAGAAAAAAAAATACATATAGATTGTTACACATATTATAAGAAATTTGTATATGTGTATGTAACTATTTTTACAAGTTTAAATGAATCAAGTTGGACATGATGATGATGATGGTGATCAACACAATTGAAGATGACGTCTCTCAAACCCTTGTACCTAATTTTTTGTAACAGCACAAACTTTATTAAACTTAAACTGTAAGAACAATTTTTATAATTTTATGGAAATTCTATAATTTAAAAAAAATAATTATACATTTTTAATATTTGTTTTTTTAATTTTCAACGAAATTTTTCATTTGCAATAAAAAATTTGCAAACGGGGATTTTTTTTTATCGTGACGTAAAAATAGAAAAAAAAAACCGTTTTAAACGTGCTAATTATTTTCTAGTAAAAAATTATATATCCGATTGCATATTTATTTTCCTAATTTAATAATATTATATATACATACATACATTTATACATATTTTCTTTTTGTAAGTATTAATATGTAGTATAAAATAATAATTTATTAGAATTACATAAGAATTCAAGAGTATATAATTTATTTGTTATATTTTTTTCTAATTTAAATTAAAAAATAAATAAACAGATTTGTTATATTTTTCTTTTTTTCTTTATTTCCTATTTTTTTTTCTTTATTTTTTCTAAAAATAGAATTTTAAAATTAATTTTAATTCAAGTGCATTTTCATTAATGGAGAGAAAAATAAAATACATTTAATTATAGCGATTATTTATTATTTTTTGTTTATTATTTATATTTTTTTATTAGATTGCGTTTTTGTTATGAAATTTCATGAATTATGAATTTATAATAAATCATAATTAAAATTTAACAGTTAATAATTAAAATTTATAATACATATAATTATTCCTCAATTTACACTGTTTATCGTTTTAAATTAAGGTGACCATTTATTTATTTTTTTGAGAAGATCTATACTTATTAAATATTCGGCCAAGTGAATAAAAAATAGTAAATACTAAAAAGTATTTATTATTTTTTGAAAAAGTATTACCTTTCTAATAAAAGCGAATACTTCATTTGAAGAGAATAATCGTTTACTTTTACTACTAAGTAATTGCTGGAAAATTTAAGTAAGTACTTCTAAGTATTTACTTTATTATTTTAAAAATAATAAGTGTTTACTTAAAAAATATGATTTTGCATGTAATGTGTGCATATATGAAATATGAATTTGTGTTTTTTTTTAATGCATTTAGGAATAGTTTTTGTATTGACTTTGTTTTATTGGCTCTGTAAACATGTCTAGCGATGATGAAATTTTGAAAAATAAAATAATTGCAGACAGACTTGTTTAAAAATAATGCAATTGTACTGGAAAAATCTATGATTCCAAAAGTGGTATCAGAAAAAGAAAAAGTTTGATCCATAATTAAAGATGAATACACCAAAAGTATTTTGAAAGCAGTCGTAATTGTTTAACTCAAAAAAATTCTAAATAATATGAAGACAACTGTAAAAAAAAAAAAACAAATATTAATGCTACTATGGCAATAAATCAATAAAATAACGTGGTTCGGAAAAAGAATTTTTTCAAATTCTAAGCTGCGAAGACAATCCACTTTACTCGATTTGAAAACGGAAACATCATTTGCGAATCAGTTACTTTTGCTGTGTAATTTTAAACGCAGACAACCTATCATAAAGTGATAACTGATATGCATGGTTGCTTTTGCATCAGATGTGCAAATAACGTTTCCGATATCAGCTTAATACTTCGTAAAAGAGTATGAATGCCTGGTCACTTTATTTAAATTTTTTTTAATATTAATTTTTGAGTTAAATTGCTATATTTTTGCTATATGATTTTTGCGATTTGATTTTTAATTAATAATATTTTTGTTTATCTTAGCAGATTATCTTCCCTTATAAGTTAAAGGATAATTGTATATACATATATGTATATTATATAAATACATATATATAATTATAAAATAAAAAAAACATAGAAAAAATTGACTGAATATTTTGTAAGCGCGCTTTTGTTTTGACAAACAATTTTTTAATAAACGCGTTTTTAGAAGAAATTTAGTTTGAAACATTTTTCCTTATATAAATTAAAATCGTTTCTATATCTAAATTTGTTTGGTTCTATATTCTGTGTATTTTTAAAAACATAAATATTTTTTGGATTAAAGAGCGGCCCGACAACGAAAAAAATAAAAATTAAACTTCAATGATATTTCTGTAAAAGAAAGAAGTAAAAAAGAAAGTATTTTTGATATTCTTTATTAAGATAGAGTTAAAATAAAGTTTTACATATTAAAAAAAAACTTCTATTGATTCTGGATGCGCTTAAATAAAATTGAAAATCAGAATCTAATCTTTATATTTGTGCACAAAAAAAAGAATTTTCATGAATGCAGTTCAATAAATTCCATTTATTTTTTAGCTTAATTTAATTTAGAATATAAATAAAAAATTTGTTTTAAGATTGTTCAATAATTTGTTATTTTAGAATTTATTGGCTTTTTGTACACAAAAAAAAAGAATTTTCATGAATGCAGTGCAATAAATTCCATTTATTTTTTAGCTTAATTTAATTTAGAATATAAATAAAAAATTTGTTTAAGATTGTTCAATAATTTGTTATTTTAGAATTTATTCGCTTTGAATAAATGATTTCAATATAATTTTCATCAATTTCATTTCAGTTAAGTTGTTTCTTCAGTTTTCAGTTCAAGGATGTATTAATACCGGCTTTTTTTTTTGTTTTGATAAGAAATCTGTTTCTAAAAGCTTCAGCTATAAAATAAATGTTAAATGGACTTTTTAAGTTGATATGATGTATTTCTTGTTTTAAAGCCTTTAGGAATCCCCAATAAACTCCCTCTTGTTATATAAAAGTTCGTTTATTTTTTTTTTACTATTGCTAATTTTATTATTACTGTAAAAATTCAAATCTATTCAAATCCGTGGTATCATACATTTAAAATTTCTTTCATAATCTAAACGGGATGGGTCTCTCTCTCTCTTTTAATCCCTCTTTCAATCCCTCTTTCAGATTTATTTGAAAGGAGCAAAATTGTTAGCCCTATTTTTAACTTCATTAAAACTAAAATCTTCACATAGATTTATAAAACTACATATATACAATTATAAATTTTAATCCATTACAAAAAATTTTATATTACACACCTAATTTACATGTCGGCATATTAATAATAATAAAATTATTAATAATTTAACTATGCTATTGTATTCTAATATATATTTTTAATTTAAATAATGTTAAAAATAATCCTTGAATAAATACTATAATTATTTTTTTTAATAAATATTATATAATTTATTTGTTTTCTTTTAAGGTGTAATGACCTGGTTTTTGTTTTTATATTGAAAAATTAAAATGTAATAGAATTTGAGATGATCATTTTCTGATGAAATAAAAAAATATTTGATCTGATGATGTGTCATTCTTTTAAATTTAAAATAATGATTTGACTAAAAAAAATTAGTCATTTTTGTGTTTATTGAGGAATTTTCCATATTAAGAAATTTTTTTTTATTTAATATATTACATACTATATATTTTTGTTTAAATGGAAAGAATTAAAGAAATATCGTGATAAAATGCAAAATAAAAATTTTTAAAATGTTTCGTATTTTTCTAATGCAAATTTTCATAAGAATTTGCATTCATATTATATGTATATATGTATGTATACGCAGTAAAAGATGTGTATATTTAATTAACATCTTTCATAACAATTATGTACTAATTAAGCGGAGAAATTATCCTATTATATTAATAATAATGTATGTGTGATGGTATTAGTAAATTAAAAACAAAAAAAAAAACAAAAAAAATTATCAACTAAATTCATTTTATATACCCACTCCCCCCTTTGTTCAGTAATGATCATTCCTTTAATAAAATGGTAAGTAAGTTGTACAAAATTAAAAAAGAACTTCAGGATACATTTCAATCATTATACTCTGCTATTGATAGAGATTGAAGCGTTCTATTCATACCCACTCGTTAATTATACTAAGAAAATTTCCCTAATTTCCTAAATTTCCAATTTTCATCTTGTTTTTTTTTTTTTTTGCTTCAAAGCTTATAGTTTACAGATCGTAAATAAGTTCTAAGAACATATGTAGTAATTTTCCAGCATAGTGTAAAAAAAATATTTAAATACTTTTTTTTTTTTTTTTTTAATAAATATTTTCCGTTATTTTTTATATTGTAATAGTCATCTTGTTTTTTTTATTGAATTATAAAAAAGAAATTTATATATTTTTATTTCGTTGTGTATGTTTATTTTGTTTATTCAAAATGATCATATCATTTTTTTTTTTTTTTTGTTATAAAAACTTTCACCATTTTTTTTGTTTTTTGTGTTTTTTTTTTTTTTTGTTGGTGTAATTTTCTTTCACTCTTTATGTTAATTGAATTCTTACTGAAATAAAAATCAAAGAAAGAAATATCTACAACAATAATTTTGTGAGGGGGGACCACAAGAAGGAACAACTAAAAGTTTTTCTGTTAACAAAAAAAAGAAAAGAAAAATGAAAGATATTAAACTGAAGTAGCCTTTGACAAAAATTTTTTTTAGATTTAAAAGATCCGTGTTTATAATTTTTAATTTTTTTTCTTGTCTTGTAAATAAAAAAAAAAAAAAAAAAAAAGAAAACATAAAACAGTTTTTTTTTTCTTAAATTTCACTTTTTATTACATTAAACAACATTATTTTGTTGTTTTCTTATACATTGTTGTTACTGTATTGGTGCCAGAAATATATACATACATATGTAGCTATAAAAAAAAAAAAAAGAATTTAATGTAAATTTACAAGGTTTTAACGGTAGTAAAAGGGGGCACCTCTTAAAGCGTTCAAAAGGCAAAAAACATATGTTGAAAGACTTTTTATATACGTATGTATGCATTTATTTATTATAACAGTACATATATGTATATATAAGTAGCTATAAATATGTTCAGTAAAAAAATTTCGTTATTTTATCAAAAAAATATTTAAACCTGCATAAAAACAAAGCAACATAAGTCTAAAAAAAAAAAATTAGCTTTTATTCATTTTTAATAACTATTAACAAATAAATTTTATTTTGTTATGAATTTAAAATTTCGTTTATAATATTTTTTTTTCTTTTTATTTTCGTTTCTCTCTTTCGCAAATTATTTTTTGGTCTAATGAATTTAAAACAAAATTCAAAACATTTTTTTTTCGGTCTTGGGTTTTCTGAATTTTTAATATCCTTATGGATAAAAATTTTAAATCTAAATTTCAAGCAAATGTTTACAGTTGCCTTCGCACTTAACTGGACGTCTAAAATGTACTTCTCTTTGAAATTAAATTTGTGGATTTAAAAAGGAAAAACAAGAAAAATGTATATGAATGAATGTTATTAATTACTGTTTATGATCTGTATTCTTAATTTATCTGATCTATATCTGTGTTTATTTATTTTATTTTAATTTTACAAATCACATGCATATAATATATAATGCATATTATGTAACATTACTAAAATTACCATCGCTTTCTATAATTACATTACCATCGCTTTCTATAATTATAGGTTAAAAAAAAAAAAAAAAAAAAAAAAACAGTTCACATTGTAAATTAGATTTTATTGCATATTTTTAGGTGATTTTAAAATTTTCATATTTTTTTTTTAGAAGTAAACAAGAATTCTTATATAAAAAGGATATAAAAACCTAAAATAATTTCAAATAATATTTATATTTAAAAGGAGACAAAAAATAAAAAAAAAAAAAGGATACAGAATTAACTAATATCAACTTCCTATGCATAGTGATTTAAAAATCGCTTGAAAACGAAACTTTTTAAAACAATTAACTTGTAAATCGGAGTAATGACTAATGAGTGTAATTTAAGATTTTTATTTTTAAATGAAACGTAGTATACCTAGTTCTTTTTTCCTTTTTATTATATAAGTAACTATGTGTTGTGTACCTACAACATCTACATATAATTTGTATAAAATTTGGTGATCAATTCTACGTTTTTTTTTCTTTCTTATGTTCGTTGTAATTTTTTTTTATTTTCTCTCCCATCACCAAAAAAACACTACACAAAAGAAAAATAAGATCATTTCAATTTACGTGATCTTGAACACATATATATGTATGTATGTATTGTAATATCGATAAAAATTAAAAATATAGTGGTGGTACCATCACCATTTTATTTGGCCCACAAAAATAGAAAAAAAAAACAAAACAAGTTGTCAAAAAAAAAAAAATAAAAATTTATTTTTTAAATTAAAATAAAAATTGTCAACGTCAAAAGTTTGTCATAATGATAAATGAATTTATAGAATTATTACTAATTTTTTTTTTCTTTTTTTAAATAAGTAAATTTTTAATTTTAAATCCAAAATCATCCAACCCAATAAAAAACAAAAACAAAAAGCTATACGCAGCAAAAAAAATTAAACCTGCTCTTTAAGATTACTCGTATACATGCGATATTCACACTCACATATACATAATATATAGTATTATAATGTAAAATATTTTAACGTAAGTGTTTTTTTTAAAACGCGCATTGACTATTATTGAGTACAAGTACACAAGTTTTTGTTTTGTAAAGTTAACACTTTTTTTGGAGCTTTCCATTTTATGTATATATATGTATATATATATGTATATGTATATATAATATATAATATAATATATGTAATATGTATTTTAGAAGCCCTTACTTTTTTTTTTTTTTTAATTTTCATGTTGCTTTCTATACTCATATTTTTAAACAATTTAAATGTAATTTGATACAATAAATTTAATTTTTACGTTTTTAAATATATAGTATTAAACAAAATATTGTAAACTATTTATTTTATTCTTTATTTGATGCTAATATAAATCTTAATTTAGATTTGAATCATTTTTAAAAATAATTCGTTTACATGAATACCTATTTTAAACCAAATAAAAGAAAAATTCATAAAGACAATCAATTAAAATTGTATTTTTCGATTTACGTCGTTTTGAGATTATGATATCTCTCCTGACATGAGTGTATGATTTTCTTAATGAACAAACATGATTGTTAACTCTTAGGTTAGTTTTACTGAAAAAAACAAAAATTATTTATTTATTTATTTACATTAATATTACATACATACATGTAATTCAACATTATTGAACCATCGGCTACTAAGGCTATTATAGGTTTTTATACTATTATTAAATTATATACTAATATTATTTATTTTGTTTATATTATATACTGTATATTTACATTATATTTGGTCGTAAGGGAGGTATGTAAAGAAAAAAACACTTACGACCTGTGCAGGGATCGAACCCACATTCCTTCGGTTAATACGCCACAAGCCTACTCACTAGGTTACCGAAGCCCCTAAAAAACAAAAATATGTGCAATAATTTCTTAAAAAAAAGAAGAATTTATTTAACTTTACTTATAATAAATAATACGTATGTAAATCGGATTATTAAAATTATTATTATGCCTATACATATGTATATCTATATTAATGAAATAATATATGTAGAATAGATGTTGATAAATAATAAAACTGTAAATGATTTTTTATTTTCTTCATAAAATTTAAAAATATCAAAACAACTTCGATAAAAAAATGACCAAACCATTCAAATTTTAAATCTGCAGCTAAATTCCCTAGCCCAGGCGAATTCTATAATATAATAGCAAATCTCTTATTACGGTATGGTAATAGTTTTTGGTGATCTTCAACTTGATCATTTGGTCGCTTTCTTTACTAATTAATAATATTACTCCTTATTGAATCCTAGACATATGGATTTTGGATAGATTACATGACATGAATTAATTGATTTAAATATCATAGGATGCTGATTTATCAAGAATCTAGATCAAGGTGTATGTGAAAAAATAAAGAAAGCGTAAAAAAAAGAAAAAAAAAAATTTTTTTTTGGCAATAAGTTAATAAAAAAAAAAACAAATGTTAACATAGTTTTTACGAATACTGTGTGCATATAGAAAAGTTAGTGACCTCCATTATTATTTCAATGCTTTCAGGTTTTATTTTTGTTTTTTTTGTTTTTTTTTTTTTTTTTTTTTTTAAATTTTCAAAATTCGAATTTTGCATTCGCAAAACCGAAAACAAAAAAAAAAATAATAAAGATAATTTTAATTTATTAATTTAGAAGAAAAGATGTTTTTTTTCGTTAAATATTAGAAGGCACATTAAACCCTATTTTTATTTGTTTTTTTTTTTTTCTTTGCTACTTTGAATTTTTTTGTTTTTCTATTCTCAAAATCAAAATCAAAAAATGGCTGGTCAAATTTCTGTGGTTATATCAAAATGAGTGATGAAATTATTTAGGGAACATGCAATAAATGAAGAAAAACACAAAAATAAAAAATAAAAAACCTAGCAATTATTCAAAAAGGTATTGACAACTTTAAGGTGCGCTATATGTATAAGCACAGCACGGTATTACACGTTAACAATAAATTGTGGTGGATACTGTTTATGGGAACGTTATTTTTCTGTGTTTTTTTTTGTGTCTGTTAATTTATTATTAATAAATGTTTTGGGCATGGTTTCATAATAATATTATGAGTAAATAAACACGTAAAATTTAAAATTTTATTTTGTACCATAATATTATTTATATAATATGTAGTATGTACCTACCTACAACATAAGAGTAATTGCAAAATAACTAAATAGCTTACATAAATATTCAAAGATTCTCTGTTATTATTAATTTAATAAAAGAAAAAAAAAACAATTATTAATCTTAAAAGTACAATACAATAACGAAATAAATTGAATTTGAAATTTGGACTTTACTTTGGGTTTTTTTTCTTTCTATTTTTTATTCATATTTTTATGATGACCCCTTTTCGATAAAATTAATTTTCTGTTATTGGAATTTAAAAAAAAAAAAAAAAAAAATGTGTGTGTGTATGTGTTTACAGATTTTATATAATATGTACATACATACATAAGTAGTTCATTGATTTCAATCAGTGATTGTTGAGGTTGAATTAATTAAAAGGATAGGTAGATATTTTACAGTTTTTGGACATTTCTTTTGATTTATCTTGACAAAAATATCATATGTATTAAGGAACGTAAGTAGCCTAATAAGTTAAAAAAACATAATTATACTTATTATACATTATAATACATACATATATATATATCAAAACTCTGTTGGGTATACAAGTTTAGTTTATACTTAATAAAATACTGAATCAAAATGATTTTTATACCTAAGTATTTAGGTATATCTATTACAAAAAATGCAGAGTAGGTTAGGTTAGGTTATATGATGACCTCTTGAAGTTGTTTGCAATTATCGTGATAATCCATAGCTACATATATCACTTTACGATTTTCTTTTTATTGGTTGACTGTCTGGCTGAATGTTGTATTATAGTTATGATTCTTTTTGAAATTTTTATCATTGAATGGCTGTTAATTAAATTTAACAAAGAGTTATTTTATTAATTAAGTTTTCTGTCAATTTCTTGTGTAGTAGAGAAGAATTTTTAAATAAGAAGATTTTCATCCTTATTTAGATTCTATAATGTGTAGTTTAGAGCGAGATATTTGAGTTTCGCTCAGTTCGATAGTTCTTGGTAATTACAGATAATGTTTCACGGTTTCTTTGTTTTTTGTATACTTTGTATTTTCTGTAAAGATCTAAGTTTAAATTTGAAGCTGTTAAATTATTTGCTTTTACTATTATTAAAAAAATCTAAAAATTACTATAAAATCTTTTACTGTAAAAATTATTCAATAAATTTTACTCTTAAATGTCCTAAAAATTACTGAGAAGTTGTAAATATTTTTTTCTCGTTTAGATTTAAAACAAAATTAAAAGTACATCTCCTTTTTGGCATTATTTTTCGATTTACGATGGTTTTTTTCACAATGCATTAATTGTAATTTGTTTTACTGAATTTTTCCAAAGATTATTCAAAAGAGTCCAGAAAGTAGTATTTCATCCTTTTAAAAGTAATTATTTAAAGTTTTCTTAGAGTTATTTCGAAAAGTGATAAGAGAAAATTAATAAAAAATCCTTGTATAGATCTTTTTTTTTCATCATCATTTGGAATTTATTCATAAACCAGAAGAAAATAATTATTTTTTGTTTTTTTTTAAATATCTATTTATTAAATTGAATTTTTTTTTTTTATCATTTTAGGTCCTTGAATTGATACGATCAAGTCCATTTTTAGTTGAAATGCATTATGCATTTCAAACTGAAGAAAGATTATATTTAGTACTAGGTAATTATAATTAATATTTATATTTAGTATATGCTAAAAGTATTTCCATTGTACTGTAAAAAATGTAAAAATAATTTTGTTTTTTTTTATTTTAGATTATGTTAGTGGCGGTGAACTTTTTACACATTTATATAAAAACGAACATTTTACTGAAGATGAAGTCCGTATTTATATAGCAGAAATAGTTTTGGCCTTAGAACAATTGCATAAATTAGGTGTAATATACAGGGATATTAAATTAGAAAATATTTTATTAGATTCTAATGGGCATATTGTCATAACAGATTTTGGTTTATCAAAAGAATTAGCACCAGGATCAAATGAAAGAGCATATAGTTTTTGTGGTACATTAGAATATATGGCACCAGGTAACTTATTAAAAAAAATACTTTTGTTGTTACACAAAAAGAGATAATGATTTTTTTTTTTG
The DNA here is from genome assembly GCA_947095535.1 of Poecilobothrus nobilitatus. Taxonomy (NCBI): domain Eukaryota; kingdom Metazoa; phylum Arthropoda; class Insecta; order Diptera; family Dolichopodidae; genus Poecilobothrus; species Poecilobothrus nobilitatus. The sequence continues at coordinate 60,991,120 of OX352774.1, forward strand.
TTTTTTTTTTTTTTTTTTAAATATATTAGAAATTGTTCGAAATAATTCTGGACATGATACAGCAGTTGATTGGTGGTCTGTTGGTGTTTTAACTTATGAATTATTAACTGGTGCTTCACCATTTACTGTTGTCGATGAAAGAAATTCACAACAGGATATATCAAGGCGAATTCTTCGTATTGATCCACCAATACCAAGTCATTTAGGAGCTGATACAAAAGATTTTATATTAAAATTATTAGTTAAGGATCCAAAAAAGCGATTAGGTATTTTTGTTTATTTTTTAACTTATATTTTTTATAATATTTTTTTTATTAATTATTATTTATATTTTTTCTTTTTAGGGAAAAGTAAAGCTGATGCGTCAGAAATAAAATCTCATCCATTCTTTAGAAAATTAGATTGGGAAAAATTAGCTAAAAAACAAATAAAAGCACCATTTACACCAGTTATTGTAAATGAATTAGATACAAGTAATTTTAGTGAAGAATTTACAAATCTTCCATTAAGAGAATCAACAGCTATACCACCACCAAATTCAAATAAATTATTTCGAGGTACGTTTATAATTAATTGATATCTATGAATACATGTGTAGTAAAAGCGTGATATAATTTAATTATATTAAATTTTAATAAGACAACCTCAAAAGATTTTTTTTTTTATTAAAAAAACTTAATTATTTTAATTATTAATACTCGATCTGAGTCTTTCTTCAACTTGTATCCTGTTAAAATTCACATTTTAATCGTAAAGAAATTAAAAATTTGTATATTATGTGTAATGGTTTTATCTTTAAAATTGTTTTTATGTTTTCGATTTGGACTGCTTTGAGGCATTGCAATTTTGCAAATCTTCTGTCCTAGTGATTTGTAGAGCGAATTAAAGGAAGATTTTTTTTGAATTTTAATTTTAGGTTCAAGAAAACAAAATTAATATTTTAAAAGAGAGGAAGATGCATTTAAATTGTTTTTGTTTATTAATTAAAATTAAGTTTAATTTTTTTATTTAAATAAATAATTTTAGGCTATTCATACGTGTCCCCATGTCATCTTGTAAGACGAAATCATAATACACAAATTCAACAACGTGAGCAACAAAGAGAATTAAAAAATAAATGGTTTATAACAAATGCTGAAAAGGTAAAATTTAAAATTAAATATTTTTTTTTATAAATACTTTTTTAATAAAAAACTTTTTTTTTTAGCAAAATTCTGCCTTTTATCAAAAATATGAATTAAATCCAATTATTATTGGTACTGGATCTTTTTCGGCATGTTTTAAATGTCGTCGAAAATCAACAAATGAAGAATATGCTGTTAAAATAATAAGAAATTCACATTTTAATCGTAAAGAAATTGATATATTAAGAATGTGTAATGATCATCCACATATAGTTAATTTAAAAGAATGCCTTTCGGATAATCATTTTACATATATTATTATGGAATTATTATTGGAAAATGAAGAATTATTTAGTCGTATTAAATCAAAAAATCATGGTCATGGTTTATCAAAACATGAATTTAATTTATATTTTTCAGAAATTTTAGATGCTATATATTATTTACATTCAAATAATATTGTTCATTGTGATTTAAAACCAGAAAATATTTTATTTAAAAATAAAAATTCTGATATATTAAAATTAATTGATTTTGGTTATGCACATTATCAATATAGTGGTAGTGAATGGGAAGATGCACCACGTTATACATTAGATTATGCTGCACCAGAATTATTAATAAAATCAACAAAAGTTATATATTCAAAAGCATGTGATATTTGGGCATTGGGTGTAATACTTTATTCAATGTTATGTGGTCAACCACCATTTCGGCATAATAATAATGAAAGTATATTTGATATACGACAAAATATATTAGAGGGTAATATTAATCGTGAAGCACGAGGTAATTTTTTTTTTTTGTTAAAAATTCATTTATAACTTTTTTGCCAATACAAATTTGTTTTTTTTTGTGTTATTTTAGGTTGGAGAAGTGCAAGTGAAGACTTAAAAGATTTATTAGAAAAAATGCTTATACCATCATATCGTAAACGTATTACAATTGATGAAATATGTAAACATATTTGGGTAATAAATACACTTAGAAAAACAAGTTCAAAACATCAACAAGAACAAGATCAACAATTTGATGATGATGATTATTATTTTATGAATGATGATAGAAGTAGTAGTGATGATGTACAATTTGTTGATGAACATATGTTATTATTTAATAATACCGTAACTCAACAACAACAGCAACAACAACAAAAACAATTAAAATCATATAAAAATAATCATCAAACAAATATTAAACAACAAGATCATTTACAATATCAACAACAACCACAAATTAAATATAAACAATGTAATAATCAACAATCAATAATTATAGAAAATAGATTAACAGAACAACAAAAAAATCAACATCGTAATATACAAAAAGACTCAAATTCATCAAATATATCAATAGTATCAATATCAACTGATAGCAGTCATGATGATGGTGTTTTAGAAAGTGAAGGTGGTACAACAAGTGGTTTAGGACGTAGTAAAAGTTCAAATGCATCTGTTGATCGTGTTACATTAAGTTTTGATAAAACAATAACATCATCAATTGATAATAATAATGATAAATGTGTTCCTAATGTGGAAGAAAATATTAAATTAGAACAAAAACAACAACAACAAAAATCAAATAAATATTTACATAAAAAACTTCGTAATAATGAAACAATTATTAATAAAATTGAAAAATATGATAATAGTAATAATAATGAAATATGTGAAGATGATTTTTATGGTTTTGATAAAAATCAACAACAACAACAAAATATTAATAATTCTATAATGGATGAAACATTTAAAAATATTTTAAATAATATTACAATAAAAAGAGAATATAATATAACATCAATAGATAGTCAAGAAGATTTTTATGGTTTTTATTCTTGTAATAAATTAATGCATTTTGATTTTAATAATTCAATAGAAAATAGTAGTAATAATAGTGATTTAACTACAACATTTATTTCTCCAAAAACTGAAATAACATTAATACCAACAGTACCAATAAGAAATAGAAGAGGACGTAAACCTAAAAAATTATTATTAGAAGAACAACAACAACAACAACAACAGCAACAATTACAAAAACAACAAAATGAAAATAATTTTATAAGATTATCACGTTCTAAAACTAGAAATAGTACTATAAATATAATTGATAGTAATAATTATAATTATATAAATAATAAAGAAAAATTATTAAATTCTAATATAATATATAATAATAATCAAAATTATAAAAATATAGAAAATAATGAATTAATGATTAATATAAAATTAAATGAAAATCGAATTAATAATAATAACAATAATAATAATAATCATCATAATAATAAAAAACATCAAAAACAATTAGAACAAGTACAAAATTTGGGACCTATGACACGATCAAGACGACGACGACGTGATGAAATATCTGATCGTAGCGATTTATTTAAAGATTATAATGAAAAACGTATGAAAAAATGATTTTTATTTAATTTATATAACATAAATATTTTTGTGTTATAAAATATATATATATATATAAATATAAATAATTATTTTCAATATTATTATAATAATAATTAATTAAAACCATTTTTTTTTTTTTTTTAAATTTTATATTTAAGTTTTGCTTTAAATTAAAATATTGAAATAATTAGAATTTATAAGATTTATTTTACCTATCTATATATTGAGTTTATAACATATTAATTACAAACACATAGTTTTGTTATATTATTATACATAATATATTTTAATTTCTTTTATAATTTTTAAAAATTTTTTGTTTTAAACAAAACAAACAAAAAAAAAAAAAACAGCAAAAAATTATTAATTTTAAATTATTATTATATGTATTATTTTTTCTTTATAATGTATATAAAATAAACATTATACAAAAATTGTAAATAATAATATTAATAATAATTAAAACAAATATAGTGTTTTTTTTTTTCTTTTTTTTTTTTTTACACTTATATACATAATATAATATATTTGTTTCCTTGATATGTTTTATATAGAAATAAGGTGAAAACATTTTTCAAATTAAATATAAATAACTAATAAAAAATAATTAATATATAAATATAAAAAAAAAAAACCCTGATAGAAAAGAATATGTAAATTATCTGATTTTTTTTTTTTTTTTTTTTATATTTGAATATATGTAAGTTGATTATTTTTTTTTATAATATAGTACTGTTTTAAATTTGTAGGTCCTTTAAACAATTTAAAAAAAAAAAAAAAAACAATCCTTCAAAATCTTTGTACTGTTTTGTAATACAAATTTTAAAAACGAAAACAAATAAACGGGAAAGAAATTAATTTATTTATTTCAATTTTACAAAAGTGTAGTTTTGTTTTCTACTATACAATTTTTGAGTACATTTTAACCGGTATTTTTTTATTAAACAGACTGATTTAGATAAATTGTAAAAAGAAAAAACAAGACTCTTTTATAACACATTTAAGTAAATGAGCATAAAAGGATAAAAATTTAACGCATTAATTATTTTCATTCATTTAAAGTTGCCTTTTTTTTTTTTTTTACCTTTTAGTACATTTGATTGTTAATTGCATGACAGAGCTACAAGCCCTAAACAAATAAAATTGTCTTTAAGTTTTCTTATCAAAACACAAATGTACATTAGTATATTAAAATCAAAAAAAAAAAAAAAAAAATTGTTTTTAAAATTAATAGTATGCTATAAAAGTTTCAGAAGCTTAAAAAATAAATCTTAATAATATTTGAATCTTTTTAAATCTTTTAAATTTTTATAAATGATAAAACAATTTTTTTAAATGATTGTAATGATTCGCAATTTCATTACTTTTTTTGTTTTATTACTATAAACTATTGAAACACGTGTCTATTTAATGAAGTTTTTTTTTTTAAACTATAATCAAATAAATTTTTTAAATGATATTTTTTTAGAAAAGATCAAAGTAAATGCCAATTCTTATTTAATTAACAGAATTCAACAATAAAATTGCAAAAAATTTGATTATTTTTGATTAATATTTAAAAAACAAAAAAAAGAAAATATATTTTAAAGAAATTTAGAAAAATATTAGAGAAAAAAATTAAAAATAAAATAAAGTTAAGCTGTAATAAACCGATATAAAAGATATTGAAAATATCCTTAATTAATTTTTATTTTTAATTGATGTTTTCTTAAACATAATTTTTGTAGTTATTTTCAAAAAATATCTGTAATTACAAATAATAAAAGTAAAATGATACAATATGAATCTTGATAAAAATTTTTTTTTAAACAATATTTTTTATTTTGTTACAGTTTAAAATTTACATTGTACTTTTTAAATGAGTTGTTATGAAAATATTTTTGATATTAAGTATGAAAAAAAAAAAATCATCAATCATAACTAAAGTTTCAAACCAGAAAAAAAAGCCAAAAAACAGAGTTAAATTATCTTTATATTCTGCGATTTAAAGATCACACCTCTTGGTATTTTGGAATATACCCTGAGTTCCATATTGTAAAAAAAAACTGCAAAATTTTACAATGTATTACATCTCGTTATGTATGTCAAAAGTATTTTACAATGTCATGCGTCCCGAAATAGTAAAAAATGAATTTTTAAAACACAGGAAAAAATATTTCGTGCAGTCAAAGAATTTTGAATACTTTTTTATAAATTTTTTACAATAGGGGTTACCACACATGCTAGTTTAAAAATAAAATGTCAAAATGTTTTTTTTTTTTTGCTATATTTTGTGTTGTTAAATGTTTGCATAAAAAGTCAAAAGTTGGAGTAAATGTTGTAATACAGAATTATAATAGGAAAATATGAAACTTTTAGAATTGATCCAATTTTAATTATTTTTTGTTTTTTTTTTGATAATTCAAGTGCGATGCAAAGTCTTCTTTTTTTTTCTCAGTTTTAACTTTTGTTTAATATATTTTAAAAAACACAAGTTGTTTTTTGATTCACAAAGCGTTATAAGTTGTTAAAAATTATATTTCAAAACAAACAGGTTCATTTTTAGCAAAACTTAAAAAATCTTTCAAATAAAAAAAAATTCAAAATGCAATTTTACCAATAAAATGTCAATTTTAAAAAATCAAAATAAATTGCGTTCCGAAGTATAAAAAAAAAAAACTTTATATTTATTTTACAACGTATTGCTATTGTTTCAAATTTTAAATTTAAAAGTGGTTTTGAAAACTTTTTTACAATATGGAACTCACCATATAATTTTGTTTTTAGTTCATTTCGACAAGTTTTTATATAAGATACCGTCAGTTCGTTTTAATTTTCAAATAAAATAGTATTTATTCTTCAAATGCTTCAGCACTCGATTCTATCCATTATAAAAACGTTCGATAATATACTTTAAAACATTTAAACTTATTTAGAGGCATAGAAATATTAAAACAATAAGTTCATTTAATTAATGAAAAAAAATGTTCTAAACCTTACTGCGCTGTGTTAATTATTTATATTCAAAATAAATAAAAGAATGTGAAATTTTTAAACAAACTTAAATTTTTCATCAATTTTTTTTATTTTCAATTCCTTCTATATTTGTTTGATTTTATTAAACATTTATTTTTTGTTTTTTTTTTTTCTAATATTGATTATTGTATCGAATATGGATATGTGTTAATTGTGTATTTCACCTTGTTTTATTTATAAGTTATTTATTTTACTCTTATCTTTGTATAAAAAAATATAATTAAAAAAAAAAAAAAACAAAAAAAATTTGTAAAACTGGAACATTATATTAATTGTTAAATAAAAGTAACACATCATTAATGTATAAACTCAAATATTATTAAATTATTTAAATTAAATTAAGTTCTCTGTTTTTTTTTTTTTTCTTTAATTTTATATAAAAATAAGAACAAGAATTAGAATATAACAAATTTTTTTTTTTTATATGTAATTAAAAACAATTGAACTAAAAAAATATTTTTACTAATAAAAAAAAAAAAAACATTCTAACACAAACATTATATTAAAAAAAAACAAAAAAAAAAAAAACTAAAAAAAAACAATTTAATACCATTTGAATGTAAATTAAAACTAATGAAAAATATGTAATCAAAAATTAAAAATCAGTAATTAATTATTAAAAAAAAAAATTAAAATCATTATTAAAAAAACTAAAAAATAAATAAAATTAATAATATATAAATAATTAACATAATTTTTAGGTAAAGTTTAAGTACTTGTATACCAATGTAATAAAAATTATTGGAATAAAAATTTATTAGAAAATAAATGAAGAAAAAAAAATAAATAAAAAAAAAACACTTAAATATTAAATAAATAAATTTTTTTTTTTTCTACATATTAAATCTGAATCTTATAATATAAATAATAAAATGAAAAAAAAAAAAAAAAAACTTTTAAACTAAACTTGTAAATAGAATTATAAATGCAAAATAATTAATTAGATTTTTTTTTTTTGTTTAGAAAAAAAAAAAAAAAAACAAAATAGTAGGAAACCAAAAATATTTTTATAGTCATTTAGTAGAAGAAAAAAAAAATTAATAGAATATTTAAAAAAAAAAATAAAAAATAAAAATAAAGAAGCAAATTAAAATAAAATAAAAACATTTAAAAAAAAATTAATTGGGAATTAGAAAAAAAGAAAAAAAAAACAAATTAAATTAATTTATATAAAAAACAAAAAAAAAAGAACATTATAAAATTGGAAATTAATATTTGAAAGGAATTTATTATAAATGATTTCGTATTTTTATATTAGTGATTTAATACACAAACAAACAATATGTGTTATTTTTTTTTTTTACTTTAAAATTCTAAAAATTTCCCAAAAAATTTTTAAAAGAAAGAAACAATATGGTTTTTGAAACCATTATATTATTTTATATTTTAAAATATGTACATAAATATATTTTTTGTAGTTTTGTTTAATATATGTACTAAACCCCGCTATTTACACGTTAGATACACTTTTTATGAAAAATAATTTAAATCGAAACAATGTAAAGTAAAGAATGAATACAATGAATACAGAATGAATATAAAAAGAAACGTGACATTTAATTTAACTTAAAACTGTAAAAGAATCTAGGAATATTCAAAAAAAAAAAAAAAATCATTAGACATCTTGTTTAAAAGGAGGCCTATTTATTAAATATAAAATAAAACAAAAAAAGTTTCGAATTGATTAATAACTGATTATTAATAAGATTGTTGTAAATTTATATCCTTTGCTAGATCTTTTAAAATTTAGAAATTTCTTTCTTTTCTTTGCAATACAATTAAAGATGGTACATACTTTCAATGCAGAAAAAAAAAATTCTCTTAACGAGTTGAACTGCTGGATGAATTTGCAATCATATATTGAAATTTAATATACTTTCGTATACTAGCGATTTAATTAAATAAAATTTCCAATTAATTATAATTGATCGTGTAATTCGGGAAATAAGTATAAACATATCAGGACATACTGTACGTGTTTACATTTACATTATTTTGAAAAACTATTGAATTATTTGTTTTTTATTAAAAATAAAATTCTGCAAGTAATGAAGAAAACAAAAAAATTCAGAACTTTTGTCGAATTGAATTTGTTGAATCATTGTATGACTAAAATAGAAATTTATGTTAAAACAAAAATGGGTTTCCTTTATTAATTTAAATATGGCCTTACTCTTAACAAAATTTCTATTTTTTTTTTGTTGTTATTATTTTGTTTTAGTTCTGTCTTACAGCACTATACAATCCTAGTATAAATCTTAAGTTGAAGCAAAATTTCTTCTGTTATGTACATTCATTGTATTCCGTTAAGATTATACTTCTATTAAACATATTTTTTGTTTTGTTTTTATTCAGATGATTTGGGTAATTTATGAATGCGTACCTAAATTGAAAAATAAATTAATCTCTTTTTCTAATTGTATTTAATATTAATTACAATAATTATGTTAATTTAATAATTTCATCGTTGTTATTGTTTTATTTTTCAATATTTTGATCGTAAATTTGTTATTAAATTACAAAAGCTAAATATTGTATTAAAAGAATTTTCATTTTTTTTTTAAATATTTAATATAGATATTTTATTAAATATTAAATTCAATACAAATTTGAAATAATTATTTTGATTTTTATTGTAATAAATTGTATCAATTTGTTGGGAACAAAATTATAAAATTTTATATACGAATATTAAAAAATCGATAATTATTAAAAAAAAAAAGGAAAAATAAAAATAAATTGTGATCTTTTAGAAAATTAATTTGTTACTGTGAAATAATGTTCTTTTAATATTATTTTTAGTTTTCTTCTACAGTTTTGCTTAAAGTTAGCAGCAAAAGATTTTTTTTTTTTTTTTTATTTTAAAATGTATCCATATTTAAATTTTTGGTTCTTTACTTTGTTAAGGTCTCTAAAATACATGCTTAAAATAAAAGGTTATAAAATACATGCATGTAAATAATTATGCATGCAGTGAACGTGAAAAATTGTTTAGAAAATATAAGTTTAAATTAGAACAGAACAGAATAGAACAGAACAGGCAACAATTAAACGTCAAACATTTTAGGACAATTTGGAATAACTTAGAATAGAAAATTTAATGAACACTTTTTTGTTCTAGTTTTCTAGCTGTCAAAATTAACAAATGATTATTGAACAAAATAAAAAATTGTAATACTAATTCATTACAAAAAATTTTTTTTTTAATTTTTATTAAATTAGTCTTTTTCAATTTTCCTTTTTAAAAATGTTAACACTTTCCACCATTTTTTTAATGAAAACTAAGTTGCAATTATATAAATCTGTCAAAATAAAAAAAAATTGTTCAAATGTGTTCTGAAAAAATACCAAAATAGAAAAGTGTAATCCAGAACATTTTCGAACAACAATCAAATTAGAACACTTTTGGGACAAAAAAAACAAAAACTAATGAACGCCATAACCTGTACTTTTCTGTTCTAGGTTGTTGAAGATAGTTATAGAACTGACTAATAAACACATCTATTATTTAATTGAATTTTTATATAAATCTATTATTTAATTGAATTTTTAACAATAAATTTTAAAATATGTACATGTAACTGCGTTGCTTGCACCAGTGCTGCCAATACAAAAAAAAAATTGATTTCTTAATATAAAAGTGACATTTGAAATGTCAACAAGTTTTAAATTTTATTTAGATTTTTGCATTTTTTTTATTATTAAAACGAAATAATTAAATATAATTAAAATTATGTTTTAAAACTTTCAAAAATAATCATGAAAATTTGTTTAATATTTAAAAAGTTTTTTTATGCGTTCACCCAAGTATAATTATTCACATGTAATTAAACATTTATTATGTCGATTTTCTTACAACTTACAACAAGAATGTATTAGTTTTTGCAAATGTTAATAATCTTTTGAATCGCTTATATTAGTCTAAACTCTAAAGTAATAATACTTAAAGTAGAGGTTATAGATTTTTTTTAATCGATTGCATTGCAAAGCATTTTTTTATTTTTAAAACTGGCAGCACAGTTATAAGAAAGTACTGATAAATTAATTGAAAAATGAATACTTGCATTGTTTAAATAATTGAAGAGAATCAACTGAAACGACCAATTTCAAAAAAAAATATTAAAAATTAAAAAGAATTTAATTTAAATTTTTTTTTTTTTATATATATTGCAAATTAAAAGATAAATAAATATCAAAAAAAAAAACAAAAAAAAAAAAAACCAACAAACACAAATCGAATCTAACAAATTTATCATCAGAAAAAGTAAACGCATGAGGACATTTTTAAAATAACCAACAAATAATTAAAAAAATAATAAGCCTTATTAAAAACATTTTGTATGTAATTAAAATTTATTAAATAATTCATTAAGCATACTTTTAAAATACATGTTAGAATAAAAGATTCATTGTTTTAAAATTATTTTATTTTTTGATATAAAAATTAAAGTTTAGATTCTGTTGAATTCCAGTAATAATTTATGTTTTCTATTTTTCAATAAAAATTTTTTAATTTTTTATTTTTAAATAAATTTGCTTTAAATTAATTTAATATTCAGAATAATACAATGTTTTCATATATTTTATATTGACATTTTATTTAATTAAAGATTTTTTTTTTTTTGAATTATAAATTTGCAATTTTTTGCGTATTTTCTAATTTAGAAATTTATAATATTAATTTATACATGTTTATACATACAGTACAGTGACGAAAAAAAATTTATGACATAAAAGTAGTTTTACTGATTTTTAAAGCTACGTGTTATTCAATTTAGTTTTAATTCTGAAATCAATTAATTTTTAAAATTAGTTAAAAAAAAAAGTATTTCGATTTACGTTGTTTTTAGATATAGACAATGTTTTTTCTCCTTCAATCTCCGTAAATCGAATTATTTGCTACTTTTTTATTTCAAATGGAGCATTGAATTAATTTCATCTAAATTATCTCTACTGGGTCCTCGGTGGCCTAGTGGGTAAGAGCGTATAAAATACGCTGTCAACCCCGAGGGAGTGTGGGTTCGAATCCCACACACGTCGTAAGAGTTATTCCCCCTTACGACATGTACAGCCACGCCTGAACAGGAAAGGCTGTGTAATTTCCTGTCCACATTTATGTGACAAGAAATACATTAAAAAAAACAAAAAATAAAATTATCTCTACTCGTTAGTTTTTTTTGAGGGGAAATCGATTCTTTTTATAAATTAATTTTCTTTGCCAAACCGGTTTCTTCCATAAATTAATATTATTTGAGCCAACAAAATTTTATTTTTAATTCCCCATTTTCTGCGATAAGTAAATTTCTTTTTTAAAATCATGAACAAAATCCAAAATAAAAAAAAAAATTCATTTGATGCGCACAAAAATCAAAACGCATGTTATTTTCAATTATTTTTTTTTCTTGTAACTTTTTTGAAATTGATTTTTTGCACGCGAACAAAATTTATTTTAAAAAATTTATTTTTTCTCCACAGAATGCAATATCAAAAATAATTTTGAATCTCGTGAAAATAATTCAGATGAACGAACCTATATCAGAGATTGGAAATTTCAAAATATTACCTTTTAAAATAATGAGTTGCAGAAGTTTTCGATGTCACAATTGAGAATTAATCTAAATAGTGTTCCCTTTATTAAAATTTCGCAGCATGCACTTAATTTTTACATTTTATCTTTTTTTCTGTTTCAAAAATTTATGGGATGCATCTTTTGTGATCCTAACAATAAGATTGCCGTGGCAAATATAAGCACATTTTCATTTCAAAATATGAAGTTTTTTTTTAATAGTCACTGTTCATTTCTCCTGCCAAAAGTTGGATTTAGTTACAAAATTGTATTATTTGATCGTTTTAAATGTTAATTTTAATTATCATCACTGTTGTTTAATTAATTATATACTTTCATTTTTTTTTTTTAAATTTTCTTTAAATCTTTTAAGTTTTTAAACAATGTTTTTCATAAATATATTTTACAAAACTGAGAATATCAAATTAATTAATTAATTAATTGAAAAAAAAAAAATAAAAAGAAAAAAGACGGTTTCTCATGCCTTATAAAAAATACAAAAAAAAAAAAAAAAAAAATTTAATTAAATAAAAGCAGAAAAAAAAATAGGAACTATATTATATATATATGTCTGTATAAATAAATAACAATTTTTAATTAAAAAAAAAAAAACAAAGTAAATAATTTTAAAATGAAATTTATATTAGTTACTAATTATTGTTATTGTTGATTTGATATTTATTTGTATAAAAAAAAAACAAAAAAAAAAAATGTAACAAAATATTAGAAATATTTAATACTAAAAAAAAATTATAATTTAAATTATTGATTAAAACAATTTAAAAAGAAAAAAAAACTAATAATTATATACTATATTTAATCCATGACAATGATAATTAAAATCGAAGTGAAATATACTTTAATTTTTTTTATAAAATGCAACAACTATTTAAGTAACATCAAATCTTATTAATTTGTTTTTTTTTTTTTTTAACTTTAACTTAATTATCTTTGTTAAAGGCAAAATTTTTTTCATTTCTTGAAGAGAAGATTTTTTCTTCATTTTTGATTATTAATCAATTTGCAAACAAAATCTTTCAGTTCGTTTCTGTGAACCCTGTGAAATTTTCTAAGGCGCGCTTTTTTTAATGGTAAAACGTGGCGTATATACACCAATAAAATCTTTTGAAGAAAAAATAAAATATAAGATTTAATAAAATTTAAAATCATTTTATTTTTGTCATAGGTGCTTATTTAATTGTAAATATGATCATTATTAAGAGAGTCTCATTGGAAATGTCAAAAAAATATATGTATTTGATTTCGTCGATAACCGAAAAAATTAAATTGTCGATACAATGCAACAATAATACAATATCTTATTTGACTTTTTCGATCATAAATTATGCGATGCCATTTGGTGTAATTGAAATAAAAGTTGAAGTTAAAATATTAAAAATGAATATAAAAATATTTTTTTTTATTTTCATTAAAACTTATCTTACATAGATTCGTCCATTATTCACAAAAAAAAAAAACTCAAAATAACAAAGAATCAAAACAGATGTATGCTTAATTTGATTGACATTTCAGTGTTTACAACGTCACAAACACATTGTCAAACGATTTTTGATCATAACACCTCGTCACAATTTTTTTTTCTCATTTCAAATCATGAAAAGATGTGTTGATTGAATACATCGCAAATGCATTTCTGATGAGACGGTATTATTCGAAATCTATATCGTCGTATAGATAAATTCTCTTATATTGTGTCATGGATTGTATTGTATGCATATCTCTAATAGAAAAAAAAATTTAAACCACAATAAAACAAAAATAAAAAATTATTTTAATTTTAATAACTCAGTAATTTATTTAATTTCTAGTTTTTTTTTTTTTTTTAAATCTAAGTATAAATATACTAAACATTTATTTAAATATAAGTTAAGAAAAACAAAAATAAAAAACCTTTTTTAAATAAAATATATTTAATCATAGACATTTATTAATGATTTATTATGTAATATATATATATATTTAATATTAAAATGATTGAATTTTTCGTTTTTCTTTTTGTCTTAATTATAATTAACTTTTTTCGCTTTTAAATAATTTTTCACCTTATATTTAATTAAAGTCGATTGTAGTTTATTATTTTATTTTTATTTTATTTATATTTAAGATATTATTATTATGTATTCTGTTAAGAATTGGTTACAGTAGTAATTTAAATAAATTTATAAAATACAAAAAAAAAAAAAATATAAAAAAAATATTTGGATATTTAAAAATTTATTAAAATAAATTAAATACAAAAAAAATGAATAAAAAAAGAAAAAAAAAAGTTTATTATTTTTAAACATTTCCATAAAAACATTACAGAATAATTATATCTAAAGAGGGGTGGTAGCATGTAACTTACTTCAATTGACGAAAGATTTCATTTACTTTAATATGATAATTTTATGATATATCGGTTAAACATGCACATATGCACCCATATTCTCTTAGATTCAATATGGATGCGATGAAAAAATGTATCACGTCATGTGTAACTACATTAAATATATTTCTAAAAGATACATGATAATAAAGATATAAATTTTCATAATGTTAGTAACACCTTGCTACTGTTTTAAAAATATATTGCCTTACATTAAATTAAGCTGGATTTCTTCATACGCCGATATTCCGTGACGGTTTTTTGAGTGTGATTTCACTATGCGACGAATTTCTGTCACTCATACAAAAAAAATTTTTTGAAAAATAACCTCATTTGTTTTGAAAGAATAACAAATTTTCATTAGTTGTCAAACGAAATTTATTAGTATGTGTATTCACAAAATTTATCTTTTTTGTCCGTCACAGAAAAGTTTAATTTATCTTTTTGCCATGACGAAAAACCGTCACGATACGGTCTTTTCTGATTGGTTAATAAAAACGTCAAAAACTACTGTCATGGAAAAACGGTGCATTAAGAAACCTAGCTTTATATTTAATGCTTACTTTTCTATTAAATTTTATGTTGTTTTTAATTATTGAAATATATACTATTAAAACTATGTAAAAAAAACTATTAAAATTACTATTAAAATAAAAAGTGATAATTATCACTAAGAAAAACAGAGGTGATATAAAATGGATAATCGCTTTGTGAGAAAAGTCTTGCAGAAATGCTAGATACGATGGCTTTGAGAGTTAAAACCTCGTCAATTTAGAAAAATCACATTTGCGTCTAAAAGAATAATAAATCATTGCGCCTGTTATATTTTTCGTATGATAGCATTAAGCCACTTGAGTATTTATAAGGGACGTTTTACTCTTCATTTTATACCCTCTTTTCTGTAAACTAATTTTATGATTTAAGAAAAGATGGTATGAAATGAAGAATAAAACGTTCCTCATAATTCATAAATACTCGTGCGACTTGGTGCATACGTCTTAAAAAAGTATCGATGATAATTTAGACAATTTAAAAATAAAATTATCCAAGTACTTGTAAAATCATGTTTGTAAATCAAATGTTTTAAATATTGCATTATAATTTATAGCCTATTACAAAATAAAAAATATAGTGACAGTATTAGTGTTTTATTTTCAATTTTTTCTGTGAAGTCATTCAGTCAAATGAGACAGAAAAATTAGAGTTTTAATAAACACATTAAAAATTTTAGCGGAGAAAAATGCAAAAAAAAGTAAAAGAAAAATTCTGGATAAAACTTTTATCAAATAGAAGCTTTGGCCAACAGAATGAGTTTCATCTTTTGTAAAATTTATTATCTGATATCTTTTGAAAGATGAAAAATTTTCCTGTTAAGAAATATTCGTAAATAGGTAACTTAAAATTCACACTAGTAAACTACCACTTGTGATTGTCCAATTTTCTCCAAAAGCTTCCGAGATAATTACGTCAAAATCTTAAACATGAAATTTTAAAAACTTCTGCTCGATTGTTTAGGCTGTACCAATAAAATCAATAAAAATAACCAAAAAAATTATAAAACAACAATTTTTTTTTTCATATATGCTTATATCTTCTAAACTCTATTCGATATAGACACAAAATATGTATGTACGAATTATAGAAAAACAATAGACCTTTCCAACAGTGTATAAATATTGAGGGGGTTTTTTGGTAAAATCATGAGATATTTGGTTTTTAAAGAAAAATAAAAAAGATTGTTTTTTGTTTTTCAAAAGTTTTCAACTTTCTTCAACAACTTTCTTCAACAAAATATTTTTCAGATTACTATCTTATAAGATAAAAACCGAATATATATATATCTTACAGATTATCGGATATAACGGTTTTTATATAAAAACACTAAAACAACAAGGATGCTTTCAAATGTCCTTTTCGTCCTTAAAGGATAAAATACGCCATTAAGGATATATATTTTTAAAAAGGTGGCAACACCAAGTATCTTGCAGATATAGACATTTGGTCTTACGTGGGTACAACATTTACCATTGTAGAGCCTTAGTTTTAAGATGCCATTTAAGATAATTGTTGAATTGGAAGTAAAAGGATCATCAGGACCAATTATTTTACTAAAATACCATATATTTCACATGCGATGGTCGTTATTCTTGTAGAATTTCTAGCGCATTAGCAACATGTCACATGTAGTGTCAATTAAGCGTTGAAAGAAAGAGAATGGCGCATAAATTTTTTAAATTTCTATAGGAAAATAACGGCTTATAATAAGAAAACTAAAGAAGAAAAAGCTCAATAGTCGATTTAAAATTTGTAAAAATTTGGAAATATTTGTAGTTTTTTTGGCGAAAAAATAATAGGATATTTTTAAATCATTTATAATTTGAAAAATATTTATTTTTTAAAATTTCATCCAAGGTTACCTTAAAATTCCATTTTATCTGCTTTAATATCATGTATTAAGATCTAGAAAATATTAATAGACAAGTCTAGAGCAAAATAAATACGTTTTTGTTTTCAAATTAACAGAAAACTGTAAAGCTGTCAAGAATCTAAAATATTGTAAAAGGTATTAAGGATTGTGATAGAACGCTAACAAAAAAATTAAAAAAGAAAAATAAATAAATAAAACAAATAATATTTTTATATATTTTTTTTCTATATAATTTTATTATTATTTTTTTTTTTTTGGTTTTTTAAATATTATTGAATATTTTCTTTTTTTTTATTTACTTAATTTTTTTTAAATTTTTGTTTTTTTATGTTTTGTGAACAACGTTATGGGGTTTAGTTTGAGAATTTTTAATGTCGTTCTTAATATTTTTGTTTAAGATGTTACAGTTGTGTGTTTTTTTTTATATTATTTTTTTAATTATTATCTATTAATTTATAAGATTAAATATTTTTTTAAATATTGTTTTTCATTATAATAATAATAATAATAGTAATGAACATTTTTTATTTTATTTTACCTCATATGGTATTATCTATTTCTATTTCTTTTTTTTTCTGTGGATATATTGAATAAAATTGGTTTTTGTTTGTTGTATTGTATTTGGTTTTAACTTTTTAATAAAGTTTTGATTTAATTGCTTATATATTAAAATTTTTTTTTTTTTTTTTAGCATTTTCAAGTTAAATTAAAGTTTTTGTTTCAATTTTTTTTTTAAATCTAATTTATAAGAGATTTTTAAAACTTGAATTTAAATTTTTTTGAAATAAAATTGAGATTTTCTTGTTTAAATTAAAAACTATTATTAAATTAATTTTGATTTCTAAAACATGACTACAGCTACGTCTAGAAAAGAAAGGCTGAGTAATTTCCTTGTCACATTTATGAGACACATAATTTCTTGTTTCAATCTCACACTTACATTTATTTAAAATATACATTATATTATTCAAGATATACATTATATATAAAGAAAGAATAGAGGTTTTTATGTAAAACTCCGAATTAGTCTTGCATCGGAGGATTTGAGGAAATATATGGCAGAAATTGTTGTTGTTTCATGTATAAAAAATATGCAATGGAGAATTGGTGACTAAACTAAAATATTGCCTAGACTAAACTCTATATCCACTACTTTAACTCTATTGCATATTATATTTGTTCCAATAAATTAATTCGAGGAAATTATTTTTGAGATTTATTATTTAATTAGACATTTTGTTTTTAGAATTTATTGGGATATTTAGTATTAATTTGGAGTTCATTTTTGGAATTTATTGGGAATGCATCAAATTAAAATAGCACATTCGACTAAATAATTTTAAAAAAATGCTTTTAAAACATTTTTTTTTTTTTTGGCTTTTGTTTTTATTTCAAAATTATTTTTTGATTTCAATCAACATTTCTGTCATTTGTAATTTTTTACTTTGCAATTTATATTTTGCATTGGGTCGATCATGTAAAGTAGGTTTTTTCGATTTTATTTTTCTTCGATGCACTTTTACGTGAAGAACCCTAATGTCATTTTATTTTAGGCATGATTACAATATATGTATATAGCACTTAGAAAAAATATAATTTTTAAAATGGCAATATTGATATCAAAATGGCGGTATTAATAGATGACTATATACATATATATTGACGGCTTTTCGTCAATCAATTAATTTTAAATTTGTAGTAAAGGTTTTAATAAATTCGAAACGTTTGTATATTTTAATGTCTAGCATCTAGCAGCCAATCTATTTATGTTTAATGTAATTTGTATTAAGCACACAAACTTTTTTTTTAAAATTTTTCATAACTTTATTTTAGATATTTCAACGAATTATATAAGAATCTGGACTGGACTTTAAAATATGACGTTTTCATGACGTACATCATTAAAACGTGACGTACAACTAGATCTGTAGATGACAGTAATCATACAATAAAAAAAAAAAACTAATTTTGGTTTTTGAAATCGGAATAAATTGAAAAAAAAAAAAACCTTAATTTAGTTTGAAAATGCTTTAATATTACTTTAGTAAATCTTTCTTTCAGCTTTGTTGTCGGTTTTTTTTTTCTTTAGAGATTGATTTTATTTTATTTACTATACATATATTTTCATTTTATTTCAGTTTTACCTTTTTTTTTTTTTTTGGTTCTTATAAATAAATTGTAATAGAATTTTTTATTTAAATTTTTTGTGTTGATTTTTGTTTTGTATATAAATTGTCTTATAATGTAAATAATAAATAAGAGATGAAAATTATATGTACAAAAAGTAATTTTCTTTTTATAAATTAATTTTTTTTTTTTTTTCTTTATTTTATTTATAAATAACAATTTTATTTCTTTGTGTAGTGTTTTTTTTTTAAATGTATATTAATTAAAATATTAATAATTAATAATAAAATTTAAAATTGTAATTAATAGTAAATAAATTTTTATATGTAAAAATTTAAGATTTTTGTTTTGTTTTTTTTGATTCTTTTAATTATAATTTTTAAATTTATAAATCATTGATTTTTTATTTTATTTATTTTTTTTATTTAATTAAAAATTTTTAATCGATTTATTTTTTCGTTCGTTTAAAAATAATAATTATAAATATAATATACGTATGTATGTATATATTATAATAAAAATGTATATAAATAATTATTAATTTTTATTTATATATAATTTATGTAATTAAATAATTAAAGATGATTCTGGTTTAAATTATTTTTAAATATAGAATAAAAAGGGGTGTTCATTATTAGGTTTAAAAATTAAATTTTATAAATAATTTTAAAACTGTTAAGGTACAATGAATTTAATACTCTTGTAGTATAGTGATGCAAAAATTACAGTTGATTTTGAATACATTTTATCAAAATACCCTTCTTATTAAAAGTTTGGTACTTTTTCAAAAAGTTGATGATCAATTGGATGTGTTTAGACTAGAATGCAATTACAATATTGTAAGATGTAATTGTAAAAGCTCTCAGTGTTTACATTAAGTTGTAATTGCAATTTTAAATTTTATATTGGCGCGTAAATATTCTCATTTTAATTTTTTTTTCTCTGTTAGTAAGCATCTATGTTTAATTTTCAATATAAGAATGATTTTTTTTGTGTACATCGAGACTCACATCAATTATCAGGCGATGAAGTGCAGAGAGTAAAAGCTTAATAAGAGGTCAGCTTTTAACAAATTTACACGTAGTCTTATGTAAAAAAAATAGTGGGCCAACTATAAATCTTGAAATAACACAAAAACCATTTACTTTATTCAATTTGGTTCAAAGAGAAAATTAAAGTCGCATCTTTTTTACATAATTCATTAAAGAAAAATCTTTTAAAATATAATGTTTTCATTCATAAATATGCATTTAAAAAATTGTCTTCCTTTAAATTTTTTATTTTAAAAGCTTCTTACCTCGAGACTACTTTCATACTTTAAAATTTTGTACTCGCTTATATGGCTATATAAAATAATCGAGACTCACATCAATTATGAAATTATTCATACGCGCGAAACGTGAGAATCGATTGCAATTCTCTCACAAACTACATTCATGTGTTTTCAGTTCTTGGTCTGCTTATTTGGGTCTTGGCTAAGGTATATCATAAAAAATTTTTCTGACCCGCTAAATTTTTTTTATTGTTGTTTTACTTGAATTGGTGAGTTGTAATTATAGTTAGACAGCTAAATTTTGGTTGAAAGTTTTACAACTGGTTTTTCGTCGTTTTTTGTCAGTTAAATTCCTTTTTAAAACACATAAATGCGAAAGAGACAGAAGAAGTTGCAAGTTGCAATTGTAATCAAGTGTAAATAAATACAGGGATTTGTTGTGGAGGATGTTTGCATTTGATTTAGTGTAATTGATTTTAGTAAATTAGTTGTAAGTTGTAACTGTCATCAAACATTCATAAACAAATAAGCTGTGGTTTTTTGTTTTTGTATTAAAAGATTTTTTTTATTTTGTTATTTAATTTAAATTTCTTATTTAAAATTAATGATATTAATTTAGTATCGTTCATTTAGAATTCAAATTGTACCTTTTCTTTCAAACCTTCGATATATCGATTAAATATTGTCAAAATGTCAAATTGAAATGTATTTTAATTATACCGTTAAATATACAAAATATAAGAAAACGTTAAATTCACGATAATTTCAGATGTTCATTGTCAAATGCTAGCTGAACTTTGAGTTTTCTATAATTGTTAAAAACAAAAAAATTTAGTTTTTAAATGAATGACAGAGAATTTAAATTCATTATTAAATTTCAAAATAAAATATTATTTAATTAACAACTTTTTCGTAAAAGGAATTTTTTTTAAGTTAATCATATCTTTATTTCGGCCAGCTTTACCTTTTTTTTAAATTATTTTTCGGTAACATAAAGTCTTTGGGTTTTGCCGTGAAAGGTAACTCTTTCATTGTAGTCTCTAAAAACTTGTTCCACTTTACGTAATATTTTTCAAAAATTTTTCTTTCAAAGTTATAAAAAAAAGAAGTTGTTCGTTCAAGCTGAGCTGAGTCAAAGCTGAGCTAACTTGTCTAATCAATTTAGACTAAAGTTAATCAATAGACGCTGGGTCTGTATATTACACTTTTAAACGTAAGAAAACTATTTTTTTTTTTTAAAAAAAAAAAGCTTTGAATGATTATTAAATAATTAAAATCTGTATTACAAACCTAAACCAGTTCAAACTTTAATCTATACGCTTAGTTTTAAATTATATGATGATGTCTTAAAAATCGTTATAATTAAAAAAGGATAAAAATAAGTGTGTTAAAATAACAATTAAACATGTACATATATATATATATATATACATATAGATACAATATACAAAAAGTACGGATACATGATATTTTAAGTATAAATATTTTAAAAATATAAAAATTGTTAATAAAAATTAAAACAAAAAAAAAAAAAAAACAATTTAAACTTTTAATTTATTATTAAATTGTGTAAATAATTTCTTAATTTTTGAATTTGTATTTTTAATTTCGTACTTTCGTATTTTGTTTTTCTTTACACTTAAATTGATTTTTTTGAAGCCGAATCTCACATTTATTTTATGTAAATTCTATCACTACTTTTTTATATTTGTTTTTTTTTTTTTTTTTTTTAAATTTTTTTTTATTTTTTTATTGTAAAAAGGCAAAAGGGGTTAATTTGTTTTTTTTTTTGTTTTTTTAATTTAATTTTTTCGTTAAATATTTTATTAATTTAATAATTATAATTAATAAGATTTCCTTTATTAATTTTCTTTGATTACATTTTTTTTTTGTCCATTTAATTCCAGTAAAAAAAAAAAAAATTGTTATTAAAATCGTCTCTCGTTATTCAAAAAGTTAAAAAATTTTTAAAGTTTGAGTTTTAAAATATTGTTGATACATTTTAAATTTTTATGACGTTTAAATATTCGAAAGCAAAAAAGTGTTTGAAAAATAAAAAATTATAAACTTTACCAGATAAGAAAATACGCTATCCTAGTATAGGTAATTAAGATTATTTAAAATATGATTATTGACTGTTACAAAATGTACAAACATACAAACAATTAAAATCTTCAAGGAAAGGAGAATTTCGGAATTTCTACAAAAACGTGTAAATGTTGATCTCAACAACAGTACAATATACTTACAAACCATAAATGCTTTACTATTATAATACTTGTGCTATGGTCAAACACATCTGGCCTATATTAGATCTTAAACAAATAACTAGACTCTTATTCTTAAATCGTCGCAATATCAAAAATGTAACAGAAGTTTTAACGAGATACTGTTCGAACGGCAGACATGCTATCGATGGTTATGACTTCTCTTATATAATTTTTGTAGAAACTACAAAATATGAAGAGGATGAGGAATTAATATTTCACCTTTTATGTAAATGTTCGGTTCTTGTTTTAAAAAGAAAAAAATTTCTTGGGAAATTTCTTCTTAAATAATTTTTAGGATCTTTTCGAAAAAGCGACGCAAACTGATCTAAGTCAGTATCTACAATTCCTATCTACCTATTTACAAAAACTACTAAACCAAAAAAAAAGTATAGTAATCAATGTGATTGAATTAAAATAAATCTT
Organism: Poecilobothrus nobilitatus; assembly: GCA_947095535.1. Classification (NCBI taxonomy): domain Eukaryota; kingdom Metazoa; phylum Arthropoda; class Insecta; order Diptera; family Dolichopodidae; genus Poecilobothrus; species Poecilobothrus nobilitatus. The sequence goes on from OX352774.1 coordinate 61,014,137, forward strand.
TCAATTTATCTTTTCTTTTTTCTTTTCTAATTTACTAAATTTAGTCTTAAGAATTTATTGCATTAGAATATAGTATTAAGATTATTTATTAATAGGTTAAATGCAATAGTTTTTATATTTTTATAAAGAAATATTTTTCAAATTAATCAAAAAAAATAAAAGAGGTCTGACTATCTCGTTTATAAAATGTTTTATATAAATATGAATATAAGAATACAAAAAATCAAAAAATAAAATAGGTCCTTGAAATAATCCTTGGAAATTTTCAGTTTCAAAAATTAGGTTACAAAATGTTTTTTTGATTCATTTTTAGAGGTACAACACTTTTTTTGTTATTTAAAACTGTAAATCTTTACATGATTAAAAGATTATGTAATAGATTATATAAAAATTTTCTAATTTATTAATTTAAACAAAGATTTAATATGACACAATTCAAGGTAAAGTATAAGATTTCTCCCTGAACATTTTACTATTTATCCTCTAGAATTCTAAATTTCTTAAATTTCATTTCCACAAGAATTCTTCCCACATCTTCACCCGTATGTCATTTTTATGACAATCAACACTATTAAACGTAAAGTATTACTTCTTGCAAATTTTTCTTTTCATCCTCTAGAATCCTAATTTTCTTAAATTTAATTTCTATAAGAATTTTTCCCATACATCTTCACTCTTAAAAAAAAATTTGTATATACATTTGTGTTAAAGGTCCCACATCCTAAAGTCTACTTTAAATGGCGTGGTTTTGGTTGATTAAAGTAGTCCAACACTATTCGAATGAAAAACATTACAATTCCTCTGGGTGACTTTTGAAATTTCCCACTGATCCTCATACAACCGATCCGATAAAAAAAAAAATTCAATGTATCAATTTAATAATATCGTAATTTTTAATTGTAATATCGTAATTTTTTAAGTTTATATCAAGAATTGAATAATTTTTAAGAGTTGCTTTTGCAGTTTTCAAATATTTGAGTAGCGTTATGGTGTGTTTTTTTTTTTTTCAACAAAATTATCCGGCATTGTATTTTTATTTAAAAAATAATAATTTAGTAAAATTGAAAATTGAAAAAGAAATGATTAAAATTAAAAGAAAAAAAATCTAATAACAATTAAATTTTTTTTTAAAATGTTTAATCATATGACTTTAATATAATTTAAATGGACAAATCTTAATTAAAATTAATATTAATATTATTGTTTTTTTATTTTTTTATTTTTTTATGTAAAATCTTTTTTTTTTTTTTTATTGATAATGAATTCAATTTTATCTCTTCTACATATTTTTAATTTCTTTTCACAGAAAAATTGTTCATTATAATTTTTTAATTATTTTCTTATTTTTTTTTATTTTGTTTTTTTTTTTTCCTCATAATATTTCATTAAATATTTTCTTATATTTATTTCTTATAAATAATATTATATATAAATATTATGTAATATATAAGTTTAATAATAGATAAAATGTTATTAAATGCTATTTGATATATAATTATATATAAATTGTATATAAGTATATATATTTTATATATTTGAATTTTTTTTTTTTTTGCAATTAAAAAAAAAAAAAAAAAATGTTTTTCGATAAACAAAAATTTAATATATACATATATATATAGGTATGTATATAATAAATTTTTTACATATGTATGTATCTAAATAAAATAATTGATGGTTAAATGAATAGTTATAAAGCATAGGTCAATAATAATCATAAATAAGAGATTGTTATGACATTATGTTATGATTTTTATGCTATGGTTATTTTGAAGTTGAAGATCGTTAAATTTGACGGAAATTTGATCGTTTGAATGGGGAAATGCTGATTTTGATAATTTTTCTGTAAGTTTGATTTGAATTAAATATCGTAAATAATTGCAAAATTTATTTTAACCATTGAAAAGCAAAAAAAAAAAAAAAAAAACTGAGTGATGACCATCATAAATAAATGCTGAAACTAATATTTAAAACAAAAAAAAATTTTCTTAGAAAATTTGGTCTAAATCAAAAGAAAGCAAAGAAAATGTATATATATATGAGGATTTAGTTATCGTCCTTTTATCATCGGCTAGTCATTTTTTACCAAAAATTAAAAGAAAAAATAGATGTAGAAAATAATTTTGTATAGAATATTATAAGTTCATAAATATTGGTTTACCAAAAAAAATAAAGGGTAGTAAGTGGTTGCTGACTTAAATATAAAATTATGATAAAGTGATATATAAAATATGATTTTATATATATATACTTTTCGAAACTATAAACTTTTTGGAAATCGTATTGATTAAAAAGTTTTAATCAAAATTTAAAGAAAGGATTTGTTAAGATATTTGCAGTAATATTTTTTTGTACATCATTCATTTGTTTTTTTTTTTTTTTTTGGGAACAATGAATCAAAAGCGCACTTTTATATTCGTAACCTTCGATTTTACTGTATTGTGAAATTCAGAACAATCCTATAGTTTTAGAGATCAAATTTAAGAGTTTAAAAGAATACAATTTAAATTTTCAATGCCAATATATTTCAGTTTTCCTATGTACATATGTTTGTTTTTACAATAACCAATAAAAACCAATGATAACTTTAAAAAATAAACCGTTTTTATTCTCTCTTTAAAAAGTAATGTATACTCATTTCTCGATTTAGACGGATTTTAAATTATATATATATTTTTTTTTGCATTTCTCTGCCACATAAATGTGGGCAGGAAATTAACCAGCCTTTCCTGTTCAGGCGTGGCTGTAAATGTCATAAGGGGGAAAAACTCTTACGACTTGTGTGGGATTCCAACTCACATGCCCTCGGTGTTTACAACGTATTTTATACGCTCTTACCCACTAGGCCATCGAGGCCCCAATTTTATATGTACTATAAATTAGTCTTTTCTTCTTTATATCCTTCTTGTCTCGTTTTATTGGCCGCGTTTTCGATTTACTGTATTTACTTCTATTCTTCTTGAAACATAAGCAAATTTTGTATAAATTAAGAAAAGAGATTGTATTTATTTTAATATTAAATTAAATTTTATTTTTGTAGTAAGTACATTGTTTCTGTATATTAATATGAATAGATGTGCTTTTATTTTTTAATCATTATTTTTTATTTATTAATAATTACTATCTTTTTAATTCTTTGTGAAATTTTTGGTTCGTGTAATAAAATATAATTTCCTTTTCTTTTGCATCCTTTACTTTTTTAATATATGTATTTAATTCTATGAGAAATATTAAATGAAAATTATATTGATTGTTGACCAATTATAGCTCTTTAATGTAGTAGTGGATAAAATAAAATAAAAACAAAGAAATATCCTGAGAGTTGACTTTTTTTTTTGTTTATGATAAAAGGATAATACATATACAGACTATACTCATTCATCTATTTCTAGAAATCTGGAAATAATTTAGAAAATGGTTTATTGGCTTTTGTCGCCATTATCACTAAAAAGTGAATGAAAGAAAACATGAATAGAAAAGACTATTCGATGTCATGAATATCATTAAATGAATGAACCTTTCATTTTTTGATGAACTGTCATTGTAATTGTCAAATAACTGTTGAGAAGTGTTTTTGTTGTTAAGTTGTTTAAAAATGTAAGTTTTAAAATTAATTAATAAATTTGATTATGAAAAAAAAAATTTCATAAAAACTATTATTTTCAATTCTATTTTCAGAATTTTTATATTTAAACTTATTTTTATCACTTTTAAAAATTCTTTGATTTTTTTTTTTTAAACCAATTTAAACAAATAGTACCTTTTACCAAATAAAAAGTAAGTGAATGATAAGCAGATGAATCATTTTAGTTTTTTTGACTGATACCATCGAAATTTTATTCCATATAAAATATACAGTACACAATGGCAACTGTTTCTGACAGTTAATTTTTTAATGATGACGCCAAAAGGAATGAATAGATTCATTCAAAATGTGAATGATAAAAACAATGATGACAGAGCACATTGTTTTAAAATTCGATATTCTTTGCCACAAAATGTTTTATATCAAACGATCTAGACAACTAAAAATACTCCAAAGATCCAAATTAATAATCTAATCAGTGAAATTTGAAAAGAAATCTACTTAAGAATGTGTACCTCAAAAAAAAAAAAAAAAGGTTAAATGTTACTAAAAAAGAAGGAAAAAATATTTTGTAATAAGAAAAGGAGGAAAACAGAAGTAAAAGATATGGCGCCAGTTATAGATTTCATTGAAATGCATACGGAAAAATTATTTGATTGAAAACTTTTTTGTATAGGCGATTATAGCAATCAGAGAAAACTGTCAGTAAAAATTATCAGTCAAATGACAATACTGAAACAGTGAAACAAAAATAAAAATAAAAGTAATTTAAATTGTTGTCAACTTCATTTCGATGTTTGGAAAAAATAAAGTTTTATTATTTTAATTTATTTATTCATTATTGATAGAAAATGGTACTAATAAAGAATAAATAAAGATTATTTTACTAAGCAAAATAATAAAAACATAAGTTTTCAGTGTAAACTGATTGAAATACAAAATCATAATGAAATATGTTAAGAATTGCTTCAGAATTTTTTTCAATAACAAACTGAAATGGGAAGAAATGAAACATACGTATGTATGTCATTGGAACAAGTTTGTTTCATTAAGGAAAATTCGTGATCAGTTATTCAGGAAAATAATTACCAACCCGGAAAATTATAAAATTAATTTTTTTTTAAAATATTTAACTTAAAATTTAGTAACTGTATTAAATTATTTAAAAATTAGTAGCTGAATTTATTCTTTAAAAATTATTTAATCATTAAATCAACACTTTTGTTAAATTTTATATTTCTTTGCTGCAAAAAAATTGAAAATAAACAATTTCCGGAAGCATTTAAATAAAAGCTATAACTGCCGCTTACGGCAACTTAAAGCACAAATTAATAAAAAAATTATATAAAATTTATTATGCTGCCCATACACGGCAGACCCGGTTTTAGAACAGTTCCGCGGACTTCATAAGTTATATCGTGTATGGGCAAGTTGTAAAAATATTTTGATGGTTGGAAAGTTGTTTGAATGAATATCAAAAAATTTTGGTTTTTGTGAGAGGAGTTTTTGGTTTGTAGTTGAGTTGTATCGTGTATGTGTATGGGTAAATTATACAATTAACTTAAATGTCATTTTAACATTGAGATTTTTTGATTTGAGAATATAATAAAAATATAAAGTACATAATTACAATGGTTGGGGATGATAGGTTGGATAAGTGTGTATGGTATGATTCTAAAATCTGTCCGCGTACCAAGTTTACAATTATAGTCCGTCGTGTATGGGCAAATAAGTATATAAGGTTCTTGTATTCATTTTAATTTAATGTTTGGCTGTAAATTATGTATATATATTAGGTATAAAAACTGTAGGTAGCTACTATATGATTAAATAATATTTTATTTGATTTACAAAAAAAAAAAAAAATGAAAAAAAGTAAAGTGAAATTGCAAAAAAAAAAAAACAAAAAAAAAAAAACCCTGATTATATATTATTAAATTTATAAATTTTATAATTTTTTTTTCTAATGATTAAAAATTTTTTTATTTTATTTGTTTAACTAATTTAATTTTTTTTGTTCTTTTTTTTTTTTTTTTAATTGTAAATAAATTAACTACTTTCATATATATATATATATATATATCATTATAATTATTATATAATTTATATATTATTATAATTATTATTACAAATTTGGATGCCTCGATTTTCACTACATCGATATAAAATATAAATATATAAGGGAGGCAGAAGAATTTTTTTTTTGTTTTGTTTTTTTTTTTTTTTTACTACGAAAAATTTTACTATTTATTACATTATTAATTGTTTCATAATTATTTATTGTATTTGTAAATTATAATATTATTAATAAATTTAATTAAATACAATATTTTTTATTTATTTTTTTTTTTGTAATTTTAAACATTTTATTTTTGAAAATTTTCAAATTTAGAATTTATTTATTTTTTTTTTTTTTTCAGTAATTTATAATATGTATATATAAATAATATGAATATATTTTTCTATTTTTATTTATTAATTAATTTTTTATATTAATTAATTAAATATTAATTCGATTTAATAATAAAAAGAAAAAAAAAAAATTTTATGAAAAAAGAAAAATTATATAAAATTTTTTTTTACAATATGCAGCAATACAAAATATGAATATTGAAATTTTTTTAATTTTATTTTATTAAAACAACAAAAAAAAAACAATTTTTATTTTATGAAAAATTATTAAGCGTAAAAAATATATTAAAAAAAAATTTTTTTTTTTTTGTCCAATATACCTATGAATTATGTATGTATGTATAAAATAAGTATGTTTGTATGTATTTACATTTTACAATTTTCTATTTATTTGGTTTTGAGAATTTTCATTTTGCATACTTTTAGGAGATTAGTATTAATATTACATTTAATATATTTATTAAGTACATGGTTTGTTTGTTTGTTTCTTTGATTGAATTTTTTTTTTTTTTTTTTTGTTTGATTATCCATTTATATATATGTATATATTTTTAATAGTTTTTTTTTTTAAAAGATTTTAGAATTTTTAAAATTAAGCATTAACATATAGTTTAAATTTAAATTTTTATATTCAGTTAAGAAAGTACTGAAAATTATTAAAAGAACATGTAATGAATACAAAAGTTTGTATATAAAAAAAAAAGAACAGCTTAATTAAAATATATCAATATATGTAATAACTTGAATCAAAAATTATTAATATATAATTAAATGAAGAATGCAAAAGTTTTAAATACATATTATGATATCAAATTGCAACTTCCAAATTTAAAATATTAATTTGCTTAGCTGTTTCAATATTTTCCGTAACTAACAGGACACTTAATAAAACACTTTCACATGTATCATTTTAAATTTAGCTTTCATTTAAAGTAACAGAAAATTAAAAGATCTATAGATAATAATATACGAGATTGTACAGATTTATATAACGTCTCTTTTGAGAATTATTTGTTTTCTTTTTTCTGATGATCTATATTGAAAATTTCTCTAAAAAATATTTACGATAATGTAAAAAGTCATGAGATTCAATTTAAGATTCGATTAAAATTTAAATGAAATTTCTTTTAAATGAAAAATTTATTTTGATCGTTATTTTTTTTACAATTTATTCATTATATTATTATTATATTATTTAAATGTTTGAAATATGAGTAAAAAAAAAAAAAAAAAATTATTGACTTCAGTTTGTTACCGTAAATGGATGACAGAATTTAATAAATTACGATAACTGAATTCAAAACTTAATTTCATTTCAACTTTTTATAAATTTTTAAACAATATAATTAATTTAATCTTTAAATTATTTGAAAAACACAAAAAAAAACATTCCGTTAATGCTTAATTTTTGCTTTTTTAAATATTTAGTTTTTAACAATTTTATTTTAGCAAATTAACAATAAAAATTTAATTAAATAATTTAATAGTGATTAAATTAAAAAAAAAAATTAGTGTTAAAAAAAATATTAATAAAAAAAAAAGATTTTTTCTTTGATTCTTTTTTTTCTTTTTTTTTTTAAAACTTATTTTCTATATTATATAGTCAATGTTATGTTAATGCTTGTTTACGACAATTACACAACCATTTAATGATTCGTGCATTACGTTCAACAATTGATGGTGGTTCTGTTGGTCTATACGGTTGTGTTTGCGGTTGTGTTTCAGTACTATCTGGCAAACGTGTTGAATCAACAGTACTAACATCCGAAAAGAATACAGTACTCGATTGATCTGATTCATTATCACTACTAAAACGTCTCTTAGGACTATAAATTTCTTCGTATTTTTCTTCATTTAAACCTAAACGATCAAAGAATTTTTCTAACTGTGACATACTTTCAGAACGGCCACGTTTATCTAAACCAACACCAAATGGTGATAATTTACTACAATTATCACTAATCGGTGAACCACGATTCCAATAACGATCACTGATATCACTTTTAGAACGTAATATTGGTTTACGATCATCTTCACATGATGCTGACATTGTTGCTGCAGCACTTGAAATTGCACCAGCTGCTGTTTCAGTTCTACATGAATTACGATCATTTGAAGTTGAATAACGAGTTCGTTGTTTAAATCGAAAGCATTTTTGACGTTTAAATGTTCCAAGTGGTGGACTTAATTCTTGGGGTTTTAATTGCATTTGATGTTGTTGTTCATTATTAAGACTACCAATACTACCATCTGGTGTACGAATTGTTGGACTATTTTGTTGATGATGTTGACTACTACCACTGCTATGTCTATGATGTTTCAGTTCTTGTTGTGTTGGTTTTTGTAAATGTTGTGATTCTCGTTGTTGTTGATGTTGTTGTTGTTGTTGTTGCTGTTGATGATGTTGTTGTTGTTGTATTTGCTGTTGTTGTTGTTGACTTAATTTACTGCTATGAATATAATTTTTACGACTTTTAGATTTTTCTTCATAATAACGTGCAGTAGCTTTATTATTTGTATGATCGCCTGGATAATCATCTTGAAATGCTTCCGGTACTTCAGGTGTAGTAAAATTTAATAAACATTCTGAATCTTTTTGGTATTTTGAACGACATTCAGGACAATCATAACGAGAACTAGATACACCATAACCATAATATGAATTACCACTATGTTGAGTTGAAGAGCCACTATCACGACGATATTCATTTCCAACATAAACTTTATTAATATCACGTTGCTGTTGTTTACAGCATGGTTCACTTCTATGGGTATAGTGACCAGATGAACCGCCTGAATCACGATTCAATGAACTACCACCACCAGATTTATTTGAACGATTGCCACGACTACAGCAACTTAATACTTCACTATGCGGTGAATGTCGACTTATTTGTGAATGCAAATCTGGTAATGATTTATGACTATTTATATTATACGATGGAGATGAATAATCGGGATCATCTGAGGCAACTTCATGAGAATGCGAAAAGGATCGTTGATAATTACATCTAAAAATATAAAAAAATTTTTTTAACTATTTTATTTAAAAAAAAAGTATTTTTTATTATATTTACCTTTGGTCTTTTTCTGGTGAACTATCAACTGCTGCGTATTCAGCTGGAGGACTAATTGCACGATAGTCTTCAGTTAAAATAAGTGGTTCATCAATTCCATATGAATAAATATCATCATCTGAAACAGGATTTGGTGGCAGCGATTGTGGTGACAAGAAAGCACTAGGAAACATAACGTTTGAATCAGTTTGATCATTTGAAGGATGAATTGACAGCTTAAATTAAAAAATAAAGAAATATTTTAAAAACTGTTTAATCACAAAAAGACAAAATTCATTAATACCTCTTGGTTATATTTTACAGATTGATATTTACTAAATGTATCATATTTTTTCGGCATTCCAATATTATTCGTTTTATAACGTGGTAATTCAGGAACTGAAATATCTTTGGTATCAGCATTTAAAAGTTTACGTAATTTGGTCTGTAATAAATCTGAACTAGATGAAGCACTACGTCGATTTGCTGAACGTTGAGAATTTGAAATAATTTGGGCACCACGTTCCATCACTAAACTACTATTAATTCCATTATTTGTATGATGATGATGATGGTGATGATGATGATGACTTAATGTACGAACTGGTGATAATATACATGCGACAGCATTTCCAGATGCACCAGAATCTCTACCAATTGTATTTGAACCATGTATAGTTGAACTTCGATACATTAAATGCTGATGACGATCTAAAACTGTTTCTGATTTAACATATAATGGTTTACTTTCTGCTAACATTTCAACAGCTGATCTACGTTTATGTTGTCGACTACCAGTACCAATCATTGGATACATTAATGTTGCATGATGATAATGTCCTTGTAAATGTTGTTGATATTGAGGTGGGTGATTTTGTATTGTTGGTGGTAAATGCGATGATGAATGTTGCTGTTGTTGTTGATGATGCTGTTGCTGTTGTGATAATGTTATTGTTGATGATGACATTGGTGTACCAGTTGATAAATATGATGCTGGTGGCATTATAATTGGATTTAAAGATGTAGATTGATGATGTGAATTAAATGACATAACAGATGATGGTGTCGGTGGATGTTTTGAATTCGAATGCTGTTGATTCGATGTCGGTGAGTAATGTGAAGGTGGTGGTATTGTTTGTTGTGCTTGATGATGTAAATGATGAGAATTTGATATACGGCTATGATGCCTTGATGGGCTTCCATTATATATCACGGTAGTCATGTTTTTTTTTTTTTTTTAATATTGAAATTTGTTTTCTGAATACGTTTTTACTGCAAGTTTTTTTTTTTGTTTTTAGAATTGTATTTGTTGTAATTTTGTAATTATTAATTTTACAAGTGTTATATTGTAATTAGATAAGTAATTATTTTATTATACATATTTTAATTTGTCAATCTGAAAAAAAAAAAATAAAAAATAGAATTAAAAATATTATTTATTATTTTTTTTTTAATTTTTATTTTACCAAAAAATAATTTCTATATTAAAATATCACATCACTTCAAGTGATGTGATTTTGTTGAAAGCCTAAATAAGTGTAAAAAAATTTATTTTTAATTTTTGAAAATAAAACGATTTTGTCAGCTATAATTTAATAATATCAGGTGCGTGAAGTTAAATTTTATGCAACCATATTCAAAATACATAACACATAAATTTAAAGCTGAAGAAGCATTTAAGAATAAAATCGCCTGATTTTATATAAAGCGTGCATTTTAATCGTCTTGTTTAATTATTTTTGTTTTCAATAATCAGAAACAGAAAAAAAAAAAAAAAAAAACAACACATTTCAAAATTTTTTTTTTACACAAAATTTTACGAACAAAATTGATGACTTTAGGATTTTATTTAAAATATACAATTTTAGTAAACGATCAATTTGTTTTTATTTTTTGTTAAATTTAGTTTTATTTTATTCTTAAGGGTTCTTCAAATAAATATGTATAGGAATATAGGTCTAAGGTATTACATATTTAACTATCGTAAGTGGTACCGGGTACGGAAAATAAATAAGCAGATTAACTTCTAGAGGAATGATTCTTAATTTTTTTTTCTGCTTCGCATTCTGTTGAAGACCGCATATTTTTTTTGGAAGAGATTTATTTTGAACTTCATAAATTTAAGTTTTGTTGATTACAAATATTTTTGAATAAATAAGATGATTTTAACTCTGGAAAGGAAACAATTTTAATTTTAAGACACAAAAGTATTTAGCATGAACCATAACTAAAATATGTATTACACCAAAAGTGAACTGCACATTGTATTTATCGAGATATATACAATATTTTTGGTATCAAAAATTTATGTTATAGATTGAATCACCGATATGTAATAAATGCTTTTCTAAATATCAGAATAAAATGAATAAAAAGAAAGAAAAATATATGAATAAAAAGAAAGTTTAATATAACTATGAGATATAAGATGCACTATACGTTTGCATTTCTCGAGGTAAGTATGTATACGATATTTTTTAGATTGGGTAGTAGAAATTTTTTTTATAAATTTGTAATTGGTCTGATGTTACAAAATATTCTAATGATTTTATTTCAAATTTTATAAAATTAAATATTTTTTTTACTTATTTCTAGATATTCTTTATTTTATAATTTCAGTTAAATTGTCGAAAAGATTCCAGCCATTCTAATGTTATATATTATCTCTCGCAGTTAAGTTAATCAAGTATTAATTTTAATTTTTTTACGTCTGTTTAATTCTCGATGATACTTGAACTGATCGAATACTAGAGTTATAATCTTTAACAATAACCGTTTTGAATAACTTCTAAGACCTAAATAACTTTCAGACCTAATAAATAACTTCAATAAATTAAGATTAAACATAATACCAAATAACACTTAACAATTATTCTACATCTTTTAAATTCTTCATTGCTATGAAATTAAGGTAAATCGAATGGTTTTTTACTTTTGTTCGGAAAACGAAAAGTTTTATTAAGACGATAAGTCAAAATGTTATATCCAAAGATGAGAATTCAATTTATAACTTTCAATAACTTTGTAAAAAATATGTATGCTTTATTCACATTTATATATTTTCTTGTTAATATTAATTAATTTCGACTAAAATATTCTGCATATAATTTTTGTAGTCATTTGTTTCCTAAATATTTTTTTTTAACATAACATAACAGAATTTCACTTGGTTTTTTATTTTTTTATTTATAAACAGGTACCGTGTTGCATAAATGTGCCAGGTAGCTATAATCCCTGTTTCCTGGTAAGAATGTGGGGTGTACGAGATATTATATGATATATTAAGTATTTATATATATTGCGATATATGAATATTTTTTTTATACCCGAACGATAGGATCGGATATAATAAAATTACTCCTCCGTTTGTAACACCTCGAAATAAGCGAGCTAGATATACCTTCAAAGGTATGGATCGGATCAGAAAAAAATTCTAAGACTTTTGAGCCATGTCCGTCCGTCCGTCCGTCAGCACGCTAACTCAAAAACTAAGAAAGCTAGAATCTTGAAATTTACACAAAATATTCTGGAAGTAATTTGTAGATTCCCTATTTTTTTTGGTTGAGTTTGGACCAAGCCTTAGGGTAGCTCTCGAACACCTAACTTTTAGATCCCCACATTTTTTTTATGAAATTTTTTTTATGAATTTTTTAAGCTATGAAATTTTAACTGCTGATAGATCTCACAAAAATATTAATTTTATTTTTAATAACTTTTTTTTGTACCCCCACCCTTTACGGAGCTACAGCTCCCCAAAGGTTCAAAAAAGCTCTATATTTAAATTGTTATAGCACAAGTTGTATAAGGTATATCTTCATTTTGAAAACGCCAAACGATTACTACTTTTATTAGCTTTAAAAGTATATATACAATAAATATATTTTTGTGGCATACGCTGTCTTAATTTACCGTTATGCGAAACTAAAATTTTGCAAAATCCTTTAACCCTTCTATCTTCTAAACGGTTTAAGTTGAAATTTTGACAGAAGTTTGAAAATAAGTATGAGTCATTTCAGAAATTTTTTTTGTATCACCCTCCGTTTAGGAGCTGCAAGGGGTCAAAAACTGAAAATTTCCAATTTTTAAACACCTGTAACTTGAACACCTGTTAAAATTTTTTTGAAGTAATACACAAAAATTAAAGCTTCAATATTATACTCTTATTTCTGTAAATAACTTTTTTTAATAATATATGGTTACTTTATAATTGACGAAAGTGTTACTAGATTTTTTCAAATTTTCTAACAAATTTCTTGAACAAATTTTTTGCATTTGTTTTACTCGATAATTTGAAATTGTTGAGGATGTAATGCGTAGTACAAAAAAATGTAAATAAATAAACAACATAACGGTTGCTTGAAGAATTTTTATTTATATGATATTGATATATATACATACTTATATAATATCATGTTTATTTACATATCGTATATGTCACTAGTGAATGAATGATAAGAGTATAGATGTATATTATATAGCGCCGTATTTACATACATATATGTATTTTATTGTACTTATAAGAAATTATTCTGTCAATGGAATATTTAAATATAATATAATATAATATTTAAAATTATATTTATTATTTTGTACTAAGTAAATTTAATATACATTTACCGCTTAGTATTAAATGGTACTATAGAATATTTGAAAAAGTTTTGGATTGATAATCGTTATGTGGAAGGTTAGAATTTGCTTTAGAAGAATGTATAAACATATAGTTTGAATATATCTACAACCCATAGTTCTAGAAATTATAAAATTCACCCAAATTATTTTAAAATACTAAAATATTAAAAAAATAATATTGTAAGCAGAGTGACAGGCTGTGAACATACTAACGGTTCGTACGGGTATCTAAAAGTTGACAAAGGCAACTGTATTCTTCCTCGTTTTTTTTGAATTATAATTATTGTACCCAGCCGGGAATCGAACCCGAGACCTCTCATTCCCCACTTCCTTTTTTAATTTAATAAAATCATTTTTAACATTTATTTTGTTAAGTGAACATTTTCTGTTTTCATATGGTTTTTTGTTTTTTTTTTTTTTTTAACATTTTTTACATTTCAAATATGGAAATATGAAATAATTTTAAAATAACTTCTATATAAGTACATATTATACTCTTCAGTTATTGATATATTGATATACTTTTAATAACTTACATTTCCTTTCTTAACTTTCATTTGTAGGCTTAAAAAAATTTTTTTTCCAAAAATGAATTATTGTAATATTTTTCAAATAATTAAATTAATCCAATTATTTTAATTAATTTATATAAGATTAAACTAAATATAGTTTTTTTTAGATTTTATAAATATTTAAATATTATATGACTACAAAAAGTCTACTGATCATTTTGTTAAAAATGTCAGCATTTTAAAGTGATGTCTTAAAAAAATCAATTTTATAATTTATTTATTGAAAACAAAAAAAAAATATAAAATAAATAATGTAAAACGGAATAAAACAAGATATTAAAAAGAAATAAACAAAAAAAAAATAAAAAAAGAACTATGAAGTGATTTTCTATAAAAAGTCATAAAAAATCTTCAAGTTATTATCGTTATATGAATATTGCACCATCATTTTATTTTATTTTTTTTATTTTCTTTTGATTTTTTTTATATTCTTTTTTTTCTTTTGTACGATTTATGAACATACCCTGTATTAATAGCGTATTTGTTTTCTTATTGCATTTATTGAGATTATTTTAATTGTTTCACTTTTCTTTTTCAACCTAATTTTTTTTTATTTCTTAAATATTGTGATGAAAATGATTGAAGATGATGATTAATCATTCTTATTCAATACATCTTAATTAACATTTTAATATACCATATTTTATAATGCATTGCCAACATCATATATAATATGATAATTGATAATTTTTCTCATCTTACCATATAGGTACATATATAAAATCAAGTGTATGTGAATTATTTTCCTCTTACATATCTGCGCCGAAAAATTAATGCAAAATTTTTACCTTTTTCTAAACAAATTTAAAACAATTAATAGGTTCAATAGGTTGGTTTTAAAGAGTTTGGTTTTGTTTGGAACATCTGGTTGATTTTTGATTGATTAATTGGTATTGGTATAACAATCTTCAAGTATTTAAATCACAAGATGTAAGGGAGAAAGTATAGAAGTATTTACTTTATTTTAATCGAAAGTTATTAATTCATTTTTCTTTTCCCTGCAGTATAGCAGGGAAATACATAAATATGATAAGGAAATTACACAACCTTTCCTTTCCAGGTATGACTGTAATTGTCGTAAGGCGAAATTATTATTACAACGTGTTTGACATTCTAATCCACACTTCCTCGGTCTTTACATATTAAGAATGTATATGTAGTTCACCGAGGCGTTATTAATTTCTCATCTCAGTAATATATTAATCTAAATTATAAACATACATATCTTAGTTCTGAAATTCGATCGGTCTTATACAAACAAGATTTTTTAAGATGTCTTAAATGATTTAATATGGGGTATTATGGGGTACCCAGTTCACTATTTATAAAAAATTAATATGTTATTTAAAATTCACAACAATTAGAGCATTTATAAGCATTTATGAGCATTTTTATGAATTTATGGTATTCAATTTTTGTTTTAGCATATTGGTTAAATAAATTTTCATTTCGATAATGATTAATCTTGTCTGCCTTATTTTAATCTTTTTAGTGACGACTAGTGACACGACGATTTGCCTATGTATATAGACGATTGAAAAAAAATCTTTAACAAAAATACTAAATTATTTATAGGGTTAACCTAGGTAAATAATAAAGTAAAGATTGTGAGAAAATAAAAGTGATGATCCTAAAAAGGCTTTCGAAACAAAGTCATAGGAGTAAAATAAAATATATAAATCAATTATGAAGACTACGAAATTGTTGAAACAGAATTTTAAAAAGAAAAGAATTGGTTTCGAAAAATATGAAAAGAGTTGGATGAGAAGTATAAGTTGAAGAGAGATAAAAAAAAAAAAATGATAGAGTTGATGGATATGAGGTCTGATTAAAAAAAATTATGAAGAAAAATAAATAAAAGGTTATAGATTAATAGAGCTGTTCCAATCGTCAACAGTTTTTTAAAATTTTATCAAAATTATAGTTTTTTCTATCGGTTTTTTCTTAAGTATAAAATTTAAGATTGAGTTGATTGACTGAGTTTTTATGAGACAGAATATATCTATATATGTTGTTAAATATTGGATATACTTTTCAAAACTTATGCTAATTTGATTACAATGCAAAAGAATTTAAAAATTTAACATTTAGGTAAATAATAATAATAGGATAATTAGATAATAGGATTTCACATATTTTTGTAATTATTTCAATTACAAGCTGTTCTAATTAGTAGATAACACTATTAATTGTTTGCTTGCTTTTTTTTTGTCGTTTTTTTTGCTTTATCCCCTTTAACTAAAGGGTGATGACTTATATACAACATTGTTAATTAAAAACAGAAATTTTCTTTAATATTGAAAGTAAAATAAAAAAAAAAAATACATAAAAATTAAATTTTTATCTTAATTAGTAACGCTGGTTTATAGTAACTAACTAATAAATCTTACAGTTAAATACTATAAAAATTAAATCATTTAATAAAAGAAAAAAATTACAAGAGTAAAGGTAAAAAATAAATTCATCACATTTATCATATTAAAATTATTTTATATTCACCAATTATCGTTTAAACACAAATTTAATGTTATTTACAACATAACTCAAGTAACTTTTTTAATTTTTTTTTTTTATTTATTATTATTATTACTATCGTTACTTGTTAACTGTGAAGACTTGTTTATAGCGTTTACGTTTTATGTGTTTTACAGTAAGCTTTTTTTTTTTTTAACTCTCATAGATATTAGTTTAAAATAATACCGCTATATGTAATATAAAAATAAAGAAAACGAAAATAAAACAAAAATAAAACAAAAAAGTTATTCCTTTTTAATATTAATTCAATTTTAAAGTGACCATGTGACCAAAAAATTTAAAGGTAGTTACTTTTAAAAGCAAAAAAGTTAAACTTAAACTTGCAAAACTTAATAATAAACATTAACACCTGAAAAATGGGTGGAATTTGTTAAAACTAACAAATATCTAGAAGAAGCATAGGGCATCCTCTAATTCAATTATTATTCATATTTGATAAGTACGTAGTACATCTAAAGTATAGGGTATATGAACTTAGGTATGGTGTTTGTAACCACCGAAAGGAAGCAAGTTAGATATGGACATCTATATATATTCTTAATTAGTGTCATTTTTTGAGTCGATTTAACAATATCCGTCCATCCGTCCGTCTATCTATCCATTCGCATGATATCTCAAAAACTAATAAACTAACTATCTTGATGAAATTTATATAGTAGGTTACTAATTACGAAAGTAAGGTGGGGATTGCATCTGGGAAAATGGGTTCGGATTTTGGAAGCTTTCGAACGAGTATATCTCCAAAACAAATGAATATAGAACTTTCAAATTTCTGGTTCAAGGGTGTTGTTTCATGTTTCTTTTATGTTTCTTTATGTTCCTAAAATTTCAGAGGATTTGGACTATGGGTTCGGATTTTGTAAACTTCAGAACGAGCCCCAGAGCAAACGAGCATATCTCCAAAAACAATAAATATAGAACCTTTAAAATTTGTTCAAGGGTGTTCTATAATGTTTTCTCTATGTGAAATTTGGGATGAATTGAAGTGACGGTTCGGGTACCTGACACACTCCTGCCAAGGTCTAACAAGCATGTTTTTGAATTTAAAGGTCTAACAAGCATGTTTTTGAATTTAATAAAGATAGAAACTTGAAATTTTGTATAATAGTTGTAAAAGCGTTTATGTTTTTTTAGCTTATGTTAAATACCTAACTAAAAAAACTTGTGGTTTTTTATTTAATTTGAATTTTTCAGGTGTAGGATATTAATAAGTCGGTTGTATCGACTTACTGTTACATTTACTTGTTTTTTAGGAGCTTAGTGCTTTTGGTTATTATTTGATTTAAGATTTGTCATTTGTCATTACTCTTACATTATTGAACTCTTGATAAATGAAATTTCATTTAAGCGTTATGTTAATTTTAAAACGAAATTTTGAATTTTTCTGGGATATATTTCTGATTTTACTATAGGAATGTTCACCTGAGTTAGTTTTATCTTTTTGCATTTATCAACTTTTAACTTGCAACAAAAATTTCTTTTGTTCGTTTGCCTGTTTTTTTTTTTAAATTTCGTTTTGTATTTTGTCTAACCCATTACAGTTATTTTATGTAAGTATTTTAGTAAAAATTTTTTATTTGGCTGATAAAAATAAAAAAAAACTGGTCACTTTTGTTTTATTTATTAAAGATTAAGAGTTATCGATTATTAATTTATTATAGTAAAAAAGTTAACTTAGCTTTTTAATTTGATTCTATTTTTTTTTCGCATAAAATTTGATGGTGTTTCTTGTTTATTTCTTTTTTATTGTTTTTTTTTTTTTTAATTTTTTTGCTTGTTTTAATTCAACAGGTAAAGTTTTGTGATTGCATTTAAGGTTTGCCGCACCACCTATTTTTTATTTTAAAATATGTATATACATATATGTATATATAATAAAAGTGTCATTGACTCAAAAATTATAAAACGCAAGAAAACATGTAATTGTAATAAGATTGTTTGTTTGTGTGTGTGAATATAATATATGAGGTGTTCAGAGGTAGATATGATTAAGTTCATAAAATAAAATTTTATAAAAATAATTAATATAATAAAAATTTGAATTTTTTTTATTATTATTTATGTGTTAGAAAAATTCCGAACTCGAAATTTTTATTTTTTTTTACAAAATTTTACTAATCAAGAGCCAAATCCATAATCTGGACAAAAAAAAATCCGAATTAAATATAAATTTTCTTAAGACGAAATATGTAATAAGGGGAAATGGTGATCGTAAGGGGAAAATGTTTCGTAAAATATAACGAACAAAAATTCGATACACAAATTATAGAACTCGTATTGCTTAAAAAGTGTGAATACAACAAAATAAAAATATCGATATAGAAAGAATTAGTAGTCAACGATCAAGTCTTCCATTGATAAAAGTAACAAAAAAAAAATCTTAAATACATAATGCTACAATTCTTAAAAAGCTATATGGAAAAACAATATAAAAAATTGTACACTATACCAAGGAGATTTTTTTTGGCGGCTTTCAAAGACTCCCAACTCTCTTAGGAAAGGAAAAGGTATTAAAACTTTCAGAGATGAAATCTATTGTGCTCTTCTCTATTACTATATGTGTTATGATTTAGCCTCCATTTATAATACTTGTGTTAGCTCTACAGCCTCTAAGAAAATAAAGATTTGTATAGGTTTTATTGCTGGCAGTTTATTTTCGGCAAAGGAATATGCTCCTAGGTGCACATATCTTGCTCGGAGTAAACCTAAGCAGTTTTTGAGTATGTGACCTGAAGTTTGCTAAATGTAAGTCGAAAATAATATTTTGAATTTGATTGAATTAAAAATTTGAAAACACCACAAAGTTGAATTAAACGTTTTGACTTTTAAAGGATCATAATATTATGTACGTATATTTATTTGTATTTATTTTATATTGTTTAAGTTCACAAAAAAATTCAATTGTTTTTTATTATTTTATTTTTTTTTTATTATATTTTTATTTTGTATTTTAATTTTAAATATGGTATTTTAAGTGAAATCATAAGCGAAAATAATTATTAATTAAATAAAATATTTGAGCATGAAAAATTACTATTATTATTTAGAAAAGAATATTAAATACTATGGTGAAGATGAAAATTAATAAATTTGATTATCTGCAAATTCAGTTTAAGTTTAATTTATTTTAAAATGCAATATTATTTTTAGTAATTAACAACAAAAATTGAATGAGAGTTAAATATAACAATTTTTTTTTTTAAATTATGGTTTTTGTTCACATTTTAAAACCTAAAACTTGGAAAAGTTATGTTCAATACTAACTAGCCGCATATATTTGATTATTAAACTGGATTTATTGGTAATAATGAACTCCAAATCTTCACAAGTTAAGATAACTAAAATCTTTTATCTTTTTGATTAGTACCTACATATATACAAAATCTTCAATATATTCAAAATTAAAAGTTCAAAGTATAGTCCTATTCATATGATAAATAATTCTTCAATTAACAACCATTGCACCTTCATTTCTGTCTTATTTATTTTATACGATATTATTACTATATTTGATATGACATGATCAGAGTTTGACCCCATATAGACTTTTCGATTAAAAAGACCGGAGACTTATAATTATGATGATATACTAAGAGGGTTTAGTTGTTTCTATAGTTTCTTCAAATAACTTTAATCACACTAAATTGATTTGTTTTAAAACGAACATAGTTGTAGGTGAAGTTTAAGAGAATTCATGAGAACATCTCTCCTTGTTCTCCGTTTTAGCGTCTTTGGATGTTTTTGCTTTTTGCTTACTTGCCAATAAAAAACAGGTGTCTGGTCTAAGAAAATTGAAATATTCATACATTTCGCTTAGAGGAAACTTCCTGTATACTATTAATATGTTATGTATGAATTACATTTATATAAAATTGAATAAACTCAACATAAATTTATTTTTTTAACATTTAATTAAATTAAATTAATTAAAACTATTTCTGTTATAAATGGTCTTTATATAATAAAGCAAAATTCTAAAAAGGAAAAAGCACTATGGTAATTGGTTATTATAATTAATGAACGCTATATAATTAAGGTTATATGTTAATTTTGTATTTGTCCTATTAAAAATAGTCAGCCCTCATTTTTTTATTCTAGAAATTCTTCTTCAAGTATTTAAATTTAAATATTTTTTTTTTGTTTCTTGTTTTTTTCCTGAACAAAATAATGTTTCGTTTTCTCTTCTATACAAGTTTTCCATACTATTTAAAAAAAAGGTAGTAAGCAAAACCAAAGGTTTTTAAAGGTGCACATTTTTAAAAAGGGTAAAAAAAGAATTTAGAATTGTATGAATAGGCTCAATACTTTTTATATAAGAAAAATTTATGAAAAATCAATAGATAACTTCTTCAATTTCAAGGAAACCCTATACCCCTACAATAAATACAGTTCTCTAAAAGTATCAAAATTTCAAATTTTTACCCTTAATATAGTTCTTAAATGTGGCGTAGTAATAATATTTTTCTTTCTCCTCTAAAAATTTCCAGATTGTGACTAAAGATGACATTCCAAAGATGCAAATGAACTTGAAATACTAAATTGAAAAAAAAATGAGCTGTAATTTCGCATTGTTTAATTAAAAAAAAAAAAATATTAAGCAGAACGTGTGATATTAACATTTGAAAATAAGACTTTTTTTTCCAACTTTGGGAAGCTGTAGCTTTGTAATTGGATTTGATTACACAAAAGTAGAAGTCTGTGATTTTGTTTCTAAAAGATTTATTCATGATGGTATTGCTTTATCTTAAACTGTATAGAAATTTTATAAACAGACAGACAAATGGACTTTTATTTTTATTGTTTTTTTTTTTTTTGAAAATGTGCTAAAAATAACTTTTGTAATGTTTATAATGAACCTTTCACAAAATAACAACAACAACTACAACTACAACAAAAATTAACAATAAGGTAACAATAAAACTTCGTGTTTCTTATTTTTTATTTTTTTTTTTCATTGTCTGTTTACACCTACATGCAATAATTAAAACCATCACAAAATATTGGCAATTAATTTACCGGGTCTTAAATTATTACTAAATTGAATTGATTACCTTTGTATTAAAAAATTGTGAAGAGATCTGTCAGAAAAGTATAACCGGCACAAAAATTAAAAGCAAAAAAACAAAACAATAGTTAAATTATTTAAAAAAAAAAAAATTATAACTTGATTTAATATTATAAATTCATATTAAATTTTTGGTATATACATATACATATGTACGTACCTACATAAAAAGATGTAGCTTTTTTTTATTGAATAAAAAAAAAAAATTCAGTCAGTCAATCAAATCAGTCGTTTGTCAGGAAATCGAATTAAGTTCAAATGGAACAGAAAAAAAAAAACAAAATCTGAGCAAAATTATGAAATTTGGATTATAAATATTATAAAATTATTTATGTTATTTTGGTTTAATGGTGAATGAAACAAATAAAATTAAAAAAAAAAACAAATATATGTAGGTATTATGTAATATTGAAAGTTAAGTAAGGAAAATATTATTGTGATTTGGTGATTTAAGCAAATATTATTACGAAAATTGTTTATTTGTTAGATTGATCGTGTGAAAAAGGAAAAATTTTTTTTTTTTTTAATTTAGATTAGATTTCAGTCGTGCCAGTAGATTAGGGTTAAAAGTAAAAAATTGAAATTAAATTATTTCTACAAATATATGTGAGTCAGTATAGGTGTGAGATATAAGGAAAGTATAACAATAAAGAACACATACATTATAGAGTCCTCGTTTAGGTCTTATAGCAGAATGTGTTTTAGTCGCGAGATGAATTTTTCCTATAAAGTTAGTGATGTCAACCTTTAATGGGTTTGGGTTAATTTATTATAATATAGTTTTAATATATAGTTTTCAGGTAAAACATGCGATCAAATTAACATGTAATGTACTTGATTAGTAAAAAACATGTCACCGTATCAACACAAGACAAACCAAAATAATAAAAATCAACTGTACAGACCAAACATCAGTATTCATTGGGAAATATCCAAATTATAGAGGTATAGATAAATATGAATATCTTGGAAGCATGAAATGTTTTTGGAAGTTTATACTCAACCTTAAAAACATCTAACACAGTCGGCGACACCAAAACAAGATTATTTAAAACAAGAAATCTGTGCTACTGTATGATAGTGAAAGCTGATTAATACCACGTAAAAACATACAAAAATTAAAAATCTTCACCATTAAATGCTAAATCATAATATGTATATGTCGAATATTCTGGTCGAGAAGAATACTAAACGAAGAGATATGGATATTAACTAGAGAAGAGATATTAACTAGTTAAGAACCGACCGAAATACAAATTTAAAGAACAAAATAGCATTTAATCGGCAACATTCTCAGATGTCCAACAACATAAGTACAACTTCAGGCTTTGAACTTGAACCCACAAGACAAGAGAAACGTGAGAAGCATAATAAATTTTAAAGTTCTGACCATAAAGAGATTACTTTTAAAGGACACTAAAGAGTTTTTTTTTTTTTTTACCTTTTGAAAGAAAATAATAGGGAACACTAAATCGCTTATGTTCTATCTAATAATATAATATATAAAACAGAAAGTTTGTCTGGTTTTTTTTTGTTCAATTATAACTTAAGAAGTTTTTGACGTAAGTGAAACGAATTTTTACAAAAAAGACTTGATATTGTTATGTATAATGATTTATTTTATTGTGCTGGCTAAACAGTTTGGACATAATATTTAAATGTATCTGTTTTATGTTAAGGGCGCATATAAAAGAAAAGTTTCTATAATTTTCGATTAATGCCGGTTAAGTCTAATAATTGTTTAAGTTAAAATAAGCTTCAATTTCTTTTATCATTATTTAAATCGTTGATTATTTGGCTGTAGCTATTGAACAAAACACAATATTAAACACAGTGTATCAAATACAATAAAACAATATTAATTATTTTGATATATAAACTATTAATGATATAAATTACAAATATTGAATATAACATGATCAAATTTTAAACAAAATACTTTTTCGATTGAAAGCTTAGCGACTTGATACAAACTGCATTAATCGATTCTCTATAACCTCAGTTTAATAATACAACTTTATAAATGATTTAATTGTTATATTGGAAATTATTAATGTTAACAAAATTTAAGTTTTTAAAGAAAAGGTTAACTATTTATATTTTAACCGATGTGTGTACGGAAATTATAGTTTATTATTATTGTCTTTTAATTATTAAATGAATAGACGTAAAAAAAAATATTCCTCATTTTTTTTTTTGTTTTAAACTTTCCATCCCACTAATTTTAAATGTAATTATTGCAAAATAATTAAGATCGATGTGTTTTTTTTTTTTTTTTTAATTTCTTAATTATATATTTACCAGTCATTGTATTATATAATGTGTAATCGAAAATTTCTCATAATTATTTTAGGTTATTTCAAATCGATTTTTTATTAAAATATTTTGAAGAGATTTTTTTCATAAATTATCTAAGAAACTTAAAACACTTCCGTTTCATATTATATTCGATTTGAAATCAACATTAGGTGTTAAAAGTGCTTCAAGCTTAAGAAATTTTTTTTCTTTTAAAATTGCAAGAAGCGTTTTAAAAAATATTATTGGTAAATTATAAGTGTTGATTATTTAATATGTCAAACTGAAGTTTGCCTTAAAGAAGATTTTTTTTTTTTTTTTTGTTAACAATGAATAAAATATTAAATAAGTACATAATAATATGATTATAAATAATTTACAATTAAAAAAATATTCGCACATTAGCACCTCAGGGTTATAAAAAAGAAAAATTAAACTTTATTTTTATTTTGGTTGTATAATACAGATTTTACAGAGAGTGCAGAAAAAAGACAACTATTTTTAATATTCAAAAAAGGTAAAGTGGTATATTTATTTTGGTCATATTCAATATAGGTGTATGAATTGTTCAAGCTTATTGTTGAAGGTAGAATCAAAAGAAATTGAGATGTTAAAAGAAAACAACTATTCCGGCTGAAAGGTATAGGTGACGCTTAGAGTAAGTAAGAATCATTGAAGAACTCTTTCAAAGTATAAGAAGAGGAAAGTAGATGAATCTTCTATGAGTATTTGTGATTGAAACCCACTAAATACCATCTTCAATTCATTGATCAAACCTTATCTTAAGTCTATAGTATGTACTAATGAAAATTGTTGGGCAAACAAAAAGTTAAGGTTAGGGAATGAAAATAGTCTTTAAATTGTTATTTTTGATTACTGCACAATTGATGTTTTGGTTTATATGAAATCTTGGTTACACAAGTAATGGAATCTGCTGATATAATCACCGTCATAACATTATATAAACATGTCAATACTTAATAATGAATAGAATAGAAGAAAAAAAATATACTCGTAAATTGAATAGTATATAGGTGCTCAACAATAAATTAGATTTTTTTAAAGGATTTGGTCTCATCCACTTTATGTCACATCACTTTTATTTTTAAGACTATTTATTTCTCCAGTATATGTAGTAAAGATCAAAGAATTTACATTTAGAAAAATTTAACTGCGTTGAAACTGAACTGAAATTAATTATTTTGAACTGTTTCGAAATTTATACGAGCTGCAAAAAAACTCTTCAATATCCAATGTAAAATTTTTTAATTATCTTAAATACTATTTAGTTATACTATATAGTTACATAATTTAATTTTTTTTCTTTTACTTTCTTCCAATAGTTAATAGTTTGGTTATTTATATATAAAAAAAAAAAAAAATAAACTTAAATAATGAATACCTTAATTACCACCTGCATTTCTTTACTAACTATATACTATTAAAGTTATTTTTTTTTTTTGTTTTTTAGAGAATTACAGAAAGAAAAAGAAAAGTTTGACCTATATTTTTCAAATGAAAATAATTTTTATCATCATCTCTCCTTTCACAAGGAGGTGCATGAAGAGGAGAAAATTAAGACTGCTAGTATATAACCAAAACAAAACAAAAAAAAAAAAAAATGAGAAAAATAATTAATTTCCCTTTAAATTAATTTTGTATTTTTAATTTTCAATATATTCTGTTTTTATTTTGTTTTTTTTTTTTCAAAAACCTCATCTATAATTAAATTGTTCAGATTATTATACGTATTTATATATATACGAAACAAATTCGATACCAAAAATAATTAGATGTAGAGTCAATTTTCGAATTTTCAATATTTATTTCTAGTTTTTTTTTTGTTTTTTTTTTCTAGTTTTGGGTTAAGAGCTTTCTAAAATCATCATCAATCATTCCATTATTACTTATAGCCCAAAGGTTTATTTTAAAACATATATCTAAATGTATTCGTTCATTCATTCATTCATTTGAAATTTTCTACACCTATGCACTGTAATTTTTTTTTTTTTTCTTATTTTTTTATCAGAGAAAAAAACAAAAAAATAAAAATTTCACTACCACAAAAACAAAAAAAAATTGATTTCATTTATTTGTTTTCAAACTTATGTAAGCTTAATTTAGTAAATTATAAACATAAAAGTTTGTCAAACAATTACTTATTTAATAACAGATAAAAAAAAAAAATTAATACTAAATATTTTTATTGAATATGTAGTAAATTAACTATTATTTATAAAAAAACGAGATCACTGATTATCATTTTTTGTTCGGAAAATTGTCTAAAAACTTCATGCTTTTAAATTTGTAGGTACAGGGATGTAAAAGTTAAATTAATTGAATTTTCATTGGCATGTATTACAGAAAAAGCTAAAGTTTGACAAAATTTAAAATGTTAATAAGAGGATATTGTTCGAAGGTAGGTTGCATAAGAAGTCTTCTTAATTGTCAAGTAAAAATTACAAATGAGTTATAAAAATTAATAATAATAGCTGCTACAGTGGAGCTATCTTTGGTTATATCTTTGGTTATTTGGTTTGGTCATGTAGGAAGGTGTTAACTAGTGCAAGTTGTAATCCAGTGGTAAATAATAATAATATTTAATAACTGATACCAATACCAATAATAATAATTTCTACACTGACAGTTAGGTTGTCTTAAATTAATTACCTCATGCAGGAAGGTGTTATATATACTACTGCATGTTGTAACTGCTGATGGATATAATTACTGTCACTGTCAACACTGTCAACAAAATAGTAATCATAATACTGTTCCCTTATAGTCCCACTCCCAATTCAATGTTTCCGTATCCTCGTACGATTCTTTCCTATATACCTACTCGCTAGTCTGTGTTGCAAGGTAGGGGTTTCATCCCATTATATTGGCTAAAACAGAAGGTGAGTTAAGTCAGTAAGAATCTGACATTTCCAAAGGGGAATTCTTGGTTTCTTTGAAAGATTCCCACCTCCCTGGAAAAAAAAAAAAATTAAATTCGGAACTGCACAACATATCTAATGTATATACTAGGGTAATGATCCAGCGAGCCTTAATTAAACTTTATATTCGGCCAAAACTTAATTGGAGCCTTTAAAGGGAAAAGAGGAGCTAAACAAAATAAAAATAGTGAATAAGTTTAGTATCCAGAAACATTATAGCAATCTGAATAATGGTGCAGTGATTAAGTTGCCTGTTTTTGACTCAATAGATTTCGGGTTCAAAGCGAATATATAATACAATATAGCTATGATATAAAAGAAAAACAATATTGTAAGATCATACAAGTTTAAAAGAAGTAGGCAAATTTTTAAATCACAAAATGGTAATGAAAATAAATTTTATAAATTTCGAATAGAGCAACACATGCTAATAGAGGAACAATACCTATTAATTTTACATTAAAATTCAAATATATTTCTATTTTAAAGTAATTTTAATTACTTTTATTTTTTTTTTAATTACTATTTTAAAATTAGATGAGCTAATTGAGAACATCAAATATTTCAAGATTAATATCATTCATTCTCAATAACATTAAGGTTATAAATAGCAAAAAAAAGTTTTTTTTTTTTAATAAACTCTAATTCAGTTAAGACTTAAAATTTATTTTAAAATTAATATGTGTTAAAATAGAATCATATAGGGATAAATTCAAAATTTATTCATGTTAACTATAAGAATTCATTTTTAAGATTTATTGTGCAAGTCAAAAAGATTAATGTCAAACAGTTTTTTTAAAAAATTTATCCCGAGCTAATAAACTTTTTATGCCATTTGTTGAAATTTTTGTTTAAAATATTTTAAGGTGAATTTTAATCGTTGAAAGACATTCTATGCAACGAAACTTATTAGCTCCATCCGTATTTTTTAAAAGAAATAATAGAAGAAAGATATAAAAAAAAAAGAAATTTTGGTTACGTAAAATCGATAGGTGGACAGAAAATAGGTTTACATTACAGATAATACTCATTAAGCCATGGAATTAATTATTGGGTGTAAACATAGATTTTAAAAGATTATAAAAATAAGTTGCGTATAAGTAATTGGCATAATTCAACATAATATGACAATTCGTTTGTAAGTCAAATATCCCGAATTTGGAATTGTGAATGATTACATTCTCAGTTTATATAGGTTTTTAGGAGATGATCAACACTTTCGTTCATAGCGTACTCCATAGCAGAATCTTAACTTCCATAGGTTCCCCAACCAATTGTTTGGATAAAAAGAGAGCTGGTATTTAGTAGTTTACAGCATTACACGTTAATAGAGGAATCATGCTCGTACCGCTCCTCTTTAGAGTCTTTCAGTAATTCCCATCTACTCTTGTAAAAAAATTACATTAATTTTATTCAAAGTCTTCCAGTTAAGAAGATTATACTTTAGCGTTATCTAATGAATTTTTAAATGATCACATGGTTAATTGTTTTCATTTAACAGTTAAAAATATAATGCTCTTTAAAAACTACTTTATTTTATGTCTAATAATAACGGTTTATATACTTGAAAGTCTTCCAGTTAAGATGATTATACTTTAACGTTATCTAATGAATTTTTAATTGATCACATGGTTAATTGTTTTCATCTAACAGTTAATTCTTTAAAAATTATTATATTATATGTCTAATAATAACGGTTTATATACTTGAAATTTAAATATAAAAAGAATAAAATAATCCTAGCAGTATATTTAGTATTAGACTCTTAAAAATTATTAATACATAAGATCTACCACTACCCATTATTTTCTTTCTCAATTTCTTACATTTTAACCACAACACAATTAATGATAAATTCATTATGTTAACATTTTAAACCATTTTTTCCTTTTAAAAGTGAAATATTAGATTCATAATGTATTATATTTTAAAATAGATTTAATTTAAATTAATATTAATTTAAAAAAAAATAATTCCCATACTTGTTGCGACTAAAAATGTAAAATTTTACAAAACAAATAACAAAAGCGACAAAAAACAAAAACCCACAAAAGACAACAGTATAACAAATCGGTTCACAATAAATTAGTGACGCTTTCATGTACTTAAGAAATAATTTAAAGTTATATACCAAAAACAAAAAAAAAAATAATAAAAAAAGCCAAGCCTCTATCTTTTTGTAGTTTTTCTATTAAAGATCGTTTTACCATTCCATCCATATTATCTCAACCACTACAACAAGTATTACTTTTTCATACCAGTTATTACCATTATGTACTTTAGAGTTATGAGAATGTTTTTTGTTTTTTATTAATTTGACATTTTAAAGCTTTTAATAGTACAATTGGTACAATCATAGGCAATAATTTGCTTTTGATTCATTTCAAATACTGGTTTTTATAATGAAAACTTGCTACTTTTGGGAAACACTGAAAATCACGACAAAATTTACAAAAAGAAAAAACAAAAACAAAAATTGTTTTGGAATTATTGTGGTGGATACCGATTTGTTGATCACGTTCCTAAAATTGTTTCTTTTTATACCCTACACCTAAAGTATAGGGTATATTAACTTTGGTATGGTGTTTGTAACCACCAAAAGGAAGCGAGTTAGGTATAGACATGTATATATATTCTGAATCAGGATCACCGCCGGAGTCGATTTAGCGATGTCCGTCCGTCCGTCCGTCCGTCCGTCCGTGGGTTCTCAAACTCAAAAAATAATGATGCTATCTTGATGAAATTTATATAGTAGGTTACTAATTACGAAAGAAAGGCTAAGTTCGAATCTGGACAAAATCCGTCCATGGGTTCGGATTCTGGAAGCTTCCGAATGATTCCGGGCTTTTGGAGATAATCTCCGCAAACGAGATTATCTCCAAAAGCAACAAAGATAGAACCTTCAAATTTTGTACAATGATGTTTCTTCCCGTTCGATTTATGTCTCTGAAATTTAAGAGGATTTGGTCCATGGGTTTGGGTTTTGGAAGCTTCCGAACGAGCACCAGAGCAAATGAGATTATCTCCAAAACCAACAAAGATAGAACCTTTAAATTTGGCAGGGTGGTGTTCTTTCATGTTTTATTTAAGTCTCTGAAATGTGAGAAGATTTGGTCCATGGGTTCGGCTTTTGGAAACTTCCGAACGAGCCCCAGAGCAAACGAGATTATCTCCAAAACCAATAAAGATAGAACCTTTACTTTTGGCAGAATGGTGTTCTTTCATGTATGATTTAGGCCTCTGAAATTTAAGAGGATTTGGTCCATGGGTTTGGATTTGGAAGCTTCCGAACGAGCACCAGAGCAAATGAGATTATCTACAAAACCAACAAAGATATAACCTTTAAATTTGGCAGGGTGGTGTTCCTTCCCGTTCGATTTATGTCTCTGAAAGTTAAGAGGATTTGGTCCATGGGTTTGGATTTGGAAGCTTCCGAACGAGCCCCAGAGCAAATGAGATTATCTCCAAAACCAATAAAGATATAACCTTTACTTTTGGCAGAATGGTGTTCTTTCATGTATGATTTAGGCCTCTGAAATTTAAGAGGATTTGGTCCATGGGTTTGGATTTGGAAGCTTCCGAACGAGCACCAGAGCAAATGAGATTATCTCCAAAACCAACAAAGATATAACCTTTAAATTTGGCAGGGTGGTGTTCTTTCATGTTTTATTTAAGTCTCTGAAATGTGAGAAGATTTGGTCCATGGGTTCGGCTTTTGGAAACTTCCGAACGAGCCCCAGAGCAAACGAGATTATCTCCAAAACCAATAAAGATAGAACCTTTAAATTTTTTATAATGATGTTTCTTCCAGTTTGATTTATGTCTCTAAAATTTAAGAGGATGTGGTCCATGGGTTTGGATTTTGGAAGCTTCCGAACGAGCCCCAGAGCAAATGAGATTATCTCCGAAAACAACAAATATATATAACCTTTAAATTTGGCCGAATGGTGTTTTTTCATGTTTGATTTAAGTCTCTGAAATTTGAGAGGATTTGGCCATGGGTTTAAATTTGAAAGAATTTGAACCGTGGATTCGAATTTTGGAAGCTTCCCAACGAGCCGCAGAGCAAATGAGATTATATCCAATACGAACAAAGGCAGAACCTTTGAATTTGGTACAATGGTGTTCTTTCGTGTTTGATTTATGTCTCTGAAATTTAAGAGGATTTGGTCCATGG
Source organism: Poecilobothrus nobilitatus (assembly GCA_947095535.1). Classification (NCBI taxonomy): domain Eukaryota; kingdom Metazoa; phylum Arthropoda; class Insecta; order Diptera; family Dolichopodidae; genus Poecilobothrus; species Poecilobothrus nobilitatus. Next base: position 61,045,403 of record OX352774.1, read on the forward strand.
GTTTGGTTTTAGAAGCTTCCGAACGAGCACCAGAGCAAATGAGATTATCTCCAAAACCAACAAAGATATAACCTTTAAATTTGGCAGGGTGGTGTTCTTTCATGTTTTATTTAAGTCTCTGAAATGTGAGAAGATTTGGTCCATGGGTTCGGGTTTTGGAAACTTCCGAACGAGCCCCAGAGCAAACGAGATTATCTCCAAAACCAATAAAGATAGAACCTTTAAATTTTTTATAATGATGTTTCTTCCAGTTTGATTTATGTCTCTAAAATTTAAGAGGATGTGGTCCATGGGTTTGGATTTTGGAAGCTTCCGAACGAGCCCCAGAGCAAATGAGATTATCTCCAAAAACAACAAATATATAACCTTTACTTTTGGCATAATGGTGTTCTTTCATGTATGATTTAGGCCTCTGAAATTTGAGAGGATTTGGTCCTTGGGTTCGGATTTTGAAAACTTCCGAACGAGCCTCAGAGCAAATGATATTATCTCCAAATGCAACAAAGATATAACCTTTAAATTAGGCAGAATGGTGTTCCTTCATGTTTGATTTATGTTTCTGAAATGTGTGAGGATTTGGTCCATGGGTTCAAATCTTGAAAGCTTCCGGACGAGCCCCAGATCAAACGAGTATATCTCCACAACCAACAAAGATAGAACTTTTATTTTTAGTACAAAGGTGTTCTGTTATGTTTCCTTTTCTGTAAAATTGGAAACTGACATTTGAAAGAATTTGAACCATGGCTTCGTATTTTGGAAACTTCCGGACGAGCACAAGAGCAACGAGCATATCTCCAAAACCAACAAAAGTAGAACCTTTAAATTTAATAGAATGATGTTCTGGCAAGTTTTCTTTATGTTCCTGAGATGGATTCGATGAATTGGAGTGGCAATTCGGGTAGCTGACACAAACATCCCAAGGACTACCAATCTTCGAAAATAATTAAGATAGAAACTTAAAATCTTATACAAGGGGTGGGTGTCAAGAATATCCCAAGCGGATGCCTCTTTTACGTTCTTGAAATTCGAGTTGAATAAGACAGAAAAGGGAAGAAGTTCAAGCACTGCCAAATACACTTATGGATTGTTAATTTAATTCGAATTATTCAGGTGTAGGGTATTAATAAGTCGGTTGCATCGACTTACTGTTACATTTACTTGTTTTTTTTTTGTATTGTTTTTGTCATTGGTTACAATGTGAGAATCTCTTTTAAATTTTTCTAAATAAATTTATAATGGATATTACTATTAATCCATCTTATAGATATAAAAAATCTTTGGTATTGCTTACGAAATCATAATCTTAAAAAACTTTTTATATAATATATACGTATATTTTTTTTGCGAGGGAAGATAGAAGTCAAGAGATACAGTGAAGAAGCGAGAAGAAGCAATATTAATGTGTTTAGCGATTACTAAACGATTACTAGTAATAAAACGATTACTATTCTTTCAATAATTATGATGCTGAAGACGTCGAAGTAAAGTTATATGAAGAAAAAAAGAATATCAGAAAAACTTTATGCATTCTTCTTGCATTACATTTTTGTTAAAGATATTTAACCTTTAAATATTGTAAATAAAATTTACGCACTTATGTCCACCTCCGTCAAAAAGAAAGTATTTAATGAAATTTCAAGGCTATACTTATTTTATTAGAACTAAATTTACATTTTAAGAAAAGCCAACAAATATATGCAAAAATAGTACGAAGAGTATAAACTTTTAAATTGAGAATTGTAAAAAATTGTGACCAGATAATGTGCACAAAAAATTCTCCATATGATTTAAAGTTGGTTTCAAAATCAGAATTTCAATAATTTGTTTGGCGGCAGAGTTTTGGTGACGAGAGACTGTCGTCATCATTATTTTAAATTAATTTTTTGTATGTGTGGATTTATTGCGTGTTCCAAATTTTCTCTGTGCGGAATATTCCGTGTACGGATTCATGTTTGACACTTGTGCGGAATTTTCTTTACGAATAACGATATTATTTTGTGCATAAATTTTCTTTTAACACTTCTGTACATCTTTAGAAAAGATGCATTTGTTTTATATTATTTCGTTATAACAATATAAAATTAAGATAAATTGAATATTTTATCAATTTTAATTTATAAAATTATTGAGACTCTTAATTTAATTTTGAAAGTCATAGAATTTTTAGCGGTCAACATCGAAAAAAATCAGATACAGGTTAAAATAAAAAAAAAAACATTGGAACTAAATAGAATAAATTCTTAAATTAAGGGACGCTAATAGGTATATCAATTAAATGTATTGGCAGAAATATTAAAATTATTATGCTTAGAAAATTATAAAAGCTCTTAGTTACAAAAACAAAACTTATAAAAAAGATTTAAAATATATGAAGAAAAAAAAAGCATTTAAGTTAACCAGGAAATTTGAAAACTTAGAAGAATTATTTGTTTTTTTTTTCTTTTGTTTTCGTTTTTTTTTTTTTTTTTTTGCTGCTTATACCACAATTTTTACTTTCCAAATGGGTAAATATAAAATTACAAAACCAATTAAAGAATTTTCCTCCCGGAAGTGTTGAAAGTGCAACTAATACGTTTTTGCAATGTCATAATAAAATAAGATTTTTTTTTTTTTTACTATTTTTTTAAATAAAACAATCGTAGTATATTCCTTCTGGTTGAGAATTAAATAAATAGTCTTGTATGCTTTTTTCTTTAGTATATAAATGCTTGAAACAATAATGCAGCATGTTTTGTATATATACTATATACATCTTATTTTATAAATAAATTCCATAAATTTTTTATTAATTTCTATTTTCTATTACTTTCTCTGTTCAATTCAATTTGTTTCTAAACAAATTTACCTAAAAATTATATGCTTCTTTTAATTTATTTAATAAGCCCTAGAGAATCTATATATATATATAGGTAAATAAAATATTATTATACTAAAGATTTGATAATAAATATTCTTGAATTTCTATATTTATTACATTTTTAATTGATTCTTTATTAAATTATTTTGTATTACATTTTTCCTTAACGTCAATCAGTTATTATAAAGAGTGTTTTAGTGCTACCATAAATCTCAATCATAGGAAATGTTAATTAAAAAGTTTATTTCAATGTATATTTTAGGTCTAAATCATACCCTAAATGTATAAATACTCAGTGCAAATGTATACACTGTCTCTCTCTCGGCCTGAACATTGGTTGGTGTTATAATGGGTTATTGATTATTAGTAGCCATGCTAAAAGATAATTTATACATATGGATCTTAATTCTTAACTGTGTTTAGGAATTTAAATTAAAAAGGAATTTAAGCGATAAAGAGCAATGGAGCATTTTCTCTGCATCTGTCCCAGTCTTTCAAGAAAAAGACGGAAATATTTCAGTAGTTTCTTTATTCAAGATTTAGATGAACTCTTTGACATGGATTTTAGAAGCTTTTAAAGTTTTTTCCGTTAGAGTGGTATCATCATCTCATAAATTTAAGAAAACTTAACACCTACTCATGTCGAATAGGCTCTCCTATGTTTTGAAGGTGTGCACTATACTGACCTAAAGTCTAGTTATTATACTGATGAAATGGCTTTAGCGTTCATCAAAAATAAAGTAGTCATATATACTTACTATAGACATTTATATTAGAATTGTTTTGTTTTACCTATACTTAAACCATTTTGAAAGCACGAGTATGAACTATATTTTATAACATTTAAGATTTTACTTCAGATGATTTTACAAAACCATTTATTAGCTTGTAAATTATCCCTCTATATATTATTTTTGATTTTTTTATAGACTTTTTCTACAATTCGGATTCTTCTATACATTCAATCAGTATTTCATTACCTACTATATCTTTTATGAGAGTTCAACCTGTTTCAACTCACATTTTTAATTTATTTTTACAAACTGTTTTTATTGCTTCTTACTTTTTTATAGGGTATAGAGTATAGCTTATTTGTCTTTGGGTAATGTATTTTTGTTACAAATTTTAGTCTTTGTTTGTTTAACTATAGTTTAATTGAACCTTACCACAAAAAAAAAAACTTATTTTTATACCGAAAAAATTTGTTCGAACAGAATTCTCAAGATATAATAAATTTACCATTACGTTTGTAAGATTTTAATAGAGACTCTCTTTATATATTCTTGGATAGGATCAAATTTTGAGTCGATTTAGCCATGTACGTCCGCCCATTCTTTCGTCGGTCCGCATCATAACTCAAAAAATAATAAAGCTAAGATTTTGAAATTTTTACCTTTTCATCTTTATAAACTTCTTAGTTTTACAATTGAAATTAAACAAGTTACAACGGCGAGTTTCAGTAAATATATGTCATACAAATCCAAAATTTCCATAAATATATCTTCATTAAGTCAGATTTTTGATATTTTTTAAAAGATGATTAAATTTTATGATAACATCATAAACTTATTTCGTGCGTTTATTTTAGGGTTGACACAGTTAACTATACACTCTTTCTCGTTTATTTATAACTTTAAAACAGTTATACATTGCATATGTTTTTACAGATAGTTTTGCATATGCATGCATATTGCAGATAGTTTTAAAATTATAAAAATAGAGCATGGTTGCAGTAAACACAGGAATTTGTAGTACTATAGCAATAGAAGATGTGAGGTTAAAAATGAAAATGTTAAGGGTGTGGAATGTTGAAAAAAAAAGTGATTAAAAGAATAGAAACTTAAAAAAAGTGCTATAAATATGCAAAATAAGCATTGTTTTGTCAGATATTTTTTATTCTTAGAAATATAAATTATAATTAAAGTATTTTATTACTTTAATTTCACGTCATTTAAAAACAAAAAATAATAGCACTTTTTCTCTGAATTTTTTTATGAAATGTTCAGATTTCCAGAATTTACTGTAATACAGATAAATATTACAGAAAATCTAAATTTCTTTCTTTTCCAATCAATATTACATATTATTTTTATTTTTTTTTTTGTTTTCGAAGATATTTTTAAAAATTTATCTCGTAATTAGCAAGAAGACCATTTTTTTTCTTTTTTTATATATTTTTGCAAATGGGATGAATAAATAAACATTTATAGACATTTTACATTATGACGTGTGTGCGTATGTATATATATATATATATATATATATATATATATATATATATATATATATGTGAGGTCTACATAATAATATTACGTCTAAATACGTTTTTGTTTTGTTTGCTTTTAGATCAATAATTGATTTCCTAAAATAACTTAATGAACTCCCTATAAATTAATGGAAAAGAAAAAAGACTCAATAAATTTTAAATTTCCTTAATTAGAAATTTTTTATTTTTTTAAATTTTTTATTTCAGCAAATGGTTTTAATAAATTTGTAAAATTTATTAATGTAATTTTACATTAAACATTTTTTATAAAAATCGTATCACATTTTAATCAAATAAAAATTAAATGACATTATAAAAATAAACAAAAAAAAACAAAAAAAAAACATGGTATTTTTCTATTTATTTTAAATTATACAATCCAATGGATGCGACTATAGATTTTTCTAATGAAATCAGACATCATTTGCTATTGATACTTCTTCATTTTTACTTTGTATCTTTTTAATGATGGTTAAAGAAAAGAAATTATTTTCGTTTTAATTATGGTAACGTAAACTGTCTAAGAATACCCTCTAAGATAGGATAGAAATTTATTTTAAAAACTTCCAGCAGTCTGTTCTAATAATTTATGCAACCCGTCAATTTAAATAAATTCAATAGTAAGCACAAATGACTTGGTACTGACTTATATACCCTTAAATAGAATATCATTGCTACCTAAATTCTTGTCTTTAAAAGTACTATTTAATATGATTAATCCTTGACAGAATACAGAATGAATTACTTCCTCGTTTGCATCGGATACCATCAGAAGGATGTTTTTCTTTTTTTAAATAACCAATAGAAACCTAACAAAAAATTGTTTTTTACTGGATGTAATCAGAAATCAGACGTTTGAAAAAAAACATAACCTTATGAGGAATAATTTTGAACAGTAAAAAAAAACGGGGAGGGAAATTCTAAATATAAAATAACGGGATAGTGTTATCGTTCGAAAATTAATATGGTACTTGAACTAGTTAAAAACTGGTACATATTCAAACAAAATAACGGACTGTGTGATCCAAAGATTTATAGTGCCGTAATTTTGGCCATAAATTCATTTGGTTTTATAAGACAAAAATTAATTCATTATTCATAATTTATTTAAATTTTTTTCTCATTTATTTGATAACCACAAAACTTCTTTTTTTTTCTTTTATACATTTCAAAACAAAATTATAAATTCTTTTCCCCATGGCAAAAATAAAAAAAAATTTAAAATCATTTTTAAATCATAACTCTTTTTTTTTTTTGTCGAACTATAAAAAAAATACGGTTATAATTGAATGAAGAAAATTACATATCTAAAATTCACTTCCTTCTTTCTTTGATATATTAATTACATTATATTGAGTTATTTGATTATATATATACATATACATACATAATATGTATAATGTAATGCAAAAATGAACACGTGCCAAAGTAATCTGCCACAATTTAATTCTAAAGAAAAAACAAAAAAACAGAAAAAAATTTCAAATCTTGCAAAAAAAAAAAAAACTGCCTATTAAATTTGCATATAGAAAAAGCGGCTCCGCGTCATAGGTTCGAACGTCATAAGTTCGAAAAAAAAACGACATAAGTTCGACAAAAGTTGCTACAACAAAAGCTGAATTGAGTTTAAAAATTTCGAAAAAATTATTCTATTTTATTTCATTATACCCGTACGATAGGATCGGGTATAATAAAATTACTCCTCCGTTTGTAACACCTCGAAATAAGCGAGCTAGATATACCTTCAAAGGTATGGATCGGATCAGAAAAAAATTCTAAGACTTTTGAGCCATGTCCGTCCGTCAGCACGCTAACTCAATTTTTAAAATTTTTTTTGTATCACTCCCCGTTTAGGAGCTGTAAGGGGTCAAAAACTGAAAATTTCCTATTTTTAAACACCTGTAACTTGAACACCTGTTAAATCTTTTTTGAAGTAATACACAAAAATTAAAGCTTCATCATTATACTTTTATTTCTGTTAACAACTTTTTTTAATAATATACGGTTACTTTATAATTGACGAAAGTGTTAATTGATTTTTTCAAATTTTCTAACAAATTTCTTTAACGAATTTTTTGCATATTGTTTTACTCGATAATTTGAAATTGTTGAGGATATAATGCGTAGTACAAAAAAATGTAAATAAATAAACAACATAACGGTTGCTTGAAGAATTTTTATTTATATGATATTAATATATATACATACTTATATAATATCATGTTTATTTACATATCGTATATGTCACTAGTGAATGAATGATAAGAGTATAGATGTATATTATATAGCGCCGTATTTACGTACATATATGTATTTTATTGTACTTATAAGAAATTATTCTGTCAATGGAATATTTAAATATAATATAATATAATATTTAAAATTATATTTACTATTTTGTACTAAGTAAATTTAATATACATTTACCGCTTAGTATTAAATGGTACTATAGAATATTTGAAAAAGTTTTGGATTGATAATCGTTATGTGGAAGGTTAGAATCTGCTTTTGAAGAATGTGTAAACATATAGTTTGAATATATGTACAACCCATAGTTCTAGAAATTATAAAATTCACCCAAATTATTTTAAAATACTAAAATATTAAAAAAATAATATTCTGAGCAGAGTGGCTGTGAACATACTAACGGTTCGTACGGGTATCTAAGAGTGGACAAAGGCAACTGAATTCTTCCTCGTTTTAATATTAATAATTTTCTAGAACGACATAAGTTCAACAAAAATTTTCTTTCGAACTTATGTCGTTTTAAATATTAATAATTTTTTCGAACTTATGTCGTTTTTTTTTGAACTTATGACTTTCGAATTTATGAAGCGGAGCCAGAAAAACCTAATAAGTACATATTATATATGTAATATAATACATATGTACATGCATATATTATTATATATTAAAAATGAAGAAAAGAAAATCTAGAACTTTTTCCGGAAAAATTATTTTATAATTACAATTCATTTAGTATTTTGATTTATTATTAAATACTATGAGGTATTATTGATTTTAAATGATCATATTTTCTTTCTTTTAGGTTTCAAGACATCATATTTCAAAAGATATAAAGAAAATTCTACACCAAACAACAACATCAAAAACATTTAAACTTTATTTTTTATTTTTCTTGTTGTTGTTGTTGTTATTGTTTTTGTTGTCTTTTACTTTAAAATTTAATCAATATCAAATGAATAAATAAATTATAAATTGATGTCTGGTTGTCGGTTTCATGTATAATTTTGTAATTGAACACCATAATATACATATGTACATATGTATGTATGTACCTATACATCATATTATTATGAATGAATATGTGATCATTCATTCATTCAATTATTCTTTCATTATTACATATTTCATAAACACAAGGTATACACGAACAGTTTTTTTTTTTTTTGTTGATTTGTTAAAAATTTAAAACCTATATTTACATTTTCTTTCACAATAAAATAAATTTTCGTTTATAATATATGATTAAAATAATGGTATAATGATTTTTAAAGATATAGAGTGTAATGAAACAATGGTTAGATTTCTGGCAGAAATTATCAATATAATGGAAATAATCGAACAACAGCACTGGAGTTTACCATTATAATAGTACCGTTGTTTAGCTCCTAAACGACCATGCCACAAATATTAATTTAATCCATCTTTTTTTCTTAAAAATTTTAAAATGATTTTGATTAGGTGAAAATCTACTCAATGGTTGTATACCATTAATTTAATTTGATTTTATATTGTTAAAAAATAATAATTTAAATTTTATCTTTACGTTGTACGATAGTTTATACCAGCTTATATCTAATTCTACTAATGCGTTATCAATTGGAAACTCTATAATGTTACCATAGTAACGATGTATACTAAATAAATAATTACATTTAGAAAAAATGAGTGCAATTTGCCTCATTCAGAAGTTAATAATTTAAATATTTGTCAAAAACGTGTCAAAATACTTTCGAAAAAATAATGGTTCGAACCAATTTGGACTAATTTAGATCTTCGAGCAAAAATCAATCAAGCTATACTTAAAAAAACTACATAATAAGTAAAATAGTAAAATTAGAGACGAATTTGAAGCACAATAGACATGGTAAGCATTATTGAGCATTATTGAGATTTTAGTGGCATTTTAAAAAGAATAGGGAAGATATGTATATTCCCTATGTATAAATTTACCAATTAGTCATGATCATCGTTAACTGTTTTTTTTTGAACACTTTACAATTTAAGAAAATGATTTTCATTCGTTAGATTCAATATCGATATTTTCAAAATAATAAAAATAGAATCACTATCTTATAGAGAGTCATCATTATTCTAAGTTTCCTTAAAAATGCTATAAAACTTTTTGTCAAAATATAAGTTTCTATGTTACGAAAATTAATGGGATTAGTGAAATAAATCCCAAAGGATGCATTGAAAGATCACACACTATAATAATTTTAATTTAAATCCTTAATGTTTAATATAATATTTTTAAATCAGATATTAATCTTTTGATGAAATCTTGAGTATTTTTGTTTTTTTGTTTTAAATCCTTGTAATATAAATAACTTATTATTTTTCTTAAGATACTAAAGAGTATAAGGTATCTTCTTAGAAAAACTACTATACTTCGATACCAAATTACAATATTCACGATGGACTATAATTTCGGATGATTTATGTAGAAGGAGTCTGCTGGAAGGAGTTTCAGTATATTAAACTTTATTTCTATGAAAGTGTGACTTGACTTTACTTCTGACCGCTTCAAATGGGTTTTCTTAGTCAAATATATAATTCAGCAGAAATATTTTCAGTAGTCTCGAAAAAATGCGTCATAGGGTATGTAATTTTCTAATTTAAAAAATTTATATTTGATCCATCATTGTTACATGTTTCTGTAAAGCCTCCAATGATTGAAATTACTAATGTCTTGTCAGCAAATTTAACTGTAATTCAGCCTTTTCTTTCTTACACAACATTAACACAACTTCAGGTATTCATTACAGTTTTTTATTGAAAATTTGAGTTAAAAAAAAAATTCTTCACAAGAATTTATTTTCCATAAAATAATTTTTTTATAATTAAGGTATGCGATATTTTTTTTTTTTTTTAATTGAAATAGAATCCAATCCGGATGAATGCATGAAAATTGCATGTATCAACAGATTTGTTAATAATAAAATAAAAAATTAAAAAAAAAAAAGAAATGCAAATTACACAAAACAAAAAAAAAAGTTTATGAAATTTTAAAATGATATTTGAACCTCTATAATTTCCGTCTTTTGATGAGCAGCTTCCTCTTCCATTAGTATCGCATTAATTACATATACATACATATATTTATTTCTTAAGTATTACATATTAATTCATGTATAATTCTATATATATTATGTATAATTCTGTAAAAAATGTATGGTTAATAACTGATAGGTTCTAATCGAGTTTAAAACATATGTTTAATTTTATTTTTATGTATATATAAAGATAAAAGGAAATAAAGAATGATACACTAAGATACAGTATTTAATAGTATATTGCATATGATTATATATATACGACATGACTTGAAATTCTTATAAAGAAGTTGTTTTGCATCCGTTTTTGTATATACATATATATAGTTTTACATTTATTGAAAATTGATGTTTTACAGATGAAGAATTAATTTACATATCAGATATATATTTATAATATCAATATTTCCTTTTAAATTTTATTAATTTAATATATATTATTAATTTTATTTAAATGAATAGGTAATATTTTAAAATACAAATTGTAAGAAATTCAAGAAAAAAAAAAGTATCTTATAAAAAATATCGTGTCGTGTAAAATATAATGTCTTTGGGAAGCTGTATCTTTAGAACGGCTCAAACTATAAAGACAAAAGTTTCCTTAAAAATTTTGTTGAGGCCTTGTCTACATTTCTCATATGATAATTTGTAGGACTAGTATATATAGTTAATGATAAAATTCAGTCAGTCAGTCATTTGATAGATAGATAGTTTTCGTTTACAGTTTATATTGCTGGTAACAAGTTTTTTAGTTATACAGTTTAAAGAGTAATTTTAGAAGCAGTTTCGTTGATTTTTATTGATTTTCCGTTTTAAGAGTTATTAAGCTATTATTAAGCTTAATGAAAGTAAGTAACTAAAAAGAAGGGGATTTATTAAAATGAAATTAAAATGTGTTTTGTGTATAGCTCAGTTCATTAAAAACGTGACTATACCGCTTCATTTTTAGCTGCGCCATCAAACCCTTCTTTCAGTATACTTTTCATATACTTTATAAGGTACAATATCATATACTTTTATAAGGTATAAAGAAGAAAATTCCCTGATTACTTTTCTTATCTGCCAAATTCAAATGGATAGTATAATTTTTGGAAAAGATCGGGAATGAACAGCAATATGGCAAAAAAGTTGCTTTGGATTAAATTTGGATTGCAATACTGAAATAATTTTAGTTTAAGGTTTTCTCAATTTAAGTTTAGGTTATTTAAGTATTAAAAAATATTTCTATAGGTATAGAGTTTTGATCATTGATTGGTGTTTTTGACAGATTAAACTTTGAATTAAAAGAAAAACTTATGGCTCATGTTTATGCAAATGTAATTAATAAGATCAACACTTCTAAATTCACTAAAGTAAGCCTGGTGGTTTGTTTAGAATAGTTACGGAAGGATAACAAAATTTATCATGTAAAGAAGCAAATGTTATTAAAATATATGAGATGTTAAAAAGAGGGTATGTAATACCAAATTTTTTTAATGGCGCGGATAATAAAAACAGTTTATAATTGTGACTTGCACATTTATATATAAGAAACATTTTTGTGTGGATCAAGAGACACTTTTCCAATATTATATCTCTATATATTTTCTCCTAAAAATTAATAACTAAAAAAAGTTAACACATATGTTGAATCATTATTATTTTTGCGTTTTATTTTGTAAAAATTTACTCATATCCCTAAATTACAAGTGACTAAAAATAGCAAATTTTAAATTCATAACTGGAGAGAACAACTTTTTAAGTTAATGATTATTCTAATCTTCAGATAAGAAAGATCTTTCTTGCCTAAAAATTCCAAGGTTTTAACTAAAACATGCATCATATATGGAAAGAAAAATCTTGTAAAATGTTCTTTTCAGATAACGAAAATATGCTAATGATATACACATTTTCCAACCTTTAAGGAGCTGCAGCTTCGTAATGTGTGGAGCTACATTGCATGTTTCACAACATTAATTTTTTAAAGAGATTTATTCATGGTTAATAATATGTCATTGCTTTATCTTTTACCACGTGGAAGTTTTATAAATAGACAAACGTACAGACGGACAGAGTGAAACTAATAAATAATTTTTTTAAATTTCAAGGATTAAATTCTATAATAAAACAGAATAGTTTTACATAATTTTTCTTAAATTTTAAAATATGAAAATTTAATAACTATAATTTCATTAGTTGTATTTTTTACTTGATGTCCTAGTCAAGGTATAAATAAAAAAAAAATCCAATGTAACTAAATATAGTTTATAAGCTTGTATATACACATACAAGATATCTATTGTATATTTATTATCTTTTCAAAGTCATTTTTAGTTTTTTTTTATGTCACTTCCATTGAGTGAAATGTTGACATAAAGAAAAGCAAAACTTTATAAAATAAATGCAAAAATTTGAAAAAAAAAAAATAATTTTTTCCCTCTGGATATGTAAACAATTTCAGTTAATATAGATTGTTTTTTTTTATGTTATTAAATTTGTAACACTTTACCATCTGACATTTAATCGAAAAGTAGAAATTAGATATTCTAAAACTATAGGCAGAAACTTTTATTATACTGGTAAGACAAATGTAATTAAAATTGGAAATAATGTAACTTTTAAAGAGTTATTAGAAAATAGACAATAGAAGTTTTACATTGCACTTGAATTGTAAATCGGACTTATTGATGCCTTAAGTTTATTAGGTATATCCGAATTTTATTCAAAAAAATTTATTCTATTTTTAAAAATTAAAGTCTACATTCCTGATCATAGGATACTTTAAGCTAAACATTCAATAAGCTATATAACGAGGAAATGACACAGCCTTTCCTTTTCAGGCGTGGCTGTAAATGTCGTAACGAGAAATTATTTTTACGACGTATATGGGATTCGAACCCACACTTCCTCGGTATTTTACAGCGTAGTTTATACGTTCTTACCCACTAGGACACCGAGGCTCTTTTACATTTTTATTAAATGGAACGAATGAATCCACTTCAGAAAACTAGTTGGATTTTACTTAAGAGAAACATCTTATTATCCTATAATCTTTTCCACAAGTTCTCTTTAGAAAAACTAATCTAAAGTGTCATTGAGACTGTAATAAGTAGATTGCAACCATCAACATATGTACAGCTAAACGTTAAATAACTAAATGCGGTTTAGAAGTCTGTCTGTTTAAAAATTAAAGTAAATCGGTACAATATACAGTAAAATAGAGTAAACTTCAATTAAATTTATTTAATATTAAAGTCGCACGAGTCCATAGTATTTATTTCAAATTCTAAAACAAAACACTAAAAAAACTTAATAAAATTAATAAGATTAGATAAAATTTTTTTTTTTTAAAAAGAATTGAAATATTGTATTTCTGTTAAATGATAGGGTATACCTAAAAAACTATTATGAATATTTTGTATTCAACGAAAAACCTTTCCATTCATTCATCTTTTTATAACAGAATTTACTTTACAGGTGTTAAGTAAAAGTTCAACATAACAGTTCAGTAAACATATACGATACAATTAACTGCAACAAAGTATGTATGTATATAGTATTTATCTTTTTCTTTGATTGTCAAAAAAAAAAAAAAATAAGAAACAAAACAAAAAATAAAAACGTCATAAGTTGAATGCATGTGAAAGAGAAAGTAAATGGATGTTCGTGCATAACAAAAAAAAAAACAAAACAAAAAATTGAAGCAAAACAAAATGAGATAAAAGAAAAAAAAAACTAAGGAAAAAAAGAGAAAAAAAAACTGATTTATGTCCTCTCAGCTTTTAAAAGGGCTTTTAAACTTGTTGTACATTGCATAAAAATAATGATATAAAAATATGTTTTTTTTTGTTATTTTTTTTTTGTTCATTCATTTATTAGTTCACAAGATTGTGTTGTTTCAGTTTTTATCTCTTTTCATTTTTTTTTTTCTGTTTTTAACTTTAAAATTAATATTATTTTTTTTTTTTTATGGTGTAAAAAATTCACATAAATATTGTCTTTAATTTAATTTTTTGGAATAATAAACTTTTAAAGTTTCGTTAAAAAGAAAATCAATTATTATTCAATCACCCATATACTCGTATTTTTTTTTTTTTCTTCACTAATTTATTGCAATGATGCATGTTTTTAAATAGAATTCATTTGTTTCATAAAATATAATACAATTGAATAAATTTGTCAATTATTATGAAAATTACAGTTATTAGTAAATGTTTTATTTTTAGCATATTTCCAAAAAAATTTGAAAAAAAGTGTGTGTTAGTTTCACTTAGTCCCTCCCTCCGTCCGTCCATTCGTCCGTCTGTTTGCAAAAGTTCTACACCGTTACAGATAGAGAAATTAAATTTTAACCATGGGTAGGTCTCATAAAAAAATTAATTTTGTATAGAACAACTTTTTCATGTAGCCCCATCCATTACGCAACTACAGCCCCCCAAACTTTAAAAAAGCCCTATTTTTTATACCACCCTTTATTTAAGAACTATTAGGGGCAAAAATTGAGAATTAGCTATTTTTAGACATCTGTAATTTAGGCACCTGTACGAATTTTTCTTCGTCAAAACATAAAAATTAAAGCTTCAATAATATACATATGTATTTTTACGTGTGTTAACGAGTTTTTTTTAGCTATATAGGGTTGCAGACTCAAAATTGCAAAAATATCCTATTTTCACATTTTTTCTTATTATATGACATTTTAAATTTTGGTGTAAGTTACAATTTTAAACAGTTTGTATTGTCTTTTCGAAATATGCACCTTTAAAAACCGTTAGTTTACATTCTACCTTGTTGTTTTTTGTTTTTTTTTTAATTTTCTGAAAAATGAAATGTAAATTTGTATTTACATTTCATTTTATTATTTTTGTACTGTAAACTAAAATTGCTAATATTTCAGAAAACGAAAAACTTTTCAAAAACCTGTTATATATTTTAATCCCTAATATTTTGGGTTAAAATAATTTTTACAATAATGCAAGACTGAAGATTAATAAAAAAAATATAATATGTATAGTATATACACAAAAAGAATACTATTAGATTAGATTTATTAAAGAGGTATAAATAACACTGCAACCTTTTAATATAGATCTATTGTACTTCCCCTGCTATTATGTGTTGTGGATCCTGCCTCCACATATAATACTTCCGTATCAGCCCTACTGCCTCTAAAAAAATAAAGATTTGTAAAGGGTTTAAAGCAGTTCGTCTTCGGCAAAGCAATATGATTCTAAGTACACAGTTTTTGGGTATGTGACCTGGAGAAAAGAATACTATAGTGTTAATGTGAATCTGAATTCATAATAAATATAAATATAATATATAAATGTTAATAAACATTTTCAATATTGTCAATCGTAAGTCGCAAAAAAGTTGGGCGTTCTTATTTTTACAAAGAAGGAGATGACGAAAAAGCCAACTTGACCACCACAAGTTCGCCTGAATTATGTTCTGTATAGAGAAAATTCATTTTATTTTGTTAGAGCAAAATTCATTTTTAATGTATATGTGAATTCATTTTATTTTAGATGTGAACAAACATCTTATTTCGTAAATGAAATTATTTCCGTTTGAAAAATTATTATATGTTTTTAAGTTAGTCTGGAATAAGAGGAAAATAGATTTTCTTTTTGTATGAAAAACGACAATATTTAATGTTTTAGTCAAAACTCATATCTTCTCAAGGTAACTAAATTATTGAAACTCTAATTTTGTAAATCGACTCTGGGTATGAGAGTTAAAGTTAAAATACAAATATTGTCACATTGTTTTTGTACAAAACTTATTTATCTTCGAAAAGGTAAGGGAAAATCAAATAAATAATTGTAAAAAATAAAAATTATAATTGAGTTTTGTTTTGATTTTTATATATATGGACATAATTTATTAAGGTAATGCATTTTTGAACACACAAAAATATGAATTTTCGTCTGGAATTGAAAAAATGATTTTTTTCTCACATAAAAAGAAGTGAAAAATAATTTATTCTTAAGCGGGCAAAATTCGTTCATGGATAATTTAGTTTGGATATCAAAATTTCTCTTTTAAAATGGAATATTTACTCCATAAAAAAAGTAGAAACACTGTACGTGGTGATAATTCAGAAGGAGTTAATTCGGTGAAATGCGCATATTTTGCTAATTTTAATGTAAGTTTTTAAAGTTTAGACACTTTAGTTGAAAAAACTATTTAATGCTATTTAAAATTTTGTTTCTGTAATTTATCTTAGAATTTTGGTTAACAATATTGTAAAGAAAATTTGAGTATAACTAAAAGACTCTTTTGGTAGTTTAACGAAATTCTAAATATCCTGAATAATTTTCATGTGTTGTCTGTTCATTTCTATAAGAAGCATAGGGCATCCACTAAAACACTTTTTATACATATAAGGCTAACATTCAGTTTTTGGATTATTATTTTCACTAAGCCGTTGATTATTCGACTGTAGCTATTGTACAATATTAAGAGAAATACGTAGGTACGCCATCTATTATTTTAAACAAAAACTATTTTTGTACTATATTATGATATATACTATTACGATATCAACTACTATAATATAAATTACTACTATTCAATATCATCTGACCGGGGTTTAAATTTGAGAATTTTATTGATTTATTGATTGGACGGGAGTGACTTAACCAATACACCATTGGTCAGTCAGATGTATATCTTAAATAGTAAATGATTTTTTGTCCCTAAATATCTAAGTATACTAAATTTTGAAATTTAATACCTTATAATTCTTTACAGGAGAAAATACAAAAATATTTTCTGCAGATAATTTGTTGTTAAAGATTTTTCTTCTCTACAATTATAAAATTTCTAATTTTATATATGTTCCAGGGACAAACTTCATTTTGTCGTTTCATATAACTGTAAATTAGAATATCATATTGCGAAAAAGTATATTTTATTATATACAACATTCTATAACAAACTTTTCTGAGTTCAAAAGATTGTTTAGTTCTTGAACGGGAGGAGTTAAATAAAAAAATTTGTCCACAAAATAATTTTTCTTTTATGATATCGTATTAATATCGTATATTAGAGTTTTAAAGATTTTTTAGAGATAGCTCATGATGACGATATGATTGAAACATCTAATTAAGTTACATGTTTAGATCATAAAATGTTCATATTAGTAATGCAGTAATAATTGAATCCAAACGAAACGGTATTTGTTGGTCTTGCATAATTATACTTTAGCCTGCATAATTAATAAGTTAATAGGTAATTCTAAGAACAAGAGCTGTCATTTTCAAACTAAAGAATTTTTTTTTTTCAAATAATCTTCAAACAGAAAGACACATTTAATTGATATAGAAAAAAAATAGTTGTTTTTTTTTTTTAATAAATAGTTTAAGTATCAAATAAGAGTAATTTAAATTTTAATTGACCTTTTCAACTTTTCCATTAGTTTGTTTTAATCCGTTTCATCCGTTTTTAAAAAAATTATATTTGGAAAATAATAATTGAGTATTTAATCATCAGTATTAAATGCTTCAAAATAAAATAATTCTTCCATGTCATCTTAATTTAAAAAAAAAAAAAAAATTTAGGTACGCCATTTGTAATTCTTTTTTTGTTTTAGCCCTGAACCTTGTCTTACGATCACCACAAATTTCAAATAACAAATGCAGACCATATATCATCTTCATTTCAAAAATCGAGTATCTATATATGTATTCTTATCGTATATTTTTTTTAAAAATAGAATAATTAATTATTATACATTCACCCCCCTCGATTTCCACCACAAATATCTTCTAAGTAAAATATGTATAAATTCGAATCGTGTAAAAAGAAACGTAACATTCATATATTATGAACGTTAATTTAAAGAGAATATAGATTCGAACAGTGTTGAACAGTGCATCACATATACTTAGTGCTTTATATAAATAGTGTAAAAAAGTTACACTTGCACCATATAAGAAAAGGGATCATTGTAATCCCAGAACATTTCAACAAAATAATAATTTTTTATCGTTTTAATTTTTTTTTTTTTTGTTCATTATTTGTTTAAAATATACACAAAAAATCGCTTTCATTTCCAATTTTTTTTTTTTTAAATTATGTCATTTCAGATCAATATTTTTATTCACTTAAGTAATGTAACATTTTATACATTTAATTCCTTATGGATTTTTTATGATATGGGATCATTTTGAAAAAAAAAAAAAATATGTGTTGGGTGATTAATATAATTAACGAATGATGATATTGATAATCATAATATTGATGATAATACTGATGATAATGATGTGATGCATTTATCAGACCATAAATATATTTCCCTTGCCTTTCTTTTCCTTTTGATAATCACATATTTTTTTTTTTTTTTGGTTTTTGGAGGCCAAAATGTCACCCTATATTGTACATTTAAAGGCATAACTAAATAAAACAAATTACTTGTTTTGATTATTTTTATTTATTTTTTTTAAAATTTTATACCAGCACTACAGCACTATTAAATACCAGCAGTTGCAAGAACAATATAAGGAATATTTAATAATAAAGACAATAAAAAGTATTGTAGTTCGTTCATACATACATACACACACACATATCACATTATGTGATATGTATCTTAAAGATTTTTTTTTTAGTTAAAGTTGTAAAGTGCAAGAGCAAAATGCTATCAAGTTGGAAAGCAATATATTTTATTTTTTGTTTTTATTAAATTGACAAAATCTGACATAATGTGATGAATACTCGATACAGTAGTTTTAAAACTGTTTAATTTTTGTTTAATAATGAAATTGCAAAACGAAAAATATGAAGAATAGAAACTGAACCTTGGAAACATGACGCAACATCAATGGCGCTATAAAAGTAATGAAAAGGAAGAGAAAATCGTAGATAGAAATCAAAATCTTAAATCACTGCAAAATAATATACCAAGTATATATTCTACATAAAAAACACATATATAGATTTTATAAATGTTTTGATCACGTTTACTGGTCGGATATTTGTTTTTATTGAAGACTCCTCGTTGAATCTAATAATTCAAATTCCTTTACTTATGAATCAAATATAGATTTAAAATTTGACATTTGATTGAAAATTTAAAAGGTAAAAAGTTAAAAAGTCCAGCAGATTTAAAAATCTTAATTTTAAAGATATATAATGTGCAGATTTTGTTTAAGAGATCAGTAAAATCATTTGTTCGTGCTTTTTTGTAAACTTTATAAAAGTAAATTAAGAATATTCTTGTATGTATGTATTTATGTTTTTAGGTAGATAGGTATGTAGCAATATAGGTATGATAGGTGGGTATGGTAAGTATACACAGTTAGACCAGTTTAAGTTCGTTGGGATACCCTGATTAATTTTTTTTTCCTAATTACACTTTTGGACACTTACTACAAAGCGCTGCAAAACGATTAAGTCTACTTCCGCCAGATAGAAATGGTTATTTAAAAAGAATTTTCCTAGAAATATTTTTCTTTTGAGAACAAGAACTGGGCATTCACACAAAATTTGAAAAATTGGTTCAATATCCTTCATTATCAATTTCTTAATGCTTATTAATACGTTATAGCTACTCTTGAAAAATTCTTCAAAAAAAAATTCTTCAAAGCGCTCTTTATTATTTAAGATGGAGAAATTCTGAATTAAAAAAAAAGAAAAAGTTAAAAAGCAGTTTGAGAACCATTACAGAAATATTTCTGAAATTTATTTAGGGGGATATTAAAATTAGCTACCGCCCGCACATTTTTTTTCTGTTATTGTTGTAATTATTGTGTAAAGATTTGTTACAGAATTGAAAGTATGTATTTTTTTTTTAATATTTGACTTGTCTTATAAAAATTATTTTATTTTACTGCTACTGCTTCTAGTTTTTTTTTTTTTTGTTGTTATCTTCTACTGCAAGCCCAAAAAGGCATTTTGGGAATGAAAATTAAAAGTTTTTATTTTATTATTTTGATTTTAAATGATTCTATAATAAGATGCACTTTTAAACTTTTTATGACTTGATTTGTTGCCACTTTACTACTTAATTCTAGAGTTTTTGGAATTAATTGCAGTCATCTTGAATATTCTTGATCCATAAATTATTGATAAAGTCAAATCTATAAAATGTATATAATAAAAAAAAATATATTCTATGTAATATAATATAGATGGCGCTGTTTCTTATTTGTTTTTCTTTTGAATGAGATGTGTTTGATGAAAGTGCATTTAATCAAAGAACAATTCTAAGAAAAATAAATTTAAACTTTATTCAGATAATCAAAAAACAACCAAAAAAAATTTTCAATTTAAACACTAAAAATTAATTGTGTGATGTTTAAATTTACAATTTAAATATTTTAAACAATTTTATGCAATGTTTAAAATATAGCACAGAATGTTAGGCATCGACTAAATCACAAGGGAATGTTTTACCTTTACTTCTATGAAGAAAAATGAAAATATTGATGTGGATTAGTTCTGTATCAGACATTTGCTAAACCTGATGATGGTGTATTTTTCTTCCAGATTACTGATATAAGAAAAGAAATTTATTTAAAATTCGTTGACTTGGTATATATGAGAATATATTAGCAGTAGTAAGCTAACTTGCTATTTAGGTAATTGAAGGTGGCGAGCGTTAGTGTTTATACAAAATTTAAATAGAGATGCGATTAATGGTAATAAATGAAATAGAAGAAGGCAAAGTATTAAAGAACTTTAAAATTTCTTAGAAGGGAAAGCAAAAGGGAGATCAAGTAAAAGCTAAATTAATAGAAATTCGTTCATTAAAAAATAAAGAGAAGAATAGGGATTATCTTTATTATTATACTATATCTATTTGTATTATAAATTAAAAATAGCTGAACGTTTAACCAAGTACTAAAATGGAATCTTTAGTATAGATATTCGATTGATCAAACTTTTGTTGGAAATAATGTTAAGATTTAGAGCAGTACTTATCAAAATTATTTCGGTTTATCGGGCGTAAGTCAAACACTTCAACCTACAATAAAGTTTAAATATATACAATAAAATTTTAAATATTGTATTCAGTTACGAAGTTATGCTAAACAGCAGCTTCATACTGCAATTATTCAAATGTTCCAAAATAAGGTATTGCGAAGTATAGTCAATGCCCCCTGGTATACGAAAAATAGTTAATGCTTCCTGTTCGCAATAGCGACATTCATAAGGACCTTAATTACCCCTATATATCAGACAAAATTAAGAATAGTGCAATCAAATATAAAATTCTTGTGTTCCATCACGTCAATTGGTTAACGCGATTCATTAACAAATAAAACTTTATTAGGAAACTAAAATGAACAAAGCTATGCGAGCTTATATAAATCCATTATTCATCAAATATCAGAGGATAATTGTTGCATTATGGATTTACTCTTACAATAAATAACGTGAAAGAAAAATTCATGGTTAGTCTAAGTTAACTATAGGTTCCGTCTTTGAAACAGGAGGTGTGTTTTAGTAGGGTGAATGCCCTCACAGAACCGTTTTAATTGTCGCGACCAAAACGATTATACGATCCATTTCATGATTCCCACCTATTAGCTCCAAAAAAAAAGAGTTTTACAAAATCTTCTAATTTTGATGGAAATCAAAATAATTGTCACAGGAGAATACCCAAACAAAATAAAATAACTGATTAAAATCAAACGGATTTGAATCGTAAGAATTAATTAACATTTTAAGTAAATCTCCTGATAGAAAACAAAACATATACATTATAATGTAACAGAATGTAATAATTCAATTCAATTGGTATATTGATATAATCAATTTAATTAAATTTCAAATTATTTCCAAACTATTTAAAATAAAAAATTATGTTTAGTTAAAAGACAATTTAAAAGTAAATTTTATTTTAAAATAATGGTATTTTCTTCAATTATAAAAACTTTCTTTAGTATTTAGATCCCACAAGAAAGTATTGAAGTACTTGTTGAAAATGAAAAAAAAAATTTTGGCATTGTTCCAAAAAAAAAATCTTTTTTTTTCCTTTTGTATTCTTTTCTTTAAAAAACAAAAAAAAACAAGGATTGGTTTTACTTTTTATTACTACTATACTTTTTTTAAATTGTCCCAATTTTTTAATGTTTATTTTAATATGATGATTCGTCGCCTAAATAATAGTTTTAAATTTGGCCTTGTTCCAAAAAATCCTTTTTTGTGATTTGCAAATGAACATTTGCAATTAAAGTTGCAAAAAAAAAAAATTTTTACATAAATGATTCGTATTTTAACTTTAATTTACTGAATTGATTTTTACTTAGATTTACTGAATTGATTTTGCATCGATATGAAAACAATTTTAAAACTAATAAATTATATATTAAGTTTAAATCAGCTCAATAAAATTTTTATATAAATGTAAGAATATTTGGAAAATTACAGGCGACAGGCTGGCATAAAAACTATAATTTAAAAAAATATATTTTTCGATCATTTGTTTCTAAAGAAAATATTACAGTTTAGATTAGATATACAGAGTGTTTCACATAAGAGTGCAAATATGTCAGGTGGTGATACTTGAGGAGACTAAAACTATTGAAAAAAAATTGTATGCGGGAGATGGGGGATCTATTATCAGTTGATTTCAAAATATTTTTGCTTTTATGTTTTTTGTTTTTTAATATTAATTGCCAAATAACTCTTGACCCCTCATGCTCTACATACGGTAATTTAGTCTTGTTTGAAAGCTTATTCTTCAAGTTTTCAGCTGCTAAATATATAATAAAGAAATTTATTATACTGACATAATTATTATATTTTAAATTAGATTTAAAAACATACGAACATTTTATATTTTTTTAAAGATTTTATTTAAAAGTGACGGGTTGTTTTTTAAAAATGGCCTATTAAGATACCGATACCGTATTAAGCCAAATTTGGAATATTTGGGAAGCTTAAATTAAATTTTATAAGTAACTTTTCCCCTCATGAAATATTTGCACTGTTATACGGAAAACTATATAAAGAAAATATTTAAAATTCTTAGATTTTTTTGTAATCTAAAATTGATTTGCCTTGAAAATTTTTTTAAATTTTAAATCCTATCGCGTATTTTCAAGTTTTCAAGCAAAGCTTTAAAGAAAATATACAAAGGTTACGTTCAATCTTTATGTTCTGATATTTTATACCTATCCACATAATTACAATATTTCATATCTATTCGCGGTAGAAAATTATCAATGTTAAGGCAGTAACGTTTACGAGGACCGATTTTTCTGGTCTAATAAGTATGGTTATAATAATCTATATTGCTCTGAAAGTGAGAAATCGGCATGAATCCGCGGTTCGATATAACTAGCTAGAACCTCAGCTGGTTATCAAAGCTTTCAAGACAACAAGAAAAACTAATATACTGGTAACTGTGCTTTTGGTTTACGAGTAACCGCAAGATCAGAACAAAATATATGTAGTATATACTACTAAACAGGAAACCCATCTGTGCGTTTTTGTGCATGATGGTATGCGATAAAATCAATTTAATTAATAACTACAATATAAATTGAAAACTTATAATTTTATATTTTATGTAAAAACTTTTGTAATTATACTTCATATATTGGTTTAGCTTAAACATTTTCTTTAACAACATGTAAAAAAAAAAATAATATTATAATTTAATTATAGTTCAAAATTATTTATTTTCTAATTGAACATGCTAAAAGTTTCTAATCAAACATATTATTAATAAAATATAAGAGAAATTCATTTCCTCAGCATTTATAGTTTTTTCACCTTATTTTAATAAAATTTTTAATACATTAAATACTTAATTAAATTATAATAATTAATTTTAATATTTAATTAATTGTAAAAATTAAAAACTTACCGTTTTTTATCATATAATTTCACATATTTATAAAAAAAAAATGATGGTTTTTTTTTAAGTAATTTTCTTTTTATTGAAATGAAAGTCTTTTTCTTTTTCTTGTTCTTTTTTGAAGCAATATGAATTTTCTTCAAAAACAAAGTCTGCGAACATAAATGTTCACTATACCACTTTCCAGTTGAGCTGTAAAAAAGAGAAAAAAAAACAACTAATTATTATACAAATACATGTTTTATATTTAGAAATTTAGTAAAATTTATTTAAAGCTAAAACATAACAGTAATTCCTCATATTTACATAGTTTTAATTTACGTGATTCAATATTTACATTATTTTTCAATTTATTATTTAACATGTTCTATTTCAATGTATCACCCGGTGAATAACAATGTTAATTTCCTGTACCGTACATGAACACGGAAACAAACAAACTTTCTTATAGCTCAGTGATACACGAATGTAGATGTTTTTGTTTTTTAAAGTCAGGGCTGTAAAGGTCTATAAATTGTATATTTTTGTAGTAAAATAAAATGATCTTTCAACAAACAAATTTTTTTTTTTGCCTGTACTGACTAGTGATATTTGTTATCACTTTTATTCATTGTATACAGTATAGTTCACTTAAACTTTCAATATTTATAACTGGATGTGTTTTATAAACATTAGGTTTATTTGAATACATGACATATCAAACATTACCTATTGAATACATGACTAATGAATTTTAATACACACATCAAACATGTACTTCTCACCAACACCTAATGAATAAGTGACACATGCGGTGACACTTAATGAGATCTTTTTTGATGTATTATGACTATTTGCCGACGTCCCACGACTTGTAGTGATGCAACTGGACTAATATTTAAGTGTGGTTAAAAGAATTTTTTTTTGTGTGATCCTTATAAATTTATGATTATGTATGATTATATCATATAACAGCAAATTAGAAATTAAATGAAAAATGTTCGATCTTTAATATTTAATAAGGGTATAAGATTTAATAATTCTCATATGCAGCACATTTCTTAATAATGAGGGACCGAAACAAAAACAAAACATTTTAAACATTTGGTTAAAGTTCCACACACTCACAGAGGACTCGTGCTCGTTTTAACTCCTCTATAGTGTCTTTCGAGAATTCCCACCTACCCTCCCAAAACAAAAATAAATAAAAACGATGCAGAACAATATACAAAGTAACATTCTAAACTCTAGAGTCTAGATCATTCCAAAATTAAAAAGAAGGGATCTAAGTGTAAATGAAACAATTGCATTATGGTTGATTTGATATCTACATATATATGTTGATTTGATATCTACATATATGGAGAAATTAACTTAAATTTAAGTCGAGACGAAATATTTCAGTAATTTTTTGATTAAAAGTTTGGACTTCAAAAAAAAGTTCATTTATTTTATTTTAATAACTAAATAAATACTGAATATTCTGTGTGTGAATTACAGAATAAAAACTTGAGGGAATCATAGTTAACTATACTTTAATGTAGGTACTAATAGCTATCGACATTTAAAGCTTGAGAAGGGATTGTAACATGTGTTTGAGATATTTTGTGAATTTTTAATTGAAGGTATTTTTAAGCATTAAACTACATTTTTACAGTTATATCTTCCCGTTATTCTCCTTCTCAATTAGATTTCAAACTCACAAGTATTTAATTTTATTTAAAAAAATCTTTTTTCAGAAATTTAACACAAATATTATACATACACAAATATTGATGAAAAATTTTTCCATTTAAATTTAAACTGAAGAAATATTTTATTTAAATCTTAAAAATAATTTTTAAAGTTTTTCTTTAGTTATTTTTCCTTTTTTTTTACCAATTATACGCATAAATCACAAGGCTGTTATAAAGTTTTTTTTTTACAAATAAAGTGACCAAATAAACCACTAAAAAGTGTTAGGAAAAAAATTAAGATTGTATGAAGCAGAAAAAAAACTAGAAAAGATGACGTCGACAATATAAAAGAATCCAAAAATAACAATAAAACAAAACAAAAAAAAAAAAAACAAAAAAAAAAATGAAAATCAATTTTTATTACAACATATACAAAAAAAATTTAAGTTTTGTTCATTAAATAATATCGGGATTCCTTTCGATTTTTTTTTTTCATTTTTTTTTTATATTTTATTATTATTGGTTTGAATTTTCGTCATATTTATATTTAAAAAATATGAAAAAAAAAAAAAAAAAACACTTTTAATAGTTTTTAACATTTAGAAATAATGAGAATTCCCTATTGCTCAACAAAACTATCAAATACCATAGGATATAAATTGAAATGATTAAAAAAATAAAAATTAGAGGAAGTTGTAAGAGTGAAGGTATATAACACCGAATTACATAACCTTTAAAATATTGTGGACACTTGATTGGAAAAAGCCAAAATTAAAATATTTTCATTATTTGTCAGATTCAGTGTGGGGAAGAATATTATTTAACTTTGAGGAATAAAACGAAGACAGGCTACCCCTTTTATTTGAGAGATGATAAATCAATTTAGATATTTTCAAAAGCTCATTTCTCTAACTCTAATAGCACTGTAAGCACTTGTTTAGGGTATCATTTTAATTGAGGCACAACAGAAATTCTACAATGACGAAAAGTGTCACTTTTTTTTCTAGAGTAAAAAAATTTCATACAAATAAATTTTATTCAGATTGTTCAATCGTACACTGGCTTTAGCCTATTGTAAGCAACCCCAGTATTCTTCTAAACTTGTACACCCACTTCTGATTCTATGCGATTGCATAGTCATATAGGTTGTTTATGAAAAAGCTTGTATTCATATAAATCTATATATATGCAAAATTTTCACAAAATGTGGGTTTTTTTGTTTCAGACGGCAATTTTACTATGATTAATGCAAAATTTTGTTAATATTTTTTTACAGTGCTTAGGACATTAATGGGTCTTAATTCGGAAAAGTGTACTAACCTATGGTCTTAAATGTCCACTAGTATCAGAAAGCAATGTTTTCTGTATTACTTATGAGTTATGACAATTCATGTCCTTTAGCAATATAATGTATTTTTCAAATGTCAGTGACCATGTGTAAAAGTTAATGAAAATGTTTCGAAAAACTGATTATAGGTCTTAAAACTTTGATGCTCCAATATTAAATTTTAAATTTTATGTACCTATATACCTAAAATTGAACATCAAATTTTATGGTCTTAGATTGTTACCGGTTAATTTATTTTAATTATTATTTCAAAGTAATAAATTAAAGAAAAACCACACTTCAGAACGGAAAATATAAATTTCGTAATATTTTGAAATTTTGCGTGTCATAAAATTGAAAAAAATCGATATTTTTGTTAAAATAAAATGAACATGTTTTTGTTTTTCCACCAATATACATAGTTGTTCTATTTTTGTGAAGGAAATATTTTCAAATATATATATACTATATAGATATGATGTGTATATATATATATATATACATTTTCAAACTTTTCCCCTTCAACTAAAACAAAACAAAAACTAATCATTTCAATTTTAATAGTTTGAATTTAATCAATAATGATAAAATGCCTAAAAAATAATAATTCTTTTTTTTTCGAAAGTGTAAGTGTAGTTTAATAAATAAATATAAATATTATTTATAGTGTTGAATAAAAGTGTTAACATATTTTTGATAACATTGAAAATTAAAATTTATATGTCCTATATTTTTAAAAATGAAAAATTTATGAAGGGATTTCCTCTATTCTATATATTACAATAAAATAATAAGGGGAAAAACTCAAGTGTTGTTAAATTAATTTAGAAATTATAATTAATAAAAATGAATTTTTGTTTGCATAAAATAATAGAAATACTTTTTAAAATAAAAATATTTCATTGAATATTTAATGAATATAAATTGTTCTGAAAGAGGAGGAACAAATACAGAAGATAGTACAGAATTTCCTTTAATAAATACAGAAGAGGAGGAACAAATAAGAGGAGTTTAGTACAGAATTTCCTTTACGGCAAAAGAGATCTCCAGTTTCAAATGAGATTCTTCCGGTTTAAAGCAAAATGCGAAACAAAATTTTGAGAAATTTAAATAATATTTTGGGATCTGTATAGATGTAGAGGAGCGGCATGAGATTGAGATAAATAAAAAAATACATATAGACATAAAAACATATAGACAAATTAGCGCCAAAACCTTTATGGTGAAAAATTTTTTACACAATCAAACACGCAAGAAAAAGAATTATCATTTTTAAACAGTTTTTTTTTTCTATTCTTTTTTAAATATTTTGCGATTAATTGAATTTTATTGACTATGTATTGATAAGAAGGTAATTTAAAGATATTTATAAATTAGAATATTATAAGGATATAAAAAAACTAAATGGATATATATGAATATTTTCAAATGGCGACACAAAGTCTATAGAATAACAAAATATAATTTTCTGTGTCTATACAAAATAAGTATAACGAAGCATATAGAAAACCACAAAAAGTTCTTATTGTTCTACTTTTTGCTTTTATCTTAAAATCGTGCCAGAGAACTTGGTTTCCTTTGTAAAGTTTTAAAGTTGTTTTTTTAAGATTTTTAATCTTTTGCAGTCGATGTTAAATTCCGCGAGGACTGTTTCTCTACAAATTGATAATAAAAATGATTGAAAAAAAAACGCATTTGTTTAGTTTTTAGCAACTTGGAATTAGAAGTACTTAAATCTTTTTAGAAGAAAAAGAAAAAGTATTAATATCTTAATATTTTCTTAAGTCTAATATTTTTAGAAGAAAAAGTATTAATATCCCTTTCCAATCTATCGCAATTCGCACTAAGAGTTTTTTTTTTCAATTTATCACAATTTGCATTAAGCACTAGCTATAATTGCAATTGATTGATGTCCAAAACAATTCCGCAATTTAATTCCGAATCACAACTACATGGCATTAAATGGTGTTAAAATAAACTGCAGCTGACATATAATTTTTTTCCATTTTATCTTGTTAGTAAATTTATCGTTATGTGAAAACTTCCACATTTCTGGAATAGTTTTTGAAAAAAGCTTGGAATTTAAGAAGGCAGATCGTTAAGAGGGGAACTATTAGGGGTCACTAAGAACTAACTAAGAACTATTAGGGGTCAAAATCGAAAATTTCTATTTTTAGACACTTGTAACTTCGAAACCTGTGGAAATTTATCATAATTAAGACCAAATAAATCTTTGAACCTTTAAATATATCATATTTGAACCTTTATATATATTATATTTTTTCGTATGTTATCTATGTTGTAGACTTTTGTTAATTACATATAGAACTGAACTGAAGAAAGAATTTCTTGATTTTTCAGATTTTTTTTTAAATAACATTCAAAGAAAAATAAAAAAATGTTGCTGCAAAAGTAGTTAAAATTTTAAGTAACCTATAGTAAAAGTAGTTTTAAAAAATTTTTAACTTTGTTTTGAAAATGTGCGCCATTAAATTCTTTGCTTTTACATGTTTACTTTACTTTGTATTTACAGTCATATTTTGAAACTTGTAGTAAGAATTAATAAAAAAAAAACAATTTTGTTCTATATACTAATGAATTACAACAAAAAGTGACATTAAATATGTAATTATTTAATTTTATAATATGGGTTAATATATATAAAATTATTTAAATTTATGTATTTTCAAGTTATGTAATGGTGTATTAAAAATTTTCATATTTTTTTTTTATTACTTTTTGTTAGGAAATAAAAATGTGAACAACACCTTTTTCTTAAATTCAACATAATTATACATATGTATTATATATATGAAATATTTAAATTATGCAATATAATTAATTAGACAGTGTTGTTAATTTAAAATCATGTTTTTTTTTGTTAAGTATACAATATGTAGTTTTATTACAGTATTTACTTACACTAAGAATATTGAATAATAATATATAATGTTATACTTTTGTTATGACATGGATATTTTTTAATATTTTTTTCTCTAAAAAATCACTTTTCTTTTCAATATAGTGAAAATTTTTCAATATTTTAGTATCACTAACTAAAAAAAAAAAAAAACCGTTACTTAATTGAATATAATTAAAAAAATCAACTGTCTCCACCACAGGACCGACCACCGCTATACGAAAAGTACATGTCAAAACTTCTAGATATTTTATATAATAATTTATATCAAAGCAAAATAACTTCTAATAATTTAACAACATTTTGTTTTATTCAATAACAATAATAAGCAATTAAATCGTAAAAATATATGTGCATTCATTCATACATCCATTTTCATTATTATGTAATGTACATAATTTTTTTTGCACTCAAAAATATTAGAAGTAAAAAATAATAAAAACTGAAAAAAAATTTAAAACAAACATAAGATTAATATTGAATCTGCTAACAAAAATTTTTCTGTTTTATGTCATCAACAAAAGAATAATATACATTGATGTAAGTATGTATATAAATTTTTAGAGATATAAAAAAAAAAAAACAAAAAAATTGTTCATATAAATTTCATATGGAGTGTTATGTATGAAATTTGGACTTAAAGTTAGTCAGATCAAAAAATGTTCTATGGCAAAGTTGTTTATCTTAAGGTGTGTAACATAATTACACATACACAGAGACGGATGGACGGACATAATACATAATTGTGTGTAACAACTTTTTCTTAATAATTTTTCTCATAAAATTTTTCTGTTACAAAATATTCGTAAAAAACTTAAAAAGTACACTAGTAAACTACCACTTGCGGTTGTCGGATTTGCTCCAAAAGCTTATCAATCCGAGATATTTACGTCAAAACCTTAGATATGAAATTGCAAAAACTTCCGCTCAGTCGTTTAAGCTGTACACGTGCCCATAGACATACCCACACACACACACACGCACCTACCCACCCACCCACACACACACATACACAGAGACGGACACATTTTTAGTATGAAAACAATACCTACCTTATACATAATTGTATGCGGTCGGTAAAAATACGATATAACTGACAATTCACGGTCAATGAATCCTAGTACAATATGTACTATACGTCATATACAATTTGTATTTTGTATTTATTGTCTGTAAGTTTTAAATAAAATTGTAAATTTAAACTATAGGTAGGTACTATACAATATGGGTGACTGATCTTTTCTTTTTCTTTTGTTATTATTTTTAAGTAGGTACATATCATTTACTTATTACCATTTTTGCCATCCCATATATTACCATATAATAATAAATAGCAAATAATATCATGCAATATATTTTAATGTTTTATTGACCTACACTATCGTTATCACATCATTTCAATCATAAATAATAGTTAGTTATTTTAATTCACACTTATATTTTTATTTTTACAAATCCTATATTTCATATTGTTCAGCTGATTTTTAGCTGACTTTCACTTTTCATCAGTATATCTATATATATATATATATATGCATAAAAAAAAATTTAAATAACCATAGAAATGTGATGTGGTCCGAACATTTTTTTTTGTTTATTTATCGGTTCCAAATGGTTTCTTTTTTTGCATAATGCATAAATTTTTAATAGGTACAATAAATTATTGAAGTTGAAGTAATAAAAATTACCCTATCTTGTAAAAATTTACCATGCAGAACTTTTTGTTTTGTTATTTTTTTGTGTTAAATTTTTGCTAAGTAAACGAAAGTTATGCTAATATTTGATTTGTGTAAACGTATATATAGAAAAAAAAAAAATTAGAAAAATAATAATTAAAAAAATTTAATGGATATTTCGATTAAATTTAGTCTTAAAAATAAGTTTAACTTTATTTTAAAAGAAAGTATATTTAGTTATCGTTTACAAAGAAAAGGTTCTTTTGTAGATTTGTTTATAAGAGGCGAGGGTGTATTAGTCAAAATGACACTTTGTGACATTTTATTTTCAAAATTACTTATTTTGAAACAGTTACAGTTAAATTTAAATTGAAACATAAAAGGTATTAATTAATTGTAGATGGGGAATGTGTTTTGAGATGTTTGAGCCTCAATATTTTATTTGTATCAATGGTTGAAAATTAAGCGGGGAAACATCATATGATAAAATATAATGACTTGATAATTTAATAAATTTTAAAACAAATTTAGGATTAAGGTTGGAAAGTGGAAAAAATAAAAGAACAATTAAAAAACAAAAAATGGAGTGTCGCGATAAAAAAGATAGGAGACAATAAATAAGACTTCAGATAAAAAACTATCAAATAACTGACTAATGATGCTTATGATATAAAGAGATAATATTTCTTTATTTTTTTTTTTTTTGTTTTATTCTCCTGCCATATAAATATGACAAGGAAAATGCGCAGCTTTTCTTTTCAGGCGTGGCTGTAAATGTCGTAAGGGGGAATTATTCTTAAAACGTGCATGGGATTCGAATCCACATTACTTCAATGTTTACAATGTATTTCATACTTATCTACTAGGGCACCGAAACCCAATTTATTTTTAATATATTATTAAATCTTCAATTAAATTAAATATGTCATTAGCTATAGTATTTTGGCCTTAAAAAACAATTAGGACATAATGGAAAGTACTCGTCATTAAATAATTTGTTTTAAATTTTAATACTTTATAAGTATGTTTATATTATCTATGCTTCTTTAATCAACTAAACCATTGAAGTTCCACATAAACTGTAATTTCACAATAAAAAAACAAAAGATGCAATAAAATTTTATAAGATAGGTACAGTTCATTGCAAAAAAAAAAGACAGAACAAAATATTAACAAATCAAAAACAAAGCTATCCGATAAAAAGTACATATTAAGCGTTTTTTTTTAAATTAGAGAAGATCATGATCTGTCAAAATAAAAGTATTGGGCGTTTTTGTTTTTCCCATCAGATCAATGCTCAGAGCAGATGTCGAGCGCTCAGAGCAAATAATGCTCGGAGCAAATTTTTATCTTAACTCTGACCGCTCAGAGTTGAAAAAGAAACGCTCAGAGCACAAATTGTCAATTTTTATCCAAATTATTTTCTAACGTCATTATTTTTTATTTTATTTCATTATTTTAAATCCAAAAATGTAATTGTAAAAGAAATTTATTTGAGAAATAAAATGAAAAAAAGTTAATTTATGAAAAATCTTATTTCATAAAATTTATAAAAGAAACTTTACGAGATTTTTTTTTTAATGACGTTTTTATTATTTTATTCTTAATTTGACGTTTTATATTTTAACAACTTTGTGAAATCTGAGAAATTTTTACGAGCTCACAGATCGCGCTCTGAGCACACTTCGAGTTAAAAAAGAAACACAAAACGGGTAATCTGGATAATCTGAGCATAAAAAGAAACATAATTTTTACACAAACATAATTTTTCACCCATTGTTTTTTTTTAGAGCATACATTTTATTTTCAATTACACTCTACGCGCTCAGAACATATATGTAGAGCAAGGCTGAGCATAATAAATTGACAGATATATATTTTGACGTTTGTCGAACACAGAAAAGTCAACACGAAAAATTTCAAAAACTTCGGGATTTATTCAAAATTCCGATTTCAAAGTTTTATCTAAAAACATTTTCACAACATCTTCGGCATTATCTTGAGTTTTTTATTATTTTTACACCTTTATTTTCAGAACATCTCAGAACATTTCAGAAATCAAAAAGCATATTAAAAGCTTCTCTAATGATTTCAAGAAAATTAAACATTTTGTTGATCAAAACCTGAACTTTGTTTATAAAACTTTAATGCAAATTAAAAAATTTGTCTTTGTTCATTGAAAATTTGAAATGTCACTTTTAACAGTTTATTCAAATCGTGTTTGTTTTTTTAAATCAAATCGACCGCCGCACACGTACTTTATTTAATCAGAGCAGTCTCACTCTGATCTCTGAAAAAAAAACATAACGCCTATTATAGGAGCATGAAAACCCCTTTTTTAAGTTAGAAAAAATCTATTGAATATAGGAATCTTTCTAATATTAAATTTTCTTTCACATAATAATATAATGAGGTAAATGAAATTAATGATAATTCAAGGTTTTTGAACTCAAATCTAAATGATGAAGTTTATACATATATGTTGTTCCAATGGAATATTAAAATTTTCTCACAGATATAATATTAAAGTTCTCGTTTTGACCAATTTTTTCATTCTACAACATAATTCAAAATTCTTTTATCTGAAAATTTTAATCTAATATCAGTTTTTTTTTTTTTTCAAACTACATATAAATGAAAATATCATGAAAAATCTATAAAAATTTATTCACTAATTTAAAATTAAACAATTAATAGAATTATAAAAAAAAAAAAATCTTTGATAACAGCTTTAAGAGAAATAATAACTGTATGTTATATTTTTTTTGGATTAAAATTTTATTTTCTCATACTTTTAACATTTTTTTTTTTGTTTTTTTTTATGAATTAATCGTTCTTTTACCATATAACAACATTTACAACTTAATATTTTTTTTTATCTGACATTATAGTATTTTACCAATTTTTAAATCAATAAATGATTTCGATTATCTTTTAACAAACATTGAAAGTTTTTTAATGCAACATAATGATAAAGCCTAAAGCGTTTAAATTAAAAAAAAAAAAAACAAAAAAAAAACCTCAAAAGCGATACCGCTTAAAAATAAAAATTTAAATTTAAAATATATATGTATCTATGTGTATGTGTACATTTAAAAGTTGATTTTCTAAATCTACAATTTAAAGCATAATCCTAATTATCACCTCTTGAGCTTCCTATAGGTGTTAAATTTTTTTTTTATTAAAAATTTTAATCGTGTTTTTTTTTTTTTTTTTTCTGAAATTTTAAATAATACCTACGGTTCCACGCTTTACGTTTACAAAGAATGTAAAAATAATCAAGCTATCTTTAAAGAAAAAAAAAAAAAATATCAATTATTTAGTTAGATTTTTAAGATAATTATAAGCAGCACGCTTTAACCCAGAAAAATAAATTTTTATTTTAACTTTAAGTTATTAGTACCTACATAAAAAAAAAAAACAAAATTTTTTTTATTTATTTGCACTCCATGCGGTTTTAAAATTCTGTTCAATATAAGTATAGTTTTAAATAAAATCTGATTAACTTTAATTCACTAATAATGAAAAACAAATTTTTTTTTTTTTTTTTGGAATATCATCAAGTTTTTAAACGGATAAATTGAATTAATTTAGTTGTATAGTGATAAAATATAACCTCCAGATTCTTAATGAATTAATAGGATATTTGTATTTGTACTTTTAATTCGGGAAAAAATCGTTTTTAGATTCTCAATGAGCTCCCGGAAATAATTCCAGCAAGAACTAAGCCAAAAAAGAAAAATTAAATAATACCGCAAAATTTTGTATAGAAAATAGCTCCACAATAATTGGAGCTGTATTTCATTTTTTTTTTTTTTTTTGCGGTTTTATTTAATTTTCGTTTTTAATAATACCAAATAATTTTGCAAATGAAATAATCCCCCAAAACAATTATATTTTGTAGATTATTTCATTAATTTTATGAAAGATTTATCTTGATTTATTTATTTTAATAAATGATCAAATTAATTAAACTTTTATATTTGTTTTAAATATTTTCAATTTCAAGTTTGTCTTTCTAGAGTTATGGGGACTCAAATCCTATCCGATGAACTTTATAACCTATAACCTTTCCTATTTTGGAAATTTTTGGAAAAGGCGTATAACCGTTATTCGCTATTATTTTGCAATTAACTCTAAAATCTCACCTAATCGAGAATCTCGAACATATATATAATATTCTGGAAAAAGGAAATACCCTGATTTTGAATGCAACTCTAAAATCTTTCATAATTCAGAATCTCGCATATACATATATTATATAAATATTATAGAAAAAGGAAATACCTTGGTTTTAAATCCAATTCTAAAATCTCTCCGAAATCAGAAAAATGAATAGCCAATTCTAAAATCCTCTGTTTTTCGGGATTTTGTTGTTCGTACAAATGTTGTGATCTCTTAATTAATATATGTTATTTAAGTTTTCTTAGTAGATAACATCTTAAAATAATTTGGGGATTTATTTCATTTTCAAAATTATCTAAAAAAAATACCATTTTAACGGAAAACATCTTAAAAGAATTTGGGGGATTATTTCATTTTAATTTGGAGGGTTTTTTCACTTTATTGCGGGAATATTTCATTTTCCATTTGGGGTGTTATTTCATTATGAAAAAATCCCAAAATTTTTTTTGGTGAAAAAACTTCTATGTCACACCTTACAAAATATAATGTGGTATATAATATGTAATGTGAAGCACTGGTTTAAACCTCCACAAGAAGATCATTGGGATGTTCTATATGCTAATTGGGTTTACATGAACCTGCTTCAAACTGTGATTCAAACCGCTGGTTACGTGGTTTTTAATTTTTAAAGACGGATAAAAACATTTTCTTAGATCTATTCATATTCAGTTTATAAATAACATTACAAATAAATAACATTAATAGGTACTCTATTAAATAACATTTTTATTAAATAAGTAAATTATTTTCTATTAAATTTTTATAATTTAGATAAAGATTTTCTTTAAAAATAGATAATTAGTAGGAAAATTCAATAATTTGAATATTTTATTTGATGACCTTCAAATCACCTTTAAAAGTTTTCGTAGAAAATTTTACAATACAAATATGCTTTACATTTTTTTTTGCAATCACATCATAAATTGACAGTTATTTAATTAAATTTCAAAATGTTCGTCAGTGTTACATATAAAACAGCTGTTATAAATGTTATAAGTCAGTTAGTTAGAAGTTTGAATTAAAATATTGATTGATTGCGTGACTTTTGTATTATACAGCGTTCATTGTTCCTTAAAACTAAAATTGTACGTATAGCTATTTACGAAATTTGATTGTAATAAAGAGTAATTGTTATATAACTCAAATAAAATTAATTAATAAAATAAGTTTTAAATTTTAAGGTTAAATCGTAACTCTATTGGTCAGTTTATTTTTATTTTTAGTTTTTATCTTTAATTAAATGGAAAAAAAAAAATATATTAAAATGCAAGTAATTTAGAGGACGGACGCTATTTAAAATGGTTTATAATCAATGTTTAGATTAAAATAAAATTTTTGTTTATTTAAATGTATTTTTTTTTTTTTTAAATTGATTTGAAAATAAAAAAATTTAATATTATTATTTGGATGGTAAATATTTTCCAGGTAGCTTTGTAGTGGTTATGTTCTGAAGAATATTTTAGTCTCATCATCTTATTTTTATATATAAGTTCACAGGTTTTAACAATATATAACAACTTACTTATAACAATACAGAAGTTCACAGGTTTTTCTTCTTCTGATAGGTCACTTTAACATCACCTTAAGTGATTAGAACTCATAGATATTTCATTATAACATTACATTAAGGGAATATTATTTACTCTTTAAACTTATTTTTCCAACTCCTTTCGAAAAATATATATTTTTTTTTATAAAAGTTTAAAAATTCAGAAAAATCTTCAAGTGTTTTATGCTTTTTTGAGGTTATGTTAGTAGGTGTTGTAAATTTTTAAAATTTTAAGAGAAATTCAATTGAACATTAGGAATCTTAAACTTATTTTTCTAACTCATAGCTTGGAAAATATGTATTTTTGAATCAAAGTAAAAACAAAATTGTGCATAATCTTCATTTCTTTGTTTCTTTTGTCACTATTCAAGTTAAGATTTCGAGAATTTAAAGAGGCATTGAGACAATTTCATCCTCGAAAGTACACTTGGAATCATTAAAGAAATTTTACTAATTTTTTTCAGGCAATATATGTACATACGAGCTGTTAAAAGGGTGGTGAACACAACATACTGAAGTAAATCGAGCATAGAAGGTTATGTCAGGTAGCCTCTTGTAGAAACATAGTGAAGACTTGAACCTTTACACACACTGGAGAAATTGTTGTTGTTGTTATACATTGAACATGTCTAATTAAAATAAAATTAGATGAATAAATCATTAATTTTAATTTAAATATAAAATTCAAGGTTTGAATTTGCACCAGTTTATGGTATGTATTGTAAAATAATAATAATAATAATATAATAACAGTAGTGTTGGTAAATAGTTATTATTAGCAATAGTATAAAATAATGACTTTTCAAAAAA
This sequence comes from Poecilobothrus nobilitatus, assembly GCA_947095535.1. NCBI lineage: Eukaryota > Metazoa > Arthropoda > Insecta > Diptera > Dolichopodidae > Poecilobothrus > Poecilobothrus nobilitatus. The sequence continues at coordinate 61,083,743 of OX352774.1, forward strand.
AAAAAAAAAATTTAAAATAAAGTAAAAAACTTATATAATAGGCAATAAGACCCATATTCATACACATATATAAGATCGGTATTATTTTATAAAGTGCTCCCTTTTTTTTTTCTTTGAAAAATAAAAAAAAAACGAATAAAAGTTTTTTAATTTTCAATTAAAAAATATTTTCTTTTAGTAATTTGAACAATGTTGGATGTCAAAAGAAAAGAAAAATCAATATTTGATTGATTTCGAAATAAAAATATATAAAAAAATCGATAAATTTAAAGAAAAAAAATTGATAAACCTTGAAAATCACTTAAATTTCAAAATTGAATATATGCGCTTAACTCTGGTTGGTATTATTTGCCAATTTTTCGTTTCTTTTTTTTTTTTTGTATAGGTACAAAAAATTTATTTTGTTAATTTCATTATTCTTAAATTATTTTTTATCTATTCTTTTTTTATTTTATTATTATGAATGCCATTTTTCATTTTTTTCTTTTTTTTTTTAATTAAGTTGGATTCAATACCAATTTTTTAATTAATTTATTTCATCAGTAGGTATGTAAAAATTTATTTACGCCATTATCTTTTACCATAAAATATTTCATATTCATATTATTAAAATAGTTCTAATAATTGAGGTGACCATATATATAATATAACATGCATATTATATGTATTCATTATATTTTAAATTTACAGAAAGATTGTATTATACAGTACAGAACACATAATGTAAAAATACACAGAACGTATTTAATTTGAAGTATACAAAAAATTATTTAATGGAGAAGGAGGCAGGATTTATACAGATTTGAGTAGAATATTTCTAAACAAACATCTAGAAGAGAACATAGAAAAATGATGAGTTTATGATGTCGTGAGTTTAAAGTTTGTTAAAACTTTAACTCTTAAGAAAATCATGAAAAATATTCAGAATCATTTAATAACACAAAATACTTTTTCAACACATATAAATTTAATGCTGTAGTTACTTTATACTTGGAACGGGACATATTCTAAATTACTGACATCTGCCCAAAGATTTAATTAACTCAGATCTATACAAGCAAATTAAAAAAAAAAAACTTAAAACCGGATTTAAAAGAAAAGAAAACTTTAAAACATTTAATATTTTATTAGTTGACGCATAAATCTAAAAAGCTGGTTTAGTTTAAGATCTCAAAATGCCTCCTATTTCTTATATTATATGTACATACATATTTATACATATCCTAGAAAAAGAATATAATCCTTATTTCAACTCTGAAATCTCTTCACTTTAATGTATAATTTTTAAATGTCTACAAAGACATTTTCAAGTTGAAATTTTGTATCAGTGGGATTTTTTGTTTTTGGGATTTCGTTAGACTCCTCTAAAATATTAAATATATGTATTTATTTTTCAAAAGATCTATAAAGAGCTCTGTAAAATCATAGCATGTAAAAAACGAAAATATGTAATTATTTTTCATTTTCAATATTGACGTTCTCTACGAAAACTTTGGAATTATGGCCTAACTTTTTACCCAACTTATAGAACTAAAATACTGGAAGTAAAAACCATGTATTTGGTCCTATGCTGATCAGTGAAAATAAAAAAATACTTACGTTAAGTCCCACGTGTGTCACCGATGAACATCATTCAAGTGTTACAAAATTCCGCGATCATCTGTGAACATAAAAACAAATTTGCGTCCCAATAAGACCCAATATTTCACCAGTGAACATTTCTAAAGGTAAAAAACACTACATTAAATTAATTTGGGCTTTTCAGAACAGTCAATAATGCTCACTGGTGATACACGTGGGACTTAACTCAAGTATTTTTTATGTTCACTGGTAAGCGAGGAACCCAACGTGTTAAACATGGTTTTTATTACTACATGTACATGGCAAATTATATTTTTCTAATTCCATACTGAGCTAAAAAAAAAAATGTTGAAAATCATCAATTGCAGAAAAAACTGTATTTCAATCAATTTTTTCATAGCAATTTGATGATAAGTTTATAAAAATAATAATGAAGAGATTTAAGATAAAACAATAAAGGGAAAAAAGTAGATATTGATATTCAGTTTTGAAGACATGGGGGGAAATTTTTTTTTCACTTTATTTATTATCCAGTAAAATGATTCAAGTGCATGTGTCCATTTTATAAAAAAAAAAAAAAAAAAAAAAAACATTACAAAAACTTTTGACAATATTAAAATAATACAAAACACAATAATAAAATAATATTATAAATATTGAAAGTTATTTTGTAATGAAAATTTAAAATTATGAATTTTTTATTTTATCATCATTATTCAACACGTATACAAACATAGTTATTTACATTGAATACCTATTGGTACTCGTACTAATGATTGGAAGTGAAATGTGACCTATTGGTACTCGTACTAATGATTGGAAGTGAGAAATTATTTTCTCTCCTTTACGTTAGTTTGACTGTCCTTCTTAAAGAAATCGATTGTTTTTTACCTTTACAGCGTTTTTGTTCTACTTTTTACCTCGCTTTTACTAATTAGTTTGTTTGATCCGCAAATATGTCGGTTCAAACACTGTATTCGCTACTAGAGCTCTATTACCAAGGAAACGGGAAAAAAACTTTCTTCAAATTCTATCTCTATCTCTTCAATGACGCATAAAAGTATGTGCTTTTCAGTTTTCACTGTTCAGATAGTAATAGAAAAAAATAATGGGTATACTCAACGGCCGTATTAAAAACCAGTGTAATTTCATTGATTTATGAATTCGTATTTTTTAAGTTGGCAAAACTTATATTCAAATCAAATTAACCCAAACTTTTCTATAAATAATAAGTCAAAGAAACTGTGAAATACATGTTATTCTTTATAATAAAGTGAATGCATTTTCAAATAACAGACAACTCCAATTACCATATAAAAAAAATAAAACATTACAATTTTAAATTGTTCATATGAGTATTTTTTTGTTTTTTTGTTGTTAAATTTTAATTTTCTCGGTCTAGTTGGTAATCCTAATGTTCTTCTTTTTTTATATGTTGGAATATTAAATAAATAAAAAACAAAAAACAAAAAACTCCCCAGATTCTTTTATATTTTTGTGAAAAGAGGGAGTATAATGAATTGTTTTTGTTGTATTTGTTAAAATGATATACGAGTACACATATACAAGTACTTTCTCCTAGAAATATTATCATAATATCATATCTAATATCGTATTGTATCGTATTTAAAATAAAGAAGGAAGTATTTTGTTGAATTTATTATTATTTTGTTTTCAATTAATTCAAATTTTTGGATATTTACACTTGTATATAAAGAAACATATATTAAACAGGGTGTTTTAATTGTAAATATTCAATATTTATATTTATTGTAAATTTTTCGTTTTTCTTCTACATTTCTTCCGAATATTGGCTGTTGTTTATTTGTGATCATCACTATGCTCATCCGGATGTGCTATCTATTGTTTCACTGAATAATTTTTATGTTATATGCATAGTGTAATATGCTTACTCTGAAATGCTTCTGAGCTAATATTTAAATCAACATTAAGCCAATAGAAAGTCTTGTTTTAGATTGTTGGAATCCGCAGTTATTTTAAATTTTTATTACTAAATATTTTTCAAGACAAGTAAAATGTTTTATTATGATTTTATATTTTTCTCAACCTTCAACTTACACGGACCTCTAGATATGTACGTATATTTTGGCATAAAAACAAAAATTAGTCTTTTTAGAATTAAAAAATTTTAATGGAAGGAAGAGAGGTACAGTTGTACATATACCTGTATTTAATTAATATAGTATTACAGTTTCGATACATTCTGTATTAATTCATCATCTGTATCTGGTATTAATTTATTTTTGTTTACCTACAATAAAATTAATAATAAGGGGGATAATTACCTTGAAAAATGAATTCTTTTGTTATTCTATATACATTTTTTTTATTTTTTTTTTTATGCAATACAAACTCAGGTGATTGGGAATGAAAATTGTGACAAATGTTTAAGTATAATTTTATGCAAAGAAAAAAATAACAAAATAAAAAGAAAATAATATACATTTTTTTTTTTAGAACTTTCACAGAAAATTGAAAAGAATAAAAGAAAAACATATATTGTATACTTATTTATTATAATAACAAACGTACATTATTTACATATATGTATAAGAGTATGTATGTAGTTTGAGATTTTTTAATAAAATGGGAAAATAAAGAAGGGGATAAAGGGAAAGTGAAAATGCAATCAGTACATTCCATGTACTCCACAATTCACATGTGTTTTCTTTTTTTTTGCATTTTTTTTTTCTACAAAAAAAATAATTTACCTTTGTTTTTTTTTTTAGATTTTTATATTTTTTAATTTGTTAGAAACAAAAGTTGACAATAAAATATATAGGTACATTCAAGATATTGTTTCAGGGGGCAAATTTTCATTTAAATGGCTATTCTTTTATTCTAATTTTATTTTAAAGGTAAATGAATCTTTTTTTTATTTTTAAGAGCATTTATTAATAACTGTATAAGATGGTGCAAGTTGAACTGAAATAATACGAATAAAAAGAAAAAAATTTATTCAAAGTTTGATTTTAAAGAGATTTGTTTGTACATATCTAAATAAAATACATATTTAAAATCTCATTACATAAATTGTATATCTAAAGAGTTGACGCATAATTCTATAGATTTTCATTTATTGTCAATTGGGACCAGAATCATTATTTTTTTATAATATTAAAATAAATATTAATTAAAGAACTGCAATTGAGAATTTTGAGTTTTGAGAAAAGTTTTATGATAACGTTACGTTTAAGATAGTCTTATTTTTGTAAATTCATCAAAACAAGTTGATGATATAATTATCCAAGTCGCCAGATATAATTATCTTAATGATAAATAATACGTAAGTAGTTATTTTTTAATATGTATCTTTTGTACATTTAAGATGTAAGTTAAAAAGAATTGAAATCATCATGAAATTCTTTTTATCTTGTTTTTTTTGAAAGGGGTATAGGTAATGATTTTTTCAATTTTTTAAATCTTTTGCTGCCATTTATAAGATATATATTTTTAAAATAGAAGTACTGAGTACCTATAAAACTTGTTATTAATTAAAGTGTTAACTTTGAGGTTCAACTTAAATAATTATTTAAATGAATTGTTTATTTTTATAAAAAAAAATCCATCAGTATACTGTAAAAAATATTAAAAGAAACTTTATTTTTTGAAACCCCATCATTAATACCCTAAAGATTTTCAATAAAACGTTAGTTATTTATTATTTTTCTTTGCTTTAAAATTTCTGTAAATAAATTGCCTGAATTCTAGGGTCTGAATATCTGATGCTCTTGATATTGAAAACGCTCAGAATTTTGATCATGGAAAAAAGTCTGTCATTTGAAATTATTCTTTGTCACATCCTTTTGTTTGGTGCTGATTTAGATAGTTATACATTATATAAATTATGTTTACACTAAGAATTATACAAGGTGTTAAACTTGTAGTTTTTTGTATTTAAAAAAAAAATGATTTTCTATTTAATTTAAAGAGTTAAAACTGTCAAGATTAAATTAAAAAAAAATACGCAAGCAATAGGCTAAAAATAAGGAAATTACTTGAGACTATTATATAATCGACATCGGTATGATCGACTTTATACTTATCGTTACATCATAACTATATTTTAATTATAAATATATTTTAAAAGTCTTTAAGGTTATAACAATTTTCTTAATTTTAACATTTATTTTAATTGGGACACTGTAATTGGGATAATGGAGACGAACGATAAAAAAAAATCTAAATATCATGTTTTATTTGTTACAACACTTGATATATAACATAATGTTCAGGTGCCATTGAAGGAAAAAAACAAGATGAGAAATAAACAAAAAATTTAAAAAGATTCATCTAACGTACGTATCTCTTTTTTCATTATAATACTTTTTGTATTGCATAGAACTCCATGTTAAATTTATTAAAAATATGACATTTTATCTTAATTTCTTCTTCTTGCACAATAAAATAAAAATGGTTGCAATTAAAAAAACAGTTATAGAACAGTTATATATATTTTTTTTTTGAAATTATTTAATTGCTATTAAAATATTATGATCTTGAGATTAAAATAAAACTATATATGTATAATGATCTTAAATTTAAGATATTTAATAAGTTACTTATAAGCTTAAGTTTTGATATAAAGACTGATTATTTAAAAGATATATGCTTTAAATGCATCTGTAAATACTAGATTTAAGTAATTATTATCATTTAAAAAACGAACACTTACATATACAAATAATTGCAATTAAGGTAACTGCTCTTTTTTTTTTTGTACAAATTATATTACATTAGATATAAATTAGTTAGTTAAGTTAAAATATTGTTTATGATTATTGCATGTCAAAATTTTATGGTGATAAATTTTAAAATTCACCATATATGTTAGTAACATAAAACATAAATTTATCTATCTCTTTAAAAACAAAAATGGTTTTTGTTTAAATTTATGGTATTTGAATACAAGAATTATAATAGAAAACAAAAAATTTGCGTGAGACTAAAAATTTTAAAAGTTAAATAAAAAACTAAAGTTATTTTAAAAAGTTTGCTGAACTCTGTTTAATTTTTAAATCAAATCCTAACTATTTCCAAAAAAAAATATGAATACATATTATGTAATTTAATTATAATTGACAAAATGTCGAAGAGTGATCTTAACTATCTAAAGGACCAGTATTTTTATAAAAGTTTGACCGATAGTCACAGTTATATTAAAATTACTGCTCAGTTTTTACACTTTATACCTATAGATGTACAGTCAAGTGTACGAAATGCATCAGTATTGAAGAGTTATTGATTTTTAAGCTGAAATTAACCTATCCATTTATAAAAATTTCTCAACCCAATTTACAGATCTTCAAAACAAATAAGACTATAGGATGTCGCAAATTAAAATTGATAAATCATGTAACAGAAGAAACCCTTTTGTAAAATTTCAAATTATTAAGATCGTTTTTTCAAGTTAATTGCATAAAAATTTTTGGATTCAGTTGATTAATTAGACTACTTACTACTTCGAAAATAATTAGACTATAGAAAGTTAAAATTAAAAATATGTAAGTAAGGTAAAAAGGGCAACTGTCATTCAAATTTTTTATATTTTATGCAATTTTTAAAGATTTTGTCAATTTTTGAAAGAAATTTACTTTACCAAAGTTTGTTAGACGAATAAACAAAAGTGATAATCGCAGAATCCTAAAATTTGCCTCCAAAGGATTCTAAAATGAGCATCTAAAAACTATATTGATATATTTTTGATTGACTCAAATTACAAGTTAAAAACTATTTTTTTGTGTGAAGCTTACAAAATTTGAAGAAAATATATGTCCAAGGATATACTATTATTAAGATTGACTTTTGAAAAGGGTACTGTATGAACGGTTGACATCTATTATAGCTTTTGTACCAGCCTATTTCCATTAGGCTTCACTATAGATAAAATAATATCTAGATTTCTCAATTCGACATAAAGATAATTTTAAAAAAACGAGATTCATTTCACTCCATTTCCACTTACAAATCACTTGACTTAATCCTTTTAAAAATCATAAATTTTTTATACTTCTTCATCATCAAAAATAATAAAATTTACACGTAATGTAGTTTTATGGGACCTTTATATAGTAACTATCATTAAATCCTTATAACTCGATAATTGCTCAACTTTTTTTTTTTAATATAAAATAATAAAAACCAAAAAAAAAAAAAAAACAGTCAACAATTTTAAATATTACTTTCGATAAAATTTTAAAATTAATCTTTCAAATTGTTTACTTTCATCTTTACACCTTTTATGTTAACATTTTCTATTATATCCAATCCATTATCATTATCTTAACACGATATAATTTTCTACATAGGAAAAAAATCATTTTTATGCAAAAAAAAAAAAAAAAAACTGAATGTGTAAAAAAAAAAGAAATAACAATTCAATATTCAAGCGAAAGTTTAATTTTAGCAATAAATTTATTGCATGCGATAAAAATTGGAACTGCGACTATGGTGTATACATGATGAAAATAAAAAAACTGAAATCTTTACAATTTTTAATTATCAAAACAAAAGTTTGAATAGTGAATTTTAACTGTATGTTCATATCTATACAATTAGTTAAACTAATTGTATATATTTTGTATATATGTATATGCACATAGATATAGTACATACGATACATTATACATATATTGTTATTGTTGAAATTGTTAATTTATGACAATGCTTTATGTGAAACAAGGGCACAGAACTTACAAATTAATTGTGGTGTGAAGTAAAATATTTTATCTGTGAACTTAAATGTTATAAAAAAAAAAATCAATAATTAAGTCAAAGATGTTTCATAAAAATGTCAAAAATTAAAAATTAGGTGTGAAAAAAAATATATATGTATATATATGTGTTTCTCACTTCTCACAACACAAAAATATCAGTTGATATCATTGATAAATAATATTATGATCTTCTTTACATGATTTTTTAAAAAAATTGAGAAAAATACGTAAATAGCTGTCAAAAATTAAAATAAGGACACAAATTGAATCTTAAAACAAATATAACTACAACTAAAACATATTACGCAATGGCTTTTCTTATTAAGTGGCTGAAATTTATAATCCGCTCAATAATTTTGTGTTGTTGTATCTCGAATTCAATTCATTTAATCATTGAGCATGATTAACTCTATACATACGTGTACTCTTGTTTCTTGTTCCTCCTTGTTTCCTACAGCTTTGGAGGGTTCATTTAAGGATAATTCTAACTTATTATGAAGTGTAACAATTATAGGACTAACTAGGAACCCATTGTACGGCTATCATATTATAGAAACGGAAACCCATTATGATTTACATATTTTATTTTAGTCTACGTCAGTGCTGCCAGTCGTACAATTATCATGGTATCATTTTTTGGAATGTTGTACAATGTACCATGATTCATGAAGACTCGTACATTGTACGTTAAAAGTACCTTTTTTTTATGTTTCCTAAATTTCCATTCTTTTTATGTTTGTACACTCAACTTTAAAAATTGCATACATTACAGAATTCTATGTATTTCATTACTTAGCAATACACATTCACATACATACATATTATGTTCTAAAAAATTTTACGAAATTATTATCAATATTAATTGACAATATTAAAAATAAGGTACCTGGTTCAAATAAATTAACTAGCATTGAAATTCACATAATGATAAAAAAATTTAAAAGTAACTGCAAAAAATTTCTTCAAATATCATGTATTGAAATCAAAAACAGATATAATTTCGCTGATCCGATACTACAAAAATATTTATATCTGTAATACAAACATAGCATTAGATTCAGAAGCACGTATGAAAGCACGTATTATTATATGAATTAACTATAAATTACGTCAAAGATGTTTAGGAAATCTTTCTTTGTCAAAAATAGATGACGAATGGAGAGCTCTACATAGCTCATATTTACTAACAAATATTTTAGAAGAAAAAGAAGTTGATAAATTTTGGAATAAACTGTTAATTTAAAAAAATAATGATACATGCATCATTTCCGTTATGAAAAGCTTTTCAATTTTGTATTTTTATTTAATATTTTACGTTGTAAACGTAACGTATTGGTAATTGTACTTTTTTTTTAGATCTGGCACAATGATTTTAGGGTTAAAATACGATTATTCGATTTTAAAATTATGGCAGCACTGGTCTATATAGATCGAATTTAAGCAAAATCGGTTATAACTCAATAATAAAAGAGAGAAGATTAAGAGATGTCTAATTACATTTTTCAGTATACATATATTTATTCGGTTTAAAGATAAAGATTTCGTTTTATTTTGAAACAATTATTATTATTAAAGCAATATTGTAGTCAACGAAAAACTAAAATGACAATTTTGAGGTTACAGAACACCTCAATTTAAAATTGACATATAATATTCGTTCAAATTCATAAACGTCAAAAATACATTTACTATTTACATACTTTTAATTATTTTTATTAAAAAAAATTTCAACATAATTCGTGTTCATGTTTGATTATCAATAAATATTATAACATAATAATATCATTTCATTGTAGATACATTTTGTATACTCTGTAGTAGGTATGTAGGTATACAATGTATGTACATATCTATCTGTAAATCTGTAGCAATATAACTAACACTAAAAACAAAATTAAAATTTTTTTTCTTTGAAACCTATAGTGTATAGTGAGAACTTGAGAAGTACCCAAAAAATGCATAAATGCATTGAAGCATCATAAAAGAAATAAAATTTAAAAAAAAAAGTGTAAACAGCTGACACAGTTTTTTCTTGCGAAAATGTATAACAATTGGAGTTTTTTTTTGTTTCTTTTTTCGTGCTTTTTAGAATTTTAGATCATAAAAAACGCTCATACCATCAGAGTACATTTTTTTTCTTGTTTGTATTTGTATGTATTTTTTTTTATTATCAAAATAATTGAAATTATTACTTTTTTTTTTTTTAATTTCACAGTTTCTAGGTTAGATTTCCATTTTTTATATTTGTTTTTTTTTTTTTTTTCTTATTATTCATGAAGTTTATTTTTTATGACGTTGCTGCTGATATCGTTTTGTTAAACAATAATAATGCAAGGGATTTAATATTTAAAAAATTACATATATGTAGCAACTGTATATACTTAGTTTAGTATTATGTATATACATATGTACATACATATAATTACGTACATATGTATATTATATACAATCTGAGTTTTAAATGAATTTGTTTCGACTTAAACAAATGCTCAAAAAGTTAGATTTAAATAAAAAAAAATTTTTTCCTCGTACCTATTTGAAGTATAAGGGTAGTTATTGTAATCGTGAAAAATTTTAGGATTCCTTGTAATTAAACTTGAAATGAATGATGGCTGATTATGCGATTGAGCGAAAGGAAATTTTAGATCTGGGAATGTATACCTAATTTTAATTTTTTTCGAGACTTTATATATCTTTTCTAGTTTCCTAGTGGAATGAAAACAAAAAGTAATTTGAACAAAGCTAAGTTTATTTCGAGACTTTGTATATAAAGAAATACAGCCAACATTTGGGATGTTGATTCAAAGGAAGAAGAAGTTTACTCTTATTTCAAAAGTATAATTTTTTTAAGAATTAAGTTTCAGGAAAAATGCTATGCCTTAACAGAAGATTTTTAAGCCATTTGCAATAGCTGTACTGTACAGCTCTTATCACTGTAGATTGTTGTTATATTTTTCAGCACAATTTTTATTCACAAAATATTATTATCTGAGTTTTTTTTACATGTTAGTTTACGAAAAAGTCCAGAGGAAAACAAATTCATTTTTTCGTTTTAATTTAGGCTTAAAATATGTAATAAAAATTGGGTAAAAAAAAAAGTATACCGGAAGTTGTTGTTTGAATTGAAACGAAAACGTTTTTTAAAATATTGATTAAAAATAAAATGGTTACAATATTTTCTATGTTATTTTTCGCCATCATATAACTTTAATAATTAATTAATAATAAATTTAAAAAAATTAAAATCATTAAAAAAGTTTGCGATGTTAAATTGAAACTTAAAGGTCATAAGAAACCTCGCCTGAGGTCTATACAAAAAAACTATGCTTAAGAATGACAATAGACATCATTAGATACAGTAGGATGTTAGTATTTAGTTATTTTTTTAATTAAATAAAAAAAAAAAAAATTTTTTTTCCTGAAGTGTATCAGATTAATCAGTTTTAATGAATGGACTTGAAGCATTTAAATTTAAATTTAAATTAATTTAAATAATATAACAGCATATAATATTTGGAATCCAATAATAAGTCATTAAAATCATTTTGTAATGAAATAGAAGTGCTCAAGCAAATATAGGAAAGGCTTAAAAATTAACTAGGTTTTCGTTCCTTTCATAAAAACTAAACTACTCTTTTCTACTCCGAACTACACCATCCTTTGAGAAATACTAAGTAAATATGGTTATGTTAATTAGCGTTCCCCATATAAATCTTCTAGTTCCCTTTCAATATTTAGACCATTTTGTATAATTGACAATGCATTAATTGTAAACCTATATAGTAAAGATTCGAAAAAAGGACAAACTATCATATTTACTGGTTTAGTAACATTTTAACTTAGTAATTATTAATTCAGATTCGAACATTCGTATAGATTAAAGTAATTTGTCGAAGTTTTGCTTATATTGATTTTATTTTCATATTTTTGATGTAATGATCTTTAAAATAGTTAGCCTTTTTTGATGTGTGCTATTGCAATTCCCTACCAATACCTCTCTAACCTCTCTTTCGTTAACCATACTAATAGTATCGATTAATACCATTTCTACTTTCGAAGTTTAATATCATAGGATTTAGTAGAGAATTGCCTTCTTCAACTTTAATAAATAATATAAAAATTAGGAAATATAAGACCCCGATAAAGTGTTGTAAAATTTTAAAATTAAATTTAAAAACTGACAAACTTCTACAAATTTTAAGATTTAAAATTAAAAAGTAAAGATTAAAGATTTGGCGTAAAAGTTAGTTTTTATTTTATAAGAGGAGTTTTCCACAAGGAAATATATATATGTATGTATATCGGTTTGAATATACTATTATAGAGTTTGGATTATGTGAGTTAACTACGAAGAGTCATGTCTCAAAATCTCGTTTCTTAAAAGCTCGCTATTTTGTTTTCATTTTATTTTATTTTTTTTTTTTTGTTTTTTGTTTTTAATTTTAAATAAAATTGTAAAAAAAAATTAAATTAAATCGCGATTTTATTTCTTGATTTAAATTTGCGTGAATCTCGTATATGCAATACATTACAGCTATACTGGAAAATGTGTATAACCTTGTCTTTGTAACCAACTGTAAAATTCCTTCCAAATTTTTGTTTTACATAAATATTTTAACAACAATTCATTTAAAATAAAGGGGCCGCTGTCCACAAACCCCCGCTAAACAAATGATTGAAATCCTTATTTTATACCAACTATAAAATCCCGCCTATTTTTTTTTTTTTTAAAAAATGAGTTTTTAAGAAAGAGAGTTTTTGAAAATGGAAATATAAAAAAAATTTTTTTGAAAAAACGTGATTTTGAACTACTACCATATGGCATAATTCGGCTTATGGAAATTTGTTTGTAGTACGAACATCGCGAATGTGCAACCATCTTCCACCACACATTTACAACGTGCAAAGATTCAAGGTGAATATTAACAACTTTGTTCACAATATGCCTGCCAATTTGAAATCTATTTTCATTCTTTAACTCAACTTCCTCTGACCATGCAGTACATTAGTACTAAAGATCGTATAACCTACTGTTTGGTCAAAAAAGGAAGGTGGTGTTTAGTGAGTTAAAGTCTCACACACTTATAGAGGACTCGTGCTTGTTTTCACTCCTCTATAGTGTCTTTCGATGATTCCCACCTACCCTCGAAAAAAAAAAAAAACATGTGTGGGATTGAAACGCACATTCTTTCGGTGTTTATATTCTATTTTATACGCATTAATGCATCGAGGCTTCTTCCGAATTATTATATGTGTCTAGAAATAACAAAAACAGCATCAGCAAGTTCATTAGAAAATTACTTAAGATAAGAATAACTGACATACTGAGCATCTCTTTCTATAAAATAATGAAATCTTTTTTTTTTTCAGTTCACGCGTTGTTCAAAGCTAATGCTCATCATTATATTATGTATATATGTATAATTCAATAATCTTTGAAAAGCATTTTTATTTTTTATTTAAAAATTCTTTACAACAGTAAACAGATCTTAAAGCAATTGTAAATGGATATCAAATTAATTTAAATTGAATCAATTATGTGTCATGAACGGTTCTATATGCATATTTTTTTTTTTCTCTGGAATTAAACCTACTTTATAACAAAAGTTAAAATTAAAGCGTTACTTAAAAATACAAGCAATAAAATAAAAAATAAATTGATTTATAAAAAGAAAAAAGTCTATTCATATATATATATAGAATGAAATAAATACGCCACTTGATTGCTTAAATAATTTGTAATTATAATGTATTGAATGTAATTGAATAAATAACAATTCCATCAGATTGCATTAAAGTAATTTTAGACTTACTTTGAAATATGAAAGAAATAATAAGAAAAAAAAAATATGATATAATTAAAGAGAAGCAAAATTTTCGCGTTAATATTCAAAATCAAACAAATGTCACGGACAATATAAATTTTAAGAATTAGAACAATAACAATTTCAACTGTACAGAATATATTAAGCAATTGTTCAATAAATATAAAATGATTACATAAAGATGAAAAAAAAACAAGGTAGAATGTAAACCAACGGTTTTTAAAAGCGCACATTTCCAAAACTCAATACAAACTGTTTAAAAGTGTGACTTGCACAAAAATTTGAAAATTTCATGTAATAAGAAAAAACGTGAAAATAGGACATTTTTGAAATTTTGAGGGACCGTAAGTCTGGAATCCTATATAACTAAGAAAAGCCGTTAACACACATAAAAGTATATTATTGAACCTTTAATTTTCATGTCTTGCCGAAGAAAAATGTTTACAGGTTCCTAAGTTACAGGTGTTTAAAAATAGCAAATTTTAAATTTTTAAGCCCTAATAGCTCATAAACAGGAGGTGGTCCAAAAAAATTTTCTGAGCAAACTTATACTAATTCTAAAAGTTCTTTCTTGCCTCAAAATTTCAAGCCTCTATCTGAAAGCTTGCCGGAGTTATGAAAGTAGAAAAATCATGCAAAATTTGGTTTTCACATAACGGTAAATTTAAATACTAAATTTAAAAAAATTTATAAAGTTAAAAAAAATACCTGTCGAATGACGTTTTCAGATTGAAAAAATCTTAAGCAGAACATAAGATATATGCATTTAAAAGTAGGTCTTTTTCAAAGTTTGTGGGGCTGTAGCTCCGTAATGGAGGGGCCTACATGAAAAAGTTGTTCCACAAAATTATTTTTTTTATGAGATCTATCCATGGTTAACATTTTTTTTCTCTGTCTTTAACGGTGTAGAAGTTTTGTAAACAGACGGACGGACGGACAGAGTGAAACTAATAAGCACATTTTTTCAAATTTTTTTTGGAAATGTGCTAAAAATATAAGAAAAACTTTAACGATGCAGTTAAATTACATTTCTAATTGCAATTATAAAATAGCGTACATAATTTTTATTAGAATCAGAATAGAATCAATAAAAAAAATTAAAAAAAATTAAAAAAAATATAAATTTAATAATTTTCTGGTATAGAAAATAAATGACGTATATAAATCTTTTAATGAACTTTAACATCTTAGAATAATAATTACAGTTGAATGGCTATTAAAGTTTAAACAGGGCAAAAAAACAGGGCAGCAGAGCAAAGTTGATCATAGCACATGTTATTTAAACATGTTATTTTTCAAACATTATTAGTTCCACGTTTCTAAACAAAAAAAAAACAGAAACAGTAACCCCTTTTTAAATTATTAGATTATTTATTAACCCATTTTTAGAGCCTAACTTGGTTCTCTTCGACCTCTTTTGATTCTTCTAATTTAAGGAAAAATATTTAGAAAATCATATTCCCACACTAAATGGAAGTTTATATAGAATCTTACATTGCTTTATCAAAAAAAAACAAATTATATATTTAATGAAAGTTAACTGAAGACTTAAAAGTTCAGGGTTCACTTTAACATATTAAAAGTCCTGGTCATATGCTTTAACTATCTACAATTTTTTATGCCTTAATATCTTAGATTTTTTTTTTTTTAATTTTATTTTATTAATAAGTATACAAACGTTAATTATTTCTCGAACTCTTTTTAGAACGGCAGAATTTTTTTTTTTTTTTATTAGTTACTAGTAATCAAAAACTTAATGAATATAATGAATCAAAAGTTCAAGCATAGTCAATATGAGAATAACAGTGTCTTTGTAGATGTCCTAAGCTGTTTATCACGCATTCTTTTTAAAAGGACAGATTTACTGTCTATTAAGATTTAGCTTATAGTTTGCTTGCAAGTATCCAATTAGATTTAAAAAAAAATTATACATATACCTCAATGAGGTCAATAGTTTAGTGGTTAAGTTGTCGGGCCTTCAATGGAAAGTTTTGATATTCAAACTCCAGTCAAGTCGTGTTCAAATAGTTGTATAGTTATATAACGTAATTTAAAGTAAATAAATAAATATTTCTTGCAGAAATATAATATTGATAGTGCACATAATTTTAAATAATAAATACAGGATAATAATCAAAAGCTTAATGAAAATAATGACTCATGTATTATAGTCTGTAGTCTATAAATAATAGCTGATTTTCAGCCGTCCTATACTCTTTATTAAGAAGAAAATGAAGAATATGAAGAAAATTATAAATTGTTGTCTATATTTAAAAATATAGAACTTAAACATTTTCAATCTATAAATTTCTTAAATTTTTTAAAAAGTTAAAAAAATAACATATCAAAACTTACCCAAAAATAATTTTAATTTTTCATTGTGTGTGTCTATTTAAAATTAGCGACATCTGAAAATAAAATTTACAAAAAAAAGGATTTAATAATAAATTAAAAATCAAAAATAATTTCAAACATAATTTTAATTTATATTTTATACAAAATTTTTCATATTACGAGTATAACAAACAATCAATCAATCTATAATATAATACATAATACACAAGATGTTGGCGAGACCTTGCCAACATGTAAAAAAATATATTTTATATCTATAATGAAACACTCACACTGAATGTAAACTAAACTGGCAATGATAATATTTCTGTATATTTATTTAATAATTTCAAATTTTATTACCAGAGACACAAATTTTTGACTCAAAGTATTATCAAGAGACACAAACCGTTCATTAAAAATATAAATAAATTTAGTAAATATTATTACGAGTGACCAAATTTTCCACTAGAAGTATGATCAGAGACACAAACCGTTCATTAAAAGTGAGTACAGTCAAAAAAGGCAAAGTACATACTAAAAAAACACATTTTCAATCGAAATAAATTCAGCAAATTTTTAATTTTTAAATTTGACCGCCACGTCCATTATGAACTGGTCGCAGCGGTAAATTAAAAATAAATTATTAATCTTCTGTTGGCATTTTCAATTTTTGTTTTGGAAAAAAAATATAAAAATAGGTACTCTTAATAAAATTAAAACTCCTGAAAGTGAAAAAGTGAGAGTGAGCAAAGTTTATAGTAAGCCTTATATTTATAAGAAAAAAATAATAGGCCGATTTAATTCTTGATTTTGTTTTCACTATTATAAAAGCTGGTAAAAGCTTCGCAACAGACTTTATAGTAGTTTTGTTTATTTAGGTTAGAATTTTGATTTTTTAAGCTGAATTTTTGATATAACATAAAATATTCGAATTTTTTTTATTAATATAAAATTCGGCAGACTTAGCTAATTATATTTCATAACAGAAATCAGAAACTTACTAAATATTATAGAAATGGATATTTTTCTTAAAAAAAAAAGAAAAAATAACATAGAAAATATCATTTTAGAAGCCTTTTCTCACAATAGATTCATAATTTTGTACTAATTTATTATTAGCCCATTAAATTAAAAAACTGTCGAAAACGACCGTCACAAAAAAAAAGGCCCCGAAAATTTATGAAATTACATTATCAGAGACATGAATCTTTTATTAAATATACCAAAGACCTCTTCCAAAGTACATTTAAATAAAATAAATTCAGCAAATTTTTTTCAAGCAAAAAAAAATAAACGCAAAAGACTTGAAAGTAGTTTTGGTAATTGAAGTAATTTCGCGGCGAAAACAACTGTTTTTCATCGACATAAAATTTTTTTTTTAAACTAAAGAAAAATAGAGAGTCTGGTAAAATTTTAACAAATATTAAAATTATTTCGATTATTGGTATTGTTTTAAATGTAACAAAAAACAAAAAATGTCGTAGCGGTTGGTGTTGGTTGGTTTTTCGTCGGTTTTTATTGTGCACTTTATACATGTGTTTCAAACAATTTTTGAGATATCGGCACGAACTTTTACCCTGAATGTGTTTTTAGCTTGGACCATTTTTTCTCAATAATTAAAAAACTGTCAAAAATTATCGCCACGAAAAAACGGCGAGAATAAATTAATAAACTGTACCTAACATTTTTAATTTTATGTGTTTAGATTTGTTTTATGTTTTTTTTCTATTACAAATAAGTAAGTGATTTCAACGTTTTTTTAATGGTGCTGATGTAAAAATGAAATTTTTAGGTAGTTTATTAAGGGAGTCAGTATGATAACGTAAATGTTTTTGAATCTATAGAATTTGTGCAATTGCACAGGGAATTTTCTAGTTTATATTTTAAATTAATAGTGCCGATTTATTAGGAAATGTATAGACATAAGTGCTTAATTAGATTCAATAGGATTATTAAAATTAATTGGAAATAATAAAAAATATAATAATAACGCATAAACACAAAAAACATTATAACTTTTAAATAAAGTGAAAGTTTCCACATTTCGAAACACTCGTAGTCGACCATTCAAAAAAAAAATAACGGTAATTCCTCTTGTTATTTGTCATAAAATTGGAATTATTTCTCTTTTAATTTATTCTAATAACAGAAATTTTAAGAACCAATTTCTATAATATGAAAGGTAAACAAATATGGTTTCATTAAATTAGACTTCAAAAAATGTATTTAAAGTTATAGAAAATATATATTCCAATTCCAATGAACCTAATGTAAGTACTTATCGAATCCAATGAATCCATAAATACTTATCGAACACTTATTTTGGTGCTTATTTGGAACAAATTACGTTATTAAGAAAAAAAGAGGCTATTTTTTAAATTAAATTTTTTTTAAAATTAAGTATGTAATTAGGTTTTTTATTTAGAAAAGTTTTAGTACTCTCCGAGTTACTGCAATTTTTGAACAAAACATAACATTTTTTTTTTTTATGTATGCATATAACAAAGAAAAATGAATGAATAGATAAAGCAGTAATGAATTGGTAAAGAAATTTTTCATTCATTTTTAAAATGATGGTAGGGATGAGTAATTTATATAAATTTTTTTTATTCACACAAAGGAATATGTAAGGATATAGTCCTTTATAATTTTAATACAATTTTTATTGTTTTCGATTATTAAAAAAAGATTTTAAAAACTTCAACCAAACATGAGCAGCCATCTGATTTGTGTCATCTTAAAAAGTTGAGTGTTTTTTTTTTTATATGTAAGAAAGTTCTGATGTTTAACAGGAGGTAATTTGATAGTTTTGATGCCTTTAAAATAATTATAGAAGTTGTTATGCATTTCATTCTAAATGACACGTTTTATATAATTATATTTAAATACATATAGATCGAAAAACAACTATCAAATTACTTACGTACAAACATATAGATACATACATACATATAATATATGAATGTGTGAATGGATTATAAATGAGAACTATTTTAAAGAGAATCAGTATTTTTTTATTTTTGTCAATTAAATGGATTAATTATAAGGAATTTTTCGAAGAATCTTTTAAAATGGTTTACAATGGGATTTTTTAAGGAAGTTTGGTTACGGAAAATTGAAGATTAATAAAAAATACTTAACTGTAATATAATGCTAAACATGCGTTGATTATAATGCTAAAACATATATAAGTATTAAACAATTAAATTGAGGGAAGTATTATAATCTTTGTGTAAATCTTATTACTAAATTGAATACTTAAATAAAATTAAATGTCATGCAATATTTTATTTTAAGGAAACTCCTTTTGATTTAATTTAATTTAATTTGGTTAAAGAGAACTGTTACAGGGCTATTATAAGCGCCATGAAGCTCTGTCTAACGTCTTTAGTGTTTTTTGTAATAACTAAATTATGTTTTGTAGTTAATGTATTGAAATTTAATAAAGAAGAAAAATAGAGAATCCTCAATTTTTGAATTTAAAAATTAAACTTTTGTTTACCAAGATTTTTTAACTATTGTTTTTGTTAAAAGAGGAAGGCGATGCTACGTGGTTTAAAAAGTCCCAAACACTTCCAACTCCAAGTATCAAAATAAAGGGACTTTAAAAATATGTTTTGGTCAAAAATTATTAATCGCAAAGAAAGATTATAGGTATAAAGTTTAGTAAGTTTTAATACAAATTATAATTAGCTAGAGATTAAATTTTAATAATGGCTTATTTACGACTTATATACATTATATACATTATATATAGGCAAACAGATTCTAGACTAATAAAATTCAGTCATAATAACTAAAATCTAAGACGGGAACGTAATTATAATTTACCTAAATAACAAATTTTCTTAATTAATTATTATAATTAACTTTCTTGCTAGTTTTTTAATCTATATTTTAAGGCCATTTTCATTATTGCCAATCCAAGCAGCTACTTATTCTGTTAAATAATTACAAAAAAGATTTTTAAAGTCAAGTCTCTTTTTGATCTTTAAACTCTAACACCCCAAAGTTTTTTAAAGATCTTTAAACACCCCCCAAAGTTTAATATTTTCAAATTAAATAAACCACATAATACTCAAGGATAACTATATGTTATGTTACCATAATAATAACTGATGTTTTTTATTTATCCTTTTTTGGAAAAAAAAGTAAAGGAAAAAATAAGTATGTAATTATAATAATAAAAAAAATTAAAAAAAAAAAAAAATACACTGTCACACAAACATAAATATGTTACATTAGATGAAATACTGAACTTATTAAAAAAAAAAAACTTTAAACAAAAATTCTTTTACACTTCAAACATTGTCTTGTCAATGCCTTTACATTTCTGTTTTTTTTTTTTTTTTTAAATACCATTCTTTTTTTGTCCCTTTTGATATAAGATGACTTCTTAAAATGTCATCTGAACTGTTGTATGTTCGGAAAGTTAAAGAAAAAATATGTTTTTTATTTTGTTGTTTTTTTTTTTTATGCGGAAAAATATGCAAACGGAAATGATAAATAGTAAAAGTATTATAATATGAATGTATATACAGTGTCACGCAAAAATTAAGCAACCAAAATAAAATCTTATAGTTTACATCGAATATGAAAAATGTTAAGGCAAACAAAATATTAATCAAAAATTTAGGAATTTTAAGCTTGAATTAAAAAATTGATATTGATATATATTTCAGTTTAATTAGACTATGTATAGTTTATAATTTCAAATAAGTTATGTAAGCATTAATTCTACGAAGCGGCTGAAAACTATTCATTTATACTTATACAAAGAGAAAAAATGAATATAAAATATCTTACTAAAATCAATTATTTTATGCGTAATAATGTAATATTTTAACAGGGTATCAATGGAAACTAAAGGATGGGAACTTAACACAAAGAACTTGGAGAAAGTTTTCTATTTTTCAGAGAAAAAAAAGAATATTTTAATGAAATGTCAAATTAGATTAGAATTAAAGTGAAAAAGTTTAAATATTTGCATCACAGCCCCAACTTTGTGGCCTGTTAGAGCAAAATGGTTAGCCCCAAAAAGACTCCCCTTACCCAAAAACCTTTATTCACAAATTTTTATGATCATTGACTGAGCAGTTTAAAAGTCTATCACAAATAAACATTCGCTTTTATATATAGATATACATATATGTACATAGTTCTATTTCATGTTTGCTGCTAAATTATTTTGATGCAATAGTATTTGTCAAAATTAAAAAGTGTGTAATTTTTTTTTTTTTTATTTGAACATATTATTCCATTATTATTCCATATTGTTCCATTGAACAAAAATTAGTGTAATTAAATTATCGTTGCTTAGTGTATTTATACAAAATTTATAAAAATATATATTTACATAATGACATAACTAACTTGTCGTTAACATACATAATTGCAAATAAGTATAATGTAAAGTATTATTAAAGTAAAAAGAAAACAAAAAACAAAAAAAAAACTAATTTTAAATGCATACTAAATAATTATCATCTGTATATAGATACATGTATACAGCAACATTTAATGTTGCATATTGTTAATAATATTATTTTCTAACTATAACAAGTGTGGATAAATGGAAAATTAAGAGTAAAACAAAATAAAATAAAAATATATAACAAAACAAAAAAAAAAGTTCTTTTGTAGTTTTAAAAGACGAATTATGAATGAAAAATAAAAATAAATAAGAAAAATAAAAGAAAACCATAAAAGAAAGTTTTTTTTTTTTGTTTTTTTTTTTTCTAATAGTTTGGAAACAAAAGTTTCTAATTAGAAAAGGTTGATGACTTCATAATAGATATTACATATTATATTATACTTGTATTGTTTTTTGTGTCATCTAGATTCTAAAAGATGTGAATGTTTTAAAAATAAGCAGATTTCTGAATTTTTTTAAAATAATTTTAAACCAACATGTATACGGAATATGTTTTAATTAATTGAAAACTGTGTATCCAATTGACTGTTATTAAGTTCAGAATTTCACTAACACTATATAAAACCATCTACTAAACATTATAAGAAAAACAATTTAAATAACAGAAATGCAAAAGAAGCAATAAAATACTGCTGTTGTCCTTGTTTCATTTCTCCGAATACTTTTAAGTGGGGGTGGTGTTGGCTTTTTTCAAAATAGGTATCGAACAAAAAATAACTATAAAGTTAGTTAATAGTGATCTAAAAGAAGGGAAAGAAGTTTTCGAGGATGATAGGACCACTTAATTATATAATACAAAAATCTTTATTTTAAAAAATGTCAAGATATCTGAGCTCTGTTTAAAAGGAATTAAGGAATTAGTGGTCTTACGTAAAGGGATAATAAAACGGCAAGAGTTTAACTGCACTTTCTGGTTTTAATATCTATGCTTAAACGGAAACCAATTATAAAAATCTACAAATAAAATAATTTTAATAACTCTGAATATACTTTTTTCTCATTCTTTTTGAATACATGAGTCTTAGTAAACAATATTAGTCTTATGTACATATATATTTTCAAAATTATATAGTAATTAAATACATTAATTATTTAATTTATATTGCAATAATGTCTTATTGACTTGCTAACAAGGTGAGTGATATTTTAAAACAAACTTAACTAACTAATAAAAAATAATTTGTAATTATTTTTAGTTATTTTGAAAGAATTTTTCAATTGACTAATTTGACATTACGCGGCGATGTCCTTCAAATTTTATTATAAGATTAAAAAAAAAAAAATTCCAAAGTATTAAGTACAAAATAACGTGCTTTTAGATTTAACACTTTTTTCTATTTCGTTTCTAAAAAATGCCTTGACTTTAAACCTTTATTAGGTATTCTATTTCAATGAAAAAGTTTTATTTTTTGTTTTGTAATTGTTGCAACTAAGGTGCAAATGGGTTAAGAATATGAAAAAAAAAAATTGTGAACTTAAAAATTTTTCATTTACTAAAATACCAAAGAAAGGTAAGGTTTTTTTTATGGTAAAAATTTACTTAAAATATTACTTTAAATATTTGTATCTTATTAGTTATAGTAAGATCAATGCTATTTATACGTTAATGTGTTTTAAAGGGGTTTACTATTTTTATAAAAAAAAAACTTAACCTTATACTAACTATATAGGCTTTCTTTTCTAGTACCTACCCCCAACTGGCGGGCACTGTAAATTCAAACTGTCTAAAATGTAAAGTTAACCTACTACAATGGGAATCGGAATCAGGAAAAACAAAAACGAAATAAAGAGTTTTATCACTTATCCAGCAATATAAAATTTAAATCAATTTCATGTGATGCGAAAATGAGTTGGCCAAAAATGGTCTCTTCGAGAGAAGAAAATATTTTCATATTCCATAATGACATACAAGATAAACATTTAATAAAAATAAAATAATAAAAGTTAACTTTTTAATTATTATGGCCAACTGTAAGGACACCAATTGTAACAATTTAAAATTGTTCATATAGCTGTTTTAAATTGTTCATAAGTGGCTTTCTATTTCCTCCATGATTGTAACACGTTTAATTCTATTATTGATGGCTAATTTAAATAATAAAAGTAATATTTATATGTGTAAATAAAATATATGTAGTTAAAGTCTCTAGTTGTTTTATTTTTATTCCTAAACTTATAACAGAGAAACTAAATTATTTACAGAGATTTATGTAGTAAGACAAATTAGACAGCATCTTCATCCTCTGTCTAATTTGTCTTACTACACAAATTGTAAAACAAACGATATTTTTGCCATATTATAATAAATGTGGCATTATGCTTTAAAAAAATATTCAATTGGTTCACAATCGTTTTAACCAATTCGATTATTTTTCCCATTCTTTATATATTTCAAAAATTTCTAAAATTTCATATCATTAAGTCATACATCATATAAATTGTTATTTAAGAAAAAAAAAAATGTGAGAATTTCTACTATTTCATTTTTTTTTCTTCATTTAGAAGCCCCTAGTTTTTAAACGTTGAAAGATAGAAATTGTATACAGAATTAAAGAAAGATGTTCGAACTTTCGGACGAATTTTACAGAATTTTCATATACGGTCTAGAAACTGATTAGATAAGCCAATTTATTAAAACTAAAAAAATAAATGAAAATTTCATTTAAGTCCCAATATCTAGAAGGAAACTAGAAGAATCGCATCTTAGTCCCTAATACAAAATAATTATTTACTCAAGGCTCTATAAACCAGTATATATAACAGTATAGTTAATTATAGGAAACGCCCTGTATCTAAAACTAGTTACTATGATATTAGATGAAATTTGAATATGCAAATTGTTAATTGAAAACATAAATTTTCAATAAAAAGAACATGTTTTTGCTTTGAGAAAACGTTCCATTATCAGATTTTATTCAAAGCTCTGTCTTTTGTTGGTCTTTTGTAACTCCTTTAACCTCAGCTTTCTGTTACCGTTACATATACAATTATTACAACTTAAGATATATTATTATTGTAATATAAAGGCAAGGTGGGTCCATATAAATGAATATATATTAATCTTCCAAAGTTCCAAATTAGACTTTTTACTTTATTCAGATACAAGTAAAGAAAATTCTAAGCCAAAGTTCAAAACTATTAAAAAATCTTTTTTTTTGTTTTTTTTGAAAACAATATTTAGGTCAACTCATTACAAAATCTTCAGTTTTTTATTGTTTTTTTTTTGTTCTGACCTAACTCATAAATGTAGAACAATAATTTGTTAAAGATAATCCATTTTTTTTAAATTTTTATTAAATACAATTTTTAATAATATCTAAAATTACTGCCATTTAAATTAATACATACATTTTTTTTTGACAGATTTCAATTAAGTTCAATTAAGGAAATTTGGACAAATCAAAAATTCGAATGATCTGATTAAAGTTGATTACAAAATCATTAAGATCAATTTCAAATTGAAGCTTTTATTTTTTAAGAAATTCTATAAAATTTGATTTCAACACTTCAAATTTTATAAAAAATTTCATTTTATAAATTTATATCTTTCTATCTATCTATGAGCTTTAATTCTCTATTTATGAGCTTAGATTGGTTTTCCGACAAAAAAAAAAAAGAAGAAAATAAACAAAAGGAATAGCAATAAAAAAAAAAGCATTTGATCGACTTTATGTAACGGAATAACAACTCTTGATTAATGATTGAAAAGTTGTTTTTAGGTTTAAACATTAAAAAAAAAACTAGAAACAACAAAACAATCTAATCAGTTCTTAATTAACGTATTTATATAATATACTTATACTTACTATACGATTTTTTCAATTTCGTTTATAAAATTTTCTATCTATTCTATATATATTGATAATACTGCAAAAAGACAGTGGTGTAGTTAACAAAAATCTAGGCTACATTTTTAAAAAGGGGTCATCCGCAAAAAAATAAATGCAGAATTGAGAAAATTAAGATCATACCTTCTTTAATATGTAAATACTATGTTATGTTAGTGCTCCCTTGTGGTATCAAAGCAGCATGGATCCTAACAAAACTTTCTCTTATATTGAGCTTTTGAGCTATGACTGTATAATAGAATACTAAAAATTAGCTGCAACGATAGAATTACGAATGCAGAAGTAATGAGAAGGTTCATTGGGAAATTCATTACAAAAATTGTAAAAATCATAAAGCAAACAAAGCACAACTACTTTGCACAAGTAATGAACACATCAAGAAAAAAATAGTCTTCTATATATGTATCTCATTGAAAGCAATTCACAAGGAAGAAGAAGAAGAATATTAATGCTGAAGAATTTCAGAAATGTGGTTCAATATATCAACAAAATCTTTATTGAAAGCAAAAGTGAACAAAGTTAAAATCGCCAACATGATTTAGCCAACGTTCCATGACGGATATAACACTTCAAGAAGACGTAACTATAGCTTAGTATTTTTGTTATTGAAATTAGTCATTCAATTTATTGAACATTTAATGTTGCCATGTATGTATATATAACAATTAGACTTCTTCAATCTTAATGAAGAGAATCTTAAAAATTAAACTATTCATAAAATTTAGTCCTGAATTGAATTAGATTTTGTATATTTTTTATGTTAAAAATTTTTAAAATAAAAATCAACTTTTTAAAAATATGTAACAATACTTAGATCCATACCAATTAATTACAGTTAGTTTTAACCGCATATTATTTAGATACAACTGAATAAGTTGTAAGAGTTATTTTTACGAAAGAAGAATCCAGTTGATATTAATGAGACGTTAGTTTTTTAAACACCATATAGGTTTAGACCTCACTGTTAAAAAATCTAGAAACCTATAAGAAAATAACACGTCATCAGAAAGATGGATGTAAAAACTTAAAACTTCAGCTAAAAACAAAAAAAATATTCGTCACGTCACTGAAATACCAAAAAAAAAAAACTATCTACCAACTCATAATCAAGTACCAACAAAAAATATTGTTAAACAACGACTTAAAACATTAGTGAGGCTATCAACCTCTTTTTTTTATTTTCTATTTTAACTTTTTTTTTTTATCATATCACACGTTTATCAGTAGTAACTGTTAGTAGTAGTGGCGAGTTCAAGTAATATACATTGTATTGTAATAAAAAGAAAAGACACCCATCAATACTTTAAGATACAAAAAAGCTTATGTGAATTTTAATGAATTATTGAAGAATTGAAACTGAAATTTTTATTGAATAAGTTGTAGACAAAAAAAAAGGCAACTGATTACGAAAATTGCTGGAAGCTATGAAATTAAAAAAAAAAAAAAAAGTAAAAATTGAAATTATTGTAGAAATTCGTGATTTTTTTGGTTTTTTTTTAATGGTTTTTTTTGTAGGTTGGCAAAGTAAAATTAAAATCTTAACTTAAAAAGTTAGTTAAACGGTTTATATAAAACAATTTTTTTTTTTTCTAAATCATGATAACACGATAAATTATTATTCTGACAGAATAAAATTTTAATTTAATATGTGTTCTAGATTTGGTGCAAAAGTAAAATTGATAGAAGTTTTTAGAACACGAGTTTTTTTTTTCTAGAAAATTATAAGTTTTAAGTTTTTAGCAGATTTAAATAAAATTTTTAGCAGATTTTAATCTAAATCGAATTTTAAATGATTTTAGAAAAACGTAACGAGTGAAATTCTTTAGGTGAAATCTTTCTTAGATCTAAGAATCTTTTTAGGTGAAATTTTTTTTATTTTCTGGTGTTTCAATTAAGTGGTGGTACTATAGTTGATACTATTATTTTTCATTTACGTTAAAAAAAATTTGCCATATCATTTTCATATTAATTTATGATCACACTTAAAAAACAGCTTAAAAAGTAACTTAAAAAGTTATAATGTTTCAATTAGAATCCAGAAAAAATAGGTTAAAGAAGGAACATAAAAACTTGACTGGGACTTGAAATATTTCAATTTTAAGTTAATATCATTATGAAAGTTGAATATTGTTAACCCTCAAATCTCAATCACAAAAGCTGAATCAACATAAACAAACAAACTGAAAGTATTTTAAGGTAAAGGAATCATATGAAAGCAGACTAAAAGACGAAAAGTGGTCAGAGCAACTATTGTCAAGTTGAATCGCCAAGGTATTATGAGATGTAGTCGTTATTATAGCACATATATCAAATAATTATACTCTCACACAATCACAAAAGCTGGAGAAATCAACATAAAAAGATGAAAATGTTTAATAGACAGTTGAATCCACAGCTATTTCTATTTCTAAAAAAAAATTAAAAAATAATAATTCTAAAATTAAATATATCTGCCCAAAATGTTCTAAAAATAGGCTATATAACATAAAATTTAAATAAACTTTTCGAAAGACAAACATTTGCAAAATTATACGGTTCAAAAGGAAGAAATGCATTTAGGTTTGCTCCAAGGTTTAAAAATGAGCTGTCACAACTAAAATACTTATTTTAAAAATGTGCATAACGAGAGAAATCAAAACTAAACTTATATTGCAAAAATAAGCCTGAATGTGAAAATATGTTAAAATAATTACCAAGTCTTTTTTTTTATTTTTGAAATATTTCATCCTTCAATGCTATGAGACTCTTTATAGTTTTGATTTGTAATGAGCTGGACAACTCTTACTTTACATTTTGGATTATAGTCTTATATTTATATGAAATTTTATAAAAATCATCTATGAATTAAAACACTAATCAAAATTTTTTTTCCGCAAAAGCCTTTTTTTTAAGACATTTTTAAAAAGAAAAAAGTTTTTCAAAAATTCAATTAAACTCCAATTATAGGTTATTACTTGCTTTTAATAAATAAGTTAAATTAGTTAAACGTAACTGATACATAGGCATGATTACATGCCAAGAGTTGTATTATACAAAAAAGTCTGTGGAAAGCAAACATTTTTTATTTTAGGAATGTTTTGATCTTCAATACTACCGGACCGAACCGGACCGGAGCCTATACTGGTCTCTTCTTCTCTACTACTGCTCTCTTCTTGTGTACTACTAGACTATTCTACTAGTGCTGCTGGATTAGGCTTGTATAGTGCTAAATTACCTAGACAATTAACTCTTAATTATAATGAAGTTAAAATTATAAGTCTGCAAAATTAATTAATAAGTTCTGATATTGACACAAAAAATCAACCATATACAAAATTGTATAAATAATATCAAAAAAAAAAATTTTAACTAATTTCCAATAACTTTATATAATAACGAGGAAATGTGCAGTAGAGTAGACTTTGTCAACTCTAGGATACCCATAAGAACGTAATATATCCTGTTTCTATATAACTTGATCATCTTTTAAACAATTTCAGATGTTTTAGTACCGACGTTATAACTACCGAGATATATTTATGTAAATTGTGAAGTTGTATGACAGTTACCCAAATCTATTGCACCAGCACAATCAAATTTTACAGAAGTTGTTGCCATAAAACTTGATCTTCATTTGCAAGATTGCAGACGCCTAGCTTCATTAAGTTCCAAGAGGTGCAAAAAGCCCTGAACCGGCTGCTCTAAACCAACCTAAATTTATAAAAGTTTTTGGCATGTAACTCGACACCTATTCACAAAATTTCAGATACCTAACTTCAATAGATACTGAGTTATTTTATATAAAATTTTTTTAGCTTCCTAGCTCCTTTATTTTTTCAGTTATCGTGCAGACGGACGGACGTACATGGCTTAATTGACACAAAATTCTATTCTGAGCCGATCCATACCTTTGACACTATACCTAACTCGACTCCTTTAAGGTGTCACAAACGTAATTGCAAATTTATTATATCCTTGAACATAGTTCATACGGGTATAAATATATAATAAAATATTTAAATTTATATTTTTAATTACTTATTTATCCTTGAATGAAAATCATTTTATAAGTTCTTGAAAGTTTTTATTGTAAAAAAAAAAAACTTCTTTCATTTCATTTATTTGTATAGTAAATATTTTATTAATTATTACTTTGTTTTTCACCCTGTAATTTTTAAAAATATTGTAAATTACTAAAATTAAATTCTAAATATATATTTTATATTTTTATTGTTGCGCTTATAAAATTTTTTTATTAATTTATTGTTACGCGATTTTATCATATTATATTCTCATCAATTCAATATGGAATAAAAAACTGAAGGCGTTATTTTTATTAATTATAGCCCCCTTTCCGAAAAAAAAACTAAATTTGTATAAATTTTTCTTGCAATTATAATAAAATACAAAACAACAAAACAAAAAAAAAATTAAAAAAAACTTGTTCAAAATAATAATGATAAAAAATTAAAATAACTAATAATTTAAAATCGTTTACATATCTATATTTTAAATGGGCGCGCAAACACACATCCAGACATATTAATTCAATGAACACAAAAAAAAACTATGTATAACTATACATTAGCATTATTTAATATTACAATTTAATAATGTACAATTTAAAAAAAAAAAAACAAAAACCAAAAAATAAAGTTTCTCTTAACACTTGAACAAAACAAGTTCAACGGGTCAAAAAGACCTATTTTTATTTTTCATACAAATTTACTATTTTTCACTTTCAATATTAAGAAAAGGTGATGTTGAGAGTTACCAAAATAAAAAAAAATAAAATAAGAAAAAAAATTATTTAGAGAAAATTATTTTTTAACCCCTTGCGAGTGTCGCAAGAATTGTCGGTGTCGGGTCGGTGACATAATTAACATTTTTAACCTTATAAAAAAATTTTGAAACTATAAAAAAAACGAGGAAGAATACAGTTGCCTTTGTCAACTCCTAGATACCCGTACGAACCGTTAGTATGTTCACAGCCTGTCACTCTGCTCACAATATTATTTTTTTAATATTTTAGTATTTTAAAATAATTTGGGTGAATTTTATAATTTCTAGAACTATGGGTTGTACATATATTCAAACTATATGTTTATATGTACATTCTTCAAAAGCAGATTCTGACCTTTCACATAACGATTATCAATCCAAAACTTTTTCAAATATTCTATAGTACCATTTAATACTAAGCGGTAAATGTATATTAAATTTACTTAGTACAAAATAATAAATATAATTTTAAATATTATATTATATTATATTTAAATATTCCATTGACAGAATAATTTCTTATAAGTACAATAAAATACATATATGTATGTAAATACGGCGCTATATCATTCACTAGTGATATGTACGATATGTAAATAAACATGATATTATATAAGTATGTATATATATTAATATCATATAAATAAAAATTCTTCAAGCAACCGTTATGTTGTTTATTTATTTACATTTTTATGTACTTCGCATTATATCCTCAACAATTTCAAATTATCGAGTAAAACAAAATGGAAAAAATTTGTTGAAGAAATTTGTTAGAAAATTTGAAAAATATCAAGTAACACTTTCGTCAATTATATAGTAACCCTATATTATTAAAAAAAGTTATTAACAGAAATAAGAGTATAATATTAAAGCTTTAATTTTTGTATATTACTTCAAAAAAATTTTAACAGGTGTTCAAGTTACAGGTGTTTAAAAATAGGAAATTTTCAGTTTTTGACCCCTTACAGCTCCTAAACGGGGGGTGATACAAAAAAAATTTCTGAAATGACTCATACTTATTTTCAAAGATCTAACTTCTGTCAAAATTTCAACTTAAACGGTTTAGAAGATAGACGGGTTGAAGGATTTTGCAAAATTTGAGTTTCACATAACGGTAAATTAAGACACCGTATTCCACAAATATATATTTATTGTATATATACTTTTAAAGCTAATAAAAGTAGTAATCGTTTGGCGTTTTCAAAATGAAGATATACCTTATACAACTTGTGCTATAACAATTTAAATATAGAGCTTTTTTGAACCTTTGGCGAGCTGTAGCTCCATAACGGGTGGGGCTACACAAAAATGTTATTGAAAATAAAATTAATATTTTTGTGAGATCTATCAACAGTTGAAATTTCATAGCTCTATTGCAAAAAAAATGTGGGGACCTAAAAGTTAGGTGTTCGAGAGCTACCCTAAGGCTTGGTCCAAACTCAACCAAAAAAAATAGGGAACCTACAAATTACTCCCAAAATATTTTGTGTAAATATCAAGATTCTAGCTTTCTTAGTTTTTGAGTTAGCGTGCTGACGGATGGACGGACGGACGGACATGGCTCAAAAGTCTTAGAATTTTTTTCTGATCCGATCCATACCTTTGAAGGTATATCTAGCTCGCTTATTTCGAGGTGTTACAAACGGAGGAGTAATTTTATTATACCCGATCCTATCGTACGGGTATAACCAATATATGTGGAAAAAAAAACAATGATTCCCTATTACCATTAGTAGATATAGAGAAAATAAAGTAAACAATTAAAAATATTGGCGGTACTAGTGTTAATTATGTATACTTATACATTATGCTATTCGACCATATGTTGTTGATTTTTATTTTTAAATTTTTCCTTAATGTATAGATAAAAGAAGTACATTCAAAGATTTTTTAATACCTACTTACTTCTTGCTATTATTCTACATGGTATTTATGGTTCTTCAGTTTTGATGTATATTTAATTGGTTTTTCAATTCTTTAGATTAGAATAATTTTTTTATTACTATTGTTCTTTTCTTTCTATCTTTCTATATCGTTTTAGGCATTATTGATTGAAACATTTTTAAATTACCTACTAACACAGGAAAAGTGACATATACGTATATTTTATTATTACCAAACCCCTCTAAAGTTTTAAATAGAGAAGTGATAAAATATGATATGAAGTAGGAGCAATTCAGAATTAATTTTGTTTCTTTTAGAAAATTACTATATAGATTTTATAGTAAGTTTCTTTTAGGAACACCTAAAAATAGTATTAAATTTCAAGTTCTCGATTTGTGAACAAGGAATTTTTTTAATTGTCATATTAATTGCCATATTCAGTTTCACGGTTCAGTTTTGTTTAACTACATGTTTTCTAAGTATAAAAATTAGCTCTTGAAGCTCCTTCAAAAATCAAAAAGTTTAAATTCTATCAAACAATATTAGAATTTTACTTCCAAGATACCTTTTATAAAAATCACAAAGCAAACAATCATCATAATTGGTGGCAATGCGAAATACTTCTATAAATATAAAATGAAAAATCTAATTCTTTGAAGTAAGAGGGTTCAATTTCCTTAAATATTGTCAAAATTAGAAATTTACCAAACTATTCAATTAAAAAGTGCTCACAATGGCTTACAATAACGCCCAAAAATTTTGTAGGGGAAAAATTATGTCTCAAAAAATAATATAACGCCGCAAATATTTGTCCCCTTTGTCCATCACATCGTCATTTTTTTTCAATGTTATTTTTCATTCAAAATTTTGTGACATTATTTAATTTTTTATGTTAGTTAATTAGGAGAGAAATGAAATAATGCCGCAACAGAATAACAAAAATAAAAATTTAAATTTGCGATGTTATTTCATGCCGCCGTTCACATTTATTCTATTTTTAAACTGTTTACTGATATGTTCCACACAATTTTATATTTATCGTTTATCCATTTTACTTAGTTATTTTTTTTTTTTTTTTAATCTATTGCGATTTTATAATATTTTTTTAATCTATTTTTTTTTTTTATCTATAAATACCGTATCTAGACATACGGTATTTCAATTTATTAATTAAGTCAGGTTTATTATTTTTACAACACTTTAATTTAAAAAGCGAAAAAAACTTGTGCGTACTAATAATGGTGATCCGGGTCAACGTTATAATAATAATAAAATGATGTGTGGGTGAATTATTATTATGTATGTATAAGATTTTTTTTTTTTTTTATACTTGCAAATGCTTTATCTGACTATTAAATTTAAAATGAACTAAACTTAAATGTCAAAATAAAAAAGAATTAATTTGAAGAATTAATAATAAATTTAAATAATTTTAAGTTGTTATATAAATATTCAAACATAACTATTAAGAAAATTTATATTCAGAATTTATATTTAGGTTATATGCCAAATCAGTTTTTTTAATTTTTTTTTTTGCCTTTTTTAAAACTAACATTTAAATTTGTGCCATTTTTTGAAAAATAACTAAAAAAAATGTAAATTAGTATATTTAAAAATTTGCATATCTATATATTAAAATACATAACTGTATATTTTGAATTTCAATCATTTTTTGTTTTATGACATAATATAATTTAAAGGTCGATTTCCACTATACCGGCACGTGACGACGCCGATTTTTATTCATATTATTCGACATAAAGGACGCCGGCACGGCAGTAGGCACCGAGGCTCCTGAATATATTCGTAAGAAATGAATGTTATCAATTGAATAAAACATTACAAAATAAAATAAAAATCACGAATGAAAAAATTACGTAAGTCGTTATGTCTGAATAGGCTATCGTGATGATAACGTGATTTTAATATAATAAAAATACGGTGTCATCACGTATCGGTGTAGTGGGAATCGATCTTAATAATCAAATAAATTGATTTTTTTCCCAGGACACAAACCTTATTAAATAAAAATTAAGCCGAAAAGGAATTGAATAAAAGATTAGATTAGTCGAAGACTACACAGCTTCTCTAAGTGCGAAATTGAAACAGAAATTTTAATTAAAATATGGTAGCTTCATCCTGCAATAGAATTTCTTTGGTGAAAATAAAGATTTAGTTAAAAGACATTTGAAATATCTAAGGAATATGATAAACAATATAATTTTTAAAATACTTAGTAATAAATTAATAATTATCTTAAAAGAGCGTAACAATTGAAACAAATATACAAAATTAAGTTCAACAACGATAAAATAATGAATTTACTTTAATTCCGCTGTAATTCAAGAAAACATTATGCAATTAATTGTTAAAACTCCCTTCCATTAATTACGGATGCATAGATAAATCATGATTAATTAGTCATAAATACGATTAATTTAGTAGAGTTTGCCATCAATTTATAAATTAAGTATTTAAGTTTTACGAAGTTTTAAGTTTTTTACGTAAAATTATTTGAGTGTAAATTTAAGTAATCTTAAAAGAGAAAAAGAGTAAAGTATAACCATAATTAGTTTTATTACACTATAATCCCATTTTAGTTTACTGTTTAATTTCATAAAGTACAATATGTGACATAACTAAACGTTAATCTCTTTATTAAATTTTAATTTTTCAATGTTTTACTTCTTTTTTTTTGCCAAACAGACATACCCCTTATTTTAAGTCTATGTACTACAAATTTTTTTAGGTTTTTCAAAATTGTCCATTTTTTTATATTTTTATTTTGTCATTATAATTTATTCATTGTAGAAATTTTCTTTACTTGTTCTTCTATTATATATTTTTAAACTATAACGTAATATCGAAACAGAGTTGTCAAATTCCTTAGTATCTTCTTCTCCTATATGTTTAATAATCACTTTTTTTTGTTTTTTTTTCCTTTCCATTGCTAGAAAGAATATAGGGTGTTCACTAAATTATTTATTATTCATAAGTATTTGACTAAGCCTGAGTTTCTGGAATCTAACTAAACTGTTCATTATTCTGCTGTAGTTAATAATCATACAAAGCAGTAATTCATTTATATAAGTTATAACTCTCATATGCTGCAATTCGCTAAACAAAGTTTGTAAGGAAATACATAATTAATATAAACGCTGGATTCACCGCTTTTTATATGAAAACTTGAATTCTCTCATTTTTCAAATTTAGTTCGGAAGTTTTTTTTTTCTCTCCGAAAAAAATTGATTTAACTTTAACTTTTTGTGCGAGACTCTTTTTCATCTCATCACATAAATAAAAATTTAAAATAATTTAAATGCCATTTTAAAATTTCTACTGTTTAAATTTTTTTCTTCTGCAGAAAAATTGTTCTGAAGCGGTGAATCTTTGTTGATCGAATTATTTTCGAAAAATAGTTCAGAAGAAATATGGTGAAGCAATAAACTAAGCATAAAAATTCAAAGATAAAATCAAAGTCTTAATGAGAAAATTTTTAACTTTGCGAAAAAATCAATAGCACAAACAAATAAATACTTCTTGGAAGAAGAAAATACTTAATAATAGGTATAATCTAGCAGATTTATCTAATTTTGATTTTCATCTGCGAAGACACAATGAAATAACATTGAAGCCGATTTTTTACATTAACAAAAGTTTTAAATAAAATATCTAAGAATGTCAAACTAGTGATAGCACAATAAATTCTATTGACAAATATACCTATAATATGTATTTTAAACATAGACATATTATAAGTATCATAAAAAAGTAAAATTTAAAAAAATTTTGAGGTTTACAAAATGCTGCAAATAGCTATATGTTATAAGTGTAAGATCAGACCTTTCTTTTCAAGTCTAACATAATAAGGATTGTAATTTTAAAAATTGTATTTTTTGTGATTGGAACAATTGTGAAATGTTGTTATTCTTTGCAAATTGATTGACAAAATCTTAAAGTCAAAATATATTTGTCGATTACAATACTATTCTTATAGTACGTATAAAAGAAAGTAAAAACTTATAAATGTAGTTAATAGGAATTTGTAATAAAAATTTATATAGTTACTCACTCGTATAACTACTTGTAAGTTGTAATTTAAGAAAAAGTAAAAATAGTTGCTTTATTCTCTGTTTCCCCCCCTCTCTTTCTCACTTATTACACTTCATTCATCGATTTAAACTATTAAGTATATGAGTATTTGTTGTATGTAT
Source organism: Poecilobothrus nobilitatus (assembly GCA_947095535.1). Lineage (NCBI taxonomy): Eukaryota > Metazoa > Arthropoda > Insecta > Diptera > Dolichopodidae > Poecilobothrus > Poecilobothrus nobilitatus. Next base: position 61,120,364 of record OX352774.1, read on the forward strand.
CAACAAAATTTGTTGTTTTCAAGTTAAAAGAAAAAAAAAATTATTATTATGATAATAAAAATACATAATTATGCTTTTGTAGGTGGATGTCGGAAAACAATAATAATATTAATAAAAATAATAAATAGATAGAAAAAAAGCAAAAAAAAAAATAAAAAATATAAATTATAAAAATAATAAATAAAAATTGTATTGTTAAATTGTGTACAAAATAGAGGAAATGGTTTTTGGGAGTTTCACATAACATATTTTTGTTTTGTCTTTTTCAAGCAAATATATATTTAAAAAAAAATGAAGATTTCACAAACGTTAAATGAATTGCATCTTTAGAAAAATTTCTTTAAAAATACTTTTACAATATTATAAGAAGGTAAAAAGAATAGAAATTTATTAAATTTAGCAGAAAGAACAGTACAAGGTTTAATAATTTTTTTTTTCCCACAACATTGTGATCTACGAATTGAGATAACAAGTACATATTTGAAAAATAAACTTGCAATAAGAGACAGTATGTCAAATGAATAAAACTAAGCTTCAACTTTAACCTCACTTTTTCAAACATCTGAACTCATAATTTTTGTTCGAAAAAATTGAATTTTAAGTTCAAGCTCATTTTTATACGTTCGAATTCAGTAGGTAGGAATGGTTTAGGTTAGGAATGGTCAAAAAGGAAATTGTTGACTCGGTCAAAAGTATAAACTGATAGCTTACCTTTATTCCGCAGGAAATCATCGCAATTATTAGTACAGAAAAAAAATAACCTTTATTAAAAAATATAAAAAATAAGATCGTTTTATGGTATAAAGGTTTTACGATATTAAAATATTTTCTAGAACTTATAGTAGAAGTAATGATACTCTACTCTATGGTAGTTAAAAAATTTGAGTAAAAAAAAAGGGTTATAGATAGATATTTTATGATTATCCTTATATTTTTTTTTTTAATGCATTTCTCTACAGAAAATTACACAGTCTTTCCTGTTCAGGCGTGACTGTAAATATCATAAGGGGGAAGAACTCTTACGACGTGTGTGGGATTCGAACCCACACTCCCTCGGTGTTTACAGCGTATTTTATACGCTCTTACCCACTAGACCATCGAAGCCCCTATTGTCCTTATTTATGAATTATCCTTTTTTTTTTTGATAAGGTAAAGAATCCCGTTTTTTGGACAATATTTCATAACATTTTTTTTTCGGCAGTTAAAGACAGATTTTATGTTTTTTTTTTTTGGTCTGTGATATGTGATATGCAATCTATATATGTGATTTGTAAATTATTATAGCCCTTGCTGTGTCATGTCATCTGTGAATTATCATCTGCGACAATAATTTATAAAACAAAATAAGTTCTAAAGATTCGAGAAAAAAAAAATACTTAAGTATGAATTCTTTTCAATAATAGAATCTAAGTAATTCACAAAATATTTAACTTTAGTTTTATTTTTAAAACAATTTTAAATATTATATACATACATATATGTATATACATATGTATGCTATCAGTTATCAAAATTGTAACATTTTCAGAGTTTAGAATGACTTTTATGTTATTACTTCAATAGTCTGATAAGTTTTGATTTCTACATAAGTACATAGCTAGTACGAATTTTAAATTTACAAAATTATGTTTAACAAATACACTATAATATTATGTATATCGTTTATTATGTCGTTGTGCATTTTTTTTTTTTTTTTTTAAATAATTTGCGTCCTCCTTTCCTTCTGTTTTTTTTGTGTTTTTGTTTTTTTTTACAATAAAAAATATTTTTTTTTTATTATCTAAAAAGAATTCGTTTACTTTGTTTTCGTTTTTTCTTTTTTTTTGTATTTTTTCTTGTTATTCTCGAACGTGGTATCTATAAATAGCATTTAGGTCAAGCCGTCTCCACTTATGTTGTACATCAGAAGTGTACAATTTTTTTTTTTTTTTTACTTAACATTTTTTTTTTTTCTTCCATCATTGAAGATGATTAGAAACGTCCTTAGTTTACACTAAAGCGCAACAGCAGTAACTGATGATAATAGAAAAAAAAAAAAATAAAAAATATAAAAAAAAATAAAAAAATTTGTATTCTAGTAATGAAGAATAGGGAATTTTTCTTTTCTTATGTTTTTCTTGCCTATCGAGGTTTACGTTCTTGGAATTTTTCATAACAAACAAAAGCAAAAAAAAAAAAAAATAGTTAGGTAAAATAAAAATTGAATATCAGTAAAAATATACTTGTAAAAATGTAAGTTATGTATTCGATGTATAGGAGGGTGCATTTAAAAGTGCACTTAAAATTCAAAAAATTGATGAAAAATTAAAAAAAAAAAAAACAAAAGATTACATTTTAATTATGACAATGACGATGATTTCAAATGGAATAAAATTTAGATTTTCTAAATTCCTTTGAGTGTATAAAAAATTATGTTATATGTATATACATACCTACTACCTACTTATATATTCATATTTAGATTTCAAATGAAAAACTATTTCCATTTTGAAATAGAATAATTACAAAAGAATTTAGAACATTTTTATTAAATTTATGTTACATATTTTTGTCAATCATTCTAAACTTTATTAAGTTTTCTAAATATATGTGAAAAAATTTTGTTTTTTTTTGCAAAAATTGAAAGACTATTGAACCATAGTTAATTTTAGTTTATTCAAATAAGAATCTTGTTTAGAATATTAAATAAAAAAAAAAAAATGAGTTTAGTGGCTCTACATCGTAATTTTAAAGAAAATTTATCATATACATTTTTAGACATGATAAGAATATCAAATTAACCGAAAAAAATTAATAGATAATTTAGTTTTGGTTTAGAGATATACATTAAATCTGGTATTTTATTAAAAGAGATTAAACCTTCTTGAAATAATGTTGTTAAATGTGGACCTGTAAGAAAAGCTATGATCTATAGGTGTAAAATATTTCTTAATGTATAAAGCAAATATACAAGAGCTTAAATAAAATAAAGATTTTATATTTATGTCAATAAAGCCAATAAATCCTCAAAGACAGCCTTCACCCAACACAGAAAAAAAAGGGACTATCTTGAGACTTAGAGATTGATAATTTGACGCAGCAGGAAATGTTACCAGTATTATTATCTAAAAGAAATTAAAAGTAAGCGCAAACTTTTTTGATTCTTGATTGATCTTAGTGGATGTATAAAAGTGAACAGACTAAAAACCAACACAGGTCTGCAGTAGTGCTACATAAGATGTATGAAAAATTTATATTGATATTGACAATAATAACTATATAATACAATAGCAAAGCTAAAAGTGGAAGAGGATATTTTTAATTGACTTTAATAAAGCAGAAGAATATTAACTGACCGATGATATTTAAAGAATTGACAAGATCAGAGAGAACTTATTATCTTATTAAGAATTATCAAAGAGAACTTATTATCACTCAACAAGATTTGTTATTACTCGGCTCAGAATTGATTATGTATCAGACTTATCGAAAGATATATTTAAAAAAAACCATCTGAGAATATGGAAAATATTAATATCGTCATATTTTCGATTGATATTAACTATTGTAAAACTAAACTAAAGGTATGGAAAACCTTAGAGTTTATACAGACTAAGACTTGTAATTCAATTAATTCTGAAATAAAAGGTAAAAGATTCAGTAAATATTTTTTCTCTGGTTCTGCAAAAAAAAAACACAAAATTGATTAAATCGTAATAAATAAATATAAAATTGGGCTAATGAAATTCAATAAATCAACTAAGATAAAATTTGATACTTAGATAATATTATAGAATTTACCGTAAAATAAATCTTATATTTATTTATTGAGTGAAATTCAAAAACTAAAACAAAAAAACACATATTTTTAACAGCAGTTATTGAGTATTTTTTTTTACAATTTCTAAAGTTTCTTTTTTTTTTTTTTTTGAAGAACATTCCAAAATGTGTATAGGATGCAATTTAGATTTAAAAAGTTTTTATACTTGAAAGAATTGAAAACTTTAATATCGTAAGTTTTTCTTACCTTGTAATCTATATAATATACGTATATAAAATATTGAACATTTTTCCTAAAATTTCATCTTAAAAAAAAAAAAAACAATTTTTTAATTGCGATCAAATATATATTTATTGAAAAGGGTGAAAATTATACACGTATACATATATATTTAGTTTTGTAGTACACATATAATTCGAAATAGATTATTTTTATAATTGGGATACTCGCAAAAAAATAAAAAATGTAACATCAGGTACTTAATATTGTTAATAAGTTTTAAATTAATTAAAAATTGATATATAAAATCTAAGTACTTTTTTTTCTATACTTTTAATATTTCTTTAGAGCAGAATAAGATTTTATTTCGGTTAGAAAGTAAATTTAGAAACGTATAGTTAGGAACGTAATTTTTTTATATTTAAAAAGTATTAGCTTTAACTTTTTCTTAAAAATGAGCTAAGTTAGATATTATTCTTCCAACACTTCTTCTGAGTGCTTAACAATTCTTTTTTGATTTTAGTCACTCGTTCTACTTGTTTGAACCATCTGTTTTTGTATAAGCTTATAATCATTACTAAAATTATAGGAAATCCTGTCTTACACCGTTAACACCGTTAACTCCAATTAAATATGCGGTCAGCTACTTTATTTTTGACTTCAATGTTTAAATTCAAAATCAGCGACTAGCATTTTTTTGTGTCTATTTTTTTTCTAAAAATTTTTTTTTTCTTTTCATCTTCAGATGGTTCTGTCTCCCCCCAAAATAAAGTAAGAACAATATTTAAACTTTTTAAAACATTCCTTTATTTTCCGTTTTTTGTAACCTCGTCGTAATATAACTTAATAACTTAATTAACAGAATAGGTATATTAAAGTAATGTCATGACATTTCTTTTTTTTCTTGCTTTCATAAGAAAAAAAAAGTCGGAAGTAATCCTAGTATTTAATAAATTTTTGCGTCAAATTCTATTGGAAGATTTTCTGTTCCGATTTCTAAGTAGAACCATGGTATTTTCCGGCATATAAGAGTATAAAAATATTCTTATGATTCAATTTGTTATTAATAATGTGGAAAATTTTAAATATAGTACAGGGAAAAAAGTATAAGACAAATCAAGGTAAATAAAAATTATTAGGTATATATATATACACATATTCAGTTCTACTATAATTAAATTATATCATTACGATTTTGTATCATTTATAAAAAAAATGTTTGAAATTATAAAACGTAAAATTAAATTTTAAATTACTTATACTTATATATACCTATATTTGATTTTTAATATTGCGTATATATACAAATTAATTTTAATCAAAAACCTCAATTTTTCAAGGAATTATTGATAAACTCTTAATTATTAGATTTAATAATGACGATTGACGACCATTTATGTAGATTAATTTTTTTATTATTATTATTATTATTGAGAATAATGGCTATTGTGGATTAGTTTTGATTTAAAAAAAAAAAAAAAACCATAAAAATTGTTTTTTTATTTTCATTTTTAAACTAAAATTTTTTGCGTATATGGACTGAAATAATTAAAAATCAAAATAAAACGAAAAAATTAAAAAAAAAAAAAAAACACTTCAGCAAAATTTTTAATGTACTTTTGAATTATGTAAATAAACAAATGACAACTAAAAATGATATTTTAAAATTGGTTAAAAATAATTAAATTTTCATTGGTATTAAAATATAAATAATAAAATAATACTTATATACATAAACCTTGTATTAATTATAAGCTTTAAGAACTTCGATTAAAAGTCAATGTTCTTTACAACAAAATTACTTACGTTAATCGTTAAGTTGCGGTTTGTTCAGTACAAAAATTAATTTGAAAGTTAATCATATTATGGAATATTTACTTAGAATTGGTTTATAATCAAATATATTTCATCTAGAATCTTTCAATAGAATATCTGCCAGTATGGATATATAAAAAAAAATGACTGTTTTCAGCACATGGAAAATATTACAGGGTTTAAATCATTATTATAGCAATTCTGATCTATTAGACAATCAAAAATTGTAATAATAATCCATATATGCTGGATCAATCTAAAAAAAGGTAACACTTAGAAGGTTTTATGAACACTTTAAATAAAAATACTTTTTCAGAAATTCTCACCGAAAATGAAGGAAAATCGTGCAGATAAGATTTTAAAATTAAAATTTTTTTTAAATGGATAGTATGTCTTCTAGTATAAGAACAAATTGTATAAAAGTCAATAATGAATTCTTTACGAACATAATAATTGATTGATTTATTAAGTAATCGTTATAGTTTTCAATTTCTATAGCTTAGTTGTTAAATGCTTCAATTTCTATAGTTAAAAGAAGTAATCTAATGTGCTAGCTAAATAGCTAAGCTCTAGATAAACTCTTTGAAGTTTCTTAATATCATGAAAGTTTTTATAGCTTTTTGAACGTTTCTTATAATTTATAAATTATTTTAACTTTTTTCCAATGGCATTATAATTCAAAAAACAAATCAATAATTAAGAAATTTTCTTTCAAAATTAAAATGAAGTTTTATGCGTATTTATAATTAAAGAATTTTTTTACACGTGGGTAGGAAAACTCGTTATGATCCCGTTTGAATAAAACTGAAACTCAACAATTTAAATAAAAAAAAAAAAAGGTACTTAAATTAATTTTCAAAAAAATATTTTTTTATTTATATTTTATTTACGGAGGTGAGTCAATTAATATACATATTACATAAAATAATATTTGTATTTATTTATTTTTATTTGACATTTAATACAAATTCAGTCGATTATAAAACAGTCGATTTTTAAAATGTCAATCAATACATATTTAAATTAAATATTGATAAAAATGATTAAAATTAAACGGAAAGATAACCAAAAAAAAAAAAAAACAAAAAATGCAACCTAAATGTTAATATTTGATTAAAGAATAAAAGATAAAAAGTCATGAGATGAGATAAAATTGTAAATGCAAAGAAAAATAAAAAAAAATAAAAAAATACAAGATATGATTGATAATTTTCTGGGTTAAAGAAAATGAATTTATTATTAGATTAAAAAAATTCTTTTAAACATCTAAAAGTTAATTTAACTGTAAAAGACTATTAAATAACTATACAATTTTATTAATTCATCCTTATTTTGATTAGTTAAAATAAATATCTCTATAGAACAAGAAGAATTTATATACTAGATATCATATAAAGCAGATTGCGAAATCTCATCTCATCAATGTCTCAAAAAAACTTGAATAAAATCATCTTAAAAATATATTACTTATATTTTATTTTTTGCATACACATAAATATATTTATAATACATTATATTCTGTAAAAAGCGTATAACTCTGATTTTATAACCAAATCCTTTTTAATTATTTTTTAACAAAGCATTTTAAATAGTGGGGCCTGCCGCTTCCAAATGCTCGCGCAACAGATTATTTAAATCCCTATTTTTTAACAAGCTCTAAAATCTCTTCTAATTATTTTCTAACAAATACATATATTACAATCGTAACGCATTTACATATTCTATAAATAACAAATTTCTCATTTATTGTGGGAAATGGAATTTCGGGACGCTTCCATACAAGATTGAAATAATTAAATATTGTTTTGTAAGCAATTTGATCAAAAAACACCTTCAGATGTTTTTATGAATGAGGAATGTTGCAAACATCTGTCCAAAAGTCAGAATAAGAATTTTTAATTACGTGTAATTTAATTTGACTTGAATAACGCCGGAACTGACGCAGAATCAATGGAAATAAAAGAAACTTGTTAAAAAAGAAGGTTGCAAGGTATTTAAACCTATAGTTTATAATCTTTAGTTAAGATAAAATTGGAATGTTACATCTAGTTTAAGGAAAAACGATGAGAATATGTCAGTGAAGGGTAAGTACATATATATATGTGAAGAGAATATAATTAAGTGAAAGAGGAATTTTTAAAAGGAAATTAAATTATTGAAGCAAAAATAGATACAAAGGTTTAAACATAAAATTCAAATAAACAATAAGTAATACCTTTAAGCAGAGCGTTCAGTCTTGCCCTAAATAATAATTTTTAATGTAAATCTTAAAACATTATGGTTAATGTTGTCAGAATTTAGTAAAAAGTAGATAAAAATTTAAAATTTTTGCTGTAATTGTCAATATTTGTACACCTCGTACAAACTAGGTTTAAATTATAAGTAAAAAAAATATTGATTTTTTTTCTTTTGTTTTTTTTTGTTTTTTTTGTTTTTTTTTTTTTATAATACAAATATAATGCTGGAAAAGATACCAAATTCGGTGGTAATGAAAGGAACCCTAACCAGTAATAAGTATAATATACTTAAATATAGAAACAAATTAAATAATCGAGTTAAAAAGTAAATATTGAATTAAGAATTTACAAACATTTTGGTATTAATTTTTAAAATAAAGGTAAATTAAAAATATATTTGTAAATAAATATGTATCTATGTGTAACATGTATACGTATGTTATTTATAGAAATCAGCTGCATTTTAAAAAATTAAAGTTTTTATTGAAAAATATTTTTTTTGTTTTTGTTTGATTTGGTATTCGAATAAAATGTAAATAGAAACAGAATATCTTATAATGCTTGTCACATTTTAAATTCTAATGTATTTTTTTTAAATTTTAATCCATTTTTTATTCTCTATTAAATAACTTTTAAAAATTCTTTATTAAAAATAACATTTACTTAATATTCAAATAATAAAATGTCAGTTACCTTAAAAATGTTCCATTGAATTGGAAAAAAAGTTACTTTAGTTACCAATTAATTTTTTGTAAAAAAAAAAAAAATTTAAATTGTAATATTATTAGCTTCTATTAAATGTGTTCCCTGTTATTGACACCTTACCCTATTCTAGATAACAGTTTGTAACAATAATTCAAAAATAACTTTATTTTGGATTCACAATCAATTAATTTTCCAAATCACATGTAATATTCTTGTTTGTTTTCCTTATAAAAATGTGATACTTATGTCTTAAAGGTCTATGCTGTCTATTTAACCTAATTATATTTACCATTATAAATTTAGAAAAATAAAATTTCTACTTGGCATCCATTTTGAACATTTTAGAAAGAATTGCGTGTGAAATCAATGATTGTTCATCATATATATTTTTGTTGTGACATAAAAAAAAGTAGCAGTAAGTAATTTATTTAGAAGTGCTGATATTAAAATTATTTATACGCTCCAACGATCGCTAACCGGATATTTAACCAGAACAAAACAAAGATATTAATGTTTAAGAAACATGTAATATTAATTGTATATTTATTAAAAATTAAATTTTTATATATAACAAAAACTTTTCCTTTAATCATTTATTAAATTAAAAGAAAATTTAATTAAGTAACCATTTAATTAATTTTCATTTATATTTTCCTACATTTCACTTTTTTTTTTTCAGATTAAAATACTTAATGGAGCATTTTGGATTACTATTAAATTCTCGCAGTATACAAAAGGCAAAAAAAAAAAACACATGTTTGTTCTTCAGACGGTTTAATATCATTGTTAAATGGTTCGAATCAGCCATATTTAATTAACCAAACAACATTTTAAAATTTTATTAATTAGCTAAGAATTTTATAAAAAAAAAAAAATTAACTTATAAGTTAATACTTATCTCCTATACTTCAAAAACTATAAGAAAATTAAGTCTAGTGTAACTTTTGATTGATTCAATTTTGTAGTAAAAAAAAAAAGGCGAAAAAGGAAAATATGTTTGCTCTATAAATAGGTAAAACAGAAATTCAGACCGCCCAACAATATTAACTTCAAAAACTGTACATAATTAACAAACATCTGAAAGACGATTTAAAATTAAATTCAGAATCGTCCTTTTTAATTTACCACAAAATCCCAAAATGAAAAAAAAAAACAAAACAATTTTTTTTTTTATTTTCCTTTTTTTATTTTGTTTTATTTTTAAGTTTGTTTGAAATATTTCCGGTTCCGGTTAATATTATTCTATTATTTTATTTTATTACAAATACCAAACAAGATATGGTTATATTATTTAATATAATATTAATTATTTTATGTACATATTTTTATATACATATATATATATATGCACATTGTATAGTATATATAATTATATATTTTATACATATATTTTTGTATATACATATACATATGTATATATAGAGAAAATAAAAATAACTAATTTAATATGAAGGAAAATTTGTCCTTTTTTTTCCAATATATTTTATTATGAAATAAGGACAAAGAAAAATGTGTGTGTATATTTTAAAACTTATATATAATTATACTTATATATAGTTATATAAAAAGGAAAATAATTTGACATTTTTTTACAAAAGGAAATCTATAATTTTAGTTACTTATTACGGTACAAGTAATTACCAAAACCACTTAAAACAAGAAATTCCTTAAACTAGCAACAATCTAATACCCATAGGCACCTAGCTAAGTATTATAGATACCAGTCAATTTAAATAGTATAGAATACGTCCAAAAAATGAAGCCTCATAGATTTTATTTTATGGGTACACTGTTCGTACAAAACAGTTTAAAGGAATCTTAACAAAAACATTTTAATTATTCAGGATTGCATATTTTATTCTATCGAAAACAAATATTATATTTCTATATTAAAAGTTAATCATCATTCTTAAAGAGATTTAAAAGAAACTTTAAATCTTAGCATTAAAACTTTCCTTAACTATGAAAAATTGATGGAAATACTAAAAAAATATAATTATTAGGCATAACTATATATAAGAAGGAAGGATAAATAAAACTGAAAGTAAAAAAAAGAAAGTACATAATCATAAAGAGGTTAAAGCAAGCTATACATTGTGCTGACCCAGAGATTCTAAGAGACTATAGATGACTAAGAGACTTCTTTATTATTGGAAAAGTAGACTATAGCGATTTTGCCAGTACAACATTAGAAAAAATATTACTTAACTATGATTTGATTATCAAGTACTTGTGCTTTAGCTAGCGTTTAAAAGTTGCCAGTTAATAAAAATTAATGATTTCTTTAGTTTTAAGTGATACTCCTGTATATTAAACTGTTTTTATTTATGTAAATACTTTTTATTTATTTATTTATTATAATTATGTACATATATCATTTTTTATTTTTTTTTAATAATAATTAAAATGTTAAAAATATTGAAAATAAAATAAATAAATAAAAAAAATACTGTTAGTTATGGGAAACTGTTATAATGAAAAACGAAATAAAAAATGTGTGTAATTAAAAATAAGGAAGAAATGAATGAATGAATGAAAAAAAAACACTCCTTTATATATATAAGTATTTCATGTTTATATGCTATATAATATTTATTTAAATATTAAATATACATACACTAAAACGCGCATATTAATTATATACATATATATATATATATATACATTTATAAATGTACATATAAAATTTAAAGAGTCCAGTTTTCATTTTAAATACAAAAAGTCCTTATATTCAAAAAAAAAAAAAAACAACAATAACAAAAAGTCATTGAACTCCTAGAGGACATTTTACAAAAAATAATTATTATAAAAACAGTAAAGCTCTCCCTTAAGGCTAAAAAAAATGTTGTGGTGTATTTTGAACTTTACATTATACTTAAATTTATATTATATAAATTTTGTTATATATGTACTTATATATATATACATTTATGTATAAATAATATTATATTCTTTAGAAAATAAATATTCAATCTATATGGTGCTTGTACCATTCCTAACAGTAGATTTTGCTAAGTGTTTAATTGACTTTAATTTTTAAATACATTATATATAACTGAAATTATATAACTGTAAAATGATTAAAATTTATAAGGTAGCCAACAGCAGTATGACTTTCTCAACTTGAACCAATCTAATACAGAATTTGAATTTGTAATATGACCAAAGCTTTAATATTTGTTAGTAATTGGGTAGTAGTTAATTGAATTTATTTCTGGCTTTTAATTGCATATTTCTGCAGCACTATTTAATTTGATGTGTTTAAAAATATGTTTTGGCAAATGAATTAGATTTAAGTTAACCAGGCCATTTTCTGACAACTCCTAGTCACTTGAATGCTGGTATGCTTTGGGATTAAATGAAAAGTTTTTTTTTATGTAATAAATGTTAGCGCAATAACTGTCGATGTCTTCTTACTACTATTGTTGTACCATCTGTAACTCAAAAAAAAATTAAGCGAAAGTAAATGAAGTATTTAATCTGAATTTGCTGGTTAAAGTTGAAGCAGTAGGTTGTAACCTAACCTATTAGAAAAAAAAAGTTTTAATGTACGAATTCAAAAGAGAATCTATCTTTAATTTAAATTTTTAAATAGTCATGACACCTATAGTTTATAAAATGAACTATATTTATAAAAAGTTTAAATAGCAAAATCTTAAGGAAGCTGAAGAAGCTTTTTAAATAGCAAAACCTTAAGAAAGCTACTTCGTTCTTCAATGATTTAAATTTAGTTTTATTTAACATATGTATTTTTTTTTCGAGTCAAATATAAATTAGTATATTTGGTAACCCTTAATTACAAAAAAAAAAAAATTAAACTTTGAAAATATAAAATATAAAGCGTAAAAAGAGAAATTAAAAAATGGCGTTGTTAAAAGAAAAAGAGTTGGGGATTATTTTTTTAATCCCTATTGATTTTTTATTTCGTATATTTAAAAAAACAAATCACTGCTTTTATTTAGTTACAAAAAAAAATACGTCCTGAGCCTAATCTTAAATAAGGTTTTTTTTTTTTTGGTTTTTAGTTCTATGTCAAAGTAAGTATGGTGGGGAACTCTAATCTTTAAACTTTTAGCCTTAAGTGTACCTCTCTCAATTTAAAAAAAAGAAACAAAACAAAAAAAAGCAGAAGTTAAACAGGGTTTTAAAATATAAATGTATGCAAAATATACATATATATATTTAGCATTAGAACACAATTTATATACATATAAGTACTTACTTATGCACATATATACATACTTAAATTAAGTATATATATACTTACATAAAATATTTATTTTGAAATTAAATATCCTTTTGGGGTTTCAAAGAATTGCAGTAAAAATAAAAACAAAAAAAAAGTAAGAAGTTATTAAAAAACGGTCTAAACATATAAATAAAAAGCAAAAATGTCCCAGAGAAAGTTTTAGTACTCTTTTTTTTTTAATTTTTCTGTTGCCATATAGATTCAATTTATATTTTTTATTATTTAATTAAAAGAATTACAAACAAAAAAAAAAACAAAAGAAAGTTATTTTGAGAAGTTAGTTGAGAAATAATAATAATGAAAATTAAGGTTAAAAAAAGAAGAAAACTCGAATTGAAAGCGAATTTTAGAGTTTAAATTAGAGAATAGTTTAAATTAAAGTAAAACTTGAATTAAAAGCTATTTATTTAGAATGGTAAGACATTTTTTTTTATTACAAAATATTCAGGAAAAAACATTTAATTGAATAATATTACAAATTCTCTTATAATTTGACCAGTTCTAAGAAGAATTGTAAAGAATTGTAACAAAACCTTGGTAAATAATTCCAAAAATTTAAAAAAATTATACTATAATTATGTATTTACATTCCTAAACATAAATCATCGCATGTTCGTATATCTCGTATAGACATTTTCCATTGGTATGAGGTATTTCGTAACCTTCATAATCCTTGTAAACTCGGAAATCTAGACTTGTATTCCTAAAGTCTACAATTAGTTTGTGACGATGATATTTTTAATCAAAAGGAGTATGACATGAATACTATTATTCATCAATAGAAAACAAAATTAAGAATTTAAATTAGAAAAGTTTTAATCTATATATATATATATAGACAATCGGGGAAACAAATTATAAAATTCTTACAATTTATCAAATATTCAAATTCGGGAAACAAATTATCAAAATATCAAAGCCTTCAGATTCAACCATAAATTTACTTTATGTTCAGTATTCAATTTTGAAGGTAGTTTTTTATATGAACACCAAAATTTTGATTTGTATTCAAAATTAAATAAAACAGAATGTAAAACCAAAGGTTTTTAAAGGCGTAGATTTTTCAAAAGAAAATAAAAACGGTTTAGAATATTGTGAATTGCATAAAAATCTTCTTAAAATTTTATATATAAGAAAAATTGTGAAAAATCAAGATACTTTTTTCAATTTTAAGAAAACTATATATATAATTACGAAAAGCCATTGACATCATGTTAAATTATAATGTTGAAGTTTTCATTTTTGCTTTTTACTATATGCAAAAAATTTGTACAGGTGCCTAAAAATATCAAATTTTCAACTTTTAACCCCTAATAGTTCTTAAACAGGAGAAGCCCCAAAAAGATGTTCTGAGTTAATTTATACCAATATTCTGAAAGATGTTTCGTCTCTCAATTTCCAATTTAAAAATTCTAACTAAAAGCATTTCAGAGTTTTGTAGGAAGTAAAATATTTCAAAAATTCGTCTTTATATAACGGTTAATTTATATATTAAATTAAAAAAAAATTGTGTAATTTTGTTATTAATTTATTAAGGGGAAAAAATATCCTGTCGGTTATCGTTTTTAGGTTGAAAAAAAATGCTAAGCAGAAGCTGAGGGATAAACATATAAAAATAAGGGTTTTACAAATTTTGAAAGCTCCGTAAAGGGTGAGTCTACATAAAAAAGTTGTTCTACAATATTAAATTAAGAGATTTGATTTTGAGAGACCTACGTATAAAATATTGTTTCCAAGTTTTTCCTATCAATCATAAAATTTCTGTCCATGTTTTACGCCAATATTAAAATTAATTTTTATTTCATTTTTATACGATAGCTTTCATTAAAATTGCATTATTTGATTTTAATTTGAATTTTTATTTAAAATAGAGCAGTGGTTCGCGTTCACAATACGATTACATTTCGTCTTTGCACTCTGCGTACAAACGTTTCCTTTAAATAATTTTTCAGTTCATATCACCCTTTATTTTGTCTTTTGTTCAAAAATTTTTACCTGTTGTACAAGAACACAAGTCTAGTCATTAGTCAATAGAAAAAAAAAAATAATCCAAGCCCAATTAGGTATCTTAAAATTTTAATAACTAATATTTCTAATACATATTTAATAATAATTAAATAAATAAAACATAATTTAGAGATATCAAAACATAAATTATTATTCTTTTAACACAAATTAAGTATATTTACATTTAGTTTCAAAATTATAAGAGTTGACATCTTACTTTTTTTTTTTGGGAAGTTTTTACTTTCATTAATACTTTCCAGAAATTCATTATTAAAAATTATTTCACAAAGTATTTGTGAATTCATGACAAATGGACATTAGTTCAGACATTTTTTTTTTTATTGAAAAAAAACTTTTCAAATATAATTTGAGTAAAAACGAGATAGCTTCAGTTTTACATATTCCTATATGGTATAAGATAAAGACTTAAATTGGGAATAATTCTATTCGATAATAACAAAGTTCTAATTAAAACAGTGAAACATGCAATAATTAGTTGAAAGTGCTTTTCAACAATTTTTTTTATTACAAAACAATCCTTCAATTGTAATATAAAATATTTAATTAAATTTTAAATTTTCCATAGCTGATACCATAAAATTTTAATGGAAAATAAATTTATAATTAGTAGAGTGAGAATTAGTTTTGTATTTCTACAAATAAATCAAAAAGCTTTTTGTGCAAAATTCTTATTAAATAAAAAAAGCTATTTTCAACCATCCGTATACAAATTAAAAATGAAAAAAAAAAAAACACAATAAAAATAATAACAAAACATTTTATATTTCTTATTTATATTTATTTATGCCATATAATAAACAATAAAAGCTTAATTATTGTCCTTTTTTTTTTCTTAGCAGCACAGTGCCTTAGATTCCTTCACGAAAACAACTATAAGAACAAGAAAAACACACTCAACACAAAAAAAAAACAAAAAATAAACAACAAAAATACAGGACAAACGACAACTCTATAAATATTTCTCTTTCAAAAACAAAAAAAAAAAACTCAAATTGATATATCCTTACATACATATATAATACAACAACAATAATATTTAGTCATAAAAAAAATCAGATATACAAATATCTTTACTTATATACATATTATATATACTCGTACATATATTATATATATATATGCAAGAATAAAAATTAAGTACTTATTTTATTATTGAAAATAATTATTTGGGGCAAGGACATTCCTGTAAATTTATCTTGTTCGTATATAAATGTACACTAATGTACTAACATTAATACTTATATTAATATAATATATGCATACATAAACACATTAACATTTTTTTTATTTAAAAAAAGAAAATAAAAAAAATTTCTATACAAAAAAATTTCTATATTAAAAAATTTTTATATAAAAATATTATATTAGTTTCATTATCTTTCATGCATGTATTTTCTAAAAATCTAAATGATATTTGAAGAGAAATAAGGACGCAGCAGCATCAAAGTTCATCTGTTTCTTGTCTATTTTATTTTATATTTCCTTTTCGTTTTCTCTTCTTTCACATATTCAAATATATATATATGTATATATTTAAATTTAAAACACAAAATTATTTCTTATAACTCGAAATTAATTTTTGTATGTATTTGTGCATCACAAAGAAAAAAAAAAAAACAGAAACAAAACGACATGATTCCTAAAAAGGACCAAAATGATGATATATGTACTGACATAGGAAGAGAACAATTTTATAAGTTTCATTAAAAATTATCGTGAATTATTTTTGCTCTCAGCTGTCAAACAAAAAAAAAAATACAAACAACAAACAAATTATGAAAGCTTTAATTTAAGAAAACAAAATCACATACACACACACATTTTATGAGCATATTAATTATAATTTTGATGTACATACATAAGTACTTATATTCGGAAATTTATAATATTATGTACGTTTATTTTTCGAATAAAAAAGTCTATATTCGAAAAATAAATATTTGTGTATAAATATGTAAACTGAACTGAATATATATATACATATATATGTAAACTGTATATAAAAAATAAAGGAAGAAATTATTTTTATAGAAGAATAAGAAAAATAACAACAAGAAGAAGTGACCGAAAATAATAATATAATATGTATGTATATTATATTATTATATCGTTCTTTTCTATTTTTTTTAATTATATATACATAGTTCAAATTATGATTTTAATTGTAAATTATTCTATTTTATTTAAATTTTCATTTCAAATTAATTATTTTTAAAATTTTTTTTTTTTCTATTTTTAATTAAATTCTATATATACCGAGTCTTTAAACTATATATTTCCTTTTTTGAAAATGTACACATTTCCCTTTTTTTTTCACTTTAAGTTTTATTTGTTGCGGCGACTATATATTATATCAATAATTATATATTTTTTATTTTTTCTAAATAGGATATACCAACTTAACTAATACATAGAAAAAAAATTCTCTGCACTTAAATATACATTCATTAGTACATTTTATATATATACAAAAGAGGAAATCGCATTCTCAAAATGTCAAAAAAAAAAAAATGTCAAATATAATAGCTTTTTCTTTGATAGTAGTTATTTTAATTTTTTTTTTTTTTTTTGTCTTATTTTCTTTTCAAACTCAATAAAATATTCAAGGTTCAAGGATATTCCAGAAAATCTGAAACAAACAAAAAAAAAAAATAAAAACAAAACAATGTCCTGCAATCTTTTTGGAAAATACAAAAAAAAAAAAGGAATTTTAAATTTTTCATAAATTTCAACCTGGGTAAAAGTGACATTTTAATATAAATAGGACAGAATATTTTTTATTTGAATTAAGAGCAAAAAAGAAAAAATAGAATTCGCATTCATCAACTATATGTATATTCAATAAGGTTTGAATTTTATAGTTATATTTAAGGTTTTTTATTATAAGTAGTTAGATTAGTTAGAAATTAACTTGGGTAAAAAAAAAAAGGATTTAAATAATCATAGTAGGATATTCACAAAATGACAAAGATTAGACCAAGCTTCATGCAGTTTCTCGAATCATTACTAAAATCATTTAAAGTCTATTAGGTTTAAAGCAAGCAAGGACACTGAAACATTTAGTAACTTTCTTCGCTACATTAAACAAATTACTCATTCCACAGACATTTTTTGGTCCACTTTGCATGTCTAAATACTAAATCCAAATATTTAAATTTTCAGACCGTTGAGTAATTTCCTTTTAAAATCGTAAGATTCCTACAAATTGGTAAGTTCAGACATCTTTAATTCTATATACTAAATAATTTATAGTAGGTACAAAAAGGCAAGAATTGACAAACATTTGGCTTGATTCTAAAATTTGATTTGGCTAAATTCTAAAACATACTATAACTATTAACTATTCTAAAACATTCTTTAATTAAGAATAACTATAAGCAAGTATACAGTTTTTGTTGGGAATGAAATTTAAACCCTTTAAATGAAAGTTATGCTAAAAATTCCATCAATCTAATAATATTATATAAATAGTATCATATGTAATATGTATATAACAAAATCATCCTTTGTTTACTTTAATTATCAAACATTTTTGTGTTATTGTGTGACTTTTTTAACATTTTAAATATAGTCATAAGTCAAAATTACAGCCTGTATTTTTCTATTTTTAGCAATAAGGTTCTTAAAATTTTTTGGAATATTAAAATTCAAAACAGAAAAATAAATAAATAAAAAGAAAAATTTGAATGACCAACTAATTAAAAAAAAATCTTTGTTTTTTTTTCTTATGGCCTCTGTAACTATTTGAGTTTTGTCTAGATTTTCTACAATATAGGACGGGCCAAACATTTTATTAATATATATGTAGACAGGATTAATATAAAAAAAACACATTTTTACATTCTGCACTCGATATTAAATATCAAACAAATGTACTATATATAAATTAGGTAAACCAAGTATATATGTATATACATATTTTAGTATATATACTTATATATATATTAGAATTAGTATATATATATTAGTATGTATAGTGATATAGTTTCAAATAAAAGACAAAATATACATTTCAGTAAAAATTTAACTTGATGACTTATTTTGGAAAAAAATTAGTACCAATGCACATATTAATTCCCTAGCCAATATACGCGTTAGCAAATAGTGGTTTCATCCCATTCATCCCATTTCATCAGTCAGTATGAATCTGGCTTTAAATGGCTTTAGTCAGTAAGAATCTGGCACTACCAAGGGAGAATTCTTGGTGTCTTTGGAAGATTCCAACCTCCCTTAGAAAGAAAAAAAAGTAACTGCAACGTTAAAGATTACTCATTTTGTAGAGCATTAAAGCGCATCTTCGTATTTCTCATCAAGCTTGTGAACATTTTTTCAAATCATTTTAAATTGGCTTTCAAAATATTTAAAAAAGATATGTACCAAAAAGTTTGGATTTAAAAACTTAAAGAACAAAATCGCAGTGACGTCTAGATTACAAAATCAAACAAATCCTAAAGATTTCAATTTAAATATTTCAGTATAACTTTAAGATATTTTAGTATAACTTTTTACACCAAACGAAAACGTCCTAAATCTACGACAGATTTCACCTTTAAATTCAAATTTTACCTCTTGATTTTTTAAATTTGAAGAATAAAAATAATAAAAAATTTCTTCTTTATTAATTTCACATACATATATAGAGATTCGACTGTTAAAAAGTAAGTTCAAGGGTTGAAAAAAAAAATTTCTCTTCAAAATTAATTTTTTTGTTTATTTCTAATTTCAAGTAGTTGTCCTTGCAAATTAAATTAAAAATAAAAAAATTTTCCATATGTTCACAGTAGGAGATTTTTGAATATAATAAAAATAAAAGGATCTTAAAAGTCTGGTTATTACTTAAGATAATAAATATATTAAATGATTATGTATACTTATACTTAATTTTTTTTTATTTTTTATATTTAATTTTTGGTTTTTTTTTTGAATCAGTCCAATTTACAGAAATTTTGAATTATTATATAAGATTCTATTTTTAAACTAACAATATATGATCAAAATTTGTGTTATTTTAAAACAATGACAATAAGGTTCCGTTTATAAAAAAAAAAAAAAAAAAAACTAAATCTTAGTATGTACGAGTATATGTGTTCCTACCTACTTAAATTGAATTGTTTCTTAATTTATCTTAAAGTCATGCTGTGACCATTTCAAAATGTATATTGTGTATTTATGACTTCATTTAAAGACAAAAAGCATTCAACCATCATTATTAGATTGAATGATGACCATGTGAATATAATTATTTAAATTAAATATTTTGTTTTATTTTAATTTTACAATAAATTGTTAATTATTTGTTTGTTCTTTTTTTTTTTAATGGCGAAACTGTAGGGGGTTAACTAACTAGTTTGTAATGCTATTTAATTGCGCTATTTTATGCATTTTGAATCATTAAGTCATATAATGTCATTTTTACAAGTCAAATTAACCTAATCTATACTTTATCCCTTATTTACAACAATTTAATTTACCGTTTCTCGATTAATTTTTGTTTCTTCATGCTTTCGGAATTAAAAAAAAATCGTTACAAAAATATTCAGTTGTGGTATTCATTAAATTGCAACCATAATTAAAATATTCTTCAATCTTTTTCGGAAAATTCCATAAATTTTCAAAAAGAAATTACTAAGTACATATACATACATATGTAATATGAATCTAGTTATTTTGTCAAATTTAATATTCCTAAGTATACGTAGTAGTAAAATAGGCAGTGTACAAAATTTTATGATCGATCTAGTTTAAATACATTTTTAACTTATTACCTGTGATTAAAAATATTACCGTAGATTCCTATAAAAATATTACCGTAGTTTTTCGATTTAAAAATTAAACAAGGATAGTTTTCAAATGTTAAAGGTATAATTTGAAACAAAGTGATAAAATATAATTAACTAAATTAATTTGCGTAATTTTAGTGGTAGTTAATCAAAGAAATATTGAAGAGCTTCGATGCTGACAGCATGGTGTATTGAACGAGTTCAAATTCTATACAGGCCACCAGAGTTTTAATAGCAAGTAATTTTTAATTATAAATCCGGTATGAGATCATATATAATGTAAACGATATATAATATTACTTATCTATACTTATATTAATAGTAATACAGATTATGAACCATATCTTAGAGGCAATGCTGGTTACTAAATTTTGTACAGTTACAAAATTTAGAAAAACTTCCAATCAATAAGAGATATGAAGTCAATATCAATTTTGGTTTTTCCGGTTAAGAAAGAATAAACAAGAATAAACAAATCTACAATAGACAAGGATCTGTTATGTTACCTGAAACTGACATATTCACTATATAGTATCTATTTGTTACCTGAATAACATATCGACCGGTTTCTATTTATTATCTGAACTATTTAACCGTTATATCAGAAGCGGAGCAACTCTAAAAGATATGAAAAACAAGTTAAAGAGAATAATAGCTACTTTGGGATAACCGGTATGATTAAACTCATTAATATTATTAACAGAGAGAACAAATTATGATCTTAAGCAAAATCTAATGTCTTTTACAACAGATTTAGGATCTTTATAAATAAATGTCAAACAGTCATATGCAGTTGATTGCGCTATTCTGCAGAATATACTTTAGAGAAATCATATTGACAAACATAAAAAAAAATGGAAGTGGACAGACCAAATCTTCAGAAACAAATATAAATATAAACAAAACAAAATAACGGAATTGAATCATTAATAAATTTTTTAAGGTCATCCAAAGCAAAAAACTATTCTTCCGAAAATAAATAGTAAGAGCATTATTAGAGAAGTAGGAAAACCTCAGCCATCCCAAGACGACTGCAAATTTAAATAAAAAAGAATTTTATCCAGCTAAAAGCTTTGTTTATATTATTTTTTATTATATAAAAGAATAATGTTGATTAAAATAATAAATAATTTTCTAATTTTAAAATTAATAATTTTTCAATTTATACAATAAATAAATTATAGTTTATTTATTTTACAAGTTTAAAACCTTGATGAGTATGTTATAATCTTTTTTTCCTTAAATACAATTTATATTCATATTCTTCATTTAATTTTAAATATTTTTAAAACAAAACTTAACTAAATGAATTTTAATCAAAACTGATGTACTTGTACAACATTTAGATAACAATGATATAACATTTCCCCCTTTTTTTTAATGTGTCTTAGTTTTTTTTCTTAAATCAATTCAAACTTTTTTAATTTAAGATAAGTAATCATAAATTTTATATTAAAAAAACAAAAAAAAAAATTAAAAGAATACTAGCCATTAAATCATAATTTCCTTTCATAAAAAGTAGTTTTTAAATGGAATAACTATTGAAGATGAGAATAAAGTTCAAGCTTGTCGCTGACTATAATGAAGATCGGAAATAAAAAAAAAAATAATAAACTTTTTTATAATTATTTTTAATATTAAAGAATAAAAAGGTCATCTTTTTATTATTTTTATAAATCCAAGAGTAACAACTATTATTAAATTAAACTTATTTTATTTCTTAAATTTAAGTATTTACTATTCATATACGCAATCACTTCTACCGTTACGCAACGCTTATTCTATGTGTATTATATAATAGTGACATTTCTATACTATTTTTGACTAGCGGATTTTTTTAATCACCATCCATTGAAACAACAAAAAAAAAAACTTATGTGATAAAAGAACTTAAATTTAATACCAACAGTAAGCTACAACAAAAAACCATCAGCAGTAGCTAGAAATGCTACTTCTGAAATTAAAAAATACTTAATTAACAAGTCAGTTGTTCAACATATACAGATGCCGTTTTTACCATTGTTCCGACTGGTTCAAGTAAATTTTTGAAGCGGATAACTTTACAAAAAAAGATTAAAGTTTAATTTAAGCCTTTATCAGCTAATTTAGTATTTCAAAAAGAACATTTTTTTTTTTATTTTTAGAGCTAAGGGTTTACTATTTAAGGAGGAAGTTTTCTAAAGAATACTTATAGAGTCTAACTATTTTAATTATATGATTGCATAAACGAAATATTGTGATCGGATTAAATATGAGGGTATAGTTGAAGAGAATATAGTATATAGACTCAACTCAAAAGCAGTTGGTATGCTTACTTGTACGATACGTTTCAATTAAAAGTCAATATGATCAAAACATTCTGTTTATCTTACTATTACATTTTATACTGCCTCAGATATTAATGTCTTTGATCAAAATATGCCAATTAATATTTCAGATTAAGTTTAGCTACATGGACTCGGACTGTAAAAGAACTTACGCAATACTTTAGATAGATAGATAGATAATTTACTTTATTATTGTCATTAATGCCAATAACAAGTTTATAGGCCCTTTTCCTTTCGGATGTGGACCATAATAGCAATACTTTAATATATTAGATTAGAAAGAGGAAGGAACTATTATAGCTGCAATGGTAATACATAAAAAACCTAATCAAATCGGGTTGAGGGACATAATTGAATTTATCTTGAAACAAATATTCAATAAATATTTTTGATACATACTTAAAAAAAATGTATGTATATTAATATTGTATTAAAATTATATTAATTTGATTACATTTTGTATATCAAAATAGAACTTATGGTCCTAGAAATATGTCGTTACGAAATACATATTAAAAACTTATTATGTAATGTTATAACTAGTTTACTTAGGAGTAAAAGATTAAAAGATACTTATTTTATAAAACTATTCTTTAGTATGATTACTTATAACTTAATGTAAATATAATATGAAACCAAAAATTGCGTTCACACAGATATGTAATAAGAACATTGTTAATTGAAACCTTTAAGAAAATTAGTACTTAATCATGATCAATAATCAAAATAACGGTAGAAACAAAATACATTTTTTTATTCCATAATATAAACATATGTTTTAAAAATTTACAATATAATCATAATGGAATAAGTCTTAATTTTTAATAATGGTGGTGGCAACAAAGGGTACCATTCTATATTCAAGTCAGTACTATGAAAATAAATATTAAATAAAGTTAAAGTACTACACATGATCTTGAATGCCAATGGTGTCAGTATATCTCATTTACTTTTTTTTATACTTAAATGAAAGATTTTTTTATAATATAGATTTTTCTTACAGTGGCTCACAACCAAAATCGAAATATTGAGTGTACCAATGGTTTTCGGAAGTTAATTGTATGATGAATTAAATTCCTTGGTCCTAAGGACCGTAGTCCCAGAAATGAAGAATATGTAAACAAAATGTCCGATTGAAATATCGCAATAAAAACAATAAAATTTAACTTAACTTTCGTACTTTTAAACTCTTTAAAACAAAATTTTTTTGGGTATAGTTACAAGTAAGTAATTAGAGAGAGACCTGATTTCATTTTAAATTCGATATTATAATTGCCAGATGTCTCTCATATTTTTCGCAATTGTCACTTATCGACATTTTTATCCTTTTCATAAAATTCATGAAATTGTCCTTAAATTTAAGAGAAGTTCATATTTAGTTCGTAAAGTTCATTACGAATACTGCACCTAAAGAAAAAAAAGTAAACCCAGCTTAACCCTTATAAAAGAATTGGTACGTGTTGACGGATAAAGCAAGATTAGGTGTACTCTCTATCCACAAGCAAAACGTTACTTCAAAAGGAAATAATAAATGGTAAAACTTAACCTCGTACAACACCACAAGACTGATATGGCCCAAAACCGATTTAAGACGATCTAATGATAATAGTTTCTCTTAAAAGGGCAGATATTGGAATAATAATGGTTTTAGTCACTGTCTAATTGAGAAGCATGCCAAAAGAAAAGGCTTATTCACAAACGATCACTGTAGAGGCGCAAATATAAAAAAGAGGAGAAACCGACTTTTTATTTCCTTTGCACATGCCTATAGCATTGTCGGCTAAAAGAAATACCCATTTAGGACAATATCTTTTCAACAATCTCAGCGATCTAGCTGGTAAAAATCTGAAAAGCATTTTTCGCTTTGGAAAAAGCTCAAATTTGTTTTAACGAGTAAGATAGAAAAGTTTCTATGTGATATCACAATGGACCAAATACGGTGTATGTGTGCCTATTCGACAGCCACTTTAATTTTACAAAATGAAGTTTTAATTGCTAAAAAAAAATATCTAAAATTTAAATAGGTCCTTGTAGTTGTTGTACATTTTAATCACATATTAATCTGTACATTTTAATGATTTATGATTCATGGTTCGGTTCATTTAATGTACATATAACTACTCTATATTTATCGGTTGCTTGCCAGTGCGGTTTGTTTTCTTGTTTTAGCTATTTGTTTTTGTAAATAATATGTGGTATAGCCATTCTTACATATTATATCGTGTTATATATATTTCTTTCTCTGTCTCTCTTTTTAATTTTTTTTTTTTTATTAATATTTAGTTTTGTTTTCGTCAACGTTCCCTAGTTTTAGCAATTTCTGGATTTTCTTCTTTTCTGTTTTATTTTGATTATAAGCCAGAGCTAAAAGTATTCTACGCTTTATTTAAATAGCTACTGCTAATGATGAACATAAAAACAAAACAAGATAAACGACAGGTTTAAAACAAGACTCATTTAAGTAATACGAAAAAAAAAGAATTAAAAAGAAAATTAAAAAAAAAAAATACCAAAGACAAAAAAAAAAGAAAGAAAAAATGAAATATGATTTAGTTACATTACAATGTAAAACATATTTAGTTAATGGAAATTAAACGTAATGTTGTATTCTAAGTATTAAAATATAGTAGTTAGTATAGGTATACTTTGCAAGTTAAATGTAATGTGAAAATAAAATGAGTATAAAAGAAAAAAAAAATTTTTTAAATATTTAAAATAAAAATAAAGAGATACCTGTTATGACATAAATGGTAAAAACAAAAAGCGAGATTGGTTTGTCTCCGTATTTCTTTTGAATATTGTTCGAATTAATAAATGATCTTTAAATTTAACAATTTGTGTAAAATGTAAAGAAATTAAATCATTGTTTTGACTTTAAGATGCATTATTATATTAAAGATGTAATAACGTGATATATAATTTTCATTTAAATTAAATCGTTTTATTATTTCATTATGTTATTCATATATTATAAGTACTTAGGTACAGGTATATTTTATTTAATTGGATATAACATTTTTTATTTCTTATTGAAGTACCTAAAATAAATAAGTATGTACCTAATTTTTTTTTATCTGTTGTTTCCCAATTTTATTATAATATTTCAGGTAAAATTTTCGTATTATACTCTCTTCTAGTCCTTCTACGTTATTGAAATTTTCTTTTTATTGATGAAGGCTGAGCTAACGTGCCAGTAATCACTATATACACTAAATTCGTAATGTACCTTCAAACCTTAGAACACCTTATCGGCTAGAGTTGATTGTAAGTTTCTTAGATTTTAGCCACGATGATACCAATCTGACGGAAGAAGCTTTGAAAGCTTTTCAGATCCATGTCAAAAAGTTGATCATAATATTGAAAAAAGGAACCAACAAAATATTTTCGCCCTTTCCTTGACAGACTGAAATAGGTGCAAAGAAAGTGCTTAACACTCTTTGTCGCGAAAATTTCTCTTCAAAATCTATATAGTTAATCTATACAGTCTTTGATTCAAGATTATTACATCGCATGAGTGTAGCATAATTTTAGGCCTTTATTATTATGAACAATTGTGTTTTTAATTTCCTTAACAACGCATCCTTGGACAAATCAAGTTTATTAATTTAATTTTTAGTATTCTTCAGTATAGATCTTCAATTTTGCATTGTTGTCTTTTTACAAATGTTATATAGAAGGTGGATTTTAGTGCGTAAAAATATGATAAGGTTAACTGTTTTCTAAAGATTTTCACCTCACTTATAGAGAAAATATAAGAAAGTTGACAAAGTACTAAAAAAAAAAATTATTGCAATTGATTGATATTTTAACAGACACCATTGTGACGACAGACGTATTACTTATAAAGAATTTCAAATGAATAAATTAATTTAAAATATTTATTTTAACACTTTTATAAAAACATAAAGTGATTTGCACTCATTATAAGTAAAAGGAAAAAAAACTTAAAATCTAAATTCTGAATTCAAAAATATAAAGAAAAAATAAGTAGGTGATCAAGTTGTGTGTTTTCATGATTCTTGTAATTCAAAATGTAAGTTCTTGATCGTATAATATTAATTAAAACAGGTTGCTAAATATATGATTTTTTAATGTTAAAGTAAGAGTGAAGAATATCATTTACTTATTATCATTTTGCTTTTTAATTATATTTAAAAAGTAGTACGCATTAATTCTGAAATAAATTGATAAATTACAAAGTTACTGTACTGTACCAATTTGAATTTCTATATATAATAATGTTAGATGCTGAATGATAGTAGCTCTAAGATTAATATAATACATTTATGTAGGAACAAAGTTCTACTTCTAAAAATATTACAATTTAGAACTTGCAACTATAACCTATTATTATGTTATATAAATACACAAAATAGACTGAAAAAAAGCAAAAGGAAAGATAATTACAATGTTTGATCCACTCCAATGAAAGAAGTGTATGTTAACCGGTTTATAATTTATTCTTAAATAAATTATAAATTTTGAAGCAGAAAAATGGGTTAGAAAAAGTTTTGGGCAATATCTTACCCTTTTTGTGCAATCGATTGTATACTAATATAATATATACCTAATATGTGTTTTTTTTTTCAGCGGGAGGTGTAAATCTTCAAAAGTCACCAAGTAAAACCTACCTCCTTTGGTAGTGTGGGATTTTTACCCAATAACACCACCTTCCCTCGTAGTCAGTATATAATGGGTTAATCACTCTAACTAATAAGAAAAGAAATACCTAATAATTTAATTTTATTTGCTATCTTTAGACATATATTATATGTAAGTAACTGATTTAAAAATTTTTGTTTTAACAAACAAAACTTTCTTTTAACTTTATTGACAAATATATCATTTAAAACTTTTCAGTCATTATTTTAATTTATATTTTGTTATGCTATTAAATCTAAAAGTTCTAAGATATAAGCAGAAACTAAAGCATACTTAAAAACCCAATTGTATTCATTTTGTTTAGAACTATTCTATGAATGAAAACAACAACTGCTATTGCACAAACTAGACCCCCTCAAATTTACTTAATTTCAAAAAAAAAAAAAAAACAATTATTAAAATATGGCCTGGTTATTAAAAAATTACCAAGTTAACATATGATACGCATATAACACAAAACAAATTCTATCTTGTACTTAAATATGGCTACAATATATTATGTACTTAGGTATACATATAGGTAAATATATATAATAAAAAAATAAAAAATTTATAATAATTTGAATCGGAATAAAATAACTAATAGAAGTTACCTATGTATACATTATAATGTGTAAGTACATACATATATATATGCATGTATACAATATGTACCTATGCATTTTATTTTGTCCCCATAGGTACATTTAAAACATTTTATAATAAAAATTTATGCATATATTATGTTATATGTATGTACATTCATATATAAGTAAATAAAATTGTCATTTAAAGAAGAAAAAAACTTTGTATTTTTATGTAGATGTTGCTTTTTACTCATAACTATATTCTATTACCTTATAATATTTAAAAAAAAAACAACAACAAAATTATTCTATCTTGGCTTACATTCGTTTTTTTTTGTTTTATTGATTCTATTTTTATTTTTTTTTTTGTGTTTTTATGCAATTTCAAGGTTAACGAGTTTACCTGCTGATACTGGTGCTGAGATGCTGCTTTATTTTTTTTCTTTCTACTACTAACTAACTATTGTTGTTATTTATTAACTATGGTGGTGATGCTGCTGCTGTTGATGCTACTAATATTAACTGGATTCTCATGCAATTTTAAAAATTTGTTTTTCTTTTTCGTATTTTTTTGTTTTTACTTACATATGTATTAATACGTATAATATGTATAATTTATTTTTTATTAAAGAAAATTTAAAATACGTATGTATACATATATATGAATATGTATATTATTTTTAATATTTTATTTAAATTATTATTATTATTTTTGTTTTTATTTTATTTTAACACTAATCTATGATTTAGTATAGCTTTTTTTTTTCTCATCTTTTACACTCACAGTTTAAATATCACTATAAAAAAAAAAAATACTAAAATTAATAAAAAAAAAAAAGTAGAAAAACAAATAATTAAAAATAATTAATTAAAATAAGAAATTAATATTATAAAAAATAAAACACAAAAATAATTAACACAAAAAAGGACACATACTAGTTTCTTTTTTTTGTAATTGTATTAAAATAATTGTTTTTGTATTTTAAGGATATACATATAATATTATCAATTATATGCACATATATAAGTATGTGTGCAAATAAATAATAAAATTAATTAAAAAAAAAAATGTTAATTTTTTAATTATGGCTAGGTATATATAAATTGGACATTTTTATTTTTCAACATTTATATAGGTATATAGCATATAAATATAGGAATATCCTTTGACTAAGTTCTATTATAAATTGTACATAAAATGAATACATGTATATAGATCATATATATCTACATACATACATATATGAATATATAAAACTAATTTTAAATAGTTACTTTTAATTTTTTTTTATTTAGAATAGAAAATAAATAATTTTCAATTCAAAGAATAGCACACGCAAAACAAAACAAAAAGGATAGCATACGTGAAAATGCATTCCACTTAAAAAAAAAAAATTAATGACTATTATTTTGACCTAATTAATTATTTATTTTTATTATTGCTTTTATTACTTATTATTATATTTTTACTTTTTTATTAAGTAATACAAGTAAGTATTTATTACTGGTTTTTTTTTTGTTTCAGAAAAATATATGTATGTAGTAAAATATTTATAATCTATATATATATATATAAAGGATATTTTTTTTATTTAAATTTTTAAATGTTTCTTTTTAATTTTTTTGCCTTTTTATTTTTTTATATAATATAGACAAAAAATTGTATATACATAGTTATTTATATTTATATATGTAAGTATTAATTAATATTAATATTAAATTTCTTTTAAAGTATAATAATTAATTAAAAATCTGCATCCTATAAATTTCAATTTTGTTTTTGTAATTTCCGAAATTTAAAGAGTAAAAAAAAAAAGGATGGTCATATAGGTACAATTAATAAAAATTGTATTTAAATTTTATAAATTAAAATTTTAAATCCTAGAAATCTCAAACAAAAAAAAAAACGCATCCTTAATTGATTTGATTTTAAAACGTGTTAATCAAACGAAAAAAGGATATTGATGCTGATTATTTTATTTTGAACATCTGAATAAAAAAAAAACTTAAAATTAAAAATAATAAAAAAATTCAAAAATTATATTTTGTAATAAGTAATAATTTATAATTATTTTAGTTTTTAATTTTCTTTCTACCTTTCAATTTAAGTCTATATTAACAATTAATTATTTTAATTAATTGACATCTTAAAAATATTTCATTTGGCGTAGTTGTAAAGTGTTGCGATTAATTAAAATTAATTTTTTTTTTTATTTTAATTTTATCATAAATATTGTCCTTCTTAATTCTGTATATATATGTATGTACATATGCATATGTATATATGTATATGAATATCTATCTATTTTGTTTATTATTTTATTATAGGTATTTAAAATAAAATCCTTTTTCTCATTTATTTTTAATTTTCTATTTTTTTATTATTTTTCTGAATTAATTTCTTGTTTTTTTTTTTTTTTTATTTTATTTAGATCTGAGGAGACGTTTTTTCTTAATTCTTATACTATACATATTTTTTTTTTTAAGATACTAGATATATAAAATTTTATTTCATAATGTAGAATATACATAGGTACAACCATATGTACGTATCGTTATTATATAGCAGTTATTTAAATATTGTAATGTACCGTTTTTCTTCACCCAAAAAAAAAAAAAAAAAAATTTAATTCCTTTTTTTTTTTGTAATTGAAAATTTTAAATATTTTGTTATATTTTTTTTCAAATTTAAATTTTTTATATTTATTTGGTTTTTTTTTGCTTTTGAAAATTAATAACGAAAAGTATATTTTTTTTTCTCTTTTAAAGAAAAAAAGAAATTAATTTTTCAAGACATTTTTTCTTTCCTTTTTTTTTGCTACTTTTTTTTATTTTTTTACCGTTACTATTAACGAATTATTCCGAACTATACGAGTTTAAAAGACAAACTGAAATACAAAAAAAAAAAAAATTATAATGCAGCCATGAGCGGAAACCTAAATATAATAGCTATAATAGATTCTACTACACCAGCTCAGTTCAACTCAACTTTTAAATTTTTTTATTTTATAAAACTAAAAATCCAAAAACAATTTAATTTTTACCTCTCGTAAGTCGCAGGAGAGCCGTTCAGCTGAAAATATTTCGAATTTAAAAAGAGAAAATTAACAACAAAACATAAACCCAACAAACAATAACAAATTATGTATAGTGAAAAATAATGGAAAAGTCAGGTTATATTATAATGTAAATGTAATATATAAATACAGTTATACATAATATATGTATGCATATTATAAAAAAATATGATTTTTATTTATTTGTTTGTATTTATAGTTGATATATGTACATACATATGTACATTTATATACATATGAATGCATTATTGTTTACAAACTAATCTAGGTGTAATATAAACATAAGAATAATATTAAGAATAACAAAAATATTCAAATAAAAGAAATAATACATCATTAAACAACACAATATAATATAACTGTGTAAATTGTAAACTGTAAATGTATAATAAAGTAAATGCGAATTTTATTTTAAACATTGAGCTGAGAGCTGTTGTGTTGTATTGTATAGAAAAAGAAAAATACAAAATAAAGAGATTAGAGATTGAGAATATTGAACAGCTGATTGCATTTAAAAAGCTTCTTATCATCACTTTGAATTTTTTTTGGTTTTTTGTTTACACCAAACCAAACACAATACAAATTTTTAATGTGTCGAACAACAGATGTCGCTTATTTATTGTTTTAAAGTAAAAACATTGTTTTTGGTCGTTTTAAGGCTTTTGTTTTTTACACATAGGTGGGGAAAAAATATAGTCGTCTCTTTTCTGCTTATGTGCTTTCCTATTTAAAGGTAAATAGTCTGTCAAAAAAATATGCATTTTATAAATGTACCTACTAATACATTTCGCTTATTGGTCTCAGCTAAATTTAAGAGATTTTAAATTGTTATACATATTACTTAATGATTGAAATAATTTGTTATTAAAATTAAAATTTAATTTAATTAAAGTTATTAAAATTATTAACTATTTGCAAAGTAACAACATTTTATCACTAATTTAAAAAAAAATAAGAAATTAAACTATATTATATTTTAGAAAATTATTTCTGAAGAAACTAAAGCAATCCATAAGCATAATTCACTCAGATGTTTCTGCAAATTGACAATATTTTCTTATAGCCTATCACGTTATCTATGGGTTGGTTATATATTATGTGTCATGTGATACTAATATTAAATATTCTAATCAAGTTTATATATATTATACTCTCCACATATAGGGCTGGGATCTATATGACCAAGCTATTTAATAATGAATATAAATTTTTGATATGTCTACTTCTCACTGGGCGCTGTAATCAATTAATATAAAAGTAAAATGTTATTTGGGTATTTTTATTAATGGTATTAAACAATAAACAGATGATTTGTATTTATTAACATAAAAAACATATGTTTTTGTTATTTTTTGGTAAATAAATAAATTTTGTTTTTAAATTTTGTTAAACTATTTTAATAATCCTAATTCTATATATTTAAAATGATTAAATCTGAGAATAAATCATTTAATTCTGTCGTAAAGACGGATGTAATCAGCGATTCTGATAACAAAAAAGTGGAAAATTTTAAAAAGTTTGATTCAGAATTAAAAAATGAAAATAATTTTATTATAATAACTAGAGAGGAAATTTTGCGAAAAAGAAAAGAACGAAATGAACTTAAAAAAGTAGAAAAAGCTAAAGAACGTGAAGCAAAACAATTAGAGGAAACATTTTTTAAAAAATCGGATAAAATAAAAACCCTTGGTAATGAAGAGTTTAAAAGATATCAATCTAAACAACTACAAAATATACAACAGCGTTCCATAAAAAGTAAAAAAAATGAAAGTTTTAATATCTTAGATTTTTTAGTTACTAAAAGTAGTATTAAAAAAAAAGATAGATTATTAAATAATAGTAGAAAACAAGAATTAAATTTGAAAAAAATTAATCGCGGAAAAAAACGTGAAAATAAAATAAAAGTGATTAGAAGTCGTTTAAAAAAGGCTATAGTAAAAGCAAGAAAAACTAAGAGGGAGCAAATATTAACTGACAATAAAATATATAATTCAATTTTACCATGTCCTGAAAATTCTAAAAATTCTCTTCTAACTAAAGCTTCTGATTCTACACCTGAACAACTTGAGATTATTAAGAATAATGTTACATTGGATATTGAAAACGAAAATTCACTACAAAACAAAATTTCATTAATTGAAAATAAAATAGAAAAATTAAAAATCAATGATGCTAACTGCACTACCACTGCCTTAAAAGAAAATATTCATTCTAGAAAATTTAGAAGGTTAGTAAATATTTAAAGGTTTAAAAATTATAAGTATACTAAAAATAATTTTCAGTTATTGTGATAATTTAACTTCTTCAATTCTTCGTAATTTAACTGAAAATTTAATACGAAAAGTTCATGGATTCCAAAAACGAGCATATCAAAAAAATGAAATTAAAGCAAAAGCACATCGTAGATATGTTATGGGATTTAAAGAAACTGAAAGAGGATTAGCAACCAATAAAATAAAATTAGTAATTATTGCACCGGATTGTGAAAAATGTGATACTCCTGGTATGAAATTTATGACTAAATTTTAATTAATTAACTACTATATCATCTAACTATTTAATATTTAAAATCTAAAATATTCTATTTCAGATGGTATTGATGAAACAATTGAACGTATAAAATTAAAATGTAATGAAAATGAAGTACCATATTTATTTTCGATACGAGGACGTCAAATAGCTTATTGTTTATTTATTAAAGTACCAATACATTGTCTTGGTATTATAAGTTATGACGGAGCACAAGATATATATAATGATTTAGTAACAAATTTAGTTATAGAACGAGAAAATTATTCAAAAATTGTAAATGAAACAGAATTAGAAAACGTTAAAAAGGCTCAAAAAAATTCTGAATAAAATTGAGTTTGGTTAAATACTTTAAAATTAATTTACTTAAAATAAAGGCTAATGATGTAATGTAATGAAATATATTTTATTTTGGTTAAATATTTTTATAATTAAAAAAAAAGGTTTTTATTATTAATTTTTAAATGATTCTTATTTCCGTTCAGTTATGCTGATTAGTGGTAACATAAGTAATATACAATTATGTTAAGTGTTCAGCCTGTACAAAGTGTACAAAGTGTATTCATAACAAAATATTAAGTTTACTTTTAATTGTAAAAAATTTTGAGAAATTCCGAATGAAATCGATTAAACTTTTTAAAATATTATGCAAATTGCAGAAAAATTAAATTAATTTCGGGAATGTTATAGTCTATTATTAATATATATTAAAATTAATGGTAATCTTAGAATTTTAAGAATTTTTACTAAATCAATCCTCATCAGTCATCAGCAATTAAAATAATGAAATAAAAGCCTCAGAGAAGTTTTTAAGTTAGAGTTTTAGAAATGAAACCTTCTTTAAACAGTAAATTGTTAACACTAACAATAATGATTTATTAATAAAATTTTGAATAACTATAAATAAATTACATTCTTTTTAATTTATTAATTGTTATTTTATTTTACTACATGTTAGCAACAGGTGTTACTTTTAAATACAATAGAATAATACAAATTAAACAAAAAAATGAAAGAAAATCATTTAAGTATTTACATATACTCATAAATACCCAGGGTATATTCCTTTATTTTACATCGTCATATTTAAGATATTATATACATACATAAATTCTCATTTCACAAAATAAACATTTCCAATATTAAAATATTATTTTTTTTATTTCATTTCAGTATATACGTATGTATGTATGTATGTATATACAATTCAATGTGTACAGGTACACAAGTAATATAAACGTTTTGAGTTAATTAAAAGTGACTATGAGGAGCATAATATTTTTGCAAAACTCCTTTATTCAATTCTATTTTAAACAATTACTTTACAAATTATAATAAAATAATAAATAAAATAATAAAATACAATTACTAAAATTACTTTTTTCTGATCCTTTATTTTCGATTTATTTTCTTACTTTTATTTTGAAGTACAAGATATAATTTTTTCTGAGTGTTTTCCCTTGAATAGATCCTTGTCCATTAAGGATCGTACTACACCTAATTGTTGGTAATGGCCACCTAATTTGTTGTTGGTGCTTTATTCATATGGTTTTTTTTTTTGTTTTCAATGCACATGTGGACAGAGAATTATACAGCCTTTCGTGTTCAGGCGTGGCTGTAAATGTCGTAAAGGGGAATAACTCTTACGACGTGTGTGGGATTCGAACCTATACCCCCTTGGCGTTTACAGCGTATTTTATACGCTCTTACCTACTAGGCCACCGAGGCCCCATTTTCTTTTTTTTTATAAGGAAGTAATCCCATATTGCATATTTATAGGCTATATTATAAATCTTTTGTTTTAAAATGATTTGGATGGGGGAGGAGGAATGTAAATATTATAATGTACCTACTAATATTTTATATTTTGTATATGATTTTTTTTTATTTATTATTAAACATTAATTATGTAAAAAATTAATTATATAAATTGACTTTAATGGATATTGAGCAGTCAAATAATTGTGGTAATAAACACATTAATTTTTGTAATTTTTTTTTTTATGATTTGTTATAAAATGGTAGGTATTTCTAAGTTTTTTATTTTTTCAATTTAAAATCAGTCTTCATTTAATATCAAGTGAAATTAGAACTATTAGAAAGTATTCATTGATAAATTACTTATTTTTGTTTTTTGGCTCATTTGTATTTTTCGTTGATCATATAAAAAGAGAAAAAAAAAAAAATCCCATCAAAAATGAGTTTCAAAGAATACCCTCAATTAATATTAGTATATTTTTCGGCTTTATTTTATTTATGTAAAATTTTTGGTATTATACCACATTCATTTTCGGAATATAATCATTCTAAAAGATTACGAAATTCAAATGTTGGAATCTTTATAACAATTATCAATGTTGTAATATTATTTGCTGGATCACATTATTTAATAATGTCAATGAATAGTACAAATGAAAATGATGAAAATGATGCTGGTGAAAAAAATTCTTCAAGTAAGTTTAAAATTTAATAAAAAATTTTTTTAAAACTGATGATCAATTAATTATAATATTATTAATATTTTTTATATTTTTCTTTTTTCCCTTTATAGATTCTTTAACAATTGTTATCGGTTTGGTATTAAATTATATTAGTCCAATAATGATGGCAATTGATTTATTTGCATGGGTTTATAATCGACAAAAAATTATTGATTTATTTGAAGAATTTAATATAATGGATATTAATTTATATAAACAGGGTATTTTAGTTAATAATATTAAAATGCGTTTACGTATATTAATATTGATTGGTTTTATATTTTTAAGTGAAATAACAATAACATGTTTAACATATTATATATTCGATAAATTAACAATATTATATTTTATATCATTTTTTCCAACATTTTTAAGTGCATTAGATAAAATATGGTTTTCATCGTTATTATTGGCATTACGTGAACGTTTTAATTCATTAAATAATTATATTGATCAAACAGTTGATGAATATAATAAAATAAGAAAAATTAAAGAAAATATTGATGGTATTAATGAAACAAAAAATTTTGGTTATTTACATAAAGAAATTTTAACAAGAAATATTGCATTTAATGATAATAAAATTTATCCAAAAATTAATATAGATAATAAAACAAATTATTCAATATTAGGTGGTATTAGTGGTGGAATTAAAGATTTTGGTAAAATTGATAAACCAATAATACCAGTTATACCATGGAATGGTAAGTTAATAATAAGATTCTTTTTAAGATTATATATATACAGATATATTTATATACGATATACATTTTTCAAATATTTGTTTATTCTAAATTTTATTATTGTTCAAATATAGTATATCCTTAAATTATGTAAATGGGGGTCTAAGTGACCAAGTGGATAAGAGCGTATAAAAAACGCTTTAAACATCGAGAGGAGTGTGGGTTCTTCTTCTTATTCCACTTCTTGAAGCCAATTGTACAAACATTTCTTGAGCGATTTTTATATTTTATTTTAGATATTATTGATGTTTTTCGTTTCAGCGTAGCTTTTGAAAAGTATAGGAAAAAAACAGTAGGAAAATATAAGTAAAGTTAATATAAGAAAACTGAAAGTGGTCTGATATATTGCAAAAGAAATCAATTCGATCCAATTTTTTGATTTAAAGACAACTAAATCAAAAGATGCAGTAGAATGAGAATTTTTTTGATATAGTTAAGATGGATGCTAAATATGTGGATTTTCTTTCCCGTTGTAAAACATACTTTTCTTTAAGATATCAAATCATTCGGCCTAACGATTTTCATATATAAGCTGGCACCCCTCTAACTTCTTTTAGTTACCTCGACAAAGTTCAAAAGCTTGTCTTACGCCTAATTGGTAATCCCGTATAGCTACTAACACCCATTTCTCTCAATATTCGCGAAACTATTGAAGATATTTCACTCTTTTACAGATATCTTGTAAGTATCGATACTTGCTCTATTGAATTAAAATCAATTATGGCTCCACTCACAATATTACATCGTACCACCAAAACGTACCATATTACATCGTACCACCAACAGTTATATACACTGTGGAAATTTCTATGTAGTTTAAACCTGGTTATGGAAACTCATTCATTGTGTGTGAGAACTGTTAAGATGTGGAACATGCTTCTACCCTGTGTGTTCCCTCTGTCAATAATGTTTCATTCTACAATTTCCAATTATTTAAAAAGAACTTTGTCAAATAATATCATTTTGTTGGAGCCGTCAAACCTTCATTTTATAGTTTTTTTTTTAAAACTCGGGAGACTCCTCCAATTTTTGGTTTCAACAATAAAAATAACTAAATAAATAAATTTAATAACTAATAACTAATAACTAAATAAATGAATTTTTTAAGAAATTCACAAAATAAGTCGCAAATAAAATGCTGATGATGATAATGCAAATTATTGAAATACATACATTTTACAAATAAAATAAATTTTTTAAATTTATTTTATGAATTTCTGAATCCGATTGAATTTCTGAATATAAAGGAATCCGTTCGTTGTATTTAGGAAGGGTTTTAAAAAAATACATAAACAAGATACCTTACCTTCAATCAGCTATTAATCTCTTCATATTCACCTGTATTAATCTTTAATCAATAATTGCATGCTTATACTATGCCTATCAGATCATATTACATTTCGCAATCTATTAATAATCTCAACCTTTACTATAACTATTATTATTTTTGGGTATTGCTTTTCAATTGCATTCATTTTAACATTTTGAATTTTTTGACATACATTTTAAGACAAATCCTTAAAATGATTTTAATTTTTATTCTATTTAAAAAGTTTATTGTATATATATGCGATATTTATGTATTAGTATTATTATTATTTATTTCAGTTAATTTTAAAATTTTCTCACAGCTTATTTTATTTATTTATATTAATTGTACATTAATATTATATTTATTTTGTTTGTATTATATATTTTATATTTACGCTATATTTGGTAGGAAGGGGGATTTATTTTCAATTAATAAAACATGCTACCTGTGTAGGATTTGTACCCGCACTCCCTTGGTTAGTAAGCCACGTGCTTAACCAGTAGGTCACCGAGGACCTTCTCTTACAGCTTATATTATTATCTAATAGTCCATACATATATATTATAAGCTTTCTTCAAGTCTTCGCATTCAAAAATAGAAAAATATATTTCAAATTCTTATTATTTTATATTTAACAGTTATAAAAAAAACTGCACAAAATTTTAAGATTTGATCGGCTAGGATGTTTGAGTGACATAACTAAGTTTTGGACCCCTAAAATTCAAATAAATTAAAAAGTGTAAATTGCATACTTATAGGTTCCTTTAAATAAATTTAAGTGTTATTCTACATATGTATTATTATATTCTATCCATATTCACATAATTGTTTTATGTTTTTAAATAATTGACAACATATAGGTATATTGTTTCAACTTCTTAAAAATTTTGATAATTTGGAGGTCTATATGTAATTAATGATGAACAAATGGAATGAACAAATACTTTTATAAATAGCATATAATCTCAAATACGCATATAAATAGCAAATCTACTTTTATAATAACATATCCTGTTCTTTTTGCAAGATTCTAATTGGCATTTTATGTTATTTTGCAATCATACATTTTACCGAGCAATGCTTATGGGTATAAAAATTTATTTTGTTCGGAGATTCGAATAAAAATCCATTTTATTGAATTAAGGAATCATATCTTTACCATATGATTTTAGGTTCCTCTGATTTCAGACAACGGTTCTCATACGATATTGTTTAAAATATTGAGCTAAAAAAATAAAAAAAAATCCTGAAATCATTACCATAGATTCTCTTCGAAAATTGTATTACATGTTGCAGTTAGAAAACATTATACCTTGTAAGAACTTTTATTCTTTTCGTATATTGTCCAATTCTAACAAATGATCTTAAATACAAAACACCGTACCATCCTTACCCATTTTTCTAAAAGTTTGAACATTCAGTTAAGCATACCTTTATTACATTGAAATTCATTAGTATTTATACTTAATTATAAAAATATTATTAACATTTTGAAGTTTTTTTTTTTTTTTTGATATCCCTTCAGACAAAATTTTAACGCAAGATACAAAATTACGTAAACCCCAAAATAAATTTACGATATTACAATCAAAGGAAAATATTTTAAATGATTTGGATAATTTGGAAGATAAATTAAATAATTTATGTAGATTACATGATGAAATGTGTGAAATGGGTAAAACAATTAATGGAATGTGGAGTGTACAAATGCTTTTATTAATGGCATATGGTTTTATGAGTATTACAGCACAATTTTATTTTTTATATTGTTCAATGACAGACCAGGTAAATATTAATTACATACATACATTTACATTAATCAAAATATATTTTAAATAATATCTATAATTACATTTTTAAAAGGCTGTACCACAATTATTTATTTCATCAGAGAATTTAGGATTATCTTGTATTTTTGTAATTTATGTTGCAATGAAATGTGTTTATGTAATATTTTTAAGTTGGCAAACAAAAATTGAAGCACGTCGTACTGGTGTTTGTGTACATAAATGTGCTTTAGCAGTTGATGATAATAATATTTATGAAATTGTAAGATTGTTTCATGTTTGATTCAATATTTAAAATTAAATATAAGATTTAAATTAATCGAGAAAAATTATTTTATTTTCTTAAGGTTAATCATATTTCATTAAAATTAATGAATCATGCAATTGATTTTACTGCTTGTGGTTTTTTCAATTTGGATATGACAACATTATATGCTGTAACTGGAGCTATCACTAGTTATTTAATTATTTTGATTCAATTTAATTTGGCTGGTAAACAGAGCCAACAAAAACCAGTTGATGAAACTGCTTCAACAATTGCAACATCACTTATTACAACAGCTCTGTCATCAACACCCAGTCCAACAGCAATTAGTGTTTTATTGGGAAATGTAACTATAACTACACCAAAAGTTACTAATTAAATGCTATAATTAAAATATTCAATTTAGTTTGCTATTAACTAATTGTTTTTTTTTGTTTTCTTAATTTAATGTTTGTATATTGGTTTGTGTTTTTTATTTAAATGTGACCTGATAAAATTAATGATGATTGTAAACTATTAAAGAAAAATATATTGTACATTTCTGTTTTTTAAATGTGAATTAAAGAAAATTTTAAAATGAAATAGTAAAAATATATTATTTGATATGTTTTTGATCGGTTCTGTGATTATTCTCAATATTTTACTATTTTACTAGGTTTTTAGGGTTTTTTCAATCCTTTTAGATCTAAATTTCTCATCCATATATGAATTTTAAAAATGCTTCAATTGTCATTATAGATTATAATTTCGAACAAATACGTATTTTATCGAGGGTATTTCAATGTATTAATGAAAAATAATGGGTTGTTCTATTTGTATATAACTATTTAATTCTTATGGTACTCTTACAGGATTTTCATATATATATCTGATTTTTAATCAAGGTATCATAAATTTTGTACTTTGGTCCTGCATAGTCAATTTTTGTATCGTTGTACTAAAATAAAAGTTTAAGGCTTAGATATATAAAAAACTGTTTTAAGGTTTATTTATTGAAAACGTTTTAGATCTATTTTAAATGAAACAGAAATTGTGAATTTTTAAACTTAAACTGTTATCATTAAACACGTTCACGGTCAGTGTCTGTGGGTACTTGAGTGCCGAAGATCATCATAAGTAAAAAAGAAACTGAAAGAGATAAATGAATAGGAGTTTTGGCAAAGTTAATTAATTATTGTATAGGTAATAATTAAATAAAATTTAGGTACCGTTATTTTGAACGGTATATTCCACCTTGATCTAGTCAAACGCTTCAATTGATATTACGAGTCATAACGGTAAACACCTTCTTGACGGGACTAACTAAAAAAACCAAACCACAATCAAACTAGATAGTACATTATAAAAATAACAATTGTAGATTGAATTCCATGAGTCTTAAATAAACAAAATTAAAACAATCTGCCTAATTTTTTTAGTATTGAAACAAAAAAAAATAGCACCACTATCTATCTATACCTATGGTTTTATTCAAAGAGAGTTATTACCAATATTGCAACAAAATTGCAGTAAAAATAAAAATGAAATATCACTTTTTAAAACAAATTATCATTTTTAAACTAAATTTTTAGTTGGAAATAACTCTTTTAGACACAAATCTACTTCACTAATTCACGTAAATTATCCTGGAGAATCTTGTTCTGAAAAAAAAAACAAGTTGAAAGTGCAAATATCTTCTTTTGAACAGACAATCCTCAATTCACCCAACAAAATTTACTAATAGTAATAAACCAAGAATATTCACCTTTACTTACAATGGGTCACTAAAATTTGAATTAACTATTGATGTTTCAATATATCTATGACGGTATTTACCGCTTTGACGTTTTACAAATCCATATCTTTAGGCAAACACGTCACGACAAAATATTCAAATAAAACCATTTTTTGGAAAGACAATATATTAAAAAAGTGCTTGAAATGGGTCACAACATACTGTAGTACGTTTATTTATAATGGGAAGATTGACTGCAAATACTGTCTTGACGTTTTTGAAGTGAAAATGTTGCCAAAAAAACTAGAAATTACTGAAAAGAAAATGTTAATAATTAAATATCTAAAAGGTAAGTAATATAATTTCTCTATTCTTAGAAACTTTTATTAATACCTTTTTTACTTTTAAAATAATAGATTCATTTTTTAATTTAAATTACAAAACAAAAATTAGAAGAAATAAGAAAATTATTTCTTTAACAGCCTTATAGACTTGCAATATTCTAAAATGAAAACAATATGTATAAATAAATATACAATATATTGATTTAAACGTCCAAGAAATTGTGTGCTTTTGGTATGAATACCCTGTTTGCATTGGGATTGTAGAGATAGATAGTGATTGTAAAGTTGTTATTTTTTTTTTATTTATGAAATCTGAGCAAATGTGTAATTAAGAAATAGACTCTAGGATCGTAATGCATTTTTACAACGCAGAAGAACCTATTAGAGAAAACTTGATGTTTAGTTTTCTCAGATTTATGCTACTATGATATCACTCTGATGGAATAAACCTTCTCAAATACATGTCAGAGAGTTCAGCTAAATCTTGGAAAAATAAACTACGAAGAAATGTTTCTTGATAGACTGGGATAGACGCATAGGAAGTGTTCCTCTACTCTCTATAGCATCAATTCTTCTGTAAAAACTATAACTAAAATCCACATGCATAGCTTATCTATACTAGCATGTCT
Source organism: Poecilobothrus nobilitatus (assembly GCA_947095535.1). NCBI lineage: Eukaryota > Metazoa > Arthropoda > Insecta > Diptera > Dolichopodidae > Poecilobothrus > Poecilobothrus nobilitatus. Next base: position 61,163,592 of record OX352774.1, read on the forward strand.
GTCGATAAGACAATACCCCTTATAATAACACCAATAAACTGTCTTATATCATGTCTAGAGAGATATAGGGACACATTTGGATTTTTGTAAACATAAATCTAGCTATGACTCTAGTTTTACTGTAATTTTCACTTTCACCATATAGTCACTACTCTTGGAGAAGGCAGCCACAAAAAAGTTCTTTTTAATATTGTATTTGAGAATTTTTTTGAGGTACGTGCAAATATACAGGTAAGGTATAAAGTTAAGATTAATATTATAGTATGTATATTGAGGATTAAATTATATTTATAGGACTTAATTTTAAGGTTAGTTTTAACTTATATATTTTAAAAAATCGTCTAGGAATCTTAAGATCAAGAAGAATATTTAGCTGTATTTATCGATTTTTTTTATTCATTTTTATATTAATTTTTGATTTTATTTTTGACTTCCATTTCTATTTCCAACCAATATATGTATATCTTACCTCTTGAAAAACAATCTATTTTTAAAAATATTCCAATGTATGTATATCTTACCTTTTATCCTCTTGAAGAATAACCTTTTTTTAAAAAATATTTATGATTTTTAATTTTAATTTAAAATATTTTAGTATAATTTTTAGACAATCCTTTTGTATATATAAATAAAAACAAATTAATTATATAATTTTTTTCTAAGCACTTTATTTTTAATATTATTATAATTTTTGTATAATAATATATATAATATATATATAATATAGCAAATAAGTACATTAAATCATCCTTTTCTATTTTTTTTTTTTAATATCATAATAATAATAATCATAATTAAAATTATGTTATAATTTTTTTTTTTTATTTTTTTTTTCTTCTCTTTCTCATCATTGAATTTTAAATATCATTTTAAATTTTTTTTTTTTGTTTTTTCTTTTTAATTTTATTTCTATTAAATTTTTATATTTTTTTTTTTTTTTAATTTTTTTTTTTTTATTTTTATTTTAATATAATAAAATTGTTACAAATACAAATAGCAATTAAATTTAATAATATTTATTTATTTTTTTTTTTTTGGTTTTTTGTTTTTAATTATTTTATTCTAATATTTTTGCTTTCATTTTTATTTTGTTAAAAATTTTGTTTTAATTATTTCTTTTCATAAAATTAGAATTAATAATCTCTAGCTGGAATTTTTAGTTTTCTTTTTTTATAAATTCAGTTCACTGTGTATTTTAACTTTTTTTTTTTTGTTTTAAAATTGCTTTAATTATTATTATTTTTTTTTGTTGTATTAAAAAATTTTGCTAAAAATTAAGTTAATAAAATGATTTTTTTTAATATTAATATTTATTTATTTTTTATGTAATTTTTTTTCTTTTAATTTTATGTGATTTTTTGTTAGTTTTTGAATATATTTGTTATAAAAATTTGTTTATTGAATAAATATTTATTTATTTATTTATTTGTTTTTTTTTTTTTTTTTTATATTTAACATTAATTTTTGAAAATTGTTAAATAGGGTATATTTGTTTTTATTTTATTTTTTTTTAAATATTTGACTGGGTATTGTAAATTTTGTTTTAAATTATTTATTTAATATTTGAAATTCAGAGTGAAATTTTGAATATTTATTTATTATTAAATATAGTAAGTATATATTTAAAACAAAATATCTATTAAATATTTTTAATAGAATTAAAAATTATATAAAAATTTTAAATAATAAAATTTTTTAATTAACATAAAATGATATTAAATTAAACCTGATAAAATTCTTTTCTGGTGATTTATGATTAAAAGGAATTTATAATATGTATTTTATTTTTAATAACAGCAGTTTTTTAATAATATTAATATCAAAAATTGGGAAATACTCCTATGAAAAATGTATACAGTTTTTGAAATGATTCTTGTTTGGTTTGTTTTGTAATAGGTAAAATTTTCTCTTATGAAAATCATATAATTTTAAGTTTAAAAAAAAAAATTCACAATAGAATTTTTTGTTGCCGGATTATAGTCTACAGAATAGATTATTAAGCATTTTCATAACTAATTTAAAATACAAAAAAAAACTAAAAAAAAATATTTTAGTTGTATATGTATTAGTGCGTGCACCTATTTAATATCACCACTTACAAAATATTAAAAAAAAAAAAAAACAAACAAAAAAAAAAATTCTTCCATCACCACCCTATCTAATAAAATTCATAAATTATTTCTTATGATTCACAATAGATATTGTATTAAAAAAAAACAAATATTGCTCTTATGTCAATGCAATATTCTATCAACACATACATTGATACATTATATTATCTATTCCTATATATTTATTACTTTTATTTCCTAATATAAAGTGTTAAAAATTGTATGTGAATTGAATACTTTTAAAAATTAATTAATTAAAAAAAAAAGAAAAAAACATGTCAAATACTATTTTATAACTTTAAAGTAGGTATTATAATAATATTTAGTAATATTTTGACGTTGACATGACATTTTAACTATCAATATTTTAAATATATAATAATAAAACGGTGAATTGTACACCTCCTAGCTACTTATGCTGTATGCACATTTATTTTTCTATAATAGATAAATTTATTTTAAAACATGTATTGATGTTTTTTAGTGTTTTATAATTAGTGTGTTTGTGTATATTGTATTTATTAATACATGTATTTATAACACAGTAGGCCAAAAATATTATTTGAAAATTGAAAGTATAAGAAAAAAAAAAACAAAATAATAAAATTTTTTTTTCTAATATAAAAGTTTTCATATCAGTTAATAATAAACTGTTATATCGAATTTCATACTTATATGTACATATATGTACCTACTTAAATCATTTTGACATTTTATCATTTGTCATTGCTACGAGTATATTTTATATTAATTGTCATTCAATTTCAATCAATTTTACCATTCAAAAGTTTTTTTTAAATGTTTAAATAAAAAAAAGTTTATTTAAATTTTTGCCAATCAAAAGTATTTTATTTACTGTTTCTTATCACATTTTTGGTTTTTGTTTTTTTTTTGTTATTGATGTTTCATTTTAAATATTTTTAATTTAGTTTTATTTTCAAAAATACTTATTTTGGCAGCAGTCTTATCAAGTGTTTTTTTTTTTTATTTTTTAAATTTAATAAATGCTTTTATTATTCTTGTAAGTTTTTAAATTTAAAAGTTATAACAGTTTTTTTTTTTTTTGTTTCGTTTCTTTTGTCTTGTGGATGAGAAAATCTTAAATCACCAATTAAGATTTATTATCAGGTAATTCACATATGTATGTATGTAATTTTTGTCATTTTTATTGAAATGCATATACATATATATGGATATATGTACATACAATATTTTTAATACACTCTCAAACTTCGATTTGTATCGTTAATTGGAACATTTTACTCACTAATAAATTTGTAATCATAATCGTATCGTTTTACTTTACATTCATGTTGGTAAGGTATGGTTGAATGTTCAATGTGTAGGTATGTTATTTCGTTCGAGAATGAAACAGAATGATTACCGTATCTTGCATAACAATTTAAATCGAAGAATGTTTGTATGCAATGTAATATATGTTTTGGTTTATATTTTTTTTTGTTTTTGTATAAAACAGAAATGCTCAATATTTTAATGTTAATTAAAAAAACTAAAATAAAAGTTAATTATTATTGGTAGGAGAATATTTAACTTTAATATTTTTTTTTTTTTAATAATCTACCTACCTATGTATGTAATTATGTATGTATGTATATTTGAATATACATTGAATTAATTTTGGAATGTTACTTTCAAAAAACTAATATACCTATTTATTATATTAATGGAATTATTATATTTAATCATTTAATTTTTTTTTTTTAATATTAATTACATATTATGATTTATACACGAAAAAAAAAAAGAAAAAATACAACAGTATTAGAGAGATTAAAGTATGTAAGTAAAAATATATTATATAATAAAATATTATTTAAAAAATTTAATTAAAAATGAAAAAAAAAATATTAATAATTTTCTTTTTTTTTTTAAATTGAATATTTAATTCAAAGAATGTTTTTTCTCTTTCTTTTTTTAGAATAAATTAACAATATTTTTCAATCATCCATCATTTGATCATATCATATCAAAATAAATATGTAGTTACTTTAGTTTCAACAAAAATTTTTTGTTGACTGAGATTTGTTATAGATGATCATTGGCAAAGCATCGTTTAATTTTTTGCGTGCAACAACTCATTAAAGTTCGAGTCTGTTTTATACCATATATTTTTTAGGTATTTTTACCGTTAGTATTAGCATTTAGTATAAATATATTTAATTATTGTACTTTGATAACAATATGTATAATCTTTTGAAATAGAATATAATTTTTTCAAAACATTTTATTTTATAGCCGTTATTAAATTACAAAAAAAAAAAAAAAAAACATCCTTTGAAATTATTAAACAAATTCTTTTTTAATTATTTTTATTTTATATATTAAAATTTTTATTGATTTTTTCATTTTTGTATTTTCTAAATTTTATTTAGAATAATTTGTTTTTGTATATTATTGTTTTTATTTTAAATTACTATAATAAATTAATTATTAATATAAAATATAAAAGTATATAATAATAATAAATATATATACAAATAATTTTTAATAACAAAAATATATTTTAAATATATAAATATTATATTGATTAAAATTATTATTAATAGATTAAATTCGTTAGAAAACAGAAGTATATTAAAAAAAAAAAAAAAAAGAACAAAACAAGAAAAAAAAAAACAATCTTTTGTTGTTATTTAATGAAAAAAATTTTTTTTTTATTTTTTTTTTGGCTATAAATTAAAATATAAAAAGAAATTTTTTTTTGCTTACAAATAAAAAAAAAAAGATATTACTCTGAGTAAGATCTTTTTATTGTTTTCTATCCTAAGTACATCATAATTTTTATCTTTTAATTTTTTTTTAAATTGTATAAACTGTTATTTTTGCGTTTTTTTTTTCTCATTTTATTTTATATTTTTATATTAAATAAATAAATAAATGTTAATTATTTTTGTTATTTATTTTTTATTAAATTTTATTTTATTTATTACGCATTATAGTCATTTTGTTTTTTTTTTTTTGTTTTTCATGTTTAATAAAAAAAAAAGGAGGTCATATTAATGCCATATCAAATGTTGTTTCAATAAACAATAAAAAAAAGGAAAAGCAAAAATAACATTTTAGTATTAATAATTTAATATAATATTAATATTATATTAATCAATTGTAAATTTAATAAATATATATAAATGTATATAATAATATATACATTTTTTTTTTATTAAGATGTTGATTTCTGTTTTTTTTTTTTTGTTTTTGGTTTTTAACATAATCATAATTCTGTGGAAAATTGCTAAAAAAATATGATAAGTCGATTTATGTGTATATTTCTTTTGATATAAACCCGAAATCTTTATTTTGTCAAAATTCCGGTTCGACAAATCTCTATTAATTATAAAAAAAAAAAACAAGTTTTCATAATTTATTGACAAGTCATTTTAAAAACAAAATTTAAAATTGGCTTTATTGAAAAATCATCTTTTTCGTATTTATCAGAATTTTAGCAATTTTCCACAAAATTTATATTTTAGTTTTTCAATTATATTTTTTTTTTTTTTAATTTTTTTTTGTTTTTTTTTTTTAAATTAATTAATAACATGTAAAGTTACAAATGTTAAAATTTTTTTATTTTAAGTTGTTTATAAAGAACAAATTTTGTATATATAGTATATAGATATAATATTACACTACATTAAATAAATAAATAGAAAAAAGAAAAACAAACAAACATAATAAATATGAAACACATATACATAATAACAAGTAAGAATTTTGCCATATATATAATATTTTTTTTTTTAAAATATAATATTATAGACGATAAAATTGGTTTTTGGTATTTAAATTTTTGATTTTTTCATACACCATATTTTTCCCCATTTTGTTTTTTTTTTTTTTTTTTGAAATTGATGAAGTTAGTGTATGTGTATTGGAATATTGGTTGATTGATTGATTGATTGGTTTCGTTAAAATCAGGAAGCTTTTATTTTTAATATTTTGAGTTCATTTATTAAGAGGTTGATTTTACATTTTTACTTTTGAATTGGTTTCATGATTTGATTTGGAATGTTATTTGATTGTAGTTATTTATTTTTTCTAAAGAAATAAAAATGAATTAATGCATTATTATTAATAAAAATATTTATAATGAATTAAATTTTTTTTTTTTATTTTAAAATTTTCAGTTTATTGAGTTAAAAAATTAAAATTTATTATCTTAATTGTCGACCATTATTTTTACTTAGAGTTTTAGAAATTAATATCGCTATAGATATACTTTTAATCGAATTGTACTGTTTTTTTTTTTTTTTTGGAATTTTACATTTTTTTATATCCATGTTAAAAGTTCTGAAAGTAAATTCCAGCCAATGGTGTATAGTTGGGTTAAGATATCGACTATTCAATCAAATGACCTCAAGTTTCAATTCCGGTTGGATCAGTTAAATTAAGATATGATATTTATTATATGATATATACATATACATATACTTATTTATTATAAAAATATAATTAATGTAATATAATTAAATAATAACTAAATATATACCTATATCATATAATTAATATCATATCGTAATATTATATAAAAAAAAATAATTCTTGTATAAGATAATAGATGGCACACAAATAAAAATATTTGCGTTTCATATAAAGTGCTATACAATAGCTATGCAGCCGTTAATTACTTACAAGAAACTGATGATTCCTGAAATTGAATCTTGATTGAATAATAAATGACTTAGTGTAATGACTAAGTGCTTCTTATACAATAGGAGTGGAAAAGAAAAAAAAAAAAAAACTGTTGGAAGATTATCAATGATAAACATATGATACAAAACGGAATTTAATGCAACATTAAGTAATTTTATAGATTATTACAATACATAATCAATAGAATTTTAAAGATTAAGTTATACATTTATAACCATTTGAATATAATAGTTTTTTTTTTTCAATTTTAGGTACATTTCATTCATAAATTTAATATTTTAATATTAATTAAATTCATTACAAACCAGTCGTCATTATAATTATTTTAAATTTTTAACCCTTTTTTTTTCTTTTCTGACCAAATAATTAATAAATACTATATTATATTATTATAATTGTTTACTTACCGGATCATCTGTTAATTTTTTTGACTCTGATTTTGTTGTTTCTTCTTCACCACCTAAATTTTAATTAATAATTTATGTTTTTTTTTTTTGTTGTATTTTAAAGAAATAATTAAAAAAAAAAAAAAAAAAAACGAAATAAATAATTAAATATCATTTATTTTCTTTGTTTGAAAATTTAAGATTAAAATTTTTTTAGTACATTAATATTTTATAATAATATATAAAACTACACAATATTATTTATTTTTATTTTTCTATATGATATATATATTAATTTGATTCTATAGAATATTTGATTGGAATTAATTAATTTATGATTTGTTTTAATTAAATTTTTAATATAGCATGCAAGTGTTTAATTATATAAATGTGTGTATATTATATTTGTTGTTGTTGTTTTTTTTTTTTTTTTTTTTATTATAATAATGTCTACTTAATATTTTCCTCTAAATAAAAATTATTCAAAAAAAAAAAAAAAAAAAAATTAAGCATTTAGCAATATTAGCTTAAAAAAATTCTACTATACATATACTCTAACTACTAATAAAATAATATTAAATTTAATATCTACAGATCAATTAATAAACAAAAATAAAAATATTTGCTATGCAATAAATACTAAAAGAATGTACACTCATATCATGTTACATATATTTGGGATATATATCGTCAAAATTTGTCATTCATTTGAGATTCGAACCACGGAAATTTTTTTGTTCCAAATTTTGTTTGAATGATGTAGGTACTAAAATGAATGACTTGCTGTAAAGCTCTATGGTTCGAGCTTTAATTTGGTGAAAAATTTTGGTCTAATATGAAAGACTTAAAAATTCACAAGTCTAATACATAATATGAGTATAAATTTTAATTTTTGTCAAAATAATTTCATATCTATTAAAAATAATTTATTGTGAATTGTATTGTTTTTTTTTTCTTTTTTTTTTATTGAAATTAAGTGTAGTTTTAATGTAATAAAGTGTAGTTTTTATTTAAAATTAATTGATTAATATAAATAATGAAAATTTTTTTTACAAATATTTAAAATACAAATAATGGTTCTACGTTATGGTGAATATAATATTTAATAAAAAACAGAACAGTGTTCGTGTAACATGCTACAATTTAAATATAATTTTTTTTATTTATAACTTTAATATTTTTTAAAAAGAAATTGTAAAAAGGAAAAAAAAATTAAATTTGTAGAAAAAATTAAGGTTTTCTTAAGCTTTTTTTTTTATTAAATTAGTTTTTAAATTATTTATTAAAAAATTATTTTAAATATTTGACGTTTCGACGTTTCATTTATTTCTTTTTAGGTTCTTTATGTATATAGTTTATTATGTATATGTTTTTTTTTCCTTTGATATTAAGTACTACACATTTTTTAATTGTTATTCAGAAAGTATCAACTGTTATTCAGAAAGTATCAATTTTAATTCAGATTAGCCAACTGTAATACAGAAAGTGTCAATTGTAATTTTTAGATTACTCAATTGTAATTCTTTGCTTTCTAATTTACAATTGACGTTTTCTGAATTGCAATTGAGTCTTTCTGAATTTCAATTGGAAAAGATGTGGATAAAAATGCACATATTATGCAATATTGTAAATTGGTTCAAATTGGAGAATTACAAAAGAAAAAATTAAACCCTTTTTTTTTTTTAACAAGCAAATTAAATAATATGTATTCAAAGTGTTAATGTGTACATACATACATTCAGTTTATGTTAAACATGTTTATAAACTTGGTTTAACATTTTTTCAATTATTTTTTTGATGAGAAGAAAATTTATTAATTATTATGAAATACTTTTAAGTTTTTTCTGTAATGAAAAAACGTCATTAGTAAAATTGAAATTTAAAAATTTATGAAAAGAGAGAACATCAAAAGTGTAATTTTAATTTTATATAATATTAAGAAATTAAAAAAATAAAAACATAATTATAAAATTCAGAATTCATTTCTTTATTTCGTTAAGAACTTCAATACTTGTAAAAATTGACAGGATTTTTCCATTAAGTGATCATAGTTTAAACTTTTCTAAATAAAATTAGGTTAAAAAAGCAGTAGGAAAATTGCAAAAGTTTATTACGGATTCGTTATTACGGAAAACTGATTATAAATGTTTTTTACAGTTCCAATATGTTATTTGGAAATGGAACTCCATTGTAATTTTTAGTTTTTTTTTTTTCGCTTTTTATTAAAAATTGATTAATAAAAAACAATTTTGCTAAGAATTTTTCACTATTAGAAAAAAAACTCTGAAACTAAAAAAAATCGAAAGTCTAGAAAGTATGGAAAAAAAAAAACAATTTCTTCAGATTAAAGAGTGAATGTTTATAGCCGATTCTATAAATAAACAATGAATGTCTATATTTTTTAAAGGTCTTGTATTGTAATGAATTAAAAAACTTTATTACTTTGAATCAATTGAGCCAGTAAATGACTAAACTGTAAACTATATTGTTAAATTTTATAAATATGTTCATATGTATATTGTATATGTAACAAAATTGAATAAAAATTTATAAATTTATAAAAAAGTTTTAGTATAACCAAGAAATGTGTCGGTCTGTAGTATTCGTAAAGTAAAGTATTAATTAATTAAAGCATTAATAAGTTTTACAAATTTTTTTTTTGTTTAAAATAAATATTCCATAATAAAAATATGACATAATAAAAAAAAAAAAATACGATTTTAGACAAATAGTTTATAAGTTTAAGAATTTTCAGAATGTTCATTTAATAGATATGAAAATAACAAAGTCTGAAAAATACGCTGTATAACTAAGCTAATCATTTTTAAGATGTCAAAAGTTCATTTTAAAAAATTTTTTTTTTAAATACGTATTAAAGTCGGCAAAAAAAATAAACATAATATAAATTATCAATTTTATTAAAAATATCATGCAATTAATTTGTTTCATGCAATAATTCTTTATAAATTAAATTTACTTATTAAAATAAAAAAATATATAATTTAATCTACTGAAACATATTGAAAATATTATGTAATTACTAAGGCATAAAATATAATAGATCCAGAAGAATGTTTAGAATAATTTGTGTATATATTTTGAAAATCAGAAAATTATTGTAGATTTGTTATAAAATAATTCATATAACATTTTGTAAAATTCATTACAATATTTAAAATTAACATAATATTAAATAAATTCTAAGAAAATCAAAAATTTATTTTTTATTAGGTATATATGTATGTTATTTAATAATTTTGTTTTTAAACTAATGCTCTAGTTGTAATAACGCTACCATCATATCTACGGCTACAGTTACCAACTTGAAACCTTTGTAAGTTATTGTCTTTAGTTATAATGGGGCAACTACAGCCGCCGTTAATGTTTAGTTGAATTTAAAAAAAAATTTTGAATATTGTAACAGAAAATTGTCAAAATTTATACATTTTTGATCTGTCAGTCAGTGTAAACAAAGTATGTAATTAATTTAACAAATATAATTACAGAAATCGCGTTATTATAACTAACTATTTATTAGCGTTAGAAGATAGTTGGTAGCTGTAGACGTAGTTGGTGGTAGCATTATTACCATTATGTCTTTAATTGTAATTTGTTAATTTAAAAGTAAATCGAAATCTCGTTTTATGTCATTAATTAACATTTTAAATAATATTTTAAATATATATGATATTCAAAATGTCAAAATCAAATATGTGAAATCTAAAAGTATTGATACTGGTGTTAACCGTTAGGATGTTCGTTTTTTTTTTGTCAGATAGAATATGGAAAAAAGCATTCCATAATAAGTTTAAGTCAATAAAAAGAAAAAAAATCAAAGAAATAAAAACAAAAGGTATAGTTAGAAGTGTCCACATGACACATTTTGGTAAAACACTTTCTTTCATTCTTTAATTTTAAACATTTTCTTTAACTATGAAGAAAACCTATATAACACAATATTGTTGGAGCTTTATTTTATGTGTCTCACTTGGTTTAAATTTATACTGCTGTTCTCTTTACAGTTACCTAACAATAGCGAATTTTAGACTTATAATAGCTTTTAAACAGGAATCTTCCAAAGGGATAGGGATAGAGAAAAATCCAAAAATTTCGGGATTGGGTATTGACTAAGTAGAGTTCATATTCTATTGAAGTTTTGTATACAGACGGACAGACGAAGCGGACAGAATTAATCATCTAAGACAGATCTAATAAACTTTTTTTTTTTTTGAAAATGTCCTAAAAAATGAAGAGGAAAATTAGATTTTTATTTTTCAATAATCAATAAAATACATTTATGTAAAGTATGGGTAGAATTGTTTTTTAATCTATTAAATTTTTTAGAAAATTTATGGTAATTTTAATACGAGATTAAATCAAAGAAAACTTTTAAGAAATTAATTTAATAATACAGATTAAATCAATCAAAAGCATAAAACAAATTAATCTAAGTAACGAATATTTAGGAAAATAATTGAAAATGTGTGTATTACCTATATATAGTTTTCGGTTCATGCAGTCAGTCTTTTTCCGTATTTAATGTAATCTTAGGTCGAATGAATTAAAACTGAGATCAAATGTATAAAACTGAGGTAAACTATACATGAACTTATAAATAGATTTTGATTTTGATTAGAAAAATTAGATTTGTGTTTAAGGTCAGTTTTATACATTCAACTATAATTCGACCTATTATTAATAGAATTCGATCTTTATAAAAATTTTTTTTTAATAATTAAAATTACGTTAATATTTTTAGAAATTAATATTAATTTTTTATGATATTGAATAAATTTTTGATTTTCTTTCTTTGAAAATATTATAAAAGATTATCATATATCTTAAGTACAATCAATCGTGCCATATATTATGTATATATAATATAATATGTATGTTATGTAAATGTTATAATTTATTAATTTTTTTTTTTTGTTTTTTAGAATTCATAACAATCAATATAAAATTATATTTAAAAAAAAAAACACTAATTAATTTTGTATAATATTATAATATATTATATTTAAAATTAATTAATTATGTTTTTTTTTTTTGAATAAATTAAAAAAAAAAGAAGAAGTAGAAAAATAGCTATAAAAATATTTTTTGTATTTTTATTTTTATTTTTGAGCTCTATTGCTGCATTTTCTCAATATACCTAATACAATATATATTAATTTTAATGTTGTATTAAATTCAAATGACGTTTTTTTATTTTTTTTTTTTATATAAATTAAAATTTATATAGGTATTATAAATAATATAAGTATAATTAATTAATTTTGTGTATACCGTATATAATATGTATAATATACTTAATCTATAATAATATTATAAGCTTTTTTTTTTTTTTTATTTTTAAATGTAATAAATATAATTTTTAATTATATTTAAGTTTTTTAATTAATTTTATAAATAATATTAAGTTCTTTAAGTGGCATTATATTAAATTCTTATATAGAAAAAAAAAATATATATATATTTAATTAAAATTATAGAAAAATTTACAAAAAATTTATTATAGAAAACAAAAAAAAAAAAAAAAACAAACAAACAAACAAATAAAAGATAAACAACAAAATTAAGAAAAAATTTTACAACGAAAAAAACAAAAAAAAACTATAAAAGAACAAATTGATTATTTTCACTTATAGTTTATTATTTTTGTTTTTTTTTTTAGTACTCAAACATATACATATGCAGAATATTATATTATTTAAAAACAAAAAAAAAAAAAAGAATCATTTATTTATTTAATTTTTTTGTTTTGTGTTATTATTATTTGAAATCCTACCTGGTTTTTGTATAGAAGTTGTATCTAGTTTTTCAAATGAGTCTTTATCAAATGAGATATCGGAATGTTCATAAAATTTTTGATCAACAAATGGGCCACTACCACTTTTTGTTACAAATTGTTCTTGCTGTGTTTTAGCTGTTGTTGTTGTTGTTTTAATAACAGTACCTAAAGTAGAACTTTCATTATTAGTTGTTGTAATAACTACAGTTCCAGATGTTATTGGCATCATAATATCTTCATATGGGAATTGATTACTAGTGCTACCAGAAGGAATTTGAAATATACCACTACTTGTCATACCAGATGTTGACATTGATTGATATAATTCTGTTGGAAATGATGTACTTTCTAAATTTTCCATTATTGTTGATGAACCACAACTTGTTATACTACTTGTCATTATTGAATCATTTTCATTTTGATAAGTAGCATTTGTACTTATTGATGAACTAGTACGATCTAAACTTTCAGTACTGGTTAATAATAAATCAGAACCAGATTCAGATGGTTGTCCCATATTTAATGAATCACTTGAAATATTTTTTACAATTTTTCCAGGTTCATATAATGTTGATGTAACAATTGGGCTACTATCAGATATAATACTACTAGATGTTATTGTTTTTGAAATAATTTGTGTTGGTCCTTTTACAATTGTTGTTGTTTTTGTAATTGTTCGATGACTACCGTCTGGTGCTGTTTCTTCTGATTCTATTACGGTTATTTCTTTTTCACTAGTAGTTGGTGCACTTATTGTTGTTATTGTATTACTATCCGTTGTTAATTGTAATGCAGCTTGTTCTAATTCAATAGAATCAATACTGTCACGTCGTACTTCATGCAATAATTGCTGCTCTAATGAATCACCTTCAGAACGTGATGAACGTGCTGTTACATCTTTTGATATTTCAAATGAATCTATACTACTGGTCATAATATCACCACCGCTTCGATTTATTTCTAAACTATCATTACTACCTAATTCACTTTTTCTTTCTTCGTTATTAATTGATTTGGTTTTTTTACATAAATCTAAACTATCTGTTGATACTTCCATTAAATTAGAAGATTCTTCTTCACATTCTTCCAATTTTGATTTTATAAGTGCTTCTATTTGTTGTTGACTTAATTTTAATGCACTACTACCATTTGTTGTCGATGATGTAGAAGATTGTGATACTGTTGTAATTGTTGTTGCTGTAATAGAAGTGCCATTTGTAACTTTTGTTGCTTCATCTTTGCCATTACCAGATTTACTTGATTCGTCGGATCTTGATAAAAGTAAAGCAGCTTCTTCTTTTGCTTTAATTTCTATTAAATGAGCTTCAAGGCATGCATTTTCTAATCCTTCAAATTCTTTTAGACTGGAAAGAGATACATCATCACCTTGTTGATTTCTTGCCATATAACGTCGTGTAAAACTACCATTACTTAAAGAGTCTTGAGATCCTTGATGTTGATGTAGTTTTCGATTTTCTAGTGAAATAGCTTGCTCTAAACTTTCAAATTCTTGAAGGCTGCTCATTGAAATATCATCATGCTCTTTAGTGAAATATTTTCTTCCAGCTAATACATCATATTCTGGAGTGCTAGAAAAAGAGTCTTTAAAACTGCTAATTCTACTGCTTCCAACTTCAAATTCAGCATCTTCCTCCTTTATATCTTCTAATATAGTTCCACCTACTTCATAGGGATATCTCATCTGTCCATTATCAGTCATTTGCATTTCTACCCATCTTTTATTGGCAGCGGCAACTTCAGCTGCTTCAGCTTCTTCTTGAGCTTGTGCTGATGGTGGGCTTTCTTCAAATTCGAAATTTAATCCTTCTCTGTACATAATAGAACCTTGATGTGGATCTGCTGGTGCTGAACTTACAAGTATTTTTTCAACTTCCTCATCATGTTTCTTTTCGTATTTGATTTGTTTAATGCCAATACTTTTACCTTCCATATCATATTCATCAGCTTCTTTGGCTACCTCTTCTATTATAACAAATTCATCAGAAATATCAGGTTGTTCAAGCATTTCAAAGGAGTCTGGTGAATCAGGCGCTTTGTCTTCTGAGGGTGTTCGACCCTCAATTTCAGCTAATTTCTTTTGATATTGTTGTTGAATCAATTCATTTAATTGTTCATCAGTCATTGAGCATTCTTTCTCTTTTTCAAATTTTAATGATACATCAGCTGCTTTATTCAACTCATCTTGAGTTTTCATTTTATAAAGTACTTTTTCTGGTACCTCAGCTTTATAGTCTTCATCCTGTTCTCTAATAAATTTTTCAATTTCTTCATCTTCTTGATCAATTAGACGCTGTTTATCTTCAGTTATTGTAATATCAGGAATGTTAGAATAATCTTGCATATTTTGTGACGGCCTTCTTTCAGATTCTTCAGCTGCTCTAATAGATTCCATTTCTTCGGTAAGAACATCTTCTTCAATTATTTCAGCGACAAGTTGAGAAGGTGTAAAAGGACGTTTATCGAGTTCTTGATCTTTTTCAAAAATTTCTTCTACAGTTTTACGGCTTTTCTTTTTTTGTACTGTTGGGGAACGGAAAGCTCTAGAATATTCTGACTCATATGGATCAGTGTCTGATTCTGATTCACTACCTTTTTTTGCTTCATCTCCACTAAGCGCAGTTGATTTTGGGAAAGCTGTTGTAGATACTTCAGTGGATGGAGATGTAGATTTTACTGGGAATAATTCTTCTGCTTCTTCCTCTTCCAATGACGAGGAATCTTTAGATATTTCTTTTAAAAAATCAGATTTACTTCCGAAAGCAGTACTTTCACTGCGTTTATGTCCTTTTTTTTTTGGTTCTGAATCAGATGATGACTCAACCGATGACGAGGCGACAACCGTAGTTGTTATTTGGGTACTAGCAAAATTGGTGTCTTCATCTTTTCCTGAAGACACCATCATTGTCATGCTATCTATTTTTTCTGTTTTAGAAGGTTCTTCAAAAGATGTTCCTGTATAATCATCACGAATGAATGATTGCATTTCGAAGCCAGTTAAAGATGATGCACCCAGAGAACTAGCTAAATCATCTATATTTTCAACTACTGTATCAACTGCTGATGCACTCGATAAACTCATAGAAAGCATACTTCCATCCTCAAGACTAAATTTTGCATCTTCTAAAATACGAGATGCCTCATCCATGCTAGAACTTAATTTTTCAGCAGATTCCATAAAAGTTCGTCCAGTTGTTTCTTCGAAACTGCTACTTAATTTTTCTTCATCTTCTATTTTTTCAGCAGATTCATCAGATTTTTTGAATTCATCTTGAGTAAAAATCATTTCTTGAGATCGTTTCATGTAAGAAACAGGAGGTGCTTCTTCCATCAGTACACCACATAACTTGTCATCAACTTCAAATTCTAAATCATCAATTTCTTGTATTTCTCGATCAGCTTCGAGGTCCGCTTCATCTACAGAACCAATTAGAGTTTCGGATGCTTCTGAAATTTCGACACTGCCAAGGTTTGAGATTTCTGAATCTAAACTTTTCATACTCTCTTGTGAGCTAATTGTTTTACCACTAGAATCGAATGTACTGATTGCACTTATATACTCTGCAGATTCTGGCAATAATGATGCATCTAAAGCTGTTTGATATTCTGATGAATTGCCATATGTTATTAAATTATCCAAGTCTGAGGAGACTGGTCGGCTATTTTCTGTTTTATCTAAACTGCGGTAATGACTATCGCTTGAACTAGAATGATCTTGCTCGATTCCAGACCATCGTTTTGATAAATCTATTTGAGTGTCCTGTTTTATTCTATGAACTACATCTAATCGACTTGAAGAATCTTCTATTGATGATAATGATGCAAAATCATCAGTTTTATAGGACTCAGATGTTTCAGTCTTTTGCGATTCAGATTTTTCTTTTATTTGCTGCTCTCCTGATGATAAAGTTGTACTCGAATCTTCATGGAATGATTCATGTATAGTATCGGCAGCATATTTTTGCATATGCTGTGATGATAATATTTTAAATTCGAATTCAGATGGACTTTGCTTAATTAATTTTCCATCTTTAACAACTTCGATTAATTCTTCTTGAACAGCATCTAAAGATTCTTCAACCTCTTCGAGAGTTTTTACCACCATTGATTGATCAACTTGACTTGGATCTGAAATTAAAGATTTTTTGAATTCTTCTTCAGATTTTGTTGACCTAGAATATTTTTCAGATATTTCGGTTTCACTTTTGTCCAAATTTAAATCCAGTTTATGATCAAATTTGACTTTTTGTTCTGTAAATTTAGGACTAAGACTAGCTGGCTTGTGCGTTTTGTCTTTGTGCTTTTCATCAGTATGTTGATCTGCAAGTACTTCTTCTTCAAAAATATCTTCAGGATCAAGGAAATCTTTATCTTTGTGCTCTGCTCTTGTATCTTTATCTTGTAAAACATCTGCAAGTTGAATTGTGGTTTCTAATTTTGTTATTGCTGGAGTGTAAACAAGTTTTGAACTTTCTTCTTCTACATCGAGAATTTGTGCTTTACTGAATTCTTCTGGTAACTGTTCAGTAATAATGTGTTCGACAAATAAATCTTGTTCTTTTAAATAAGCTGTATGTAAGGGTCTCTTTTCTTCAGTTTCTACAGTTTCTTTAATTGTAGCAGTTTCAAATGTTACAGTTTCCCTTTCCATTTTAGATGGTAATATTTCAGGAAATTCTTGAATTTCAAATATTTCTAAATTACTTTCAGTTTCTCTACTGTCATGTGTGAGTATATTTTCTTGGTGTAAAGTTGGAGTTTCTTTTTCCTCTATATTTACTGAGTGCAATTTAAATTCTGGGTCATCTGATATTCGCATCTCTTGGAATACGGTATGATCTTCAATAATTTTTCCATCTTTTAATGTTTCTTTTATTTCTTCATCTCTGTGATAAATAATAGAATCTGTTATTTTCTCTTCATGAGATTCAAACTCATAAAAATCTGAAGAAGCTGATGGGAAATGTTCTGTATGTTCTGTCGTTAATTTACTTATATGTTTTTCATGTTTAGTTGGAAATTCAGTTATAATTTCAGAAACTATGGTTTCATGAGCGAGATCATGTTCATATGTTTTTTCAAGTTTTTTCAATTCCGCATAATTCATTTCTTTCTCATGTTGTTTTAAGTCATCGATCATATGTTCCAAGGTATCAATCTGGTGAATTTCTTGATGCATACCTTCCATTCGTTTCTCTAAACTTTCGACTTCATAGTTAAGTGAATCTGAGTCTTTTTCTTTCTCATGTCCTACAGTATCTTTGATTTGGGCTTCTTCATAATTTAAAAGTAAGTTTGTCGAGGATCTTTTTCGTTCTGGGAAATGATCATCAGATGAGGTATGTTCGCTTAATAGTGAACGATCTTCATGCAAACTTGGAAAATCAGAACCTTCTTCAACTGTCATAACTTCTGAAATAATTTCTTGAACAGCTGAGGGTTTAATTTCCTCGATCTGCCGTAAATGATCTTGATGTTCATCTTTTTCATGGGCTTTAAATTCATCTAAGATGTGCTCCATAACATCAATTTGATGTATTTCTTTATGAATTTCTTCAATTCGTTTTGAAGAAATCTTTTTTGTTTCGGTTTTCGTAAATTTTACATCACTTGTTAATATGGTACTATCATCTTTTATTTCTTCTTGATGCGATTGTTGAGTTTCAAATGCTTTACTTGAATGACTGAAATCTTCAACTTTTGTTTTTACTTCAATTGGACTAATGTCAGAATGTCGAATTTCTTGTGTTTCAACTTTAGATTTTGATTCATGATCAGCACTTTCTAAATGACTTTTACGTTCAATTTTTACAAATGTTTTTGGATCGTCAGCTTTTTTTCCTTCTATAGAGAATTCAATTTTTTGTACTAATTCATCTTCTTGAATAGATTCTTGAGCCTTAAATTTAGTATCACTAGTTTCATCATGAATAATTCCTTCAATTAAGGCATCGGCATCGGTTTTAGCTCTTGAACTTTCAATTTCTTCACAATATTTTCCTTCAATTTCAAATTCTAGTATATCGTTACGTGTCTCTGAACCCTGTCGGAAAAGTTTAGATTCAAATTGTTCTTTTTCGATTTTTGCTAATCCAGCAGCCGTTAAATCCATATCAGCTTGTTCAAAGCCAGCTTCAATTTTAGATTTTTTTTCTATTGTTTCTGCAAATCGTTTAGGACTTTCACTATCTCCAGCTATATCTTTTTCTTCACTATCCAATGTATGTTCCTCAAAATGATCTAATTTTTTCCAATCTTTACGATAATCTGATTCAGATTCTGTATATGATTCAGTTTTTTTAACGATTTTATGTGGTCCTGATCTAGAGCTATGTGAATCTTGTTCCTCATCCGTTTCATATTGTTCTTTTTTGTCTTCTAAAGGTGGAGCAGATGGTTCATCATATGGAATATCTTGTTCTTCATCATCTAATGTATTATGATATTCTTCGCTTTCTTGAGCAAAATCAGCACGTTTATTTGGTGTTGATCTTTTAATAATATCTTCACTTGAATCACCAATATAAAATCCGGGTTTCTTTGAATCTAATTCAGAAACACTTTTTGGATCAATTTCCTCAGAAGTACTAATCGAAGGTAATTCATCTTTTGATGAAAGTTGTTTACTTATTTGTTCTGAATGTTCAGCAATTTGATCTGATGATGTAGTAGATAATGATTTTATAGAACTAATTGATTCTTCAGTAGTTTTTATTGAATCGATAGGAGTTGTTGTTGATGGTTTTGTTCGAGGTTTTGGTATTGGTATAGCAGAAGGTTTTTGATATGATTGAGATTTACGATTTTCTTCGCTATCAGTTTTTTGTGATTCAAGTGATTCCCAGAAAATTTTACTTTGTTTGAAATTATTTTCATCATTTATTGATTTTTCTTCTTCGGTCATTAATTCATCATGTTTTATTTCAGTTGACAATATTAAATCATCGATATGGTGATCATCAATTGTAGTAATTGTAGTTTTTGTGGTATCAGCAGAATCCATTGTTGAAGTCATTACTTCAATAGCAGCCTTTGTTTCATCCGATATTGTTTTACTTAATCTAGGTGTTGGCTTTGGTTTAATTTCTGTATCTTGCGTAACAGTGGTAGTAGTAGTAGTAGTAGTAGTGGTGGTAGTAGATATAGTAGGTTGACCTCCTGATTCTAAAAATAACATATAGAGAGAGAGAGAGATAGAGAGATAGTGAAATATTATACGTTGTACATTTTTTGACGTTACAGAATAGGCATTTATGATTTGATTATTAAATTAATTATTGTGGCTTGATTATCTATATTATATATATATATATAAACATATATATATATTATATTTTAATACTGCAAATTAATTTGTTAATTTTGGTTTTATTTCAAATATATAATAATATGTTAAAATAAATTACAGCAAAAATAGCTTTAGAGCAAATTAAAATAGATACAATGTTTTTATCCTATTATAAAAAAAAGAAAAATAAATATATAATTAAATTAAAACTAAGAATAAAGTTTTCTAAAAATCAAAAATAAAAAAAATTTTACTAATAAATTATTTAAATATTTGTACGAGAAACAGGAAAAAAAGTGTTTGATTTTAATGATTCCAGATTGTACAGAAAAATTTCTTTAAATCAACTCTATATAAAAGTTTAATATTTGTTTTTAAATAAATAATCTTGATTGTGCATAGTTAGATAATTGACTTTTGACAAAATCTTTGCTATTTAACATTTTATATTTTCCTTTCTTTCACTTTTGGAAGAATATGGGGCTTTTTATTTATGTATAATATGATTGAATTAGATGATCAATATTAATTTCATTTCTAGCTGTATGAGTTGAAGGAAATAAAAGTATTTTAATTTAAAAAAGAAAGTCTGATCAATATAATGTAGTTCACCAATGTAAAACATTCATAAATGTGAAAAGTTATTTATGAAAGTGTTAAATAATAAAATCGAGATATAAATTAAGAAAATTTAAATAATTAAAATTAAATCTCTTCTTTCTTTAGTTTTCTCCGTCAATTAGCTGGTAAATACATTTGGAAGCATATAGAAAAAATTTCAAAATCTGGAAGTATATACAGTAACTGTCAACATCTGAAAGAACTGCAGATATCGTGCAGATTAATAATGATGTTTACTATATAATTGTAGCATTTATTTATTCTGATATTCATTTATATCTTATCTAAATGTTTTTTTTTTTATCTTCAAAATTGTATCTTTTTTTTTTTTTTTTTTTTTTAGTTTATTCCCCTGGTTTATTACATAAATGTGATAAGGAAATTGCACAGTCTTTCAGGCGTGGCTGTAAATGTCGTAAGGAGAAATTATGCTTACAACATGTGTGGGATTTAAACCCATACTCCTTCGGTGTTTAGAGCGTATTTGTATACGCTTTTACCCACTAGGCAACTGAGACCCTTCTTCACAATTGAAATCTAAGTAAAATTTTTAATTTGAAAATTCCATTTAAAAATGAAAATTCAAATTTTTATGGTTATATACGAGTATACTATCCTTATACTATATATGATTATCATAGAAGTAATCATCTATTAATCTTCTAAGTAAGCTTCTATTATTAGTAACCATTTTTTATATAATCTATGCCTACAAAAAAAAAAAGTCTAAATTAAAAAAAAAAAAAATAAAAAATAAAATTTTCATTAAATTCTACATAAGAATGTGAAAAAAGAAAAATAAAATGAAACAAGAAAAAATATAATTTTTATTAAACTCTAAAGTCTTAATCATTGCAATTTTTTAAAATTTTTAAATATTTGTACAAAATTTTATTTCTAAATATTAATTATTCTTTTCTTTATCATAATTTCTTTTCATTTTAAAATTAATTTTAACCATTTTTTTTTATTTTTTTAACTAATTTTAAGTTAAAACTAAACGTTACTTTTATTATTTTTAGTTTGTAAAATTCTGTCATGCTGTATGTTATAAAAATTTGATGAGAAAAACTTAAAATTGAAAATATCAAGTATAGTAATATTGGTTATTGTTTAAAATATTACCTTTGTTGTTTTCTTAGAGAATATTATATATAAAAATGTATTATAAAATCAAATATATTACTTTTGTATATTTTTGTAAACTATAAAAATATGTTTTTTTATTTATATAGGCATTACACATTTTGTTTTACTGTTATATTAAAAAAAAATACATATTATCGTGTCCAATCAATGTTAGAACAAAGTTCGGATAGTAAGAAGAGTTCTATGATTACCACAGTTAAAAAGTCATTGAACTCACTTACCTTATATCCAAAATTACTCTTATACTCTTATACTTAATCAAATCGAATATTAATCGAATAAAGTATCGAATACTTAACAGTACAATAGTATTACGTTACGTCCTTTAAAAATATATCAGATATATTTTTTATATAGTTTCGGTACTTTTGAAATGTTGTAATAATAAAACAATATATGTATATATTATAATGTACAGTACAGAACTGTCTTGTAAAGAAAATGATCAGAAACGTTAATCAATGTTGACGTGGAAAGTTGTAAGTTTTTATAAAATTGAAAGTTGTAGCTTTTATTAACTAAATTGAAAGCCTAAAGTTAAATATCTTAAAGTTCCAAAGATATTAACCAGTAAAGAAAATTAATAATTAAAATCTTGTTTTTTTTTTTTTTACTCTAAAAATAGGTTTGAGTTCAACTTTTTTGCTCAATAGGTTTAAATTCAAATATATACTATTGCAGTAAAAACCGTTGAAAGTATCGGATGTATCATACCGTTTGTTTTATTCGATTATCGTAATTCTTACAAACAATTTTTCATCATGTAATATAATCTAATACATATCTTATATCAACCTATTTATATTTGATGTTTATTGTTTTTTTTTGTATCTACGCATATTATAATATACAATTTATTTAACCCTTATGAACTTGTTAGGGTACATTGTACATATTACACAATTATATTATTATATCATATCCTATACCTATAAAGCAAATCAAATAATCGATATTTTAAATCAATTACGTATGGTTATTATGATTTTAAAAATTACGAACTTAATATAGCACAAATTGTTTTAATTCACTCGAACCCCTATTTGCGTCGTTTCGATTATTATTATTTTCGAGATTATGGCGTTTTTATATTCATTTTGTATATTATCGTATATTATTATATAATGGTGTGTAATGCCCATTGTAGATTTTTTTTTTCTCTAGAAAATAAGAAAAAATTTAATAATATGTTTAGTTTCAATTTAAAATAAAAACAAAATAATTAAATAAAAATTAAATATTATAATCATAAATAAAAGCAAAAAATAAAAAAAAAAAAAACTCAGAGGGTGGTGATTAATTAAAGCAAATAGAGCTCAAATATAGCCTTGGCGTTGCAAGTAAACAAATTTGAAAAAAAAAAATATATAAATAAATAAATTTAACAATAACGCTCTTAAATTTATTTAATAAATTAGATTTCATAATTTTTTTTTTATTTAGTTTTGTTGTTTAGTAAAAAACAAAATTATTTGATATTGTAATTATTATTTTTTTTTAATTTTACTTAACAATTAAAAAATAAAAACAACTATAAAAGTATGTTATATAAATTGCTTTTTTTTTTAAGTTTTTTTTTTTTACGTTTTTAGTTGCAAACACAGAAATTTTTATTTATTTTTATTTTAGTAATAAATGTTAATTAAATATTGACTAGTATATAAAATAGGGTCCGAAATGGAATGAATTTATATAACGCCAAGTTTAAATTTTCATATATTTAATTTTATTTTAATATTATAATATGCTATTTTACTTGGGCGTTTGTATTACAATAAACTATAAAGATTTGTCATATCAAGAATATCTAGGATTTTTAATGAACTCTTGAAGATAACCGACATCCTTAGAGAAAAATAAATTTAATTTATATGGTCCTTTTAATACGCTACAGTGTAAGGTCCGTATTTTCCGAAAGAGCCGCAGAGCGTACGAACAGGTTTCCAAAACCAATAGGGATAAAATCTTTACATTTGGTACAAGGATGTATTGTCATGTTTCCTTTTCTTTAAAACTTAAAGTATTTTAATAAAAATTTAAATTTCAGATACCTAGCTTTAATAGAGTCGGAGGTATTTTCATTTAAAAAAAAAAGTTGTGTGGCAGCTACCCGAATCTGTTGCATCAGAACAATTAAATTTTACAGAAGTTATTGTTATAAAACCAAATTTTACAGAAGTTATTGAAATCATTTGTACGATTTCAGACGTCTACCTTTATTAAGTTCCAAGAAGTGCAAGAAGCTTAAACCGGCTGCTCTAGACCAATCAAATTTTACAAAAGTTGTTGTTATGTAACTCGACATTTCTTTACTAAATTTCAGATACCCAACTTCAATAGACACTGTGTTATTTTCATTTAAATGAGTTTCAGAAATTTAAAACTTATATTTGAGATGATTCAGACCATGGGTTTCGATTTTAGAGTCTACAGAACTACTCAAAGAGAAAACGAGCATAGCTCCAAAACTAATAAAGATAGAATTTTTAAAATTAGTACAAGGGTGCTCTGTAATGTTTCCTCTACGTCCTTGAAATTTGAGATGGATTGGAGCGGTGGTTCATTCTCTATGTCCTTTCATTGTCTAACAAGCAAATTAATAAAGATAGAAACTTGAAATTTTGTACAAGAGTGTTAAATCATGCCTCTTTTACTTTTCTGAAATTCAGTATGAATAATGAAGGATAGGGAGGCGATTTAAGCAGCTGCCACGCGCCTCCCAAAGCTTAACAAGCATATCATCGAAACTAATAGAGATAGATCCTTACAATATTATAAGGAGTTGATTCGAAATTCAGTTATTCATAAAATTGAATATTGAATACAATTATTTTTAAAAATGTTTTGTTTCTACCTTCATCGAATTTAATAAAACTCGGATTAGGATTGCCGAAGCATTTCCTTGGGTTTATAATTTATTTGGTTTTTTTGGTTTTCTCTCTATTGAGACTATAAGAGAAGACTTCATAATACTTCTAATCTTCTTAACAGCTTCTTTTTTCTTCTAATTTGTTGAAAAATATGAAAGTGTAGACGTCAATGTAAGAAAGTACATTTAATGGTACTAGGTTAAATATTTAACTATGTTTTCAGTTAAACGCAGAATATTTAAACATTAACACTTCACTTAGTGCCCTCCTTTGTTAAATCACAGAAACGATTACATTTTTTAAAATTATTTAATTGAAGGTATTATGAATTTTAATTAAACAGAGCATCAAATTTAAATAACTTCAATAAATATTAAATAATTATAAATTCTTCAATATTTAACGATATTTAGAAGATCAAGTGTTGTTTGTTTAACGGAAACATCTATTTTCTAAGTTTTTAAGAGTGATTCCCAAAAAAATATTAGTTATTGAAATTTGTATGTATGTAAAAATAATAAGAAAGGACTTTAGAGTTGGTTACAAAATCAGAGTTCAATCATTTGTTTAGCGGGGATATGGGTAGATATGGGTGGCAGCCCCCACTATTTTAAATTATTTCTGGTGTAAAAATATATGTAAAAATGATAATTAAAAAAGACTTTTGAGTTATTTACAAAATCAGAGCCCAATAATTTGTTTAGCAAGGGTTTGGGGGCGGCAGCTCCGACTTCTTTATATTTTTTGCTGTTGAAATAGAGTTTTTAGGTTTTTCCAGAATATTTTTTACACATTTTTGAATTTGTGGATTTGTTTTTGTGGTTTTTGATTTGTGAATTTTTTTTTGTGTATTTTGGCTTTTGGATTTTTATTTATGCATTTCTGTTTGTGGATTTGGCCACCAATACGTTTTTAAATATAAATAAAAACTTAATGCAGCTAGAGAAGCATCAATTTATGTGAAGTAATTTTATTCCTTAGTTTTTTTTTTTAGTGCATTTTCCTGCCAGATGAATGTGACAAGGAAGTTGCACAGCCTTTCCTTTTCATGCGTGGATGCAAATGTCGTAATGGGAAATTATTCTTATGACGTGTGTGGGATTCGAACCTACACTCCCTTTGTGTTTAGAGCGTATTTTATACGGTCTTACCCACTAGGCCACCGAGGCCCCTCTATTCCATTTAAGGCCACATACTTAATATTTAACAAAAAGAAATCCCTAACTTTCTAATAGCATTTTAAGCCATTTTTTTAATATTTAAGCTTTATATATATGTATATATGTACATTTTGTTTTTATTCTTTTAATTTAATTCATTCCATTTCAGAGTTTTTTTCTTTTTATTAAATGAATCAGTAAGTAAAGAATTAAATATATATAATATGTATAATATTAAAAAAAAAATCAAAGTTTGTTTTTAAATCTGAAAAATTTGTTTATAGGTGATTTGTAAAAAAAACTTTGTAGAATATTTTTGTATTAATTAATTTTTATATTGGTTTTTTTTTTTTTATTTTTTTTAAACTATATTCACCATTTTATGCTCGTTAAAAAATTTTTTTTTTTTTTGTATTATAATTTTAAATTGAATTCACCTGTTGGTAATTCTTGTAAATCATTATCAGGTGTTATTTGATCAGCACCTGTATTATCAGCTGTTGTTGTTGTTGTTACTGAAACACTTTCATCCCAACTAATTTTAGCAAAATCTTTTTGTAAATTTTGTATTTCATTTTTATCACAAATTTTATCAAATTCATTATCAAATTTTTCAACAAATTCATCAAGATTATCTTCAACTTGAGATGAAAGTCTTTCAAATTTTTTATCAATACGTTCATAACGTTTATTTATTCCATCAGTTAATTTTGTTGTTGTTGTTGTTGTTGATGTTGTAAATTGTTTATTATTTATTTGTGTTGTTATTGTTGTAGTTGTAGTAGGAGCTGTTGCTGTTGCTGTTGTTGTTGTTATTATTATATTATTGTCATCATTTTTAAAAATATCATTTGTTTGTATACCACCACCATCTGAATCTGATTGATTTACAGCATAATCATCAGATTCATCAGTTGAATTTGAACCAATATTACTTGTTACAATAGTTGTAATTGTTGGTTTTTTCATTTCAAAAAAGAAATTATTATCTGATATATCAGATATATTATCATTTATTTCATTTCCATCATCATCATTATCATTATCATCATCATCATCATTATCTTTTAATAAACCAACAGATGTACTCCAAGTAATTTCTTCAAATACATCTGTTGCTTTAACATTATCAAAATTAATATTTTCAATATTAATTTCATTTATGTTAATAGGATTTGATGGTAATAATGTAATAATATTTGTTGTTGATGGTATTATTGTTGATGAAATAATTTCTTCATCATCAGGCGATAAATTTTGAATGGATGATGTTATTGGTGATGTATTTAATATTATATTTGTTGAATTTGTTATAGATGAAATATTATTTGATGTTGTTGTTATAAAATTATTATTATTAGCATTATTATAATTATTATTATTTGTTGTTATTATAAATGATACATGAGGTGATATACTAGATATATATTGATCACTCATATTATCATCAAATGAACGACCAGATAATGATTCAATTGTTGGTGATTTAACAATATCAATACCATTAACATCACATGTAATAGCATAATTTTCACTTTCTGAATTATAATCAATATTATTAATTGATTGATCATTTTGTAAATTACATTGTAAATTTAATGATGATGATGATAATAATTGTTGTTGTATATCATCTTGTTGATATTGTTGATCTTGTTGTTCTTCATATTCATTTTGTGTATTTATAAACATTAAACTATCATCAATAACACGATCAACTAAATTAATTGCTTCTTTTCGTATATATTCATTTGTTGACATGGAGTTTTCATCATCATCATTATCATTATCATCATCATTATCATCATAATTATCATCATAATTATTATAATCAGTATTTGTATTAAAAGAAATTTGTCGTTTTTTATGAAAATTCGTTGTATCGTTTTCTATTAATCGATGATTAAATTGATTCGATTTTGTAATAAAATACAGGTAAAGGTTTTTGGATGGGGGGAAATAGAGAGATTTCATTGATTTAAATTTTGTTTTTTTTTTTTTTTTTTAATTAAAGTTAAGAAGAAGAATTAAAATATGATTTAAAAGAAAAATTAAAAATAAATATTAAAAATAAATACAACAAAAAAAATAAAAATAAAAAATTAAGATAAAAATAAATAATAATATAAATAATAATATATATATAGGAAAATAGTATGAATTTAAGAGTAATATATATATATATAGATAAATAGAATAAAAAAAAAAACAATTGTGTTTAAGTGTTAGTAAAATGAATAAAATGATGATTAATTTTAATGAATTTTGATGATAAAGCATTTTCATATCAATCGAAATACATTAATAACAAAATTATTTGTATTTTATTTTAAATTTATTTACATTTAGTTAAATTTTTTTTTTTTTTATAGAAATATTTTTTAAATATTTTTTTTTATATGTAAAGGAAAAACAATTTTTTTTTTAGGTAGGTAAATGTTTAAATAATTTACTTAAAATTTAATAGAATTTTTTTATAAAATACTACCTTGAAATATAAAAAGTAGGTACTTTAGTATAAGATTCTAATTTTATACAGCCGGAAGGAAAATAGTCGAACCTTTATAGGTATATTTATACAATTAATAATATTTAAAAAAAAAATAAAAAAAAATTCTGATTTTGTGTAGACATAATGCATAATATTGTGATTGGACTTATTGAAATAAACCTAAACCTCGAATCACCTTCTTATTAGGTATTGTTTTTCATTTTTCTTGTCAGGTATGCCTATAGCCATAACCTATTAAGATTGAATTCGTAATTATGAATAAACCGGATAAAATTAAATCTATTTCTGAAAAAAACTTTAATAAGTTATTGATATAACATAAAAATGACATAAAATTTTGAAACCGCATATCATTAGAAAAAATATCTCAAATTTTCACATAGGGTATTTATATTATCCGTATATTTCAGGGTATTATATTTAGCAGGGTATTTATTTTTATATTGAAATAAATATTAAGAAAATAATATTAATCGATAATCGAAATTAATAATGTCATTAAAAATATTGACAATATTTATAAGATGATTTTATACTCGTATTTAATAATTACAAATGTAAATAACTTGATTAAATGAAACATGATTACACATGATAGAATTTAATATGAAATTGAAACTACAAATTCAATTTTGTATTAATTATTTGATTATTAATTAATACAATTTTATTACTTAATCAATTATTGTATATACTGGCAGTTCATGCAATTATTTCAATGAAAAACTTATTCCTATTTGGGTGTTTTTGAGAAAATGCAATGGTTTTTATGTATGTAGTTACATTCAATGACGCAAAACGAGGTTATTGTATATATTTTGATTATTCATAATTTTTAACATTACCATAGTTAAAATACGTTATACAGAAAAAATTTATTTTGCATTAAGGAAAGACGCGCTATTGGTGCTTAATAATTACCGTTCTAAACAAAACAAAAAACAAAATGGGGCTTAAAATATACGATAATAAAAGATTTATAAAATAAATTTATAAATACATTGTTTATATTCTGTTGTGTTATTTCTGATTAGAAAAAAATTAAAAATTACAATAAAAAGATTTTAATTATAGAAAATAAATTAAGAAAATTATTTTTGAAATAAAATTTTATTCATTCTGAGAAATTCATGCAAAAAAAAAAACTTTTTTTTTTTAATAAGTTTTTCAAAAATTGTGTTTGTAATAAAACAAAAAGAAAAAAAGAAATTTTTATTATTTTATGGGTGATTTTGTAGAAATGTAAATTGAAACGTATACAAAAAAAAATGATAAATTACACTAAGAAATTTGATAAAAAAACAAAAAAAAAAAAAAAAATAATTTTATTTTTTTATTTATAGTGTAATGAAATAAATTAAGAAATTTTGCATACTTATAGGTGAAATATATTTGGACGGACAGAACAAAATACGAGTATAACATAGGGTAAAAGAATACACTTTTTTTTTTAAAGGATAACAATTAATTAGAAAATAAGAAAATTGGTATACTTACTATTAATTAACGTTTCAAAAAATATATATTTATTATATACATATATTTTGAGTAATATATTAATAAAGTAGTTTTTCTTATGACAGTTATTACAAGATTTTTAAAATAGAACGTTTTTATTTTAAATATTTAATGAAAATTTATATTTCTTTTTTTTCTTTTTTTAAGTTTTTGTTTTTATTTGTGTTAAATTTAAAATCACAAAAAAAAATTTTTTTTTTCAATATCACCCATTTACAATTAGAACATGTATGTTATAATGTAATTATATTATTGCAGTGTAATATAGTTGAAAAGAATAAAAATAATAAATTTAATACAAATACATTATTTTTTTTTTTTTTACTATTTAAAATTTCGATCTGTTTGATTTGTAAATATTGATAAAATGTATGGAAAATTTCTTATTTTTATAATTAAAAGGTTCGAAGACAAAAAAAAAAAAAAAACATCTTGAGTTTCGTTTTTAATAACAACTACTGTTCATTATTGCTTTTAATGTCACGAAAATATTCATAATAATTAACCCTTTATTGCCAACCATGTGTTTTAAAATTTACTCACTTGCCATAAGTCACTGTTAAAAATTATAAACTTTTTTAAGAATCTATGTTAAAATAATATAATTTGAGGATCAATATAAATCATTTATGTATATAGTAATACTTAATATAGAGACATAATGCAGAAAGGTTCTTATATATATGGAATTCCATATATATATATGGAAGTATCATTTTTTAAAGTTCAAGTTAAAATCATGGTTGGTAATGTAAGGTAATTATTCATTTCCATATATTATAACGTTGATATTTTGCAGTTAAATTGTAGTTTTATTTTAATAAATCTTAATATTCTTTCCGATTGATATGAATTTTTTTTTTTTTTTTTTTTTTTTGTTTTTAATAAATAATGTTAATTTCTTTTGTTTGCTTGCATAAATTATGATGAACTTTCAATTTGCCATTAGCTATATTCGATATAATCCAGAATAAAAAAAAAAAAAAAAACAAAAATGAAAAATAAAATTTAACACAAACAAAACAAAAAAGGATTTCTTGACGATTATAATTTAAAAAAAAAAAAAAATTAATTAATTATAATTTAGTTTTCATTGTTTTTAAGTAAACTTCATCATTATTCACACACAGCATGATTTTTTTTTTTTATTTGTATATTTTTGCTTTAGTTTTTTTAATTAGGTATTAAAAAAAACAAAAAAAAAAAAAAAAAAAATAATAATTTATATAAAAAAAAAAGTATTTATTTTTAAAATTTTTATTTATAATTTTGCAATGATGATTAGAATGATATCCAATGAGTCCTAGAAATTAAAATGTTTAAGTTATGTACACATTAGTTATGAAATTTTATAATTAAGTTTTTTTTTTGAATTAACATGTATAATACTGAATATAGAAGTTGACTAGCTGGGAAGATAACTTTAAACTTTATATTCTCCTAGACCTTATATTCTTCTAGATCTTATATTTGCCTAGAACTTATATTCCCCTAGACCTTATATTGCCCTAGACCTTATATTGTCCTAGACCTTATATTCCCCTAGACCTTATATTCTCCTAGATCTTATATTGCCCTAGATTAATATTTTGAAGTAATTTACAAAATGCTTTGAAGCTGGTAGAAAAATTTTCATCAATTAAAAATCTAGCAGTACTTATATACACAAAATATGAAGACAACATTAATAAACTTTTAAATTGTTATTATTTAAATAGGAGTTTAATATTACAAATTAATAACAAGAATGAAAAGATTATTGAGAAAGAACATAGTTGATATTATTTTCAATGATATAATATCAAAAAGATTGTTGTAATGTAAAAGTTTTGTAATTTAAAGTATCCAAATAAATATTTTCTGAAGTTTTCTTTAAAGTTTTTTTTGTTTGTATACGGATACATATGTTGCGATACATATTTCTAAAATATTAAAATGTTTTGATTTTTTGAAGTAAAGAAACATGTATTCCGTTTGTATAGTGTAGAATTTATAAATAAATTTTTTATAAATTTGTTTTTTCAGACGTTCATTACAAAATAAAACTTTTTTTTTCAAATAAAGTTTGTTTGTAAAAGTATCACTACAAGTAACGCTATCTGTAGCAAAAGAGAGGAAACAAGTACAGCTACACGTTCCGTTACATGTATCTCATTAATCCCTTATTTTTGTTTTATCATTTTACTTTCATTTTTATTTTCTTATTTCACTTATCTGTTAAATTTGTTACGCTTATCAACTTCTGTGTAATTCACAATAGTATTATTGATTTATTTATTCATTTCTTTCTCCGTAATATACGAGTATACATTTTTTGAAGATTTGTTTATGAAGATTTGTTTTTAAACAGAGATTTTTGAAAATAATCGAAATAGAAATTTTGAAATATAAATTAAATTAATATTTTAATTTTAATCTTAATTTATTCAAAATTTTTAATCCAGATTTTAATTAAAAATTGAAAATTGATTCACAATAGTAATATCTGGTAATACCGATAATATATAAATATGAAATAAATATCATTTTCTTTCCTATATTAAATTAGAATTTTCTTTTTAAATTCATATCTAATGTGTACTAAATTTTATGAAAAGTTAAAGAAAAATGTAATGAAAATTAAATTAAAAATGTACTAAAACTATAAAATAGAAAAGAAAAACAAAAAAAAAAAAAAAATAAAACAAAAAATTAATAAAAATAAAAGCAACTTTTCAAAACAAAACAAAAAAATAAAAAAGATATAAAAAAACTAATGAAAAATAGAATATTTTTTTTTTCAATTTTCAAAAAAATTCTTATATTCACAATTAATAAATTTAAGAATTTTTTTTTTTTTGTTTTTTTTTATAAAACTTTTATTTAATTGAAATCGAGATTTTATTTTAAAATAAAAAAATAAATAATGATTTTTTATAAAAATAAAAAAAAAAAAAGAAGATTTTTAATAATTGTGAAATTTTTATATTGAAAAAAATTCTTCTTACCTTTGGAATATTCATCAATACTAAATTTTACTTTTGTTTCATCACTCATTTCGTTTATACAAATATCTTGTTCTGAATATTTTATAATTTTTAAATGAAGAGAACGACAGAGACATTGTGAGAGAGAGAGAAAAAGAAAAAAAAAAACAAACAAACAAATTCTATGATATAAACACTATATTATTTTATACATAGTCGTTTCATATAATATAATTCGATAAAAACACTTTTTTAAAAATACTTTTTTTCTTTTTTTTTTTTCTTTCTTAAAGTTTCGCAAACATTCGTTCCTTTTTTTTTCGTCCTTTTAAACTTAAAACAACAAAAAAAAAAAAATTTTTTTTTTAATTTAATTAAAGTTGATTAACACATTGACAACCAATATTAGAGATTAATATAACGGTATTAATATATTATATTAGAATTAATATAACGGCGATGATTTTTAATGTAAACCTACATAATTTATTATTACATATTATTACATATAATGTATATATGAATGTATATATAATGTAAAATACTTATGTACAATATATAAAGTAATAATGAATTAAATTAATAATTAATTTGTATTTTAGTTTTTTTTTTTTTTTT
The DNA here is from genome assembly GCA_947095535.1 of Poecilobothrus nobilitatus. Classification (NCBI taxonomy): domain Eukaryota; kingdom Metazoa; phylum Arthropoda; class Insecta; order Diptera; family Dolichopodidae; genus Poecilobothrus; species Poecilobothrus nobilitatus. Next base: position 61,197,274 of record OX352774.1, read on the forward strand.
AGCTATTATTTAAACAATGAAAGCTTAAAAAATAAAATTTTACAATTAAATATATTTATAAATATGTATGTATGTATATGTTAAAAAAAAATTAAATTAAAAAATATTTAAGAGAAAAAAATAATAATTTATTATTTTATACATTTGATAATAATTTGTAAATTAATTTAATTAAAATGTGATATAAAACTAAATTTTTTTTGTTTTCTTTTTGAAATCAGATTTTATAGTTATATAAGTCGAATATTCATTATCCAGCATTAACATTAAAATTACCGACTGGTATAGAAAAAAAATTATTATATTTTGTAATAACAACTTTGGGATGACAGTTACCAAAAAAAAAAAAAAAAAAATAACAAATTGACAGGAGAAATCGAAACACTTGTTCAAAAATGAGGAATTTCTTGTGCCGAATATTATATCTTCTTCTTTCTTCATAATTTTCTACCATTTTGATTTTAAGTTTTTTTCATTAGTTTTTTTCTTCTTTTGTCTTCAAGTCTAACTACATACCATTTTCCTTTAAATTATTAGTTTTTGTTTTAAAGTCTAAAGTTAGCGACGTTTACTTTATTTAGTTTCACCTTTTCGACGTTTACTTTATTCACAAAATAAGGTTAAATTTTCAGCGTAAGCGTAAAGTTCATTCTATTCTTGAAATTTCTATAATATTATAGTTTTATATCACAATTTCTATTCCATATGTATCTATGTATATTATGGTATGTATGTATGTATATATGATTTAATTTAATCGAGTTTTTAAAAACAAGAAAATAAAATATAATGATTTATGAAAGAATGTATGTATGTATAATATATATTATCATATGTACATGAAAAAAATAATCTGGTTGTTTTTTTTTTTTACATTTAAAAATATTTAAAAAAAAATTTAAATTCATAAAAAATACATATAAAAAAATCTTACATTATAATTTTCTGATGTTAAATTCATATTTTCACAATTATTATTGAAATATAATGTGAATATATTTTTTAATTTTTTTTATTTTCTTTAACATTTTCTTCTTCAATATATTCAACATCAGTATAAGCATCTGATAATTGATTCATTCCTTTTATATAATCTTTTTCTTTATCAATATTAAATGAATTTTGAGATTTTTCATGTACAACAGAATGACAACATTCTTGTAATACAGCATTAAATTCCTCAGCTGCAGCAATATCATATAAACAATTAATATTAATTTGTTGTAAATCTTCAATATCAGATTGTAATGCAACATCTTCAATATCTGTAACACATTGAGAATTTGTTTCGGTTTCTGATTGTATATCATTTTCTAAAAATGGTATGAAAATTGGCATTGGTTTACGAATTATTTTTGAACCTGGTTCGGTTAAAGCATCTCTTGATGATATTGTTGATAAATAATTTTCATTACCTAAAAATTCAATATCACTTATTGATTTTTGTTCAACATCTGATATATTATCATCATCATCATCATCACCAGTTATATTTTCAATATCAGTTTTTGGTTCTGGTGTTTGTGAACGTAAAGTTAAATTTTGTATTATTTCTATTGCAGCAATACCAGTTGATGTTGTTGGTAATATATAATCACTTTGTGATTTTATTAATTTACTTTTTTTATTTATTTTTATAGTTTCAAAATCACTAAAATTCATTTCTTCAGTATCAGTTTTAACATCATTTAAATTTGATGTACTTTTTGTTACTTGTAAACGTTGTTGTGATTTATTACGATTTAAATTTGATTTAGTTTTAATTGATCTTTTTCTTCTTGCTGTACCAGATACAAAAATTTCTTCAATATCAGTTTTTGGTTCATCAATATTATCATTACGTTTAACTGATAAATTTTTAACACTTTCTTGATTTTTAACAAATTCATTTTCCAAGAAAATTGGTGAATTTCTGCGTAATTTTTTTACATCACATTTTAAAAATTCTGCATCAATATCAGAAACCTCTTCTTCATCAGTTTTATTCGGTTCATTTTCATAATCATGTATACCAAAATCCATATCATCAGTTAATGGTTCAACACTTGTAACTGGATCACCATTAATATCTTCACGTACTTTAATTAATTCTCTTACAGCTGGTGGAATTATTTTTGGATTAACATAAGTTATTTTTGATAATTCTTTAGCAAGATCTTTATCCAATTCAAAATCTTCTAAATCAGTTTGATTTTCTTGTGGTATATATACTCTGGCAATTAATATACCACAATGTTGTTCATCATCATTACCATCATCAGAATCATTATCTTCTGCTTGAGAATCATCTAATTTTTCAATATCAGTTAATGGTCCATCTGATGCTGATGATATTGCCAAATATTTAGATTCTTTGTCACTTTTTATTGGTTTTTTTAATTTATGTGGACGATCATATGTATAAGTTGAAATAAATTTAATATTAATTTTTGGACAATCATCAAATATACTATCTGAATCAATGTCAGATGTATCACTATCTTGAATATTAATTTCTTCAGCACCAGAACATAATAAATCTTCAACTTCAGATATAGCTCCACCAACAGCACCTTCTGCATCACTATAACTTATATCAGCATTACTATAACTCATATCACCATCACTGTATGCATCTGATGAATCATCTGAATCTGTTTTATTTATATTATCACTTTCAGCATCTGATAATTCTGGTTCAGTAGAAGGTCTATACATTTTTTTATGTAATTTAGTTTTTCTTTTAACAGCATCTACTTTATCAGCCATTTCTAAACTACCAATTTCTGGAAAATATGGTGTTAAATTTGTTTGAATCATACGATCATCAATTTCAGAAATTTCATCACCTGATGTATTATAATTTTCACAATCTGTAATATCATCATCATCATTTTTCCTTTGTATACCTAAATTATTTTTAGTTAGAGAGGAACGTTTATTACCAGTTTTAACAGCACTACGTGTTTTCATTCCTTCAGCATTATGAAGTTCTTCTTCAATATAACCTTGATCTAAAAATTCTCTTACTGATAGAAAATTATCTGGTATTTCACTTATTTCATTATCAGATGCTGAATCTTCATAATCTTCAATATCAGTTATAGCTGGTACTGATGGTTTTCTTGAATTTTTTCGTGAAGATTTTAAACGTTTTCCAACATCTTCATCATCTGATATTTCATCATGACTATTAAAATCTTCAATATCTGTTACACCGCCAGGAATATTTGCAACACTCTCCTCTTCTTCAGAACTTTCAGATGAAATATTACCATTTATAGCATGAGTTATTGATATTGTTGGTATTTCAGAAGTCATTTTTGTATCTTTTTTTTTTGTTTTTTTAAAATTTTTTTTTATTATTTATTTTTATTTAAAAATTGTTTTTTTTTTTTAAATTTATTGAGATTTTTATTTCTTCTGTTTTTTTTTATATTATTTTTATTAAAAAAAAAAAATTAATTACATATTATTTTTTGATATTTTTAATAAATTAATTTTCATTTTATGTTTGGAAATTGTAAAAGCATTATTTTATATTTTAAGTTTTGAAAGTTTTTTTTTTGTGGTATACATAGGTAAATTCTTAAATTTAGTTTTGATTTTTGTTTTTGGGATAAAATTTAAAATAAAATATTTTTTATAAGTTAAAATAAATTCAGTAAACTTAATTCATATTAAAATAATAATTAAGTACATCCGTACCCCGATTTACGTCACTAATTAGTCTCATATAAATATCGATATGAAAGTCGAAAATATTGTAAATCATAGGGTATAGATGTAATACAAAAATTAATTTTTATTTATAACTTCAGATATAAGATACATTATTTATTTTTAACAAATCTGTATAGAATTAAATCAATAATATATGGAAGAGTTGCAAAAAGTAGACAGACACAAATTATTTTTGGTTATAAGAATGGAACAAATGAAAGAATAAAACGAATCCTATACAATATATATAGTGAATATATAGTTTTAAGAATTTTCCTTTAACCTTTTATCCTTCTATATTTTCCTATTTCCTTTTAATATAAATAAAGATTTTTTGCGATCCCCAGTTATCAAATTAAGAAATTATTATTATAGTTCTTCGTTTTTTTAAACTTATTTCTGATTATTAAATTTAAAAAAAAAAAACATTTAATGCAAATAAATGCATTACATAAATTTTCAATATAAAAACTTTCTAGCATGTTTCACATTCCACATATAAAATTGTATACAGCACAAATTAATAGCATATCAAAATTAAAATAATTTATTGTGCAAAAATTAAATTTTCAAATTATTACCACTTAATAAATAAAAAAAATTTTAATTCTGATATACTTTAATATATTTAACTATATATTATATAATTAAAATACTTTTAAGGATACGATTTATTTAAAGGTAAGATTTTGACAACAATTACAATAATAAAAAATAAAGATTTTTAATACTTTAAATATTAGAATAGTTGTCTAATTCTATGTTTATTTAAAGGATTTTTTTAAAAGGATTTGTTAAGTATAGTAAAAAAAAGGTAATGAAAATGGCAAAATAAACAAAGTCAAGTGATTCTTTTTTTATCATATATCGCATAATACGAAATTGAAGCTCGAGTTTATTTATATAGCATTTTCTGATCAAAATCAGGTATTTACTAAATATTTTTTTGGAATTCAGAGTTTTACTAAATAAATACATATTTTTACTAAATAATTTCAGAGTTTTTTTTTTCAAAATTCCGATTTTTATTACATAAATAAATTCAAATAATTTTTTTAATTCAAAAATTGTAAAAATTCAGAATTTTCTATTGATAAACATACAAAAATTCTGAAAAATATTTATGTACCGTCGACTTGTCGAACTTTCACCACTTTTTAACATTAAAAATGTAATAAAAGTTAAAGTACCTACCTACTTTAGTTAGAAAATAAAAATTTTTGCAAAATTAAGGGCTGCATTAGTTCTTATATCCTAAAATAAAAATAAAAGTGAAAATATGTGTTTTAAGACCATTTTTATAATAAAAACAAGATGGTGAAGGTTAACTTTGACCAGGATAAAAATGTTAAGAAAAAAGCGTTGGCCAAAATTAGAATAACTAAGTAATAAGCCCCACTAAACGTTAATGGTTTTAATCAACTATGAGAAAACAGGTGGTCAAAGTTTGAATAACTCCGGTAAAAGTTTTTGGTTTTAAACAATTATGAAAAAAAAAAATTAAATTTTTTTGATAAATTATAAAATATAGGAAATTTAATAAAACTATATATTACTTTTAATGATAAAAAGTGGTCAGGTCAAATATTTTTTAGAATTTTTGCATGTTTATCAATAGAAAGTTTTTAATTTTTACAATTTTTGAATCAAGAAAATTATCTGAATTTATTTAGTAAAAATCGGAATTCAAAAAGAAAAATCTGAAATTATTTAGTAAAAATCTGAATTCATTCCAAAGAGTTTTTGAAGAGTTCCAAAAAAAAAAAAAAAATCTGAACTTATTTAGTAAATACCTGATTATATTAAGCAAAAACCTGAATATTTTTAGTAAATACCTTAATTTGATCAAAAAATGCTATAATAAAAATTTGTACTTTAATTGAGTTGTTTTTGAAAAAAAAAAAATAATTTTATTTTGTTTGGATTGAATAGTTCTTTTTTATCCAGAAGTTTTTCGGTATTTTTTTTTGTACTTACGTGACTTTATTTATTTTATTATTTATTTTATAATTATGGTATGCCATAATTATATTAGATATATAAATATACAAAAATTCCCATATCAATTAAATGTCTTTACCTTCTCCCTTATGAACATCCTAAATATCAGAATATTGGGTCTAAAAGTTAATTTAATTCAATATTTTGAAAATTACACTTATTAAAATTTATTAATACATGATAATCCCCAAAAACCGTACAAATTGATATTTTTGTATATAAATGTTATTTAAATTTCTGGTATCATTTAGTAGGTATCATTTAATAGGCCCCATTAGTAGGTATCTTAAATTTGTCAGGCTCTAACTTTATCTAACATTTTATGTTTGGGAGGATAGTTTTATGGAATTTTATACAAATGTGGTTACAATTTTTATTGTTTATTAAAATATACAGTCGAATTTCTTTAAACAAAACTATAAAAATATATATATATATATATATGTATTTGTTGGAATTATAAAATTATAAAGTTGTTGTTAAGATTGACTCAAAGTAAATTTTTTTTTTTTTATTTGAAAATTTTTTAAATTTAAAATAAAGCTTAAAAAAAAATAAACCATATAAAAAATAGTTAATTAAAAAACAAATAAAAGTTTTTTTTTTCTAAAAATTTTGTGTAAAAAAAAAAAAGAGGAAATTAAGCAAAAGCATCGCAGTTTGATTGAAATTCAAATTGCTTTAAAAAAAAAAACACAACAGAAAAAAAAAATATAACGAAAAAAATTAATTTTTTTGCGATTTAGATTTAATTGCGATTATGAAGATTTAAACTTTTTTTTTTTTTTGCAGATTCTATAGATAAAAAACCTTATTTTTTTGTTTTTTAAATATTAAAGTTTATTTTTTTCTTTTTTTTTCAATTTTATAGTGTATGCAATCACAAATGTTATGTTAATTTACAAAAATTTTAAGTGCACAATAAATTTGCAATTTATGTAATTTATATAATGAGTCGCGATTATACACTGCATTAGTGGCCAAACCCACAAAGAAAACTATTTGAATAATGTTTTTTTTTTTTTTGCGTTATGCCACTAATGCTTTTAGTGATTCATTTTTAATGTAATATCACGCTTGGCTACAGAATCAATATAAATGATGTGTTCTGTGAGAGGAATAGCAGCAGGTAATTGAGAATAAGACAAGTAAGACAAAAAGTATATATTAAATTGTCAGAAGTATCATAAGAGGTCTAAATAATAAATTATGAATTCTTATGGAATTTTTATCTTGTTTAAAATTCTTTTGTTATCTGCTACAAAGTTACATTCCACCTATATTGAACTATAATCATTTATTGTAAAATTAGAAAAAAAAAACAACATAAAATCTTTGATTTCTGTGGCTAACCGTAAAAAACATTTTTTGTTAAATATATATATATATATATTTTTTTTTAAATTTAAGAATTATTTAAATTATTTGTTTAGGTAATTTAATTTAGTTAAGTGTTAAAAAAATTGCAAATATTTTTTTTTTTTTTCAAATTTAAAAAAGTACACTGATTGCAAAAAAAATTACACTATTCTATTTTTATTTTTAAATCACTGAAGAAATTAAAAAAAAAAAAAAAAAAAATTACATTAACTATAATTAATTTTGTAGTTGTGTTTAAATTTGTTTTATATAAAATTTTTTTTTTATTTTTTGCTTCAAACCCACATCATTTTAATTACCTGTTTCCTGTGATGATTGTAATTCAGAGCTTGAAAGCTTTTGTTCTTTGAATTTTGGATCTGATATCTGATTGCCTTCACCAGTGTCAGTTTCCTTATTAGACAAAGATTCAATCAAATTCTGATTAATTATTTGACTTTCAATTTTTTTTGTTGTTGTTGTTGCCGATGATGTAGATGTTGATGAGGATGATGCACTTGATAACAATGATGTTATTATTGGTGTAGTAGATAATTGCACTTCTAACGCTTTTGATGAAGTCAAAATTTGTATTGATTCAGTTTTAGTTTTTTGTAAATCTAATGAATGTTGTGTTGTATATAATGATGATTTAGTAGAATAATCACATAAATTTGGTGGAATATTATATGTTAAATGAGTTTTTGGTTGTTTTTCTCTTAAATCTTCTATTAATTGTAATGGTCTTTTGGTGGGTTTTGGTGATGTTGGACTATGCTTTTTTTCAGTATCCATACCTGATGAATATGATGGTAAAGCAACAGAATCTGATAAACTAGAATCTGTTGTTGTTTCAATTAAACTAACATCAAAATCAGTACATTTATATTCATTTGCTTTTTTAACTAATTCACTATAATCTACAGTTAATGGTTGTTTAAATATAACTTCAATTGATTTTGATGGATCAACAGTACGTGTAAAAACTTCACTTGTATAAATTTTTGTACCATTTGATTTGGATTTACGTAAAAAGTGATTTGGACTGGACGGAAGAGATGATGGTTCTTTTGGTTTTTGTTCATCATTTGTATTATACATAATTGAATCTTTTGATGCATATTGTAATGCTGATTGACAACGTTTTGTATAATTTTCATCATCAGATTTTGTTTGTTTTTCACTTCCAATTGTTCTTCTAAATTTTATTGGTTTACGAATTTCAATAGGCTCGAATTGTGTTGTTGTTGTTGTTGTTGCTGTTGTTATTGCTTGAATTTTATTACGTGTTTGTATTGGTTTCACTTCTTGAAGTTTTGCATTCATTACTTCTTTAGTTTTTTTAGTTGACTTATGTGAAATTATTGTTTTACTATCAAATTTTTTTATTGTTACGTCTTTACCACTATCATTTTTATTAGTGATTGTTTTTATAGTATTACTACTTTTAATGTTAATTTTTGGTAAATTTTCAACTACTTTTACCGATGATTTTATATCAGGTTTTAATACTTTTGTTGATGAGGACTGTGTTTGTCTACTTAAATTTACAAGACTCTTTTGAGTTTTATTTAAAGCTAATTTACTTGAAGGCAGTCGTTTTTCAGCTGTTTTATTAATGTTTGTATCAACCTTGTTTAATTTTTGTGATTTTATTTTTGATGGAGTTGAATAACTAGGTTTTACGAAATCTTTAGATTTTATTTGTTGTACATTTGTTTTTAATACTTGTTCTTTTGAAGTTTTTGATGACATTATAACAGATGCTACTGATGTCGATGAATTTGAAGTTTGAGATGCTGATTTACTTGTAGTTCCCGATTTATGTTTTTTATTTTCATTTATAACTCTAGAATCTTTTACAAAACTATGCTCTTTTTCTAATTTCTTTTGAAAGGTTGGTGTTAAAGTCCTTTCTAAATTTATGTTCAGCGTTCTTTGATTTGAAGGAGTAATACTACGTTCTTCTCTAGAATGATGCGTTGGCCTTGGAGAGACAGATCTACTATGTGTCTCTGATATTTCCAACGGAATACCAACTTTTGCATTACGTGAAACTGTTGATTGCATATAACCAAATTTTCTAGATTTAGTTGAAATTGGAATATAAGGTTTATTTTCCACTACTATTTTCGGTTTTTCATTTCCAGAAGTTTTTAAAATTTTTTTAGACTTTGTCATTTCAATAGAAAGGCGATTGCTATCTATAGTATGAGAAGAGGCTTTTTTTTCAATTGATAATTGTCGTTCAAAAGACAAATTAAAAGCTTGAACTTTGGTCGTTTTATGAGTTTTTACTGGAGTAAATGGGGCTGATTGTTTTGGTACCTTTTTCTTGAGAGTATCTCCTTTATCTTTAGTATCGTATTTCTTAATTTCGTCAATTTTAGCAGTCATTGATTCACTGTCGGAAGATCTTTTTGTCTGTTTGGGCTTTATTTTTGTATTCTTTATTGATCTCTTTTGTTCATTTGATGTAACTTGTACACCTTTTATATCTGATGATATTAATTCTGTTTTCTTCACTATTTTATTGCTTTGTGTTCTTTCTTGTTTTGACTTTTTTACTTGAGTTCTACTTTTTTGCTTTTTCTCAGATTTTAGATCAACAAAATAACTAACCGGATTCAGCGATTTTTTTGCATGTAAATTACTTTTGTTATCAAGCTCTTCTTTAGCAAAAGTTTGATATTTTGCAGGAAAAGCTTCTAAACTGTCAAGACTATTGTCACTTTCAACTCCATCGTCCGATTCGATACTGTCAGGTTCTGTTGACTCAATATCACTTTTTGGCCCGGCTAAAAATATTTCATCATCGTTTGATGAAATTTTCGATTTTCTATCGGAATTTTTAAAATTTTCGTCATTTATTTCAGAAACGTTTTCTACAATACCTCTATCAGAAGCTAATTGTTTTTCTTTTGAAGAGGGCTTGTATATATCTTCTTTAGATAATTTTTCTTTCACATCAAATACTTTTTCTGTTGACGAATCTGTGAGAAGAATTTTCTTATCATTCGATTGAATCACGTCACATTTAGATGACTTATCTTTAACAGATTCTTTTATAGGTCTCGTGAAAACTTCACTAGTCTTACCAATAAGTTCAATATCTGGCTCCAATAAAGTTTCAAATGAAGCAGATTTTGTTTTCTTGTCGTCAGAAGTTTTATCATTCTCATCAGTTAGTGTATTTTCTAAGGGTTTCTCTACTTTGGGTATTCGAGTATGTTTTGACAGAATGAAAACGTCTTTAGTAGATTTATTCTCTTTTTCGGGACCTTTTTCAAGATCAGGAGTTTTTTCAAGTAGACCAGTAACTGGTTCTGAAAATATTTCAAGAGTTGCGAATTTTCGTTTCTTGTCATCAGCACTTTTATCTTTTTGATCAGTTTGATTTTCAGTTTCCAGTATTTTAGTATCTTTTTTAGGACTTTCGAAAAGATCAGGTGTCTTCGGAATTAATTCAAGGATTGGCTCTAAAATGGTATCAAGAGTTGGGGATTTTGGTTTCTCGTCATCAGAAGTTTTATCTTTTTGATCAGGTGGTTTTTCTGTTTTTAATATTTTAGTATCTTTTGGCTGAATAAAATCTACTTTTGGAGATTTCCGGCCTTTTTCAGGACTTGCAATGATATCAGTTTTCTGTACAATTGGTTCAGTAACTGGCTCTAAATACGTTTCACGAGTTGGAGATTTTGATTTCTTGTCATCAGCAGTTTTGTCTTTTTGTTCAGTTGGTTTTGCTGGTTCTGATATTAAAATATCTTTTGTTTGAATGAAATCTTCTTTTGGAGATTTCCCGTCTTTTTCAGGACTTGAAACAATATAAGTTTTCTGTACAATTGGTTCAGTAACTGGTTCTAAATATGTTTCACGAGTAGGAGATTTTGGTTTCTTGTCATCAGCAATTTTGTCTTTTTGTTCAGTTGGTTTTGCAGGTTCTGATATTAAAATATCTTTTGGCTGATTGAAATCTTCTTTTGGAGATTTCCCGTCTTTTTCAGGACTTGCAAATATATCAGTTTTCATTACAATTATTTCAATAACTGGTTCTAAATATGTTTCACGAGTTGGAGATGTTGCTTTCTTGTCATCAGAAATTTTGTCTTTTTGTTCAGTGGGTTTTGCGGGCTCTGATATTAAAATATCTTTTGGCTGAATGAAATCTTCTTTTGGAGATTTCCCGTCTTTTTCAGAACTTGCAAATATATCAGCTTTCTGTACAATTGGTTCAATAACTGGCTCTAAATATGTTTCACGAGTTGGAGATGTTGCTTTCTTGTCATGAGAAATTTTGTCTTTTTGTTCAGTTGGTTTTGCGGGCTCTGATATTAAAATATCTTTTGGCTGAATGAAATCTTCTTTTGGAGATTTCCCGTCTTTTTCAGGACTTGCAAATATATCAGTTTTCTGTACAATTGGTTCAGTAACTGGCTCTAAATATGTTTCACGAGTAGGAGATTTTGGTTTCTTGTCATCAGCAATTTTGTCTTTTTGTTCAGTTGGTTTTGCAGATTCTGATATTAAAATATCTTTTGGCTGATTGAAATCTTCTTTTGGAGATTTTCCGTCTTTTTCAGGACTTGCAAATATTTCAGTTTTCTGTTCAATTGGTTCAGTAACTGGCTCTAAATATGTTTCACGAGTAGGAGATTTTGGTTTCTTGTCATCAGCAATTTTGTCTTTTTGTTCAGTTGGTTTTGCAGATTCTGATATTAAAATATCTTTTGGCTGATTGAAATCTTCTTTTGGAGATTTTCCGTCTTTTTCAAGACTTGCAAATATATCAGTTTTCTGTTCAATTGGTTCAGTAACTGGCTCTAAATATGTTTCACGAGTAGGAGATTTTGGTTTCTTGTCATCAGCAATTTTGTCTTTTTGTTCAGTTGGTTTTGCGGGCTCTGATATTAAAATATCTTTTGGATGAATGAAATCTTCTTTTGGAGATTTCCCGTCTTTTTCAGGACTTGCAAATATATCAGTTTTCTGTACAATTGGTTCAGTAACTGGCTCTAAAAATGTTTCACGAGTAGGAGATTTCGGTTTCTTGTCATCAGCAATTTTGTCTTTTTGTTCAGTTGGTTTTGCTGGTTCTGATATTAAAATATCTTTTGGCAGAATGAAAACTTCCTTTGGGTATTTACCGTCTTTTTCGGGACTTGCAAATATATCAGTTTTCTGTACAATTGGTTCAGTAAGTGGCTCTAAATGTGTTTCACGAGTAGGAGATTTTGGTTTCTTGTCATCAGCAATTTTGTCTTTTTGTTCAGTTGGTTTTGCAGGTTCTGATATTAAAATATCTTTTGGCTGAATGAAATCTTCTTTTGGAGATTTCCCGTCTTTTTCAGGACTTGCAAATATATCAGTTTTCTGTACAATTGGTTCAATAACTGGCTCTAAATATGTTTCACGAGTTGGAGATGTTGCTTTCTTGTCATCAGAAATTTTGTCTTTTTGTTCAGTTGGTTTTGCGGGCTCTGATATTAAAATATCTTTTGGCAGAATGAAATCTTCTTTTGGAGATTTCCCGTTTTTTCCAGGACTTGCAAATATATCAGTTTTCTGTACAATTGGTTCAGTAACTGGCTCTAAATATGTTTCACGAGTAGGAGATTTTGGTTTCTTGTCATCAGCAATTTTGTCTTTTTGTTCAGTTGGTTTTGCTGGTTCTGATATTAAAATATCTTTTGGCTGAATGAAATCTTCTTTTGGAGATTTCCCGTCTTTTTCAGAACTTGCAAATATATCAGTTTTCTGTACAATTGGTTCAATAACTGGCTCTAAATATGTTTCACGAGTTGGAGATGTTGCTTTCTTGTCATCAGCAATTTTGTCTTTTTGTTCAGTTGGTTTTGCGGGCTCTGATATTAAAATATCTTTTGGCAGAATGAAATCTTCTTTTGGAGATTTCCCGTCTTTTTCAGGACTTGCAAATATATCAGTTTTCTGTACAATTGGTTCAATAACTGGTTCTAAATATGTTTCACGAGTTGGAGATGTTGCGTTCTTGTCATCAGCAATTTTGTCTTTTTGTTCAGTTGGTTTTGCGGGCTCTGATATTAAAATATCTTTTGGCTGAATGAAATCTTCTTTTGGAGATTTCCCGTCTTTTTCAGGACTTGCAAATATATCAGTTTTCTGTACAATTGGTTCAGTAACTGGCTCTAAATATGTTTCACGAGTAGGAGATTTTGGTTTCTTGTCATCAGCAATTTTGTCTTTTTGTTCAGTTGGTTTTGCAGATTCTGATATTAAAATATCTTTTGGCTGATTGAAATCTTCTTTTGGAGATTTTCCGTCTTTTTCAGGACTTGCAAATATATCAGTTTTCTGTTCAATTGGTTCAGTAACTGGCTCTAAATATGTTTCACGAGTAGGAGATTTTGGTTTCTTGTCATCAGCAATTTTGTCTTTTTGTTCAGTTGGTTTTGCGGGCTCTGATATTAAAATATCTTTTGGATGAATGAAATCTTCTTTTGGAGATTTCCCGTCTTTTTCAGGACTTGCAAATATATCAGTTTTCTGTACAATTGGTTCAGTAACTGGCTCTAAAAATGTTTCACGAGTAGGAGATTTCGGTTTCTTGTCATCAGCAATTTTGTCTTTTTGTTCAGTTGGTTTTGCTGGTTCTGATATTAAAATATCTTTTGGCAGAATGAAATCTTCTTTTGGGGATTTACCGTCTTTTTCGGGACTTGCAAATATATCAGTTTTCTGTACAATTGGTTCAGTAAGTGGCTCTAAATGTGTTTCACGAGTAGGAGATTTTGGTTTCTTGTCATCAGCAATTTTGTCTTTTTGTTCAGTTGGTTTTGCAGGTTCTGATATTAAAATATCTTTTGGCTGAATGAAATCTTCTTTTGGAGATTTCCCGTCTTTTTCAGGACTTGCAAATATATCAGTTTTCTGTACAATTGGTTCAATAACTGGCTCTAAATATGTTTCACGAGTTGGAGATGTTGCTTTCTTGTCATCAGAAATTTTGTCTTTTTGTTCAGTTGGTTTTGCGGGCTCTGATATTAAAATATCTTTTGGCAGAATGAAATCTTCTTTTGGAGATTTCCCGTTTTTTCCAGGACTTGCAAATATATCAGTTTTCTGTACAATTGGTTCAGTAACTGGCTCTAAATATGTTTCACGAGTAGGAGATTTTGGTTTCTTGTCATCAGCAATTTTGTCCTTTTGTTCAGTTGGTTTTGCTGGTTCTGATATTAAAATATCTTTTGGCTGAATGAAATCTTCTTTTGGAGATTTCCCGTCTTTTTCAGAACTTGCAAATATATCAGTTTTCTGTACAATTGGTTCAATAACTGGCTCTAAATATGTTTCACGAGTTGGAGATGTTGCTTTCTTGTCATCAGCAATTTTGTCTTTTTGTTCAGTTGGTTTTGCGGGCTCTGATATTAAAATATCTTTTGGCAGAATGAAATCTTCTTTTGGATATTTCCCGTCTTTTTCAGGACTTGCAAATATATCAGTTTTCTGTACAATTGGTTCAATAACTGGTTCTAAATATGTTTCACGAGTTGGAGATGTTGCGTTCTTGTCATCAGCAATTTTGTCTTTTTGTTCAGTTGGTTTTGCGGGCTCTGATATTAAAATATCTTTTGGCTGACTGAAATCTTCTTTTGGAGATTTCCCGCCTTTTTCAGGACTTAAAAACATATAAGTTTTCTGTACAATTGGTTCAGAAAGTGGCTCTAAATATGTTTCACGAGTAGGAGATTTTGGTTTCTTGTCATCAGCAATTTTGTCGTTTTGTTCAGTTGGTTTTTCTGGTTCTGATATTAAAATATCTTTTGGCTGAATGAAATCTTCTTTTGGAGATGTCCCGTCTTTCTCCGGACTTTCAAAGGTATCAGTTTTCTGTAGAATTGGTTTAGTAACTGGCTCTAAATACATTTCACGAGTTGGAGATTTTGGTTTCTTGTCATCAGCAGTTTTGTCTTTTTGTTCAGTTAGTTTTGCTAGTTCTGATATTAAAGTATCTTTTGGCTGAATGAAATCTTCCTTTGGAGATTTTCCGTCTTTTTCAGGACTTGCAAATATATCAGTTTTCTGTACAATTGGTTCAGTAACTGGCTCTAAATATGTTTCACGAGTAGGAGATTTTGGTTTCTTGTCATCAGCAATTTTGTCTTTTTGTTCAGTTGGTTTTGCGGGCTCTGATATTAAAATATCTTTTGGATGAATGAAATCTTCTTTTGGAGATTTCCCGTCTTTTGCAGGACTTTCAAAGATATCAGTTTTCTGTACAATTGGTTCAGTAACTGGCTCTAAATATGTTTCACGAGTTGGAGATTTCGGCTTCTTGTCATCAGCAATTTTGTCTTGGTCTTCAGTTCGTTTTGCTGGTTCGGTTATTAAAATATCTTTTGGCTGAATGAAATCTTCCTTTGGAGATTTCCCGTCTTCTTCAGGACATGCAAAGATATCAGTTTTCTGTACATTTGGTTCAGTAACTGGCTTTAAATATATTTCACGAGTAGGAGATTTTGGTTTCTTGTCATCAGCAGTTTTGTCTTTTTGTTCAGTTGGTTTTGCTGGTTCTGATATTAAAATATCTTTTGGCTGACTGAAATCTTTTTTTGGAGATTTTCCGTCTTTTTCAGGACTTGCAAATATATCAGTTTTCTGTACAATTGGTTCAGTAACTGGCTCTAAATATGTTTCACGAGTAGGAGATTTTGTTTTCTTGTCATCAGTAAATTTGTCTTTTTGTTCAGTTGGTTTTGGTGGTTCTGATATTAATATATCTTTTGGTTGAATGAAATCTTCTTTTGGAGATGTCCCGTCTTTCTCCGGAATTTCAAAGGTATCAGTTTTCTGTACAATTGGTTTAGTAACTGGCTCTAAATACATTTTACGAGTTGGAGATTTTGGTTTCTTGTCATCAGCAGTTTTGTCTTTTTGTTCAGTTAGTTTTGCTAGTTCTGATATTAAAATATCTTTTGGCTGAATGAAATCTTCCTTTGGAGATTTCTCGTCTTTTTCAGGACTGGCAAATATATCAGTTTTCTGTATAATTGGTTCAGCAACTGGCGCTAAATATGTTTCACGGGTTGGAGATATTGGTTTCTTGTCATCAGCAATTTTATCTTTTTGTTGAGTTGGTTTTGCTGGTTCTGATATTAAAATATCTTTTTTCTGAATGAAATCTTCTTTTGGAGATGTCCCGTCTTTTTCCGGACTTTCAAAGATATCAGTTTTCTGTACAATTGGTTCAGTAAGTGGCTCTAAATACGTTTCAAGAGTGGGAGATTTTGGTTTCTTGTCATCAGCAGTTTTGTCTTTTTGTTCAGTTGGTTTTGCTGGTTCTGAAATTAAAATATCTTTTGGCTGAATAAAATCTTTTGGAGATTTTCCATCTTTTTCAGGACTTGCAAAGATATCAGTTTTCTGTATAATTGGTTCAGTAACTGGCGCTAAATACGTTTCACGAGTTAGCGATTTTGGTTTCTTTTCATCAGCAATTTTGTCTTTTTGTTCAGTTGGTTTTGCTGGTTCTGATATTAAAATATCTTTTGGATGACTGAAATCTTCTTTTGGAGATTTCCCGTCTTTTTCAGGACTTGCAAATATATCAGTTTTCTGTATAATTGGTTCAGTAACTGGCTCTAAATACGTTTCACGAGTTGGAGATTTTGGTTTCTTTTCATTAGCAATTTTGTCTTTTTGTTCAGTTGGTTTTGCTGGTTCTGATATTAAAATATCTTTTGGCTGAATGAAATCTTCTTTTGGAGATTTCCCGTCTTTTTCAGGACTTGCAAATATATCAGTTTGCTGTACAATTGGTTCAGTAACTGGCTCTAAATATGTTTCACGGGTTGGAGGTATTGGTTTCTTGTCATCAGCAAATTTATCTTTTTGTTGAGTTGGTTTTGCTGGTTCTGATATTAAAATATCTTTTGGCTGAATGAAATATTCTTTTGGAGATGTCCCGTCTTTTTCCAGACTTTCAAAGATATCAGTTTTCTGTACAATTGGTTCGGTAACATGCTCTAAATACGTTTCACGAGTTGGAGATTTTGGTTCCTTGTCATCAGCAGTTTTGTCTTTTTGTTCAGTTGGTTTTGCTGGTTCTGATATTAATATATCTTTTGGCTGAATGAAATCTTCTTTTGGAGATTTCCCGTCTTTTTCAGGACTTGCAAATATATCAGTTTTCTGTACAATTGGTTCAGTAACTGGCTCTAAATATGTTTCACGAGTAGGAGATTTTGGTTTCTTGTCATCAGCAGTTTTGTCTTTTTGTTCAGTTGGTTTTACTGGTTCTGATATTAAAATATCTTTTGGCTGACTGAAATCTTCTTTTGGAGATTTCCCGTCTTTTTCAGGACTTGCAAATATATCAGTTTTCTGTACAATTGGTTCAGTAACTGGCTCTAAATATGTTTCACGAGTAGGAGATTTGGGTTTCTTTTCATCAGCAATTTTGTCTTTTTGTTCAGTTGGTTTTGCTGGTTCTGATATTAAAATATCTTTTGACTGAATGAAATCTTCTTTTGGAGATTTCCCGTCTTTTTCAGGACTTGCAAATATATCAGTTTTCTGTACAATTGGTTCAGCAACTGGCGCTAAATATGTTTCACGGGTTGGAGATATTGGTTTCTTGTCATCAGCAATTTTATCTTTTTGTTGAGTTGGTTTTGCTGGTTCTGATATTAAAATATCTTTTGGCTGAATGAAATCTTCTTTTGGAGATGTCCCGTCTTTTTCCGGACTTTCAAAGATATCAGTTTTCTGTACAATTGGTTCAGTAAGTGGCTCTAAATACGTTTCAAGAGTGGGAGATTTTGGTTTCTTGTCATCAGCAGTTTTGTCTTTTTGTTCAGTTGGTTTTGCTGGTTCTGAAATTAAAATATCTTTTGGCTGAATAAAATCTTTTGGAGATTTTCCATCTTTTTCAGGACTTGCAAAGATATCAGTTTTCTGTATAATTGGTTCAGTAACTGGCGCTAAATACGTTTCACGAGTTAGCGATTTTGGTTTCTTGTCATCAGCAATTTTGTCTTTTTGTTCAGTTGGTTTTGCTGGTTCTGATATTAAAATATCTTTTGGATGACTGAAATCTTCTTTTGGAGATTTTCCATCTTTTTCAGGACTTGCAAAGATATCAGTTTTCTGTATAATTGGTTCAGTAACTGGCGCTAAATACGTTTCACGAGTTAGCGATTTTGGTTTCTTGTCATCAGCAATTTTGTCTTTTTGTTCAGTTGGTTTTGCTGGTTCTGATATTAAAATATCTTTTGGATGACTGAAATCTTCTTTTGGAGATTTCCCGTCTTTTTCAGGACTTGCAAATATATCAGTTTTCTGTACAGTTGGTTCAGTAACTGGCTCTAAATATGTTTCACGAGTAGGAGATTTTGGTTTCTTGTCATCAGCAGTTTTGTCTTTTTGTTCAGTTGGTTTTACTGGTTCTGATATTAAAATATCTTTTGGCTGACTGAAATCTTCTTTTGGAGATTTCCCGTCTATTTCAGGACTTGCAAATATATCAGTTTTCTGTACAATTGGTTCAGTAACTGGCTCTAAATATGTTTCACGAGTAGGAGATTTGGGTTTCCTTTCATCAGCAATTTTGTCTTTTTGTTCAGTTGGTTTTGCTGGTTCTGATATTAAAATATCTTTTGGGTGAATGAAATCTTCTTTTGGAGATTTCCCGTCTTTTTCAGGACTTGCAAATATATCAGTTTTCTGTACAATTGGTTCAGTAACTGGCTCTAAATATGTTTCACGAGTAGGAGATTTTGTTTTCTTGTCATCAGTAAATTTGTCTTTTTGTTCAGTTGGTTTTGGTGGTTCTGATATTAATATATCTTTTGGTTGAATGAAATCTTCTTTTGGAGATGTCCCGTCTTTCTCCGGAATTTCAAAGGTATCAGTTTTCTGTACAATTGGTTTAGTAACTGGCTCTAAATACATTTTACGAGTTGGAGATTTTGGTTTCTTGTCATCAGCAGTTTTGTCTTTTTGTTCAGTTAGTTTTGCTAGTTCTGATATTAAAATATCTTTTGGCTGAATGAAATCTTCCTTTGGAGATTGCTCGTCTTTTTCAGGACTGGCAAATATGTCAGTTTTCTGTATAATTGGTTCAGTAACTGGCGCTAAATATGTTTCACGAGTTGGAGATATTGGTTTCTTGTCATCAGCAATTTTATCTTTTTGTTGAGTTGGTTTTGCTGGTTCTGATATTAAAATATCTTTTGGCTGAATGAAATCTTCTTTTGGAGATGTCCCGTCTTTTTCCGGACTTTCAAAGATATCAGTTTTCTGTACAATTGGTTCAGTAAGTGGCTCTAAATACGTTTCAAGAGTGGGAGATTTTGGTTTCTTGTCATCAGCAGTTTTGTCTTTTTGTTCAGTTGGTTTTGCTGGTTCTGAAATTAAAATATCTTTTGGCTGAATAAAATCTTTTGGAGATTTTCCGTCTTTTTCAGGACTTGCAAAGATATCAGTTTTCTGTATAATTGGTTCAGTAACTGGCGCTAAATACGTTTCACGAGTTAGCGATTTTGGTTTCTTTTCATCAGCAATTTTGTCTTTTTGTTCAGTTGGTTTTGCTGGTTCTGATATTAAAATATCTTTTGGATGAATAAAATCTTCTTTTGGAAATTTCCCGTCTTTTTCAGGACTTGCAAATATATCAGTTTTCTGTATAATTGGTTCAGTAACTGGCTCTAAATACGTTTCACGAGTTGGAGATTTTGGTTCCTTGTCATCAGCAATTTTATCTTTTGGTTGAGTTGGTTTTGCTGGTTCTGATATTAAAATATCTTTTGGCTGAATGAAATCTTCTTTTGGAGATGTCCCGTCTTTTTCAGGACTTGCAAAAATATCAGTTTTCTGTACAATAGGTTCAGTAAATGGCTCTAAATATGTTTCACGAGTAGGAGATTTTGGTTTCTTGTCATCAGCAGTTTTGCCTTTTTGTTCAGTTGATTTTGCTGGTTCTGATATTAAAATATCTTTTGGGTGAATAAAATCTTCTTTTGGAGATTTCCCGTCTTTTTCAGGACTTGCGAAAATATCAGTTTTCTGTACAATTGGTTCAGTAACTGGCTCTAAATATGTTTCACGAGTAGGAGATTTTGGTTTCTTGTCATCAGCAGTTTTGTCTTTTTGTTCAGTTGGTTTTGCGGGTTCTGATATTAAAATATCTTTTGGATGAATAAAATCTTCTTTTGGAAATTTCCCGTCTTTTTCAGGACTTGCAAATATATCAGTTTTCTGTATAATTGGTTCAGTAACTGGCTCTAAATACGTTTCACGAGTTGGAGATTTTGGTTTCTTGTCATCAGCAGTTTTGTCTTTTTGTTCAGTTGGTTTTGCTGGTTCTGAAATTAAAATATCTTTTGGCTGAATAAAATCTTTTGGAGATTTTCCGTCTTTTTCAGGATTTGCAAATATATCAGTTTTCTGTACAATTGGTTCAGTAACTGGCTCTAAATATGTTTCACGGGTTGGAGATATTGGTTTCTTGTCATCAGCAATTTTATCTTTTTGTTGAGTTGGTTTTGCTGGTTCTGATATTAAAATATCTTTTGGCTGAATGAAATCGTCTTTTGGAGATGTCCCGTCTTTTTCCAGACTTTCAAAGATATCAGTTTTCTGTACAATTGGTTCGGTAACTTGCTCTAAATACGTTTCACGAGTTGGAGATTTTGGTTCCTTGTCATCAGAAGTTTTGTCTTTTTGTTCAGTTGGTTTTGCTGGTTCTGATATTAAAATATCTTTTGGCTGAATGAAATCTTCTTTTGGAGATTTCCCGTCTTTTTCAGGACTTGCAAATATATCAGTTTTCTGTTCAATTGGTTCAGTAACTGGCTCTAAATATGTTTCACGAGTAGGAGATTTTGGTTTCTTGTCATCAGCAGTTTTGTCTTTTTGTTCAGTTGGTTTTACTGGTTCTGATATTAAAATATCTTTTGGCTGACTGAAATCTTCTTTTGGAGATTTCCCGTCTTTTTCAGGACTTGCAAATATATCAGTTTTCTGTACAATTGGTTCAGTAACTGGCTCTAAATATGTTTCACGAGTAGGAGATTTAGGTTTCTTTTCATCAGCAATTTTGTCTTTTTGTTCAGTTGGTTTTGCTGGTTCTGATATTAAAATATCTTTTGGGTGAATGAAATCTTCTTTTGGAGATTTCCCGTCTTTTTCAGGACTTGCAAAAATATCAGTTTTCTGTACAATAGGTTCAGTAAATGGCTCTAAATATGTTTCACGAGTAGGAGATTTTGGTTTCTTGTCATCAGCAGTTTTGCCTTTTTGTTCAGTTGGTTTTGCTGGTTCTGATATTAAAATATCTTTTGGGTGAATAAAATCTTCTTTTGGAGATTTCCCGTCTTTTCCAGGACTTGCGAAAATATCAGTTTTCTGTACAATTGGTTCAGTAACTGGCTCTAAATATGTTTCACGAGTAGGAGATTTTGGTTTCTTGTCATCAGCAGTTTTGTCTTTTTGTTCAGTTGGTTTTGCGGGTTCTGATATCAAAATATCCTTTGTCTGAATGAAATCTTCTTTTGGAGATTTCCCGTCTTTTTCAGGACTTGCAAATATATCAGTTTTCTGTACAATTGGTTCAGTAACTGGCTCTAAATATGTTTCACGAGTAGGAGATTTTGGTTTCTTGTCATCAGCAGTTTTGTCTTTTTGTTCAGTTGGTTTTACTTGTTCTGATATTAAAATATCTTTTGGCTGACTGAAATCTTCTTTTGGAGATTTACCGTCTTTTTCAGGACTTGCAAATATATCAGTTTTCTGTACAATTGGCTCAGTAAATGGCTCTAAATATGTTTCACGAGTAGGAGATTTTGGTTTCCTGTCATCAGCAGTTTTGTCTTTTTGTTCAGTTGGTTTTACTGGTTTTGATATTAAAATATCTTTTGGGTGAATGAAATCTTCTTTTGGAGATTTCCTGTCTTTTTCAGGACTTGCAAAAATATCAGTTTTCTGTACAATTGGTTCAGTAACTGGCTCTAAATATGTTTCACGGGTTGGAGATATTGGTTTCTTGTCATCAGCAATTTTATCTTTTTGTTGAGTTGGTTTTGCTGGCTCTGATATTAAAATACCTTTTGGCTGAATGAAATCTTCTTTTGGAGATTTCCCGTCAATTGGTTCAGTAACTGGCTCTAAATATGTTTCACGAGTAGGAGATTTTGGTTTCTTGTCATCAGCAGTTTTGTCTTTTTGTTCAGTTGGTTTTGCTGGTTCTGATATTAAAATATCTTTTGGCTGAATGAAATCTTCTTTTGGAGATGTCCCGTCTTTTTCCGGACTTTCAAAGATATCAGTTTTCTGTACAATTGGTTCGGTAACTTGCTCTAAATACGTTTCACGAGTTGGAGATTTTGGTTCCTTGTCATCAGCAGTTTTGTCTTTTTGTTCAGTTGGTTTTACTGGTTCTGATATTAAAATATCTTTTGGCTGACTGAAATCTTCTTTTAGAGATTTCCCGTCTTTTTCAGGACTTGCAAATATATCAGTTTTCTGTACAATTGGTTCAGTAACTGGCTCTAAATATGTTTCACGAGTTGGAGATTTTGGTTTCTTGTCATCAGCAGTTTTGTCTTTTTGTTCAGTTGGTTTTGCTGGTTCTGATATTAAAATATCTTTTGGCTGAATGAAATCTTCTTTTGGAGATGTCCCGTCTTTTTCCGGACTTTCAAAGATATCAGTTTTCTGTACAATTGGTTCGGTAACTTGCTCTAAATACGTTTCACGAGTTGGAGATTTTGGTTCCTTGTCATCAGCAGTTTTGTCTTTTTGTTCAGTTGGTTTTACTGGTTCTGATATTAAAATATCTTTTGGCTGACTGAAATCTTCTTTTAGAGATGTCCCGTCTTTTTCAGGACTTGCAAATATATCAGTTTTCTGTACAATTGGTTCAGTAACTGGCTCTAAATATGTTTCACGAGTTGGAGATTTTGGTTTCTTTTCATCAGCAATTTTGTCTTTTTGTTCAGTTGGTTTTGCTAGTTCTGATATTAAAATACCTTTTGGCTGAATGAAATCTTCTTTTGGAGATTTCCCGTCAATTGGTTCAGTAACTGACTCTAAATATGTTTCACGAGTAGGAGATTTTGGTTTCTTGTCATCAGCAGTTTTGTCTTTTTGTTCAGTTGGTTTTGCTGGTTCTGATATTAAAATATCTTTTGGCTGAACGAAATCGTCTTTTGGAGATTTCCCGTCTTTTTCAGGACTTGCAAATATATCAGTTTTCTGTACAATTGGTTCAGTAACTGGCTCTAAATATGTTTCACGAGTTGGAGATTTTGGTTTCTTTTCATCAGCAATTTTGTCTTTTTGTTCAGTTGGTTTTGCTAGTTCTGATATTACAATATCTTTTGGGTGAATGAAATCTTCTTTTGGAGATTTCCCGTCTTTTTCAGGACTTGCAAATATATCAGTTTTCTGTACAATTGGTTCAGTAACTGGCTCTAAATATGTTTCACGAGTTGGAGATTTTGGTTTCTTTTCATCAGCAATTTTGTCTTTTTGTTCAGTTGGTTTTGCTAGTTCTGATATTAAAATACCTTTTGGCTGAATGAAATCTTCTTTTGGAGATTTCCCGTCAATTGGTTCAGTAACTGGCTCTAAATATGTTTCACGAGTAGGAGATTTTGGTTTCTTGTCATCAGCAGTTTTGTCTTTTTGTTCAGTTGGTTTTACTGGTTCTGATATTAAAATATCTTTTGGCTGACTGAAATCTTCTTTTGGAGATTTCCCGTCTTTTTCAGGACTTGCAAATATATCAGTTTTCTGTACAATTGGTTCAGTAACTGGCTCTAAATATGTTTCACGAGTTGGAGATTTTGGTTTCTTTTCATCAGCAATTTTGTCTTTTTGTTCAGTTGGTTTTGCTAGTTCTGATATTAAAATATCTTTTGGGTGAATGAAATCTTCTTTTGGAGATTTCCCGTCTTTTTCAGAACTTGTAAAAATATCAGTTTTCTGTACAATTGGTTCAGTAAATGGCTCTAAATATGTTTCACGAGTAGGAGATTTTGGTTTCTTGTCATCAGCAGTTTTGCCTTTTTGTTCAGTTGGTTTTGCTGGTTCTGATATTAAAATATCTTTTGGGTGAATGAAATCTTCTTTTGGAGATTTCCCGTCTTTTTCAGGACTTGCGAAAATATCAGTTTTCTGTACAATTGGTTCAAAAAATGGCTCTAAATATGTTTCACGAGTAGGAGATTTTGGTTTCTTGTCATCAGCAGTTTTGTCTTTTTGTTCAGTTGGTTTTGCTGGTTCTGATATTAAAATATCTTTTGGCTGAATGAAATCTTCTTTTGAAGATTTCCCGTCTTTTTCAGGACTTGCAAATATATCAGTTTTCTGTACAATTAGTTCAGTAACTGGCTCTAAATATGTTTCACGAGTAGGAGATTTTGGTTTCTTGTCATCAGCATTTTTGTCTTTTTGTTCAGTTGGTTTTGCTGGTTCTGGTATTAAAATATCTTTTGGCTGACTGAAATCTTCTTTTGGAGATTTCCCGTCTTTTTCAGGACTGGCAAAAATATAAGTTTTCTGTACAATTGGTTCAGTAACTGGGTCTAAATACGTTTCACGAGTTGGAGATTTTGGTTTCTTTTCATCAGAAATTTTGTCTATTTGTTCAGTTGGTTTTGCTGGTTCTGATATTAAAATATCTTTTGGCTGAATGAAATCTTCTTTTGGAGATGTCCCGTCTTTTTCCGGACTTTCAAAGATATCAGTTTTCTGCACAATTGGTTCGGTAACTGGCTCTAAATACGTTTCACGAGTTGGAGATTTTGGTTTCTTTTCATCAGCAATTTTGTCTTTTTGTTCAGTTGGTTTTGCTAGTTCTGATATTACAATATCTTTTGGGTGAATGAAATCTTCTTTTGGAGATTTCCCGTCTTTTTCAGGACTTGCAAATATATCAGTTTTCTGTACAATTGGTTCAGTAACTGGCTCTAAATATGTTTCACGAGTTGGAGATTTTGGTTTCTTTTCATCAGCAATTTTGTCTTTTTGTTCAGTTGGTTTTGCTAGTTCTGATATTAAAATACCTTTTGGCTGAATGAAATCTTCTTTTGGAGATTTCCCGTCAATTGGTTCAGTAACTGGCTCTAAATATGTTTCACGAGTAGGAGATTTTGGTTTCTTGTCATCAGCAGTTTTGTCTTTTTGTTCAGTTGGTTTCACTGGTTCTGATATTAAAATATCTTTTGGCTGACTGAAATCTTCTTTTGGAGATTTCCCGTCTTTTTCAGGACTTGCAAATATATCAGTTTTCTGTACAATTGGTTCAGTAACTGGCTCTAAATATGTTTCACGAGTTGGAGATTTTGGTTTCTTTTCATCAGCAATTTTGTCTTTTTGTTCAGTTGGTTTTGCTAGTTCTGATATTAAAATATCTTTTGGGTGAATGAAATCTTCTTTTGGAGATTTCCCGTCTTTTTCAGAACTTGTAAAAATATCAGTTTTCTGTACAATTGGTTCAGTAAATGGCTCTAAATATGTTTCACGAGTAGGAGATTTTGGTTTCTTGTCATCAGCAGTTTTGCCTTTTTGTTCAGTTGGTTTTGCTGGTTCTGATATTAAAATATCTTTTGGGTGAATGAAATCTTCTTTTGGAGATTTCCCGTCTTTTTCAGGACTTGCGAAAATATCAGTTTTCTGTACAATTGGTTCAAAAAATGGCTCTAAATATGTTTCACGAGTAGGAGATTTTGGTTTCTTGTCATCAGCAGTTTTGTCTTTTTGTTCAGTTGGTTTTGCTGGTTCTGATATTAAAATATCTTTTGGCTGAATGAAATCTTCTTTTGAAGATTTCCCGTCTTTTTCAGGACTTGCAAATATATCAGTTTTCTGTACAATTAGTTCAGTAACTGGCTCTAAATATGTTTCACGAGTAGGAGATTTTGGTTTCTTGTCATCAGCATTTTTGTCTTTTTGTTCAGTTGGTTTTGCTGGTTCTGGTATTAAAATATCTTTTGGCTGACTGAAATCTTCTTTTGGAGATTTCCCGTCTTTTTCAGGACTGGCAAAAATATAAGTTTTCTGTACAATTGGTTCAGTAACTGGGTCTAAATACGTTTCACGAGTTGGAGATTTTGGTTTCTTTTCATCAGAAATTTTGTCTATTTGTTCAGTTGGTTTTGCTGGTTCTGATATTAAAATATCTTTTGGCTGAATGAAATCTTCTTTTGGAGATGTCCCGTCTTTTTCCGGACTTTCAAAGATATCAGTTTTCTGCACAATTGGTTCGGTAACTGGCTCTAAATACGTTTCACGAGTTGGAGATTTTGGTTCCTTGTCATCAGCAGTTTTGTCTTTTTGTTCAGTTGGTTTTGCTGGTTCTGATATTAAAATATCTTTTGGCTGAATGAAATCTTCTTTTGGAGATTTCTCGGCTTTTTCAGGACTTGCAAATATATCAGTTTTCTGTACAATTGGTTCAGTAACTGGCTCTAAATATGTTTCACGAGTAGGAGATTTTGGTTTCTTGTCATCAGCAGTTTTGTCTTTTTGTTCAGTTGGTTTTACTGGTTCTGATATTAAAATATCTTTTGGCTGACTGAAATCTTCTTTTGGAGATTTTCCGTCTTTTTCAGGACTTGCAAAAATATCAGTTTTCTGTACAATTGGTTCAGTAACTGGCTCTAAATATGTTTCACGAGTAGGAGATTTTGGTTTCTTGTCATCAGCAGTTTTGTCTTTTTGTTCAGTTGGTTTTACTGGTTCTGATATTAAAATATCTTTTGGCTGACTGAAATCTTCATTTGGAGATTTTCCGTCTTTTTCAGGACTTGCAAAAATATCAGTTTTCTGTGCAATTGGTTCAGTAACTGGCTCTAAATATGTTTTACGAGTAGGAGATTTTGGTTTTTTTTCCTCAGCAATTTTGTCTTTTTGTTCAGTTGGTTTTGCTGGTTCTGATATTAAAATATCTTTTGGGTGAATGAAATCTTCTTTTGGAGATTTCCCGTCTTTTTCAGGACTTGCAAAAATATCAGTTTTCTGTACAATTGGTTCAGTAAATGGCTCTAAATATGTTTCACGAGTAGGAGATTTTGGTTTCTTGTCATCAGCAGTTTTGCCTTTTTGTTCAGTTGGTTTTGCTGGTTCTGATATTAAAATATCTTTTGGGTGAATGAAATCTTCTTTTGGAGATTTCCCGTCTTTTTCAGGTCTTGCAAAAATATCAGTTTTCTGTACAATTGGTTCAGTAAATGGCTCTAAATATGTTTCACGAGTAGGAGATTTTGGTTTCCTGTCATCAGCAGTTTTGTCTTTTTGTTCAGTTGGTTTTGCTGGTTTTGATATTAAAATATCTTTTGGGTGAATGAAATCTTCTTTTGGAGATTTCCTGTCTTTTTCAGGACTTGCAAAAATATCAGTTTTCTGTACAATTATTTCAGTAACTGGCTCTAAATATGTTTCACGAGTAGGAGATTTTGGTTTCTTGTCATCAGCAGTTTTGTCTTTTTGTTCAGTTGGTTTTGCTGGTTCTGATATGAAAATATCTTTTGGCTGACTGAAATCTTCTTTTGGAAATTCCCCGTCTTTTTCAGGACTTGCAAAAATATAAGTTTTCTGTACAACTGGTTCAGTAACTGGCTCTAAATACGTTTCACGAGTTTGAGATTTTGGTTTCTTTTCATCAGCAATGTTGTCTTTTTGTTGAGTTGCTTTTGCTGGTTCTGATATTGAAATATCCTTTGGTTGAATGAAATCTTCTTTTGGAGATGTCCCGTCTTTTTCCGGACTTTCAAAGGTATCAGTTTTCTGTATAATTGGGTTAGTAACTGGCTCTACATACGTTTCACGAGTTGGAGATTTTGGTTTCTTGTCATCAGCAATTTTGTCTTTTCGTTCAGTTGGTTTTGCTGGTTCTGATATTAAAATATCTTTTGGCTGAATGAAATCTTCTTTTGGAAATTCCCCGTCTTTTTCAGGACTTGCAAAAATATAAGTTTTCTGTACAATTTGTTCAGTAACTGGCTCTAGATACGTTTCACGTGTTGGAGATTTTGGTTTCTTTTCATTAGCAATTTTGTCTTTTTGTTCAGTTAGTTTTGCTGGTTCTGATATTAAAATATCTTTTGGCTGAATGAAATCCTCTTTTGGAGATTTCCCGTCTTTTTCAGGACTTGCAAAGATATCAGTTTTCTGTACAATTGGTTCAGTAACTGGCTCTAAATACGTTTCACGAGTTGGAGATTTTGGTTTTTTTTCATCAGCAATTTTGTATTTTTGTTCAGTTGGTTTTGCTGGTTTTGATATTAAAATATCTTTTGGCTGAATGAAATCTTCTTTTGGAGATGTCCCGTCTTTTTCCGGACTTTCAAAGATATCAGTTTTCTGTACAATTGGTTCAGTAACTGGCTCTAAATACGTTTCACGAGTTGGAGATTTTGGTTTCTTTTCATCAGCAATTTTGTATTTTTGTTCAGTTGGTTTTGCTGGTTCTGATATTAAAATATCTTTTGGCTGAATGAAATCTTCTTTTGGAGATGTCCAGTCTTTTTCCGGACTTTCAAAGATATCAGTTTTCTGTACAATTGGTTCGGTAACTGGCTCTAAATACGTTTCACGAGTTGGAGATTTTGGTTTCTTGTCATCAGCAGTTTTGTCTTTTTGTTCAGTTGGTTTTGCTGGTTCTGATATTAAAATATCTTTTGGCTGAATGAAATCTTCTTTTGGAGATTTCCCGTCTTTTTCAGGACTTGCAAATATATCAGTTTTCTGTACAATTGGTTCAGTAACTGGCTCTAAATATGTTTCACGAGTAGGAGATTTTCGTTTCTTGTCATCAGCAATTTTGTCTTTTTGTTCAGTTGGTGTTACTGGTTCTGATATTAAAATATCTTTTGGTTGACTGAAATCTTCTTTTGGAGATTTCCCGTCTTTTTCAGGACTTGCAAATATATCAGTTTTCTGTACAATTGGTTCAGTAACTGGCTCTAAATATGTTTCACGAGTAGGAGATTTTGGTTTCTTTTCATCAGCAATTTTGTCTTTTTGTTCAGTTGGTTTTGCTGGTTCTGATATTAAAATATCTTTTGGGTGAATGAAATCTTCTTTTGGAGATTTCCCGTCTTTTTCAGGACTTGCAAAAATATCAGTTTTCTGTACAATTGGTTCAATAAATAGCTCTAAATATGTGTCAAGAGTAGGAGATTTTGGTTTCTTGTCATCAGCAGTTTTGTCTTTTTGTTCAGTTGGTTTTCCTGGTTCTGATATTAAAATATCTTTTGGCTGAATGAAATCTTTTGGAGATTTACTGTCTTTTTCAGGACTTGCAAAGATATCAGTTTTCTGTGCAATTGGTTCAGTAACTTGCTCTAAATACGTTTCACGAGTTGGAGATTTTGGTTTCTTGTCATCAGCAGTCTTGTCTTTTTGTTCATTTGGTTTTGCTGGTTCTGAGATTAAAATATCTTTTGCCTGAATGAAATCTTCTTTTGGAGATTTGCCATCTTTTTCAGGACTTGCAAATATATCAGTTTTCTGTACAATTGGTTCGGTAACTGGCTCTAAATACGTTTCACGAGTTGGAGATTTTGGTTTCTTGTCATCAGCAGTTTTGTCTTTTTGTTCAGTTGGTTTTGCTGGTTCTGATATTAAAATATCTTTTGGCTGAATGAAATCTTCTTTTGGAGATTTCCCGTCTTTTTCAGGACTTGCAAATATATCAGTTTTCTGTACAATTGGTTCAGTAACTGGCTCTAAATATGTTTCACGAGTAGGAGATTTTCGTTTCTTGTCATCAGCAATTTTGTCTTTTTGTTCAGTTGGTGTTACTGGTTCTGATATTAAAATATCTTTTGGTTGACTGAAATCTTCTTTTGGAGATTTCCCGTCTTTTTCAGGACTTGCAAAGATATCAGTTTTCTGTGTAATTGGTTCAGTAACTTGCTCTAAATACGTTTCACGAGTTGGAGATTTTGGTTTCTTGTCATCAGCAGTTTTGTCATTTTTTTCAGTTGGTTTTGCTGGTTCTGATATTAAAATATTTTTTGGCTGAATGAAATCTTTTGGAGATTTCCCGTCTTTTTCAGGACCTGCAAAGATATCAGTTTTCTGTACAATTGGTTCCGTAAATGGCTCCAAATATGTTTCACGAATAGGAGATTGTGGTTTCTTGTCATCAGCAATTTTGTCTTTTTGTTCAGTTGGTTTTGCTGGTTCTAATATTAAAATATCTTTTGGCTGAATGAAATCTTCTTTTGGAGATGTTCCGTCTTTTTCCGGACTTTCAAAGGTATCAGTTTTCTGTACAATTGGTTCAGTAACTGGCTCTACATACGTTTCACGAATTGGAGATTTTGGTCTCTTGTCATCAGCAGTTTTGTCTTTTTTTTCAGTTGGTTTTGCTGGTTCTGATATTAAAATATTTTTTGGCTCAATGAAATCTTTTGGAGATTTCCCATCTTTTTGTGGACCTGCAAAGATATCAGTTTTCTGTACAATTGGTTCCGTAACTGGCTCCAAATATGTTTCAAGAATAGGAGATTGTGGTTTCTTGTCTTCAGCAATTTTGTCTTTTTGTTCAGTTGGTTTTGCTGGTTCTGATATTAAAATATTTTTTGGCTCAATGAAATCTTTTGGAGATTTCCCGTCTTTTTCAGGACCTGCAAAGATATCAATTTTCTGTACAATTGGTTCCGTAAATGGCTCCAAATATGTTTCACGAATAGGAGATTGTGGTTTCTTGTCATCAGCAATTTTGTGTTTTTGTTCAGTTGGTTTTGCTGGTTCTAATATTAAAATATCTTTTAGCTGAATGAAATCTTCTTTTGGAGATGTTCCGTCTTTTTCCGGACTTTCAAAGGTATCAGTTTTCTGTACATATGGTTCAGTAACTGGCTCTACATACGTTTCACGAGTTGGAGATTTTGGTTTCTTGTCATCAGCAGTCTTGTCTTTTTGTTCATTTGGTTTTGCTGGTTCTGAGATTAAAATATCTTTTGACTGAATGAAATCTTCTTTTGGAGATTTGCCATCTTTTTCAGGACTTGCAAATATGTCAGTTTTCTGTACAATTGGTTCAGTAACTAACTCTAAATACGTTTCACGAATTGGAGATTTTGGTCTCTTGTCATCAGCAGTTTTGTTTTTTTTTTCAGTTGGTTTTGCTGGTTCTGATATTAAAATATTTTTTGGCTCAATGAAATCTTTTGGAGATTTCCCGTCTTTTTCAGGACCTGCAAAGATATCAATTTTCTGTACAATTGGTTCCGTAAATGGCTCCAAATATGTTTCACGAATAGGAGATTGTGGTTTCTTGTCATCAGCAATTTTGTCTTTTTGTTCAGTTGGTGTTACTGGTTCTGATATTAAAATATCTTTTGGTTGACTGAAATCTTCTTTTGGAGATTTCCCGTCTTTTTCAGGACTTGCAAAGATATCAGTTTTCTGTACAATTGGTTCCGTAACTGGCTCCAAATATGTTTCACGAGTAGGAGATTGTGGCTTATTGTCATCAGCAATTTTGTCTTTTTGTTCAGTTGGTTTTGCTGGTTCTGGTATTAAAATATCTTTTGCCTGAATGAAATCTTCTTTTGGAGATTTCCCGTCTTTTTTAGTACTTGCAAAGATATCAGTTTTCTGTACGATTGGTTCAGTAACTGGCTCTAAATATGTTTCACGTGTTGGAGATATTGGTTTCTTGTCATCAGCAATTTTGTCTTTTTGTTCATTTGGTTGTGCTGGTTCTGATATTAAAATATCTTTTGGCTGAATGAAATCTTCTTTTGGAGATTTCTCTTCTTTTTTAGGGCTTGTAAATATACCAGTTTTCTGTACGATTGGTTCAGTAACTGGTTCTAAATACGTTTCACGAGTTGGAGATTTTGGTTTCTTGTCTTCAGTAATTTTGTCTTTTTTTTCAGTTGGTTTTGCTGGTTCTGGTATTAAAATATCTTTTGGCTGAATGAAATCTTCTTTTGGAGATGTCCCGTCTTTTTCCGGACTTTCAAAGATATCAGTTTTCTGTACAATTGGTTCAGTAACTGGCTCTACATATGTTTCACGAGTTGGAGATATTGGTTTCTTGTCATCAGCAATTTTGTCTTTTTGTTCATTTGGTTTTGCTGGTTCTGATATTAAAATATCTTTTGGCTGAATGAAATATTCTTTTGGAGATTTCCGGTCTTTTTTAGGACTTGCAAAGATATCAGTTTTCTCTACGACTGGTTCAGTAACTGGCTCTAAATACGTTTCACGAGTTGGAGATTTTGGTATTTTGTCATCAGCAGGATTGTCTTTTTGTTTAGTTGGTTTTGCAGGTTCTGATATTAAAATATCTTTTGGCTGAATGAAATCTTCTTTTGGAGATTTCCCGTCTTTTTTAGGACTTGCAAAGGTATCTGTTTTCTGTACGATTGGTTCAGTAACTGGCTCTAAATACGTTTCACGAGTTGGAGATTTTGGTTTTTTGTCATCAGCAGGTTTGTCTTTTTGTTCAGTTGGTTTTGCAGGTTCTGATATTAAAATATCTTTTGGCTGAATGAAATCTTCTTTTGGAGATTTCCCATCTTTTTCAGGACTTGCAAAGATATCAGTTTTCTGTACGATTGGTTCAATAACTGGCTCTAAATACGTTTCACGAGTTGGAGATTTTGTATTCTTTTCATCAGCAATTTTGTCTTTTTGTTCAGTTGGTTTTGCTGGTTCTGATATTAAAATATCTTTTGGCTGAACGAAATCTTCTTTTGGAGATGTCCCGTCTTTTTCCGGACTTTCAAAGATATCAGTTTTCTGTACAATTGGTTCAGTAACTGGCTCTAAATACGTTTCACGAGTTGGAGATTTTGGTTTTTTGTCATCAGCAGGTTTGTCTTTTTGTTCAGTTGGTTTTGCAGGTTCTGATATTAAAATATCTTTTGGCTGAATGAAATCTTCTTTTGGAGATTTCCCATCTTTTTCAGGACTTGCAAAGATATCAGTTTTCTGTACGATTGGTTCAATAACTGGCTCTAAATACGTTTCACGAGTTGGAGATTTTGTATTCTTGTCATCAGCAATTTTGTCTTTTTGTTCATTTGGTTTTGCTGGTTCTGATATTAAAATATCTTTTGTCTGAATGAAATCTTCTTTTGGAGATTTCTCTTCTTTTTCAGGACTTTCAAATATATCAGTTTTCTGTACGATTGGTTCAGTAACTGGCTCTAAATACGTTTCACGAGTTGGAGATTTTGGTTTCTTGTCTTCAGTAATTTTGTCTTTTTTTTCAGTTGGTTTTGCTGGTTCTGGTATTAAAATATCTTTTGGCTGAATGAAATCTTCTTTTGGAGATGTCCCGTCTTTTTCCGGACTTTCAAAGATATCAGTTTTCTGTACAATTGGTTCAGTAACTGGCTCTACATATGTTTCACGAGTTGGAGATATTGGTTTCTTGTCATCAGCAATTTTGTCTTTTTGTTCATTTGGTTTTGCTGGTTCTGGTATTAAAATATCTTTTGGCTGAATGAAATCTTCTTTTGGAGATGTCCCGTCTTTTTCCGGACTTTCAAAGATATCAGTTTTCTGTACAATTGGTTCAGTAACTGGCTCTACATAAGTTTCACGAGTTGGAGATATTGGTTTCTTGTCATCAGCAATTTTGTCTTTTTGTTCAGTTGGTTTTGCTGGTTCTGATATTAAAATATCTTTTGGCTGAACGAAATTTTCTTTTGGAGATGTCCCGTCTTTTTCCGGACTTTCAAAGATATCAGTTTTCTGTACAATTGGTTCAGTAACTGGCTCTAAATACGTTTCACGAGTTGGAGATTTTGGTTTTTTGTCATCAGCAGGTTTGTCTTTTTGTTCAGTTGGTTTTGCAGGTTCTGATATTAAAATATCTTTTGTCTGAATGAAATCTTCTTTTGGAGATTTCCCATCTTTTTCAGGACTTGCAAAGGTATCAGTTTTCTGTACGATTGGTTCAGTAACTGGCTCTAAATACGTTTCACGAGTTGGAGATTTTGGTTTCTTTTCATCAGCAATTTTGTCTTTTTGTTCAGTTGGTTTTGCTGGTTCTGATATTAAAATATCTTTTGGCTGAAAGAAATCTTCTTTTGGAAATGTCCCGTCTTTTTCCGGACTTTCAAAGATATCAGTTTTCTGTACAATTGGTTCAGTAACTGGCTCTAAATACGTTTCACGAGTTGGAGATTTTGGTTTTTTGTCATCAGCAGGTTTGTCTTTTTGTTCAGTTGGTTTTGCAGGTTCTGATATTAAAATATCTTTTGGCTGAATAAAATCTTCTTTTGGAGATTTCCCATCTTTTTTAGGACTTTCAAAGATATCAGTTTTCTGTACAATTGGTTCAGTAACTGGCTCTAAATACGTTTCACGAGTTGGAGATTTTGGTTTCTTGTCATCAGCAGGTTTGTCTTTTTGTTCAGTTGGTTTTGCTGGTTCTGATATTAAAGTATCTTTTGGCTGAATGAAATCTTTTGGAGATTTCCCGTCTTTTTCAGGACTTGCAAAGATATCAGCTTTCTGTACAATTGGTTCAGTAACTGCCTCCAAATACTTTTCACGAGTTGGAGATTTTGGTTTCTTGTCATCAGCAGGTTTGTCTTTTTGTTCAGTTGGTTTTGCTGGTTCTGATATTAAAATATCTTCTGGCTGAATGAAATCTTCTTTTGGAGATTGGCCGTCTTTTTCAGGACTTTCAAATATATCAGTTTTCTGTACAATTGGTTCAGTAACTGGCTCTAAATACGTTTCACGAGTTGGAGATTTTGGTTTCTTGTCATCAGCAGTTCTGTCTTTTTCTTCAGTTGGTTTTGCTGGTTCTGATATTAAAATATCTTTTGGCTGAATGAAATCTTTTGGAGATTTCCCGTCTTTTTCAGGACTTGCAAATATATCAGCTTTCTGTACAATTGGTTCAGTAACTGGCTCTAAATACGTTTCACGAGTTGGAGATTTCGGTTTCTTGTCATCAGCAGTTTTGTCTTTTTGTTCAGTTGGTTTTGCTGGTTCTGATATTAAAATATCTTCTGGCTGAATGAAATCTTCTTCTGGAAATTGGCCGTCTTTTTCAGGATTTTCAAATATATCAGTTTTCTGTACAATTGGTTCAGTATCTGGCTCTAAATACGTTTCACGAGTTGGAGATTTTGGTTTCTTGTCATCAGCAGTTTTGTCTTTTTGTTCAGTTCGTTTTGCTTGTTCTGATATTAAAATATCTTTTGGCTGAATGAAATCTTCTTTTGGCGATTTGCTGTCTTTTTCAGGACTTGCAAATATATCAGTTTTCTGTACAATTGGTTCAGTAACTGGCTCTACATACGTTGCAAGAGTTGGAGATTTTGGTTTCTTGTCATCAACAGGTTTGTCTTTTTGTTCAGTTGGTTTTGCTAGTTCTGATATTAAAATATCTTCTGGCTGAATGAAATCTTCTTTTGGAGATTGGACGTCTTTTTCAGGACTTTCAAATATATCAGTTTTCTGTACAATTGGTTCACTAACTGGCTCTAAATGCGTTTCACGAGTTGGAGATTTTGGTTTCTTGTCATCAGTAGTTTTGTCTTTTTCTTCAGTTGGTTTTGCTGGTTCTGATATTAAAATATTTTTTGGCTGAATGAAATCTTTTGGAGATTTCCCGTCATTTTCAGGACTTGCAAATATATCAGTTTTCTGTACAGTTGCTCCAGTAAGTGGCTCTACATACGTTTGATGAGTTGGATATTTTGTTTTTTTGTCATCAGCAGTTTTGTCTTTTTGTTCAGTTGGTTTTGCAGGTTCTGATATTAAAATATCTTTTGGCTGAATTATATCTTCTTTTGAAGATTTATCGTCTTTTTCAGGACTTGCAAAGATATCAGTTTTCTGTACAATTGGTTCAGTAACTGGCTCTACATACGTTGCAAGAATTGGAGATTTTGGTTTCTTGTCATCAGCAGTTTTATCTTTTTGTTCAGTTGGTTTTGCTGGTTCTGATATTAAAATATCTTTTGGCTGAATGAAATCTTCTTTTGGATATGTCCCGTCATTTTCAGGACTTGCAAATATATCAGTTTTCTGTACAGTTGGTTCAGTAACTGGCTCTACAAACATTGCTAAAGTTGCGGATTTTGGTTTCTTGTCATCAGCAATTTTGTCATTTTGTTCAGTTGGTTTTGCTGGTTCTGATATTAAAATATCTTCTGGCTGAATGAAATCTTCCATTGGAGATTTGCCGTCTTTTTCAGGACTTGGAAATATATCAGTTTTCTGTACAATTGGTTCAGTAACTGGCTCTAAATACGTTTCACGAGTTGGAGATTTTGGTTTCTTGTCATCAGCAGTTTTGTCTTTTTGTTCAGTTGGTTTTGCTTGTTCTGATATTAAAATATCTTTTGGCTGAATGAAATCTTCTTTTGGAGATTTGCCGTCTTTTTCAGGACTTGCAAATATATCATTTTTCTGTACAATTGGTTCAGTAACTGGCTCTACAAAAATTGCTATAGTTGGAGATTTTGGTTTCTTGTCATCAGCAGTTTTGTCTTTTTGTTCAGTTGGTTTTGCTGGTTCTGATATTAAAATATCTTTTGGCTGAATGAAATCTTCTTTTGGAGATGTCCCGTCTTTTTCCGGACTTTCAAAGGTATCAGTTTTCTTTACAATTGGTTCAGTATCTGGCTCTACATACGTTGCTAGAGTTGGAGATTTTGGTTTCTTGTCATCAGCAGTTTTGTCTTTTTGTTCAGTTGGTTTTGCTGGTTCTGATATTAAAATATCTTTTGGCTGAATGAAATCTTCTTTTGGAGATTTGCCGTCTTTTTCAGGACTTGCAAATATATCATTTTTCTGTACAATTGGCTCAGTAACTGGCTCTACATACATTGCTAGAGTTGGAGATTTTGGTTTCTTGTCATCAGCAGTTTTGTCTTTTTGTTCAGCTGGTTTTGCTGGTTCTGATATTAAAATATTTTTTGGCTGAATGAAATCTTTTGGAGATTTCCCGTCTTTTTCAGGACTTGCAAAGCTATCAGTTTTCTGTACAATAGGTTCAGTAACTGGCTCTAAATATATTTCACGAGTAGGAGATTTTGGTTTCTTGTCATCAGGAATTTTGTCTTTTTGTTCAGTTGGTTTTGCTGGTTCTGATATTAAATTATCTTTTGGTTGAATGAAATCTTCTTTTGTAGATTTCCCGTCTTTTTCAGGACTTCCAAATATATCAGTTTTCTGTACAATTGTTTCAGTAACTGGCTCTAAATACTTTTCACGAGTTGGAGATTTTGGTTTCTTGTCATCAGCAGTTTTGTCTTTTTGTTCAGATGGTTTTGCTGGTTCTGATATTAATATATCTTTTGACTGAATGAAATTTTCTTTTGGAGATTTGCCGTCTTTTTCAGGAATAGCAAATATATCAGTTTTATGTACAATTGGTTCAGTAACTGGCTCTGAATACTTTTCACGAGTTGGAGATTTTGGTTTCTTGTCATCAGCAGTTTTGTCTTTTTGTTCAGTTGGTTTTGCTGGTTCTGATATTAAAATATTTTTTGGCTGAATGAAATCTTTTGGAGATTCCCCGTCTTTTTCAGGACTTGCAAAGATATCAGTTTTCTGTACAATTGGTTCAGTAACTGGCTCTACATACGTTGCAAGATTTGGAGATTTTGGTTTCTTGTCATCAGCAGTTTTGTCTTTTTGTTCAGTTGATTTTGCTTGTTCTGATATTAAAATATCTTTTGGCTGAATAAAATCTTCTTTTGGAGATTTGCCGTCTTTTTCAGGACTTGCAAATATATCATTTTTCTGTACAATTGGCTCAGTAACTGACTCTACATACATTGCTAGAGTTGGAGATTTTGGTTTCTTGTCATCAGCAGTTTTGTCTTTTTGTTCAGCTGGTTTTGCTGGTTCTGATATTAAAATATTTTTTGGCTGAATGAAATCTTCTTTTGGAGATGTCCCGTCTTTTTCCGGACTTTCAAAGGTATCAGTTTTCTGTACAATTGGTTCAGTAACTGGCTCTACATACGTTGCAAGAGCTGGAGATTTTGGTTTCTTGTCATCAGCAGTTTTGTCTTTTTGTTCAGTTGGTTTTGCTGGTTCTGATATTAAAATATCTTTTGGCTGAATGAAATCTTCTTTTGGAGATTTCCTGTCTTTTTCAGGACCTGCAAATATATCAGTTTTCTGTACAATTGGTTCAGTAAATGGCTCTAAATATGTTTCACGAGTAGGAGATTTTGGTTTCTTGTCATCAGTAATTTTGTCTGTTTGTTCAGTCGGTTTTGCTGGTTCTGATATTATAATATTTTTTGGCTGAATGAAATCTTTTGGAGATTTCCCGTCTTTTGCAGGACTTGAAAATTTACCAGTTTTCTGTGCAATTGGTTCAGTAACTGGCTCTAAATATGTTTCACGAGTAGGAGATTTTGGTTTCTTGTCATCAGCAGTTTTGTCTTTTTGTTCAGTTGGTTTTGCTGGTTCTGATATTAAATTATCTTTTGGCTGAATGAAATCTTCTTTTGGAGATGTCCCATCTTTTTCCGGACTTTCAAAGGTATCAGTTTTCTGTACAATTGGTTCAGTAACTGGCTCTAAATATGTTTCACGAGAAGGAGATTTTGGTTTCTTGTCATCAGCAATTTTGTCTTTTTGGTCAGTTTGTTTTGCAGGTTCTGATATCAAAATATCATTTGGCTGAATGAAATCTTCTTTTGGAGATTTTCCGTCTTTTTCAGGACTTGCGAAGATATCAGTTATTTGTACAATTGGTTCAGTAACTGGCTCTGAATACGTTTCATGAGTTGGAGATTTTGGTTTCCACTCATCAGTAATTTTGCCTTTTAATTCAGTTGGTTTTGCTGGTTTTGGTATTAGAATATCTTTTGGCTGAATGAAATCTTTTTTTGGAAATTTCCCGTCTTTGTCAAGACTTGCAAAAATATCGGTTTTCTGTACAATCGGTTCAGTAACTGGCTCTAAATTCGTTTCACGAGTTGGAGATTTTGGTTTCTTGTCATCAGCAATTTTGTCTTTTTGTTCAGTTGGTATTGCTTGTTTTGATATTAAAATATCTTTTGGCTGAATGAAATCTTTTTTTGGAGATTTCCCGTTTTTGTCAAGACTTGCAAAAATATCGGTTTTCTGTACAATCGGTTCAGTAACTGGCTCTAAATACTTTTCAGGAGTTGGAGATTTTGGTTTCTTGTCATTAGCAGATTTGTCTTTTTGTTCTGTCGGTTGTGCTGGTTCTGATATTAAAATTTCTTTTGGCTGAATGAAATCTTCTTTTGGAGATTTCCGGTCTTTTTCAGGACTTGCAAAGATATTAGTTTTCTGTACAATCGGTTCAGTAACTGGCTCTAAATACATTTCACGAGTTAGAGATGTTGGTTTATTGTCATCAGCAGTTTTGTCTTTTTGTTCAGTTGCTTTTGATGGTTCTGATATTAAAATATCTTTTGGCTGAATGAAATCTTCTTTTGGAGTTTTCCTGTCTTTTTCAGGACTTGCAAAGATATTAGTTTTCTGTACAATCGCTTCAGTAACTGGCTCTAAATACATTTCACGAGTAGGAGATTTTGGTTTCTTGTCATCAGCAATTTTGTCTGCTTGTTCAGTTGGTTTTGCTGGTTCTGATATTAAAATATTTTTTGGCTGAATGAAATCTTTTGGAGATTTCCCGTCTTTTTCAGTACTTGCAAATTTACCAGTTTTCTGTGCAATTGGTTCAGTAACTGGCTCTAAATATGTTTCACGAGTAGGAGATTTTGGTTTTTTTTCCTCAGCAATTTTGTCTTTTTGATCTGTCGGTTGTGCTGTTTTTGATATTAAAATATCTTTTGGCTGAATGAAATCTTCTTTTGGAGATGTCCCGTCCTTTTCAGGACTTTCGAACATATCAGTTTTCTGTACAATTGGTTTAGTAATTTGCTCTAAATACGTTTCTAGAGTTATAGATTTTGGTTTCGTGTCATTAGCAGATTTGTCTTTTTGTTCTGTCGGTTGTGGTGGTTCTGATATTAAAATATCTTTTCGCTGAATGAAATCTTTTTTTGGAGATTTCCGGTCTTTTTCAGGACTTGCAAAGATATTAGTTTTCTGTAAAATCGGTTCAGTAATTGGCTCTAAATACATTTCACGAGTTGGAGATTTTGGTTTCTTGTCATCAGCAGTTTTGTCTTTTTGTTCAGTTGGTTTTGATGGTTCTGATATTAAAATATCTCTTGGCTGAATGAAATCTTGTTTTGAAGATTTCCCGTCTTTGTCAAGAATTGCAAAGATATCAGTTTTCTGTACAATTGGTTCAGTAACTGGCTCTAAATGCGTTTCATGAGTTGAAGATTTTGGTTTCTTGTCATCGGCAATTTTGTCTTTTTGTTCAGTTGCTTTTGCTAGTTCTGATATTAAAATATCTTTTGGCTGAATGAAATCTTCTTTTGGATATTTCTCGTCTTTTTCAGGACTTGCAAAGGTATCAGTTTTCTGTACACTTGGTTCAGTAACCGGCTCTAAATACGCTTCACGAGTTGGAGATTTTGCTTTCTTGTCATCAGCAATTTTGTCTTTTTGTTCAGTTGGTTTTGCTGGTTCTGATATTAAAATATCTTTTAGCTGAATGAATTCTTCTTTTGGAATTTTCCCGTCTTTTTCCGGACTTGCAAAGATATCAGTTTTCTGTACAATTGGTTCAGTAACTGGCTCTAAATACGTTTCACGAGTTGGAGATTTTGGTTTTTTGTCATCAGTAGTTTTGTCTTTTTGTTCAGTTGGTTTTGCTGGTTCTGATATTAAAATATCTGCTGGCTGAACGAAATCTTTTTTTGGGGATTTCCCATCTATTTCAGGACTTGCAAAGATATCAGTTGTCTGTACAATTGGTTCAGTAACTGGCTCTAAATACGATTCGCGGTTTGGAGATTTTCGTTTCTTGTTATCAGCAGTTTTGTCTTTTTGTTCAGTTGGTTTTGCTGTTTCTGATATTAAAATATCTGTTGTCTGAATGAAATCTTCTTTTGTAGATTTCCCGTCTTTTTCAGGACTTGTCA
Organism: Poecilobothrus nobilitatus; assembly: GCA_947095535.1. Taxonomy (NCBI): domain Eukaryota; kingdom Metazoa; phylum Arthropoda; class Insecta; order Diptera; family Dolichopodidae; genus Poecilobothrus; species Poecilobothrus nobilitatus. Next base: position 61,238,304 of record OX352774.1, read on the forward strand.
AGATATTAGTTTTCTGTACAATTGCTTCAGTAACTGGCTCTAAATACGTTTCACGAGTTGGAGATTTTGGTTTCTTGTTATCAGCAGTTTGTTCTTTTTGTTCTTTTGGAGATGTAACGTCTTTTTCAGGACTTGTCAAGATATTAGTTTTCTGTACAATTGCTTCAGTAATTGGCTCTAAATACGTTTCACGAGTTGGAGATTTTGGTTTCTTGTTATCAGCAGTTTTGTCTTTTTGTTCAGTTGGTTTTGCTGTTTCTGATATTAAAATATCTGTTGTCTGAATGAAATCTTCTTTTGTAGATTTCCCGTCTTTTTCAGGACTTGTCAAGATATTAGTTTTCTGTACAATTGCTTCAGTAACTGGCTCTAAATACGTTTCACGAGTTGGAGATTTTGGTTTCTTGTCATCAGCAATTTTGTCTTTTTGTTCAGTTGGTTTTGCTGGTTCTGATATTAAAAAATCTTTTGGCTGGCTGAAATCTTCTTTTGGAGATTTCCCGTCTTTTTCAGGACTTGCAAATATATCAGTTTTCTGTACAATTGGTTCAGTAACTGGCTCTAAATATGTTTCACGAATAGGAAATGTTGGTTTCTTGTCATCAGCAATATTGTCTTTTTGGTCAGTTGGTTTTGCTGGTTCTGATATTAAAATATCTTTTGGTTGAATGAAATCTTCTTTTGGAGATTTCCCGTCTTTTTCAAGACTTGCAAATATATCAGTTTTCTGTACAATTGGTTCAGTAACTGGCTCTAAATACGTTTCACGAGTTGGAGATTTTGGTTTTTTGTCATCAGTAGTTTTGTCTTTTTGTTCAGTTGGTTTTGCAGGTTCTGATATTAAAATATCTTTTGGCTGAATGAAATCTTCTTTTGGAGATTTCCCGTCTTTTTCAAGACTTGCAAAGATATCAGTTTTCAGTACAATTGGTTCAGTAACTTGCTTTAAATACGTTTCACGAGTTGGAGATTTTGGTTGCTTTTCATCAGCAGTTTTATCTTTTTGTTCAGTTGGTTTTGCTGGTTCTGATATTAAAATATCTTTTGGCTGAATTAAATCTTCTTTTGGAGATATCCTGTCTTTTTCAGGACTTGTAAAGATATCATTTTTCTGTACAATTTGTTCAGTAATTGGGTCTATATACGTTTCACGAGTTGAAGATTTTTGTTGCTTTTCATCAGCAGTTTTATCTTTTTGTTCAGTTGGTTTTGCTGGTTCTGATATTAAAATATCTTTTGGCTGAATTAAATCTTCTTTTGGAGATTTTCCGTCTTTTTCAGGACTTGCAAAGATATCAGTTTTCTGTACAATTGGTTCAGTAACTTGCTCTAAATACGTTTCACGAGTTGGAGATTTTGGTTTTTTGTCATCAGCAGTTTTGTCTTTTTGTTCAGTTGGTTTTGCAGGTTCTGATATTAAAATATCTTTTGGCTGAATGAAATCTTCTTTTGAAGATTTCCCGTCTTTTTCAGGACTTGCAAAGATATCAGTTTTCTGTACAATTGGTTCAGTAAATGGCTCTAAATATGTTTCACGAGTAGGAGATTTTGGTTTCTTGTCTTCAGCAGTTTTGTCTTTTCGTTCAGTTGGCTGTAATGGTTTTGGTGTTTGAATATCTTTTGTCTGATTGAAATCTTCTTTTGAAGATTTACCGTCTTTTTCAGGAGTTTCGAAAATATCACTTTTTTTTACAATTGGTTCAGTAACTGGCTCTAAAAGCAGTTCAAGAGTGGGCGATTTTGGTTCCTTGTCATCAGCAGTTTTGTCTTTTTGTTCAGTTGGTTGGGCTGTTTCTGGTATTGGAGTATCTGTTGGCTGTATGAAACCTTCTTTTGAAGATTTACCGTCCTTTTCAGGACTGGCGAAAATATCATTTGGCTTTTCAATTAATTCAGTAACTGAGCCCAAATACATTTCAAGAGTTGGAGATTTTGGTTTCTTGTCATCTGAAGTTTTGTCTTTTTGTTCATTTGTTTTCTCGGATTCTGGTATTTGATTATATTTTGGCTGAATAAATTTATCTTTTGGAGATTTCCCGTCTTTTTCAGGACTTGCAAAGATATCAGTTTTCTGTACAATTGGTTCAGTAACTGGCTCTACATACGTTGCAAGATTTGGAGATTTTGGTTTGTTGTCATCAGCAGTTTTGCATTTTTGTTCAGTAGGTTTCTCTGTTTCTGGTATTTGACTCTCTTTTGGTTGAGTAAATCCTTCTTTCGATGATTTATCTTGTTTTTCAGGACTTGCGAAAAGATAGGCTGTCTTTTCAATTGGCTCAGTAGCTGGCTCTAAATATGTTTCAAGAGTTGCAGATTTTTGTTTCTTGTCATCAGCCGTTTTGTCTTTCTGTTCAATTGGTTTTTCTGTTTCTGTTTTTTGAGTACCTTTATACTGAATAAAATCCTCTTCTGGAGATTTATCGTCTTTTCCAGGACTTGTCAAAAAATGATCAGTCTTTTCAATTAGTCGAGTAACTTGCTCTAGATATTGTTTAACAGAGGGAGATGTTTGTTTTTTGTTATCAGCAACTTTGTATTTTTGTTCAGTTGGTTTTTCTGTTTCTGGTACTGGTATTTGATTATCTTTAGGATGAGCAAAATCTTCTTTTGAAGATTTACCGTGTTTTTCAGGAATTACGAAAATATCAGCTGTCTTTTCAATTAGTTCAGTGACTGTCTCCAAATATGTTTTAAAAATTGGAGATTTTGATTTTTTGTCCTCAACAGTTTTGTCTTTTTGTTCAGTTAGTTTTTCAGTTTCTGGTATTTGACTATCTTTTGGCCTATTAAAATCTTCTTTTGGAGATTTAACTTCTTGTTCAGTACTTGCAAAAATATCAGGTGTTTTTTTAATTAGTTTAGTAACTGGCTCTAAATATGCTTCGAGAGTTGGAGATTTTGGTTTCTTGTCATCAGTAGTTTTGTCTTTTTTGTCAGTCGGTTTTATTTTTTCTGGTGTTTGACTAACTTTTGGCTGAATAAAATCTTCTTTTAGAGATTTACCGTCTTTACCGTTATCTACACGACTTGCGGAAAGATCAGCTTTCTTTCCAATTAGTTCCGTACCTCGCTCTAAATATTTTTCAAGAATTGCAGATTTTGAGTTCTTGTCATCAGTATCTTTAGACTGAATAAAATCTTGTTTTGGAGATCTACCGTCTTTTTCAGGAATTGCAAAAATATCTGTTGTCCTTTGACTTGGTTCAGTAATTGGCTCTAAATACGTTTCTAGAGTTGGGGATTTTGTTGTCTTGTCATTAGCAGTTTTGTCTGTTTGTTCAGCTGGTTTTTCTAGTTCTGGTATTTGAGTATCTTTTGACTGAATGAAATCATCTTTTGGAGATATACCGCCTTTTTTAGGACTTGCGAAAATATCAGTTGTCTTTTCAATTAATTCAATAACTGGCTCTAAATATGTTTCAAGAGTTTGAGATTTTGGTTTCTTATCACTAGCAGTTTTTTCTTTTGTAGTTTTATGGTCTTTTTTGAAACTTTCAATATCAGCTGTCTCTCCAATTGAAACAGTAACTGCCTCTTTGTCTATTTGATCAGTTGGTTTTTTTGTTTGTTCGGTTTCTTGTATGCTAGTATCTTTTCTTTGAATAAAATTGATTTCAGATGTTTTTTCGTTAAAATATTCGCTGTTTTTACTCGGGAATAGATCGGGAATTTTTTCAGTTTGTTCAGTAATTGGACTAGTTATGTTTTGAAAAGTTGAAAATTCTGAGAACCTACTGTCAGGAGTTTTCTTTGTCGGAGGTGCAGATATTTTTTCTAAGAATGTATCTACTGTTGGAGATTTATTTTCTTTTGCTATAACAAATTCGTCGTTCATTATATTTCTTGTAAATGACATTTTATTTTGGTCAATGTCTTCAACATCTGGTAGGGCTAGATTATTGTTATTTAAATTATTTAAAATTTGAGTTTGTAATAAATTTATAGGAGATGGGAAATCGGTTTCACTAACTGTTTTTATCGTAGTGGTATAAAAAGTTTTGTCAGGGGCTGATTTGGGTTTAGTTTCAGGTATAGAAGTTACTTCAATCTTTGAATATGGATGTTGCTTCGTCTGCCATGTTATTTTTTCTTCATGTTGGATATTACTTGTAACACGAGTTCTCGATAGTGTTGAAACTGAAGTGGACGTTAATGTTTTTATAGTGTCTGGTAGGATAGGCATATTTTCAGGTGTTTCTATTTCATAAGTAGTTTGAGCACTAATTTTTGAAGTTGGTTCAATAGTCTTGATCAAGTCTTTTTGGAAATCTGTTTTAATATCTTTAAAGAACTCTTCTGGAGTAAAAGACGTTTCTTTTACTGGAAGAATCGTATTATCTTGGTTTTGTTGATCTAATAAAATCTGCGATATTGATTTTTTCATTCCATACTTTTTAAAAGTGTCTTCAACTACAACATTCTGTATAAGATCATCGGTTTGAATATCATCAGTAACAATATAACTGTCGCTCTTAATTGTAGTTTCTGTAAATAATTTATTACTTTTTTTAACTTGGGTATTTTTGATTTCTTTTGAATAATACGAATTACTAATCTCATCATCTTCTAAAGGTGTAATTTTTTGTTTTATGCAAATATCTTCTATATATTGATCTTTATTTAAACTTGAGCTTAGGGAACTAGCTTTCACAGTTTTAACTTTTTCTAAATCTTCTTTTTGAATTATACACTTTTCGATGTTACTAACATTTACTTTTCGTTCTGTTTGAAGTTTTGGTTTTGTTTCAAAAGGAATGGTAAAAACATTTTCTTCTAAATGATCCGTACGAGACTTGGGATGACATTTCTCGAAAATTGGTGATAAAGATTCTCCTTTTACAATAAATTTCTCTATATCTACTGTTGTATCTAATACATTTGTTTTTAATTGAGCTTCAGATTTTTCTATACCGTCTTGATTTTCTATAGAACATTTTTTAAAAGGAGTTTCATGTGATTGGATTGATTTTGCTTGGTATTCTTGTTCTTTTGAAGTAAGCTGCGGCTGTCTGAAAAGTGAAGCACTAAATGTTTGTTCTGTTGTTATAAAATCTGTTATTATTTTCAAAGAATTCATAGAATCCATTGCAGCTGGCGCAGAGACATCAGATTTTATGACTCTGTAAAGCACTTCATCTTGAATGTCTTGTGGAGTTTGTTCATCTTCTGAAAGTTTTTTATCTGACTTTGTTAAAACAGTATAGCTTTCTAGATGTTCTGGTTCACTAATATCATCCACAATTTCAGTGGGTATAGTACGCAAAACTGCTTCTGCATCTGTTTTCTTTTCTTTCACTATAGATGTTCCTAAGACACGATCAATTTGTTTATCACCTTGCTGTTTTAATTCTCTTTCTGAAACCATTAGCTTTTGAAGTTCTTCGAACTCAACAGCTCTTTCTGATTGTGATTTAGACTTGACTTCAAAAGAAGTTGCTTTTGTTTCAGATTCTTCGAATTTTGAAGTAAATTTCGTTTCTTGTAGAAGTGCAGAACTGAATTCTTGTTCTGCTTTTATGAAATCTGTGTTTTTTAAAGAACTGACAGAATTAATTAAAGACGGCACAGAATCATTTACCTTGATTTTCTCAGAAGGCAACTGATTTTGAATATTTTGCAGAGCTTTTTCACTTTCTGGCAGTTTTTTATCTAGTTCTGCTAAAGCAGCTATATTTCGTTTTATACAGATTTCATCGACAATTTGAGCTGGTAATGCTTGCAAATTTGTTTCTATATAAGGCGCCTTTTCTTTGATTATAGCTGTTTTGGTGCGCTCCTTCTGTTGTTCTAATTCTTCTTCAGATATTACAAGTTTTTCAAGTTCTTCAATATCAATAGTCCTATTTGATTGTGGTTTAGACTTGACTTCAAAAGGGATTGCATATAACTGATTTGATATTGATTCACATTCTTCCGAATTTGAAGTAAGTTTTGGTTTCTGTATAAGTGAGGAGCCAAAAGCTTGTTCTGCCATTATAAAATCTGCAATTATCTTCAAAGAATCGAGAGAATCTGTAACAGTCGGCTTAGAATCATAATTTTTCTTTTTATCAAAAGTCGACTCATCGTGAACGTGTTGCGAGACTTGAAAATCTTCTGCAAGCTTGATATCTGGTTCTGCTAAAGTAGTTACAGTACGTTTTATATAAATTTTATCCGCAATTTGATTAGGAATTGCCTTCAAAACTGTTTCTAAATCAGGTTTATTTTGTTTAATTAGTGCTGTTTCTGTGCGGTTAATGTAATCATGTAGTTTTGATTCCTCTTCAGATATCATATGTTTTTCAAGCTCTACAACATCAACAACCCTTTCTGATTGCGGTTTAGCCTTGATTTCGAAAGAAGTTGTATATAATTGACTTGGTTTTGATTCAGATTCTTCTTTTTTTGAAGTAGGTTTTGGTTTTTGTATTAGTGGAGAACTGAATGCTTGTTCTGCTATTATGAAATCTGCAACAATTTTTAGAGAATTAACAGAATCGTTTACAACTTGCGTTGAATCAACTTCTTTGATCTCTTTAGAAACCGATTCATCGTAATATTGCGGGGTTTGAAAATCTTCCGAAAGCTTGCGATCGAGCTCGGCTAAAGCAGTTACAGTTCGCTTTATACAAATTTCGTCGGCTATTTGAATAGGATTTGTTTGTAAAGCTGTTTCAATATTAGGATTCTTTTTTTTGATTATAGCACTTTCTATGAGATTAATGCACTCATGTTGTTTTAATTCCTCTTCAGATATCACAAGTTTTTCAAGTTCTACAATATTAACATCCCTTTCTGTTTGCGGTTTAGCCTTGACTTCGAAAGGAGTTGCATATAACTGATTTGGTTTTGATTCAGATTCTTCTTCTTCTAAAGCATGTTTTGGTTTTTGTATTAGTGTAGAACTAAATGCTTGTTCAGCTATTATGAAATCTGCAACTATTCTTAAAGAATCAACAGAATCATTCACAGTTGGCGTAGAATTATCTTCTTCGGTTTTTTTTGAAACGATTTTATCGTCAATATATTGTGGAGCTTGAAATTCTTCCGAAAGCTTGTGATCGGGTTCTGCTAAAGCAGTTACAGTTCGCTTTATACAAATTTCATCGGCTATTTGAATAGGGCTTGTTTGCAAAGATATTTCAACATCAGGTTTCTTTTCTTTGATTATTGCGGTTTCTATGAGGTTAATGTACTCATGTTGTTTTAATTCCTCTTCAGTTATCATAAGTTTTTCAAGTTCTGCAACATCAACAACTCTTTCGGATTGCGGTTTAGGCTTGACTTCGAAAGGAGTGGCATATAACTGACTTGGTTTTGATTCAGAGTCATCTTCTTTTGAAGTAAGTTTTGGTTTTTGTATTAGTGTAGAACTAAATGCTTGTTCAGCTATAATGAAATCTGCAACTATTCTTAAAGAATCAACAGAATCATTCACAGTTGGCGTAGAATCATTTTCTGCGATTTTTTTGGAAACCGAATTATCGTGAATATATTGTGGAGCTTGAAATTCTTCCGAAAGCTTGTGATCAATTTCTGCTAAAGCAGTTATAGTCCGCTTTATACAAATTTCATCGGGTACTTGAATAGGGCTTGTTTGTAAAGCTGTTTCAACGTCAGGTTTCTTTTCTTTGACCATTGTGGCTTCTATGAGGTTAATATACTCATGTTGTTTTAATTCCTCTTCAGATATCATAAGTTTTTCAAGTTCTACAATATTAACAGTCCTTTCTGTTTGCGGTTTAGCCTTGACTTCGAAAGGAGTTGCATACAACTGACTTTGTTTTGATTCAGATTCTTCTTCTTTTGAAGTAAGTTTTGGTTTTTGTATTAGGGTAGAACTAAATGCTTGTTCAGCTATTATGAAATCTGCAACTATTCTTAAAGAATCAACAGAATCATTCACAGTTGGCCTAGAATCATCTTTTTCGATTTTTTTGGAAACTGATTCATCGTGAATATATTGTGGAGCTTGAAATTCTTCCGAAAGTTTGTGATCTGGTTCTGCTAAAGCAGTTACAGTTCGTTTTATACAAATTTCATCGGCTATTTGAATAGGGCTTGTTTGTAAAGCTAATTCAACATCAGGTTTCTTTTCTTTGATTATTGCGGTTTCTATGAGGTTAATGTACTCATGTTGTTTTAATTCCTCTTCAGATATCATAAGTTTTTCAAGCTCTGCAATATCAACAACTCTTTCCGATTGCTGTTTAGGCTTGACTTCGAAAGGAGTTGCATATAATACAGTTGATTTTGATTCAGATTCTTCTTTTTCTTTCGAAATAACTTTTGGTTTTTGTATAAGTGTAGAGTTAAAAGCTTGTTCTGTTATTATGAAATCTGCAACTATTTTTAAAGAATCTGTAGAATCTTTAACATCTGATATAGAGTTACCAATTTTAAGTTTTTTAAGAGACGATTCATCTTGAATGTGTTGTTCTTCAAAATGTTCGACAAGATTTTGATTAGTTTTCTCTTCAACAATAGTTTTCCCTTTTTTGACAGTATCTTCTTCAGTTTTTTTTTCAGGAGGTAATTTCGTACTTTCAATTTGGTTTGCTTCTTCATTGTTTAACTTTTCTTTGGAAACTAACTTTTGTTCACGCTCTGTCAATTTAGAAGGAGTTGTATTTAAATTTGTTGAGTCCAAATAAAATTTTGTTTCTATTTGCTTTAAGTTTGATTCTACTTGTGTTTTGTGTAATATTTCTTCTGATTCATTATCTAATTGGTTTTTCGTTTCTTTGCATATTTCGGTATCTTTTACCGTTGTAGTAAATAATTTAGGAGATGTTGAAAATATTTGCTCATGTTTAATAAACTCTGCTACTTTACTGAGAGAATCTGTGAAGTCGGGTGAAATGTGTTCTAGCGAACCAAGCTCATCAGAATCCATTTTAGTTGAGAGGCTTAAGGCTCTAGACGTATGTTTTTCATCTTTTTCAAAATCTGTAATAATTTTCGTTTTCTCTAAAACTAATATTGACTCGGAGTGTTTCTCCTGCATAGAACTTTGTCTTTCAAACTGTTCTTTTAGTTCTGAAACTTTTGTTTTTGTAATTGATTCTTCGCTAAAGCTTTTCATTTTTTCTAGATGAGTTATTTTTTTGTTTTCAACTTGTTGTTTCGGCATATAAAATGACTCTTTAGGTGAAACTGTTTTCTCAATTTCAGTTGTTTCTGAACTTAAAGATGACGAAGTTTTATTTGCAATAAGAATAACTTCTTTTTCTTGTTTAGAGTGACTTGATGTGAAATGTTCTTCATTTCTTGCTGAGCTTATTGCTAAATCATAAGAAACGGGAATTATTTCATCGGTTCTAGTTAATTTCTTGATGTCAGTTTCTGTAGTTTCAGGTTTTTCGTAATCCAATTTAAGATTTTTGGAATCTTCAGAAATTTTTTGATCTAGTTTACTTTCCTCAAATTGTTCCTTTAGCATTGAGACTTTACGTTTAATACATGTTTTTTCACATATTTCTTCATCAATCTGTTTTAAATTTTCAGATAATTTTTCAATTTTTTTATGATCTGCAATAGTTGAAGCTAATGAAACAATTTTTTTAGCTTTTATTTCTTCTTCAGTTGGTTCTAATAAAATTTGTTTTTCAACTTCTTTGATATTAATAGGGCGGTCGATTTGTTCTTTAATTTTAGTGGTGAATGGTATAGCTTGTAGCTCAGACATTTGATTATCTTTTTTATGCTGTTTTTCTTCTCTTTCTGTTGTTAATTTCGTTGCTTGTTCAATTGATATCTTTTCATAATTTATAAATGCATCATTTATATCTTTTTGGTTTTCTTCAAAATATTTCCAATCTTTTTGTAAAATTTTCTTACTTGGACTTACTGTTACTTGAGAAAGTTTTTCATTTTCTTCAAATTTTCGAATTTTTTCTTTTACATCACCTGAACCTAATCGTTTAGCTAAAATTTCATCATCAGTAAGTGCACTTAATGGAGTTTTAATACTACTTTCTGCATCTAATGGACTTAATGAAGCATCTTTTAATTCAACACGATCTGTTAAAGTACCAGCTTCGGAAGTATCAATAGTGTCATCAAAATCTACAGGACTTGTACCTTGATTAATTGAATAAGTTCTATCATTATTTTGATCGTCATCAGTTGGAAATGTAGTTGATATATTAGTTGTGATATCATCTTGTTGAATAGGACTTAAACCAGCATCAGTCATTTCTAATTCTTCAATTTCAATATCTAAACCAGTATCAGTAACCATACCACGAAATCGTTTTCCATTAGTTGGTTCTTCTGAATAACTTTTTGTTAAAGGACTAGTCGCAGTTTCAGTAAAACCTCTTGTTATTGAAATACCGGTATCACTTACATTCGGTTGTGTAAAACTTTGATCAGAATTTGGCGATTCATTAATTGAATCAGTACTATGATATATATGAATTGATTTTAATTTTGAAAAATTTACTTCAGTTGGTTTATCAATAATACTATCTCCAGTACCAGTATCACTAATAGCTTCAGAAGTTTTTTGTATACGTACACGTTTTGTATCACTTTTAATATCTGTTGTTTTTGTAATATATTCAGTTGTATGTTTAGTACTTTTACGGCCAGTTGATTGATCATCAGTTGTTAAACATATTTTCGATTCAGATGTTATTGAAATTTCAACATCTTGATGACCATATAATGTTAAAAGACTTTCAGATATAGCTGTTGCATCTTTTGTTTTAACTTCTTTTCTACCAATTATTAATTTAAGTGAAGGAATTTCATTATCTTTATCTTTTGGTGTACCAATATCAAGTGGTGATGTACCAAAATGACGTGTTGTACCAGAATCAATACTATCAGTATCATCAATTCCACTAAATGTTAATGTTAAATCTTTTCTTTCATTTGTTACTGATTCATTCATTTTTTTTTTACGTTCAATAATAATTTTTTTACCACCATTATCAGTTGTACCAGTTGTTATTGAATGCAAACTATCAGATTCAAAATCTTCAGCTGTTGCTAGACATATTTGTTGTTTATTATCATATAAATAATGTTCAGCTGTTTCAATATCCATTTGTTCAATATCATTTGTATATTCATCAATTGATTTAACGTCATAATGTTGTACTGAATCTTCTACTGCTATGTTTTAAGTTATTTTTATTTTTAATTTTTTTTTTTTTGTTTTTTTGTTATTTGGGGATATTTGGGTATTGTCATAAAATTACCAGATTCCATTTAAAAAATAAAGTGTTTTCATTTTTTTTTTGTTTTGTTTTTTGTTTGTGTTGTAAGCAGCGGAGCGTTAGAAGAATATATAGCAAGTTGAGCGTTAGAAGGATTTAGTAGATCAAAAACACACATAATATACGTTATAAAAATCGTAAAATTTGTTTATTTTTTTTTTTTTTAAGTCAAAAAAATATTGGAATTTTAAATTGATACGAACGAAGAAAATTTTTTGCAGCATGAAAATAGGAAGTAATTGTATAAGAAGAAGTAGTAAATTATTAGAATTTGATGTTTGGATTTAAATATTTTTTGTAGGTTTTATCTAATTTTTTATTTTTATTTTATTTTAAATTAATAATTTTGAAAATTTTTATTTATTCAATTACATATTTATATAATTGTAATTATCAAGGCATGTGCTATGCAATAGTTTGTGATATGCTTTTAGCTTTATTTTATAATAATGGTACATCAAACATTCATAAAGATATAATGTATAATATATACATATATATATATGTATGAATATATATTATAAATATGTTATATATATAGAATATTAATAAACCAAATCAAAAAAAAAAAAAAAAATTTATTTAATTTAATTATTAATAAAATAATTTGATTTGGTTAAGTATTTTTATACAGATTATAATTATAGAAGCAATTTTTAACACATAAAATAGATACAACAAATTGTATAATATATGATGCCGTGGTATAGTTTTTCTTTCTTTTTTTTGTTCTTTCTATTTTTAATTTAATACTCATTTAATACGGATTTAATAATTTATTATACTTTTCTATATAATTTATAAATAATTGTAGAAAAATAAATCTTAAGATGTTTTTTTTTTTTTTTTTCAAATTATATAAAAGATTATTTTTCTCTCTTTTTTTTTTATTATTTTTAAATTAAGATTTTGGTTTAATGTTAGCATATATGAATTACAGGTCATTATCAGTGTTAAATTAATAACAAATAATTAATTCATTTAGATATTAATAATTAGTTTTAGTTAAATATATTTTTTTGTATAAAATATTAATATTAAATACTAATCAATTTATATATTTGTATTCATATTTTTAATATTAATTTTAATATCTTATACATATTTTAGTATTAACTATTCTAAAAATACAATATTTTTTTATAAAGATTTGTAGTCGAAATTTATGATATGACGCGAAAGATAATTTTAAACTAAATAATAAGTATCTGAAGAGAAATTTAAAATTTTAATGGAAAATCTAATACTGTTATCTGATATCTGCAATGTCTGTTTTAATGGGAAAAATTATAAAAATAATAAAATTTATCAGAATTCGATTTTATTTTAATTTTTTTATTTTAAATTGTATAAAGATAAATGTATCTAAATTGTATAAAATAAATTTAATAATATTCTTTAAGTTCATAGTTACAGAAGCAACTTTAACAATATCGTATAGGTAAGAGTAATTGTGAACTCAATAAAATGCAGAAAAGAAACGATCAAAAAAAAAAAAAAATGAATTCTCAAACAATATTTTTGAAATATTAAATCTTAACCTAATATACCTAATATAACTTTGTTTTTAAATATATTAATAATCTCAAAAAAAAATCAAAAACATTTTAGTACATTTGTACTAAAATTTGATATACATTTGTATAATATTCATTTATTGTTTTGTTTCCATTAAAAAAAAAAAAAAAATTTAATCTATAGATCTTTATTTAAGAGAATGTGAATATGTTTGCTTATATAATCCGTCATGTTTTAAATATTATTCAATAAAGATTCTCTATCACGAAAACATAAAATTGTTAAAGAAAATTTAACTATATTGTAATAATTGAAATTTTACGGGGTCCCCGGTGGTAGTAGGTTACCCCCGGTGGTCTAGTAGGTAAGAGCGTATAAAATACGCTGTAAACACCAAGGAAGTGTGGATTTGAATCCCACACACGTCGTAAAAGTTATTCCACCTTACGACATTTACAGCCATTACTGATGAACAGGGAAAGGCTGTGTAATTTCCTGTCTATATTTATGTGGCAGAGAAATGCATAAAGAAAAAAATAAAATGAAATTTTAGTTTTATAATATTCTGGAAGTCTCATAATATAATTGAGAAATAACATAACAAGATAACAGATGAAAATTAACAGATCAAAGACAATCAAACAAATTCTAAGGTAAATTTTTAATTTTAAGAACCCGTTTTAGGTTCTCAACACCTTAAGTTTTTGAACTTTTTTTTTTTTTTTGTTTCAAATTCCTCTATTATCTGTCTTCATTATTCTTTCTTATATATTAAGGGACATCCCTGTATCTTGTAGAATAGTAATACTATAATAAGATATTTTTTTTTTTAATAATATAAAAATTCTAAAGTAAACAGATAAATTATTACTATTTATTACTTTATATAAATTAATAATAACCTGTAATTATTTTGTAATTTATATTTAAAAAAAAAAAAAAAAAAAAATTTAATTAAAAAATTTAAAATTGAAAAATTAAAAAAAAAAAAATTATGTTTAATATAAAAAGATATAATATTCATAAGACATAATAAGTAGTTTGCAAAGTTACAACTTTTTTTTTTTTTTTTAAATTTTATTAAAAATTTATTCAAATTTTAAAATATGATGATAACAAAAAAAAAAAAAAAACACAATATTGATTTAAATATTTGAGTGTACTTTTACAAAAAATTTATGTAGGTAAATAAAAAAAAAATTATAAAAAAAAATTATTTTTTTTTTGTACTTTTTTTTATTAAAAAATTGAGCCACGACTTCATATATCATACTGCAAAAGCAATAAATTATTTATTTTACTTTTTATATTAAATATACATTTAAATTATTTAATATTATTTATTTATATTAAAATAATGAAATGAATAATGTTTTTGGTTTTTTTTTTTTTTTTCAATTTAAATATATATATAGTATATAATTACATATAGGTATGTAATATAATTTATTTATGATATATTGATTTTGTATAAGATGAATAAATTTCTTGCATATATACTTTAAAAATAAAAGCGGAAAAAAAAGCTAATAAAAAAAAAAAAATAACCTATAAACTAAAATAAAATAAAATAATACAAAAAAAAAAAAAATATATACTATATATAATTTACATAATATTTATTTAATTAAGATATCAAAAACTTTTACATTATATTTAATTATTATATAATATAAAATGAGAATAAAGAAAATGTATATCAATTGAATTCAATAAATTAAATTGAATTGTAAAAATTTATACCGTTTAGTTTCAGAAAACGGTAAATTAGTTACAATTTTTAATTTAAAACGTACTTATAAAATTAAAAACTTAACTTTAATCTGTAACTTTTTAGTTAATATCTTATAACTTTAGTCTTCAAAATATAATTTTGAGGTGAATTATTTTATTTTTTTTTAACACTTTCATTACCAACGACTCAATTCTATGCTATGCATAATACATTTTTTTTTTTAGGAGTATGTATTGGAAAATTTGAAAAAATTATCAAAATTTTAAATATGTAAATTGATTTGTTATGAAAAATTTGATTTGACACAAAAATTTAATCTCTATTTAAGAGAAAACATTTTTTTTTTTAACATTAATCGTCAGAATATTAAATAATTTTAAGTTTAAAAATGTTTCATTTATATTTTTAATTACTTAATGGACCAGATCAAAAACATATTTTATTATAATAAATTATAAACTGAACCCCATATATTTATTCAGACAGGTATGGGAGCTTGAAAAAGAGATTACAATATTTTATCGAAAGACTTACTTAGTATTTCAGTTATTCTTATTTTAAGCAATTTTTTGTTGAGCTTAATTTTGTTGTTTTTGTTATTTCTAAAGATACATAATATAAGAATTCTGAAAAGGCCTCGATAGCCTAGTGGGTAAGAGCTTATAAAATACCCTGTAAACACTGAGAAATGAGGGTTCGAATCAAAACCCACACACGTTGTAAGAATAATTCACCTTACAACATTTACAGCCACACCAGTAAAGGAAAGGCTGTGTAAATTCTTTGTCACATTTATGTGGCAGGGGAATAAACTAAAAAAAAAAAAGAAAAAAGTTATTCAGATTTGATTTATTTCAAAGTTTTTTTTGATTTTAAGGCGAAAGTTCGTTGGTGTAACTTTTTTAAATTTTTTTAATTACTTCAAAAAAAAAAAAAAAAACCGATCAATCGTTAGTTAAATAATCGTTAAATTAGATAATGATATATTCGACCAGATAACTTTAAAATTTAAAGAACTTGCATCAATTTAAATTTGTCCATTTAAGGTCCATTAAAAAAAGAAAAAAAATTTATTATCAATATTTAAAAATTTTTTTAATATAAAATAGATACATATTATATTTTTTTTTTTCTATTATCAATTTAATAATGTAAAAGTTTTTGATTATTTTCCCTAAATTTTAAATAATTTTGTGTGTAATGCCAATTCGTTGTTTTTTTTTTTTTTTTTTTTTGAATAAAACTAAAATGAAAATTAATTATTGAATTGAAAGTGTTTATTTGTTATATTAAATATAAAAATTTTGCCAATGTTTATTTTAAATTAAAGCAGTTTTTCAAAACAAATCAAATAAAATAAAAAAAAAAACTTAAAAACCAATACATTTTATTTCTTTTAATTTGATTGGATTGGCACAAAAACAAAAAAACAAAAAAAAAAGAAAAGCAAATTTATATATAAAAAAAAAAATATATATATATTCTTAAATTTCATATTTTTTTTTTATTTTTATATTTTCAATAATATTAAAATAAAATTATAATTTAAATATTATTGTTTAATTATTTTGATTTTTTTTTCAAATTTTTTTTTAATTTTATTTCGATTCAAAAAAAAAAAGTCGAATATCTTGCAAAATTTTTGTAATTATGGCTAATTACACAGATTATCTGTAGATTCAAAAATTCTTTCAAGTATATTAATTTTAATTAATATTTTTTAAATTTATTTTTTCCAAATATTTCACAAATGAAAAATATTGAAAGATTTCTTTATGTTCAGATTTAATTATTGGAACTTTATATGATTTTATTGGAACTTTATATGAATATTAACCATATCCAATCCCAATTCTTTTATTTTGAAGATATATTTTCTGTTAGGGGGCCTTGATGGCTTAGTGGTGGCCTAAGAGCGTATAAAATACGTTTCAAACACCGAGGTAGTATGGGTTCGAATTCCACACACGTTGAAAGAGTTATTCACCCTTACGACCTTTACAGCCATGCCTGAACAGGAAAGGCTGTGCAATTTCTTGTCCACATTTATGGACAAAACAAAAAAAAAAAAAAAAATTCTCTGTTATACGGCAGATATTTTTTTTTTAAATTCATTTTTTGGATGTAGTTGGTGCACTCAATGTTGTACTGTATGTACATTTATATGCTGTACTTTTGGAATTAATATTTCAAAAAATATTTATGTTATGTACTTAATGATTTTGTTTTTCTTTTGTTCATACATATGTACCTGCATTATATATATATGTACTTGGTGTTTATAGTGTACATACTGTGTATATTATATGCTGTAATTTTTATATTATTATTTTAAATAAATGTACACGTACATATGGAAATTATCATCATTTCATTAAAGTCATTAGAATGACTAAAATTTTAGTTCCAAAATGAAAACATTGAAAAAAATCCAAACAATTACTGAGCTAAAATATAAGAATTTGTTTTGAATCACAAAAATAATGAAATGACAAGATACACGAACTATTTAATATATTGTATATATATTATTTAAAAAAAAAAAAATTGTTTAAATATATTATATAGAAAATAAACAAAAAAAAAAAAAATTAAAATTAAATAAAATTTGAAAAAAATTATAAAATAATATAAAATATATATACAAATAAATTGAAATTTATACATACATATATATATATATAGAGTTTTTGATATATAATAAATTAAAATAAAAAACTTGGACCAATGATGATATATATGATTTTTAATGGTTTTGTTTTTCATAAAATAAATTAAGGAGAAAATTATATATAAATTAAATTGAAATTTATTAAGTTAAATAAATTTTTTTGTTTTTTTTTTTTTAATTTTAATATGGTGTTTATTTTAAATATAATAAAAAAAAAAATTTTTTAAAATATTAGTTTATTAATTAATAGTTTAATACAATTGAATTATTGTAATTTTTTTTTTGTGTCACCATTTATTTATTTAATAAAAGAATGGTGATCCTTTTTTTTTTTTAAATAAATCTATGAAAATTTTATACTAAAAATAATATTATTTTATATATTTTTTTTTTTTTCATCATTTACAATATTTGACACACACACACAACAAAGATTATTATTAATAATTAATTTAATTTTTTTTTGTATTGAATGTTATAGAATTAAATTTAGTAAGAAAGAAAATTTAATTTAAAAAAAAAAGGATGCTTATATTTGTAATTACAAATGAGAATTGGTTGGTTAGGTATTAATACATGTCTTCGATTATTATTTGCGCAAAAAATGGGTTTTAATCTTTGATAAATTTTTTTTTTTTTTTTTTTCCTTTACGGGGTATAATAAATATGCCCCGAAGGGTAGGGCCCTTTTCCTTTCGGATGTGGGCCAACTTTGATAAATTGAAAATATTTTTAATAGGAAATAAAATTAATATAAAATAGTAAGTTTTTATTAAAATACCCCATGGAACTAAATATTATAATTAATGTTATAATAATTAAGATAATAAATAGCCCATATAAAAATAAAAGAATGGCTCTGACTAGAATTTTATTGAGAAAACTTCAATTTTAGGGGCTAAATTTAAAAATTAAAAGATGGAAAAAGATTTTTTATTTTATATGAAGATAAATTTATGAAATATATTTTTAAAATAATATTTGATAAAATTTGGATTTATGTAAATCATTCTTTAGATTGTTCCGGGAAAAAAATGAGATATTTAAATTGGATAATAAATAGTAAAATTAAAATAATTTTATCATTATTAATATCATAATTTCGTCATTATTAATATAATTTTGAAATTATTAATATACATTTTAAAAATAAA
Source organism: Poecilobothrus nobilitatus (assembly GCA_947095535.1). Classification (NCBI taxonomy): domain Eukaryota; kingdom Metazoa; phylum Arthropoda; class Insecta; order Diptera; family Dolichopodidae; genus Poecilobothrus; species Poecilobothrus nobilitatus. The sequence goes on from OX352774.1 coordinate 61,256,592, forward strand.
TAATCCAAATCTAGAGGATTGCTATATTATAGAAAAATAATTTCATTGAAAATTTTCCTTATTTCATTTTATATAATTAAAAAACAAAAAAAGGTATAAATTATGAATGGAGTTTTTGTACAGACAAAATTTAAAATAAATTAAGAATTAATATTAATTAAATATTAATAACAAAATATTAATTATTTGTTTTTGATTTTTTTTGGATATAAAAAAGAATAATAATTAAATGAAAAAAAAAACCTAAAAAGAGAAATTGATTCAATTTTTTATTTAAAAGCTATAATATATATTCATTCTATTTTATCTATACAATTCACACATCATTCTATTCTAAAATTTTGTGTGTTGTTTGTGTATGTTTTTTTTTTTTCTATATTGTTATTTTTTTTTTTTAATTTTTAGTTTAAATTTTGAAATTTTCCTATATTTTAAATGCATTTTTTTTTTTTTTTTTGTAAATGCTTAATGCTTAAAAGTAGATAATTCAAAAAAAAAAAACAAACACTTAATTTTAATCTGCATTCAATTGCGTGAAATTTTTGTAACATACCGATATGTTACACTACAAAAAATATTGCAACTAATATATTAGTACAAAATTATTTATTTGCTTTTTGTTTTTAATTAAAGAAAGCAAAATCATAAAAAGAATTTTTTTATTATTTAAATTGCGATTGAATTAATTTTTTTCGTATTTTATTACAAAAGAAAAAAAAAAAAAAAACTTTTAAGTTGACAATTATGGTTTTTTTTTTTTTAATAAAATTATTTCGCGGCGAATACTTTTTGTACACTCAAATATAAAAAATTTTTTTGTTTTTTATAAACAAGAATTTTGTAGTAAAATTTAATGCAAAAAATTTTAAAATAAATCAAAAGAAGACAAAAAGAAAAATTATTAATATAATATATTAATATTAATAATAAAATAAAATTAAATAATGTTTAAAAAAAAAAATTGATATATTAATTAATTCAGTTAATAATAATTAGAAATTTCTTTTTTTTTATTTCATTTTCTATTTGTATTTAACTTTGCAAACTTTAATTAAAGGATATTATAATTTATATTTAAAAAGAAAATTTAAAAAAAAAAAAGCATAATAATTATATTATGAAACTATTTATTTAAAAAAAAAAACAAATTTATTTACTATTTTATGCTAAAATCAACCACATGTAAGTAAATTAATATATTATTAATTAAATTATATTAATTAAATTTTATTATATTATATTCTTATTTTTTTTTTCTTTTCAAATAAATGAACAAAATTAAAATATAATTTACAACTTAATTCGTTTTTTTTTTTAATATTTCCGATAAAATATGATATTAATTTCAACAAAAAAAAATAATATTCTATATATTAATTAATTATTTTAATAAGTAAACTTTTGTAAGCATCGTAATTCTATAATAAAAAAAAAAAAAAAAAAAAACTACTTCAAAATTTATAATAAATAAATTAATACAAAAAATTCATGTTTGGTACATTATTTGATTTGTTGATCATTTTATTAATCTTCTCTCTCAATATTATATTTAAGTTTTAACGTCAGGTTTGGAAGGTCAATAGTAAAGTCTTATTATTTTTTATATCAAAATTTAAAAATATTTAAAAAAAAATATTTTTTTTTTTGTCATATACCGAACCGTAACTATAATGGAGGTCGTTATAAGTTCAAACTGTAGGGTTTTTGTTTTTAATTTTAAATCTTGTGTTCTGTAAAATTAAAATTAAAATCTTAAAACATTTAGTATAATGAAGCCAGTCAAATGTTTCCTCTTTTTTTTTTTTATGTTTTGTTCAAATTCCTATTATTTCCGTTGTATTTAACTTTATTTTTCCGTTTATCCTTTAAAGTCCAATTTTCAATATCAGTTGAATTTTATTGATTTTCAGTTTAATTTGTTTTTTTTTTTTGTTACCCCTTTTTAAATTTAAATTTGATAAATTTAAATTATTTAATTACAAGATGTTTATAATTGAATTAGTTGGGTTATATTTAGATATTTATTAGCTTATGTGTTTTTTTTTTGCCATTTTAGGAGTATCAAAAAATTCATTTTATAGTACTTGTCAATTTGAATGTCAAGGTGTATACTTTATTTTTGTCATTTATTCTTTTCAACTCAATTGTTATTATTTAGTCATAGAAAATATTATTAATGTATTGTAACTTTAATTAATTAAATTTACAAATTAATTTGTTAAAAGAATAAATAAAATTAAAACAACAATAAAACCATGCACAAAATACATTTAAAAAAAAAAAAAAACTTTAAAGAGAAGTTTTGGGAAGAAAATTTTGATAGAAATTACATTTAAATGTCCTTTTAATCAGAAAATCCATTTAACCAATATTGTAATGGTTAAAACGCTGTCCTGTAAATCGATAGGTTTTCAAACATCGATCAAATGATATTAAATTGTCTATATTGCAATATTTAATAAATAAATTCATAAATAATAAATGACCGACATAGTTTTTAATAAAAAAAAAAAAAAGAATTTACTAATAAATTAAGTTTTCTTTGGTTAAATTTTTTTTTGTTTTGTATCTGCTGTATAATATTTTCAACATTTTTTTTTTTATAAAATATAAACCAAAAACAAAAGAATGCTTTTATTATTTAATTATATAATTAGATATAAGTAAAATAAATATAAAACATTGTGTGTTTTTATACTCTTTTTTAATGTTTTTTAATTTAGCCTGAAAGTATGCAATGTTTTAGTTTCTAAATATTTTTTTGATAACATTGCTAAAAATTGCAAATGGACAATATAATATCTGATATATAATGTCCGATCACATTTATAATTTGCATAGGACAAAGCAAATATTTAAATGAGATCAGACTATATATTTTTATTATAATTGTTTTAATTAACACAACTGATTGATTAAGAAGAAGTAAATTCGCCGCAGGACACACACTCAAAAACTGAGGAACTTTACTCCGAGCAAAATATGTGTACCTAGGAACATATTACTTAATGAACTGCCAGCAATAAATCTTTTATACAGATTTTTCATTTCTTAGAGGCAGTATGGCTGACAGAAGTAATAAAATCGGGAGAGCACAACTTGAATTTAGATAGAAACAGAAGGATTTTTTTTAGAAAAATATATGGCTTTTAATAAAATAATTTTAGAATTCGAAAAGATATAATTAATTGGAAAAGAACTTAAAAAGAGAAAAACTAAAGTAGACATGAAATTCAACTCATTATACAAGAAATAGATTTCGACACATCGTTTTCGAAGATATCTGAATTTCTTAATAGAATTCGATTATCTTCGAAATAAAGTTTGATTCCTATTTTTAAAGGAACAGATAATATAATGATGATAACATTTCATTTAAATTTTAGAAAAATATGACAGATAACATATAATTTGGAATAATTTGTGGGATAACTTATAATAAAAATTTGGTATGTTTAATTGTTTTTGATACCATATTAAAATGTGGTTAATTTTAGCAAAGCAAAGGAATTCACTTTTATTTTTTCTTTTTTTTTTTTTTTTTCTATATTTTGTTCTGTGTGGAAAGTTTTATATTATCATTTTTGTTGAAAAACAAATCAATTTAATTTTAAAATTTTATCCCAAAAAAAAAATTTTTTTTTTCTTCAAATAATAATTGTATATAAGTAATAATGCTTTTATCATTCCAAACTTTTTTCATTACTTTCAAAAAAAAAAAAAAAAAAAAATTAATTAAACAAATACTTAAAATAATAATTTTTTTTTAATTATTTATATTTTAATAAATAGTTTTACTTTTTTCTTCAGTATCTTTTATTTTTGTTTTTTTTTTTTTAATTAAAAATTACTTTAGGTTTTAACTTACCACAATTTTAGTATATATGTATTTAATAAATAAAAATAATTTGATAATAATTTAATTAATCAAATAATTTAAATTTTTTTTTTTTTAATGATATTTTGAATATTTTTTTAGTATAAGTTTAATACGTTTCAAAATTCAATACATATATAAATACTGTACTTGCTCTTCTTTTTGTTTCTTTTTGATAATTTAAAAATTTTTTTTTTTTTTAAATTTTAAAAACTATATTTTGTTTTTTTTTTTTTTTTATATATGATTTTAATAGAGTAATTAACTAAATTTTCTATTTTTAAATTTATTTAATAGAATTATTTAATCTAAATATAATCGAAAAAAAAAAAACACATAAATAAAATATTCTCATTAAATATTTAAATAAAAAAAAAATTTTTTTCTGAATTTTTTTTTTATTTAAATTAATTAAAAGAAAACTTTGAAAAACTTAAACACAAAAAACACACAAGACAAAATTTTTAATTTCCATAAATTATTATTTGTTTTTATATTTTTTTTTTTTTTGTTTTCACCACTATTTTGTGTATTTTTCTTCTTTATTTAATATATTTTTTTTTTTGTTTTAATAATTAATGATTTTAATATAACTATTATAAATAATATCTGATTATAGGAAAAATGTATTTTTTTTTTTTTTTTTAAATGAAATTTGAAATATTTTAATGTTTATTAAAAAATAAAAACAAAAAAAAAAAAACATATACAAAGATTTTTTCATATAGAATTAAGATTTTTAAAATGAAATTTAAAATTTTTTCAGATTTAAATTAGATTTTATAAACCGAAATAAAATTTTTTTAACTTTTTTTTTTTAATCGAATTAAATTTATACTGAAATTAGATTTTATTAATTAAAATTGGTTCTTTTTAAACCAAAATTAGATATTTTCAATTGAAATTAAATTTTTTTTTTTATATTAAGAAATTGATATGACTTCTATGACTATGACTTTGATTAGTTTTAAATTAGAATTGTTTGGGCTATTAATATATTCAAACTTAATTTAAGTAAAAATAAATTTCAGAAATTCCAGGAAATGTTTAAGAACGTAAAGTACGTTAAGTATACAATTTGATATAAAATTTTTTTTTACATATTTTTTTTTTTGTCAATGAACAGACGTTTCTTAAAAAGCATTTAAAATTTATTTTAGTATTTTTATTATGTAAAATGGCCCTTAGGTATTGAAGTTGTCAAAGCAGTATAGAAACTACAATTTGAATAATTTATGTGATGTAACCCAGATTATGATTCAATTTTAGTTTATGTAACTACATCAATAATATTAAAAATTGTCTTTTTGAGGTATTGCCTGAGGTAATTTTGGAAATTTCAAATTAAATTAAGAAAATTTCAATCCAAACCGTAAAATTATTTTCAATTAACAAACAAAAATAAAATGATCAAATATTAAAAATATTAAAATATTGATATTTTAATTAATATTTAACTTAATACAATATTTTAAAATTTAAATTTAGAATTTCAGTTTTAAAAATTTAATTTTCTAATTTTAATTAAAAAAAAAAAATCTTTATTCATAATGAAAATCTTGTATAAATTATAAAAAAAAAAATATAATTATAAAAAATTATTATTATTATTTAAAAAAAAAAAAAAAGAATATACGTTGTTATAACAAAAAACGTAATATTAAAACAAAATCGTTTTAAAGCGAATCCTAATTGAAACGAAACTATTGGAGTACTAGAAATTTTTTTTTTGATTTTAAAACAATAAAATTTTACACAATAATTGATGTATTTTTGCATATAATGTAAAAGTTTTTCTTTCTCTTTCTTTTTGATTTTTTTTTTTTCTTTTTTTTATTTCTTTATTTTTATTTTCTTCTACAAAAATTCATGTTAAATAGAAAAAAAAAAAAAAAAATAAGACAATTAGTAAAGGAAAATTTTTGTAGTAAATGGAAATATGAAACAAATTGGATTACTTTTTTTTTTTTTGTATATATACTGGTATATGTTATGTATGTAATATGTATGTATTTTTTAAGTACATTGGATAGTTTTTAGTCTTTTTTTAAGAAAATAAAATATTTGAAAAATCCAAAAAAAAAAATAAAAAATAAAACAGACAGAATGGTAAACTTTAAAATTATAGATATGTACTTATTATTTATCTATATACAAAAGTTGGATTTTAATTTTATATATAGTATATATGTACTATATAACAAAATTATAAAAAAAAAAAAAAATACGATATAGATAGACATTTATTTAATTTTTTTTTTTTTTGGTTTTTTTCCTTTTATGTATATATTTTTCATGGTCAAAGTCTTTTTAAATCGATATTTAAACTATACTATATAATATTTTAATATATTGAAATAAATGGGAAGAAAAACTAACTATATATTATTGAAATACGACAAAAAAAAAAAAGAAAAACAAAAATATAGTAATAGTTCTGAGATACGCATAATAAATTGAACCTATAATTTTGAAATGAACTTATCGAAAATCGACAAAATTTTAATAAAATATATTATCAAATAGGTAATAACTTTTGTACTATGGTCTGCTTAAGGTTTGAAATTTTTTTAATTTTTTTTCGGTTAATCCATTTTGTGCTGTATTTCACACTCATTATTTTGAAAAATAAAAATATATAATAATATTTATTTTAAATACTTTTTGTACTAAAAATTTTGATTTGGTATTTGTAGCTGGTCAGTATATTATCTAAGTGTTAAAGAGTCCAGATTTCCTGAATTTTTTATTTAAAAAATTTGACTATTATTTAAAATATTACAAACGTTATAGTCATTACTCATTACATTGAAAAATCATTTTACAGTCGTTTAAGTTTTATTTTTATATGGGACCTAATAATGAATAATAAATTTATGTGTATTTATAACCAAAATATTTACTATATAGATAAATAAATAATATTTTTTTTATTAGTTATAATTATATTATGGTCTTTGTATTATTTTGTGGATTAATACAATCAAATATTTAACAGAACCATTGATAGAAACAAAAGAAAAAAAAAAAAAAAGAAAGACAGATTAAAAACGGATAAAAAAAAAACACAAAATAATATTAGTTAATTGCATTATTTTCTATTTATATGTATATTTTCTATACCTTAGTATAATATAAATTGTATTATAAATGAAATATGTATTTTTGTTGATGTTTATTTTTATTTATTTACCTACGTATTAAATACTATTTATTTACTAAGATAATTATGTATATAGGATAAAGACTATAATCACTTAGATGGCATCCAACTTTATTTTTTCTTTGAAAAATTTTATATTTTTTTGTAAGTTTTTTTTTTTAACATTGAAAGTTGAAAATGTTATGAAAATGTAATTTGTTAGTTATTTAGTTGAATTATAAATATTATATCTTTTTTTGCAATATTTTTATATACAAAGCAAGAATTATACCGTTTAATTGGTTACAATGATTTTATTTATTATTAATTTACTTTACTATAACGTCAAATTAATTTACTTTCAAAAGTAACTTATATTTTTTAAGAATAATTTTAGCGCCATAAAATATGCAATTTCATGCAAAGATAAATTTATTTTGATAATAAAGTTGATACAGGGACCTATTAACCGAAGGAGTACGAATTGAAATACTGGAAGCAAATTTATTAATTGAAAACAAAACATTTTTGCTGCCAATGTATAGTGTAAAAATATGTATAATATAAATAAAATAATATTTTTTATTTATATTTTTTTTTACGAGGGTATTTGGGAATCATCGAAAGGCGCTGAATTTATATTACAAATGAGTTAAAATCAGCCCACAATGCCGTTGGTAGCCAAGATTTTTACCAATATTTATGGTAATTCAATGTAATAAGAAATAAATATTTACTAACTGATGCTTTAAGAATATTGCATGATCTTTTGTAATTTGCAATTTTAATATAAGTAAATAAATCATGTACTCCTATACCGACTGACTAACAAATGGACAAATTAAGAAATAAAAACAAAATTGTTTTTTTGTTTTTTTTATTATATACTTTTTCATAAGATTTATAATATAAATAATTATATTTTATTTTTGGTTTTTATTATTTTTTATATATAGTACATATTTGCAAAATTCGAAAATTATTGCGTATATTTTTGTTATTTATTCTCATAAAATTTATATTTATATATACATAGAGATATATATTTTTTATACATATACATATACAGTATCTGTAATATTCGGAAATTATTGCGTATACTACCTATATAATATATTGTTCAAGGAGATAATTTTTTTTTCAATAAACCTTACAAAATTAATTTCCAAGTCCTCCAATAGTTTTTATATGTTAAAAATGACTGAAGAAAATTCTTTCAAAATAATAATAAATTAAGAAAATACTTGTATTCACTTAATTTGTTTTTTTTTTTTGTTTCTGTAAACCATTTAATTTTTACATTAAAAATATGTAAAATTGTATGTAAAATATGTAAAATGGTAAGAGATGAATTAAGTAAAGATGGATTTTAAAAGGTAAAATTAAATCTTAAAAACATCTAAAAATTAGGAAATTGTTAAACAAGAATTGAATATTTTTTCGAAAAAAATTCTGTAGCTATACCACAAAATTTTTAAAGTTTAAAAATGATGCATCAAAACTTACATATTATATATTAATCTCAATAAAACATTTATAAATTAAAAATGTATAAAAGAAAACTTAAAAATCTTTTTATAAATCCACTTCAGAATGAACACTTTTGTAAAAAATAATAAAAATATGAACATTTAAATTTTTAAGAATTAATATTTTCTATTATTAATATATTACTCATGTTATTAATATATTACTTATGTTATTAATATAATAGGTATACTCAATTTTGAATTTAATTATGATCATAGATTTAAAACTCTTGATTACATTAAATTAAAAGTATTTTTTTTTTTCAGTCATTTTTACCAAAAATATTTAATTCTTTAAATAAAATAATTAATTTTAAAATAAATAAAATAAAAATAACAATATTAATTATTATTAACCTATTAATAATTTAAATAATTTCAAAATAAAAAAAAAATTTAGATAAATATGATTTAAATGCGAATTTAAAATGATTTTTGGAGGCATGAATAAAATACATTTATTTTTTTTTTGTATATATGTAGTATATATATATATATATTTTTATATTTTTTTTTTTGAAATTAAAATAGCTATTAAAGAGCAAATTGAAAAATTTAATTTAATTTAATATGAATTAATTATAATATAATTATATAATAAATTAAAAAAAAAGAAAAAAAAATTTTTTTTTTTTGGAAATGATTTTTGAAAAAGATGATACATACATATATATAAAATGTTTATACTTTCGATAAATAAAATAAATAAATAGATACGAAAAAAAAAAGAAAAAAAAACACAACAAATTGTACAAAAAAAAAAATCCCATGAATGATAATTATTTTGGTGTTAAAAATGTTATATTTGTTTTTAGTTTTTTTTTTCAAAATGAGATAAATCAAATACAATATGTAATGTGTAA